>LR991046.1:332500-2732500 GCA_905163495.3 Cosmia trapezina | reverse complement strand
ATAATGATACTGTGAATTACAAGGTTATTTTTTGCAGTTGCAGAAAATCACCCATGTTTAAACAAAATAACTTATTAAATCTCCGTTTTCAGTATTGTTGATTAAATACAGTATTCATGGTACTTACATGGTATAAAGTTGTTTCAAATTCCTAATTTGTTGAATTGTTGCGATAGAGCTCGTACAAAAATGGTCTAAAATTTACAACTTGTACGGCCCCCTATTTCTTAATTTTAAAAGATAAAAAAAATATGTTTGTACTCTACTCAATGAGTTCTAGACGATGACACCCCACATAACACATAATCAGCCTATAATGTTCCCACTGCTGGGACACAGGCCTCCTCTCGGTGAGAGGGAGCGGGCCGTAATCCACCACGCGGGCCCAGTGCGGGGTTAAAATTCTTCTATACAAACTTTAACATCCCTAAACCTCATTTGAGGCGTAGTTTTGAAAAACTAATAATGACAAACATTATTAATTACTTATGCAAGTATTTGTGCTAAGTCTCAAGTTCATTAACCAAATTAATAAGATTTTTCATATAAACTGTATCTTTGTTTTCACGAACACAAATAAAGAATTTCAAAAATCGTCTGGTATGTTTCCATAACTTGACTCAAACATTATTTACACCAATTTTAGAGTTAATCAAGCCCCCAATAAAATCCTCCGCTATAAAATTAACTTTTCACCCCTTAGGGGTACATTTTTGGAAAACCCTAATACACGTTAGTCTTAATTTTTGGTCTCAAGTATAAAAACTGAGTTTTGAGTTAATCGGACCGCGTGTCCCTCCATACAAACTTTGACACCCCCAATCCCTCCTTAGGGGGTAGTTTAGGCCGCTGGGGTCGCGGGTTGTTTGAAGGAGATACCGCGGCTCTGGCATAGGCAACTGAAGAAACACGGGTGGGTTTTAGTCAGTAAAAGTCTGACACGCCCTTCCGCTCCACCCAGAGCGGGAGAAGTTATTTGATGATTTCCCACCCTCAAAAAAAAAAAAAAAGAAAAAAAGGGGTAGTTTAGGAAAACTAAAAATGATAAACTTTATAATTTACTTAGATGAATATTCGTGCTAAGTTTCAAGTCTATTAACTCAAGGGATAGGATTTTTCATACAAACTTTCATCCCCTGTTTTACCCCCTTAGGGATGAAATTTCCAAAAATCCTTCCTTAATGGATGTTTACACTATATAAGGTATCTATGTGCAAAATTTCAAGTCTCTAGGTCCATTGGTTTGGGCTGTGCGTTGGTATATTAGTCAGTGACTCAGTCAGGACTTTGATTTTTTTATATATATAGATTTACCATGTTATTTTAAGACCACAGACTTCCTATAGGTTTTCCTGTAATCTACAGGTATAGATCTATTTTCTATATTTTTTTCAAAACTTTAGGCTCAGTAGTTTCGGAGATAAGGGGGGGGGGGGAATGGTCAATTTTCGTCTATTTTCTTAAATAACTTTAAAACAATAAATTTTAAAATTATAAAAAAAATATATTTGACACTCTCATAGTAAGCCCTTTCATTTGATATGTCTCACGGTACAGTTTACAAAACTTTTTTTTTACATTTTCTTATTTTCCCCCTAAAAGTGACTCTCATATTCAAAATTCATATATTTACTTTAGCTGTACGTGTTTGGGTCACAGAAATCCATATGTGTACCAAATTTTAACTTAATCGGTCCATTAGATTCGGAGCAAATCGGCTGTGACAGACGGACAGACGGACAGACAGACACACGAGTGATCCTATAAGGGTTCCGTTTTTTCCTTTTGAGGTACGGAACCCTAAAAAGCTGGCGAGTAAAGCTTACCCACAGACTGCTCGAGTATAACGATTGGCAGTACGCCTTGAAAAGAGTCTGCCCTCGAGCAGCGAGCAAACCTGCGTGCAACCCTATTCCCCCTGACTGCCAATGCTCTGCGGTCCCTCTCTATGACGTCGTAAAAACCGTGCGAAGCAGGGGCGGGTTCCTAGTTGATAATTGACTGTTTGTGATTAATTACAGAGCTAGAACTGGAGAATTTTGATAATAGCTGTCTAGATGTAGCAGATACACCGCCACACCATTCTGAATCATATTTAGAAGATGATGTACCTTTAATGGAGTTTAAAACTGAAGTGGAAGAAGAACAAGTAGTATCCTCAAAGAAACGAAGAGCCAGGGAGACGAAGAGTAAGTATTAGATAGTTTAATCACACGCACACGTACACTCGTAAACAGTGATTGTATTTTCATTTTTCCCATTCTTTTTTTCTTTATACATATACCTATCTGTACTCGTACGTGTCTAATGTAAAGGAAGAGCGGAGCCTCAGCTGCAGGCATTTTATATGCCTAAATGGAGACTCCTGGACATGCAATTTAAGCCAAATAATCTATAGGTAAGCAGACAGACCAATGGTTCCCCTGATAGGAAGTGGTTAGTGTTGAATTCTATCCATAGGACTGGTAGGTATCTCGAAGTTACAAATGATAAACTAGGACCATCGTAGTTAAATCAATAAACTGTTAATTTCTGATAACCAACTGCCAACTGCACGCAGCGGGTCGTGAGAGCTCTGAGAGTTCAGTACAATAATGCCTTCAGGGTGTTGATGGGCACCTCCTTCTGCGAAACAGTAATGCTCGCGAAGGAGGAGGCGGAACGCGTGAGGGAGAGGCAGCCTCACGCCCTCAGTAGCCGCAGGAGATGCCCTGGGCGAGTGGGCGGCGGTAATCGAGAGGCGATTTCCGGCCACAGTAGGCGCGGGCTTGCGGACTTATCAGACGGACGGATGAACGTACGGACGGAAAGACGGACAGACTTAGGGAGTAGGCCCCCAGGCCCGGGTCGACGTCGCGTTGTGTTCCACGCGCGCCTGTAAGAAATGTCAGCAAAAGAAGGGGTCCAATAGGGCCGACGCCGCTGAGGTCGTGGGTTGTTTAAAAAGTTACCGTGGCCCTGGCATAGGCAACTGAAGGACCACGGGTGGGTTTTAGTCAGTAAAAGTCTGACATGCCCTTCCGCTCCACCCAGAGCGGGAGAAGTTATTTGATGATTTCCCATCCACAAAAAAAAAAAAAGATAAAACCGGCCAAGTGCGTGTTGGACCACACACAATGAAGGGTTCCGTACTTGAAAATAAGTTATCCCAAAAACAAGCTTAAAATTGGTTCCCAAAAAAAAAATCATATCATAAAATTACAAATTCACAATTTTCGGACTTTTCCTTTACTTGTGCTGAAAGACCTTGCTTCTTGCCAAATTTCATTATTCTAGGTCAACAGGAAATACCCTATAGGTTTTGATTTACTTGCGACAGTTGTGAGTATCAAAGTATGTCGCAAAATGGCCGCATTTTTTTATTGCGTTGACATAGAAGCTTGATTTTTTTAGAACTGTAAGGTACCATAGACCACCATATTTTATATTAATTTCAACTTGATATCTCCACGCACCCCTGAGAAAAAGGGTCTTGACAGACTTGAATTGACAGTTGCTTCTTGCCAAATTTCATTATTCTAGGTCAATGGGAAATACCCTATAGGTTTTGATTTCCTTGCGACAGTTGCGAGTATCAAAATGTGTCGCAAAATGGCCGTATTTTTTTATTGCGTTGACTTATAGGTTTAATTTTTTAGAACTTTAAGGGACCATAGACTTACGTGTTTGATATTAATTTCAACTTGATACCTTCACGCGTCCTTGAGAAATATGGTCTTGCCAGACTGACAGACTTTAACATATTTTTATGTGAAAGAATCACAAATTAACTGTTTTCGGACATTTTCCTTTATTTGTGTTGTAAGACCTTGCTTCTTGCCAAATTTCATGATTCTAGAACAACGGGAAGTACCCTATAGGTTTTGATTTACTTGCGAGTATCAAAATATGTCGCATAAATGGCCGTATGTTTTTATTACATTGACTTAGAAGCTTGAATTTTTTAGGACTTCAAGAAGCCACTGACTTACGTATTTGATATTAATTTCAACTTCATACCTCCACGCGTTCCTGAGAAAAAGTGTCTTGGCAAACTGACAGGCAGACGGACAACGAAGTGATCCTATAAGGGTTCCGTTTTTTTTCCTTTTGAGGTACGGAACCCTAAAAAGGGTGTTGATGGGGCTACCTCGCCATTGCAGTGCGTCAGCGATGTTTGCAGAATCACAAGTTGATGGCTATCATGCTATTATTAGAAAAAACTTTTTAACAAAAAAACAAAACCGACTTCCAAAAATCACTACAAAGTGAAAAATAACTTTGATTTCGGAAGTCGGTGTCTTTCGTTTTTTATTTACTTTCTTTTTTTTTTGCCACCGACTTCCGAAATCAAAGTTATTTTTCACTTTGTAGTGATTTTTGGAAGTCGGTTTTGTTTTTTTGTTAAAAAGTTTTTATTTCTCGCTTTTTAGTGGGTCTGTTTATAATTTGTATAAGTTACAATAGTCTAATGTCAATTGCTCATCACATGTTACAAAATATTGCTTTTCCCGATGCTGGGACGTTAATTGTTGAAGAGTTCTGCTGGTAAGACCCAGGAGAACTCCTCAACAACCACTCACCACACGCATTGTGTGACGAGCGGAAATTGCTTAGCAACCATATTAAAGTAATCGAATCGCAACCCGTGAAATATTTATCATTGAGTTGTTCCGGTAGCCATCTGTGGTCTTCATCATCAGTTCCACTTCACCAAGTGGTGCTTTCCGAGAGCAAATGCACGAGCTACTATAAAAAATACCCAAATCGCTATAGGTGTGCCTATAATATTTGAAGAGTTCCTTCGATTTCTCCAGGTTCCCATCATCAGAACTGGATTTTGAAAAAAATGGGACCATTTGGGAAGTATACCCTTTCCAACAAAAAAATAATTTTTCAAATCGGATGGCAAGCGACGGAGTTATGCGCGAACAAACATAAAAAAAAAAAAAAAAAAAAAAAAAAAAATACAAACATCCGAATTGAGAACCTCCTCCTTTTTTAGAAGTCGGTTAAAAAAGGGCAGCATCGTTGATGCGCAGAGCGAGAGACAGTCCAAACGGCTACCTGAGGGTTATTACTGAACATATTGAGAGTCCTATCTGG
Source organism: Cosmia trapezina (assembly GCA_905163495.3). Classification (NCBI taxonomy): domain Eukaryota; kingdom Metazoa; phylum Arthropoda; class Insecta; order Lepidoptera; family Noctuidae; genus Cosmia; species Cosmia trapezina. The sequence continues at coordinate 2,727,415 of LR991046.1, read as the reverse complement.
AGGCAGTGAATTCGTCTACATTTATGATAGTTGTTATAGTTTTGTTTTTGTATGTGTGTATTACTAACACTATGGACAACCTACTCTGAATTAAATTATAAATAATAGTAATACAAAATAGTAGCCCACTGGTATCGTGCAAGCAAGCTGTTGATGGATAATCTTGGCTATAGAAAGTGCACTGCGAATGCGCGCCCCACTACTGCTCCTAACCGTTGCACACATACACTATAAAGGGTTAGGAGGAGTAGTGGGGCGCGTCTTCGTGGATTGCACTATCTATACAGGGTTGTGTCTATGAAAGCACTCTTCGTTAGCTAGACGAGAACACCCGGAGATAATGTGTCGGATTAACAATCATCCAATATAACAATGAGAAAAAAACTGACGTATCCTACCATACAGTCGCCGCCACAACCTCATTCAAGGGAACAACAGTCGTCCCCTAACCAGGATTCTCATACGCTGACCGATTACGATACATCTTACGAAACGGACACCACACCGAACAAACTCTCAAAAAGTGTAGACGGTACAACGACTAATATGTTGTCAATATCCGAGATGCAAGACACAATTGCCCAGCTCACTAAAAATCTAGAAATTGCGGAGAATGAGTTGGAGAACACAATATTAGAAAACAATGATTTGAATAAACAAGTCATCAAACTGACTAAAGAAATTAAATTATTAAAGTCATTATGTCATTCTTCTACAATTATAGAAAACAGCCCTATAAATAATGACAAGAAGAAAAGACACTCTCGTTTAAGTCAAATCACGTCTACCCCGTCCTCGCCGAGTCTCACGTCAAATGCTGATCGCAACACGAACATTACATATCTTCAACAAAAAATCACAGCATTACAAAAGGAGCTTCAGAATGCAGAAGAGGAGATAAAAACTCTGACTACCCAAATACAGAGTCTTAAGCAATCTCTAAGGACCACACCAACACCAGAACAGATTTCTTCAGATCTTTCGAAACAAATAGAGGGTCTCAGACAGAATCTTTATTATAATAACACAGCATCGAAAATAGCGGCGGTGCAGACTGTGAAAATGCAGAACTATGAAACGGCGGCACAAGTGAGTAACATTGCTTGCAAAAATGTCACAGGCGTGAAACATAAAAATAGACTTTATATTATCAGCAGCAATAGCACAAGGGGGACTCTGCCCTTAATCGAAGAAGTATTTTCTAATCAGTTTGAGTATTGTAATTATTTAGTACCTAACGTCACCTCAACAGATTTCTTAAGGACGATTCAATGCAAATTAAAAAACTTCACAATTAATGATTACTGCCTGATCTTCATTGGAGAAAAAGATCTGCAAAACGGTGAATATGCAAATATACTTCACAACCTAAACTGCTCGCTGAAAAATGTAACCCACACTAATATTGTTATATGCACCCCGATCTACATAAAAGGAGCATTAATACATAATTATAAAGTGGAGCTTTTCAATAACCTACTATTGTCAGACATAAAAAATAACGAATACGCATATTTTTTCGATAGCAATTCTACCCTATCACACGAAATGTTTTCCTACAATACTGGGAAAATAAATAGATACGGATGGAGAAACATATTTGACCAGATTATGTCGAGGATAAGGTTTGACTACAGTTTATTCGGTGCTCAAGAAGTTTTGCCACTCACAAAGATGTCACATGTCAACACTGCCTCAACTAGTACTACTGAGCTTCCAAATGAGCAAGAGAATAATAAATCAACGAGTAATCAGTTTTTTCTATTATAAATATATGAATATTCTGCACCAAAACATCGCTGGACTTCTGAATAAATCTGATATGCTGACACTCCATATTGAGGAGTTGCGCACTGAAAAAAACATTGACATTGATGTATTATGCATAACTGAACACTTCGTAACTTCAGGACAGGAGTCATTAATTAAAGTACCTAATTTCAAGCTTGCATCATGTTATTCAAGAACCCATCAGAAGCGTGGAGGAGCATGTATCCTTATCAAAAATATGTACGAATATAAGGAACTTCCTAATACGTCTATCACTGGTGTATTCGAATACTGTGCAATAGAATTATCTCAACAGGGATTAATTGTTGTATGTATTTATAGACCGCCGAGTATGTCAAGTATAGATTCTTTTATGGATAATTTAAACATCCTACTGAAACAACTATGTACTAAGTCCAGTAAAAAAATTGTTTTGTGCGGGGACTTTAACATTAACACACTAAAAAGAAATAATTTAACATTAGACTTTGAAAATGTATTACTTACCTATAATCTTAAATTGGAATTCAAGGAACCGACTAGACCTAAAAGTGGCACTTGTCTGGATAACTTTGCTCATAATTCCAAACAAAAATGTGTGAGTGAAATAATCGATTTTGCATTGTCCGACCACACTGCTCAGATTATAAAAATACAGGTGAACAAAACATGCACACTGAAATCTTGGCACATTCATAAGCGTAACTTATCTAAAGAAAACTTAGCATTATTCAAAAAACACCTTCAATGCCTGTCTTTTTCAGACGTATTCGAAACAGACAACCCTAATGAGGCATATGATAAGTTCATAGATCAGTTTCGTTTATTTTATGATTTATGCTTTCCAAAGCAATTAATTAACGTAAAGCCTGATAAAAAAGTAAAATGGATTTCGCGTGGAATACGGGTTTCTAGCAGGAAACAAAGAAACCTACTTTGGAAGTATCGAAAAGCACCTTCAAGTGAAAATAAAAATACATTTAAAAACTATTCACGGAGACTAAAAAAAATAGTAAATCTCACTCAAAAAGCGCAAAATAATTACCTTATTAATTGTTCTCAAAATAAATCAAAGATGTCATGGCAGATAATTAATGATAACAATCGGTTAAAAGAACCTATTTTGCAAATAAATAAAGATAATAAACTAGTAGTAAACCCTAACCAAATTGTTGAGTCATTTAACGATTTCTTCGTTGATCAGGTACAGGATGTAACTATGAAACATCTGGGCAAGACAAGTGGCAATACTAAAATCAGTAATTCTTTATTCATGCCCCCAGTGGTACCTCAAGATATTCTACGTGTAACAAAACATTTAAAAAATAAAAAAAGTTTTGGATACGACGAAGTTTCTACCGCTGCAGTAAAATTCGTCGTATCCAAAACTTTTTTTATTTGTATTGTTTTTTTTATGCAGTGGCTTTATGACCACAGTTTTCAATTGATCTGGAAATATTTCCAGCACTGCAAAAAACAATAAGGAAGACATGTCAAACTACAGACCAGTAGCTTTAATTTCGGTATTTTCTAAGATATTTGAAAGGATTATATAAGGTGAACTTTTAGTAAATACAAATATTTAAACAAAACATCTAACTATACGTTAGAAATACGGCGCTAGCATTTTTTTCAAATATTCAGGCTAGTTTTTTTTTTTAATTTTTCTAACAAAATAATAACAATATTTTTAAAAGCATCCTGTATACTGACTCAGTCATTGTCCTGCGCGAGGCAAAAAAAATCTACCGTATTACGTCATCGCTCGGACTGTCTGCTCCCCGCTTGCTGCACATGTTGCAAACCGTTATTTATGACTTTCTTTCTTAGTAGGTACCTACCTATTCGTCTAGGATCTTGTCTCCCACCTCGAGCAACGCTATTAATATTCCGCTGCAATAAACGAAAGCAACATTTGCGCTTATCTTTGGTAGAGATATTTCCAATAAATCGAAGCGGATCAGTGTGGAGCTATTGTTTTTTTTATGATAGATATTAACAATTTTACTAACATTCATTTAAAATGTTTCTACTGACTGGTGTTAGGTGTAAGACTGCCTTTGTAATGCAGGAATCAAATTATAACGTAAACGTTACGTTCAGTGGAAATTAATCCTAAGTAATAATACAAATAAATGTTTTCTCTCTGCATCACCCTAAGGTTGACTGGTAGAAAATGCCTCAGGCATTAAGTCCGCCTTTGTACGGTATTTTTTTTACTTGTGCATAAAGATTTAATAAATAAATAAATAAAACAAAATAACAAATAAAACTCGCCAATTTTTTTTTTTTTAACTTGGCGTGTTTAAAAGTCAAAATTCACTATCAGATTTACACTTATTTACACAATTTACTAGTTATTTACACATATCACATCAATTGTTGGACGTGACGCCCTTGTAGACGCACACACTGTCTAGCGCGATCGAGACAATGCCTCCGCACTTCAGTAAGCACTTGCTGTTCACTGGACATCACTCAAATCTGGACTCGTCAAATGCACTCGCAATTCGCGCACGTAATTCATCTAATGTACGGTTCGTTCCCATACACTAGGTCTTTGGCCCGACCCCACACGTGGAAGTCCATTGGCGTCAAATCAGGTGAGCGTGGCGGCCAGCGGATAACGCTACCGCGCCCAATCCATCGCCCTTGGAACGCCTCATCCAAGTAGGTGCGTACCTGCACACTGAAGTGCGCCGGTGCGCCGTCGTGCTGGTAGTACATGTACCTGCGGTACAACACAGGTATATCCAGCAGTAGCTCTGGTAGGTCTCGCTGGAGGAACTGGAGATACGTGTCCGCAGTCAGTTGATCCAGAAAAACGGGTCCTAATAATTGGCCGTTCAACAGTCCTGCCCACACATTCACACTGAAACGGTGTTGGAAGTGGTCCGGCCGAATCACTCGTTCGATTGTAATCGCACCAGTAATGCATGCGCATTATGCACATTACATAGTCCCTCGCGCGTAAATGTACACTCATCCGTCGATAGCACATTATCAGTGAAATGATTTTAGCGAACTAGAAGCCGCTCCCGCGTCGAATGCTGGCTGGCACGCAACGGGGTGCGGCAGGGGCGAAGCGGGGGATGCGCGCCGCCACGGGGTTTTAGGTAAACAACGCGACTCCTTTGTTGTCTGCCATAAAGTACGTTAGCTGGAATTCCCCGTTATACACGGGGTGTTGAATTTTACTTTTTAAACAAAATGGTTTTTGGTGTTTTTCTTGGAAACTAGCGTATAGAAATTTATGATTTTTTCAAGAAATGTTTATCTTAAGTTAATGAATCTATCCTTAAAATGTTTGTACTTACTAATAGATTACCTTATATATGAATCTATTTACACATTTGTAATTAAAAATAATATATTATGCGAAGAACAAAAGGGCTTTCGAAAAAATAAAAATATTAACTTGGCAATATTTGATCTTTTAAAAGTGATCATGAATAATGTGGATAAGAAAAACCCTGTATGTGCAATTTTCACTGACATGCAAAAAGCTTTCGATTATGTAAAACATGACAACCTGTTAAATAAACTGGAAGACTATGGTATAAGAGGCAACGTACTAAACCTAATAAAGTCTTCCCTCACCGATCGAAAACAATACACAGAAATATCGAGAGTATGTACTAAAACTAAGCGTGAATTAAAATATTTATCTTCTAGTAGAATACCTAAATTTGGGGTTCCGCAGGGTAGTGTACTTGGGCCATTATTATTTCTGCTATACATTAACGATCTACCGCGTCAAATTCATCACCCAATGACATTATTTGCGGATGACAGCACAGCTATAATTGAGTGCATAGATAAAACGGAATACAAAAAAGATATTAACAACACCCTTAAAACAATAATAGAATGGCTTAATAAAAATAATCTAGTGATAAATCTAAACAAAACACAAGTCATGCATTTCTATCAGCGGCTAGAGCCAGAAAATATTATAATTAAATATAATGACCAAAACGTAGATACAGCTACAGTAACAAAATTCCTAGGAGTGCACATCGACAACAAACTGTCATGGAAACATCATGCTGAAAACGTGTGTAACAAATTAAGTAAAACGGCATATCTACTCTATAGCCTGTCAAAAAAAGTTAACATAAATACATTAGTAACGGCCTATCATGGTTTAGCTGCTTCCTCACTCAGATTTGGTGTCATATTTTGGGGAAACTGCAGTGAGAGAGAAAGAATATTTAGGGCCCAGAAACGTTGCCTTCGATCAATGACAGGTCTTAAAACTACAGAAAGCTGTCAACCAGTTTTTACATCTCTAAAGATACTTACATTGCCATCGTTGTATATACTAGAAGTTGCCCTATTCGTTAGAACGAACAAGCACCTTTTTACGTCAGTAGTGGATAGAAGACAACGCTCAGGACCAGTAAGGGCACAATATAAAAATCTACTTTACACAGGTGGTTACCAAACGTCTTTACTTAAAAAAAATATTTTTACCATGGGTCCTCTTATAATAAACTACCGGGACATTTAAAAGAATTGCCGATTAAAGTTTTTAAAAAAAAATTAACAAAACTGCTACTGGACAAGTGTTACTACGCAATTAAAGATTTTGTTAATGACAAATCGTTCTGTTAACGGTGTTAAGGCTGCTCATTGTGATTGTGTTTTAATGACATCTCTACCTTTTGTCTATTGAAGTTCTAGCTTATTTTATTTATTGTCATTTTTATAATTGAATTTATTGTATGTAATTTTAAATTTAATTAGTCGTAATTTGTATTTTAATGATTTTAAATAATATGAGTATTTTTAATTAGTAATGTTGCATATGTTTATTTTATTCTATTTTATTTTTTCTGGTAAGTCTATGTTAAATTTACTGACATCTCTATCTTTTAATTGTAATTATAATTTATTTTATTTATTACATTTTTGATTCAATTTATTGTAATTTTAAATTTAATTTAATGAAATTGGTATTTGAACGATTTTTTTTTTTTATAATATGAGTATTTTTAATAGTACCTAATGTTGCTAATGTAAATTAAAATAATTTTGCATGCCGTAAGGCAAAATGTATCGGGACGCTCAACAAAACAACCATCATATCTGTACACCTACATTATTGGCAAATAAATGATTTCTGATTTCTGATTTCTGATTGATTCTCCTGACGGTGGCATGCCTGACTATAATGTCAACCGAGCCGTCCTTCACAATAAATCTCCGGTAATTGGTCGTCATGATAACTTCATCCATAATTGCACAGACAAGACCTTCGGTTTCCCCAAAGAAGTCACCGGAACGCAGCCAGGCTACGGACGCTAGTAAATCTACATCGGGTCCATGTTGGGCCCGGAAAAAGTGTCCATGACGCTTACTCTGCCATAAATATAATAAATATGCTTGGACATTTCACACAACGCCATCTAGTTCCAAGCTAAGCAACCTAATGCTTGTGTTATGGTAACGAGATGGCTGATAAACTACATTTTTTTTTTTGTAAATACATACATATTATAGATAGAAAAACACCCAGACTCGGAACAAATACTTGTAGGTCGTACAAATATTTGTTCCGTGCGGGAATCGAACCCGCGACATGCTGCGCAGCAGTCAATCGCTCAACCACTGCGCCAACCGTGTCGTCAAACCATACCATACCTCCCTGCGATCGTTAGTGTCTGTACTGCAGGTTTGCGCCAGTTCTCTTTAGCCAAGGAGAGCGGGGTGAGACCCTTGTCCACCGCGACCACATCTCGATGCATCCCCACGTCGGCTTCTGGAAAATATTCCCTGAGACTGCATATCTCGCGATTGTGGAGCGTCTTAGCGTTTAAAAAGCTTCTTTAAAAAAAAATCTTATTTTTATTACAATGATTGCTTGAACAACATTACTAAATTGCCTTTTAACATTGAAAAAAAAAGCGTTGGAAAAAGATACAAAGTTGGAAACCTTCTAAATACAGATGAATGTCACTAATTCCCTTGAATAGACAGGGTTTGTTTAAACTTTGATCACTTTCGGGACAAACTACGTCGATGTTAGTGCAATTTTGAACTTCATGTCTCTGGTGCGTATAATGCAATGTCACCAGAGGAATTTCTGATTCATTGTGAGCATGTCAATCTTCTTCCAACATTGTACTTACCAGCTTTATTAACACAGGGGCGACCGTTGTGAAGAAACCAAAACTAGACATACGAAAAACGAAACAAGAAGATGCAAAAACAGCCGAGAAAACAAAAAAAGACAAATCAGACTCGAAAGTTATCCGGACAACCCAGAAACTTACGTCGAAACCTGGCACTTATTTAAAAGAGCCTTACAAATACGAACAGCATAGTTTTAATCGAGTAAAAAAAATTATACAACATACTCGCACACAAATTGGTGAAAAACCTTATAAGTGTGATGTACGTCAACGAAGTTTTAGTGAAAAGAGTTCTTTATCAAGGCATGTTCGTATTCACACTGGTGAAAAATTATTCAAGTGTGATGTATGTCAACGAAGTTTTATTTCCACGAATAAATTAACACAACATATTATTCGTATACTTACACACTGGTGAAAAACCATTCAAGTGTGATGTATGTCAACGAAGTTTTATTACAAAGTATAAATTAACAGAACATATTCGTAGTCACACTGGTGAAAAACCATTCAAGTGTGATGTATGTCACCGAAGTTTTAGTTACAAGAATAATTTAGCACAACATATTCGCATACACACTGGTGAAAAACCATTCAAGTGTGATGTATGTCAACGTAGTTTTAGTGAAAAGAATACTTTAACAAAACATATTCGTATACACACTGGTGAAAAACCATACAAGTGTGATGTATGTCAACGTAGTTTTATTCAAAAGAGTAGTTTAACAAAACATATTCGTATTCACACTGGTGAAAAACCATTCAAATGTGATGTATGTCAACGAAGTTTTAGTGAAAAGAGTTCTTTAACAATTCATATTCGTATTCACACTGGTGAAAAACCTTACAAGTGTGATGTATGTCAACGTAGTTTTTGCCAAATTAGTAGTTTAACAAAACATAGTCGTATACACACTGGTAAAAAACCTTACAAGTGTGATGTATGTCAACGTAGTTTTAGTGCAAAGAGTTCTTTAACAAGTCATAATCGTATTCACACTGGTGAAAAACCTTACAAGTGTGATGTATGTCAACGTAGTTTTTGCCAAATTAGTAATTTAACAAGACATATTCGTATACACTCTGGCTAAAAACCATTCATATGTGATATGAAAAACGGTTGAGGATTAAAAACAATATAAGTTAAGCCTGTTCATCGCTCCTGCCCCTGTGCCGTGTGCTGTGTGTGTGTCGTGTTGCTTGTGGTCGCAACACGACTTCCCTTTCCATTCTCTCCATTCCCCATTGGCGTATTACCAGGTCCAGGTCATGGGCTATCCGTATGCCTTTCATCCAAATCCTTAATCCGTTCAGCCGTTAAGGCGTGAAAAGGTAATAGACCGAGTTCAGTCGCATTATAATATTAGTATGAGTAAATAGTATGGATATGCACAGTCTGGAAGTATGTAGATTCGTTTTGTAGCCATGGATCCATACGTAATGAAATATAAATGGTTTGTAAACATCAGATGTACGATGACAAATAAATTGAAGGGTTTTGAACGAAATAAACCAGGATTGAAGAATTAATTGCAGAATTGGTGTCGGTGTGGGGTGTCTTCGAATCCTGTGCCATAGAACTAATACATCATAGATTATTATTATTTGTGTATATCGCATACCTAAACACAATTACAACATATTTTATGAAAAATTAGAAAATAGATTTAGAAAAATGTGATCACTTTCTAAGAGAAATGTAATCTTAACTAGCGACTTCAACATTAACATCTTAAAAAGAAATAAAACCTTAGCGAAAAAAAAAAATATGACATTGTAATTTTTAATGAATATTAGTAGGTATGTTTCTTTTTATTAACGACATTATCTTTAGCAGATTTACTTTGCATGTTATTAAATTTGTATGTCTTAAGACAAAACATAGCGCACTATTCTATATGTAAGACCTAATTGTATACCTACCTATGTTTCACAAATAAACGTTATGATTCTGATAATGATTATGATTAGAATTTGAACATTTTCATACCCAATTTAATCTTAACATAGCCCTTTACAAGCCTACTAGATTAAGCAGTAACTCCTGCATAGATAACTTTGCACACACGTAAATAAAAGACTGTAGAACACAAATACATAATAGACTTTATTCTGTCAGATCATACATCTCAAATACTAAATGTACTCATTAGTAAATCATGTAAACTAAAATACTGGAAAACTGAAATAGTGAGGTGGTAATATACGCGGCGTCGCCGTCGTCAGCATACAGCGCGAGCATGGCGTCTGCAGTAGGTAGTGAGGATGTCATCGGTGTAACGTGAGTAACACGCCGGCGATACGCAGCTGCCCTGCGGCACACCGGTCAGCACCGGGCGGGCGCTAGATAGCGCTCCGTCGACCACCACCCTGAAAGTCCTGTGGGATAGAAAAGTAGAGACCACTTTTACAACGCGACGGGGTGCGTCTGATGTGGCCAGCTCATAAATTAGGCCTTCGTGCCACACACGGTCGAACGCCTTCTCGTTCGTGAAGTGAGCGTGGAGTGAGCTGTAAATACTGTTAATACCTAGCTTCGGGTAGAATGACAACTCACTTCACCTAGGTTTTCACGGTGAGATTTGTACAACATAGCACTGCGGGTCCCAGGAGCGTCTCGCTTGTGAGCGCCACGTCGATGTTTATTTATTTATTTTTTTTTTTTTTTTTGTGTTGTGATGTTCTGTTCCCTCAGGAGATGATGGAGCGGGGCGACCTTTTCCCGAAGGCTGCGGGCATTCCAGTGGATCACCTCAATGAGCTAGCCATGGTAGAGTGTTAACAGGGTGACCAGGCCATCGAGGATGACCGTCTCCACGTCTTGTCCCTGCCTGATGGCCTTAATTAAATCCATCAGTAGCTGTATTGCGCAGGCTGTGATGCTGTGAAGTCCTTTTTCCTTTCCAGTTGTGACTGTGACTGTCTACTAGTAGCGCCACTCGTCGTTATGGGGAACCTTTCTGATTCCCCCTGTTGCCGCTGCACTAAGGTGGCGCTGGCGTCAATAGCTCCGCCACCCTTGTGTGTGGCGGACTTTTTAGTTCCCTCAGTTTGCCGCTGCGCTATGCTACCGAGTAGTAGCTTCCTTACATAAATGTTTCACAGCCTGCGTCCTTGATGATGAGGCAGGGACGTAGGTCTCGGGAATGTCTTCTTCTTGGGTCGCCGGGAGGTCGGACTTCTTTCCTCTTCCTTTTCCCCCACGTCTCTGCTTACTCCGCCTCGAGGAGGTGGCTTGCGTCCTTTTTGTGGGCCATCAATGACGCGCCTTGTGCCTCTTCTGGCATCTCTGTTTGCCTCTCGGTGGCCTCACGGGGCCGGTGTGTGGAGGCCGTTGTGTCGCTCCTGGGTTGTGCCTTTAGAGGCGTGCGGGGGAAATATGGCGACGTGTCGTAACAGTACCGCCCTTTTCTGACCTTTGACCAATAGGAGTTCGTAGTTCGAAACATTGCCTTTTATGGTAGCGTTTTGGGGTCAAACATGCGTTTTTCTACGAACTTCTAGTGTTAACAGCATTATTGAAAAATATGGTAGGGGTGTTGTGTTAAAGAGGCCGTACACGAAAAGCCGACTTCGCTGATTTACGTCTAGTTGAAATACTGTATTTCTATAAGTTTTAATGCACAACATGAAAGATCATTTCCATTATGAGCTACTTTTTTATTTTTATCATTTAATTTTAATTAATCGACCTAAACCGGCGCGGCAGACGTTAAAGAGGTTTAAAATATCACATATTTAATTATTGTTTTGACGTTTAATGGGTATGAAAATTACAATGTATTTTTGTGAAAGTTGTCCTATACAATGTATGAATCACTTTTTACCATTTTCATATAAAAATATTTAACTTAGTCAAATAGAGAAAACCATAGATATCCGTGGAGAAAACTGACAGAGTTGGTTTTGATTCTGGCTACTTAAAACTCGTTCATAAAATTACAACAACAGAAATAAAGTTAAGTTCAAAATCAATCCATTTCCTGAAAAAAAAAATGCAAAAATTAAAAACTTATGGCATTAAAAAAACTTAAAAAACAACCTAACTCTCGCATTTTATACGTCGCAAAATAAAAAAGTAGCTCATTCATTAGATCGTAATTAATTATTAAAATGATAATTATTATTATTAAAATGATCTTTCATGTTGCGCATTAAAACTTATAGAAATACAGTATTTTAACTGTAAAATCACGCAAATCAGTGAAATCGGCAAAATTTCGTGTACGACCGTGTTCTGTATACTTTATAATTGACATTACAAAGTTAATAATCCTAACTGTTGGAAATCTAGGTTCTAACACTTCAATAAAACGAGTTACTGGCTTTTTAAAATATAAAGATTATTATTAGCCAATTATAAGTCACTAGGAAGGTTATACGTCCGTCTTTATCAAGGCTCAAACATGAAGTGAGTTAATAATAATGGTGGGTAGTATTTATATAATAAGTACATACGATATATCGATTATTGCAGAATCGACTAAAGATTGATTTTTGTAAGTAAGTAAATCAATTATATCAACACGCCCCCTCAAAAATTGATCTACATAATTATACAAACAAAATAAATCAAAGTAATACCTAAATGACCGGAACATATTCACTTCCTAGTGTTTGCTGGGAAATACATCTCATGGTCCAACATTTGCTGCCAAGGATTAAGGAAAACCCAGAAAACCTTAATCAAACCATTTCATTAAATTATTCTTAGTAATAATTAAATTAATCATAAATCATATTATTATTTTATTTATTTTATTTATTTGCAATGCGTATACAGCCATTGTTATCCTCATAGATTATGATAGGTTTAGAATAGTGCATATTAAATTTATTTAATACTGTTTCACGTACTGTATGCACTTTGATCTAATGTTATTTCATTACATGCTTGTAATTTTTTATACCAAGAAACATTTTTTTTTTTTTTTTTTTTTAATCTGTCTAAAAAATCATTTTTATTTTACTCATTAAATACCTTTTAAAATTATTAATTGTTTCAATATCAGCACATACTATTATGTTAAAACACCTTTAAATAAAATGACAAATAATTGTATGTACATCTCCATTGTCTAGCAAATATCGATAAATACCTATTCGACTGAAGAATTTTGAAAAACTTCTTCTTTAACAAGAGATACCCTCAGGGACTTTCCTATAAATATCTCCCTTTAATTCGTCATTTAGAAAGGCAGTTTTGACATCCTTAAGACGAACTAGCAAATTAAATTAATTCGCAAAAGTAAGATACATCTGAAACTAGCTATTCATGCTAATACTGGTGCGAAAGTTTCATTATAGTCCGTGAGATATTCTTGACTGAAACCCCTTGCAACAAGTTGTTTTTTTTTTTTTTTATCTTGAAGGTTTTCCAAATTCATCATATTTTACAGGAAACATCCATTTACAATTAGTCCTTCATGTGGACCATTGTGCGTTCCATTTACAATAAATTGACAATGTTTTTATTTTCAGGTCTTGGTACTAAAGTACAAGTACCTATTATTTAGAGAATTTAGTTCGTCCCTAACTGCACTTTCCCACTCAGATTTTTGATCTCTTATAATGAATTTGGTAGGTATTTTACATTTTACATAGAATAGACTGAGCACACAAAATGGCAATCATCATCATCGTCTTCATTATACGAAATACGCGGACGATTTTTGGCCTGTTGTTTTTTTTTTTTTTTTTTTTTTTTTTTTAACGTCAGGATTTTATTTGTGTTTTCTTTTGGTGAAGACGGGTTATCAGAAAGAATTCATATCAATTATTTGCTCCGATTCAATTAAATTATCATGTTTAATTTGCGAATTTTACACTCGTGTTCATCAGATTTAGTCCATAGACGTATCCGATTTAGAACTGTCAGAGTCATTAGACTTGACCGGCACTGACTTGGATATTATTACATCATCAGTTTTGCCGTGAGAATGTTTAATATTCCCTTCAGTACCCATCAGATTTAGCCCATAGACGTATCTGATTTCGAACTGTCAGAGTTATGAGACTTGACCGGCACTGACTTGGATATTACATCATCAGTTTTGCCGTGAGAATTTTTAATATTCCCTTCAGACTTGAGGATTGACCTGGATTTAAAAAATCCAGTCTCATCAACAATAACATCCCTGACTACTATGTAATTTTTCGCACTCTGGGTTCCAAACTTTACAGCGTTTGGTTCATAACCCACAAGTATCACTTTCCATGATTTTTGATCAAACTTGGTCTTACTGCTTTTATTATTGAACGTAAACAGTTGAACCTTCAATTTTTTTTTTTTATTTAATTTGAAGTTTTGTATCATGCCACATTTCGAATGGTGTTTTTGAAAGTTTCAAAGTTTTAGTTGGGGTCAAATCAATTAAATAATCAGCAGTCAGTACTGCGTATCGCCCCAAAACACTTTGTTTAATATTGAGCGAGCTTTTTCAGTAATGATTCTAACCATACATTCAGAAACGCCATTCAACTGTGGTGTTCTCGGAACTATTAAATGACATGATATTTTTTCAGATATCCCTCTCGCTACACAATAACCTTTCATTTCATAGATATTTGCCACCATTATCGCAGTATAAGTTGACTAATTTTAAATTAAACTTAGCCTCGCTTTTGGCCACGAAATCTTTAAAAACAGCAAACACGTCTGATTTATAGGTTATATAGGTATGTAGAATTGCGTGTACTCATCAACAAAAATTACAATGTAGTTTTTAGTTGGGGGTAGGTATAAACAGTAACAATAGTCCACAAACATCTGAGTGCACAATAAATAATAGCTGTTTAACATGACTTTTATTTTTGACCTGATATGAACGGAAGTCGACTTTGCTTCATATTTATACAGCATTGCAGTTTCGATTTGGCTGGTGTCATCAACCATTTTATTTTTAATTTTTTTTTTTTTTAATTTCGATGAATTAATTTTTTTCTTATTATGACCAAAGCCATAGTTTGTACATATTTTTACTACTGCATACTTGAGAAACAGATTGACACTTATTTACAGATGCCATTAAGTCTACAGCAATTAAATTATTATTTTTTTATCATACCTTGCATGATAGTTTTATTATCCTTACGTATTTGGGCTCGTTGCTGGTCGAAAATGAATGTTGTACCTCAGCATAGAAGAGCACGTCCTCCAACACTTCTTGAACGCCCATGTTGCTGGTCACATAAATCATTCCCTGAAATAAATTCACCATGTTTAGCAATAGAAATTTTAATGGCGTTTGCAAGACGGTGTGACTAATGAAAAGATCTTCCCTGATTATAATATGGTCCGAAGCTCCAGAAACCAACAGGAAAGTAACTTCAATCATGATGCGCTTGATAGTCTGCCATCATAAAAGCAAAGCCAGAAAAATTGCTTGACGTGGATGGTTCACTGATCTCAACTGCCTGGACCGTCCTTCTCATATCCGTATTTTCTGCTGCTGTCGTTTTTCACATGCTCCTTGCGGCCACAATGACAACACTTCATGAACCGAGACTTAACCTTCTGCTTGTTAACCTTCTAGTTGAAGCTTTATTATTTTGAGAATTATCGAATTTTGTTTTTCGACATTCCTGTCCATTTTTCCCTTTTATCACGTCCATTTCACTTGACAATGCCCGTATTTTTATTTAAATTTTAACCACTTTTATTGCAGTAAAAACGTAACCTGGTCCCATAACCTGTTGTAATCTAGGTTCTAACACTTCAATAAAACGAGTTACTGGCTTTTTAAAATATAAAGATTATTATTAGCCAATTATAAGTCACTAGGAAGGTTATACGTCCGTCTTTATCAAGGCTCAAACATGAAGTGAGTTAATAATAATGGTGGGTAGTATTTATATAATAAGTACCTACGATATATCGATTATTGCAGAATCGACTAAAGATTGATTTTTGTAAGTAAGTAAATCAATTATATCAACACTAACTAATATTACAAATGCGAAAGTAAGTTTATTTGTTACCTTTTCACGCCTGAACCACTAAACCGATCACAACGATCAATACCTTTTTACATATTCTATACAATGACATGAATATTTACTTTGTAAAGTATTACTTATACTATTTTTAATTATTGTGAATGTGAAGACTACGTGGATCATTGTTTTTTATTTATTTTATCCTTTTCTCAGTTTTAGTTATAGTCTGACAGTTTGAGTAATTTATGCGGCCTAACCAAATGTCTTTTCTTTGGTATTGTTCGTCGAATCGTTAAGCTCCTTAAGTTTTGAGTTGAGCTGCACGATTACTGACAAATGCGTGCACTGATTGGACAGGTCCACTCAATCTGTGTGGTTCTTTCATCAAAAGACCATTTCAGACTGCAATCTACATGGTCTTCACATGATCTGACCAAGATTATGTCTGGACTTTAAAAGAGACTGTGACCTCTGAGTTTGTTTCGGCGTTTCTTCTCAGAGTAGTCAGATAGGAAACGTCGAACTCATCTAGTTTAAAAAAAATATGTTTGACGTGTAAAAGTGTTTGTACAAACCTACTTACAGAAAATAAATCATTTATCATTTATCATTTAACGGACCAATGGCACCTTTCATCCCGAAAAAAAGTATTGTTCCTTCTGAGATTGTTCATGGAAAACAACAATGACGTTCTCATGGGCGTACCCAGCTTTTGGCCCAGGGGGGGGCAAATCAGAAATTTCTTAAGCCGGGTCCCCCACATGTTTTTTTTTCGCCTCATCAGACTGTTCAGTGTCCTCGGCAAAATCTTAGAATGGAGACTTATTTATAAGCGCCTCAGAGATTATGCCGATACAAAGGGCCTAATTCCTAACGAGCAGTATGGTTTTCAAACCCAACACTCTTGCGTCTTGGTCCACCATATCGACGTTTAGAGGCATGAGGAACAGGGTGTAAAGTTCACTCATCCTCCATTGAAAAGGGAGGATCCTCCGACCAAACGGGTGTTGTGTCTGGTGGGCCACTGCCCGACGGTTGATGTCGGGACGTTGTATATATGCTAATCGCGTGGTAAACTCTAAACAAAAGTGGAGAATCGAAGTCAATCCCGACAAAAGTCAAGCGGTTCTCTTTTTGAAACCGCGTCTCAATCCATCTCCCCCCACCGACCGATCACCATGTTTCGGTTTAAAGAAATTTATTTCTCAAAAAGAACATACATTGTTCACTTAAATATGAGAAACTAAATAAAAAATATCATAAGTAATAAACATAATTGTCGTTCGAACTATCGAGTACATACAGGAATGATGTTTGGCAAGCCGATACCTTTGGAGAAGCGAGCCAAAAATAGGTGTAACCCTCGATGAGCACCTCTAAGCACATAAAGCAGTCTCGTTCTGAATGCACGTAGCAAATTGTCACTTAAGTGCAAGTTGAACAATACAGCGTGTATTCTCCCAAACGTGACCTATGCAGGTTCAGTATTTGCACACTCAAAGTCCCGAAACATCCATAAGATATGTATTAAGATGCAGACCTTACAAAATCGTTTCCTCCGAACGGCTACGGGATACCCTTTTTTTTTTTTTTTTTTTTTTGAGGGTGGGAAATCATCAAATAACTTCTCCCGCTCTGGGTGGAGCGGAAGGGCGTGTCAGACTTTTACTGACTAAAACCCACCCGTGTTCCTTCAGTTGCCTATGCCAGGGCCGCGGTAACCCCTTTAGACAACCCGCGACCCCAGCGGCGTCGGCCCTATTGGACCCCGTCACTTGCTGACATCTCTTTGAGGCGCGCGTGGAACACAACGCGCCGTCGACTCGGGCCTGGTCCTTACCGGACGGCGAGCTACCCGCTGCTCACCGTCCGCAGGCCCGCGCCTACGGTGGCCGGAAATCGCTCCTGCGGCGACTGAGGGCGTGAAGCTGCCTCTCCCTCACGCGTTCCGCCTCCTCCTTCGCGAGCATCACTGCTTCGCAGAAGGAGGTGACGGCCTCCCATGCACTCTCGCTCCGCACCATGGCCTGGACCAGGCTCGGACGCGAGAGATCGCCGCCGCCGATCGCCTCCGTGAGAACACGGCGGTGCTCTGCCCAAGCCGGGCAGACCTCCACTGTATGCTCCACCGTGTCCTCCGGGCGATCCACACAATGGTAACACCCGGGCGTTTCCTCCCGCCTTATACGAAACAGGAACCTCCCGAAACAACCGTGTCCGGTGAGGACCTGCGTCAGGCGAAAGGTGAGGACGCCGTGGCGCCTCTCTAACCACTCCTCAAAGAGGGGACTTATCGCCGCAATTGTGGCGTGCCCAGCTACGGGATACCCTTGGTTCGTGAAATCGTCCAGCTAGACCTTAAAATCCCAATATCCATCAATTCCAGGCGTTACTTCAATACCCCGAAACACCGCAACCCCTCTGGTTGTCGAATCCGCTAGTTATATCCCTTCTGAAATCAGTAAAGTCCGCCGTCCAAGGCATGTTCTCACCGACCCCGATGACCCCTTAATCCTCTTCCAGGAGAAAACTAGGGCCACCAGTACAGATTACAAACAGAAATCTACATTCCGACCTCGCCAGGTCCCTTGCGACGACGACCCCCACGTAATTCCCCCCGACCCTTAATCGGTGGCGTAGCTGAGCCTGTAGCAGATAATAATTATCCAGTTAGGAACCAGCCTGTCCCTGCTTGCTGTACTCCCCCCAGCGACGCCCTAAGCCGAGGTACACCACGCCGCCCTTAGCCTGCAGTCGCTTAATTCATAGACTAAAAAGCCAGGGTTATGGCAGCGCAGTGCGGTTTTTTCTAAAATTAATGCATAATAAGTATATTGTACTTAATCGTAAAGTAAGTACACGACGACGACGACAACGTGACGTATGGCTCTAACATAACTTTTTTCGGCAACATTACTTAGGCATACAAGATCCAGGGGGGGGCAGCTGCCCCCCCCTGCCCCCCCCTGGGTACGCCCATGGACGTTCTTATGATAATAGATGGCGCCACGTGTCTTTCGAATCATGATTGAATCATATTATTACAAGCAGAGTACAACCCGAATTGATTGTAAAATTCTAAATTAACGCGAGTGAAGCCGCGATCAAAAGCTAGTAAATTACAATCAGTTAAAACATTTATTTTTCGACATCGGCACCATTGCCATACAGAAAAATAGCATAAAATAGGCTGTGATGCTGTGAAGTCCTTTTTCCTTTCCAGTTGTGACTGTGACTGTCTACTAGTAGCGGCACTCGTCGTTTTGCTACATTAAATTAATATAATATACACAACTATCAAAACCATATTGCTTTGTCCATAAACCACTTTTGCCCAGTCTCCTATGGTAAGGATAAATGCTCGCTCACAATGTGTGAGTTTGCCCTGTGCTGTGTTCAGACGCCATCGATCGCCGGCACATCAAGCTACTACAATCTGTCATCTTTATTGCTAAAGCATTAGGTTCAAGGTTGATTGGGAAAATTTGACAGTTTCGGGTGCCTTGACCTGCTGGCGTCTATACATCAGCCTAATCATCGACCCCAATTACGGTTGTGCCCATGCCCACCGAGCCCACATCGGTGATTGCGCGCTTGAAATCAGTCAGAGCAGGGCCTAAAACGTTCAACATGAACCAATTCCTCTAGAAGCTATTCATTCATTCATTTCCTGAATTCCCAGCAATTTATTATGATTGTGCTATTTGACGTATTTGACATTAAACTTCAATATAGCAATTTATAATGTTAGCTTTTTGTTTTAATATAAGTAAGCAACTAAATCTTGTTGATGGGTTGCAGATCGATTTGTTAGTTTATTTAATTATTTGAGACTTTCTGCAAGCAACTACTGGTGCTGTAAATTCCGTTTCCGGTTAGAGAACTGAAGTCGATTGCAAAATTATTTTTTCCGGAAGTTGCTTAGAACGCCATCTTTTTGCAGTTTTTAGACGTAGAACGTTATTTATGCACATGGCAGTGTATTTTAAAGTTAGTTCTGTGTAGAATAAAGAGCTATATCGTTACGCTGCTCGTTTTCTTGTCCCAATCCGTTCTGGTTTTTTATAATAATTTGTGGACCATTTTACGAATCTTCATGTAAAACTGTCAAACAGATGAATTGCGTACTATGTATTGTACGCAGATAAATTATGAATTGTCAGTTTGTGACCGTTTTACGATTTCAAGATTCATAATACCTATTATCCTATTATGATTCTGCCAAAGTGGCCGTTTTAGCCCCCCAGTTCATGGTACATTATTATTATGCCCGGATTACTTAAAAGCCTCTGTAGCCAGGTCATTAAATACCCACAAAAAAAATCTAGTAGGATAAAACTATCTGTTGTTGTTTCTGTCAATGTCAAGCTGTCAACGTCAACTTGGTCTGTGTTATCATCTTTCTTTTGTTTTGTACTTGTACTTTGTTTTTTGTTGCTTTAATTGCCTATACGTGGTCGTAGTAGATGGTGTTATAGGAATATTAAACTATTTTCCTTCTATTTTCTATGAATTACTTAAAAGATGGAAAAATTGCCAATGTGTAGGTTATGTTTAGCAAAAAATGTTCGCATGCATATAGTGGTCAACAGGAACTTGCACGAACTATATGAGAAGCTGACTGATATTCCAGTAAGTTGATATTTTTTAATAAGAATTATGTTAGTTACCTACATTTAATAAGGTTTTAAATGCCTGTATGATTAATCATACTACCTATGTGAACTTTCGGTCAAAGGGTCTTCTCAGGGGAAGATGGAAATCACCGATGTTAGTGAAGGAAAACAGCTCAATGAAACCTGGACTTAAAATAAATATGTATGTATTTTAAGTTGCCAGTCTGCCTTGAGCAAGAGAAGTGACCAATGCTCATTCCCTCTCTGTAAGATGCGCACAGAAAGCATTAAGAATATATTGGTATTTTCTCCATAAAACCAAAATAGAGTAAGACAAATTTTGTTGCAGTTTGTAACTAAAGACCGACCGATTCTTGCTTGTTTCTTCTGCTGCGCTAAACTAAAGCAATGCTACCAATTAATGAGAAAATGTCTGGAAGCCGAAAAGCTGTTCGCTCAGATGACGAATGAAGATTATGAGGTGAGGGATATTTTTCAACATTTGTATTTTCTAATTTTAGTTTATTATGGAACTGCCAGCCATATCATTGAGTTTTTAATGTTGATATGTATGCTTTTGTCAAATGTAGGTGTTTACAATTACCGTACCACCATACCATACCGCCATATCATATACCATTTAATGTACCATGTTCTGACAAATAAATAAATGATTATTATTACATGTTAAATACTCCACATAACACTGCTACAACTTCTGTATGAAACCTGTATGTGACAGTTTGATAACGGTCCTCTCATGTCGGCACAAGCTATGCAACAATAGCTTGTGCAGTGGTCAGTCAGGTTGGCAGCATGGCCGACTCTCCAGGGTTCATTGGACCTACTTAAGTATCCTCACTTGTGGGGGCTCTTTTGATTGACTTTAGTATAATTAAGAAAGGTTTGTGCTCATGGGACTGTGATCACCAGCATATTTTCTTAATAATATAATCATCTTTTTACAGCCTAATTCTTTAATAAACCAAAACAACTTAGAGTTTTGCAGTGGGTTTATTAAATCTCCAATAGAGAACATAAGTATAGTTGATGAATGTCAAACAGAAAGCATTGCTGTCAAAGAAGAATTACCAGCCGTTTGTGAGGAACTAGATGATATTATTGAGCCAAAGGAGGAACATCAAAGTGATGGTATGTTTTTATAAACAAAAATAACAATTGGATAAAAAATAAACCTATTTCAGTGCTAATTGCGTGTAATGTAACAGTTCAGATTAGATTATTTCAACAGGGAATGCGTCCAGGCGAGCATTACAGTGCGTAATGTAATGATACTATTCGTAACATTGCAGTAGTGAGTGCGGAAAACCAAGCATTATACCTGAATGGATGTTACATGTACAAATACTCATTGTTCGATTGGTTATTTATTTATTTTATTTATTTTATTTTATTTATTTGGGACAAAAAACAGTTACACAGTACAGCATTTACAAAGTAGTAATTTAACAGTCGAGAAAACGTGTAACCCACACTATTGTCCACGAAATGACATTTGAGTATGATAACGAACGCATGCTAAATGAGGAGAAAAAAAAAAAATTAATAATAATAAAAAGTACACATTTTAAAAGAAAAACACTATAAACCGACGAATCGATGGAAGCGGATCATATAAGCATCCGTCTTATTGGCGACTTGCAAGAGATTGGTTAGAACAGTTAAAGACGTCTCATTCAATATATTGAATCGAAGTCGTATGACGTTGCCAGTCTTGTGTACCTTGTACTGGAATTATCACTGTGTACATTGCTATAAACTGTTTAGTAGATACAATTGTATGGAATAAAAGTTGTTGACAATAAAATGGTTCCTTGTCTATATGTGGAAGCCAATAAACCAACTTGGCCTCCTCCGAAAGATGAAAAGACAAAATGCTATTACACCATCCGACATTGAAAGGAGACAACATGTTTTGAAGAACCAAATATCTAAATGCTTCGTTACAAACACATTCCATCCAAATGTGATATACGTCCTCTATAACATCACATTCAGTACATTTCAAAGAGTTGACTTTTCCCATCAGGAATCCAAACTTATTTAATGGATTGTGTCCTGAGCGAAGTCGAATGAGGACAATGAGCCCTTCAAATGTTGCCGCCGTTTACACTTACACCCTGTATAATCAATAAAGATACCGTAAGCTTCTTGCTTGAGGATCCGCAGGAAGTATTCAATTTAAAAATATGTTATTACCTCCTTTATTACATTAAACATACGTATAAATTAGCTTATTTCAGATAAAATAAATCCATACAATTACAAATTATCAAAATATATAGAAATAAACAAAATAAATTAAATTAAAATACAGAGAAATTAAGCAATCAATTATTACAATTATAAGTACCTATTGTGTTAGTAAAATATTATTGTTATGCACTACGTTAGTCAACACCCATCATGATATGCATCCACTTGTTCTGGATAGGGCAACCCGCACGAGATACAACCATCGGCAGGGTACTGTTGCTACTGTTTCGCACGCGCTGCAACAAGGAGGCCACTGTCTTCCGTACAACCGCATGAAAGCCGTCCGTTCGCGCCTCCGCAAACATCCGGACGCACTACAATAGCGAGGCAGCCGCATCAGCATCCTGAAGACGTTGTTGTATTGCTCACGCAGAGCACTAGCAGCCGGTTGTAACGGGCACGCCACAATTGCGGCGATAAGGCCCCTCTTGGAGGAGTGGCTGGAGAGGCGCCACGGCGTCCTCACCTTCCGCCTGACGCAGGTCCTCACCGGTCACGGTTGTTTCGGAAGGTTCCTGTTCCGCATAAGGCGGGAGGAAACGCCCGGGTGTCACCATTGTGTGGATCGCCCGGAGGACACTGTGGAGCATGCAGTGGAGGTCTGTCCAGAACCTGGTCCAGGCCATGGTGCGCAGCGAGAGTGCATGGGTGGTCGTCACCTCCTTCTGGGAAGCAGTAATGCTCGCGAAGGAGGAGGCGGAACGCGTGAGGGAGAGACAACCTCACGCCCTCAGTCGCCGCAGGAGACGCCCTTGGTGGCGGGAATCGAGAGCCGATTTCCGTCCACCGTAAGCGCGGGGTTGCGGACGGCGAGTAGTAGGTAGCTCGCCGTCCAGTAAGGACCAGGGCCGGGTCGACAGCGCGTTGTGTTCCACGCGCGGCTCAAAGAGATGTCAGCAAAAGATGGGGTCCGATAGGGCCGATGCCGCCGGGGTCGCAGGTTGTTCGAAAGAGATACCGTGGCCCTGGCATAGGCAACTGAAGGAACACGGGTGGGTTTTAGTCAGTAAAAGTCTGACACGCCCTTCCGCTCCACCCAGAGCGGGAGAAGTCATTTGATGATTATTTCCCATCCACAAAAAAAAAAAAAAAAACTGGCGAGTAAAGCTTATAGTCCAGGCAACGAATATTTGTGGATGGAAAAGTCGAAAGCAGAAAGTTTGACTTAAGAACTTTGTTTGGACCAGGTAGGAGATAAACATATTAAAAGGCCCCCCCCCCCCCCCCCCCCCCCCTTCGGGCTCACCTCGGAGGACTTTTAGTATATTATCTCTTAAAGCGAGGTGCAAGCAAGCGCTGTAGGTATTAAACGCTTACCGCAGCCCCCGCAAGGAGTAGCGATACGTAATAAATTACGATGCGCGGGAAACGCGCGCCAAGCGCACCGCTCATGAGTTCATGAACTCGAGTAGGTACTATGTTGCGTCACAGAATAGAGCAATGCAGTAGATAAACTTGAACTGATTAGTATACAAGTTTATTTTGTTTTATTTTTCTAGTAAGTATTTTTGAAAGTTTTAGACAGATTAGGTATGCATTGTAAACTTGAACAGTTAAAATAAATAAAAATAACTACTTATACTTATTTATTTTTGTGAATAAGGTGGATTTAAAATCTGACTGACACGAAGACCTTTACCCGTACGATTCAAAACTACGCGCCGCGCACCATTTTACTTTACGTTCATTCCCCACGACAGCGACATCACTGAAAACGATACCACTGGTGTGGTATCGTGGGGAATGACAGAAACTACTATTCCCCACGCCATGCGACACCACCGACTGTATTGTGCTGTTAGTGATGTCCAGCTACATAACAATGATGTGTTACATAACAATTTAGACCTTATTGACATTCATGTTTTTTTGATAAATTTAGCTTCCAGACCATTTACCAAGTATCATGGAGCAAAAAAACAAATGGTTTGTAAAATGTCAATAAGGTCGAAATTAGCTTGACACCCTAGAAATGATGTGCATAATAATCTAGACACTTTCTGAGGTGTCAAGCGAATTTAGACCTTATTGACATTCATGTTTTTTTGTTAAATTCAGCTTCCAGATCATTTACCAAGTATCTTGGACCAAAAAAACAAAGGGTTTGTAAAATATCAATAAGGTCGAAATTAGCTTGACACCCTAAAAATGATGTGCATAATAATCTAGACACTTTCTGAGGTGTCAAGCGAATTTAGACCTTATTGACATACATGTTTTTTTGTTAAATTCAGCTTCCAGATCATTTACCGAGTATTCTGGACCAAAAAAACAAAGGGTTTGTAAAATGTCGAAATTAGCTTGAGACCTTTATCGTTTTCAGCGAACTTAAATACCACGAAATGACCGTTCATTCCCCACGACACCACTGAAAACGACACCACTGGTGGTGTCGTCGGGAATGACAGAAACTAGTATTCCCCACGACACCACTGACTGCATTGTGAGTGATGTCCAGCTAATTTTTAAACGTAACATAACAATGATGTGTTATTTTTAAACGACTTCAAAAACGGAGGAGAATATCAATTCAGTTGTATTTTTTTTTTTTTATGTTTGTTACTGCAGTACTCCGTCATTTAGAAGCCGATTTGGAAAGTTCTTTTTGTATTTTATTAGTTACGTCAACACAAAAAAAAAACGGAGGGGCATAACTTCTTATGCTCTAGTTTTTTTTTTCTTGAGAGGATGTGATTACGGTCAAAATGAAAATCCAAGATGGCGGCTGCAAAAATTTTTGAATTTTTCGATATGGGCGTCAATTTCGTGATATTTGAGGTCGCTGAAAACGATAGTGGGGTCAAAATGAAAATCCAAGATGGCGGCTGCGCAAATTTTCTAAATTTTCGTCATGGGTGTCATTTTCGTGATATTTTAGGTCGCAGAAAACGATAGTGTGGTCAAAATGAAAATCCAAGATGGCGGCTGCGAAAATTTTAAAATTTTTCGACATGGGTGTCATTTTCGTGATATTTGAGGTCGCTGAAAACGATAGTGGGGTCAAAATGATAATCCAAGATGGCGGCTGCGAAAATTTCCTAATTTTTCGTCATGGGTGTCATTTCCATGGTTTTAGAGGGTGTTGAAAACGATAGTGGGTTCAAAATGAAAATCCAAGATGGCGGCTGCGAAAATTTCCTAATTTTTCGTCATGGGTCTCATTTTCGTGATATTTGAGGTCGCTGAAAACGATAGTGGAGTCAAAATGATAATCCAAGATGGCGGCTTCGAAAATTTTCAAATTTTTCGACATGGTTCTCATTTTCGTGATATTTGAGGTCGCTGCAAACGATAGTGGGGTCAAAATGAATGACTATCGTTTTCAGCGACCTAAAATATCACGAAAATGACACCCATGACGAAAAGTTAGGAAATTTTCGCAGCCGCCATCTTGGATTTTCATTTTGACCCCACTATCGTTTTCAGCGACCTAAACTATCACGAAAACGACACCCATGACGAAAAATTAGGAAATTTTTGCAGCCGCCATCTTGGATTTTCATTTTGACCCTACTATCGTTTTCAGCGACCTAAAATATCACGAAAACGACACCCATGACGAAAAATTAGGAAATTTTTGCAGCCGCCATCTTGGATTTTCATTTTGATCCCACTTTCGTTTTCAGCGACCTAAAATATCACGAAAATGACACCCATGACGAAAAATTAGGAAATTTTCGCAGCCGCCATCTTGGATTTTCATTTTGACCCCACTATCGTTTTCAGCGACCTAAAATATCACGAAAACGACACCCATGACGAAAAATTAGGAAATTTTCGCAGCCGCCATCTTGGATTTTCATTTTGACCCCACTATCGTTTTCAGCGACCTAAAATATCACGAAAACGACACCCATGACGAAAAATTAGGAAATTTTCGCAGCCGCCATCTTGGATTTTCATTTTGACCCCACTATCGTTTTCAACGACCTCAAATATCACGAAATTGACACCCATGACGAAAAATTGGAAATTTTTGCAGCCGCCATCTTGGATTTTCATTTTGACCCCACTATCGTTTTCAGCGTCCTCAAATACAAAAAAAAAATAAGAAGATACCTAATTAGAAAAAAAACTTAATTTAAAAAAAAAAATCTTATTTATGTAGGTATACAGAAAAATACATTTGAGGGCCTACTTATTTTCTGAACATCCCTGCCCAACCCTTTGAAAGAATTCAGGCGTGATGTTATGAAGAAATCTCATTTCCTATCCGATATCACTATCACTATCACTACATATTATAAAACAAAGTCGCTCCGCTGTCTGTCTGTCCCTATGTATGCTTAAATCTTTAAAACTACGTAACGGATTTTGATGCAGTTTCTTTTAATAGATAGAGTAATTCAAGAGGAAGGTTTATATGCATAATGTAGTAGAGGAACACTAATAATGTTAGAGGTTTCTAATGTGATGTCGTAAATAAACACATTTTTTTGCGCTTACATTGCAAACCCTGGCTGAACCCAATGAGATAGATCAAAATAATGTACTACAGTATTGTACACCTTAAAAAGTTCTGCAAAAAAGTCCGCGATGGCATATGTCTATCTCTTAGGGATAACCCACAATAACCATTTTTTATACCTTTCTTTTTACGAGAAATAATGGCTTATGTACGAAGCGATTTTAAGCAATACAGCATTAATCCTTATCCAATTAAGTACCTTAAATAAATTGTGCATTTACTATAGATCAATAAGGCCCTTTACAGTATGTAATTTAAATGAATATTTTCGAAGATATTACAGATTTAAAATGCAGGGCGGCGGTACACAAATAGCGCGTCGAACGCCGCGCTTCATGATTAGCAGAGATCGCACGCGTTTATCGGAGCGCTCGCTCTAGCGAGGAAAATAACAATTATCCATACTAATATTACAAATACGAAAATAATTATGTCCGTCTGTAACCTTTTCACGCCTAAACCACCGATCAGATTTTGATAAAATTTGGGAAGGCTATAAGGTAGTATACTAGGGAAGGACTTAGGCTACTTTTTGTATCAAAAATAATGCTACGGGGGATGATATAGGGCATGAAAGTTTGTATGGGAAACCCAGCATTTCTTAAGTTAGGGATATGATAATTCAAATTTATGCTTTTGGTAGGAAATAATGAAATAAGTGGTTCAGCGTTTTTGGAAAATCATCCCCAAAGGGTGTAAAATAGGGGTTATTTTAAAATCTACAAAACTGCACGGATATCGATACAATTTGGCAAGGCTACAGATGGCATCCTGGGGAAGAACACAGCCTATTTTTTATCTTAAACAATTATCCTACAGGGGTGATATGTGGGATGAAAGTTTGTAAGGGAAACCCAGCATTACTTAAGTAAGGGCTATGAAAAGACTCTATGGTTTTGGTAGAAAATAAAGAAATGTGTGGTCCAGCGAGTTTGAAAAATCATCCCCTAAGGGGTAAAGAAGGAGATGATTTTAAAATTCACAAAACTGCACGGATATCGCTAAAATTTGGCAAGACTATTATAGATGGCATCCTGGGGAAGGACATAACCTATTTTTTGTCTTAAAAAATAATCCTACTGGTGGTGAAAGTTTTATGAGAATCCCAGCATTTCTTAACTTAGGGATATGAAAATTCAAATTTATGGTTTTGATTTATGAAAAAATCATCCCCTATGGGGGTAAACTAGCGGTTGATTTTAAAATTCACAAACACCATTAAAATTTTTGTGTAAGAGGGATTGGGTAGTTTGTATCTTGAAGTAACAGTTACTTAGTCTTAATATTTTTTTAATTCCCATAATAAATAGGAATAAAGAGGATTTATATTTTCGCTTTAAAGTTGCTTTCAAAGGCAAGTTGGTAATTTTCCGTTTACTATTGTTTGGTTTTAAGATTTATTATCCTCCAGCAATCATAGGTATATCATTCTGCGCGCCGCTCCTCGAGTACTATACAGGATATTTTTTTAAGTAGTGCCCATATTTTCGCAGGATGTTCTACTCATGAATATGAACAACTTTTACTATAGGAACCAACCTGAAATCGCAAAAAAAAAATCAGCTGCTCCCTACATTTTGACGAGTTTGGTGTAGATACATGTACTGAACAGCTGATTTTTTTGCGCGATTTCAGACTTAGTCCCATAGTGAAAGTTGTTCATATTCATGGGTAGAACACCCTGTGAAAATTTGCGCACTGCTTAAACAATTATCCTGTATAAGCAGTGCGAGAAGATATTGTCTAGCCGACGTTCGCACGGGCGTAAAAATATCGCGACGGGATTTTATCACGCACTGGATTTTCAACTCTCTGCTTAGCACCGGGAGTTGAAAATCCAACAGTGTGTTTTTCGTCGCGCTGGGATGCACTCTGTTTTTGTTAGGTTGGATTCTCAACGCTCGGCTCAACAACAAGAGTTGAAAATCCAGTGCGCGATAAAATCCCGCCGCGATTTTATTACGCTCGTGGGAACGCCGACTTAGGGTACTTTTAATCCCGGTAGTACACACGGCTACTCATCAAGCTATACATTTCCAGTTTACACTGACCTCTCATTGTAAGGAAATCCTACACAATGCGAGATCAGCTTATACTGGAAATGTATAGCTTGATCTGTAGCCGTGCGTACGTTCCCGTGGGATATTTTCCAACATCCACGCGGGCGAAGCCGCGGGCAAAAGCTAGTTCATTATAAAACCACCCGTACTAACTTTATTCTGTGGCACCTACCTATTTCAGATTTGAAAATAGTGAACCAAAAATTTGCGCGTCAGGCGGCTTTATAAGCTACAGTGTAGGGTTCAAATTCAACTGTTTTACACACTTGATGCGATTGGTAAACATAGGCCGTGATAAAAATAAATACCAATAAAGCTTTTGCGCGCGTGACGTCTTTATTTACATAGGCATAGCGTTTAAATTCAACTGTTTTCAACACATGATAATTTGTGCCGGTCGCAGCCGGTGACAGAAGTTAGCGGGGTGGCGGGTTCGAAAAATTGGCACGCGTCCGACCTCCGTCACGTTCCGCTCGGGACTAAACGGCTCAGGGCGAGCGTTTGCGAAGCTGAAAACAATTGATGCTGGAATTAGTGGTACAGGTATTTAATATTTCACATTATGACGGCCGTTGTATCTCGAATTTTTTACGACCTTTATTATGGTATAAGTTTTATTGTTCAAAGCCTAATGTAACTCAAATGAAATAAGATTAAAGATCACAATTAGACTTGTCTTTGCGATTTAATTGGATGCAGTAAAGTGCAAGTAATCGTGTATCGGACGGCCGAAATTTCTAGATCGAAGTCTGAACTAAGTAATATTTTTTTTTCAAAATTTAAATCCGTGTTATCTACGAATAAAACACTAAACAAAACGACGTTTTTACGACTCTCACCGCCTTAACTAGTCCAAACAAAGTACCTAAGTCAAAATTTCTGCTTTCGACTTTTCCATCCACATGCCTCTTTTGAGCAGTCATTGACTGGACTATTACCCACCCACAGACTGCTCGAGTATAACGATTGGCAGTACGCCTTGAGTAACTTTCACTGCCCTCGAGCAGCGAGCGTGCAACCACATTCCCCCTGACTACCAATGCTCTGCGCTCCCTCTCTATGACGTCGTATAAACCGTGCGAAGCAGGGGCGGGTTCCTAGTTGATAATTGACTGTTTCTGATTACTTACAGAGCTAGAACTGGAGAATTTTGATAATAACTGTAAAGATGTAGCAGATGCACCGCCACACCATTCTGAATCATATTTAGAAGATGATGTACCTTTAATGGAGTTTAAAACTGAAGTGGAAGAAGAACAAGTAGTATCTACGAAGAAACGAAGAGCCAGGGAGACGAAGAGTAAGTATTAGATAGTTAATCACACGCACACATACACTAGTAAAAATTGATCGTATTTATATTTTTCCCATTCTTTGTCTCTTTATTACTCGTACGTGTCTAATGTAAGGGAAGAGCGCAGCCTCAGCTGCAGGCACTTTATATGCCTAAATGGAGGCTCCACGACATGCAATGACACACAATAATCTATAGGTAAGCAAACAGACCAATGGGTCCCCTGATAGGAAGTGGTTAGTGTTGAATTCTATCCATAGGACTGGTAGGTATCTCGAAGTCACAAATTATAAACTAGGACCATCGTAGTTAAATCAATAAACTGTTAATTTCTGATAACCAACTGCCAACCGCACGCAGCGGGTCGTGAGTGCTCTGAGAGTTCAGTACAATAATCCTTCAGGGTGTTGATGGGGCTGCCTCGCCATTGCAGTGCGTCAGCGATGTTTGCAGAATCACAAGTTGATAGCTACCATGCTATTATTAGAAAAAGGGCAGCATCGTTGATGCGCAGAGCGAGAGACAGTCCAAACGGCTACCTGAGGGTTATTACTGAACATATTGAGAGTCCTATCTGGAGGCACTGGATTCGCCTACATTTATGATAATTGTTGTAGTTTTGTTTTTGTATGTGTGTATTACCAACATAGTTCTTATGTTTCAGTTTACGACTATGGACAACCTAGTCTGCATTAAATTATAAATAATAGTTTATAACCCCACCGCAGTATCTCTACGTTGACGTCGTGGTGGGGCTTGCGCGCTCCGATCTCTGGGCCTGTGCTAGTAGAGTTCACTTTGCCGAAACAGGTCTAGGGTGAGGAGCCAGACCAAGAGAGATACAGATACCCGCAGGGCAGCATGTGGCGAGCTGTTGGGCAGTAGCGACCCCACGGACCCTATCTCCCGGGAGTAGTCTTGTTCCTCATCTCTGGCTTGCCTTTATTGGCCGGCTGGAGTGAACACTGACGGGAACAGAGCTCCCACCTCATTCTTGCCTTTATTGGCTGGCTTGAGTGGAGATTCGTAAGAGCAAACGTGCTCGGAGGAAGGAAGTATTCCAGTAAGTGTTTGTAGGGATCTTGACCATCTTCCGGGCTCGGGGATTGTTCTGAGAACCGTGGGATACCTCTCCACTCCTCACAAGCACCTCAGGACATGTTGCCCCCTTGCCGCTACGACACTATGTGCTAGCGACCGTTTTCGGGGGCCCATTATTGAGTGTGCAAGTCACCCCCTGCCATTTTATCTATTGTATACAAAACATTAGTCAGGCAGGGGCCATAGTGTTTCTATAGTTCTAGGTAACCAGTCCACAACCACCCAAAGCCATAGCCCAATATGTTTTGTTTCCATGTTCTGCAATAGTCCTGCACCAACCGGGGGTTGTCCTTGGGTGCACTTGCATACTGCATACAGGGATAATCGTCGGCTGGTGCCTCATCATAATTTAAAATTGTCTAAGGGGCCTCTGCGAGTTGGCTTCGGCCCCTCGTATGCCTTCCAAAGGTCCGGGATCCCAGGGTCCCGAGATATGTAAACATATAGTAATAATAATAAACAATAGTAGCCACTGGTATCGTGAACAGGGTCCAAGCTTCCGGCAGTCTGGGCTCCAGAGAGAGGAACCTCCTAACAAGGCGCGCCGTGTCCAGAAGTACCGCTGAACCAGGCCCTTAATCCAGCTGCCCAACGAGAGCCTCCTTAGGTGTTGGTCGAGGCTCTTGGTAATTACGCCATTGTCTGATACGACTATCGGCACAACCATCGCAGAGTCCACATGCCAAATGTCGAAAACCTCGCTAGCCAAGTTAAGATACTTGATTTTTTATCTTTCTCGGCTTTCACGAGGTTCCCGTCATGTGGAACCGTTATATTAATAATCATTGCGTGCCGCTCTATTCGATCCTTCACCACTATATCACGCTTATTGGAAACAACAGTCCGGTCAGCGATGATGGATCGATCCCAGTACAATGTGATATTTCCATTTTCGTGAACTAGGTCGGGCACATACCTTTTTTTTTTTTTATTTTTTTTTATTTTTTTTTTTTTTTTTTTGAGGGTGGGAAATCATCAAATAACTTCCCCGCTCTGGGTGGAGCGGGAGGGCGTGTCAGACTTTTACTGACTAAAACCCACCCGTGTTCCTTCATTTGCCTATGCCAGGGCCGCGGTAACCCCTTCAGACAACCCGCGACCCCAGCGGCGTCGGCCCTATTGGGCCCCGTCACTTGCTGACATCTCTTTGAGGCGCGCGTGGAACACAACGCGCCGTCGACTCGGGCCTGGTCCTTACCGGACGGCGAGCTACCCGCTGCTCACCGTCCGCAGGCCCGCGCCTACGGTGGCCGGAAATCGCCCCGCGATTCCCGCCGCCCAGGGCGTCTCCTGCGGCGACTGAGGGCGTGAGGCTGCCTCTCCCTCACGCGTTCCGCCTCCTCCTTCGCGAGCATCACTGCTTCGCAGAAGGAGGTGACGGCCTCCCATGCACTCTCGCTCCGCACCATGGCCTGGACCAGGCTCGGACGCGAGAGATCGCCGCCGCCGATCGCCTCCGTGAGAACACGGCGGTGCTCTGCTCAAGCCGGGCAGACCTCCACTGTATGCTCCACCGTGTCCTCCGGGCGATCCGCACAATGGAAACACCCGGGCGTTTCCTCCCGCCTTATGCGAAACAGGAACCTCCCGAAACAACCGTGTCCGGTGAGGACCTGCGTCAGGCGGAAGGTGAGGACGCCGTGGCGCCTCTCTAACCACTCCTCAAAGAGGGGACTTATCGCCGCTATTGTGGCGTGCCCAGCGCTGGGTTGCGACAGTCGCGCTCTCCATGCCGCCATGAGATCCCGCCGGAGCTCTGTCCGCTGTACCGTGATTTCTCGCGGCAGCGGAGTTACGCCCCGGCGTTTCGCCTCCTCGCGCCACTCCCACACGTGCGCGAGGACCTTTGCCTCCAGATCCCACGGCGGTAATCCGGCAAGGAGGCTCGCCGCCTCCCGGGAGACCGTGCGGTATCCCCGGACTAGCCGGATGGCCATGACCCTCTGGGACGCGTTCAACCTGCCGGCTGGTCCCAACCTTAGGGAACGCGCCCACACCGGTGCTCCGTAAAGGGCCATGGACCGCACGACCCCCGCGTAGAGCCTCCGGCAGGAGGCGTTTGGACCCCCCAGATTGGGCAGGAGCCGCCTCAAGGCAGCCCCAGCCCGTGCCAGTCTGGGAGCCAAACGTCGGAAATGCTCCACGAAGTTCCACCGGCTGTCGAGGACGAGTCCCAGGTACTTCATCGTCGACCCGACTCCGATGTGAACCCCTCCCACCGTTATATCGGAACCCGACGGTGGCGCATTCCGAGGACCATGAAAACACATGGCCTCGGACTTGTGCAGGGCCACCTCGAGTCCCAACTGCCGGATCCTCTCCACGACTATCGCAACCCCGCGTGTCGCTAAGTCAGCCGCCTCCTGGTGCGACCTCCCCTGCGCCAGGACCAGCGTGTCGTCAGCGTAACATACTACGCTGACGCCGCTAGGGAGGTCGGCGCGCAGCATCCAGTCGTAACCGGTGTCCCACAGATGCAGCCCCAGGACCGATCCCTGTGGGACACCGCACGACATCTCTCGCCGGTTCCACTCTCCCTGATGACCGGGGTATATGACGGCCCTATCCGTCAGATAGGCCTCGACCACTCGACAGAGGTAGGTCGGCATCCGGTGATACCGGAATGCCTCCCTGATGCAACTCCAGGGCAGGGTATTAAAGGCGTTGGCGATGTCTAGAGACACCGCCAAGACGACCCCACCCCGGGCCACTGCATCCCCCGTCGTGAGGGCTCGCACGCGCATGATGGCGTCCACCGTAGAGCGCCCCTTGCGGAAACCAAACTGGCTCTCTGCCAGATCCGGCCCCTCCCGCACCAGCCACCCGACGAGGCGGTCTGCAATAACTCTTTCAAAGAGCTTGCCCACCTCGTCGAGCAGCACGATGGGCCGGTAAGCGGACGGAGAGTCCGCAGGGCGCCCCGGCTTCTTAATGAGGACCAGTTTCCCCGTCTTCCAGCGAAGTGGAAACTGGCCCCTCTCCAAGCATGCGCTTAGGAGCCCCCCTAGTCGAGGCCCGAGAGCCCCAAAGGCCTGAACCCAGGCTCTTCCAGGTAAGCCGTCGGGTCCTGGGGCGGTATTTTTGGCACTGAGCCTACGTACCGCCGCTCTCAACTCTACCTCGGTCACTTCCGGAGCATCGTCGTCGTCGTCGGTCTCTTGGTCCGCAGCGGGCACCGCATGAGGCGGAGCCATAGGCGGGGGAGTATGTTCCCCTCGCGAAGGGAACAGAGCGCTCACCACGTCCTCCACGAGCTCGGGCCGGAGACTCTGCGTCAGCGGGGGCGCCCATGGGCGGAGTTTCTCCCGCACCATCTTGTAGGGGCGCCCCCATGGGTCTCTGTTCAGAGTCTCCAGCGACTCCTCGCGGCCCAGATCCCTGGACCGCAAGATCTCCGCTCGGAGGGCGGTCTTCGCCGCTCTGTACCCCTCGTACAGCTCCGCCTGAATGGCTTCCGTATCCGGAGGGCGGATACGGAGCCTGCGGTGCCTGGTGTACAGGCGTCGCGCGGCGACGCACGCCTCGCGCAGAGCCGTCAGCTCCGGCGACCACCAATACACCTGGCGAAAGGCGCGACTGGGCTGGACCCGGGGCATTGCCACGTCGCACACTTCGGACATGGCCTCCCGGAACCACTCCGCCTCGTCGTTGATGTCGGCAGGCCTGTCCGGTGGTGACACCCAG
This sequence comes from Cosmia trapezina, assembly GCA_905163495.3. Taxonomy (NCBI): domain Eukaryota; kingdom Metazoa; phylum Arthropoda; class Insecta; order Lepidoptera; family Noctuidae; genus Cosmia; species Cosmia trapezina. The sequence continues at coordinate 2,692,070 of LR991046.1, read as the reverse complement.
GCCTGCACGATCGAGGCTTCCAGGAGGAGCTCCCGGTCCAGCTTCTTCAGCGCCCACCGCGGACCACTCGGGGCCTGTCGGACCGGCGCGCTCGAGGTATGGGCGGAGACATCAAACCGGATGTACCGGTGATCGGAATAGGTCTCCACCCCCTCCATGACGCGCCAGTCAACCACGTGCGGCAACAGAGCGGGGCTGGCGAACGAGATGTCCACCACCGACTCGCCCCGCATCCGCACACACGTGGGGACAGAACCCCGGTTTAGGACGACCAGGCCTGTCTCCAGAGCCCAGTCCTCCACCATCCTGCCCCGTGTGTCCGTACACCGGGAACCCCAAGCCACATTCTTGGCGTTGAAGTCCCCGAGGACAAGCACGGGAAGGGAACGAAACCCGACGACGACGGTTTTCAACTCCGCAAGGGAGTTGTGGAACTCGGCGAGAGTTCGGTTCGGGGAGAAGTATGTCCCCACCACGACAATCCCCCCGAACCGTGCTGCGACGCAACCCTGTCCCTTCTTGACGGCTTCAAGGGCCAGGGTACCGGCGGCGGCCGACGAAATGAGGGTCACTGAGCCGCTCAGGTCCTCCACCCAGTAATCACTGGGCGGGACAAAGTACGGCTCAGCGACCACGGCGATGTTAATCGACCACTGCGCCATGCTCTGGATCAACAGATCCTGAGCGGCGGCGCAGTGGTTGATGTTCGCCTGGAGGAGGCGTAATGGGGCCACTACTGGCATTCCATTTCAGCCCCCTCCTGAGCCCCCTGTGAGGGCTCCGCCGCAGTGGGTACGGCGGCGACGGCAGTGGGGGCGGCAGCGACGGCGGCGCCTGTGGCGACGGCTGCGGCGGTGACGGCGGTAGAGGGGGCGGGGGGCTTGCCCTTGCCCCGGGCTTTCGTGGGTGGACCACAGCCCTTGCTTCCAGCCCGGTGATCGGCCGGCTTGCCAGCTGCCGCACACAGGTAGCAGTGCGGCGTGGCATTGCACGAGCCGGCCTTGTGACCGGGCTGACCACAGCGGAAGCAATTACTGCTGCGGTCCACCTCCGAGGTGCATTTGGCTCCCACGTGGTTGCCCACCTGGCAACGGAAGCACCTCAGAGGTCTGGGTTCCAGCAGTTTTACCCGCGTGGAGTCCCAGCCCACCTGGAATCTCGGGCCCTCCCCAACGATTTTGTTGGCCGCCGATACGGGGCAGCTCACCGTAACGGCTCGCAACCCCGTGGAGTCTGGACGGATGGTGCCTACCTTCACCTGCTCGATAGCGCACCCCCCAGTCTTGACCACGGCGGCCACAACTTCCCCCTCTGTCACAGAGTCGTCCAGACCCAGGATGCGCATGTCAGCGCACTTGGCGGGTCTGGACCCTCGGGCTTCGTCCGCATTTAAGGACGCCCTAAGCCTTTCGGCCAGAGCGTCAGCGGTCGGGCCACTGGCCGCACCGGGGATCTCGAGCATACGAGCCCCAGTCGCCGTGACCCTTACTCGCATGCCCTTTGTGACACCGATCTCCTCCAAATTCACCGCCGCCCGCGCCTTGGTGAGCACGTCGCGGTAGGACACGCCCTTCTTCTCCGCTTCCGGCTGTAGTGTGATCACTACAGCTGCGGACTTTGGGGCGCGCAACCTCGCCGCGACGCTTCTCTCCTTGCGCCGACGCCGCCTCTCCTTCCGCTTGGCCGCCCTTGCCGCCTTGCCCTCCTTCTTCTTCTCCCCGGCTACCTGCCATTCGGCGTCAGCCGGAGGAGATTTAGAAGGCGGGGGCGGCCGCGTCGTCGTCGCCGCCACAGCCGGGGCCTTCTCAGGCACCCTGGCAGGCGCCTTCGCAGGCGCCTTCGCAGGCGCCTTTGCAGGAGCGGCCCCGCCCTTCGCCTGCCCCGCCAACCCAGGTTTGGGCGTGGCGGCTGTGGCGGCGGCGTACGATGCCGCCTTTGGCTGGCCCGAGGCCTGCCGGCTCGCCGCCAGCGGGGGCCGGAGGACAATGCCCTCCAGGACAGAGAACCGGCTGTTGAACGCAGCCAGTTCCTTCCGCACCAGGGTCAGTAGCCTCTCCTCTGCAGGCCCAAGCCCGCTCTGCCCCTGCTGCGCCCCCTCCTGCGGCGCCTTCTGAGGGCCGGCATCGCGGAGCCTGGCCAGGTCCGCTCGGAGCTCCTCGTTCTCCTTTCGGAGAAGCTCCATGGCGGCTGTCAAGCGGGCGACCTCCGCCCGCATTTCTGACATGCCGTCCGACGGAGGCCCTTGAAGCAGGGCCTCCGCTGCCGCCATAATGGAGGCCTTGGCTGCAGGTATGGCCTTGTCCTTAGAAGATTGCTTCTTCTTCAAGGCCACATCCTTCACTGCAGCAGCCACGACCTCCGCGAACCTGGCCCGCTCCGCCTTGGAGCCACCAGCGGCGTCCGACTCATCGCCAGACGCCTCCAGAGTGCTCCCCTCGGCCGAGCCGACGGAGTCATCCTCCTGCGTTGCCCGGCTCTTGCTCTTGGACTTGGTGTGACTCCAGCCTAGAACTTTGCGAGCTTTTTTGGCCGAGCCCTTTCCGCCATCTGAGGAAGACGACCCCTGGCCATCCTCCGGCTTTGCCTCCACGTTCCGCTTCAGGAATGCATTCCTACCAGCGGAACTACTGCCTCCTACTACGCTCTCCGGGCTCTTGAAAGAGCCCTTCGCGCCCTTCGCTCCCGATGCGGTGTCGGACTCCGACCCCGCATCACTCATCGCCTTCTCCTTCTCTCGTCTTGGGTTTTTGTTACAACTTTCCATATTGTTCCCACGAGTATAAACTTTAGGTACTTGCTCAAAACGAAGTGGTTCGCACTAGCGATTAATTTAGCTACCCATTAATCAAGCTACCAACCTCCCTCACGGTGCGCCGCCGCTTGGAGGTTTGGGGTAATTTTTTATAGAGGTTTTCTTCCTCGCGGTCCGGGCGGTTAAGCCAAGACCCTCGACCCCCGTCAAAAGTCAGAGACATGACCTTGAACGATCTTCGGGGCTACGAGACTAACGGTGGCAGAAGGAAATGACGAAATGAATAATGGAAATGATGATGGGAATGATGATGGTGGATGATGGGATGGGAATGATGATGTGGTGAATGATGAATGGTGTATGGTGGCGGGGATGATGATGATTGATGGTGGATGATGGGATGGGAATGATGATGTGGTGAATGATGAATGGTGTATGGTGGCGGGGATGATGATGATTGATGGTGGATGAATGGCTTCCTTCTGCCTGCCCGGCGGCAGGGTTAGTGCACACCGAGCCCGTTCTTACTCCGCCGCTGTGCGTCTCTGCTTAGAGCAGAGGGACACACGTTGGAACGTTCCTCCGACAGGATATTGGCATACGGGCAACGAAACCCCTTAGGCACTTGTGCCTAAGGGGAACCATTGCCCGCACCCCAGGGTGCACCGTCCCGAAGACTGGCCTTGTACTTCCGATTCCGCAAGGCTGTATTTTAGCGCAAGTTGCTGATGGATAATCCTGGCTACAAGGTTGTACTCTTCGTTAGCTAGAAGAGAACACCCGGAGATAATGTGTCGGATTGATTCTCCTGGACGGTGGCATGTCCGACAAATGTCAACCGAGCCGTCCTTCACAATAAATCTCCGGTAATTGTTCGTCATGATAACTTCGTCCATAATTGCACAGACAAAACCTTCGGTTTCCCCAATGAGGTCACCGGAACGCAGCCAGGCTACGGACGCTAGTAAATCTACATCGGGTCCATGTAGGTCCCGGAAAAAGCGTCCATGAAGCTCCTTACTCTGCCATACCTCCCTGCGATCGTTAGTGTCAAGTACTGCAGGTTTGCGCCAGTTCTCAATAGCCAAGGAGAGCGGGGTGAGACCCTTGTCTACCGCGACCACATCTCGATGCATCCCCACGTGGCTTCTAGGAAATATTCCCTGAGACTGCATATCTCGCGATTGTGGAGGGTCTTAGCGTGCAATGATTGCTTGAATAACATTACTAAATTGCCTCTTTTTCCAACACTTATTGTTGAAAAAAAAGTGCTGGAAAAAGATACAAAGTTGGAAACCTTCTAAATATAGATGAATGTCACTAATTCCCTTGAACAGACAGGGTTTGTTTAAACTTTGATCACTTTCGGAACAAACCATACGTCGATGTTAGTGCAATTTTGAACTTCATGTCTCTGGTGCGTATAATGCAATGTCACCAGAGGAATTTCTGATTCATCGTGCGCATGTCAATCTTCTTCCAACATTTTACTTACCAGCTTTATAAACACAGGGGCGACCGTTGTGAAGAAACCAAAACTAGACACACGAAGAACAAAACAAGAAGATGCAATAACAGCCGAGAAAACGAAAAAAGACAAATCAGACTCGAAAGTTATCCGAACTCAAAAACGTACGTCCAAACTTGGCACTTATTTCAAAGAGCCTTACAATAGTGATCAGCATAGTTTTAATCGAGTAAAAAAAAACATACAACATACTCGCACACAAATTGGTGAAAAACCTTATAAGTGTGATGTATGTCAACGAAGTTTTAGTGAAAAGAGTTCTTTATCAAGGCATGTTCGTATTCACACTGGTGAAAAATTATTCAAGTGTGATGTATGTCAACGAAGTTTTATTTCCATGAATAAATTAACACAACATATTATTCGTATACACACTGGTGAAAAACCATTCAAGTGTGATGTATGTCAACGAAGTTTTATTAGAAAGTATAAATTAACAGAACATATTCGTAGTCACACTGGTGAAAAACCATTCAAGTGTGATGTATGTCACCGAAGTTTTAGTTACAAGAATAATTTAGCAGAACATATTCGCATACACACTGGTGATAAACCATTCAAGTGTGGTGTTTGTCAACGTAGTTTTAGTAAAAAGCGTACTTTAACAAATCATATTCGTATTCACACTGGTGAAAAACCATTCAAGTGTGATGTATGTCAACGTAGTTTCAGTGCAAAGAATAATTTAACACAACATATTCGCATACACACTGGTGATAAACCATTCAAGTGTGGTGTTTGTCAACGTAGTTTTAGTAAAAAGCGTACTTTAACAAATCATATTCGTATTCACACTGGTGAAAAACCATTCAAGTGTGATGTATGTCAACGAAGTTTTAGTTACAAGAATAAATTAACAGAACATATTCGTAGTCACACTGGTGAAAAACCATTCAAGTGTGATGTATGTCACCGAAGTTTTAGTTACAAGAATAATTTAGCAGAACATATTCGTATTCACACTGGTGAAAAACCATTCAAGTGTGATGTATGTCAACGTAGTTTCAGTGCAAAGAATAATTTAACACAACATATTCGCATACACACTGGTGATAAACCATTCAAGTGTGGTGTTTGTCAACGTAGTTTTAGTAAAAAGCGTACTTTAACAAATCATATTCATATTCACACTGGTGAAAAACCATTCAAGTGTGATGTATGTCAACGAAGTTTTAGTTACAAGAATAAATTAACAGAACATATTCGCATTCACACTGGTGAAAAACCATTCAAGTGTGATGTATGTCAACGTAGTTTTAGTGAAAAGAATACTTTAACAAAACATATTCGTTTACACACTGGAGCAAAACCATTCAAGTGTGATGTATGTCAACGTAGTTTTAGTCAAAAGAGTAATTTAACAAGTCATATTCGTTTACACACTGGAGCAAAACCATTCAAGTGTGATGTATGTCAACGTAGTTTTAGTCAAAAGATTACTTTAACAAGTCATATTCGTATTCACACTGGTGAAAAACCATTCAAGTGTGATGTATGTCAACGAAGTTTTAGTTACAAGAGTAATTTAACAGAACATATTCGCATTCACACTGGTGAAAAACCATTCAAGTGTGATGTATGTCAACGTAGTTTTATTGAAAAGAATACTTTAACAAAACATATTCGTTTACACACTGGAGCAAAACCATTCAAGTGTGATGTATGTCAACGTAGTTTTAGTCAAAAGAGTACTTTAACAAATCATATTCGTTTACACACTGGAGCAAAACCATTCAAGTGTGATGTATGTCAACGTAGTTTTAGTCAAAAGAGTACTTTAACAAGTCATATTCGTATTCACACTGGTGAAAAACCATTCAAATGTGATGTATGTCAACGAAGTTTTAGTGAAAAGAGTTCTTTAACAAGGCATGTTCGTATTCACACTGGTGAAAAACCATTCAAGTGTGATGTATGTCACGTAGTTTTAATGTAAAGAGACGAAGTTTTATTTTCATGAATAAATTAACACAACATATTCGTATACACACGGTTGCAAAACCATTCAAGTGTGATGTATGTCAACGTAGTTTTAGTGTAAAGAGTTCTTTTCCAAGTCATATTCGTATTCACACTGGTGAAAAACCTTACAAGTGTGATGTATGTCAACGTAGTTTTCGTCGAATCAGTAATTTAACAAGACATATTCGTATACACTCTGGCAAAAAACCATTCAAATGTGATATGAAAAACATTTGAGGATTAAAAACAATAAAAGTGTTACTTGTGGTCGGCGCAACACGAGTTTTCTTCTCCATAGGAAACGAACCGGGCACCTAGCTTCTGAAGTTTCTATGTGCCCATGTTTGTTTATGTGAAATTATTTGAATAGCTTTTGCCCGCGGCTTCGCCCGCTTGAAAGTTGGAATTTATACCACGGGATACGAAAAGTGTCTCATGTCCTAACGCGGGCCATAGTCTATTTCCGTATAAATAAATAAATAATAAAAATAAAAAGCCTTTATTATTCCTTAATTACAATAATTATAGTTAACTAAATTAAGTATTTAATAATTACTAATTAAGGACCCCTCGGGTATAGGCCTCCTCCAGTAATTTCCAGTCTTTTCTGGTTTTTGCTTTCTCAAGCCCTGATTTGCCAACCAATTCCACTATCTCGTCGTGCCAACGCATTGCTGGTCTGCCTCTTCTTCTCTTACCGTGTGGCCCTTTCCAAGCGGTTGCTCTAAGGGTCCACCTGTCATCTTCTGTTCGCGCCAGGTGGCCCGCTCATCTCCATTTCAGTGCTTGAGCGTGTTGAAGGGCATCTATGACTTGAGTCTTCTTTCTGAATGCTGTATTTCGTTGTTTGTCTCTTTGACTGATGTTTAAGATGCTTCGTTCCATGGCTCTTTGGCAAACTTGTATTTTATTTTTAACTGTGCCATTAAAAATCCACGTCTGGCAAGCGTAAGTAAGGCATGGCAGTAGGCAAGAGTTCATGACTTTAGCTTTAAGTTTAACAGGTAAGCGTGATTTCTGCGTAGCTTAACCTGACAGCCGTACGGGTCGATCCATCAGGTTAAACTACGCTTGCCGGGGTTGGTCAGTGGATGGGTGACCATCTTTACATACCGAGACTCCTCCGTGCCACGGAAAGCACGTTAAGCCGTTGGTCCCGGCTGTCATTCGTGGATCTTTGACAGTCGTTACGGGTCGTCAGAAGCCCGAAAGTCTGACAACCAGTCTTACCAAGGGGTATCGTATTACCCAGTTACTGGGTTGTGGAGGTCAGACAGGCAGTCGCTCCATGTAAAATACTGGTATTCATCTGCATCCGGTTAGACTGGAAGCTGACCCCAACATAGTTGGGAAAAGGCTAGGCAGATTGAGGTAAGCGTGATTTCATTATTTTCTTGTAATTCCAAAATTTACTCCAAGTTATGTTAATTTTTCGCTTGACGCGCGCCAATCCACAGATATTTAAATCTGAAAATGCTGTTTGTAGAATCTCCAATTACATAGGTAAAGACCTATTATAATGCAATGTCACCAGAGGAATTTCTGATTCATCGTGTGCATGTCAATCTTCTTCCAACATTGTACTTACCAGCTTTATAAACACAGGGGCGACCGTTGCGAAGAAACCAAAACTAGACACACGAAGAACAAAAGAAAAAGATGCAAGTTCAGCCGAGAAAACGAAAAATGACAAATCAGACTCGAAAGTTATCCGAACAACTCAAAAACGTACGTCCAAACCTGGCACTTATTTCAAAGAGCCTTACAATAGTGATCAGCATAATTTGAATCGAGTAAAAAAAATTATACAACATACTCGCACACAAATTGGTGAAATACCTTATAAGTGTGATGTATGTCAACGTAGTTTTAGTAAAAAGAATACTTTAACAAGTCATATTCGTATTCACACTGGTGAAAAACCATTCAAGTGTGATGTATGTCAACGAAGTTTTAGGTACAATAATAAATTAACAGAACATCAGTGCAAGTACGTAGGACTCGATTCGATAAATTTGACAGATAAACTCGATAAAATGAGTTTTTATCGAATCGAATCGATGTCGCAAGTACGTAACTTCTACTTTACCGATCGGTAGATAAACTCTAAAATTTTAACGAATTTATCGAAAATGCAAGTACGAAACGACATTTTGACAGTTGAGATCGCCAATTTAAGCTGTCAAGCTCGGTAATTTATCGACACCTTGTAGAAGGCCGATAAGCTTATCGATCATTACATAAAATGGATTTAGGACTCATGGCTTTATTGCTGGGTGATGAGGAAGAACGGCAGCAGCGTCATAATGTGATGCGTATTCGGAGGCGGCGTCTCAGAGACACGAACAATCCTCTGGAGCTTCCAGAAGAAGATTTTGTTCGTCTCTTTCGGGTGACTCGGGAAGTGGCAGTAATTTTAACAGAAGGGATAGAGGTAGATGTGCGGAGGATACGATCCACTGGACTCCCTGTCCATATCGTGGTAAGTACATAAGTACTGGTTTTTTTACTATAGTTTCCTACCTACTTCATTCGAGATCTAGAGTTTAGAGTTTACCGTGTTTACGTATAGCTCAGACGGTGACAGATTAGTGTATAGTCTATGGGTGACAGACAGATAAGTTTTTTTCTCAAACTTCAAGAAATGTCAACAACAAACTTTTTTTTTGGCAAAAGTAAACAACTAAACACGACTTTAATTTAAGAAGATAGCATATTTTCTGTATTTTTACGAAAACAAACGGAAATTTTTGGTAAATACTGGTAGCTTCTCTGAATTATACCCATAAATATTGTTTACAATGCCAAAAATGTATGAACAAAAAGGATTTTCTAAATATTTCGGACATTAGTCGTGCCACAGAAACCCCACCTTAAATGGTTTGTCTGTGGACGTCCTCAGTATTGCCATTTGACAAACGATCCTTATCGACTCGAATCGGCCCACGATAAATCTTATCGTCGCGTGTTACGTACTTTCAAATTCGATAACAAGATCGATAAAAATGCGAACCTTAGCGATCTCGATGTCTTATCGATGCGAAGTCCGTACTTGCACTGCATATTCGCATACACACTGGTGAAAAACCATTCAAGTGTGAAGTATGTCAACGTAGTTTTAGTAAAAAGGGTACTTTAACAAATCATACTCGTATTCACACTGGTGAAAAACCATTCAAGTGTGATGTATGTCAACGTAGTTTTAATGAAAAGAATACTTTAACAAAACATATTCGTATACACACTGGTGAAAAACCATTCAAGTGTAATGTATGTCAACGTAGTTTTAATGAAAAGAATACTTTAACAAATCATATTCGCATACACACTGGTGAAAAACCATTCAAGTGTGATGTATGTCAACGTAGTTTTAGTTACAAGACTAAATTAACACAACATATTCGCATACACACTGGTGAAAAACCATTCAAGTGTGATGTATGTCTACGCAGTTTTAGAGAAAAGGGTACTTTAACAAAACATATTCGTATACACACTGATGAAAAACCATTCAAGTGTGATGAATGTCAACGTAGTTTTAGTGTAAAGAGTTCTTTAACAAGTCATAATCGTATTCACACTGGTGAAAAACCTTACAAGTGTGATGTATGTCGACGTAGTTTTCGTCAAATTAGTAATTTAACCAGACATATTATTCGTATACACTCTGGCTAAAAACCATTCTAATGTGATATGAAAAACGGTTGAGGATTAAAAACATTATAAGTTAAGCCTGTTCATCGCTCCTGCCCCTGTGCCGTGTGCTGTGTGTGTGTCGTTTTGCTTGTGGTCGCAACACGACTTCCCTTTCCATTCTCTCCATTCCCCATTGGCGTATTACCAGGTCCAGGTCATGGTCTATCCGTATGCCTTTCATCCAAATCCTTAATCCGTTCAGCCGTTAAAGCGTGAAAAGGTAATAGACAGAGTTCAGTCGCATATATAATATTAGTATTAGTAAATAGTATGGATATGCACAGTCTGGAAGTATGTAGATTCGTTTTGTAGCCATGGATCCATACGTAATGAAATGTAAATGGTTTGTAAACATCAGATGTACGATGACAAATAAATTGAAGGGTTTTGAACGAAATAAACCAGGATTGAAGTGTTAATTGCAGAATTGGTGTCGGTGTGGGGCGTCTTCGAATCCTGTGCCATAGAACTAATACATCATAGATTATTATTATTTGTGTATATCGCATACCTAAACACAATTACAATATATTTTATGAAAAATTAGAAAATATAGGTATTTGGGAAAGAACAATGGCGAAGTTTTAGCTGACATACATTTGAGCGTCTAAAAGTGAGTTATATATGAAGGAAGATCCATTTTTGGATGGACTGCTTATGGACTGTGATATTTCCCTGTGTGACCCTGTGCATTTTCTTCACTGGACACCGATCTTGCCTAATTGTTTGGATTAGTTAATAGTGAACTAGTTGTTTGCTAGATACCGCTAAGATGGAAGGTCGTCGTGGCAGACCGACACGAATTAGTTAATAGTGAACTAGTTGTTTGCTAGATACCGCTAAGATGGCAGGTCGTCGTGGCAGACCGACACGAATTAGTTAATAGTGAACTAGTTGTTTGCTAGATACCGCTAAGATGGCAGGTCGTCGTGGCAGACCGACACGAATTAGTTAATAGTGAACTAGTTGTTTGCTAGATACCGCTAAGATGGAAGGTCGTCGTGGCAGACCGACACGAATTAGTTAATAGTGAACTAGTTGTTTGCTAGATACCGCTAAGATGGAAGGTCGTCGTGGCAGACCGACACGAATTAGTTAATAGTGAACTAGTTGTTTGCTAGATACCGCTAAGATGGAAGGTCGTCGTGGCAGACCGACACGAATTAGTTAATAGTGAACTAGTTGTTTGCTAGATACCGCTAAGATGGAAGGTCGTCGTGGCAGACCGACACGAATTAGTTAATAGTGAACTAGTTGTTTGCTAGATACCGCTAAGATGGCAGGTCGTCGTGGCAGACCGACACGAATTAGTTAATAGTGAACTAGTTGTTTGCTAGATACCGCTAAGATGGAAGGTCGTCGTGGCAGACCGACACGAATTAGTTAATAGTGAACTAGTTGTTTGCTAGATACCGCTAAGATGGAAGGTCGTCGTGGCAGACCGACACGAATTAGTTAATAGTGAACTAGTTGTTTGCTAGATACCGCTAAGATGGAAGGTCGTCGTGGCAGACCGACACGAATTAGTTAATAGTGAACTAGTTGTTTGCTAGATACCGCTAAGATGGAAGGTCGTCGTGGCAGACCGACACGAATTAGTTAATAGTGAACTAGTTGTTTGCTAGATACCGCTAAGATGGAAGGTCGTCGTGGCAGACCGACACGAATTAGTTAATAGTGAACTAGTTGTTTGCTAGATACCGCTAAGATGGAAGGTCGTCGTGGCAGACCGACACGAATTAGTTAATAGTGAACTAGTTGTTTGCTAGATACCGCTAAGATGGAAGGTCGTCGTGGCAGACCGACACGAATTAGTTAATAGTGAACTAGTTGTTTGCTAGATACCGCTAAGATGGAAGGTCGTCGTGGCAGACCGACACGAATTAGTTAATAGTGAACTAGTTGTTTGCTAGATACCGCTAAGATGGCAGGTCGTCGTGGCAGACCGACACGAATTAGTTAATAGTGAACTAGTTGTTTGCTAGATACCGCTAAGATGGAAGGTCGTCGTGGCAGACCGACACGAATTAGTTAATAGTGAACTAGTTGTTTGCTAGATACCGCTAAGATGGAAGGTCGTCGTGGCAGACCGACACGAATTAGTTAATAGTGAACTAGTTGTTTGCTAGATACCGCTAAGATGGAAGGTCGTCGTGGCAGACCGACACGAATTAGTTAATAGTGAACTAGTTGTTTGCTAGATACCGCTAAGATGGAAGGTCGTCGTGGCAGACCGACACGAATTAGTTAATAGTGAACTAGTTGTTTGCTAGATACCGCTAAGATGGAAGGTCGTCGTGGCAGACCAACACGAATTCTGTGTATCAACTGTAATATATGCGTTAATACACTGCGCCGATATTATGCCTTGGAACTTGATACTAGAGTGATTACATTACTGTGTAGCTAGCTATTCTTAATTATTTACCTGTATTAATACTTTACATTTTTAGATACCACAACACATTGGTTTATATTTTGTTCAATTTGTAGATGTGACAAAGAACTGACCATTTTGAGCCAAAACTGCACTGGCCATTCTGGCTATGAGTACAAGATAGATACAATAATTTGGTTCTGTATTATTGGAAGACTCTGATAAGGATCAATTCCAGATAACAATATTTTCCAGCCAGGCGTATTACTGTGTGTAATTTATTTCATCACCACTGCTCTCAAAACGGTGAAACAAAACATCGTCAGGAAACCGGCATGTCCTAGAACCAAAAATTTGAAGACATGTGAAATCTACCAACCCGCACTGGGCCCGCGTGGTGGATTAAAGCCCACTCCCTCTCACAGAACTGAGGCCTGTGTCATTGTGAACATTATAAGCTGATTATGCTATAAAATCCTAGAATGTTAGATTGAATCTAGACATGGGCCGTACTTGCAAAATCGAGTACCAGGGCTTCCAAGTACGTCCACCTTTAGACACCAGCGCCAAAAACCAGGCCTCGAAATACTTTCAAGTATTTTCTTTCAGCATCGAAAATTGATCCTTAAGTTCATTATAATAAGGAGTACAATCGCGTATGCAAAACAAGATACTTCCAACTTCCAAGACTTGTACAAACGAAACTTGGAAGAAAAATACTTGCATAGAACATTGATCCGTATTACAAAACAAATAAAGAGCACAATCGCTTTTACAATCCAAACCTATATAAAATAAAAATACTTGCATAGGAAATTGTTCCGTGCGATCTTAACGATAAAGAGCAAGATCGTATTTGCGAAAAAGTAACGCGACCATGAAGATAATAATATGATTGAGTACCTACGCCGAGCGCGGCCGAAGCGGGCCGAACAAAGCCAGCCACGCACGAGCCAGACGGAGCGAGTACGAGTAGCCGATTACTACTTTGATGAAACTCGAAGTACGTGCATAGAAAATTGATCCATAGGTAAATAAAAAAAAAAAAAAAAAAAGGAAAAAAGGAGGGTTAATAAGGTAAATAAGGAGCAGAATCGCGTTTACAAAAAAAAAAATACTTCAAACATTTAGAGTAAAAATACTTGCATAGAACTTTGATCCGTAACTGTAATATAAAAAATGAGCAGAATCGCGTCGAGCGTCGATGCAGCGAGAATAGTAAAATACTTTGAAGTCTGTGAGTATTTTGGGTCAGCACTTGGTCGGCGTACTTGCAAGTAAATACCTGGTGTAAAAACCTGGTCGCGTAAATACGCACCGTCCCTAATTGAATCCTATTGTCTCAATACCTAAAACAATGCTCACGGTGGCAGCCTCAGAGCTGTTGTAGATACCTATAACGTACCGTGTATTTTATCTTGACGCTAGCGTCAAGTGTACGCGTTAAATGACCGCTTCAATGGGGTTGGCTACTGTCAAAGTGGCGCTAGCATAGCTTTAACCAAAATTATATTTATTTGTATGAAGTATTTGTTTGTTTAAGATTTTACAAAATGCCTAAGAAATGTGAAGTGCCTTATTGCAAAGAAATAGGTGCACACCAATTTCCGATAGCTGTAGAATAAAAAAAAAATGGTTACAAAAAGTAATTAAAAGAAGTGGTCTAATTCGGCTTTTTGTAGTAATGTATAATTGGCGAAAAGTATTATGAAATGTATACTTCCTACAAACAAAACTATTTCATAAATAAAATAGCTTGATGTATAATTTTAAGAGTATACCCTTCAATAAGGTCTGCTTTTCTTCCTTGTAAAGAAGCACCTCGTTTTTTTCAGTTCAGCCATTAGCTCGCTTATTCTTCATGTTGAGTACATGTTTATCTTATCATCAATCCTGGTATTTTGATGAAAAAATTTACAAAACCGAACACACAAATTGAGTAAACAAATGTGACAGGTGAAAGCTATGCTAGCGGCATCTGCCAAAAGTTTTAAGGAGCCAACCCCATTACGCAGACTTGCCAAGTTCATTTTTGATCGTCTCGGGGACCCTTAAGTTACCATAGACATACCTAACCTACAAAAGTTCAAGACTGAATTACTATTATTCTCGGCCTTCTCGAACAAAAATTCTTGCACAAAGTAATTCAGAAGGTGACGCTGAGTTATACAAGATATTTTTCATTTAAAGACGCAAGCATTTAATCTCAGCTAAAACAATGTATGGGCGGCTGCCATTGTACAAAAGTTCACTTTCTAAGAGAAATGTAATTTTAAGTAGCGACTTCAACGTTGACATCATAAAAAGAAATAACACCTTAGAGATTTATCTTTAGCAGTTTTTATTTTGCATGTTATTAAACTTGTATGTCTTAAGACAAAACATAGCGCACTATTCTATATGTAAGACCTAATTGTATACCTACCTATGTTTCACAAATAAACGTTATGATTCTGATAATGATTATGATTAGAATTTGAACATTTTCTTACCCAATTTAATCTTAACATAGCCCTTTACAAGCCTACTAGATTAAGCAGTAACTCCTGCATAGATAACTTTGCACACACGTAAAGAAAAGACTGTAGAACACAAATAATAGACTTTATTCTGTCAGATCATACATCACAAATAGTAAATGTACTCATTAGTAAATCATGTAAACTAAAATACTGGAAAACTGAAATAGTGAGGTGGTAATATACGCGGCGTCGTCAGCATACAGCGCGAGCATGGCGTCTGCAGTAGGTAGTGAGGATGTCATCGGTGTAACGTGAGTAACACGCCGGCGATACGCAGCTGCCCTGCGGCACACCGGTCATCACCGGGCGGGCGCTAGATAGCGCTCCGTCGACCACCACCACCACCTTTACAACGCGACGGGGTGCGTCTGATGTGGCCAGCTTATAAATTAGGCCTTCGTGCCACACACGGTCGAACGCCTTGTCGTTCGTAAAGTGAGCGTGGAGTGAGCTGTAAATACTGTTAATACCTAGCATCGGGTAGAATGACAACTCACTTCACCTAGGTTTTCACGGTGAGATTTGTACAACATAGCACTGCGGGTCCCAGGAGCGTCTC
Organism: Cosmia trapezina; assembly: GCA_905163495.3. Lineage (NCBI taxonomy): Eukaryota > Metazoa > Arthropoda > Insecta > Lepidoptera > Noctuidae > Cosmia > Cosmia trapezina. The sequence goes on along the minus strand of LR991046.1, from coordinate 2,676,674 downwards.
GCTTGTGAGCGCCACGTCGATGTTCTGTTCCCTCAGGAGATGGCGGAGCGGGGCGACCTTTTCCCGAAGGCTGCGGGCATTCCAGTGGATCACCTCAATAAGCTAGCCATGGTAGAGTGTTAACAGGGTGACCAGGCCATCGAGGATGACCGTCTCCACGTCTTGTCCCTGCCTGATGGCCTTAATTAAATCCATCAGTAGCTGTATTGCGCAGGCTGTGATGCTGTGAAGTCCTTTTTCCTTTCCAGTTGTGACTGTGACTGTCTACTAGTAGCGCCACTCGTCGTTTTGGGGAACCTTTCTGATTCCCCTTGTTGCCGCTGCACTAAGGTGGCGCTGGCGTCAGTAGCTCCGCCACTCGTGTGTGGCGGACTTTTTAGTTCCCTCAGTTTGCCGCTGCGCTATGCTACCGAGTAGTAGCTTCCTTACATAAATGTTTCACAGCCTGCGTCCTTGATGATGAGGCAGGGACGTAGGCCTCGGGAATGTCTTCTTCTTGGGTCGCCGGGAGGTTGGACTTCTTTCCTCTTCCTTTTCCCCCACGTCTCTGCTTACTCCGCCTCGAGGAGGTGGCTTGCGTCCTTTTTGTGGGCCATCAATGACGCGCCTTGTGCCTCTTCTGGCATCTCTGTTTGCCTCTCGGTGGCCTCACGGGGCCGGTGTGTGGAGGCCGTTGTGTCGCTCCTGGGTTGTGCCTTTAGAGGCGTGCGGGGGAAATATGGCGACGTGTCGTAACAGTACCGCCCTTTTCTGACCTTTGACCAATAGGAGTTCGTAGTTCGAAACATTGCCTTTTATGGTAGCGTTTTGGGGTCAAACATGCGTTTTTCTACGAACTTCTAGTGTTAACAGCATTATTGAAAAATATGGTAGGGGTGTTGTGTTAAAGAGGCCGTACACGAAAAGCCGACTTCGCTGATTTACATCTAGTTGAAATACTGTATTTCTATAAGTTTTAATGCACAACATGAAAGATCATTTCCATTAAGAGCTACTTTTTTATTTTTATCATTTAATTTTAATTAATCGACCTAAACCGGCGCGGCAGACGTTAAAGAGGTTTAAAATATCACATATTTAATTATTGTTTTGACGTTTAATGGGTATGAAAATTACAATGTAGTTTTGTGAAAGTTGTCCTATACAATATACAATGTATGAATCACTTTTTACCATTTTCATATAAAAATATTTAACTTAGTCAAATAGAGAAAACTGACAGAGTTGCTTTTGATTCTGGCTACTTAAAACTCGTTCATAAAATTACAACAACAGAAATAAAGTTAAGTTCAAAATCAATCCATTTCCTGAAAAAAAAAATGCAAAAATTAAAAACTTATGGCATTAAAAAAACTTAAAAAACAACCTAACTCTCGCATTTTATACGTCGCAAAATAAAAAAGTAGCTCATTCATTAGATCGTAATTAATTATTAAAATGATAATTATTATTATTAAAAATAATGATCTTTCATGTTGCGCATTAAAACTTATAGAAATACAGTATTTTAACTGTAAAATCACGCAAATCAGTGAAATCGGCAAAATTTCGTGTACGACCGTGTTCTGTATACTTTATAATTGACATTACAAAGTTAATAATCCTAACTAATATTACAAATGCGAAAGTAAGTTTGTTTGTTACCTTTTCACGCCTAAACCACTGAACCGATCACAACGGACCAATGGCACCTTTCATCCCGAAAAAAAGTATTGTTCCTTCTGAGATTGTTCTTAAGGAAAACAACAATGACGTTCTTATGATAATAGATGGCGCCACGTGTCTTTCGAATCATGATTGAATTATATTATTACAGGCAGAGTACAACCCGAATTGATTGTAAAATTCTAAATTAACGCGAGCGAAGCCGCGGTCAAAAGCTAGTAAATTACAATCAGTTAAAACATCTATTTTTCGACATCGGCACCATTGCCATAGAGAAAAATAGCATAAAATAGGCTGTGATGCTGTGAAGTCCTTTTTCCTTTCCAGTTGTGACTGTGACTGTCTACTAGTAGCGGCACTCGTCGTTTTGCCAAATTAAATTAATATAATATACACAACTATCAAAACAATATTGCTTTGTCCATAAACCACTTTTGCCCAGTCTCCTATGGTAAGGATAAATGCTCGCTCACAATGTGTGAGTTTGCCCTGTGCTGTGTTCAGACGCCATCGATGGCCAGCACATCAAGCTACTACAATCTGTCAAATTTCTTTAATAGATTTTCACCTTTATTGCTAAAGCATTAGGTTCAAGGTTGATTGGGAAAATTTGACAGTTTCGGGTGCCTTGACCTGGTGGCGTCTATACATCAGCCTAATCATCGACCCCAATTACGGTTGTGCCCATGCCCACCGAGCCCACATCGGTGATTCCGCGCTTGAAATCAGTCAGAGCAGGGCCTAAAACGTTCACATGAACAAATTCCTCTAGAAGCTATTAATTCATTCATTTCCTGAATTCCCAGCAATTTATTATGATTGTGCTATTTGACGTATTTGACATTAAACTTCAATATAGCAAATTTATAATATTAGCTTTTTGTTTTAATATAGGTAAGCAACTAAATCTTGTTGATGGGTTGCAGATCGATTTGTTAGTTTATTTAACTATTTGAGACTTTCTGCAAGCAACCGTAAATTCCGTTTCCGGTTAGAGTACGGAAGTCGATTGCAAAATTATTTTTTCCGGAAGTTGCTTAGAACGCCATCTTGTTGCAGTTTTTAGACGTAGAAAGTTATATAAGCACATGGCAGTGTATTTTAAAGTTAGTTCTGTGTAGAATAAAGAGCTATATCGTTACGCTGCTCGTTTTCTTGTCCCAATCCGTTCTGGTTTTTTATGATAATTTGTGGACCATTTTACGAATCTTCATGTAAAACTGTCAAACAGATGAATTGCGTACTATGTATTGTACGCAGATAAATTATGAATTGTCAGTTTGTGACCGTTTTACGATTTCAAGATTCATAATACCTATTATCCTATTATGATTCTGCAAAAGTGGCCGTTTTAGCCCCCCAGTACATTATTATTATGCCCGGATTACTTAAAAGCCTCTGTAGCCAGGTCATTAAATAGCCACAAAAAAAATCTAGTAGGATAAAACCTCAGAACAATAACAAAGCATAGAAGTAGTGGTAAAATAGCAACTGAACTCAATATATTTGTTTCATTTTGACTTATGGAGCCGCTATGATGTTAGTGAAGGACACGTATACAGAAGACGTTTCGAAATTTTGTAGGTTGTCATTCATTTTATTCTCACTGGTGATGTGACCCACTAAATTTCAACGTCGATAGAATTTACAATTACGCATTCTTTTACGCTAAATAAACGTAGGTATTTAAAATTTATAAATTATCAATTTGATGCGGGTTTCACTATTATTTAGAGAATTTATTCCGGAAGGTTTAATAAAACGTCATTATTAAACTTACATTAATTAAATAAATCTTGATGTTTTGTCAAGTCGTAAAAACCGTGCGAAGCAGGGCGGGTTGCTAGTTTAAAATAAACGTAAAATACCATCATTTAATGGTGACTGCGGGCTTACTGCGGACTGGGGTTCGGTTGACATTCGAGCACACATTGACATGAACCTACGGGGTTCATAAGTATATAAATGACCCCCGTAATACCCTGAATGTATTTAATTGCCACAGTAGCTAACTGATGAGTTTCCTGAAACCTAAGTGGGAGACATTCGGTTTTGCGAATGTCATTAGCAACTCGTGCTTCAAATTACTTTCTCACATTTATTTGGATTTTATATAGGTACATTGCTCAATATTGTAGGGAACAAGGGTATTCAGTCATAGTACTTAATTATTTTTATTTTAATACTTTATATGTAACATATTATACAGGGTGTAAGGGACAGCCCTCCGCAAACTGATAGGGTGAATTCAGTATGTCATACTAAGATGACCGGTAGGTACATGAAATTTTTTCAGGAACGTTAAGGGAATCCAATAAACCTGATTTGTTTGTGTTTTTGTGCACAAATCGGAGCGTCTATTACTGGTTGGAAGGGGAAGGTAATAGGTATGCGGTGACTTCGATGAACTCTGTAGCTAGACAGAAAATGAACAGCTGATTTCACGCGTCGTTGGTTAGAGTATTTCAACATCCATTGCTCGTTTTTTTTTTTTGCTGTTTTTTTTTTTGCAGTTTTTTTTACATAAATGGAGTGCTGCAAACACACAATGCAATTTTACGTTGAAATAATGAAAATGTAACCGAATTTTTTTTTTGAAAAAATTAAAATTTTTCTGAGAAAATTTCCGGTGGAATATGATTCAAAATGAGTAGCTGAATGCACCCCGTTAGTTTGCGGAGGGCTGTACCTTACACCCTGTATTATTTGATTTTTTTATTTATTATTAAATACTGCCATTCAGCTGCATCCGGTTAGACTGGAAGCCGACCCCAACATAGTTAGGAAAAGGCTAGGCAGATTGATTAAGTAACGCTACTATTGTTATAAAATATGTTAATATCAATAGAAGCGTTATTTAATTCATATTTTCATTGTTTGATTAAATAAAAGTGTTGTTAGTGAAAAAATTAACATTTATTATGAAAATCTAAAAAAGTTTTTGTAGATAAAAAAATAAACACCAACCAGATAACATCAAATTAAAAAAAAAACCGGCCAAGTGCGTGTCGGCACGCACAATGAAGGGTAGTTGAGAAGAATTTATCACAAAAACAAACTTGACATTGTGGTTGAAAAACATGTTATAATACATTAATATACGTCCCATGCAAAATAATAAGTATGTAGTTATAATATATATAATATATATATAATATAGATACATAAATACATACATACTAAATATATAAGAATATTTAAATAAATAAAAAGAGAAGTTCTGACTGACTGACTGACTCATGAACACCCAGCCCAAACCCTTGAACATAGAAAGCTGAAATTTTGCACAGGCATAATTTCCGACATTCACGCGGGCGAAGCGGCGGGCAAAAGCTAGAGATTATTACAGCAACGTGAACAAGATCACAACAACAAGTAATGTTCCTTCACGAGTCTCTTAAATACAGGTAATGATTGCGCCGTATTTCCGTTTTTTCCTTTTGATGTACGGAACCCTGAAAAACATGCCTAGCAACTTTTTAATAATCTGTTAGACCTCCCAAGGCATTAGCGACGGCTCTATATCGGCGTGGCATGCTGAGTATCAGCTTGTCTATTGTCATCTGTGGAATTTCGCTCCATACTCTGGAAAGATGTGCAAAAACGTCTTCTTCCGTGTTCAAATTGTAGGGAAGGTCACTGAACGCTCTTCTCCCGAGCATATCCCACGCATACTCTGTAGGCTTGAGAATAGCGGACTGAACAGGTCACTTTAATATAGTGTATTGTTCTCATAGAGCACATTCATTACCAGCCTGGATATGTGCACGCGCATTATGTGGCATGAACAATGAAATCTTGGCCCAACTGCTGTTGCACAATCTCGTCACAGTATTGTTCCGCATTTAAATTTTCAAAACGAGATCAGTTCTTCCACCCTGGTGAATTCCTGCCCACACCATGATCGTTCCGCCCTAGTACGGATGAACTTCCTGAGGATTCTGGAGTCGACTCCAGAACTCGACTCCAGGTCTCGATCTGGAACTCGCCAAACGCGCACTCTTGAATTGGCATGAAATCCAAACCGCCACTCATCAGAAAAAGAACACGAGCTCACCGAGTATCGCTCCAGTGCAAATATGCGTTAGCCCACAACAATCAACGCCCTCGATTTCCACGTCCAAGAGCTGGAACTCTAAACGGTCAGCGAGCGTGAAGATTGACTTCATGCAATCTTCTTCTGGAGGTTTGGTCACTGATGACCACTTGCTGCTGAGACTGGAGTCTTCCTACCTCTTCCGTGTTATTTGGGCATTTGACATAACCTTTGTCTTGCCCATGTTCATTATGAGACTCACTCTTTCGGAAGCTCTACTAAGGTCGTCGAGCATTGTACTGAGGTCCTCCATAGTCTCAGCCATGACTACTATATCGTCGGCAAACCGAAGGTGAGTGACGTACTCGCCATTGATGTTGATGCCTGCCCGTTTCAGTCCAGAACCTTGAAGGCATCCTCCAGTGCAGCGGTAAACAGTTTCGGAGAGATAACGTCTCCCTGTTTCACACCTCGCTGCAGAAAGATAGGTTTCGAGGTCTGGTCCTGGAGTCGGACTGATAAAGTGGCGTTTTCGTACAGACACTTAAGCACCTCAATATACTGATAGTCGATTTGGCACCGTTAAAGAGACTGCAGTACAGCCCATGTCTCGATCGAATCGAAAGCTTTCTCGTAGTCCACAAACTCTAAGTAGAGGGGCAGGTCTCTCAGGACTCTTCGGTCTTCTGTATAACCTGCCGCAGCTCATGTATGTGGCCTTTACTGAATCCAGCTTGTTCAGAAGGCTGGAAGTCGTCAAACCTGCCCACGAGACGGTTCGTGATGACTCTTGAAAACAGATTGTACACAGACATCGCTCAGAAGTGAGATGGGCCTATAATTCTTAAGAACGGCATTATCACCCTGTTTAAAGAAAAGTATCAACACACCTCTGTTCCACACCTGTGGTATTTTGCCCTTGAGTATCAAACAGCTTCTGGGGGGCTTAAAAACGGGTTTTCCTCCGGCCTTCAACAGTTCGACCGTAATTCCGTCATCACCTTGTTGTTTTTGAGATGCGTCAGAGCCATCGTAATCTCGTACAAGCTGGCGTCCGGGATGTCTTCTGTATAGTGTCAGGTCTAGCTCTTGGGTTGTTTGCCAGATTCGTAACGGTGTTACTTGTTGACGTGTATAACTGTCCATAGAACCCCTCGATCTCCCGTAACAGCTCAGGTTTAGTGGATAAAATCCTGCCATCATCGGTCTTCAGTTTCGTAAACTGGCTCTGCCCAATAGGCAGATCTCTTGCAAGCAGTCCTTAGTGCGGTCTGTATTAAAGCCACGAAGGTCACTTTTCAAGGAATTAAAGATCCATCTATTGAACTGCCGGTACTTAAGCACATCGTCTGAAGACTAAAGGATCATCTCGCTATTTATATTACTGCCCTTTAAATAAAATAGTTTTTGTGAGAAAACTTCGCACCTTCTCATGAGGCTGATTCACCTGTTTTGTTAAATAGTGGATTCTTATTGTTAGATATATCTGACATATAGATTTGACCAGGAGATTTCGATGATTTTCAGCAAAATCTTGCTCTAAACAATGCTGAACCAGATTGTGAAAAACGCTTGATACTGCATATGTTGAAAAGACTTTATTCATCATCAACATTATTATTTCTTTACGACCCAAGAACTGCCCACCGATCTTTGAAATTTGCTCCCGTACAATCTTCTCTGTAGTTTTACAAATGTTTACTACACATTTTGATGGTTTGACCAAACCTCCTCTATCTTTAACCTTTATGAGTGACGATCTGGAACCTATATCACCACATAAACTTTCTATGCATATTTCGCACTTTAAAACTTTTTTCAGCTTTCTAACCACAAAGCCTGCAATGTAGTTAACCACATCGACTGAGTATTCAGTAAGCTGAGACGACGATAAATAATCATGGTCTAAATCGACTATACTTAAAATAGTACTTGCTGGCTCTATGATTTCATCGCTCATAATGCGTACATTTCCACTGGTTTGGTTAATTGCATCTACACATTTTGCAGCAGTACAATTCAACACTGTAATTTTTTCAAGCGGGACGCAATTTCCATTGGACCCATCTTTGAATTGAGCATGCACTAAAAGTCTTTTGTATGCAGCTTGGAACATACGTGCAGACGGATTATTATTAAATCCACATTTGGATCTTATGGCACCAAAAAATAGTTCCAAATGGTCTTGTGACATCTTGTATGTACACAAGTATTGTAGAGAATTGTTTTCTACGACGTCGTAATAAATTTTCAATAATGATTTCATGTATACTAGAAAACCGATAAACCCAGTTTTTCGGTTGGAGTTAACAACATAAGTGCCATCCATAAGTTTTAATTTTTTTATATAAGAAGCAGCTGCCTCAAAGAAGATTTGGGTTTCTTTGACATTAAAAGAAGTTAGTGCCTTTTTCCACCCTTTGCTACGCATGTTTCTACTGTTAAAAATATCAAACAGATTATTAAAAACTCTTAGAAATTTAATTGTTCCGCTGCAGTCCTCAAAGCCGGGAATACAATTATCATGACAATACTGTAAGGCATCTGCGACTGAGTTACTGAATAATTGGGTTGCAAGACGGACCTTCATTTTTTGTCTAATGTAATGAACATGATCTCTTTTAAGTTTATTACCTAGATGTAAACCTTCATTTTCTTGCAGCTCTAAAAGCTGCTCTATATGATCCCAAGATATTGTTTGGTTATCTGCATCTATAATTTTTTTCTTTTCACCTATTGTATTCCGTACTAATTTTATGTTATGACAAGGGTCTGGCCATAAAAAGATATCTGAACCAGTACACTGAAATGAGACAGAGCCCGAGTACATGTCTGATCCTAAATTGCAATATTGGTTGCCGCTCCATCAAATGTCAAGGATACAACTTTCACATTACATTCATGTAAAAGCTGAATGCATTGCTGTACGAGCATTGTTTTCTGCTGAGCCGTGATAGATTTAATAAAAAAATAGCCAACGGGAATTTTCCATGTGTCGTTCAGGCAAGTAACCATAAATGTTAAGGCTTGTGTAGCAAGGGGCACTTCATCTGAATCCAGGTCGCATCCAAAGTTCACATATCCATGGTATTTACAATTGTAGCTATCCCATTCAACCAATTTTCTAATGGCCATTTCATCAATTGCTAAAATACAAAATAGGGTTTTATCTGGGTGCTGTTCTACTCTGGAACGGATTGCATCTAACGCTTCCGTTGTAAAACCGGGATTGCAATTGAGGGATCGGTACCAGGTGGAAATGGTTTTAGGGTGTGGTAAGGTATCTTTAAATTGTTCTCGAATATATGTATATGCTTTTGGTGAAAGATAATTTGAAGTTACAGCAAAGAACATCGGTCATATTTCTATAGAAGCTGGACCTGAGTTTTATTTTCAGTGTACAGAAGCAAATTATAGTGAGATTTGATTGTTTTATGTAGTAAACACCATCCCTTTCGAAAATAATATCTAAATAGCCAAGATATTTCAATAATGCAAAAAATACTTTTGAGGTTATCGGTGTCCGGAAATCAAAAGCACAGAATAATCGTCACAAACGGTACCTAGTTATCAGTCTGTGAAACAATGCCAAGGTCAAACAACAGAAGGAAATCCAAAACAGTACAGTACATATCACAATATTCACAGTAACAACAACAACACAACAATGCGAGATCGCCGGGTGCAAAGACTACACACTACAGTATATTAGTGTCAAATTGACACCCGTTGTAATTGACAGTATTGACACTGTCAATCCATGGCGCGCGTCGATGACATATTATGACGTTCCGTTGTACACAATTGAACAAAATGCTGATACTTACTATGAACCCACATAATTATTTTTATGACAAGAATCCAATACATAATAAAAACAGCACTAGTTGGTTTGATACACAAGTATATAGAATTGAATTACATCTAATAACGTGAATAATTATAATCTTTGAGTACTAAATCATTTCATAAGCAAAATGAATCGTCAAAGGTGCGTTCTGAACATGTTATTCTAAATAATTTGCAAATTATGCTATTAAAAAAAAATGTGTTTGTGCTTTTTTTTCTGGCGACTTAAATATCTATTTCTTATGTTTTTTAAGACCTTAAAAAATACTAGATTTTTACATATATATGGCATATCTGTACACCACCGCCTCGTAGTCAGGTACGATTTGACCGTCCTTCTTTCTTGATTTCCAGACTGTACTCCCTAGGCAAAGAGTCACCTAATTGCTTTTGCAAAAACCGTTTGATAATATCATTTTTGTTTATTTTATCCAGCATAGTTATATATTCAGTTTCAATATTTTCTTGTTTTAATTTTTCCATCAAAATGCTATAAATGTTTTCATTTTTTTTCCCTAATCGTGAAAGTCGTTTAGTTAGCGTGTTAATCTTCCGAAGACGGCGTTTGGATATGATTTTGACCCTTTCAAGTTCTTTCTCTAACATTTTAATTCTTCTTCTATAATTTATTTCTGAGTTTGTTCTTGCCATCTGTGTCATTGATTCCTAAAACAAATAGTTCTCAATTTATGTAAGATTTTTTATCAACATTTGTATTTAGGTAAATAGTTATTTTTATTTAATGTATGTCTTACTTGAATTTGATGTGAGATGATTTCACGAGATGTCAAGGTTTGTGCCGATTCATTCATCTGAACCGATGTACTAGGTCCTGTCTCAACATCCATTGCTACTAGGTCCTAAAATGACGTATTTTGTATTAAAAATAAAAAATATATATTTGCGCAACTACATTTCCAACTGCGATAGTTAGAGGAACATGGAACATTATGTGAACCAGTGTGATTAGTGTGACCCTATTTCTTTTCTATTTCTTATGAAATGTTAAACCTGTCTTCCTGAAAGATTTGTGTTCGATTGCTGTTGATGGTGAGCGGTTCCTTGAATCTGAAGAATTGCACTATTTGCTTCTTCGCAGACTTCCATAAGTACTTCCTGTAATGTCATAAATCAAGTTTTAATTTGAACAGGGCACTATTTACTTACTGCAAATACTTTAGTCACATAATAAGTATATCAGACCATTTCATCTGTTCTCATCTGCCTAGTCCTTTCCCAACTATATTGGGCTCGGCTTCCAGTCTAACCGGATGCATCTAAATACCAGTGTTTTACATGGAGCGACTGCCTATCTAACTGCCTAGCCTTTTCCCAACTATGTTGGGGTCGTCTTCCAGTCTAACCGTATGCAGCTGAATACCAGTATTTTACGTGGAGCGTCTGCCTATTTGACCTCCACAACCCAGTAACTGGGTAATACGATACCCCTTGGTAAGACTGGTTGTCAGACTTTCGGGCTTCTGGCGACACGTAACGACTGTCAAAGATCCACGAATAACAGCCGGGACCAACGGCTTAAAGTGCTTTCCGAGGCACTGAGGAATCTCGCTATGTAAAGATGGTCACCCATCCACTGACCAACCCCGGCAAGCGTAGGTTAACCTGACAGATCGACTCGTGCGGCTGCCTATCTACCTCCACAACCGTGTGACGTATGCGTAGCGCAGAACTGCAGATGATTATTAAACTAAATATATGTTCATTGTTTTGTTTCGAGTTTCGATTAACAGTTACTGGGTATTGTGTAACCGTAACGATTGTCAAGGATCCACGAATGACAGCCGGGACCAACGGCTTCCCAGGCACGCAGGGGTCTTGGTATGTAAAGATGGTCACCCTTCCACGGACCAACCGCTGCAAGCGTAGTTGACCTGATCGATCGACCCGTGCGGCTGTTATTACTTAGCCACAAGTCCCTAACCATTCCATCTGTTCTATCCATAATAAATAGTGTAGGAACAGCATCTTCTCTGAGTCGTCTCCATTTCATAGCTTCATTACACGTAAATGAATTTAAAGTAAAATGTTTGGAACATATATGACTGTGTTTTTTTGGGGTCCACTGTCGTCTACCAATACAATTTATCCATTCATTTTTTTTTACATCGTCTTTAGGAAATCTGTAAAAGAAAAGTATCGACAACATTATTTACGTCACTATGGCTGATCAAGATAACCTCAAGACAGTTTCCGAATATTCGCTAATAACTTCTATTGGAATAGATATTACGTCTGGGTTCCTTTACAAAGTGATTCAGCAACATTTGTTATGTATTATTATTAGTTTATCAGCTCACATTCAACATAAAATTGAGCAAAAACTTACCGATGGTAGGACAATATTTCTTGTATATTTTCTTTCCGTGATGAATGGGACTTGCACCCCGGAACCACACAAGACATTGCTCCACAGCGTCCACACTCTCACTTTTTGTAGTTATAACAAAGAATTCTGTAATCTATCAGTAGAAATATTATTATAACATCGCAAAACCGTGTAGTATTACGACAAACACGTAAACAATGAACACGCGAATATGTCAGGTAGTTCAATGAACGAACTGTCAGACATTGAAACAAAGTACTATCAAATTTGGCAGCGTCATACTATAACTTTTTTAACCAAATGACAATTGATCTTGTGACCATGCCAAGAAAGTAAAACAAAGAGTAAAGCATTTATCTCTTTCCCACATCCTTTATCGTACCTTTAACGTACCTAATAATAGAACGGGAATAAAGGTAGTTACAGAATTCTGTTTTTAGCCTTCCTTCTATGCTTTGTTATTGTTCTGAGGATAAAACTATCTGTTGTTGTTTCTGTCAATGTCAAGCTGTCAACGTCAACTTGGTATGTGTGTGTTATCATATAAAACACACGTCAGTGGGATAAAACTATCTGTTGTTGTTTCTGTCAATGTCAAGCTGTCAACTAGGGATGTGACATTATACACAAAAAATCGATTATTAATTAATCGATTATTTTGCCTAGTAATAAAATCGATTAAAAAATAATCGATTTTTGTAATAAAAATAATCGATTTTGTTAAAAAAAACGATTTTTTCCTTATTTTTTCATGGATTTAGGCGAAATCGCCCGAATAGCCCGCGAAACTCAAATTTTCTTACCGTTTTTTGCAATTTCCAAGTCAGTATTAGGTTCTATGATGACCAAAATACGATTCGTGAAATCGTGACAGTAAAAAGTATGTATTTACAAAATTATAATCAATAAATTCATCAATACAACTCTATAAGACCCAAGTAATCATACTGAATGACTATTTCATGAAATATTGACATTTGAGGAATAAACTAACTAATCAAGGTAAAGGTCATACATTGTTCCTAACAAATTACAAGGGCGTAAAGTGGCAAAAAGATTTTTTCTTTTCTCCTTTCGCTGGAAAAAATGTACATAAGTAAATCATAAAATAAATTAACTAAAAGCCTGTGGGCAATGAATTTGCGAATAAAAGTTTTGGTAAACACTTAGAAAGTACGGGTTCGCGGCACTTTGCGGCCTCGCGCTCCTGACTAAAACGCTGGATGTTGCGGCCGTTGCAGGTGAAAAAAATCGACAGTGCAAAATAAATCGATTTTTTATTAATCGATTTTTTGTATTATGTAAATCGATTATAATAATCGATTTTTATTGAAAAAAAAACGATTTTTAATCAATTATATCCATAATCGATTATTTTTTCACATCCCTACTGTCAACGTCAACTTGGTCTGTGTTATCATCTTTCTTTTGTTTTGGAGTTGTACTTGTACTTTGTTTTTTGTTGCTTTAATTGCCTGCATGGTGTTATAGGAATATTAAACTATTTTCCTTCTATTTTCTATGAATTACTTAAAAGATGGAAAAATTGCCAATGTGTAGGTTATGTTTAGCAGAAAATGTTCGCATGCTTATGGTGGTCAACAGGAACTTGCACGAACTATATGAGAAGCTGACTGATATTCCAGTAAGTTGATATTTTTTAACAAGAATTATGTTAGTTACCTACATTTAATAAGGTTTTAAATGCCTGTATGATTAATCATACTACCTATGTGAACTTTCGGTCAAAGGGTCTTCTCAGGGGAAGATGGAAATCACCGATGTTAGTGAAGGAAAACAGCTCAATGAAACCTGGACTTAAAATAAATATGTATGTATTTTAAGTTGCCAGTCTGCCTTGAGCAAGAGAAGTGACCAATGCTCATTCCCTCTCTGTAAGATGCGCACAGAAAGAATTAAGAATATATTGGTATTTTCTCCATTAAAAACAAAATAGAGTAAGACAAATTTTGTTGCAGTTTGTAACTAAAGACCGACCGATTCTTGCTTGTTTCTTCTGCTGCGCTAAACTAAAGCAATGCTACCAATTAATGAGAAAATGTCTGGAAGCCGAAAAGCTGTTTGCTCGGATGATGAATGAAGATTATGAGGTGAGGGATATTTTTCAACATTTGTATTTTCTAATTTTAGTTTATTATGGAAATGCCAGCCATGTCATTGAGTTTTTAATGTTGATATGTATGCTTTTGTCAAATGTAGGTGTTTACAATTACCGTACCACCATACCATACCGCCATATCATATACCATATAATGTGCAATGTTCTGACAAATAAATAAATGATTATGATTGCATGTTAAATACTCCACATAATACTGCTACAACTTCTGTATGAAACCTGTATGTGGCAGTTTGATAACGGTCCTCTCTCATGTCGGCACAAGCTATGCAACAATAGCTTGTGCAGTGGTCAGTCAGGTTGGCAGCATGGCCGACTCTCCAGGGTTCATTGGACCTACTTAAGTATCCTCACTTGTGGGGGTTCTTTTGATTGACTTTAGTATAATTAAGAAAGGTTTGTGCTCATGGGACTGTGATCACCAGCATATTTTCTTAATAATATAATCATCTTTTTACAGCCTAATTCTTTAATAAACCAAAACAACTTAGAGTTTTGCGGTGGGTTTATTAAATCTCCAATAGAGAACATAAGTATAGTTGATGAATGTCAAACAGAAAGCATTGCTGTCAAAGAAGAATTACCAGCCGTTTGTGAGGAACTAGATGATATTATTGAGCCAAAGGAGGAACATCAAAGTGATGGTATGTTTTTATAAACAAAAATAACAATTGTATAAAAAATAAACCTATTTCAGTGCTAATTGCGTGAAATGTAACAGTTCAGATTAGATTATTTCAACAGGGAATGCGTCCAGGCAAGCATTACAATGCGTAATGTAATGATACAATTCGTAACATTGCAGTAGTGAGTGCGGAAAACCAAGCATTATACCTGAATGGATGTTACATGTACAAATACTCATTGTTCGATTGGTTATTTATTTATTTTATTTATTTGGGACAAAAAACAGTTACACAGTACAGCATTTACAAAGTAGTAATTTAACAGTCGAGAAAACGTGTAACCCACACTATTGTCCACGAAATGACATTTGAGTATGATAACGAACGCATGCTAAATGAGGAGAAAAAAAAAAAAATTAATAATAATAAAAAGTACACATTTTAAAAGAAAAACACTATAAACCGACGAATCGATGGAAGCCGATCACATAAGCATCCGTCTTATTGGCGACTTGCAAGAGATTGGTTAGAACAGTTAAAGACGTCTCATTCAATATATTGAATCAAAGTCGTATGACGTTGCCAGTCTTGTGTACCTTGTACTGGAATTATCACTGTGTACATTGTTATTAACTGTTTGGTAGATACAATTGTATGGAATAAAAGTTGTTGACAATAAAATGGTTCCTTGTCTATATGTGGAAGCCAATAAACCAACTTGGCCTCCTCCGAAAGAGGAAAAGACAAAATGCTATTACACCATCCAACATTGAAAGGAGACAACATGTTTTGAAGAACCAAATATCTAAATGCTTCGTTACGAACACATTCCATCCAAATGTGATATACGTCCTCTATAACATCACATTCAGTACATTTCAAAGAGTTGACTTTTCCCATCAGGAATCCAAACTTATTTAATGGATTGTGTCCTGAGCGAAGTCGAATGAGGACAATGAGCCCTTCAAATGTTGCCGCCGTTTACACTTACACCCTGTATAATCAATAAAGATACCGTAAGCTTCTTGCTTGAGGATCCGCAGGAATAATAGGTAATAGGTAATAGGTAATACGGGCTGATATCCGCAACTCCACGTCAATGCGCGTATTTTGCGTTTGGGTGGGAAAATCGATCATTCGATCCACCCCAGCTCCTCAAAGAAGGCCAGCAGCGCCTTGATCTTACTGACAACCTCACGGAGGGTACCTGGGTTACCGAAGTACTTTGCCCTGTATGCGGCGACTACCGGGCAGTTTAGAAGCACATGAGCTGCTGTCTCGTCGTCCTCCACGCAGGCCCTGCACAGCGGACTGTCTGTGACTCCTATGACAAAGAGGTGTTTATTAAATGACCCATGGCCAGTTATAGCCGCTGTAACTGTACGCAGCTGCTGTTTAGTTAGTCGGAGAACCTGTTTCGTGAGGCGGCCATCAATTGCAGGGAGCGCCTCCTTAGCCTGCCTACACTCACCTTGGTCCGACCATAGTTTGTGATGCTGGTCCCTGGTACGTTTCCTTACCAGAGTGCGCAAGTACCCGAAAGGGAGCGGCACTATGGGTTCAGGTCCCACTGGTGCCATGCTCGACCCCCTTCTGGCAAGTTCGTCGGCTGCGTCGTTGCCTAGCGAGCCGCTGTGTCCCTTGATCCATTGAATGGTTATATTATTGAGTCTACCCACCTGGTTAAGACGCTGGTGGCACTCGTATATTAGCCCAGAGTCCACTGTGTGACTACTTAGCGCTTGCAGAACAGCCATGCTATCCGAGAGTATGCGGATCGAGTGGTCCTTAACTTCCCTGGCCATGATGGCTGAAGCGGCCAGAGAAATGCCCAAGCACTCGGCCTGGAACACTGTGTTATGGGCCCCCAATGGTGTAGCTATGTGTATGTTGAAATCGTCCGAGAAGATTCCAGCACCTGTGCCACTACCTGTTTTGGATCCATCCGTGAAGATACGCAGCTCTGCGGGGCACAACCCCTCGCATCGGCGATCCTCGTGCAGCTGGATCTTGTATTTCTTATCAAAAATAAATTGCTTAGGTACCCGGTCATTTACAGCTCTCGTAATGGGGAACTCCTTGTTTAGTCCCTCAAGCAGCGCGGTGTGTGGTATGTTACTCTTACCCCAGAGATTTAGTGCATTAAGACGTACTGCCGCCATTGTTGCTTCCTGCTGTATGAACAGGTGCAGCGGTGGTAATCCCAGCATGGCTTCAACTGCTGCAGTCGGAGTAGTCCTCATGCAACCCGTAGTCGCCGTGCAGGCTAGTCTTTGCATATGTTGTAGTTTATTAGAGGCTGTAACAAGTTTGGTGCGGGGCCACCAGACCACAGCCCCGTAGGTGATCATGGGGCGGATCACTGCGGTGTACAGCCATAGTATGATTTTAGGGGATAGGCCCCACTTCTTACCTATCATTTTCCTGCACTGCCAGAAGGTGATGCAGGCCCTGTTTAGTTTGTTGTCTAAATGACTACTCCAGTTTAACTTACTGTCTAGGATGACGCCGAGATACTTGACTTCATTGGTTAACTGGAGTTCTGTATCGAACAGTTTCGGTAGGCGGAATGGGCCTAAAACTCGTTTATGGGTAAACATGACTAGTTCAGTTTTAGTGGGGTTCACTGATAGGTCAAATTCCCTGCACCATCTTTCTACAATACGTAGTGCTTGCTGAGTGAGGTTGCAGATCGTTCCTGTCACCTTCCCCGGCACAAGGATTGCGAGGTCGTCTGCATACCCTATTGTATAATAGCGGCTGGCGTTGAGTTTGGTGATAAGGTCGTTAATCACCATATTCCATAGTAGGGGCGACAACACCCCTCCCTGGGGGCAGCCTTTGGCTATCATTGCCAACTGCTGTTCACCCTCAAGGCGAACCACTCGTTTACTTAACATGTTTGTAATCCAGTCCGTTAGTACCTGTTCTACTCCATGTCTGGAGAGGGCGCTGCTGATGCTGGAGAAATTAGTTTTGTCGAAGGCTCCTTCGATGTCTATGAACGTGCCCAGGCAGCTGCCTTTCTGGTAGATCGCTTCCTCTATCTGACTGACTACTAGATGAAGAGCGGATTCGGTCGACTTACCCGAGCTGTATGCGTGTTGATTACCGTGTAGCGGTATCGTTTTTAAAACGCCGTCCCTTAGCTCCCTGTCACACAACCTTTCCAGAGTCTTTAATAGAAAGGAGGTCAGACTGATTGGACGGTAGGATTTGGCGTTTGTGTAGTCACCCTTACCTGGCTTAGGAATGAATATAACTTTCACTTCCCTCCATCCTTTTGGAACGTATCTAAAGGCCAGGCACGCTCTCATTAGAGGCACCAGTCTTATTGCAACAGAGATTCCTCCCCACTGCAGTAAGGCGGGGAAAACTCCATCAGGACCAGCTGCCTTAAAAGGATGGAAACTACGAATGGCCCATTGGATCCTTTCCAAAGTGACCACCCTGTTTGCGTAAAGCCAATCATTGTCTGATGGCGTTTGAATTATATCTAGCCAGTCTATTACCTGCGTAAAAACACATCCAGGGAAGTGAGTTTCGATAAGGACGCGTCTCGTTTCTTCTGGCGAGGAAGTAAGTGTATTATCAGGCTTACGGAGGGTAGCGGGCCCAGGTGTCTGCTGTTGCGCCAGTACTTTCCTTACCCTGTTTGCTTGTTGACAGGATTCAATGCTGCCACAGAATTTACGCCAACCCGTGGTACTCCTGAACCTGATGCATTTTTTGTAGCTGGATTTGGCTGCGTAATAGTTATCCCAGTCCTCATCCGCACATGTGTTCATTGCTCTATTCAGTGCTTGCCTTACCTTACCGCGCTTACGCTCCAGATCAGCGCCCCACCAAGGTTGTTTGCCCGGTGTGCTACGCGGAGTGGTCTCTGGGCAGGCAGTTTGGTAGCTGTCTAACATTGATTTAGTGAGATGGCCTACCAGTACCTCAATCTGTGTCGTGTCCGCAACTGTCGTCGGATCGCTTAGTGTCGCCAGCTTAGATTCTAGGCTGCGTGTATAGGTGGCACGATCCGTATTACGCGGATTACGTCGTGGTGGTGTAGGTGGAACACAGACCTGGATGTCGAAGCGGATCCACCTGTGATCTGAGCAGGAGGCCTCCTTGGAGACCTGCCACCCAGTGGTAATTTCCGCCGCGCCTTCTGTTGCCAGAGTGAGATCTATGATTGTACGACTTCGCCTGGTCACGAAAGTTGGTTCGGAGCCAGTGTTTAGTAAAGATAGGTTAGTTGAAAATAAATAGTCAACCAAGGCCTTACCCCTGTCATTTTGCGTGTCCATACCCCACAGTTGGTGGTGAGCATTGGCGTCGGCCCCCACGACGACCTGATACCCGCATCTCTCGCAATGACTCACGAGGCGGGCGAGTCCATAGGGAGGCGGCGCCTCCGCCTCGGGCATAAAGACCGAAGCGAAAACGATCTCCATTACCGTGGCATCGACACGCTGTATTAGCAGCTTAGCTGCAGAGACATCTCTGCAACAGAAATCAGTTAAGAGATGTGTTTTAAGGTTACCTGTGACAAAGATGCACGTTCTAGGGTGATCGTGATCTGTGGTGACCAGGAGCTTACCATTAAGATTGGAGAGTCCTTGTATGCGGCCCGCCCTTATCCACGGCTCCTGGATCAAGGCAATGGCCGTGTGTTGAACCTCCAGCCACTTGCGGAGTTGAGCCGTCGCGGTCTGACTGTGGTGGAGGTTTGCTTGGAGGACTTTACAGGTCGACGACGAAAGGGACGCCATCACTGGTCGAACCCTCATCGTCCCCCCCAAGTCTTAGCCCGGCAAACAAGTCGCCCTCGTCGAAGCCGTCCCCTCCCGGGCACGAAGCCGGGGACAGGATCATGTCCTCCAGCTCCTCGCCCGATAGAGGGACGGCGCCTTCGGTGGCGGCGGCAGGGGCGGCCGATTCTGCAGTAGCAGGTTCAGCCGCGGATGCCTCCGGGTTGTTTGAAAGGGGAGTAGACTCCCCTGGTGTAGTCTGCGGCAGCTGACGGACGGTTCCCGTGGCGGGGTCCCACCCCTGAGGGACGTCGGTGAACTTACCGTTCCGACCCTGGAACTTTACGTACACCGCCCCTAGCCCAATTGAGAGGCGGCGTCCGGCCTCCATCAGAGTCGGGATTTGGTCCACAGGGACACCGACCACCACGAACCAAGCCGCAGCTTGCTTGTCAGCGTGCATCATTACCCACCTCTTGACGTCTATCCAAGGGTTCTGGTAGCTGAGAGCGCGACCAATATTGGTCGGCTCTCCGAAGACCCCCTGCTCGTCCGGGATTACGATGCCACACCACGCACGTTTCAGGATCTCCGACTGTCTCACAACGACCAGCGAGGTGCTAGTTGGAAGAGAAAGGTCGGAGACTGTTTTCCTTAGCCAGGCTAAGGTGTGGTCGTTACCGCACCACAGTTTAAGGACACCCCCGGCGAACATTGGTTTGGCGTTAAAGGTCGGCCCTGGAGTGTCTTGCTTGGGGGAGCAGGCCTCGAGGATGATCTGCTTCTGGATAGCAGCGAGTACCTGGTCCGATACGTCCTTGCTGAGGATCCCCGTGCGGTCGCAGGTGATCGCGACGTCTAGGGTAGCGCTGGCAGCTTGGGCGTAGCTTCGTTGGGCGACCCGCTTGGATTGATCAAGACGCGGCCGCTTATGCTCCCCTCGAGGTGTCAAGGTCTCGTTGAGAGCTCGCTTGGCCGCGGCCTGATCCTTCCAATCGGGTCGCTGTGTCTTTTTGTTACCTTCAGCCGGTCCTTCTGGAACACTGGTTGGCGGTTGACTGGGCGTTGGTCGGCTAGTGCCGGCCTCTGCCTGCGACCGCTTTCCGGCGGAGAAGTCGAGCTGGCCGCTTGTCGGTTTACCTGAACTAGCGGCAGTGGTCTGTTTGTTGTGGGAGCCTTTACCTACCCACTTACGTGCTTGGCGGCGCTCCTTCCTCGTTCCCTTTTCCCTATTCTTGCCTTCAGCTGAGGCAACAGGTGGACCTGAAGGGTCTGCGCAAGGACAACGGGCTTGTTTTTTTTTTTTTTTTTTTTTTTTTTTTTCCGCAGATCCGCAGGAAGTATTCAATTTAAAAATATGTTATTACCTCCTTTATTACATTAAACATAGGTATAAATTAGCTTATTTCAGATAAAATAAATCCATACAATTACAAATTATCAAAATATATAGAAATAAACAAAATAAATTAAATTAAAATCCAGAGAAATTAAGCAATTAATTATTACAATTATAAGTACCTATTGTGTTAGTAAAATATTATTCTTATGCACTACGTTAGTCAACACCCATCATGATATGCATCCACTTCGGCAAGGCACAACCATCGGCAGGGTTACTGTTGCTACTGCCTCGCACGCTCGGCCACTGTCGTCAGTATAACCGCATGAAAGCCGTCCGTTCGCGCCTCCGCAAATATCCGGCCGCACTACAATAGCGAGGCAGCCGCATCAGCATCCTGAAGACGTTGTTGTATTGCTCACGCAGAGCACTAGCAGCCGGTAGTAAAGGGCACGCCACAATTGCGGCGATAAGTCCCCTCTTGGAGGAATGGTTGGAGAGGCGCCACGGCGTCCTCACCTTCCGCCTGACGCAGGTCCTCACCGGTCACGGTTGTTTCGGAAGGTTCCTGTTCCGCATAAGGCGGGAGGAAACGCCCGGGTGTCACCATTGTGTGGATCGCCCGGAGGACACGACACGGTGGAGCATGCAGTGGAGGTCTGCCCGGAACCTGGTCCAGGCCATGGTGCGCAGCGAGAGTGCATGGGTGGCCGTCACCTCTTTCTGCGAAGCAGTAATGCTCGCGAAGGAGGAGGCGGAACGCGTGAGGGAGAGACAACCTCGCGCCCTCAGTCGCCGCAGGAGACGCCCTTGGTGGCGGGAATCGAGAGCCGATTTCCGTCCACCGTAGGCGCGGGGTTGCGGACGGCGAGTAGTAGGTAGCTCGCCGTCCGGTAAGGACCAGGCCCGGGTCGACAGCGCGTTGTGTTCCACGCGCGGCTCAAAGAGATGTCAGCAAAAGATGGGGTCCGATAGGGCCGATGCCGCCGGGGTCGCAGGTTGTTCGAAAGAGATACCGTGGCCCTGGCATAGGCAACTGAAGGAACACGGGTGGGTTTTAGTCAGGAAAAGTCTGACACGCCCTTCCGCTCCACCCAGAGCGGGAGAAGTCATTTGATGATTATTTCCCATCCACAAAAAAAAAAAAAAAAACTGGCGAGTAAAGCTTAGTCCAGGCAACGAATATTTGTGGATGGAAAAGTCGAAAGCAGAAAGTTTGACTTAAGAACTTTGTTTGGACTAGGTAGGAGATAAACATATTAGAAGTCCTTACCCCTCTGAGGTGAGCCCGAGGGGGGATGTAAGCAAAAACCAAAAAATGGGACATTTTTTGACACCCCCCCCCCCCCCCCTTCGGGCTCACCTCGGAGGACTTTTAGTATATTATCTCTTAACTAGTCCAAACAAAGTGCCTAAGTCAAAATTTCTGCTTTCGACTTTTCCATCCACATGCCTCTTTTGAGCACTCATTGACTGGACTATTACCCACCCACAGACTGCTCGAGTATAACGATTGCCAGTACGCCTTGAGTAACTTTCACTGCCCTCGAGCAGCGAGCGTGCAACCACATTCCCCCTGACTACCAATGCTCTGCGCTCCCTCTATGACGTCGTATAAACCGTGCGAAGCAGGGGCGGGTTCCTAGTTGATAATTGACTGTTTGTGATTACTTACAGAGCTAGAACTGGAGAATTTTGATAATAACTGTAAAGATGTAGCAGATGCACCGCCACACCATTCTGAATCATATTTAGAAGATGATGTACCTTTAATTGAGTTTAAAACTGAAGTGGAAGAAGAACAAGTAGTATCCTCAAAGAAACGAAGAGCCAGGGAGACGAAGAGTAAGTATTAGATAGTTTAATCACACGCACGCACACGGAAAAATAAAAATACAATCAATGTTTACGAGTGTACGTGTGCACACTCGTAAACATTGATTGTATTTTTATTTTTCCCATTCTTTTTTTCTTTATACATACAATGTAAGAGCGGAGCCTCAGCTGCAGGCATTTTATATGCCTAAATGGAGACTCCTGGACATGCAATTTAAGCCAAATAATCTATAGGTAAGCAAACAGACCAATGGTTCCCCTGATAGGAAGTGGTTAGTGTTGAATTCTATCCATAGGACTGGTAGGTATCTCGAAGTTACAAATGATAAACTAGGACCATCGTAGTTAAATCAATAAACTGTTAATTTCTGATAACCAACTGCCAACCGCACGCAGCGGGTCGTGAGTGCTCTGAGAGTTCAGTACAATAATCCTTCAGGGTGTTGATGGGGCTGCGTCGCCATTGCAGTGCGTCAGCGATGTTTGCAGAATCACAAGTTGATGGCTATCATGCTATTACTAGAAAAAGGGCAGCATCGTTGATGCGCAGAGGGAGAGACAGTCCAAACGGCTACCTGAGGCTACTCTCAATATGTTCAGTAATACTGAACGTATTGAGAGTCCTATCTGGAGGCACTGGATTCGCCTACATTTAAGATAGTTGTTACAGTTTTGTTTTTGTATGTGTGTATTACTACCACTATGGACAACCTACTCTGAATTAAATTATAAATAACTAGCTTCTGCCCGCGACTTCGTCCGCGTGAAATTTCTTGTCCCCCCCCACCAACCCCGACGCATCGCATCGCAACGCCTGCCCGCGCTATTACTTCGTTTGCGCTTAATAGCATCCTTGCTGACATTTTTTCTTTTTGCTCGGCTCCTAAGGTCCCTAGTGTGATGTTAAATAGCCTATATCCTTCCGCATCGCCTGCCTGCGCTATTACTTCGCGATCGGTTCCTAAGGGCCCTAGCGTGATGTTAAATAGATTATATCCTTCCGCATCGACTGCCCGCGCTATTACTTCGCGATCGGCTCCTAAGGGCCCTAGCATGATGTTAAATAGACTATATCCTTCCGCATCGCCTGCCCGCGCTATTACTTCGCGATCGGCTCCTAAGGGCCCTAGTGTGATGTTAAATGGCCTATATCCTTCCGCATCGCCTGCCCGCGCTATTACTTCGCGATCGGTTCCTAAGGGCCCTAGCGTGATGTTAAATAGACTATATCCTTTCGCATCGCCTGCCCGCGCTATTACTTCGCGATCGGCTTCTAAGGGCCCTAGCGTGATGTTAAATAGCCTATATCCTTCCGCATCGCCTGCCCGCGCTATTACTTTGCGCTCGGCTCCTAAGGGCCCTAGCGTGATGTTAAATAGCCTATATCCTTCCGCATCGCCTGCCCGCGCTATTACTTCGCGCTCGGCTCCTAAGGGCCTTAGCGGGATGTTAAATAGCCCATATCCATCCGCATCGCCTGCCCACGCTATTACTTCGCATTCGGCTCCTAAGGGCCCTAGCGTGATGTTAAATAGCCTATAGCCCTCCTCAAGAACTGGAATATAAAATGCAAAAAGATTTTTTCAAATCCGCGTTCAAACAAACTAACAAAACTTCCGCTGTATTCCACCGACATTATTGAAATAATAAATCTCGCAATTCTGAAAAATTACTTATTTGCACAACGCCATCTATGGGTAAATTGATAAAACGTCCGCACTAAACATGTTTGCTCAAGAGCGACCGGTATGAATTAAAGTTATTTTGCGTTTTAGTTATTTTATATTATCTCTGAAACTGTATGACCAATTGCCATACTGTAAAGGCTAAATTTTATCTCCATGATGTCCTTGTGATCATAAAATAACTTATTTTGATAAGGATTAATGTTTTGTTGTTTAAATAATCATCCAAACGTAAGTATGTCTAAAAATACTTTTTTAAAGCAATATAAGATGTATAAAAGATAAAATATAAAAGATAGAAATATGGTGTCGCGGACTTTTTTGTAGAATTATTTAAGACGGACCAGACTGCCATACATTATTCTCAATTTTAAACAACCGTTTAGGCAGCGCATGCAAAAAAGTCTGTTTAAAGAATTCTTTCTTTCTGACTTGTTACACAAAAATTGTGATAGCTCGGCTAATATGCATGATATAAATATAATTTATAGCCTATAGCACTCAGGAATAATGTAGCTTTCTACCAGTGAAAAAATTTTTAGAATTGGATTATTAGTTCCGGAGATTACCCCCTACATACAAACTTACAAACTTACATACAAATTTTACCTCTTTATAATATTAGTATAGAAGTATAGATAATAAAAAATAGTAGCCCACCGGTATCGTGAACAGGGTCCAAGCTTCCGGCAGTCGGGGCTCGAGAGAGAGGAACCTTCTAATAATGCGCGCCGTGTCC
Organism: Cosmia trapezina; assembly: GCA_905163495.3. Classification (NCBI taxonomy): domain Eukaryota; kingdom Metazoa; phylum Arthropoda; class Insecta; order Lepidoptera; family Noctuidae; genus Cosmia; species Cosmia trapezina. The sequence continues at coordinate 2,651,667 of LR991046.1, read as the reverse complement.
AGAAGTACCGCTTTCTGAAACAGGCCCTTAATCCAGCTGCCCAACGAGAGCCTCCTTAGGTGTTGGTCGAGGCTCTTGGCAATTAAGCCATTGGGTGATACGACTATCGGCACAATGATCGCAGAGTCCACATGCCAAATGTCGAAAACCTAGCGAGCCAAGTCAAGATACTTGATTTTTTATCTTTCTCGGCTTTCACGAGGTTCCCGTCATGCGGAACCGTTATATTAATAATCATTGCGCGCCGCTCTATTCGATCCTTCACCACTATATCACGCTTATTGGAAACAATAGTCCGGTCAGCGATCATGGATCGATCCCAGTACAATGAGGTATTTCAATTTTCGTGAACTGGGTCGGGCACATACCTGTAGTTCTGTACTTCCGATTCCGCAAGGCTGTATTTTAGCGCAAGTTGCTGATGGATAATCCTGGCTACAAGGTTGTACTCTTCGTTAGCTAGAAGAGAACACCCGGAGATAATGTGTCGGATTGATTCTCCTGGACGGTGGCATGCCCAACAAATGTCAACCGAGCCGTCCTTCACAATAAATCTCCGGTAATTATTCGTCATGATAACTTCGTCCATAATTGCACAGACAAAACCTTCGATTTCCCCAAAGAGGTCACCGGCACGCAGCCAGGCTACGGACGCTAGAAAATCTACATCGGGTCCATGTAGGGCCCGGAAAAAGCGTCCATGAAGCTCCTTACTCTGCCATACCTCCCTGCGATCCTTAGTGTCAAGTACTGCAGGTTTGCGCCAGTTCTCAATAGCCAAGGAGAGCGGGGTGAGGCCCTTGTCTACCGCGACCACATCTCGATGCATCCCCACGTGGCTTCTAGGAAATATTCCTTGAGACTGCATATGTCGCGATTGTGGAGGGTCTTAGCATTTAAAAAGCCTCTTTCAAAAATAATTCTTATTATTATTACAATGATTGCTTGAATAAGATTACTAAATAGCCTCTTTTTCCAACACTTATTTTTTTTTTTACTATTTTTTATCAATTAGATACCAATTTTAACAATTTTTATCAGTTTTATTTTTATTATAATCAATTATTATTGTCTCTTCTTAATAAAACGGCATCAAAATACGTTTCGTAGTTTAGAAGAACAATGCAGTCTCACGATTTTGCTATGAAGGTGCTTTCTACTTAGATATAGATTTATTATTATTTTAATGTAGTTAATATTGATATTTGGTATTTGTTTTAGTTATTTACTAACCACAACACACACACGCATGCATGTCACATCATTTCATTTTCATTTATTATAAATGGGACACACACTTACTTGAGTTAATTCAGATTATTCTAGCGTATGGCACTCGTGGGTTGCAGCTGAAAATCAGCGTCAGGTGGCAGACCTTGTGCTGTCATCTGACAATATGCTGAGCTGAGGACCTTTTGGCATTACAATAATTGTTTTATGGTTTTATCTACACTCATGCTATAAATCCTCTTTAAAAGTTTCTGAAACAGTTAGCTTATTGCCAATATTAAAACAGCCAGTGTCATAGTAACCATGGTAACCATAATAGCATCCAAACTGGTGTTTTAATGTTGTACTGAATTTCATATTGCAACTCGTTTTCAAAAAAAGAACATTGTAATGCACGCGCGTTTCACTACAACAGCGCAGTAATTTAAAAAAAGAACTTATTCGAATTCACGTCGTATACTATGACGCCGGCCGCCATGTTCGATACGAGTATTACTATTGCAAAAAACTGCTTCAGAACCTTTTATAAAGGATTGATAACATGGATGTAGATAAAGTCTTGTATGCAACTGTACATAATTAGGTATTAAAACACTCATGTGATACTATTACTAAACCCACATTCGTGTTTTTAAGGTGAACAGTAGTACTCAACTTAAATTATAGTTTTAAGGTGTACAGTAGTACTCAACTAATAAGGCGCGTCGTGAATCTTCGTTCGCGCAGAAAAGAAAGTATGGCCCGAAGATTAACGAGATTGCTTAAAACTTACAATCAACCTTAGATCACTACTATAAGGTTCATAATACTCTGCAGCTGTTAGTTCCATCTCACTCGCAAGTATGGCGGCTGTCAAGCGGCGCGCGCTAACATGGCGGCAGCTACCGACCAATAGCGGTACAGGAAAAAGCGTGGAGCGTGCCGATTGGTCAATAGCATTTCCCGCGCTTTGAAAATTCATCTTCTGCACAGGTACATCGATAAGCCATATTAGTTGGGGACTACTGTACCTACCTATTTATATTTTGCAGTAATGCCAAATAAACGCATTTTTCTTTCTTCTTTCTTTCTTTCTATTGTTGAAAAAAAAAACTTTTTTACAAAAAAAAAACATCCGACTTCCAAAAAAAACACTACTAAGTGAAAAATAACTTTAATTTCAGAAGTCGGTGTCTTTGGATCAATATTTTAGCTTTTTGCCACTGACTTCCGAAATTAAAGTTATTTTTCACTTTGTAGTGTTTTTTTTGTAAAGCCTAGGCCGCACACATCGCGATAACCCGAAGATTCGCGTAATCGCGATGTATGTAGCCAAGTATTCGCGTATACTTCGGAGCTTCGTGCGTAGTCGCAACGACTTCGCTCCGCTGTCGGTAAACTCTCGCAGATCAAAGCGTTTTATCGCGATGAACTTCGCTTGCGCGGCCACACTTCAGTCGGCCCCCACCCTTCGTGCGTAGTGGAAGTGTTAAGTTAAACTACAGTGCATAATATAGCTAATATAGTTCTTAATTTGTGAATAGTTATCATCCACTACCTCCTTTTTCTTGTTTTTAATTTGTTTTTACATGACATAAATGTAAAAAATAATTATTTGCTGCCATAAAATACAGAGCAACCGCGGCGTCCATTTTGTTTTATTCGTTTGTACATCGCTCGTACATCGCGATTAACTTGACAACACGCACTATGTGGCCGCGCAGCTTCGCTGTAGACCGAAGACGAAGTTTATCGCCCGAATGTCATCGCGATGTGTGCGGCCCAGGCATAAGTCGGTTGTTTTTGTTTTGTAAAAAAGTTTTTATTTTTCACTTTTTAGTGGGTCAGTTTCTAATTTATCTAAGTTACAATAGCCCAATGTCAACTGCTCATCACCTTTTACAAAATATTGCTTTTCCCGATGCAGGGACGTTAATTGTTGAGGAGTTCTCCAAGTAAGAACCAGGAGAACTGGAGCTCCATGTTGAGGTCACCATCACCATTATGCATTTTGACGAGCATAAATTGCTTTGCTTAGCAACCCTATTAAAGTAATCGAATCGCAAACCGTGAAATACTTAGATATAATTATTTCCGATGGCCATCTGTGGTCTTCATCATCAGTTCCAGTTCACCAAATGGTACTTTCCGAGAGCAAATGCACGAGTTACTATAAAGAATACCGAAATCGCTATAGGTGTGCCCATAAAATTTGAGGGTTTCCCTCGATTTCCATGGGATCCCATCATCAGATCCTGACTTTATGATCATGGGACCACCACCTGGGAAGTATACCCTTTGAAACGAAAAAAAAATAAAATCTAAGTCGGTCCAGCCATTTTCGAGTAATCGGGGAACACACATAAAGAAAAAAGTTCCGACGAATTGAGAACCTCCTACTTTTTGCAGTCGGTTAAAAAATTGCTGGAAAAAGATACAAAGTTGGAAACCTTCTAAATACAGTGAATGTTACTAATTCCCTTGAACAGACGGGGTTTGTTTAAACTTTGATCACTTTCGGAACAAACTACGTCTATGTTAGTGCAATTTTGAACTTAATGTCTCTGGTGCGTTTAATGCAATGTCACCAGATTAATTTCTGATTCATCGAGTGCATGTCAATCTTCTTCCAACATTGTACTTACCAGCTTTATAAACACAGGGGCGACCGTTGCGAAGAAACCAAAACTAGGCACACGAAGAACAAAACAAGAAGATGCAATAACAGCCGAGAAAACGAAAAAAGACAAATCAGACTCGAAAGTTATCCGAACAACTCAAAAACGTACGACCAAACTTGCCACTTATTTCAAAGAGCCTTACAATAGCGATCAGCATAGTTTTAATCGAGTAAAAAAATATATACATACTCGCACACAAATTGGTGAAAAACCTTATAAGTGTGATGTATGTCAACGTAGTTTTAGTAAAAAGAGTACTTTAACAAACCATATTCGTATACACACTGGTGAAAAACCATTCAAGTGTGATGTATGTCAACGTAGTTTTAGTAAAAAGAGTACTTTAAAAATACATATTCGTATTCACACTGGTGAAAAACCATTCAAGTGTGATGTATGTCGACGTAGTTTTAGTATAAAAAGTACTTTAACAAGTCATATTCGTATTCACACTTGTGAAAAACCATTCAAGTGTGATGTATGTCTACGCAGTTTTAGAGAAAAGTGTACTTTAACACAACATATTCGCATACACACTGGTGAAAAACCATTCAAGTGTGATGTATGTCTACGCAGTTTTAGAGAAAAGGGTACTTTAACAAAACATATTCGTATACACACTGATGAAAAACCATTCAAGTGTGATGTATGTCAACGTAGTTTTAGTGTAAAGAATTCTTTAACAAGTCATAATCGTATTCACACTGGTGAAAAACCTTACAAGTGTGATGTATGTCGACGTAGTTTTCGTCAAATTAATAATTTAACCAGACATATTATTCGTATACACTCTGGCTAAAAACCATTCTAATGTGATATGAAAAACGGTTGAGGATTAAAAACAATATAAGTTAAGCCTGTTCATCGCTCCTGCCCCTGTGCCGTGTGCTGTGTGTGTGTCGTGTTGCTTGTGGTCGCAACACGACTTCCCTTTCCATTCTCTCCATTCCCTATTGGCGTATTACCAGGTCCAGGTCATGGGCTATCCGTATGCCTTTCATCCAAATCCTTAATCCGTTCAGCCGTTAAGGCGTGAAAAGGTAATAGACCGAGTTCAGTCGCATTATAATATTAGTATGAGTAAATAGTATGGATATGCACAGTCTGGAAGTAAGTAGATTCGTTTTGTAGCCATGGATCCATACGTAATGAAATGTAAATGGTTTGTAAACATCAGATGTACGATGATAAATAAATTGAAGGGTTTTGAACATAATAAACCAGGATTGAAGTGTTAATTGCAGAATTGGTGTCGGTGTGGGGTGTCTTCGAATCCTGTGCCATAGAACTAATACATCATAGATTATTATTATTTGTGTATATCGCATATCTAAACACAATTACAATATATTTTATGAAACATTAGAAAGCATAGGTATTTAGGAAAGAACAATGGCAAAGTTTTAGCTGACATAAATTTGAGCGTCTAAAAGTGATTTATATATGAAGGAAGATCCATTTTTTTTTTCTAATTTTTTTCAAAGTATCACAGTAACTAGTTTAGGCCGGACTTTAAATGAAAAGTTATTTGATCTTTTCATTACCGTTTGGTGTTGCCATTTTATGTTTATTCTGCCAAGTGACAGTAAGTGCAGCATTTTTGAATTGTAATCAGTTTTATTTTGTTATTATAATTAAACGGAATATATGTGAATTACAATACAGTTTATTTCTAAGTGTAAGTGTCCCTTGCAGAGAGGTAAAAACACTAGGGTGTGACAGTAAATGAATTACTTTTTATTAATGAACAGCAAAAAGTCTAGTATCCCAAATCTAAAAAAAATTAGTTTGATTATTGATTGGTTGCTGTTGACAGTTGATCATACTCAATCACTGACGCTTGCGCTCTGTGTTTTGTGTTTTGCTTTCGATTGTTTTTTCCCGTTTTCTTTAATTTTTACTCGACCTGGACTGCTTATGGACTGTGATATTTCCCTGTGTGACCCTGTGCGTTTTCTTCACTGGACACCGATTTTGCCTAATTGTTTGGATTAGTTAATAGTGAACTAGTTGTTTGCTAGATACCGCTAAGATGGCAGGTCGTCGTGGCAGACCGACACGAATTCTGTGTATCAACTGTAATATATGCGTTAATACACTGCGCCGATATTATGCCTTGAAACTTGATACTAGAGTGATTACATTACTGTGTAGCTAGCTATTCTTAATTATGTACCTGTATTAATACTTTACATTTTTAGATACCACAACACATTGGTTTATATTTTGTTAAATTTGTAGATGTGACAAAGAACTGAGCATTTTGAGCCAAAACTGCACTGGCCATTCTGGCTATGAGTACAAGATAGATACAATAATTTGGTTCTGTATTATTGGAAGACTCTGATAAGGATCAATTCCAGATAACAATATTTTCCAGCCAGGCGTATTACTGTGTGTAATTTATTTCATCACCACTGCTCTCAAAACGGTAATAATCCAGCCAGGCGTATTACTTTATGTAATTTATTTCATCACCACTCTGCTCTCAAAACGGTGAAACAAAACATCGTCAGGAAACCGGCATGTCCTAGAACCAAAAATTTGAAGACATGTGAAATCTACCAACCCGCACTGGGCCCGCGTGGTGGATTAAAGCCCACTCCCTCTCACAGAACGGAGGCCTGTGTCATTGTGAACATTATAAGCTGATTATGCTATAAAATCCTAGAATGTTAGATTGAATCTAGACATGGGCCGTACTTGCAAAATCGAGTACCAGGGCTTCCAAGTACGTCCACCTTTAGACACCAGCGCCAAAAACCAGGCCTCGAAATACTTTCAAGTATTTTCTTTCAGCATCGAAAATTGATCCTTAAGTTCATTATAATAAGGAGTACAATCGCGTATGCAAAACAAGATACTTCCAACTTCCAAGACTTGTACAAACGAAACTTGGAAGAAAAATACTTGCATAGAACATTGATCCGTATTACAAAACAAATAAAGAGCACAATCGCTTTTACAATCCAAACCTATATAAAATAAAAATACTTGCAGAGGAAATTGTTCCGTGCGATCTTAACGATAAAGAGCAAGATCGTATTTGCGAAAAAGTAACGCGACCATGAAGATAATAATATGATTGAGTACCTACGCCGAGCGCGGCCGAAGCGGGCCGAACAAAGCCAGCCACGCACGAGCCAGACGGAGCGAGTAGCCGATTACTACTTTGATGAAACTCGAAGTACGTGCATAGAAAATTGATCCATAGGTAAATAAAAAAAAAAAAAATAAAAGGAAAAAAGGAGGGTTAATAAGGTAAATAAGGAGCAGAATCGCGTTTACAAAAAAAAAATACTTCAAACATTTAAAGTAAAAATACTTGCATAGAACTTTGATCCGTAACTGTAATATAAAAAATGAGCAGAATCGCGTCGAGCGTCGATGCAGCGAGAATAGTAAAATACTTTGAAGTCTGTGAGTATTTTGGGTCAGCACTTGGTCGGCGTACTTGCAAGTAAATACCTGGTGTAAAAACCTGGTCGCGTAAATACGCACCGTCCCTAATTGAATCCTATTGTCTCAATACCTAGAACAATGCTCACGGTGGCAGCCTCAGAGCTGTTGTAGATACCTATAACGTACCGTGTATTTTATCTTGACGCTAGCGTCAAGTGTACGCGTTAAATGACCGCTTCAATTACGAAGACTTGCCAAGTTCATTTTTGATCGTCTCGGGGACCCTTAAGTTACCATAGACATACCTAACCTACAAAAGTTCAAGACTGAATTACTATTATTCTCGGCCTTCTCGAACAAAAATTATTGCACAAAGTAATTCAGAAGGTGACGCTGAGTTATACAAGATATTTTTCATTTAAAGACGCAAGCATTTAATCTCAGCTAAAACAATGTATGGGCGGCTGCCATTGTACAAAAGTTCACTTTCTAAGAGAAATGTAATCTTAACTAGCGACTTCAACACTGACATCATAAAAATAAATAACACCTTAGAGATTTATCTTTAGCATTATCTTTAGCAGTTTTTATTTTGCATGTTATTAAACTTGTATGTCTTAAGACAAAACATAGCGCACTATTCTATATGTAAAACCTAATTGTATACCTACCTATGTTTCACAAATAAACGTTATGATTCTGATAATGATTATGATTAGAATTTGAACATTTTCTTACCCGATTTAATCTTAACATAGCCCTTTACAAGCCTACTAGATTAAGCAGTAACTCCTGCACAGATAACTTTGCACACACGTAAAGAAAAGACTGTAGAACACAAATAATAGACTTCATTCTGTCAGATCATACATCTCAAATACTAAATGTAGGTACTCATTAGTAAATCATGTAAACTAAAATACTGGAAAACTGAAATAGTGAGGTGGTAATATACGCGGCGTCGTCAGCATACAGCGCGAGCATGGCGTCTGCAGTAGTTAGTGAGGATGTCATCGGTGTAACGTGAGTAACACGCCGGCGATACGCAGCTGCCCTGCGGCAAACCGGTCAGCACCGGGCGGGCGCTAGATAGCGCTCCGTCGACCACCACCCTGAAAGTCCTGTGGGATAGAAAAGTAGAGACCACTTTTACAACGCGACGGGGTGCGTCTGATGTGGCCAGCTCATAAATTAGGCCTTCGTGCCACACACGGTCGAACGCCTTCTCGTTCGTGAAGTGAGCGTGGCGTGAGCTGTAAATACTGTTAATACCTAGCTTCGGGTAGAATGACAACTCACTTCACCTAGGTTTTCACGGTGAGATTTGTACAACATAGCACTGCGGGTCCCAGGAGCGTCTCGCTTGTGAGCGCCACGTCGATGTTCTGTTCCCTCAGGAGACGGTGGAGCGGGGCGACCTTTTCCCGAAGGCTGCGGGCATTCCAGTGGATCACCTCAATGAGCTAGCCATGTGTTAACAGGGTGACCAGGCCATCGAGGATGACCGTCTCCACGTCTTGTCCCTGCCTGATGGCCTTAATTAAATCCATCAGTAGCTGTATTGCGCAGGCTGTGATGCTGTGAAGTCCTTTTTCCTTTCCAGTTGTGACTGTGACTGTCTACTAGTAGCGCCACTCGTCGTTTTGGGGAACCTTTCTGATTCCCCCTGTTGCCGCTGCACTAAGGTGGCGCTGGCGTCAATAGCTCCGCCACCCTTGTGTGTGGCGGACTTTTTAGTTCCCTCAGTTTGCCGCTGCGCTATGCTACCGAGGAGTAGCTTCCTTACATAAATGTTTCACAGCCTGCGTCCTTGATGATGAGGCAGGGACGTAGGCCTCGGGAATGTCTTCTTCTTGGGTCGCCGGGAGGTCGGACTTCTTTCCTCTTCCTTTTCCCCCACGTCTCTGCTTACTCCGCCTCGAGGAGGTGGCTTGCGTCCTTTTTGTGGGCCATCAATGACGCGCCTTGTGCCTCTTCTGGCATCTTGCCTCTCGGTGGCCTCACGGGGCCGGTGAGTGCAGGCCGTTGTGTCGCTCCTGGGTTGTGCCTTTAGAGGCGTGCGGGGGAAATATGGCGACGTGTCCTAACAGTACCGCCCTTTTCTGGCCTTTGACCAATAGGAGTTCGTAGTTCGAAACATTGCCTTTTATGGTAGCGTTTTGGGGTCAAACATGCGTTTTTCTACGAACTTCTAGTGTTAACAGCATTATTGAAAAATATGGTAGGGGTGTTGTGTTAAAGAGGCCGTACACGAAAAGCCGACTTCGCTGATTTACGTCTAGTTGAAATACTGTATTTCTATAAGTTTTAATGCACAACATGAAAGATCATTTCCATTATGAGCTACTTTTTTATTTTTATCATTTAATTTTAATTAATCGACCTAAACCGGCGCGGCAGACGTTAAAGAGGTTTAAAATATCACATATTTAATTATTGTTTTGACGTTTAATGGGTATGAAAATTACAATGTATTTTTGTGAAAGTTGTCCTATACAATGTATGAATCACTTTTTACCATTTTCATATAAAAATGTTGTTGAGTGAGTTGTTTTTGATTCTGGCTACTTAAAACTCGTTCATAAAATTATAACAACAGAAATAAAGTTAAGTTCAAAATCAATCCATTTCCTGAAAAAAAAAAAAAAAAATGCAAAAATTAAAAACTTATGGCATTAAAAAAACTTAAAAAACAACCTAACTCTCGCATTTTATACGTCGCAAAATAAAAAAGTAGCTCATTCATTAGATCGTAATTAATTATTAAAATGATAATTATTATTATTAAAATGATCTTTCATGTTGCGCATTAAAACAAGAAATACAGTATTTTAACTGTAAAATCACGCAAATCAGTGAAATCGGCAAAATTTCGTGTACGACCGTGTTCTGTATACTTTATAATTGACATTACAAAGTTAATAATCCTAACTAATATTACAAATGCGAAAGTAAGTTTATTTGTTACCTTTTCACGCCTGAACCACTAAACCGATCACAACGGACCAATGGCACCTTTCATCCCGAAAAAAAGTATTGTTCCTTCTGAGATTGTTCATGGAAAACAACAATGACGTTCTTATGATAATAGATGGCGCCACGTGTCTTTCGAATCATGATTGAATCATATTATTACAAGCAGAGTACAACCCGAATTGATTGTAAAATTCTAAATTAACGCGAGTGAAGCCGCGATCAAAAGCTAGTAAATTACAATCAGTTAAAACATTTATTTTTCGACATCGGCACCATTGCCATACAGAAAAATAGCATAAAATAGGCTGTGATGCTGTGAAGTCCTTTTTCCTTTCCAGTGGTGACTGTGACTGTCTACTAGTAGCGGCACTCGTCGTTTTGCTACATTAAATTAATATAATATACACAACTATCAAAACCATATTGCTTTGTCCATAAACCACTTTTGCCCAGTCTCCTATGGTAATGATTATCATTACCATATAAGCATCATATGCTCGCTCACAATGTGTGAGTTTGCCCTGTGCTGTGTTCAGACGCCATCGATCGCCGCTCATCAAGCTACTACAATCTGTCATCTTTATTGCTAAAGCATTAGGTTCAAGGTTGATTGGGAAAATTTGACAGTTTCGGGTGCCTTGACCTGCTGGCGTCTATACATCAGCCTAATCATCGACCCCAATTACGGTTGTGCCCATGCCCACCGAGCCCACATCGGTGATTGCGCGCTTGAAATCAGTCAGAGCAGGGCCTAAAACGTTCAACATGAACCAATTCCTCTAGAAGCTATTCATTCATTCATTTCCTGAATTCCCAGCAATTTATTATGATTGTGCTATTTGACGTATTTGACATTAAACTTCAATATAGCAATTTATAATGTTAGCTTTTTGTTTTAATATAAGTAAGCAACTAAATCTTGTTGATGGGTTGCAGATCGATTTGTTAGTTTATTTAATTATTCGAGACTTTCTGCAAGCAACTACTGGTGCTGTAAATTCCGTTTCCGGTTAGAGAACGGAAGTCGATTGCAAAATTATTTTTTCCGGAAGTTGCTTAGAACGCCATCTTTTTGCAGTTTTTAGACGTAGAACGTTATATAAGCACATGGCAGTGTATTTTAAAGTTAGTTCCGTGTAGAATAAAGAGCTATATCGTTACGCTGCTCGTTTTCTTGTCCCAATCCGTTCTGGTTTTTTATAATAATTTGTGGACCATTTTACGAATCTTCATGTAAAACTGTCAAACAGATGAATTGCGTACTATGTATTGTACGCAGATAAATTATGAATTGTCAGTTTGTGACCGTTTTACGATTTCAAGATTCATAATACCTATTATCCTATTATGATTCTGCCAAAGTGGCCGTTTTAGCCCCCCAGTTCATGGTACATTATTATTATGCCCGGATTACTTAAAAGCCTCTGTAGCCAGGTCATTAAATACCCACAAAAAAAATCTAGTAGGATAAAACTATCTGTTGTTGTTTCTGTCAATGTCAAGCTGTCAACGTCAACTTGGTCTGTGTTATCATCTTTCTTTTGTTTTGTAGTTGTACTTGTACTTTGTTTTTTGTTGCTTTAATTGCCTATACGTGGTCGTAGTAGATGGTGTTGTAGGAATATTAAACTATTTTCCTTCTATTTTCTATGAATTACTTAAAAGATGGAAAAATTGCCAATGTGTAGGTTATGTTTAGCAAAAAATGTTCGCATGCATATAGTGGTCAACAGGAACTTGCACGAACTATATGAGAAGCTGACTGATATTCCAGTAAGTTGATATTTTTTAATAAGAATTATGTTAGTTACCTACATTTAATAAGGTTTTAAATGCCTGTATGATTAATCATACTACCTATGTGAACTTTCGGTCAAAGGGTCTTCTCAGGGGAAGATGGAAATCACCGATGTTAGTGAAGGAAAACAGCTCAATGAAACCTGGACTTAAAATAAATATGTATGTATTTTAAGTTGCCAGTCTGCCTTGAGCAAGAGAAGTGACCAATGCTCATTCCCTCTCTGTAAGATGCGCACAGAAAGCATTAAGAATACATTGGTATTTTCTCCATAAAACCAAAATAGAGTAAGACAAATTTTGTTGCAGTTTGTAACTAAAGACCGACCGATTCTTGCTTGTTTCTTCTGCTGTGCTAAACTAAAGCAATGCTACCAATTAATGAGAAAATGTCTGGAAGCCGAAAAGCTGTTCGCTCAGATGACAAATGAAGATTATGAGGTGAGGGATATTTTTCAACATTTGTATTTTCTAATTTTAGTTTATTATGGAAATGCCAGCCATATCATTGAGTTTTTAATGTTGATATGTATGCTTTTGTCAAATGTAGGTGTTTACAATTACCGTACCACCATACCATACCGCCATATCATATATCATTTAATGTGCAATGTTCTGACAAATAAATAAATGATTATGATTATGATTACATGTTAAATACTCCACATAATACTGCTACAACTTTATATGAAACTTGTATGTGGCAGTTTGATAACGGTCCTCTCTCATGTCTGCACAAGCTATGCAACAATAGCTTGTGCAGGGGTCAGTCAGGTTGGCAGCATGGCCGACTCTCCAGGGTTCATTGGACCTTCTTAAGTAGCCTCACTTGTGGGGGTTCTTTTGATTGACTTTAGTATAACTAAGAAAGGTTTGTCCTTGTGGGACTGTGATCACCAGCATATTTTCTTAATAATATAATCATCTTTTTACAGCACAATTCTTTAATAAACCAAAACAACTTAGAGTTTTGCAGTGGGTTTATTAAGTCTCCAATAGAGAACATAAGTATAGTTGATGAATGTCAAACAGAAAGCATTGCTGTCAAAGAAGAATTACCAGCCGTTTGTGAGGAACTAGATGATATTATTGAGCCAAAGGAGGAACATCAAAGTGATGGTATGTTTTTATAAACAAAAATAACAATTGGATAAAAAATAAACCTATTTCAGTGCTAATTGCGTGTAATGTAACAGTTCAGATTAGATTATTTCAACAGGGAATGCGTCCAGGCGAGCATTACAGTGCGTAATGTAATGATACAATTCGTAACATTGCAGTAGTGAGTGCGGAAAACCAAGCATTATACCTGAATGGATGTTACATGTACAAATACTCATTGTTCGATTGGTTATTTATTTATTTTATTTATTTTTTTTATTTTATTTTATTTATTTGGGACAAAAAACAGTTATACAGTACAGCATTTACAAAGTAGTAATTTAACAGTCGATAAAACGTGTAACCCACACTATTGTCCACGAAATGACATTTGAGTATGATAACGAACGCATGCTAAATGAGGAGAAAAAAAAAAAAAATAATAATAATAAAAAGTACACATTTTAAAAGAAAAACACTATAAACCGACGAATCGATGGAAGCGGATCACATAAGCATCCGTCTTATTGGCGACTTGCAAGAGATTGGTTAGAACAGTTAAAGACGTCTCATTCAATATATTGAATCGAAGTCGTATGACGTTGCCAGTCTTGTGTACCTTTTACTGGAATTATCACTGTGTACATTGCTATAAACTGTTTAGTAGATACAATTGTATGGAATAAAAGTTGTTGACAATAAAATGGTTCCTTGTCTATATGTGGAAGCCAATAAACCAACTTGGCCTCCTCCGAAAGATGAAAAGACAAAATGCTATTACACCATCCGACATTGAAAGGAGACAACATGTTTTGAAGAACCAAATATCTAAATGCTTCGTTACGAACACATTCCATCCAAATGTGATATACGTCCTCTATAACATCACATTCAGTACATTTCAAAGAGTTGACTTTTCCCATCAGGAATCCAAACTTATTTAATGGATTGTGTCCTGAGCGAAGTCGAATGAGAACAATGAGCCCTTCAAATGTTGCCGCGTTTACACTTACACCCTGTATCTATAATCAATAAAGATACCGTAAGCTTCTTGCTTGAGGATCCGCAGGAAGTATTCAATTTAAAAATATGTTATTACCTCCTTTATTACATTAAACATAGGTATAAATTAGCTTATTTCAGATAAAATAAATCCATACAATTACAAATTATCAAAATATATAGAAATAAAAAAATAAATTAAATTAAAATACAGAGAAATTAAGCAATCAATTTTGATCCGCTGGAACGCGCTGCGAACGCGGTAGTCACAAAATTTGCTCCTGTCGTTTATTTAATTATTTTACCGATTTTTCAACTAGTTTTGTCTTATAAAGTCAAATATACTTCGAAAAAACTCAGTGCTAATATAATTGTGAAACGTTTAGCCTTCTCAAAGCTATAAAAAATAAAGTAAACAAAATAACGAAATACTGTGTGAAAGTGCATATCATCCTGACTCAAACGCGTGTGCAACGGATAATCGCCGTTAAGTGCGGGGCATAAATGCTGTTACGCCGTGCATTACATACTCGCGGTGCCGTCGTTGGTGCTACCAACACTCAGCGAAGAATCCTGACATAAGCGTTCCAGATACCTAAATAGAAATAACAAGTTTTCGAGCATTGTTTTGTTATTGTTGTTTGTATACGCTACGTTTGCTAGTCCACACACCCTCTACTCGACTGCAGTACTCCCCGGCCCCCATTTGTATTGTATCAAATATAAATGCCGAAAATGCATCGCACTCCTCCTAAATCTCCGAAGACCCCCATACCAGGACAATCGCAATCTGTTCCTGACATTCCATCGACTTCCATATACGATGCGAAGGATTATAGTGCAAATGTGACCATTAGGGGCAGGCGGCCGAATATCTATGAGTCACCCAACAACTCGGTGATGGACTCACCCTGTGCATGTTTGGAATGGAAGAGTGAGCTCATGCAGCTCTTAACTAAGTGGAGGACTGAACATGACCTAAAGCTGTCTACGTGGAAGGCTGAGCATGACGCAATGCTATCCACCCTGGTTAAGGACGTCTCTGACATAAAAAATCTATGTGCGGCCATGCAAAAAACTACCATCGAGCTCGAAGTCAGAATGAGGTCAGCTAGTCTTCAAAAAGGAGCAAAGGGGAGGGACCTGGAGAAACGCCATCAGGAAATTCAAGACAAGTCACGGTTGGCAACTTCTCAGCTACTCACTGCTCCATCGACCGATATTGAGGAAGTAGGAGATCTCATATCGATAGCGCCGGAAGGGGTGAAGGCGGTGGATCGAAAAACATGCGAGTTGGACATACGAGACAAACACCACCAAGGTAACCTGGTATCATCAGCCACTCACCAGGCTCCCAAGCACCGTACCTTCTTGCCAGTGCCTGCTGTTGTAGCGGACGTTACGATGGGCGACACAGCCCAGGATCATTTGAAGGATGGTTGGACGGAAGTTCGACATAGGCGCTCCCGACGTTCGCTCGGCAATGTTTTGCGTGGAACAGCGGCACCGGGTACTACCAATTTAGAGGCCTCGGAAAGATGGAGATACCTGCACCTCTTCTACGTGAAGCAGGGTACTTCTGATAACCAGGTTCGTGACCACTTAATTACCATCTGTGGTACTGATGTTTGCACGGTAGAAGCGCTCAAATCCCGTGGAAAATACGCCTCCTTCAAGTTGGGTGTGCCCTCAAAACTGGCTGACCAAGTTATGGCAGCCCAAAACTGGGCAGAGGATATTTGCGTCAAACCGTGGCGTCGTAACTTTCGTGCCTGAAGTAATGAGACTCAGTAAGCACTTCAACGTTCCTGCCTTTCCCGCCTCTACTGCTCGTAATGCCTATCTGCGTTTACTGTACCAGAATGTGCGTGGGCTCAAAACCAAGTTACCTACATGGAGATCAAGCTTGTTACTCTCCGAGCACGACTTAATAGCTGTAACAGAGACAAATCTGGGCAATTCAGTTGAGGATTCAGAAATGTCATCCGGAGATTGGAGCATCCTACGCAGAGACAGAGTGACTCTTGGTGGCGGCGTGTTGGTGGCTTCGCGTCCCGGCGTTACTATGAAGAGGCGGCAAGATCTAGAGACTGAGCGTGGCGAAGACTTATGGGCTACGATTACCATCTTCGGCCTTAGCATATCTGTGTGTGTTGTGTACGTAAAGCCCACCGCAACTGATGACGATTACATGACGTGGTTCTGCAAGGTTGAGAGCATAATCTCTAATTTGAACGGAATGGTGATGATTTTAGGTGACCTTAACTTAAAAAGTGCATCTGTCAATGTCAATAATTATTACTGTTATTTCTTAAGCTTTTGTAGTCTGGCTGAGATGAATGAAGTGGTGAATATGCGTGGGAGTAAGTTAGACGTAGTGTTGGCTCGGGAGGGTACCGAAGTAAACTGCGAGCATGTCCAAGGTACGGAGCTGGTTCCAATCGACTTATATCACCCACCGTTAGATATTGCCTTTACCATCACAACTCATAAGGATAGGGAAAAATTGGACCCCAGTAACATTGATCGTAGTAGGGATTGGAACTTTGTCAAAGGGGACTACGCACTTTTAAGTGATCTAATTCGTTCTGCTCCATGGCAAGATGTTATTTGCTGCAATGACGTACCCTCCACTGCTGGTAAGTTTTACAAAATAATATATGACCTATTTGATTCTTCAATTCCAAAGAAGAAGAGAATGATCGCTGGAAATAGGCGGTATCCAGTCTGGTTTACTAGAGATATAGTAAACGATACTCTACGTAAAAATAAACTGCATAGTAAATGGAAGCTTTCGTGATGTGATCTTATCTATGCAGAGTTTAGTGCTCTGCGAACGGATCTAAAAGCAAGAACCCAGGACGCCTACAGGTTGTACTGTAATACCTTAGAAGATAACATAGGCAAAAATCCGCGACAGTTCTGGCAGCATGTTTCTAACCTGCGATCAAAGGGTGGTTTCGAGCCAAACGTAATACTCAATGGTGAGACTTTTTCGGGTGTCGAAGCGGCCGAGGCATTTGCTAAGTATTTTGCTAGCGTGTTTCTGCCCAATACACCTAAACTGGACCCAAGAAACTTAAGTGTGACTAGTGAGGGGGATAACATTCCTCTTCCCGTTTTAACCCCACCGGATATAGTTAAGGGTATCGATAAACTCAAACCCTGTAGCTCGGTTGGCCCTGACAACATTCCAGCCTTTATCCTTAAGGGGTGTCACGATATCTTGGCAGCTCCTCTATGTCATGTTTTTAACCTAGCCCTCCAGTCCGGCGTATACCCAGAGCAATGGAAAACTTCGCGAGTCACTCCCATCCCCAAAACCAGTGATAAAACATCTGTAGAGGAACACAGGCCCATCGCTATCTTGCCAACCATTGCCAAGGTTTTCGAGCATATACTCCATACCTTCATTTACAAACGCGTAAATGTGTCTCTTTCTGATGCCCAACACGGTTTTAGGCCGGGTCGCTCTGTAAATTCGAATCTACTGATTCATGTAGACTACATATCCAAAGGCTTGGACATCGGTACGCAGGTTGACGCTCTGTATTTCGATTTCCGGAAGGCATTCGACAAAGTTGACAATGATGTGCTCTTGACAAAACTGGGGGCCATTGGTTTCTCGTCCGGTCTTCTTAACTTCTTTGCCGACTACCTGCGGGATCGCAAGCAGTTTGTCAGGCATGGTTGCTTCGAGTCCAAGCCTTTTAACACACGTTCGGGCGTGAGTCAGGGGTCAGTGTTAGGGCCGCCTCTATTCTTGATCATGATCAATGATCTCATAGCAAATGTTAAGTTTGCCAAGTGCCTTCTATATGCCGACGACCTAAAGCTTGTCGCACACATCAGAACAGGCGAAGATTGCAAACTCCTACAAAAAGATATTGACGCCGTCTTTGAGTGGAGCACTGTGAACAAGTTATTTTTCAATACTAGCAAGTGCTACGTCATGACGTACGGTAGGGGGTTGCGACCAATTCATTATGAATATAGTTTGGGTGGTGAAGTAATTACTCGTGTCACCAACATAAAGGACTTAGGAGTGACTTTCGACCGCTGTCTTACTTTTAGAGATCATGTTCCTACCCTTGCAAAGGAATCTTTCAGGCGCCTGGGGTTTGTTTTGCGAAATGCTCGTGACTTTCACAACCCAAATGTTATTACGCTGTTGTACACCACTCTGGTTCGAAGCAAACTCGAGTCTAGTGCCTGTGTTTGGCACCCCTATACCGCGACTCAAACACTGATGCTTGAAAAGGTGCAGAAAACCTTTCTAAGATGCCTATTCCAAAGGTTATATCATTTCTTTCCCTATATGTACCCTTCAAACTATCTTTTAGGGATGTTGGGTTTTAACTCGTTGGAGGTGAGAAGAGGCCTTGATCAGCTCGCGGTAGCCTGTAAAACCTTACGGGGACGTATAGACTGCCCAGAGCTCCATGGCCTTTTCTGTCGACTATTTGTGCCCGACAAATATATCGGGCACCGTCCGAGCCGCCGGCACAATCTGTTTGCGCAACCTTTGGCCAAAACTGTCGCCAGAGCTGAATCCCCCGTGTGTCGTACTTTGAAGATGCTCAACGCCCTTCTGACTGCCAACCCTGAATGTGATATTTTTGCGGATGAATGGAGTAAAATTATGCGTATATGTCTGGTGTTCTGTGAGAGAAAGTATGCAAGGGAGTCTACTGTACCATGTTAGTTTGTAAGTAAAGTATGTTTCTACGTTAATTAATGTAATTGGTTTGCACCGTTTTAATTAACTATAAATAAATAAATTACAATTATAAGTACCTATTGTGTTAGTAAAATATTATTGTTATGCACTACGTTAGTCAACAACCATCATGATATGCATCCACTTGTTCTAGATAGGGCAACCCGCACGAGATACAACTATCGGCAGGGTACTGTTGCTACTGCCTCGCACGCGCTGCAACAAGGAGGCCACTGTCTTCCGTACAACCGCATGAAAGCCGTCCGTTCGCGCCTCCGCAAACATCCGGACGCACTACAATAGCGAGGCAGCCGCATCAGCATCCTAAAGACGTTGTTGTATTGCTCACGCAGAGCACTAGCAGCCGGTAGTAACGGGCACGCCACAATTGCGGCGATAAGGCCCCTCTTGGAGGAGTGGCTGGAGAGGCGCCACGGCGTCCTCACCTTCCGCCTGACGCAGGTCCTCACCGGTCACGGTTGTTTCGGAAGGTTCCTGTTCCGCATAAGGCGGGAGGAAACGCCCGGGTGTCACCATTGTGTGGATCGCCCGGAGGACACGGTGGAGCATGCAGTGGAGGTCTGTCCGGAACCTGGTCCAGGCCATGGAGCGCAGCGAGAGTGCATGGGTGGTCGTCACCTCCTTCTGGGAAGCAGTAATGCTCGCGAAGGAGGAGGCGGAACGCGTGAGGGAGAGACAACCTCACGCCCTCAGTCGCAGGAGACGCCCTTGGTGGCGGGAATCGAGAGCCGATTTCCGTCCACCGTAGACGCGAGGTTGCGGACGGTGAATAGTAGGTAGCTCGCCGTCCAGTAAGGACCAGGCCCGGGTCGACAGCGCGTTGTGTTCCACGCGCGGCTCAAAGAGATGTCAGCAAAAGATGGGGTCCGATAGGGCCGATGCCGCCGGGGTCGCAGGTTGTTCGAAAGAGATACCGTGGCCCTGGCATAGGCAACTGAAGGAACACGGGTGGGTTTTAGTCAGTAAAAGTCTGACACGCCCTTCCGCTCCACCCAGAGCGGGAGAAGTCATTTGATGATTATTTCCCATCCACAAAAAAAAAAAAAAAAAACTGGCGAGTAAAGCTTATAGTCCAGGCAACGAATATTTGTGGATGGAAAAGTCGAAAGCAGAAAGTTTGACTTAAGAACTTTGTTTGGACCAGGTAGGAGATAAACATATTAAAAGCCCCCCTCAACCCCCCCCCCCCCCTTCGGGCTCACCTCGGAGGTTTTTTAGTATATTATCTCTTAACTAGTCCAAACAAAGTACCTAAGTCAAAATTTCTGCTTTCGACTTTTCCATCCACATGCCTCTTTTGAGCAGTCATTGACTGGACTATTACCCACCCACAGACTGCTCGAGTATAACGATTGGCAGTACGCCTTGAGTAACATTCACTGCCCTCGAGCAGCGAGCGTGCAACCACATTCCCCCCGACTACCAATGCTCTGCGCTCCCTCTCTATGACGTCGTATAAACCGTGCGAAGCAGGGGCGGGTTCCTAGTTGATAATTGACTGTTTGTGATTACTTACAGAGCTAGAACTGGAGAATTTTGATAATAACTGTAAAGATGTAGCAGATGCGCCGCCACACCATTCTGAATCATATTTAGAAGATGATGTACCTTTAATGGAGTTTAAAACTGAAGTGGAAGAAGAACAAGTAGTATCCTCAAAGAAACGAAGAGCCAGGGAGACGAAGAGTAAGTATTAGATAGTTTAATCACACGCACGCACACGGAAAAATAAAAATACAATCAATGTTTACGAGTGTACGTGTGCACACTCGTAAACATTGATTGTATTTTTATTTTTCCCATTCTTTTTATCTTTATACATACAATGTAAGAGCGGAGCCTCAGCTGCAGGCATTTTATATGCCTAAATGGAGACTCCTGGACATGCAATTTAAGCCAAATAATCTATAGGTAAGCAAACAGACCAATTGTTCCCCTGATAGGAAGTGGTTAGTGTTGAATTCTATCCATAGGACTGGTAGGTATCTCGAAGTCACAAATGATAAACTAGGACCATCGTAGTTAAATCAATAAACTGTTAATTTCTGATAACCAACTGCCAACCGCACGCAGCGGGTCGTGAGTGCTCTGAGAGTTCAGTACAATAATGCCTTCAGGGTGTTGATGGGGCTGCCTCGCCATTGCACTGCGTCAGCGATATTTGCAGAATCACAAGTTGATGGCTATCATGCTATTACTAGAAAAAGGGCAGCATCGTTGATGCGCAGAGGGAGAGACAGTCCAAACAGCTACCTGAGGCTACTCTCAATATGTTCAGTAATACTGAACGTATTGAGAGTCCTATCTGGAGGCACTGGATTCGGATACATTTATGACAGTTGTTACAGTTTTGTTTTTGTATGTGTGTATTACTAACACTATGGACAACCTACTCTGAATTAAATTATAAATAATAATAAAAAATAGTAGCCCACCGGTATCGTGAACAGGGTCCAAGCTTCCGGCAGTCAGGGCTCGAGAGAGAGGAACCTTCTAACAATGCGCGCCGTGTCCAAAAGTACCGCTTTCTGAATCACCCCCTTAATCCAGCTGCCCAACGAGAGCCTCCTTAGGTGTTGGTCGAGGCTCTTGGCAATTAAGCCATTGGGTGATACGACTATCGGCACAATGATCGCAGAGTCCACATGCCAAATGTCGAAAACCTCGCGAGCCAAGTCAAGATACTTGATTTTTTATCTTTCTCGGCTTTCACGAGGTTCCCGTCATCCGGAACCGTTATATTAATAATCATTGCGCGCCGCTCTATTCGATCCACCACCACTATATCACGCTTATTGGTAACAATAGTCCGGTCAGCGATGATGGATCGATCCCAGTACAATGAGGTATTTCCATTTTCGTGAACTGGGTCGGGCACATACCTGTAGTTCTGTACTTCCGATTCCGCAAGGCTGTATTTTAGCGCAAGTTGCTGATGGATAATCCTGGCTACAAGGTTGTACTCTTCGTTAGCTAGAAGAGAACACCCGGAGATAATGTGTCGGATTGATTCTCCTGGACGGTGGCATGCCCGACAAATGTCAACCGAGCCATCCTTCACAATAAATCTCCGGTAATTGTTCGTCATGATAACTTCGTCGATAATTGCACAGACAAAACCTTCGGTTTCCCCAAAGAGGTCACCAGAACGCAGCCAGGCTACGGACGCTAGTAAATCTACATCGGGTCCATGTAGGGCCCGGAAAAAGCGTCCATGAAGCTCCTTACTCTGCCATACCTCCCTGCGATCGTTAGTGTCAAGTACTGCAGGTTTGCGCCAGTTCTCAATAGCCAAGGAGAGCGGGGTGAGGCCCTTGTCTACCGCGACCACATCTCGATGCATCCCCACGTGGCTTCTAGGAAATATTCCTTGAGACTGCATATGTCGCGATTGTGGAGGGTCTTAGCATTTAAAAAGCCTCTTTCAAAAATAATTCTTATTATTATTACAATGGTTGCTTGAATAAAATTGAACATTACTAAATTGCCTCTTTTCCCAACACTTTTTTTTTTTACTATTTTTTATCAATTATACAAAAATTGGTATCCAATTTTACCAATTTTTATCAGTTTTATTTTTATTATAATCAATTATTATTGTCTTATACTCTTCTTAATAAAACGGCATCAAAATACGTTTCGTAGTTTAGAAGAACAATGCAGTCTCACGATTTTGCTATGAAAGTGCTTTCTACTTAGATATAGATTTATTATTATTTTAATGTAGTTAATATTGATATTTGGTATTTATTTTAGTTATTTATTAACCACAACACACACACGCATGCATGTCACATCATTTCATTTTCATTTATTATAAATGGGACACATACTTACTTGAGTTAATTCAGATTATTCTAGCGTATGGCACTCGTGGGTTGCAGCTGAAAATCAGCGTCAGGTGGCAGACCTTGTGCTGTCATCTGACAATATGCTGAGCTGAGGACCTTTTGGCATTACAATAATTGTTTTATGGTTTTATCTACACCCATGCTATAAATCCTCTATAAAAGTTTCTGAAACAGTTAGCTTATTGCCAATATTAAAACAGCCAGTGTCATAGTAACCATGGTAACCATAATAGCATCCAAACGGGTGTTTTAAT
This sequence comes from Cosmia trapezina, assembly GCA_905163495.3. Lineage (NCBI taxonomy): Eukaryota > Metazoa > Arthropoda > Insecta > Lepidoptera > Noctuidae > Cosmia > Cosmia trapezina. Next base: position 2,628,653 of record LR991046.1, on the reverse strand, counting down.
GTTGTACTGAATTTCATATTGCAACTCGTTTTCAAAAAAAGAACATTGTAATGCACGCGCGTTTCACTACAACAGCGCCGTAATTTAAAAAAAGAACTTATTCGAATTCACGTCGTATACTATGACGCCGGCCGCCATGTTCGATACGAGTATTACTATTGCAAAAAACTGCTTCAGAACCTTTTATAAAGGATTGATAAAATGGATGTAGATAAAGTCTTGTATGCAACTGTACATAATTAGGTATTAAAACACTCATGTGATACTATTACTAAACCCACATTCGTGTTTTAATACCCCTTATTACACGTCAGTTGCATAAATACCTATTATAGTTTTAAGGTGTACAGTAGTACTCAACTAATAAGGCGCGTCGTGAATCTTCGTTCGCGCAGAAAAGAAAGTATGGCCCGAAGATTAACGAGATTGCTTAGAACTTACAATCAACCTTAGACCACTACTATAAGGTTCATAATACACTGCAGCTGTTAGTTCCATCTCACTCGCAAGTATGGCGGCTGTCAAGCGGCGCGCGCTAACATGGCGGCAGCCACCGACCAATAGCGGTACAGGAAAAAGCGTGGAGCGTGCCGATTGGTCAATAGCATTTCCCGCGCTTTGAAAATTCATCTTCTGCGCAGGTACATCGATAAGCCATATTAGTTGGGGACTACTGTACCTACCTGTTTATATTTTGCTGTAATGCCAAATAAACGCATTTTTCTTTCTTCTTTCTTTCTTTCTATTGTTGAAAAAAAAAACTTTTCACTTTGTAGTGTTTTTTTTGGAAGTCGGTTGTTTTTGTTTTGTAAAAAAGTTTTTATTTTTCACTTTTTAGTGGGTCAGTTTCTAATTTATCTAAGTTACAATAGCCCAATGTCAACTGCTCATCACCTTTTACAAAATATTGCTTTTCCCGATGCAGGGACGTTAATTGTTGAGGAGTTCTCCAAGTAAGAACCAGGAGAACTGGAGCTCCATGTTGAAGTCACCATCACCATTATGCATTTTGACGAGCATAAATTGCTTTGCTTAGCAACCATATTAAAGTAATCGAATCGCAAACCGTGAAATACTAAGATATAATTATTTCCGATGGCCATCTGTGGTCTTCATCATCAGTTCCAGTTCACCAAATGGTACTTTCCGAGAGCAAATGCACGAGTTACTATAAAGAATACCGAAATCGCTATAGGTGTGCCCATAAAATTTGATGGTTTCCCTCGATTTCCATGGGATCCCATCATCAGATCCTGACTTTATGATCATGGGACCACCACCTGGGAAGTATACCCTTTGAAACGAAAAAAAAATAAAATCTAAGTCGGTCCAGCCATTTTCGAGTAATCGGGAACACACATAAAAAAAAAAGTTCCGACGAATTGAGAACCTCTTACTTTTTGTAGTCGGTTAAAAAATTGCTGGAAAAAGATACAAAGTTGGAAACCTTCTAAATACAGTGAATGTTACTAATTCCCTTGAACAGACAGGGTTTGTTTAAAGTTTGATCACTTTCGGAACAAACTACGTCTATGTTAGTGCAATTTTGAACTTAATGTCTCTGGTGCGTTTAATGCAATGTCACCAGAGGAATTTCTGATTCATCGAGTGCATGTCAATCTTCTTCCAACATTGTACTTACCAGCTTTATAAACACAGGGGCGACCGTTGCGAAGAAACCAAAACTAGACACACGAAGAACAAAACAAGAAGATGCAATAACAGCCGAGAAAACGAAAAAAGACAAATCAGACTCGAAAGTTATCCGAACAACTCAAAAACGTACGTCCAAACCTGGCACTTATTTGAAAGAGCCTTACAATAGTGATCAGCATAATTTGAATCGAGTAAAAAAATATATACATACTCGCACACAAATTGGTGAAAAACCTTATAAGTGTGATGTATGTCAACGTAGTTTTAGTAAAAAGAGTACTTTAACAAACCATATTCGTATACACACTGGTGAAAAACCATTCAAGTGTGATGTATGTCAACGTAGTTTTAGTGAAAAGAGTACTTTAACAAAACATATTCGTATACACACTGGTGAAAAACCATTCAAGTGTGATGTATGTCAACGTAGTTTTAGTGAAAAGAATACTTTAACAAATCATATTCGTATTCACACCGGTGAAAAACCATTCAAGTGTGATGTATGCCAACGTAGTTTTAGTGAAAAGAGTACTTTAACAAATCATATTCGTATACACACTGGTGAAAAACCATTCAAGTGTGATGTATGTCAACGTAGTTTTGGTAAACAGAGTATTTTAACAAATCATATTCGTATACACTCGGGTAAAAAACCATTCAAGTGCAATGTATGTCAACATAGTTTTAGGCAACAAGCTCATTTATCACAACATATTCGTATACACACTGGTGAAAAACCATTCAAGTGTGATGTATGTCAACGTAGTTTTAGTAAAAAGAGTACTTTAACAAAACATATTCGTATACACACTGGTGAAAAACCATTCAAGTGTGATGTATGTCAACGTAGTTTTAATGAAAAGAATACTTTAACAAATCATATTCGTATTCACACCGGTGAAAAACCATTCAAGTGTGATGTATGTCAACGTAGTTTTAGTGAAAAGAGTACTTTAACAAATCATATTCGTATACACACTGGTGAAAAACCATTCAAGTGTGATGTATGTCAACGTAGTTTTGGTAAACAGAGTATTTTAACAAATCATATTCGTATACACTCGGGTGAAAAACCATTCAAGTGCAATGTATGTCAACATAGTTTTAGGCAAAAAGCTCATTTATCACAACATATTCGTATACACACTGGTGAAAAACCATTCAAGTGTGATGTATGTCAACATAGTTTTAGTGAAAAGAGTACTTTAACAAAACATATTCGTATACACACTGGTGAAAAACCATTCAAGTGTGATGTTTGTCAACGTAGTTTTAGTGAAAATAGTACTTTAACAAACCATATTCGTATACACACTTATGAAAAATCATTCAAGTGTGATGTATGTCAACGTAGTTTTAGTGAAAAGAGTACTTTAACAAAACATATTCGTATACACACTTATGAAAAATCATTCAAGTGTGATGTATGTCAACGTAGTTTTAGTGTAAAGAGTTCTTTAACAAGTCATATTCGTATTCACACTGTTGAAAAACCATTCAAGTGTGATGTATGTCAACGTAGTTTTAGTGAAAAGACTAATCTAAAAAAACATATTCGTATTCACACTGGTGAAAAACCATTCAAGTGTGATGTTTGTCAACGTAGTTTTAGTGAAAAGAGTACTTTAACAAAACATATTCGTATACACACTTATGAAAAATCATTCAAGTGTGATGTATGTCAACGTAGTTTTAATGTAAAGAGTTCTTTAACAAGTCATATTCGTATTCACACTGGTGAAAAACCTTGACAAGTGTGATATATGTCAACGTAGTTTTCGACAAACTATTAATTTAACAAAACGTTTTATTCGTATACAGTCTGGCTAAAAACCATTCAAATGTGATATGAAAAACGGTTGAGGACTAAAAACAATATAAGTTGGCCTGTACATCGCTTTCCTGCCCCTGTGCCGGTGTGTGTGTGTCGTGTTGATTGTGGTCGGCGCAACATGACTTCCCTTTCCATTCTCTCCATTCCCCCATTGGCGTGTTACGGTGGAAGAATTAAAAGCTAAAATGAATCCACTTATAGATGATAGCTTACTATCCGTGGAGTTTCTTGCCGGCTGTTCTCCAAAGGAAACACCGTGCACCTAGCTTCTGACGTTTCTTATGTGCCCATGTAGGTTTATGTGAAATTATTTTATTAGCTTTTGCCCGCGGCTTCGCCCGCGTGATAGTTGGAAATTATCCTACGGGATACGAAAAGTATCTTATGTCGCTAACCCAGGTCATGGTCTATCCGTATGCCTTTCATCCAAATCCTTCATCTGTTCAGCCGTTAAGGCGTGAAAAGGTAATAGACGGAGTCGCTTATATAATTTGTTAAAACACAAAAAATGGTAAAAAGACAAAAATTCTTTACCAAAAATGTTAAACTTCATAGAGATATGTATTGTTTTAATTTGGAACAAAGCACTAGGAAATACAACAATGACACACAGGACTTGCAATCTCAACTTGACCATCTACTAGAGAAACTTAGTTTAATGACTGATAAATATAATACCTCCGAAGATCTGATGAGGGAATCTGTATTGGCAATGAATGAGCTGGTTAACTCACAAACAAACAAGTGCGAGCATTGTCTGACACCGCCCAATATACCTACACCGGACCATTCATTGTCAATATGCAATACCACCTTGCCGCAGGCTTGTGTTGATTTGACAATAAGAAATATTGTCAACAAGTTGTACATAATGATATTGTATTGTTTTGTGATGAGATCGGAAAGGACTTAGGTCACTTGTTGACACATGATTCCGGGACGCTCAGTAATTAATCACTGTATGCCTGGTTGTTCCTTACTTGATATTATGAAATAAATTATTAACTGTAACTTTAGACAGGATACAACCATAGACTTATAAAAAAAGATGGACTCCGCGCCACGCATATCGAAAGTGAAGCACCCTACCGATCTATGTGTGCGTGATTTGAGTACCTGCAAAGATGCCGTCGCTCGTGTCACGTAATGGCGGCCGGTCGGCATACTATGATGTAAATGTGTGCGCGAGGCGTGTTTGTACAAACGGTCCCGGCATACTTACTGTGCTTCACTTTCGATATGCGCAGCGCGGAGTCCATCTTTTTTTATAAGTCTATGGATACAACATTATTAATTTTATTAGCAATAGTGGTAATGCGAACAAAGGAGAATTGCTCCAATATCATAGAACATTGTGCAACCGTAATTTAAAAAAATGGCGTTGTTTTCATTCCCTTTTAATAACAGACAGGAAGAAAATAACATAAGATTTGACATTAATACGAGGGCGGCACGAAAATTTCGGAAATCAAGGAAGTGACACAACATTACTATTTAAAAATGTATTTATTGCTTTTCGAAGTATTCTCCGCGAAATTTGACACATTTTTCCATACGATGGAACCAATCATTGAAGCAACCATTCCATTCGGAAGTTGGGGTCTCCAAAATGGCCGTTTTGTAGGCGTCCACAGCTTCTTCAGGTGATGAAAATCTCTGTCCACGCAATTTATTCTTTATTTTAGGGAAAGTATAGAAATCATTAGGGCTTAGGTCGGGCTTAGGTCGGGCTGTACGGCGGATGGTCTAATAATTCTATGTTTTCTTGGTCTAAAAACTTTTTTGTTCTGTGCGCGGTGTGAGAACTCGCATTGTCGTGATGGAGGATGATGCGGCGGTTGCAGTTCTCTTTACGGAGTTCAGAAACGACCTGTGGCAAACAAATAGTTCGGGAGGCGAATAAGGGAACTTCGGTAATACTCGAGCGTGGCAGTTTAAGATATGAGAGATACCTTAGACCTAATAGAACAACCTTGTAAAGTATTTAGCTCTATATGTAGTGACGCGCGCCTAGGATAGACGATCAGATTAGTAAACAAAAATCGATAGTCTGAAATACTCGAGCGCGTCAGATTAACATATTTGGGGTTGATTTTAGTGTTTTAAGACTAAATTTAACTAATCTGACGATAAGTCCTTGACGCCGCCGAGTTATAGGGTCGCGAACTTGTAAAAAAAAAACGTTAATCCGGCATTCTCGAGCGCGATTTTTTTATTTTTTATTTTGAAGAATATAATCTAAAACTTACTAAAAATACAAAATCTGCCGGTTTCCGCATGACCCGAAGTGTGGAGGAGCCATTTCGTCTTCCGAAAAACGCGTTGCGGCATATAAGTCGCGAGCGATACATTTTACAAAGAAAAAACCGGACAAGTGCGTGTCGGACTTCGCACAATGAAGGGTTCCGTAGTTGGTATGAAATTATGCCAAGAACAAACTTAACATTATAGTTGAAAAACATGTTCTCCCATACATTCCAACAGTACCTAAATGTATGTTTGTACTCACAACATTGAGACATTTACCATGTTATTTTAAGACCCCAAACTTCTTATAGGTTTTCCTGTAATCTACAGGTATAGACCTATTTTCTGTATTTTTTTTTTTTAATTTTAGGCTCAGTAGTTTCGGAGATAAGGGGGGGGGGAATGGTCAATTTTCATCTATTTTCTTAAATAACTTTAAAACTATTTATTTTAAAATTATAAAACAATATATTTAAGACCTTCATAGAAAGCATTTGATATGTCACACGGTACAGTTTGCAAAACTTTTTTTTTTAATTTTCTAGTTTGCCCCCTAAAAGTGACCTTCATATTCAAAATTAATTTATTTACTTTAGCTGTACGTGTTTGGGTCACAGAAATCCATGTGTACCAAATTTCAACTTAAGCGGTCCATTAGATTCGGAGCAAATTGGCTGTGACGGACAGACAGACAGACAGATACACGAGTGATCCTATAAGGGTTCCGTTTTTTCCTTTTGAGGTACGGAACCCTAAAAAGTTTAAATAAACAAAAAAGGTAATTTTATTTTACACAAAAAAGGTCTCTTTACATTTTTGTCCAAAGTTAAAACTTTTTTACTTGAAGCATCATAAAAACTCAAACTCCCGGTTTTTTGAGTATATCTCGAAAACTGAGGGTGTTAAAAAAATTGATATGAAATAACGATGATTTAATTATGTGACTTTTATTATATTGAATTGTACTGAGCAAAAATGTAAAGGCCATACATAACAATACAATTATAATAAATAAAATAAAAAAAAATAAAATAAAATAATATTTAATTCGGATAAGCAACATCCATATGGGTTAGTAAGCAAAAAGAAAACAAAAAGATTACTTATACCTATGTTAGTAAACTTATAAACTATTTAGCGACAAGGCTGTTGTTCGAAATGCATCTTCGAACAACATCACCTAACAAAGGAGAATCGTACCTCCCCGCTATGATCTTCAGGATGGAGTTGGAGCTCTCCCGCACTCTGCAGAGCAAAGAGGCAGATTTCTGTCTGACGATGGCGTGGAAGTCATCGACGCGTGCTTGTGCAAACATGCCTGATGCACTGCAGAAACGGGGCAGCCCCATCAACATCCTGAACCCGTTATTATACTGGACCCGTAAGGCGCCGATAGTCCGCTGAGTATAGTTGGTCCAAAGGCTGCACGTGTAAAACACTTGGCAATAAGCTTTAAAAAGCGTTACTTTGACTGCCTTGCTACAACGTGCAAACCTGCGAACCAACATGTTACACCGGACTGCCAGCGCCCTACGTTCCCTCTCAATATCCACTTGGTCATTAAGGTCGTCGGTTACATAATACAATTTTTAAATAATACAATTTTTATATCATTTCATTTTTTTATACAATAAATAATACAATTCGTACTACTGATTTCATCTACATTTACGTTGAATAAATAATACAATTCGTACTACTGATTTCATCTACATTTACGTTGGTTGTGTCTATCGCTTTATAGTCATTCTTAAATTCCCCGTTTTATCAAGGAGAAAGAAAGGAAAAAAAGAAACCAAAAACCTTTTTCGGTCAGATTAAGAGAACCCACCAACATTTTCGTCAGATTAAGAAAATATGCTTTCAGGATACCGAGATAAACCTCCCCTTTGAAAATCTGACGCGCTCGAGTATTTCAAAAAAACTTTTTTTTTTGCATTTTCAAAAATTCATCGTAACTTATCGTCACGCCGAAATCGTCAGTTTTTTTAAAGGGAGCTTCCTAGGGGCCTACTTAACACCCCTTCCGAAAATCTGACGCGCTCGAGTAATTTTTTTTTTTGCATTTTTGACTACTTTATATGCCTACCCCCACCACGCAAACCGGCAGATTAGTATACCGTTGTTATCAGAGGCACTTGGGGCATGCGTAGTATGAATATCTGACGCGCTCGAGAATGCCCAAGTAACTGTTTTTTTTAACATTTTTGAAAACCCGTACACGCCAAACCCACCGCTAAAATGGTTTTTACCATACGAGCTTTTCTTTTCGAAATTATTTTATCTTTCGATTTTGATAGGTCTCGACTAGTCTTCAAAACTAAAAACGTGTTATAGACTATTAACTACATTTTCTAGCGCGCTATTTTATACGCTATAACGCGTTGTTACAAAACTTGGCCGCAGTCTGAACGCGGAGACATTATCATTTTATCTGGCAATACGCTAGTTATCTCGCAACTTCGCAAGTACTCGCAACGCGCTGTGCACGAAAGAATATAATAATATCTCATGTAGCGTTATAGATCAATGAACTTTCCTTCATACTTTCCAGGCTTAGGACTGTCTTTAATAAAATTGATTAAATTTGATTATACACAACATTTCTAAGGTCTCAAGTTAATTTCGACCTTATTGACATTTTACAAACCCTTTGTTTTTTTGGTGCAGGGTACTTGGTAAATGATCTGGAAGCTGAATTTAACAAAAAACATGAATGTCAATAAGGTCTAAATTCGCTTGACACCTCAGAAAGTGTCTAGATTATTATGCACATCATTTCTAGGGTGTCAAGCTAATTTCGACCTTATTGACATGTTACAAACATTTTGTTTTTTTGGTCCAAGATACTTGGTAAATGATCTGGAAGCTGAATTTAACAAAAAAACATGAATGTCAATAAGCTCTAAATTCGCTTGACACCTCAGAAAGTGTCTAGATTATTATGCACATCATTTCTAGGGTGTCAAGCTAATTTCGACCTTATTGACATTTTACAAGCCCTTTGTTTTTTTTGGTCCAAGATACTTGGTAAATGATCTGGAAGCTGAATTTAACAAAAAAACATGAATGTCAATAAGGTCTTAATTCGCTTGACACCTCAGAAAGTGTCTAGATTATTATTCACATCATTTCTAGGGTGTCAAGCTAATTTCGACCTTATTGACATTTTACAAACCCTTTGTTTTTTTGGTCCAAGATACTTGGTAAATGATCTGGAAGCTGAATTTAACAAAAAAACATGAATGTCAATAAGGTCTAAATTCGCTTGACACCTCAGAAAGTGTCTATATTATTATGTACATCATTTCTAGGGTGTCAAGCTAATTTCGACCTTATTGACATTTTACAAACCATTTGTTTTTTTGGTTGAAGATACTTGGTAAATGATCTGGAAGCTGAATTTAACAAAAAAACATGAATGTCAATAAGGTCTAAATTCAGACCTTATTACGTAATAATAACAGATAACAGATACCGCGGCCCGACCGGCCGACTGCCGCCCGAGTTCACACGATTTCACCCGAGTGCCCCAACGCGCTGTCGGCGCTGTGACGACGCTATGAGTGAGACTAGTGAGACTATAAAACTTATAAAGCTATAATACATACTTAAAAGAAGGCCTCTAAAATGTATCTGTAAAACCTGTTGATTACGAAATAAATAAACTTATTATTATTATAACTTATTATTATTATAATGCTATACCGCTCTAGCCACGTTGTGTAAGTTTAGAATTTGAGATGCCTAGTTTGTTGAAACGTTATATTTCTAGCGCGAAGTCAGAGTCGTGTGCGTTACTGCAGCGGAATGTTGTCGCTTTTCAGGATTTCGTCTTGACAGGAATTAGTACCCAATCTCGTGTAAATGTGCCCGAAATTTAGAATTTGTGCGTCCAGCCGATCCAAAGATATTCACGAAAAACAGATTCCGCTGGAGTAACATTACTGCAGCGGCATGTTTTTTTACCAGTGGTCGTAGCTGGATACAAATTAGCTACTTAGATAGATATAATTTGTGCCTAATTGTGCCCAAAAAATAGAATTTGTGCGTCTTGAGGTTTCAGAGTTATTCAAGATGCCGCTGCGGTAACGTTTAGCAAATTGCTGTATCTCTTAAACGGCATGACATACAACTACGATTTTTTTTACTACGGCGGGTCTTAATTTGTGCTTAATTTGTGCAATTTTATTTTTTGTATAATCGACACCATTGGAAAATTAGAATTTTTTTTCCAAAAACCTTAAAATCGATCCTCGCGCTTCAATGAGAAACCCTAGAAACTTACCAATTGTGGTGGTTTGTACCTGTCATGAACTCAAAGCATCATGTGAAATTAGATGTTTCTATTCCAACTCCTTAGAGATTTATTCGATTTTAATTAAAATCTGGATACGATATAATGTAACGCTCCAATACATGAGTTATTATTAAGTGACTGTAATTATGATTATACTAATAATTAGTACCCTTATTAAATTGTTTATCCTTAAAGTTTCAGCTGAAAAAACCTTCTAACTACTTAGTTATAAGAAAAAAACGATAGGAAAAGAAATGACGCGATTAACCGAACAAATTCGAATTACTACATAAAAGCGGGCTCACAGTACATTGTGCCAACCTTCTTAAATATGTAGTACAACATTTCGTTTTTTGAAACAGTCTCGCACAAAAGTGTTACTTATAATTTATTGTTTTGTAAAACACGTAGGTATTACGTAAGTACGTAGTACATTATAACTCAATGGGTATTACGTACACACAGTGTGTAAGCCATAAATGATATTGAGGATTTGCAAACCTTTAAACTTTCAGTCAAATGTTAGTAAGTACAGCAATCTAATAAAGACAAAAGGTTTATTTGACTAGAAAGTGTATTTTTATTGCCAAAAAAATAAAAGAAAAAATACCGTTTATAGATTTAGTTTTGAATTGAAATAAAATAGCATGATTGATAACTCTGTAAAATTTTGTTTTATTATTTAGTTACCTACTTAATAGAAATATTCACAAATTGAGGAAAGTGGATGTCCATATTGTCTAGATCTCGGCCAATTCGTCAATCGGAACTATTACACTCATACATTAATATATAAAATACATCTACCCTATGCTATGCCGTCAGAACGACCGGGATAATAAAACATTACTTGGGGGGAATCCCCAGAGCTTGTCGTTGCTTCATTCGAAGTTGCCGTATGGAATGGTTTTTTGTAAACATTCTTCAATGAAAAACAATGGTACCAACATTCGTGAAACGCACTTTTAGTTCGGTTCGGTGTTAACTTTGTTTGACACGAGTAATTGGCCGCCAATCTCGTGTGTGGAGAGCTTGTGCACATTATCTTTTTCCCAGTAATTCAAAGAATTGTGTGTATAATTTCGACGCGTGTAATTTCGGCTGGACAATACGCATTGGTTTTGTGGTACATTGTGCTTATGGTGAAATAAATTAACTGTTCAGTGATAAAGAAGATCGACACACATGTATTTTCTGTGCGTTAGAGTAGAGCGGTTTTCCGGAACTATTATGTTATTTTAATATTTGTACCTAGTTCTGATTTTAAGGTAAGTTTATAATTTTTATCATTTCGCAATATAATACGTTGGAAACCCGCACTTCAGCCCGGCCGCGGTACTATAGTAACGGAGCGAGACCGGGATGATGCACAGTGGTAGCCCACGAAATTCATTTTTTTTTTAGTTTTTTGCAATTTGCAGGTCCGTGTCAGGTTGATCAAAGTATGATACGCGGCAATAAAACATAATTATGTATTTATATAATTTTAACCATAAAAATCATCAATACATCTCTCTAAGTTAGATTTCGTGCAGATTCGTTAGATTTCGTTTGTTTGAGGAATCTGCACAAAATCTAACTTAGAGAGATGTATTGATGATACCTGTTGTTTTTACTTATAAAGATTATGATATGATTCGCGACCGTAACAAATATGTATTTACAAAATTATTCATTAGAATCAATCATAGACTTATAAAAAAAGATGGACTCCGCGCCACGCATATCGAAAGTGAAGCACAGTAAGTATGCCGGACCGTTTGTACAAACACGCCTCGCGCACACATTTACATCACAGTATGCCGACCGGCCGCCATTACGAGCGACGAGACACGAGCGACGGCGTCTTTGCAGGTACTCAAATCATGCACACATAGATCGGTACGGTGCTTCACTTTCGATATGCGTGGCGCGGAGTCCATCTTTTTTTATAAGTCTATGGAATCAAAAATACAACTCCTTAAGTTAATAGGTACCTATAATGCTCAAATGTCAAGATTTCTTGAAATAGTAATTGAATAGGATTACGGTCATAGAGTTGTATTGATGACTTCAATGATTATAATTCTGTAAAACTTGTTACGGTCGCGAATCATATTTTGATCAACATACAACCCATTACTGACTTGAAAATTGCAAAAAACGTAGGTAAAAAAAATTAATTTCGCAAGCGTGGCAACGGGAGCCGGGTGCTTCACTTTCAATATGCGTGGCGCGGAGTCATCCTTTTTAAGTATATGGTGGTAAAAGTGCATATTCATACATAATAATTTAAGGCAAGTGACGTCATCAGGCCATACGAACCAATATCGGTATGGAGTTATTAATATTTTTAAAATCTACTAAGTATCAAACTTTCGAAACATTATGTTTGTAATAAACTCGACAATAAGCGGGCGAGCGCGCACTGAGGTGCGTTTACGTTAGTTCTGCCGCACTGGGCGGGGCCTACAGTAACAAAACGCATGACCGCAGTGCGCGCACTTCAAAGACATTCCATACTTCACAGATTATGCGTTACAAAAACGCACCGCAGTGTGCGCTCGCCCTTAGGTCACTTCCTACTCTCTGATAACTCTCTACGTCACATATTTATGTAAAAGTAAATAAATAGTTACCTAATTAAACCATTTGTACGCACCTGTACCCATCAAAATTCAATTATAATACTACCAATTTAAGAAGGTGGGCATAATGTACTGTGAGCCCGCTTTTATGTAGTCATTCGAATTTGTTCGGTTAATCGTGTGATTTCTTTCCCTATCGTTTTTTTCTCATATCTAAGTAGTTAGAAGGTTTTTTCAGCTGAAACTTTAAGAATAAACAATTTAATAAGGGTACTAATTATTAGTATAATCATAATATCAGTCACTTAATAATAACTCATGTATTAGAGCGTTACATTATATCATGGCCAGATTTTAATTAAAATGGAATAACTCTCTAAGGAGTTGGAATATAAACATCGAATTTCACATGATGCTTTGAGTTCATGAAAGGTACAAATCACCACAATTGGTAAGTTTCTAGGGATTCTCATTGAAGCGCGAGGATCGATTTTAGGGTTTTTGAAAAAAAAATTCTAGTTTTCCAATGGTGTCGATTATAGAAAAAATAAAATTGCACAAATTAAGCACAAATTAAGACCCGCCGTAGTAAAAAAAATCGTAGTTGTATGTCATGCCGTTTAAGAGATACAGCAATTTGCTAAACGTTACCGCAGCGGCATCTTGAATAACTCTGAAACCTCACGACGCACAAATTCTATTTTTTGGGCACAATTAGGCACAAATTATATCTATCTAAGTAGCTAGTTTGTATCCAGCTACGACCACTGGTAAAAAAACATGCCGCTGCAGTAACGTTACTCCAGCGGAATCTGTTTTTCGTGAATATCTTTGGATCGGCTGGACGCACAAATTCTAAATTTCGGGCACATTTACACGAGATTGGGTACTAATTCCTGTCAAGACGAAATCCTGAAAAGCGACAACATTCCGCTGCAGTAACGCACACGTCAGAGTCGGTACAACAAACGTTAGATGCTATAAATACATAGCGTGCTATTTTATGACGCTAGACGTTATATTAACCACTACTAGTCTCGACGACGGCGACGCCGTTGAATTACGCCATTTAAGCTACCTCGCCTCCCTAACTAAAATGCTAGCATACCATTCTGCATTAACCGTTCTTGGCCCCTCAAGAGGAATAGTCGTAACATGGCCGGTTTTGGAGACAAACGTGGCCACCATTTTTTTTGCAACACTCCGTGAACGAACAATTTTTATTGGCTTTAACTCATTTTCGAACACCCAAACTCGTGACTGGTTTTTTGTTTCGGGTTCGTACGCGTATATCCAGGATTCGTCACCTGATACGATGTTGTATACAGCATTTGAGGATCCTGCGTGGAATCTTTCGAGAGTTCTGAAGCACCAAGTAACGCGAGCCGCTTTTTGCTCTTCACAGAGCGAATGCGGTATCCATCGGGAAAACAACTTTTTTACACCTAATTGTTCATGCAAGATTATTTGTATTTGACTCATGCCAATGTCTAAAGTTGCCTGAATTTCGCGGTATGTCACATATCGATCTTCCTCAATCAGCTTACGCACAGCATCAACTTTTTCTTGGGTGACTGCAGTTTTTGGACGACCTTGACGGGGATCATCACTGAGCTTGACACGTCCACGTTGAAATTCAGCAAACCAGCGATAAATTGTGGTTTTGGATGGGGCTTCATCACCAAATGCAGAAATCATCCGGTCAACACACTGTTTTTGTGTTAAACCACTTCGAAAGTCATAATAAATCATCGCTCTTGAATTTTCTCGAGTCAATTCCATTTTCTCAACGACTAAACAAGTTTGACAAAACCTTGTGACAAGACCGAGAATCTGTTTTTAAATAAATAAATGGTATTCGATTTTTAAAACCAAGGAGTTTTCAATTAAAAAGATTTTAATATGACAGGAACAGTGGAAATATTCCATTCCCGATACTTTTAGTGCAGCCCTCGTATGTCATTGCACAATTCGATGTAATGATAGTCTATTCCATTTAATTGATACTAACAATTATGTTGGTAGTAATTTGTATTTGACAAAAAGTATATAATATGTCGCCGCGTTGATTTTGTGTTCTAATTATGACAGTACCTACTAATGTTTAGAGGAGTTTTATGTTTGTAAATAACCTCAGATTTGGTTGGTAATGATTTTAACCGCTAAAGCGCGTAGTGGTGAAAAGATCATGACTAATTAAATCTGATAATACTACTAAAATTGAATTCTGATTATTTTTAAATAATTTGAAATTTTGGAGCATTGTTTTGTAAATAGTAATACCTAAAAACTTCCTTTTTAAAATGAAACTTTTAAAACGTCATCTGTTTATTTGGCGGGAAAGTATTGCTACCGATTTTTGAAGAAGAAACTTTGTAAGTAAAATATGTCTGCTTGATTAACTGTGGATTACTTGTTTTTATTTAACTGAATTTGCTTTTACATCAAATGTAAAATCGATTGTAGCTATAGCAGAACCGAAGACCAGAATAAGGCCAGCGGTTCTGCGTTCAACTTCGACATCAGAAGTGGGATACTTACCTACTCTTTCCGTCTGTTTTCCTGTATTTTTCAGACTACCTACATCTACCGTTGCAGGTGCCCTTGCGCGACTGCTACTCAATTTGGAGGGGGGGGGGGGGGGGCAACGCCTCTTACAGGAGGCTGTACGTGGGGATCGTTCGGTCCATGGCTCTGTATGGGGGCCACCCCGGCAGCCCGCAACATCGCAATATTATGACGCAGAGAGCGATGGCTGTTAGGGTGATAAGGGCACGGGGTGTCGAAGGGCGCTTAACGATCTCCGGCTACCATAAGGAGGGGCCTACAGGCGAAATTGAAGTGGTGTCGTCGCTCGAGCTGGCAGGCTCAAAGAGGTAGCACGTGTTAGATTAGATATAATATAATATACCTATAAGTGTATATATAAATACTACACAAATAGCAAGCCTTGAATGTCAGAATGGTTATTGGTTATTTATTGTGTATGAAAGTATTCTGAATGTGGTGTGTAAGGAAAGGATTTCATAAAGAAAAGCACAGAAAGACAAGACTAGGTAGGTATTTATTATTTCAATTACTTGACTTGTCAATAATTATTCATCTTTAATGAGAAAGCTATTTGTCCGTTCCAAAACTAGGTCTTCATGGAGAAGAAGGACAAGGAACTCCATGGAAACAGTATTAAGTATATTCTATCAACACATTTCTTGTATTTCCATAAATTATACTGTAGTTATATATGTAGTTAAATACTTCATAAAATGCTTAAATAACTATGTTTCTATTCAATATTTATTATTCGATATCACTTCCGACAGCAAATACCTGTCGGAAGAATTGATGTCTTCATACCGTATACGAACTGTCAAAATTGTACGGTTACGGATTTGTGAATAGCGTTTAGCGGACTTCGTCGATATCAATGGCGTTCGATACGGTACGAAACCGTATCGTATCGTTCTGAATAGGTATGCAGGAGTAAAATAATCAAAATAATATAATTTTGATTATTGTTTGGTAGCTATCATATAATTACTCTGGTAACACTGAAATCTGACATCAATGGTTTCATGGCGGTTTTTTTCAATTTAGATAGCGAAAATGGTGAGAAAGTGTTGCATCAAGAAATGTAAAAGTGAATGTTATGCTGGTTGTGGCATTTAATTTCACAGGTAACTTGTAAGAAATAACAAAGATTTAAATAAATCTCGATAAAAGACCTAAAATTTTTACTAAATAATTGTTATTACGTACTATCTGAGCAGAGCAGTTTAGCTATCAGCGAAGCTAATATAAAATAAGGTGTGGTCGTGCAGTTGCTGCGGGCATAAGGAGGTGGCATGCGGTGAGATTAAAAACACCAAATCTTGGTAACTATTCGTGTATTCCTTGATCATCAAGTATATGCGAATAGTGCAATGAGAACTATTCTAAATGGAATATCAAACATATGAAATACGAGACAAATAGGAAAAAACGTGTTCTCACCATGATGACGTTTTGACAAGAGAACTAGAGAAGGAATGAAACAATTGTCTTTGCATAGAGTGCGAACCATCCTCTATGATCTATGAATTACTTACTAATAATTAAAGCGTACCATGTATGTTTCATCACTTCCCCTTACGCTTTACATTATTACTTTACACAATAAGTCAATAATTACATGCCTATATACATACAGACATACTACACAATACTTAAATTTATGTCCATAATAAAATCTACATGTTTCTTAACACTAAGCGGTTTGGTAAGCACATCTGCTATCACCTTTTCAGTCTGTAAGTAGTTTACAGTTATAATATTATTATTTATTAGGTCTTTTACATAATGGTATCTGAGATCTATGTGCTTAGTTCGTTTATGACAGTACTCCTTGCATTCTAATAACTTAATTGCACTTTGATTGTCATTATAAACAACTGGCTTTACATTTAAACAAAATATCTCTGATAACAGACTCTTAATAAAACATATGTCCTTACAAACATCAGAAATTGAAATATATTCCGCCTCTGTAGTAGATAACGCAACACAGCGTTGCTTCCGTGATTCCCAATTTATTGTATTATTACCTAGCTTCACGACGTACCCAGTATAAGACTTACGATCAGTTACATCATTAGCCCAGTCTGCATCAGTATAAGCAGCTAAACTCAATTTATTACTTCTTACGAATAGTAAGCTATAATTAATTGTCCCCGCTAAATAACGTAAAACACGTTTAGCAGCTTGCCAATGACTGTTATCGTGACAGTTATTAAATTGACTCAACTGGCTACATGCATAAGCAATATCAGGCCTAGTGGTGTGCGTACGCGCAGCGGAATGTTGTTGAATTTAAAGATTTTAATTATGCAAATATTTAGTGTATGACGTCGTATAATTGTGTATGGTAAAAAAAAATTTGTGCACGCAACCATTGTGTAGAAATTCACCAAAAACTGATTCCGCTGGGCGAACGTTGTCCTGGCGGAACTTTTTTTAATCCATAGACTTTAGAAGAAAAGAGATGTGTTCAAAAATTAGTGTGTAATTGTGTATGTATGAATAAAACTAGTGCATGCATAAACTTCGGAGAAATTCAAGTTTCCGCTACGCGAACGTTTGGCCATTAGCTAGTTTTCATATAAAGCGCTTACATAGAGAGCTGTAGATTTTTACATACGTTGTTTTGAATTTGTTTATATTTGTTTAAAAAACAGATTTAGAAAAAATCGTAGGGCTTAAAAGATAAAAATATAAACGTAAAATACGCTTATTAGGTCTTAGTTCTTAAAGTATGCACTTTGGGGTCTAGATTTTCACGTTTTTAGTGTTATTGTACACTAATTATTGTGTTTGTGTAGTGAGAGGCGGTAAATGAAAGATGCTTGTAGCTACTCACGGTTATAATCTGTTCACAAAACACATAAATATCCAAGGACGAAAGGCACAATTTATAGTTCAACACACACGAGTTAGAAACACAAGAAAGAAGTGAATAGATAGCACAACAATAGGTTTCACAGTGAAGGCACACAGAAATAACATTAATAATATGACAATCCTGAAGGATTATGGTATATATAAAGACACCGTGATAGCTCAGTGTTGCGTGGGCTTCGCGTCGCGACAGCGAGATCGGACTGAAGGTCGGTCAAGGTGGACGACCGCGCGCTGAATCGCGCGCCCTACTCATGCGCATCGACTACGTCACCGCGTGACGTAGACACGGTGCGCTTCCACTGTACTTGGTGATCGTGTAATGTAAGACTGTGTGATAAATATATAAATATAATATTATGATATAATATTAAGATAATGTAAGTGTATAGTTGTATATAGTTAGGGAGGCGAGTAAGGGAATTTCGGTAATACTCGAGCGTGGCAGTTTAAGATATGAGAGATACCTTAGACCTAATAGAACAACCTTGTAAAGTATTTAGCTCTATATGTAGTGACGCGCGCCTAGGATAGACGATCAGATTAGAAAAAAAAAAACGATAGTCTGAAATACTCGAGCGCGTCAGATTAAGATATTGGGGGTTGATTTTAGTGTTTTAAGGCTAAATTTAACTAATCTGACGATAAGTCCTTGACGCCGCCGAGTTATAGGGTCGCGAACTTGTAAAAAAAAAACGTTAATCCGGCATTCTCGAGCGCGATTTTTTTATTTTTTATTTTGATGAGTATAATCTAAAACTTACTAAAAATACAAAATCTGCCGGTTTCCGCATGACCCGAAGTGTGGAGGAGCCATTTCGTCTTCCGAAAAACGCCTCGCGGCATATAAGTCGCGAACGATACATTTAACAAAAAAAAAGTTTAAATAAACAAAAAGGTAATTTTATTTTACACAAAAAAGGTCTCTTTACATTTTTGTCCAAAGTTAAAACTTTTTGACTTGAAGCATCATAAAAACTCAAACTCCCGGTTTTTGAGTATATCTCGAAAACTAAGGGTGTTAAAAAAAAATGATATGAAATAACGATGATTAAATTATGTGACTTTTATTATATCTCAAAAAAATTTTTTTTTTTCTAAAGCTTCTCGACAATTTTCATGCCAGTCAGATCTATACCAACATTGCCTCAGAACTCGGTACATCGCCAATTTGTGGAGGAATGCTTACAAATCCGACATCACTGACCTTGCACCAACCGATCATGGGTGGAATGAAAATAATAATAAATTCGAGTTCACGTGGTTTATCGGGAATCAATTGCCCGATGCGTATGAAAATGTTGTTGTATCGCCGGATATTCTGGGCAACGAGAATGACACTGAGGACAGCAATGACGAGACGCTTGATTCAGGTAAATTTTTGTACTTCTATAATATAACAGCGTCCTGCAGCTTATTGCAGGGAGAATGGATGTGGATTGCGCCTTCATGCAGCATTGGACAAAACTACATCTGCGAGTGGTGCGGTCCTGATCCAAGCCTCCTCAATCCTATTTCTATTGTTTTGTGTCTATGTCTGTTTCTTGTGTTCGTTTTAGTATTTTGTCGTAATTTGAATGTATGGATGATTTGCAATAACTGTGTGTGTACTTGTAATGAATCTGAAATAAAATTAATTGAATTGAATATTCTCTCAACAAAATTACTGAATAGAAATAATTGTTACGGATGTTGCAGGCACTCAGCAGGAGAAGAATTGTGGATGAGGAGCCACAATATGAAAGTTCCAGTGAAGAAGAAGATGAATTGTATTGAGCAAAAATGTAAAGGCCATACATAACAATACAATTATAATACAATTTTTATATCATTTCATTTTTTTATACAATAAATAATACAATTCGTACTACATTTCATCTACATTTACGTTGGTTGTATCTATCGCTTTATTGTCATTCTTAAATTCCCCGTTTTATCAAGGAGAAAGAAAGGAAAAAAAGGAAACCAAAAAACCTTTTTCGGTCAGATTAAGAGAACCCACCAACATTTTTGTCAGATTAAGAAAATATGCTTTCAGGATACCGGGATAAACCTCCCCTATGAAAATCTGACGCGCTCGAGTATTTCAAAAAAACTTTTTTTTTTTGCATTTTCAAAAATTCATCGTAACTTATCGTCACGCCGAAATCGTCAGTTTTTATAAAGGGAGCTTCCTTGGGGCCTACTTAACACCCCTTCCGAAAATCTGATGCGCTCGAGTAAATTTATTTTTTTTGCATTTTTGACTACTTTATATGCCTACCCCCACCACGCAAACCGGCAGATTAGTATACCGTTGTTATCAGAGGCACTTGGGGCATACGTAGTATGAATATCTGACGCGCTCGAGAATGCCCAAGTAACTGTTTTTTTTAACATTTTTGAAAACCCGTACACGCCAAACCCACCGCTAAAATGGTTTTTACCATACGAGCTTTTCTTTTCGAAATTATTTTATCTTTCGATTTTGATAGGTCTCGACGGCGCCGTTGAATTACACCATTTAGCTACCTCGCCTCCCTAACTATAATGTGTATGTTATGTTATTATGTATGTGTATAGTGTAAGATAAATACTAAGGAACGCCACATCACTCCCCTCCAGAGACCGTCCTACGGGCGATAATAATCTGGGAATCGAACCCTTCGACCAGACCTAGTAGTTCTGACAGAAGTGTCCGTGGGCAGTTTTTCCTCTTCCGGAACGTCTTGGTTGGTTGATGGTGTGTCAGCCAATATGTAGGCGGGTTTTAGGCGGTCCACGGAAACTTTGACCTTTTTACCGTTTTTTAATATTGTAAATGTTTTGTCGCCTTTTTGTACCACTTCATGAGGACCGGTGTATGCTGGTTGCAATGAACCTCGAAGCGTATCGTCCCTGAGGAATATGTGACTTGAGGTGGCGAGGTCCTTGTGGACAAATATTTTGTCCCTGGAATGGCGCGCAGCTGGAGTGGGCTGCAATTTGGCGGCAAACGAGCGTAACCGAGTGGTGAACTCCGAGATGTCGGTGGTGCCGCTGTCACCGGGATTGAAAAATTCGCCTGGTAGTCTTAATGGCTCACCGTAAAGGAGTTCCGCTGATGAAGTTTGTAGATCCTCTTTAATTGCGCTCCGGACACCCAGTAGAACCAAGGGCAGGGATTCTGTCCAGTTATGGTCAGCGTGGCACATTATTGCCGTTTTGAGTTGCCTGTGGAATCGTTCCACTAGGCCGTTGCATGCTGGGTGGTAGGCTGTGGTCTTCCGATGTTTGAACCCGACTATTTTGGCAAGATATTGGAACAGTGCGGATTCAAATTGGCGCCCTCTGTCTGTGACAATATCCGTTGGACAACCAAAGCGGGAGATCCAGCTGGTCAGCAACGCTTTACCGACTGTTTCAGCGGTAATGTCTGCTATCGGTACCACTTCTGGCCATCTAGTGAAACGATCCACGGCCGTCAGGCAGTACCGGTACCCCTGTGATGGAGGGAGAGGACCTATAAGGTCAATGTGCACGAATGCAAATCTAGCACGGGGTAATTCGAATGTGCCCAATGGTGATGACACATGGCGATTGACCTTTGTGCGTTGACAGCTGAGACACGTTCGTGACCATTGTCGGCAGTCCTTGCGGACTCCAGGCCAAACGTATCGTTGCGCAACCAATTTTGCGGACGTGTTTGCTCCTGGATGGCTGAGGCTATGAAGGCTCTCAAATATTTGCCGTCGTAAGGGTTTTGTCACAAATGGTCTGGGAGTGGCTGTACTCACATCACAGAGTAACTCGACGGGACTGCCGTCGATTTTAAGCCTCTTTAGCTGAAGAGATGTTTCCGACTGTAGCAGTTGCAACAGCTCCGGGTCTGTAGTTTGAGTTTTTGCGAGAACCTCAAAATCGACTGGAGTTTGCAGTTCACTGACGCGGGACAATGTATCGGCGACGATGTTGTCCTTGCCGGAGATCTGTTGAATATCCGTTGTGAACTGCGATATAAAGTCAAGGTGTCTATACTGACGCGGAGCACAGTTGTGCTTTCGCTCATGGAAAGCGTATATCAACGGCTTGTGGTCAGTATAGACAGTGAAGTGTCTCGCTTCCAACATGTGGCGGAAGTATTTTATGCCTTCATAGATCGCAAGTAGCTCACGATCATATGGCGAGTACTTCTGCTGAGCGGGGCTCAACTTGCGTGAAAAGAAGGCAAGTGGTTGCCACTGCTCGTCCCTGAACTGTTGCAGCACTGCACCCATTGCCAGATCAGACGCGTCTGTAACTAGGGCGAGCTTTGCTTGGTAGTCAGGGTGTGCAAGCAATGTTGCGTTGCAGAGGCTGTCTTTGCACTTATTAAAGGCGGTGAGCGCCTCGCCTGTTATTTCCACGGGATGTTGACCTTTTACTGAGCCAGTTAGCAGAGCGTTAAGGGGACCTTGAAATTTTGCGGCTTTGGGTATAAACCGCCTGTAAAAGTTCAACATCCCTAAGAAACGCCTAAGCTCCCTAACGGTTTTAGGCGTGGGGAAGTCCCTGATGGCTTCCACCTTGGACTCCAAGGGTCTGATTCCGGCTGCAGAGATGCGGTAGCCTAAAAATGTAACTTCGTCCGCTCCGAACACACACTTCGAGGTGTTGATGACAATGCCATATTTCTGCATCCTGGTGAAGAGCTGATGCAGGTGGTCCTCGTGCTGCTCCTGGTCTCTCGAGAAGATAAGAAAATCATCAAGATAACTGTAACAGAAGTCAAGGCCACGCGTCATTTCGTCGACGAATCTCTGAAATGTTTGACCTGCGTTCCTCAGACCAAAGGTCATATAAGGAAATTCGTACAGGCCAAACGGAGTTGTTATCGCCGTCTTCTGGATGTCGTCCTCGCTAAGTGGTATTTGGTTAAACGCCTTAACGAGGTCAATAGTTGAGAAGACTTTGCTACCAGCTATGCTGTGGGTAAGGTCGTGGACGTGTTTGATGGGATACCTGTCAGGTATAGTCCTCGCGTTGAGCAGTCTGTAGTCACCACAGGGTCGCCAGCTGTTGTCCTTCTTCGGCGCTAAATGAAGAGGTGAAGACCACGGGCTCTCAGATGGTCGAGCTGTGCCGTTGCTGAGCATGATCTGGAATTCCTGCTTAGCGATCTGCAGCTTGTCCGGAGCTAGCCTGCGAGGGGAACAAGAGATGGGCGGACCAGGTGTGGTGCGTATGTGGTGTACTGTGTTGTGTGTGGTTTTTCGGTGTGTGCCAGCGGGTCGCGTGATCTCAGGGAACTTATTGAGTATTGAGTGATACCTGGATTCACCAACTGAGACCTTCACTGAACACGTCGCTGAAGCCTTTGCAACGGTAGCTGTAACAAACATTGAGGTGGTTTTGTCCACCAATCGTTGATTTCTGATGTCAACAAGCAAATCATAGAAGCTTAAAAAATCTACACCTATGATCGGCTTGGTGACATCAGCTACTATAAAACGCCATGGGAAATTACGGCGCAAACCTAAATTTAAGTTAAGCTGAAGGTAGCCGTAAGTATCAATTATAGTCCCATTGGCGGCTGATAATTGATAGTTTGACTTGACACGCTGTTCACGTAGAACATGACGCGGAAACACACACAAATCACTACCAGTGTCCACTAAAAACTGAGTCTTTGATGTCCGGTCCGTGACGAAGAGGCGACCTGCGGTCGTTTGACAGTCGTCAGCCGCCATTACCGACTGCCTTTGGAGTTTCCCGTTTTCTCGTAATCGCATGGCTTAACGCATTTGCGAGCGTTGGCCCCGTACTTGGAGTGGTAAAAGCAAAACGGGTTCTTTTCGTGGCTGGACTCGGACCGCTGTCTGGATCGATAACGCTGTTGACGGCTCGAGCGCGATTGCGAACGAGGTCTCCTACTCAGCTGCGTTGTCAGATTCTTCACGGCTTTCTTTAGCTCGGCGATCTCATTCGCCATCTCGTGCATAGTAGGACCCGACGTCGACGCTGCGGCGACCTGGCATGGGGTCACGATGTCCTGGACCCTGTCCGCCAAGTCTGCTAGTCCTTCCAGGGAAGTATGTGGCTGTGAAGCCAGCAAGGTCTGGACATTGCTCGGTAGACGACTACACCATATTGTCCGCAGAAAGTCCTCTGGGACGCTGGGTCCGGCCAAACTTTGTAGATGCCGCAGGAACTGTGAAGGCTTGCGATCTCCGAGCTCTTCGTGAATGAGGAGCTGCTTCACTCTCTTCTCGTGTGACGCCGTCAGTCTCTTAATGAGCTCGTGTTTGAGCTTCTCATATTTGTTATTCTCCGGCGGGTTAAGAAAAATATCCCTTACTTGCTTGGAGTACTGGTGCTCGAGGTTGCCGATGACGTGATTAAATTTCGTCGCGTCGCTGGTGATGTTCGCGTTCGCGAACTGTGCCTCCACTTGTGCGAACCAAACCTCTGGGTCATCCGGCCAAAATGGTGGTATTCGTACCGCAATACGGCAAATGTCGGATGGCTCGTCAATGGACACGCACTTTGCGCGACGAGGTTGATGACGCGAACGGGTGGATCCGAACGATTTTGCGGAGTCACTGCTATCACTCATCGTGCTACTGCTACTAACCTTGGTTTCTATTAATATCCAATGCCTTTTTCAGGGCACCCGTGGTTTTCTAGCCTTTCTGCCGTATTCTAGGCGGGGTCACCAATTTAGTGTTATTGTACACTAATTATTGTGTTTGTGTAGTGAGAGGCGGTAAATGAAAGATGCTTGTAGCTACTCACGGTTATAATCTGTTCACAAAACACATAAATATCCAAGGACGAAAGGCACAATTTATAGTTCAACACACACGAGTTAGAAACACAAGAAAGAAGTGAATAGATAGCACAACAATAGGTTTCACAGTGAAGGCACACAGAAATAACATTAATAATATGACAATCCTGAAGGATTATGGTATATATAAAGACACCGTGATAGCTCAGTGTTGCGTGGGCTTCGCGTCGCGACAGCGAGATCGGACTGAAGGTCGGTCAAGGTGGACGACCGCGCGCTGAATCGCGCGCCCTACTCATGCGCATCGACTACGTCACCGCGTGACGTAGACACGGTGCGCTTCCACTGTACTTGGTGATCGTGTAATGTAAGACTGTGTGATAAATATATAAATATAATATTATGATATAATATTAAGATAATGTAAGTGTATAGTTGTATAATGTGTATGTTATGTTATTATGTATGTGTATAGTGTAAGATAAATACTAAGGAACGCCACACGTTTATACAAACCTTGTAAGTGTCTGCAACATGTTGCCAAGTATCAATGATGTTCCGTTAGTAACTAAAGAGTTATAGGACAAATTTACCATGAACAGATCACTGTTTACAAAGCAGTCAAATATCACGACGTTCTGAAGAAATTGCATGGTAATATGTATGTCAATAATTAGTGTATTCATTCAACTATTCTTATGCAAAATTTCATGTCATTAAATTCAGTAATTAAAGAAAAACAATTAAACTCCTTTGCAAAAAAAACGGGCACCTTACAGTCATTGGCTTTTCTATGGATAATACAAATATTTTTAGTATGTTATTAGCATAAATGACTATAAATTTCTTATTATCATTGAGAATATAGTTTTTAACCCTTCAATCCTGGAATCGGTGTTTTAGTCAATGTAAACAGAGAGTCGTGTTAAAATGGAAATTTTTAGGGTATAATTAAATTAAGACTACGATTATTTTTATGGTATTTTAATTTAAAAAAGACATTAAAAAATAAAAATTAATAACGAGTATGACCTCCCCTTGCAGCGATTACGGCATGTAATCGTCTTGGCATGCTTTCCACCAGGCTTTTGATGTTGTCCTGTGGAATGTGTTCCCACTCAGCCGAAATCACACATTTAAGCTCCCTGATGTTTTATGGAAGGCGTTGGACAGATCGTACTCGCCTTTTTAGAAGGTCCCAGACATGCTCAATGGGGTTAAGGTCGGGGCTCCGCGCTAGCCAATCCATACGACGAATACCAACCTCTTGCATATAAGCATCTACGTCGCCAGAACGGTGGTCCCTAGCATTATCGTCCATGTAAATGGTATCTTCACCAATTACAGTCAGTGCGGGCTGTGCATGTTGACAAATTATTCCTGTTATGTACCTTTGCGCATTTAGTGACCCATTTTCAATGAACACTATGTCGGTACAATAGCTGGAAGTTACGCCCGCCCAAAACATAACGGACCTTCCACCATAAGGGGTGATTTCTTCAAAACTCACGTCGGCATAGCGTTCCCCTGGTCTTCGTAACACTCGCCGACGTCGGTCCTCACCATTTAGACAAATTTGAGCCTCATCGGAGAAGAGTACCCTACTCCAGTTACCTAGTGTCCAAGATAGGCAATTTCTAGTGAACCTCAGTCGAGCAATCCGGTGCTCACGGAGTAACTTGGGGGTCCGCGCTGATCATCGACTGCGTATATCAACGGCTAAAAGCCTCCTCCTCACTGTCCATAGGCTAATCTGTGCTCCTCGTACCTCTTCAAGGTTTATTTTGAAGTCTATGTAACTGCATTTGCGGTTCCTCAGCGCCTGAGTCACTAAAAAGCGGTCGTCTCGTGGTTGTGTGCAACATTTTCTCCCAGAACCTTGCCTTCTTTGAACGGAGCCTGTCTCTTGGTATCGAGTCCAGGTTCTTTGGACGCTTGAACGACTCACGCTTAACCGCTGTGACCCGTAACATACAACCCACTTCCAGCAGCGCTATAATTTTACTAGCTCTTAGTGCTTTTTCTGCCATTACAATCGACACAAAGATATCTGTTTTAAGTCGCAATAAGGCAGGATTATGCGACAAACATAAATTATTTTAATAAAAATAACGAGAAATTAGTTTTAGTTGCCTGATAACCTTTTAACCGCAAACCCGCGAATAGTGAGTAAAAAGTCATCAACTGAAAAAAGCATTATTATTTTTAAAAACAACAGTTTCGAATTTGAAATTAACTTTTTTTTCATACTCAGACTCTTTATTATGTGCCAGTAACATAGTTTGGCTATTAAAACCTCTTTAGAACTAAATGATTATCAATAATGTAGAAAAATCCAAACCGCCCGTTTTTTTTGCAAAGGAGTGTATAATACTGACGAAGCATCGAAAACCTACATAACCCGACCAAGTTCGGATGGCTACCAAAAAGCGGCCGTGCCATATATCTTAGAAACGTTCTTAACCTTCCAATATAGTATTTATTAATATGGTACAGTTGCGTACACAAGCGTTAGGAAAAAATAAAACAATTGCATTTCTTGAATGAAAATTTTTTTTTTAATAATAACGCCACTATCTACGATAAAAACAAATCTTCAATTAACAAGTACTTCTCTATTTAAATACCTTATTGGGTGGTCGACCAGAAAGTAACGCCACTGTACTTACATGATTATATAGTTTAAATATTATATAATTTCAACATCATGGACTCATGGTGGGCTATCGTCAAGATGTACCATCACTTTTCGACCTTATTACTATAGGAATAAGGGTTATTATGATTTCATTGAAAATAAAGATATCTAAAGAAAAAACCTTTGTTTAATTTCCAGAAAAACATTATGTTTTGTCTTACACAGGCAATTTAACTATTCTAACTTAGTAAAAACCCAAATATATAATTATATAATATAATATAATATATATAATATAATACTCGCTCTTTTAGGGAGTGCAGGAGTGATAAATAGCATGTTCGAGTTCTTTTGTATCTCACACTAGCGAGATAAGCCGAAATGCTGATCATTTTACGACCATTATCTCGCTACAATGGTACAAAACTTGGTTTTTTCCATTGTAATTGTCTTTACTAAAACATAGCTATATACTGTAAAGCTTCTTATTTTGAATTCTGTCGTTATTGGCAGGATTGATAAAAATAATATTTTGCCTTGTGAAGGCAATTTAAATAGGTTAGCCACTGAAATCGAAAAAAGAAATACCTGATAATTGATGTACTTAAAATAATGAAAAAACTAAAATATGTTCCGTTCGCGCCGGGCCTGGGTAAATTTTGTATGGAGCGTGACCCTTCTTCTTTAAGTAAATAGATATAGAATTAGATCAAACAGTAGATATTAACTTGGGTTTATGGTGTCTGTCCAATGTTAACATAACACAATTATTATAATTTATCTGCCTAATAAACTACCTACGTAAATGAATAAGTCTATAGCTATTAATTTATTATAAAATCTTACCTTATATCTGTTATCAGCTTCTCACTATCATTCACTCAATATTCCTACTACATAATTATGTTATGCTTCACTGTTACACTATAACATTAATAACACACTTTGTCAATATTATTATTACAGAGAATTGGCGATGCATAGCAAAACAACAGCGCATACGCACATTGTCCTTGACTGCACATTTATTTGTTTGTGACTGGGGATGAAACAAAATCAGGTTTAAGTTCAACAGCAAACGAATACGCGCGAAAACATATTGCCCTCTCTTTTCTTCAAGGATGACAGTACCGTTTCAAGTGGGAAGCCGCCTATCGCTCGTTGCGCGCAGCGCGTTGTCTATTTTTTCACACAAGAATATTTTTGATCAATTCATAACTACAATACTTAGACTATTTAACTAAAGGATTAAGCGTACCGAACTTCGAACAAAATAATTCTGCATATTTTGGTGGGGTGCGGGGGAACACGCTCACATACATAAGAAAAAAAAATCGATTCAAGAAGCAGTTTTTTTTAAGTTATTAGATTGTTTGATCCACTAAAGTTGCAAAGGGGAACGCTCGTGCATGCCTAGTCTATTGGTTAAATAGTGTAATAAGCTACAATATGATAAATATTTACCTAAACAGTAGTACATACTTACATGTGGTAAATATTTAATTTCCCTAAGGGGTCTATAGTTAGAATCCTGATCCGTGAAATCTTCAATAGAAATTAGCTGTATGAATTTTATTTGTCTTCTATACTAATATTATAAAGAGGTAAAATTTGTATGTAAGTTTGTAAGTTTGTAAGTTTGTATGTAGGGGGTAATCTCCGGAACTAATGATCCAATTTTAAAAAAATTTTTTCACTGGTAGAAAGCTACATTATTCCTGAGTGCTATAGGCTATAAATTATATTTATATCATGCAGATTAGCCGAGCTATCACAAGTTTTGTCTAACAAGTCGGAAAGAAATACCTCTTTAAACAGACTTTTTTGCATGCGCTGCCTAAACGGTTGTTTATAATTGAGAACAATGTATGGCAGTCTGGTCCGTCTTAAATAATTCTACAAAAAAGTCCGCGACACCATATTTCTATCTTTTATATTTTATCTTTTATACATCTTTTATTGTTTTAAAAAAGTATTTTTTAGACATACTTACGTTTGGATGATTATTTAAACAACAAAACATTAATCCTTATCAAAATAAGATATTTTATGATCACAAGGACATCATGGAGATAAGATTTGGCCTTTACAGTATGGCAATTGGTCATACAGTTTCGGAGATAATATAAAATTACTAAAACGCAAAATAACTTTAATTCATACCGGTTCCTCTTGAGCAAACATGTTTAGAGCGGACTTTTATCAATTTACCCATAGATGGCGTTGTGCAGAATGTCGGTGGAATGCAGCGGAAGAGTGTTTTTTTAGGGTTCCGTACCAAAATGGTAAAAAAGGAACCCTTAAGGTGCGACTCAGTCTGTCTGTCTATCTGTCTGTCTGTCACAGCTGGATATCTCAAGAACTACTAATGCTATCAACTTGAAATTTGGAACAGTTTAAGATGACGATGTTTTGATGTTGTTGATGAGTTGAAGTTGATGATGTGTTGGTGATGATGAGTTGATGATGATGTTTGAGAGTTGATGATGGTGTTTGATGTTTATTTTTTTTGCAACATGGGCTGAAAGGGGGTCTTAAAAATTCAAAGTTGGGCTACTAGGTCATGTGGGGTATCATATGAAAGAGCGCTGTTTGCGCATTCTCAAACATATTTTTATTTTTTTTTAGGCCGCACAGTGTTCGACTTTTGATGAAAAATGTAAAAAAATACCGTTTCCCCCCTTATCTCCGAAGTTTGCAAAGAGAAAAATCTGAAATTATTGCAAGTTTATGTAAAGATAACAGGAAAAAAAAGCGATGTCTCTAAATAGCACACTTTTTCAGAAATCGGGACGGAACCCTCGGTGCGCGAGTCCGACTCGCTCTCTTGACCGGTTTTTTTTTTGTTAGTTTGTTTGAACGCGCTATTTCTGGAACTACCCCAGTCGGATTTGAAAAAATCTTTTTGCATTTTATAACCCAGTTCTTGAGGAGGGCTATAGGCTATTTTACATCACGCTAGGGCCCTTAGGAGCCCAGCGCGAAGTAATAGCGCGGGCAGGCGATGCGGAAGGATATAGGATATTTAACATCACGCTAGGGCCCTTAGGAGCCGAGCGCGAAGTAATAGTGCGGGCAGGCGATGCGGAAGGATATAGTCTATTTAACATCACGCTAGGGCCCTTAAGAGCCTAGCGCGAAGTAATAACACGGGCAGGCATTGCGATGCGATGCGTCGGGGTTGGTGGGTGGGGGGTACAAGAAATTTAACGCGGACGAAGTCGCGGGCAGAAGCTAGTAAATAATATATTTAGATTATATCTCAAGTCTCAAGCGCATACTTAAATAAAGTACCTACGTAAATAGTACCTACTTTCTGTCATAGTCAAATACATTTAAAAAAGTAGGTGTACAAAAATAAATGACCTATAAATTATATCGAAACAACAATTGTGTTATCACCTATACCAATTCAATACCGGTATTATACTGTAAATTTTGGGATGTTACCTAAATATATTGCATAGCCGCTTTTTTGTAGCCATCCGAACTTGGTCGGGTTATGTAGGTTTTCGATGCTTCGTCAGTATTATAATTGTTTTTCTTTAATTACTGAATTTAATGACATGAAATTTTGCATAAGAATAGTTGAATGAATACACTAATTATTGACATACATATTACCATGCAATTCCTTCAGAACGTCGTGATATTTGACTGCTTTGTAAACAGTGATCTGTTCATGGTAAATTTGTCCTATAACTCTTTAGTTACTAACGGAACATCATTGATACTTGGCAACATGTTGCAGACACTTACAAGGTTTGTATAAACGTGAAAATCTAGACCCCAAAGTGCATACTTTAAGAACTAAGACCTAATAAGCGTATTTTACGTTTATATTTTTATCTTTTAAGCCCTACGATTTTTTCTAAATCTGTTTTTTAAACAAATATAAACAAATTCAAAACAACGTATGTAAAAATCTACAGCTCTCTATGTAAGCGCTTTATATGAAAACTAGCTAATGGCCAAACGTTCGCGTAGCGGAAACTTGAATTTCTCCGAAGTTTATGCATGCACTAGTTTTATTCATACATACACAATTACACACAAATACACACTAATTTTTGGACACATCTCTTTTCTTCTAAAGTCTATGGATTAAAAAAAGTTCCGCCAGGACAACGTTCGCCCAGCGGAATCAGTTTTTGGTGAATTTCTCCACAATGGTTGCGTGCACAAATTTTTTTTTACCATACACAATTATACGACGTCATACACTAAATATCTGCATAATTAAAATCTTTAAATTCAACAACATTCCGCTGCGCGTACGCACACGGCCTAGTGCATACAGCTAAATACATTAATGAGCCTAACAATTGCCTGAAATTATCGTGTGCGTTACCGCAGCCAGAAAATGTCGAAAATCGTCATTTGAATTTTATAGATAATTAGTGCCTCGGCTTCTGTAATTGTACCATCGATTTTTAAATTTGTACCTCTAATAGTTTTTTAGTTATTTGACAAAAACAGTTCTGGCTGGCGTAACGTTACCCTAGCCAGAAGTTTTGTTTATTAATGGGTATATTGAAATAAATTGTAGCCAAATATTTAGTGCCTCAGACGAGGTAAATGTACCAACTTAATTTGTATTTGTATCTGTTATGGTTGCGAAGATATTCAAGATCCTGCTGCGGTAACGTTTACATGTTTGCTGGATCTCTGAAACGGATAAGCCCCCTTTTATAGTATTTTGCACACGACTTCTTATGAGTTAGCTTGAATTTGTTCCTCATTAATAAAACAAAAAAATTGCACCGTTAAGGAGTTATTTAGGTAAATAGAAATATGCTTTAATCGATCCTAGCACTTCGAATAGAAGCTCTAAAGACTTACTTGCAACGTTATGTTATAGCTTATAACTGCCTTCAATTGTACCTGAAGTTTAATTTATTATCCTGTAAGCAATTAATAAATTATGATGAAATTTAAATTTACTTCGGGACATGATGCGCAGCGGTTTTTTAAACCACCGTTTAACCGAGATTCTTTAGGATTTATGAAATGAAAGTTATATCAATAATCAGAGCTTTTATTCAATTTTATGCCTGTACATTTGCAACGTAATCCACTCAATAATTAACGAGATAATCGAAAAATAGTCACTATGATGTGTGTGACCACGGTAACCCGGCCAAGTTTAGATGGTTAAAGAAAAGCGGACCTTTAATACATTACGCTAACCTTCTGAAAATTACAGTATAATAGTCTTATAATTTTGGTACAGACGCGTACATTATGTTTTGAGTGAAAAATATAACCTTCTAGGTACCTAATAAATAATAATGAACTTTTAAATTCAATAGTTTTATTTACTTATGTAGGTACCTATATAAGCACGTAAGTACAGACTAGTCTTTATGAATCTATACTATAATATTATAAATTCGAAAGTAACTCTTATCTGTCTGTCTGTCTGTTACCTTTTCACGCCTAAACCACTGAACGGATCTTGAAAAAATTTGGCAAGGCTGACATAGCATCCTGGCGAAGGCTACTTTTTGCCTCAAAAATAATCCTGCGGGCGGTGACATAGGGGATGAAAGTTTGTATGGGAAACCTAGCATTATTAGTAGAGATCGGATAATCGGATGCATATTAACCTAAAGTTGAGGTGTTGGCTAAGTATGGAGTGGGCTTTTGGATTGAAAAATCCCAGAATTCCGGTATCGGCCAATTTTGACTTGCGATTATAGAATCGAATGTATAATTTATTAAAGTTCACATGTTAGTTAATATGGATTGCACTTAAAAAAAAAAATCCAGGGATTCCGGAACGAAAATTTTTAAGTTCTGATTTTGGAATCGAATGTTTTAGTTAGGTAGTTGCGTTCAGGTGTTGGCTAATATGGATTGTACTTTTGTATCAAAAAAAATCCCGGGATTCTGGGATTCACAAATTTATAGTTCTGATTATAGAATCGAATGTATATTTACTTACGTTTAGGTTTTGTCTAATATGGAATGCACTTTTGTATCGATCGTCAAAATATCGCGATTCCGGAATTGATAAATTACGTATTTTTTGAAAGTGTAACTTTATTATCACTAAATTTTCATAGGGTGTTCTACTCATGAGCAACTTTCACTATATAGATAAATATCAAATATATAGATAAATCACGAAATATAAGTTAGTTGTTTCATACATTTTGGTCGAGTAGGTATTGAACTTTTGTATCAAACATCGTAATTTTTTTGTGATTTCAGAGTTGGTCCCTTAGTGAAAGCTGCTGAAAATGTAAATCCAAGATGGCGGATGCAAATATTTTTTTATTTTTCGTCATGGGTGTCGTTTTCATGGTTTTCGGGGGTATTAAAGCTGATAGTGACATTAAAATGTGAATCCAATACGGCGGCTGCGAGCATTTTCTAATTTTTCGTCATGGGTGTCGTTTTATTGGTTTTCGAGGGTGTTAAAGCCGATAGTGACACTAAAATGTAAATCCAAGATGGCGGATGCGAATATTATTTAATTTTTCGTCATGGTTGTCGTTTTCATGGTTTTCGGGAGTGTTAAAGCTGATAGTGACATTAAAATGTAAATCCAAGATGGCGACTGCGAACATTTTCTAATTTTCGTCATGGGTATCGTTTTATTGGTTTTCGAGGGTGTTAAAGCTGATAGTGACATTAAAATGTAAATCCAAGATGGCGACTGCGAACATTTTTAAATGTTTCGTCATGTGTGTCGTTTTATTGGTTTTCGAGGGTGTTAAAGCTGATAGTGACATTAAAATGTAAATCCAAGATTGCGACTGCGAACATTTTCTAATTTTCGTCATGGGTATCGTTTTATTGGTTTTCGAGGGTGTTAAAGCCGATAGTGACACTAAAATGTAAATCCAAGATAGCGGAGGCGAATATTATTTAATTTTTCGTCATGGGTGTCGTTTTCATAGTTTTCGGGGGTGTTAAAGCTGATAGTGACATTAAAATGTAAATCCAAAATGGCGGCTGCGAACATTTTTAAATTTTTCGTCATGGGTGTCGTTTTATTGGTTTTCGAGGGTGTTAAGGCCGATAGTGACACTAACATGTAAATCCAAGATGGCGGATGCAAATATTTTTTTATTTTTCGTCATGGGTGTCGTTTTCATGGTTTTCGAGGGTGTTAATGCCGATAGTGACACTAAAATGTAAATCCAAGATGGCGGATGCAAATATTTTTTTATTTTTCATCATGGGTGTCGTTTTATTGGTTTTCGAGGGTTTTAATGCCGATAGTGACACTAAAATGTAAATCCAAGATGGCGGCTGGTAACATTTTCGAATTTTTGTCATGAGTGTCGTTTTCATGGTTTTCAAGGTTTGTAAAGCCGATAGTAACATTAAAATGTTAATGCAAAATAGCGCCTTCTTTAAAACTGTTGATGGTTTTTTGATTACTATCACACGTGTTTTCAGGTTAAAACGCGATACGCGCGTTAGTTAACTAAGCATCTGCCAAGCGTCACGCATTTTGACTCCACTATGGGCTTCAGCACACTCTAAAACCATTAAAACGATAACCATGACAAAAAAAAATAAAAATTTCGCAGCCGCCATCTTGAATTTACATTTTAACGCCACTATCGGCTTTAAAACCCTCGGAAACCATGAAAACGACACCCATGACAAAAATTTTGAAAATGTTTGCAGCCGCCATCTTGGATTTATATTTTAACGCCACTATTGGCTTTAAAACTCTCGAAAACCATGAAAACGACACCCATGATGAAAAATTAAAAAATGTTCGCAGCCGCCATCTTGGATTTACATTCTAATGTCACTATCAGCTTTAATACCCCCCAAAACCATGAAAACGATACCCATCACATTTTTTTTTAAATTTTTTAAAAATCTTGAATTTACATTTTAACGCCACTATCGGCTTTAAACCCTCGGAAACCATGAAAACGGCACCCATGACAAAAAGTTTGAAATTTTTTCAGTCGCCATCTTGGATTTACATTTTAATGTCACTATCAGCTTTAAAACGTCACTTCACGTCACTTCGTATGCAATAAGGAGTTTAGTTTTGTGTTTTTTTTTATAAATATGTATGATAGTCTGTAAGGTATTTATGTTATGGGTCTTAGTTACCCGAAATAAATGATATATTATTATTATTATTTCCTTTATTTCATTTATGTACATATCATTTATATTTTTAAATATTTTTATAAAAACAAAAATAAAAAAAAAAACATTTAAAAATATAAAAATAGTAGCCCACCGATATCGGGAACAGGGTCCAAGCTACCGGTGGTCAGGGCTCTAGAGAGAGGAACCTCCTCACTATGCGTGCCGTGTCCAGGAGTACTGCTTTCTGAATCAAGCCCTTGATCCAGCCGCGCAATGAGAGCCTCCTGAGGTGTTGATCGAGGCTCTGTGCTATTAGGCCATTAACCGTAACGATTATCGGTACAATGATTGCATAGTCTACGTCCCACATGTCGACAACCTCGTGTGCTAAGTCAAGATACTTAATTTTTTTATCTTTCTCAGCTTTCACGAGATTCTCGTCATGAGGGACAGCGATATCAACAATAATTGCACGGCGCTCTCGTCGATCTATCACCACAATATCAGGCTTATTGGCTACAATAGTCCTGTCTGTGATGATAGATCGATCCCAGTACAATGTGGCTTGGCCATTCTCGAGAACTGGGTCGGGCACATACCTGTAATATGGCACTTCGGACTCCACAAGGTTGTACTGCAAGGCAAGTTGCTGGTGGATAATCCTAGCCACTAGATTGTGTCTGTGCAAGTATTCGCCGTTAGCAAGACGAGAACAACCGGAAACAATATGTCGGATTGATTCACCGGGACGGTGGCATGCCCGACAGATGTCAACCGTACCGTCTTTGACAATGTATTTTCGATAATTATTCGTCATGATAACTTCATCCATAATTGCACACACAAAACCTTCGGTTTCCCCGAAGAGGTCGCCGAAACGTAGCCAGGATACAGACGCCAAAAAGTCTACATCAGGCCCATGGAGGGCCCGGAAAAAGCGTCCGTGAAGCTCTTTGCCTTGCCATACTTCCCTACGATCGTTAGTATCAAGTACTGCAGGTTTGCGCCAGTTCTCTTTCGCCAAGGAGAGTGGGGTGAGGCCCTTGTCCACCGCGACCACATCTCGATGCATCCCCACGTCGGCTTCTAGGAAATATTCCCTGAGACTGCATATCTCGCGATTGTGGAGGGTCTTAGCATTTAAAAAGCCTCGACCTCCACACTTTCGCGGGATATACAGTCTCATTACCGATGACCGTGGGTGATGCATTCGATACGCAGTCAGCAGCGTACGGACCCTCCTATCCAGGGCGTCGAGTTCGGTCTGAGTCCATTTGAGTACGCCGAAAGAGTACATCAAAACCGGCATGACCCAACCGTTGAAGGCGCGCACCTTGTTTCCACCTGATAGAAGACTGTTAAATACTTTCTTCAGGCGGCCAAAGAAGCGCTCCTTCAACGATTGCTTCATGTCAGCAACATTGATGCCCAACGCTTCCGACATACCCAAGTACTTGTAGGTTTCGGTTGAGGAGAGGGATCTAAGGTGTATGGAATCCGAGAGTTGGGTTCCCACGGATTCCATAATCTCCCCTCGCTTTACATGCATGACTGCACATTTGTCCACACCAAATTCCATCCTGATGGCGCTACTGAAGTTTTCTGTTACCTTCAGTAACTCCATCAGTCGCAAATTGTTGGGGGCAAAAAGTTTCAAGTCATCCATGTAAAGGAGGTGAGATATTACCTGACCACCTCTTCTCAACCGATAGCCCAGACCTGAATCCTCCAGCAGTGTGCTTAGAGGATTCAGGGCTAAGCAAAACCAAAGCGGACTCAAACTATCGCCCTGAAATATTCCCCGCTCAATCCTGATTGGTTCATCGATCCCTGGGATCCGTCGACATCCTGGATAGAGAAGGACCGTCTTCCACTGCCCCATACACGACATCAGGAAGGTGCGTAGAGTTGCGTCTATTTTGTACAACTCCAGCACCTTAATGAGCCATGTATGTGGCACCGAGTCATAGGCCTTCTTGTAATCTATCCAACATGTCGACAGATCCTTCCGGGATCTACGAACCTGTTGGCTTATGGTCATATCTATAAGGAGCAGCTCCTTAGTACCGCGGGACCAATTCCTACATCCATTCTGAGACACAGACATAATCGAGTTATTATAAATATGGTGTGCAATTTTTGCTCTAAGAATGGACGTAAGGACTTTATAGACCGTCGGTAAACAAGTTATTGGTCTATAGTTTTTAGGTTCCGCTGTACTACCTGATTTATGGAGCAGGTGGGTAACTCCTGTCGTAAAGAGCAGTGGTAGCGACCCAGTCTCTAAAGATGACTGGAATTGCGAGGCTAAGCAGGCGTGTGACCTTTGTAGCCATTTAATCCAGAAATTGTGCAGTCCGTCCGGTCCTGGAGATTTCCAGTTAGGCAACGGACGAACTGCACAGGCCACATCCAGAGGACTAATGGTAACAGCATCCATGTTTGGTATTGAATCACACGCCTGCTCAACAATACGCATCCAATCACCTTCAGTGTGACTGACAGGCACCGACCAAATGCTTCGCCAAAAAGCACTCACGGTCTCATTATCCGGTGAACGCACGTCAGTCACACCTTGAGTGGGAATGGGTCGCTCCCATGCTCTGTATACCCACCTTTCATCACTCTGGAACATGCGGTTCTGAGAATACCGATCCACTCTTCGCCTATACCTACGAATACGGTTTGCCCATGCATAAACTTTCTGCTTCAGAAAGTCGATGCGCTCTGTGACACGGGATACATATTCTTGAGGACTAATATTAGTTCCCGGGAACGCCCGTCTCACAAAGCGCATCACCCTTGGGCGTGTATTGCCTTCCCTGAAGCAGATGAGCTTCCCGATGAGTACCCTGGCCTCATTAATACGACGCTCAATCCTGCACTGCCAGGCTGGTGCAGCGGGTTTTGGCCGTGTAGCTCGGTCAGTGTTTGGAAATTTGACACAAGCTACACGACATGCCGCAACAGCCGTGCAATACAAGATTGAGTGTGTATCGCAAAGATCTGCGCTGCTTTCAATAAAATTTGGTAACAGCGCATCCAGAGCACACACCAGTCCTCTGTTTTTTTTATTCATGGGCAAACGTGGTAGTCGTGGCCTAAGGTCAGGTGATGTGAACCGGTACTCACGGATCGCATCCTCCAGAGCGCTCCTTATTTCCACATTGCATAGGTTGTCTGCAGATATAGCTCTGGCATTCTCCTCCTCATCACGCTGGTTTGCTCGCAGTGGAATCTCGGCAGGCACATGCATGACATTCTGGGATGGGGGAGGGTTACTAGCAGAGCTACTCTGCATCTCCGAGCGCAGCCGATCAAGTGTAGCGTTATCCAACCTATGATTGTGTTGGATGACGCGCACCTGATCCGACAATCGTTGGGCCGAGACGTTGACGGCGGGTTCAAGCACCTGAAACAGAGAGAGCATCCGTCCTCGATACGCTGTAAGGTTAATTCCTCCCTCTGTAGCCCCATAATATGCGCGCATGACATTTTCATTTATGGACTGGGTCCATCGCATGCGCGACACATTTCCACCGGCAGCGGGGACCCTGTTCGGGGCCGGTTGGCCTCGAGGTCCCAAGCCCGCTGGTGGCCGTCCTCTTCCTCGCCGCCGTGTTGGTGTTGGTGACGACGGTGGGGAGAAAAACTCGTCGCTCGAGCTCGACGCAACTGCAGCGACCGGTGACACAGCGCTCACGGTTGAGGCGCGTACCGGCGGCTGTGAGGCGGAGTTGAGCGACGAGTCCGGAGATGGTGGGTGTGCCTGACTTCGTGTTTTGGCTCTTGTTTGCATCATCTACATCGCATCAATCATCTTATTATTTTATTGTAGGCTTAGATTTGTAGGCCAATCTTGACAAACGTCATTCTTGGTTTTTTTTACTACTATTATTTGTTTTTTATTATTATTATTATTAAAACCCCCGAAAACCATGAAAACGACACCCATGACAAAAAATAAAAAAACATTTGCATCCACCATCTTCATTTTAGTGTCACTATCGGCTTTAACACCCTCGAAAACCAATAAAACGACACCCATGACGAAAAATTAGAAAATTTTCGCAGCCGCCATCTTGGATTTACATTGTAACGCCATTATCGGCTTTAAACCTCTCAAAAACCATGAAAACGACACCCATGACGAAAAATGAAAAAATATTCGCATCCACCATCTTGGATTTACATTTTAGTGTCACTATCGGCTTTAACACCCTCGAAAACCAATAAAACGACACCCATGACGAAAAATTAGAAAATTTTCGCAGCCGCCATCTTGGATTTACATTTTAACGCCACTATCGGCTTTAAAACTCTCAAAAACCACGAAAACGATACCCATGACGAAAAGTTAGAAAATTTTGAAGCCGCCATCTTGGATTTACATTTTAACGCCACTATCGGTTTTACAACCCTTGAAAACCATGAAAACGACACCCATAACGAAAAATTTGATAAATGTTCGCAGCCGCCATCTTGGATTTATATTTTAACGCCGCTATCGGCTTTAACATTCTCGAAACCCATGAAAACAACCCCACCGATATAGTGACGGTACCTTCCAGGGACAACCGTTTTAATTCAGCAGCTTTGTATTTCTCGCGGGGATCATGTGAAACGAACGGAATATTTATGTGATCCCGATTTTCCGGTACTTGCAAATAAATAAAATCACATTATTTATGAAGTCGTTTCCATACCCTGTATCCGATTAGTTGTGCATTCCCTCATTTTCTGGAATACCGGTATTTATATTAAGATAAAAAAATGCTGAGAAGCCGCTTCCATAGTTTGTTAGCCAAATATTAACTTTAGGTTAATATGCATCCGATTATCCGATATCTAATTATTAGTGATACCTAAGTATGAAAATTGAAATTTATGCTTTTGGTAGGAAATAAAATTAGAAAAATGGAAAAGGTTGATTTTAAAATACACAAAAATGCACGGATTTCGTTAGAAATTATTAATTTATTACCTACAAGAAATAACTTTTGAACAAGTGGATACTCGGTCTAAAGTTTTTTTTTTATTAGAACGTGACTGGCATAGTAAACATCTAAACAAAGTCCCCCCCACGCCGCGTCTGTCTGTCTGTTTGAATGAGATAAACTCAAAAACTATTAAACGTGTTTTTATACGATTTTCACGTTTTCAGCAATGGATAGAGTGATTCAGTGTATATTCATTAAGTTTTTGTCTAAATTGGCTGAAATATGACGATGATTGTTGAAGAGTCGTGAAAAATCATGCCGACTGGAAGCTTTAAGGCCACCATACACGGCAACGATATATCGTAAGGATTTGAGTTTGCACAGTTATATCGGACGGCTTTATGTTCTCCACATGTAAGTACGCTGAACGTATACATGTAGAGACGAGAGCATAGGGCCGTCCGAACGTACTACGTTCCCATGGAATACTTTCCATCATCCACGCGGGCGAAGCCGCGGGCAAAAGCTAGTACTTACAATGTCTTATCTTACCCGTAGTGAGGTACCTAGGTACATATAAACCCATTTTCAGACTACTGGCGTAAAATTACGTCGTGCAGGCAAAGAATATATGAACTGTCGCTGGTAAAAACCCGTATTAAGAGCGAGCGCGCACTGCGGTGCGTTTCCAGTAGTTCTACCGCACTGGGCGGGGCCTACGGTAACAAAACGCATAACCGCAGTGCGCGCACTTCAAAGACATTCCTTACTTCACAGATTATGCGGTAGAAAAACGCACCGCAATGCGCGCTCGCCCTAAGAGCGAGCGCGCACTGCGGTGCGTTTCCGGTAGTTCTACCGCACTGGGCGGGGCCTACAGTAACAAAACGCATGACCGCAGTGCGCGCACTTCAAAGACATTCCATACTTCACAGATTATGCGGTAGAAAAACGCACCGCAATGCGCGCTCGTACGGCGCCCGCCCTAAGGGCGAGCGTTTTTCTACCGCATATGTCTTTATATGAAAATAATTCTAATAGCAGTAGATTGTTAAGCCTTTTTAAATCATTCAATTTATCTAATATTTTTACAGAACCGACTAGAGTAACTCTCACTTCTGCTACGTGTATCGATAATGTTTTCTGCGATTGTGATTATTTAGATAAAGCCATCATAAATTATTTACCGTCGGATCATAGTGGACAAACAGTAACTTTTAAGTCTAAAACACCTTTGCAAAAAGTGCAAATACAATTTAGACCAATAACAACTGGCAAATTAAATAGATTCAATAGTACCCTATGTAATAAGTTAAGTGTTCTGGGTCATAATATGGACGGAGCAAATAAATTGTATGAGGATTTCTTTTCAGTAGTGCACACTGAATTCAATAAAACTTTTGGAAAGAAAACAAAAAATGTTTGCCCAAACTTTTTATTTAGTGACTGGGCAACTAGAGGTATTAGGATAAGTAGGGAAAGACTATTCGAACTGTATGGCCTTAAGCCTTACATTAACACAGAAACGTTCAACAAGTATGTTGCTACTTATTCCAAAATTTTTAGAAATACCTGTAAAATAGCTAAAGCCTTGTACATTAGCAATAAGATCAAATCGGCAGAAAATAAAGTAAAAACAGTGTGGAAAGTTATAAATAATGAAACTAATAGGAAAAAAATACGAAACACAGATTATACATTGGAGACTTCTCGTGGTGACATAAGCTCTAACTTAGAAGTAGCTCAAGAATTTGTACACTTCTTTACAAATATACCATCTAAAACGACGGAAGCTTTAAATTCCTCACCCGATGTCTCAATCGATTTATTAAGAGCG
This sequence comes from Cosmia trapezina, assembly GCA_905163495.3. NCBI lineage: Eukaryota > Metazoa > Arthropoda > Insecta > Lepidoptera > Noctuidae > Cosmia > Cosmia trapezina. The sequence goes on along the minus strand of LR991046.1, from coordinate 2,586,404 downwards.
AACGTTCCAAGCTGCCCGGTCGAATTTCAATTTAAACATATAAACCCTATGGTAGTTATAAAAGCTTTTCGGCAAATTAAAATCAAATTGACCGAAGATCTATGGGGAATGTCTATCAAAGTTTGTACATCCATTATTGAAACTATAGCACCATACTTAGCATTACTATTTAATCTGTGTGTGGATGAAGGAGTCTTCCCGGATTTAATGAAATTTAGTAAGGTTATACCACTTTTTAAATCTGGGGACAGTAAAGACACCAACAATTATAGACCAGTTTCCGTGTTGCCGGTATTCAGCAAGGTGTTCGAAAAGGTAATGCTCAATCAAATGCTTAATCATTTTAACACCAACCAAATATTGCACGATCAGCAATTTGGTTTCACCAAAGGACGTTGCACGACTGACGCGGGTGTCACTTTATTAAAACACATATTTTCAGCGTGGGAGGAGGCCCAAGATGCCATAGGAATCTTTTGTGACCTCTCCAAGGCATTTGACTGCGTAAATCACGAAACCTTACTCTTGAAACTTGAGCATTACGGAGTAGGTAAACTTGCGCTCAGTTTAGTAAAATCTTATTTAAAGGATAGACAACAGCAAGTTCAAATAAATGGTGTCAATTCTCTCGGTCTAAAAGTACAAATGGGTGTTCCACAGGGCTCGATATTGGGTCCTTTCCTCTTTTTAGTATATATTAATGATCTACCCCATTTATTTAAAAACCAACCACAAATGGTGTTATTTGCTGACGATACATCCTTAATTTTTAAGATAAATAGACGTGCATCAAATCTTGACGACGTAAATAACGCCCTACTGCAGGTTCAAAATTGGTTCACTGCTAATAATTTAGTATTAAATGGGAAAAAGACTAAATGTATAAGATTTGCTTTACCAAATGTTAAAAGTACTGATTGTGACATAGTATTGAATAAAGAGAAACTAGAATTCGTCGATAAAACGGTTTTCCTGGGGATCACGCTCGACTCAAGGCTGCAATGGGGTCCTCATTTAACATCTCTTGCGGGACGGCTAAGTTCAGCAGCGTATGCTGTGAGAAAAATACGTCAATTTACTGATGTAGATACCGCGAGGCTAGTTTATTTCAGTTACTTTCATAGTATTATGTCTTACGGTATCTTACTGTGGGGACGGGCTGCTGATATAGAGTCTATTTTTATTCTGCAGAAAAGAGCCATCAGAGCAATATATGGCCTCCGCAGGCGCGATTCTCTAAGGGAACTGTTTAAGGATATTAACATCATGACGGTACCTTGTCAATATATATACGAAAACATCATGTACGTAAGGAAAAATCTAAATCTTTTCAGAAAAAGAGGTGAAGGACACAATTATAGGACTAGAAATAGGGACCATTTAGTTCAACCAGGTTTCAGACTAGCTAAAGCAGACTCATCCTTCATGGGGTACTGTTTAAAATGTTATAATAAAATACCTCCGCACATACTCCAGCTGAATGAAACGAAATTTAAATCATGTATAAAACGCACACTATGCAGCCAGGCATATTATAAGTTAGGAGATTACATCGCTGACAAAAATGCTTGGCTAAATGCTGGTCCTGCTCCACAAGGACGCTTAAACTAATTGATTAGCATTCAAAAATATTGTTGGACCTGCTGAAGATTAAGAAGAAACAAAATTTTTCTTTGCATTGTGTAAATTCTCTTAGCATTGTATAATTTCATAGCACATGTGTGAGCACTATGTAGCTAATATAAAGCTACCTTTTACTGGGTTCGTCTTTCACTGACTTGAATGTGCCCTGGCGGTTGGGAGTGTGTCATGCTCGCTCAAATGTCTCGCTGGTGGTGGCGTGTGTGTTGGATCATTAAGTTCCCTTCAAAATGGTTGAGCTAATTGGTGCTGATCCATGCGTCATGTTCGTGAACGGGCGCCGTCAGTTGGGACTGGTCGTCTCTTAGCTGCCACGGCTTATTTTTATTTTTTTTATTTAGTTGTTTTTAGTTTTTATCTTTTTTTTTTTTTTTATTACGGACGCTTTTAACGTGCACGTCTTTCTACATTGTTCTCACATGTATATTTTCAATATGAACGATGTAACCAATATTTTGTAAAATATTTGATTTTAAAAGAGTGTCCGTGGAGTTTCTTGCCCGTTCTTCTCCATAGGATCTACGCTTTGGAATGGGCAATCTAGCTTCATTTTTCTGACTGACCGACCCAAGACCGACCCTTTGACAATTCAAAAGTGCCTGTAATTGGTTTATTTGAAATAAATGCTTTGAGTTTGAGTTTGAGTTATAACTGTGCAAACTCAAATCCTTACGATATATCGTTGCCGTGTATGGTGGCCTTAAAGCTTCCAGTCGGCATGATTTTTCACGACTCTTCAACAATCATCGTCATATTTCAGCCAATTTAGACAAAAACTTAATGAATATACACTGAATCACTCTATCCATTGCTGAAAACGTGAAAACCGTATAAAAACACGTTCAATAGTTTTTGAGTTTATCTCATTCAAACAGACAGACAGACGCGGCGTGGGGGGGACTTAGTTTAGATATTTACTATGCCAGTCACGTTCTAATAAAAAAAAAACTTTAGACCGAGTATCCACTTGTTCAAAAGTTATTTCTTGTAGGTAATAAATTAATAATTTCTAACGAAATCCGTGCATTTTTGTGTATTTTAAAATCAACCCCTATTTTTCTAATTTTATTTCCTACCAAAAGCATAAATTTCAATTTTCATACTTAGGTATCACTAATAATGCTGGGTTTCCCATACAAACTTTCATCCCCTATGTCCCGTAGGATTATTTTTGAGGCAAAAAGTAGCCTTCGCCAGGATGCCATGTCAGCCTTGCCAAATTTTTTCAAGATCCGTTCAGTGGTTTAGGCGTGAAAAGGTAACAGACAGACAGACAGATAAGAGTTACTTTCGAATTTATAATATTATAGTATAGATTCATAAAGACTAGTCTGTACTTACGTGCTTATATAGGTACCTACATAAGTAAATAAAACTATTGAATTTAAAAGTTCATTATTATTTATTAGGTAGAAGGTTATATTTTTCACTCAAAACATAATGTACGCGTCTGTACCAAAATTATAAGACTATTATACTGTAATTTTCAGAAGGTTAGCGTAATGTATTAAAGGTCCGCTTTTCTGTTACCATCTAAACTTGGCCGGGTTACCGTGGTCACACACACCATAGTGACTATTTTTCGATTATCTCGTTAATTATTGAGTGGATTACGTTGCAAATGTACAGGCATAAAATTGAATAAAAGCACTAATTATTGATATAACTTTCACTTCATAAATCCTAAAGAATCTCGGTTAAACGGTGGTTTAAAAAACCGCTGCGCATCATGTCTCACTGATCATCACTGATCACACAATTAGCGACTAATTTTTCATGTTGTCAAAATTAAAATACCTGATGGTGGCCATGCCAGTGTCAGTCACACAATTAGCGACAAGTTTTTCATGTTGTAAAAATTAAAATCCCTGATGGTGGTCATGCCAGTGTCAGTCACACAATTTAGCGTAGCAGTGTTGCGACGCGATAATATCGCATTATCGCTCGCGATATCGCCTCTGTCTGTAAGAGCCTTAAAACGCTGGATGTTGCGGCCGTTGCGGGTGAAAAAAATCGACAGTGAAAAATAAATCGATTTTTTATTAATCGATTTTTTGTATTATGTAAATCGATTATAATAATCGATTTTTATTGAAAAAAAATCGATTTTTAATCGATTTTTTCCATAATCGATTATTTTTTAATCGATTTTATTACTAGGCAAAATAATCGATTAATTAATAATCGATTTTTTGTGTATAATGTCACATCCTCACACACAATTAGCGACTAATTTTTCATGTTGTCAAAATTAAAATCCCTGATGGTGGCCATGCCATTGTCAGTCACACCATTCTCAAAGATTGGACATTTTGGGAGTTGGACATTTTGGGAGTTGGACATTTTGGGAACTGGACATTTTGGGAATTGGACATTTTGACACCGTTGGACATTTTTAGAATTGTATATTTTGACCTTGAATGATAATTTATTATGTTGAGTAAAGGTTGATCTGCGAACCTATATACCTTATTATCTTAAACAAACCTACGCATTTTTTTAAATGATTATTTTACTTATAAATAAAAATACTCAAATAAACATATTTTTATTTAACACTTGTGTACGCGTATGTACCAAACCATACCACACTATCCTATAAATTTCAGAAGGTTAGCATAATGTATTAAACGGCCGCTTTTCTGTAACCATCGAAACTTGGCCGGGTTACCGCGGTCACACACACCATAGTGACTATTTTTCGATTATCTCGTTAATTATTGAGTGGATTACGTTGCAAATGTACAGGCATAAAATTGAATAAAAGCACTGATTATTGATATAACTTTCATTTCATAAATCCTAAAGAATCTCGGTTAAACGGTGGTTTAAAAAACCGCTGCGCATCATGTCCCGAAGTAAATTTAAATTTCATCATAATTTATTAATTGCTTACAGGATAATAAATTAAACTTCAGGTACAATTGAAGGCAGTTATAAGCTATAACATAACGTTGCAAGTAAGTCTTTAGAGCTTCTATTCGAAGTGCTAGGATCGATTAAAGCATATTTCTATTTACCTAAATAACTCCTTAACGGTGCAATTTTTTTGTTTTATTAATGAGGAACAAATTCAAGCTAACTCATAAGAAGTCGTGTGCAAAATACTATAAAAGGGGGCTTATCCGTTTCAGAGATCCAGCAAACATGTAAACGTTACCGCAGCAGGATCTTGAATATCTTCGCAACCATAACAGATACAAATACAAATTAAGTTGGTACATTTACCTCGTCTGAGGCACTAAATATTTGGCTACAATTTATTTCAATATACCCATTAATAAACAAAACTTCTGGCTAGGGTAACGTTACGCCAGCCAGAACTGTTTTTGTCAAATAACTAAAAAACTATTAGAGGTACAAATTTAAAAATCGATGGTACAATTACAGAAGCCGAGGCACTAATTATCTATAAAATTCAAATGACGATTTTCGACATTTTCTGGCTGCGGTAACGCACACGAAATTATCATTGCTCTCGCTTACATTTTCAGTTTCAGCTTTCAGTAATTTACAATTCAATGGCATAGGTGTAGACACAGTTTTACAATTACACATACCAAACCGCAATAATAAATTCTTAATGTAATCAGTCTGGTCCAATTTTAAAATACATTTTGTCCTATCTCTTGTTACATTGATGCCAAGACAGCTTTTTAATGGACCAAGGTTCTTTACATTAAATTCCTTTTCTAACAGATTTACTAAGTCTTTTTGAATAACACTTTTCTCAGTATAAAATATATAAAAGTCATCAACATATAATGCAATAATGGTTAAATCTTCCTTCTCTTTCTTTACATAAACACATGGTTCACATTGACTTTGTACATAACCATTATTATTTAACAAATCATGAACCTTGCTATTCCACATTTTACTAGCTTGTTTTAAGCCATAAATACTTTTATTTAATAAACAAACTTTAGAGTTATCCCCATTATCAAAACCTATAGGTTGTTCCATAAATATTGTTTCATTTAAGTTACCATTCAAGAAAGCACAAGCTACATCAATGTGATCTATATTGAGATTTAAATCATTTGCCAAGGAAAACAAAATTCGCATAGTAGAATGCCTAACAACTGGGGAAAAAGTCTCATTATAATCAACCCCATATTTCTGTGTAAACCCCCTGGCAACCAATCGCGCTTTATACTTTGTAAAATTTCCGGAAGCATCATGTTTACGCTTAAATACCCATTTGGATTTAATAACATTTTGCCCTATAGGGCGACCCACGATCTTCCATACTCCATTCGCAATTAATGAGTCATACTCACTCTGCATCGCTGCACGCCACTCAGTGGCATCTGAACAAGAGATAGCCTCTTCATAACTGGATGGTTCCTCAATATTACCGACATACATTGAAATGTCATAATCACGATACCTCAATGGCGGAATTGAACGAGTACTTCGTACAGGGCGGGAATTAACCTCAGCCCGGGGTACCTCCATAGTCGTCACTCCTTCCCCTCGAACAGACGCGTCCGGCGATGACGAAGTCACAGACTCGTGGCTCGCCGACGATGAGTCTGCACAGCGGGACTCATCCTCACTGCCTGTGCAGTAATGCTCCTCGTCTGTGGCATCTGAAATTTGAGAACCATGATTTAATTCTAAAGAATTGGTTTTATCACTAATCTTATCCTCTACATTCATAGTACTACTACATTCATTTAAATTTATTTGACTAGATTGGATTTCATTAGAATTATTATTTCCTTTATTTCATTTGTATATACATATAAATTACATTTTTAAATGTTGAAATATAAAAAGTATAAAAACATTTAAAAATATAAAAATAGTAGCCCACCGGTATCGGGAACAGGGTCCAAGCTACCGACGGTCAGGGCTCCAGAGAGAGGAACCTCCTAACAATGCGGGCCGTGTCCAGAAGCACCGCTTTCTGAATCAAGCCCTTGATCCAGCTGCCCAACGAGAGCCTCCTTAGGTGTTGGTCGAGGCTCTTGGCAATTAAGCCATTGGCTGATACGACTATCGGCACAATGACTGCTGAGTCCACGGAATGAATTATTATTATTATTTGAATTATCATTATTTAAAACCAATTCATTGCTCCTGTCAAAACAATTATTCTGTAAAATTATTTCATTATAATTATAGTCATCATTATCCTTTTCATTTAAATTCTCACTATAAAACCTATTTTCTAAAAATGCAACATTCCTTGACAATACAATTTCTCTAGGATTCATTGGATCTGATAGTCTATAACCTTTACAGGTCTCACTATACCCCACAAAAATATACTTTTTACTCTTAGCATCAAGTTTACCATGCTTATGCTTGGGCTCCAAAGAATAAGCGATGCAACCAAAAACCCTCAAGTGGCTCAGATCAACACCAGATCCCGACCACAGGTGCTCAGGAATCTGTCCAGATAAAGCCGTAGTAGGGGACCGATTTTTTAAGTAAATTGCAGTATTTACTGCCTCTCCCCAATAACGCTTACTAAGACCTGATTCCTGCAGCATGCAACGCGCTTTTTCAATGAGTGTCCGGTTAAGGCGCTCTGAAACACCATTCTGCTGAGCCGAGTAAGGAACTGTAGTCTGATGCACAATACCTTCTTTACTTAAGAATCCAGAAAACCTATAATTGACATACTCGCCACCATTGTCCGAACGTAAGCATTTAATCTTCAATCCAGTTTGCCTCTCAACCATAGCCTTAAAAATAATAAACTTGGACATTACCTCGGATTTGTACTTCATTAGGTATCCAAATGTTTTTCTTGTGTGATCATCTGTAAACGTAACCAAATATTTTGCACCTCCCAAGCTGCTCTCACGCATTGGACCGCAGACGTCCGAATGTACCAACTCCAATGGTTGCTTGGCCCGCTTGCCCTCTCCTATGGGAAACGGCTGTGTTGACAGCTTCCCCTCAAGGCAGGGTATGCAGTCCTTCAAACTGTCCTGGGTATGATCCTGAAACATTACACCAGACACACAACCTTTCAGAGTGCTCATACTTCTCAGACCTAAATGTCCCAACCTGCGGTGCCATAGCTCAGTAGAAACAGCTACTGCAGTACTCTCTGTCTTTTGCAAATTACTCAAAAGTTTGGAAGAGTACACCTTATTGTGCAAAGGCTTTACAATGTTACAATCTAGTTTATAAATTCCTTTATCACACCTCACAAGAGCTATACGGTTGCCAGAGACTTTATCATAAATGCTGCACCCACTACCATTAAATTCAACAGTAAGCCCACTTTCAACGAATTTACTTACTGACATTAAATTAGTGGCTATCTGTGGCACATACAAAACATTTTTAAGTTGTCTTACCTCATTTCCAAAGTTTACCATTAAATCTCCTACACCACTACATCTCAATTGTTCATTATTTGCTACAGCAACTGTAGAGTGTTTAAAATTACAATTAAAGTCTTTATAATTCACCATATCTTCTTTACAATTTGTCATATGAGATGTACAACCGGAGTCGATGAACCACGCATTACTTTGACGAACAAATAAAGCTGAAGCGAAGCTTGTAGTCTCATTCTTCTTGTCATTCTTCATCTTGTAGCATTTGGCCTTGATATGTCCAGGCTTATTGCAGTAATGACAGACTATAGTCTTCTTCTTGAAAGAGTTCTTCGAAATTAAAGCTTTGTTATTATTGTTTGATGCACCATCACTTCTTCGCAGCTCTTCTTGTAAAAGTCTAGTTCGTACAATCTCGCTGGTGAGATCATTGGTTAAACATACTGTTTCAAGATTAGAAACCAAGTACCTATTCGAATTCCTGAGGTAGACCACTCAATAAAATCTCAGCGACTTCAGCATCATCTGTCTTACGGCCAATATCCGAGAGCTGCTGCACGAGGGTCATGACACCCTGTATGTATTCAGACATACTTGAAAACTGAGTATAATCAATTCTATGCAGTTGTCTCAAAAGCAGCACACGCCGTAACAAGCCCTTATTTTCAAATATATCAGCTAAGTTTTTCCATGCACCTTTTGCTGTAGTAGCATTCCTGATATATTATGTCCGTAAGGATTGAGTCGCCAAATTTCGTATCTTAATGAAATTTAATACTTATTTAGTAGTAAGTTTAAAAATTTTGTAGGTTCGATCCTCGATTTTGTAGGTATAATACTTCAAAAGATATATGAACTTATAGGTGGCAACTCAATCTAAATGTTTGAATTGAGTCGCCACGTCAGAACTAAGAACATCATGGATGAATGTTTATCATAATTTGGTATGATTTAGTAGTATTTGAGAGTATTTAGTAGACAAAATCTGAGCTCGGTAGTGTTAAAATTAAAAAAGTTACAATACATTATGTGTGGCTCCTCAGACCATACACATACGACTGGTCATTTTTCAAAGAAGCAGTAGTTCAATTAATGTGCAATTTCAACATCATTTAGTAGTAAAAATATTAGATTTGTAGGATAAGAGTCGGCAATCACAAAAGAAAGAAATGGGAGATATAGCATATTTAATGTGGCTCCTCAATTCAGATGCTTCGGTAAATAGATTTGCCTCTAATCTACATAATCATGTGACGAAATTTGGAACAAAAAACGCCAATATTTTGTATAAATTTCTACTAAATGCACGTATAAAAACATACAAAAAAAGTACATATTTACGAAGTTATTAGCTATTCTTTAATTTCTTATGAAATTTTTTTGTGGGGTGACCATGAATACGTGATTTAAAAAGAAAATGTACGTTTCGTGGCTTATAGAAACAAAATCTATTTTGTCGCATGTTTTCAAAGTCAGCCTGTATAGTCGGATTTGCACAATTATTTTTTTGTTTGAAAGGTTATGCTCTCGAGGTGGTCCCATTGTCACCAAGTCAGAATCTGATGAAGAGATCCTTGAGAATTTTCGTTTATTGGCAACGACACTACCAGCCGCACTACCAGTAGTATCGTTTCCAATTAACGACACTACCAAGCCTATTTTTTTTTGATTATATTGTACAGTCAACACAGCAAACTTCATTATCATCATAGTTTCATCATGGAACTTGTGAAATTTTTTAAGGGTGTAAAACACTAGAGGTAAAAAAAAAACACCTAAAACGTTCATGAGGTCAAAATGGATATCCAAGATGACGGCTGCAAAAATTTTCGCAGCCGCCATTTCATGCCGACGCCGCGCGGCGCAGCGGAACGTGTCTACATTCGCCACGTGCTCCCGCCCCGCCCTGCGTCTTTTTAATTTTATTTTTGTATTCTTCTTCCTCTTCCTCTTCTGCAAGAAGTCCGATTATAACAAGATCCCAGTCTATCATTATAATTTCACTCGAGCACTCGACCAAACTGCATCAATTCTACACGAAGTCTGGACGGAAATAGTAGAGACTGTAGTAGAGTAGTCGCGCGGCTTCGTGAGGTGCAGCACCGCTCTTGCACAACGCGCGTACCGGCAAAGCACCGCTGCGTCGCGATGCATCGCTATACGCTGCGAGGCATCACGAGGCGCAGCGCTGCATGGTGCAACGTATTCTAAATTCTCACAATGAAATGTGTATATTTTCGTGTAGAAAATAAAGTTATATTTTGAGTCGCTCTTTTAAAATGTGCGCGCAGCATCACGTCGCGTCGCGTCTCGGTGTGAGCTGACTCTAACTCGCGCATTTGCTCTCGGAGACCACAGATGGGCATCGGGACTACTCAATTATTGTATTTCGCGGGTTGCGATTCGATTAGTGGACCTACCACTTATTATGTGCTGTTTTTTAAAACATATAGTATAGGGATAGTTCCTTTTTAGGGTTCCGTACCAAAATGGTAAAAAAGGAACCCTTACGGTGTGACTCAGTCTGTCTGTCTGTATGTCTGTCACAGCTGGATATTTCAAGAACTACTAATGCTATCAACTTGAAATATGGAACAGTTTTAGATGATGTTTACCCAACTATTTTGCAAATAAGAAAGAAATAGAAATATTTATACTTTTTTTGCAACATTGATTGAAAGGGGGTCTTAAAAATTCAAAGTGGGTTTACTATGGCATATGGGGTATGATATGAAAGAACGCTATTTGCACATTCTCAAACATTTTTTTTCTTTTTTATAGGCCGCATAGTTTTCGACTTTTGATGAAAAATGTAAAAAAAAATACCGTTCCCCCCCTTATCTCCGAAGTTTGCAAAGCGAAAAATCTGCAAATATTCTGTATGATAGAAGTTTATGTAAAGATTACAGGAAAAATAAAACGATGTCTCTAAATAGCACACTTTTTCAGAAATCGGAACGGAACCCTCGGTGCGCGAGTCCGACTCGCTCTTGACCGGTTTTGTAACATTGTTATTATATGTAATTTGCATAATTATCTTTGTTGGCACATCTTGATTTCAATTGTGATTTGTTTTAAAACACAAAAGCGCTTCGATACAAAATCGTAGTTATAAACGCTTACCATAACATCAGAGGTATCAATGGGCAGTTTCAATAGTTTTTTACAATTAGTATTAATGTGTTTATTTATTAGGTAAGTTAGTATTTAAGTGGCAATTATTTAGAACGTATAGGAAGAACACTTTATTATTTTTCTCCTTTACGAAGTGAATAATACAATTCTGTTAGAAATAAGTAGGGATTTTATTAAAAAAATAAATTTCAAAAACTAGTCATCCTGGTTTCATTTAACATCATCATCATCATCATTTCAGCCGAAAGACGTCCACTGCTCCCCCCAAAAGGGACCTCATTCTTAACTCGATCTCGCAGAAAAACACCGAGCATAACCCTCTTCTTTGGCTTTTGGGTGACCTTGAGCTTTCTTATGAGGCCCATTGTAAAACGCTACGTCTTAGTGCCGTAAATCATAACTGGCAACACACACTGGTCAAAGACTTTTGTTTCGAGACACTGCGATATTTTGGACAAGAAGATCTTCCGTAGCTTCCCTAACTTAACGAAGCTGGACTTACCTAGTTTGACCGTTTGTCCCAGGTACACAAACAACATGGTCACCCTCAATAGCGAATTCTTAATGAATATCGAAAAGTATTTTTTTTTCAGATACCGAATATATACAATGTTGATTTGTACATAAGTATTTTGTAGACATTTATACTAAATGTTAGTGTCTCTGGTTATTGATTCCGTTGTGATCTCAGGTAGATACAATCAATTATTTATTTGCAGAACGTCAGGACTGAGGAGCCAAATAAAATGCGTTTATTTACTAAATTCACTCAGTTTTACTACTTTCTCTATATGCTACAAATTCGAACACACTTACTACTAAATGTTCTTTGGAGTGGAATATAAATTGACTAATTACTTTCATGGAAATTCACGTTCTTATGATTGATTGATTGATGGATTGAGGAGCCACATTAAAAGTATTGTATATTCTTCAATATCAACAGTACAGGACTCAGATTTTTAGTAGGTACTATACACAACTACTACTAAATCATACCAAATAATGATAAACATTCATCCATCATGTACCTAGTTCTGACGTGGCGACTCAATCCAAATATTTAGATTGAGGTGCCACCTTTATGTTCATATATCTTTTGAAGTATTATACCTACAAAATCGAGGATCGAACCTACAAAATTTTTAAACTTACTACTAAATAAGTATTAAATTTCATTAAGATACGAAATTTGGCGACTCAATCCTTACGGACATGATATATTGGTAAAGCGCCGGTTTGATGCATAAAGCTATACGCGCCAAAGCACGCTGATCTCTCACCAGATCAGTCTCGGTACCTTCGATTGTATTCCACAAGCCATCCATGGTAAGCAGCATTTTGATAGCAAATTTCCAATTCAAATAGTTTGATACTCCTTCCAATTTTTCTATAGACGATGTCAAGCTATTGTTACCTTGCAAAGCAGCATTTCCATTGCTCGCTTCTTGATGACTAGGCGAGGCCATTTTGGAGCACACCACCTACGCAAAATCACCACCGCACCACAGCCACGTTGCAATCCAAATTTTTCGAGGTTATGTTCTGCACGCGTTATTACTTCACCTTACTTTTCTTGTAATCTGGGTTCTGGGCCCATAACCTGTTATTACGTACTATCTGAGCAGAGCAGTTTAGCTATCAGCGAAGCTAATATAAAATAAGGTGTGGTCGTGCAGTTGCTGCGGGCATAAGGAGGTGGCATGCGGTGAGATTAAAAACACCAAATCTTGGTAACTATTCGTGTATTCCTTGATCATCAAGTATATGCGAATAGTGCAATCAGAACTATTCTAAATGGAATATCAAACATATGAAATACGAGACAAATTTTGATTGATTGAATTTTACTCCTACAAAAATAAATAAAACAAATAGTTAAATTAATTAACGGACTGTGTAATATGTATCAAGCTGAAACTTAACACATAAACTAACTGTGGCAGTGTTATCCACGGCTATAGTGCACTAGTAACTGGAATAGTGGTGATATTAGTTTACCCAAAGAGTGACTTGCATATTTGAGGAACGGGATGATCGTTCTATGGTGAAGCCACTGCCGTGCTGCTCCTCATCAGGAGTCATACCCTCGACACGCTCGTGAAACAGAATTAAAAATTGCATTCCAGACCTGAAACAGAATTAAAAATTGCATTCCGGCCAACCTGTTCCGGTTTCTATAGACGGCAGCACCTGTCCTAAGGAATCGGTTTCTGCAGTCTGCAGCCACGGAAATGCCTTCTCTACATTTTTTTTTTTGTGTTGCAAAATCATGTTAGATATATTTTTATGTAAAGAAAATCATTATTATTATTTTTTAGTTGTGATATTGCTGGTATCCAGTTTTTATTTGTTGTATCTGTTGTTAATGCGTGTTTTGTATTTTTTAGACGCCCAAATGAGTGCCCTGTCCACAATGTTGTCTTGTCCTCACTGCCCTGGGTCTTCACGTACATTTAGCTCACATGGGATCAAGATTCATATAGGCCGTATGCACAAGCATATGCAACAGCCGGTCGCCACTCCTCAGACGTCGTCTACTGTCACCGATTCCCAGCCTATGAGCCAGGTGCCGCTGGTTTCGCGCCCTTGCCCTCTGGAGAGGCTCTCTGCCTTGAAGATGTGTACCCCTGTGCTTAGGCATATTCCTAAGGGTTCGCGGAACCAGGCGGCGGGCAAGCTGTGTGACATTTTAGATAAGTGCGTTAGCTGTAACGGTGTGGATGAATGGGGCGCGCTTCTCACTTTTGCTTTTGTTGGGCTCAGAGTTCCTTCGAGGGTCGCACCTGGAAACATGACTACAAAGGTGAAGGCAAACATCGAGTCGGTTGGTGCTGACCGGTTTGTGGATGAGTCGAGTTGTGTGGCAGATTTTTCTAAACCACGCGGGATTCGAAAAGCCATCGAGTCTAAGGTGTTCGAGGGTGACCTCCGGGGAGCGGTTCGTTTGCTTGTTTCAGACGACTCATTCGCGCAACACAACCCTGGCACGCTAGACGCCCTTACGGTCAAGCACCCAAGCCCATCGCGTCCGCTTAATTTTCCATCGGCGCTGGACTCGTCATTTCCAAGGGTGACTGCGTCAGTGGAGGACGTCACGTTGGCTTTGAGGTCTTTTAATAGTGGCTCTGCGGCAGGCATGGATGGAATTCGACCGGGGCATTTGAAGGAATTAACATCTGGTTCTGCGGCTGAAAACGGGCGGCGTTTGCTGGAATCTTTGACAAAGCTCGTAAACTTTTTAATGAGTGGTCAGCTCAATCCGGTAGTTTGTCCCTATTTGTATGGTGCTTCTCTTTGCGCACTTAAGAAAAAAGACGGAGGACTGAGACCAATTGCCATTGGCAGCGTATTCAGAAGGTTGTCAGCTAAGCTGGCGTGCCGGTCCGTACGAGTAGATATGGCCGAATACTTTCAGCCACATCAACTAGGATTTGGGACGCCTCGGGGGTGCGAGGCCGCTATCCATGCGACACGTGCGTTCGTCATGGACCCTAAGAACTCGGACTGCGTGGTGTTGAAACTCGATATACGCAATGCTTTTAACACCCTAGAAAGAGACGTTCTTTTGAGTGAGGTCAAGGATAAAATTCCTTCTCTATATCCCTTTCTTTATCAGGTATATTATTCACCTTCTAATCTTTTCTTTAATGATAGTCTCATTTCGTCTCAAGTGGGAGCGCAGCAGGGAGATCCATTGGGGCCACTTGTTTTTAATTTAGCAATCCACAAAGTTATCTCTGGTTTGAAATCTTCTCTTAACCTGTGGTACCTTGATGATGGCATTATTGGTGGATCACTGGAAGAAGTTTGCCAGGACCTAGAGGTTCTTGTTCCTCAACTTAAGGAATTGGGTCTGGAGGTGAATCCCTCCAAGTGCGAATTTTTTCCCTGTGGTTTTGGTGCTCGTTCACACTTCTCACTCTTTGGTTGTCTTTTACCTGGCCTCAAAGAACTTTCTCCTCTCTCTTTCTCCCTTTTGGGATCTCCCATTTTTCTTGACGGAGTGCCAGAAGCCATTTCCTCCCGTACACAGCTTCTCCTCAATGCTCGTGAACGTCTCAAGGATCTCTCTGCGCACGTTGCGATTTTGTTATTGCGCATGTGTTTTGCCTTACCCAAAATCACATATCTCTTGCGGACCGCCCCTACTTGGCTTTGTCCTGAGGAGGTATGTTCTTTTGACTGTGCTCTAAAATCAACGGTTGAGTCGATCCTGAATGTGTCTTTTAATGATACGCAGTGGAAGCAGGCGGCTCTTCCTATCAGACACGGGGGGCTTGGGGTGCGGTGCGTGCATGATGTGGGCCTGCCGGCTTTCCTGGAGTCGACACATGGGGTGGCTGACCTCGTCACTGTCATTCTAGATTCCAATGGTGACGGGGCAAACATACCCTTTATGTTGGATGCCGGGTCAGCTTGGTCTGTCCTCAACATGGGTGCAGCAAGCCCTGACGCAACACATGTTCAGCGCGCTTGGGATGACGTCTCGTCTAGGCTGATCCAGGAACAGATGATGGTAGGTTCCTCGGGGGCTGATCTAGCCAGACTCAGGGCTGTATCGCAGCCGGAATCGGGGGCATGGTTGCACGCGCTTCCTTCGCCTCACCTGGGCACGTTGCTTGATGACGACTCTTTGCGTGTGGCAGTGGCCCTCCGCCTGGGCTGCAAGGTGTGTGAACCCCACAGATGCACCTGCGGTTCCACGGTGGAAGCCGATGGCCATCATGCTTTGAGTTGTCGTCGTTGCTCGGGGAGGTTCCCGCGTCACCATGCCCTCAATGATATTGTGAGGAGAGCATTCGTGTCGGCAGATGTCCCCTGCGTGCTGGAGCCTCCGGGATTGAGCAGGTCTGACGGCAAGAGGCCAGATGGGTTGACCCTGGTGCCTTGGAAGAACGGCAAGTGCCTAATTTGGGACGCAACTTGCGTCAGCACTGTTGCTGCCAGCCACCTTGGTCGCACGGTCCTCTCGTCGTCGGCAGCAGCGGAAGACGCCGCCGAAAGGAAAAGGGTTAAGTACGCTCCATTGGCGACCCGCTATCATTTTGTGCCGATAGCAGTTGAGACCATGGGTTGTTGGGGAACTGAGGCCAAGAAGCTCATTGGTGAGATAGGGCACAAACTCCGTGAAAAAACGGGTGACTCCCGCTCCGGCTCGTTCTTGGTGCAAAGGTTGGCTATTGCCATCCAACGAGGCAATGCTGCAAGCGTTATGGGCACCTTTGCGCCAGGAACAGTTAGGGGCGGGTTTTTTGAAAATTAGTAATTTTGTAAAATATTTGTATTTTCGAGACAAATAGGAAAAAACGTGTTCTCACCATGATGACGTTTTGACAAGAGAACTAGAGAAGGAATGAAACAATTGTCTTTGCATAGAGTGCGAACCATCCTCTATGATCTATGAATTACTTACTAATAATTAAAGCGTACCATGTATGTTTCATCAATAATAACAATTTTGAGTCTAAGTAGTGTAACCATGCTCTAGGCGTTTTGTAGACAGAAGACTTAGCGTCTTCTATCTGCAAAAGCTATAAGTAGTGTATTTCTGATTAAAACTATATTAGGCGCATAATAAATACAATTTGTACTTATGTGTCGCATGATTGAAATAGCATTATTTTAAAGTTGTTTACAGCTTTCCATCCAAAGAAGAAATTCAACAAATATGGTTGGATGTAATTCCAGAATAATTTTAGTTCCCTTTGCTTCAATTACATACTTACCCAAACCAGCTCTGTAGAGTAAACGAAAAAAGAGCAAGAAAGTACCATGGTCCCAGAACGAGATTCTACATGCCTACTTCATCATAAGCCACGTATACCTACGTGATCAAATTTGATGATTCGCCACAAGACGAGTCTCACCAATATTGTAGTCCTTCCTTCTTGCCTCCAAACATGGGTAGGTACACGATTCAACACCGACATAGAACACAATAATGTTCAGTTTCACCATGCTGGGTGACACCACCTTCCGGCTCGCTACCTGTCTGCGTCTGGGCGCTCCTTGCGTGGCTCCGCATCGCTGCCAATGCGGCGTAGCTGTCGACTGCCTCGGACATCATGGCCTATCCTGCAGTAAAAGCGCAGGCCGGATAGCACGGCACGCCAGCATCAATGACATCATCCGTCGTGCTCTTGTTACCGCCGGGGTGCCAGCTGTTTTAGAACCCATTGGCTTGGCACGCGACGATGGGAAGAGACCAGACGGAATGACCATAATGCCTTGGAAGGTAGGTAGGCCTTTGGTGTGGGATGCAACGTGTGTCGACACCCTTGCGCCATCCCATCTTCCTAGCACGGTAGGCTGTGCTGGGGCAGCTGCTGCAGGTGCGGAAAACCTCAAACGGCGCAAATACTCCAATCTTATTGGGACTTATATGTTCGAGCCGTTTGGGGTTGAAACACTAGGGCCATGGGGTCCGAGTGCCCTTTTGGTTTTTCGGGACATCGCCAAACGGTTGGTCGACTCTACACGTGACCAAAGGGCTGGCCTATTTTTTGGACAAAGAATTAGCATTGCCATACAACGTGGCAATGCTGCCAGCCTTTTGGGCACCTTTCCTTTCGACAGTGATGCGGATGAATTTTTCGATGCCCTATGATGGGAAATCATGGGGCATCGAAAAATCCTCCTTTTTGTATTATACTTGTACATATTAATTTTTTTAAGTCTGTTAGGTTTCATAAAGGAGCTTTCGCAAAAGGTCTATTTCTTTATATTATTTAATTACAATATGTTTGTAATACAAACAATTATTTGAAATCACTTATGGTCAACCGGACGCAAATTATCTGTGTATAAACGAATTTTCCTGTTTGTCATAAAAATGTTTGGTCACCCTATTAGAAGGAGATAAACTGCCTCAATGTGACATATCTCTCTCTGCTCGTGTTTTTGGTATGAGAGCTCAGTCCAGTTTGTATATTAGGTCCATGGCTGCATGTTCATTGGCGCGCGTGCGTGACTGATATCACGCCGGGCAATTACCCTTCATTTAATTTGCCATTTTTGAACCCGGGTAAGCCGGGTAACGCATCTAAAGGTAATATATCATTGTTCTTACCGCTAATATTATATTATGTTACGTACCGTTCTCTTTGCAGTTGGTATTACGTACCTACTGAATTAATTCTTAGAGATTTTAGAATAGTGTTTTCTTCACCCCACAACTGGTAATCAGGCTTTTTTGTGTAATTGCCGAGGGTGTTGATTTGAATAAGCTTCCGGTGTTTGCTCATCGCCCATTCGTGGAGCCTTCTGATTGGTTGCGGATGAGCACACTAGCGCCGCGCTCCTGCGTGTTTTTTCACTGTACTACGTACCATACGGTTGTCCGCGCATACACGCCACGCGCGATTTATACTTTTCTACAAAAATAAGGTCCTTCGGTTGAAAACGTGCTACAATCCCCGCAAGATACCAGATATACCCTGAACCAGCGCCTGTGGAAAAATATGTGAGGTGGAATTGAAGCAAGATTCAGAACTATCGTGCGCGCCTTCTTAGCCCATCGGTGTGCGAAGCGGCGGGACGGCAGCGACCGGTAAGTTTTATTCGAATCTTCCCTTTTTACAGCACATAAGTGTTTGATCTCTTCGAGCCTGGATTTATATCTAGGTACTTGTTGTGGGGTTATTTTCCTAGTTTCCTAGTGTTCTTAGTTCAAAGTCCATTTGCGGCGTTACGCGTCCAAAATGGCGGAACTTATTCAACAAGACATTTTTGAACGTGAGATCATTATCGATGATCTCAACCGTATTTTAGAGTTCATAGATTCAGACGAACAACAGTTTAGGTCACGCTAAAAAGAATTAATTTTGCAACAAAGAAAGTTCTTCAAACTTCAGGCAAAAATAGAAAAATTCTTAATAAAATCCAATACTTTCGACAAAGACGAACAACTGAAGATTCGTAACAATTTTAATGATTGTTATTTCGCAATTAGTGTTCACTTAGATAAACTTAAGGAAGAGGATAATGAGCGTAAACGAAGAATGTCCTCTAGTACGTCATTTAATAATAACTCAGTGGTACATGTTCCATCTACTCATACGAGTAATAGTTGTGCAAGTAGATTACCTATTCTTCCAATGCCTACTTTCTCAGGGGAAACCACGGATTGGCCCCCATTTCACGATTTGTTTCGTTCATTAGTACATGACAAAAATACCTACATGGAGACAGAGAAGTTTCGTTACCTGTTACTGTCATTAAAAGATGAACCCTATAATCTTATTAAATCGATACCAATTACAGACGAAAACTATAGTGTTGCGTGGGATATTTTAGTTTCTCGGTATGATAATAAACGGGCTATTGCCACGAAACATCTCGAAAAAATATTAGACATTGAACCTAGTACCGAGAAAATGACTCAAAGTCTAAGAAACTTACTCAATGTTTATCAAGAAAACATCAAGGCATTGCAGGCTATGCAATTTCCGATAGATCAGTGGAGTTTCATAATAGTGACGATTTTACTACGTAAGATTCCGTCTAGTGTTCGAAAACGTTTCGAATTATCACTATCGAGGCCATCGGATGTACCTGACATAAGTACATTGATAACTTTCTTAGAACGCGAGTTAGCTGCAAGCGAATTCTCTTCTCACCCACAAAATAGAAATAATCTTGAAAAGGTAGGTACTTCTCGCACATCGCGTGGTAACGAAGGCTCGCGACGCGCGCTCGCAGCCAATGTCGCTTCATCGAGTTCGAATACAACAGACTTACAATCTACCAAACAAAATAATTTAAAAAATAATTGTTTATGTTGTGATGCTCAACATACGTTGACAAAATGTTCGAAATTCCTTAATTTATCTCCCCGTGATAGGTATTCTTTTATTCAAAACAAGAACGTTTGTTTCAATTGTTTACATGTCGGTCATGATTTAAAACAATGCAAATCTAACTTTGTTTGTCGCTCATGCCATAAACGACATCATTCATTAATTCATTTCGAAAAGTCTAACAGTTTATCAGTTATTAGTGGTAGTAGTGATAATGCGGTCTCACTTTCTGTGAACGAAACGACAGAGACAGCGGTTCCCAGTACCTCGCACGCTGCGATGACTGCGGCGGTGAACGATCGCAAGAACGATTCGCGTTCTATTGCTCCGTCGGTTAGCGCGAGTACGGTGCTCCTATGTACGGCACTCATCAATGTGCATGTTGGCCCACAAAAACACACAGTTCGATGTATTATTGATACAGGCAGTCAGGCGACTTTTATTACCGAGTCTTGTGTTCAGCGGTTAGGGTTACATCGCAGCCAAGCGAACGTTCCGGTGTTCGGTGTTGGAGGGACCGAGGTTGGAGCTGTTTACCCAAAGGGTTTAGTATCTTGTCATATCACTCCTACACACGGGGATCAACCTTCAATTTCAGTTAACGCATTAATTTTATCTAATCTTATTTCACGTATGCCATGTGTGACATTGCCTTTTAAGGGATGGCCACACATACAAAACTTAACTTTAGCTGATCCTAAGTTTTATCTTCCACAATCAGTGGAAATGCTTTTAGGTGCGGATATACTATCCCAAGTTTTATTAGGTCACGTGATCACGGGTCCACCCGGTTCACCGATGGCTATGAACAGTATCTTTGGTTATTTATTGATGGGTGATGTTTCATACAACCAAAATACATCTACTTCACTTCAAGTTTGTCTCAGTAGTTTAAGCTCATCCTACGATGACGACATCAACCTGAGACGGTTCTGGGAATTGGAATCTCTTCCGGAAAAAAGAATTCTAAGTCCCGACGAAGCGTTGTGTGAATCTATATTCGTAAATTCACATACTCGTGATGAAACTGGGCGATATGTTGTTCCACTCCCTTTCAAACCTGATGCACCCACCCTCGGCGCATCACGAGATACGGCGGTCTCCAGGTTTAAGAAATTAGAGTATAGGTTGGAACACAATCCTCAACTTAAGGTAGACTATCATGCGTGCCTCCAGGAGTACTTGGAACTCGGTCACATGGAGCCCGTTGATTTACCTGTTTCGTTAGCTAACAGCTATTACATTCCGCACCACTGCGTGGTCAAAGAGTCCAGTGAGACTACTCGTACTCGTGTCGTCTTTGACGCGGGTTGTAAAACTTCGAATGGAATATCACTTAATGATGTTCTACTGACTGGTCCGAAGCTGCACCAGGATATAGTAGACGTTTTATTGGGTTTTCGTATCCATGCTATTGCTGTCACTGCCGACATAAAGCAGATGTACAGAAACATAAAATTACAACAATCCGATTGGGATTTTCAACGCATTTTGTGGCGTAAATCACCCACTGAACCGTTGCGTGATTATCGATTGCGCACCGTCACCTTTGGTGTCAGCTCATCACCATACTTAGCCCTTCGTACTATTCAACAGTTGGCTCATGATGAAGCTGCTAACTTCTCGTTAGGTTCTAAGGTTCTCCAGAACCAGGTTTTTGTTGATGACATCGTCACCGGAGCAGGCGACGTAAAGCAGGCCCTGGTTTTACAACGTGAGTTAGTAGGTATTTGTTCGTCAGCTGGTTTCGAGCTACGTAAGTGGCAGAGCAATTCGCCAGCGTTACTCGCTGCTTTACAAACGTCAGTCGTTCAGGGCGAGCGGTCTGATAACGTTTCTTTCGCTCTGATGGAGAATGACAAACAAATAAAGGTTTTAGGACTTCAGTGGAATCCTGAATCTGATACTTTCATTTTTAGCGTTCAGTCAACTAATGATAAAATTACAAAGCGATCCATACTATCACAAATAGCGAAAATTTATGACCCTATGGGATGGTTATCTCCTGTAACTATTTATGCGAAACATCTCATTCAGTTGTTATGGATTTCAGCGGTCGACTGGGATGAGTCACCTCCTTTAGAGATTATAAACGCTTGGTCTAGTTTTCTTAACGAGTTACCATTATTATCAAATTTTCAAATTCCACGTTTCGTTTTTGCAAACGTGAATGCAATTCAAATTCACGGGTTTTCCGACGCTTCCGAGCGGGCTTATGCCGCGTGTGTTTACGCCCGTATATCCGATAATAATGATAACGTTAAAACATTTCTTCTTCTCGCTAAAACGCGTGTAGCACCTATAAAACCGGTTCTTACTATTCCGCGCCTAGAGTTGTGCGCTGCTGTTTTGTTATCAAAGTTGATTGATAAAGTGAGAAGTGTGTATGATAACCACTTAAACTGTGAACATGTTTGTGCGTGGACTGATTCATCCATCGTGTTAGCGTGGCTTCGTTCTCCACCACACGAGTGGAAAACATTCGTTTCAAATCGACTCACTAGATGGCGTAGAATACAACAATGTGTGCAACACTTTTGGAAACGTTGGAGTCGTGAATATTTACACGAAATTCAACAACGTAACAAGTGGTTTCGAGATCGCGGCTCACAACTCCGTGAAGGTATTATTGTCATTGTACGAGATGATAATTTGCCACCATTACAATGGAGACTGGCTCGTGTCCATACTCTCCACCCAGGTTCCGATAATATTACTCGTGTCGTAACTTTACAGATGGGCAAAACTTTCGTGAAACGCTCAGTAGTCAAAATATGTCCTTTGCCCTTAGAATAATCATTCTGTAAGTTTAGTTAATATTGTTGCGAATCTTAGTTAAGTAATCTTAAGTTAGAATAACTTTAGTTTAAAAAATTTAAGGCTTCATGCTTTCGTAGCATTTTTCATTCTTTTTTTTTCGAATGTTACATTCTTTTTTTTGTCTTTTAATTTAAAGTTAAAAGAAATTCATTCTTTTAAGGCGAGCGGCATGTTACGTACCGTTCTCTTTGCAGTTGGTATTACGTACCTACTGAATTAATTCTTAGAGATTTTAGAATAGTGTTTTCTTCACCCCACAACTGGTAATCAGGCTTTTTTGTGTAATTGCCGAGGGTGTTGATTTGAATAAGCTTCCGGTGTTTGCTCATCGCCCATTCGTGGAGCCTTCTGATTGGTTGCGGATGAGCACACTAGCGCCGCGCTCCTGCGTGTTTTTTCACTGTACTACGTACCATACGGTTGTCCGCGCATACACGCCACGCGCGATTTATACTTTTCTACAAAAATAAGGTCCTTCGGTTGAAAACGTGCTACAATCCCCGCAAGATACCAGATATACCCTGAACCAGCGCCTGTGGAAAAATATGTGAGGTGGAATTGAAGCAAGATTCAGAACTATCGTGCGCGCCTTCTTAGCCCATCGGTGTGCGAAGCGGCGGGACGGCAGCGACCGGTAAGTTTTATTCGAATCTTCCCTTTTTACAGCACATATTATATTATATTCTTATATTAAACAGTCCGCGATAAAAACAAACTAAAACCATTCCTTCTTTTAACTAAAACATTCTTATATTAAATAGTCCCCGGAAAATACTTATTTTGTAGAAAGAGTTCTCCAGCACAAAATTTACAATATAAATCATAAATTTCGATGGGTTCATAGTCATTATGCATCGGGTACCGAAGATGTAGGCAGTCCTGGCAACGGCCCGTGGATGACATACCCTCTTCACTCATACTTACACTGTAATCTTGCAGAGAGTAAAAAAATAAATCTATCAAGATTGTTTTTGGTAACTTTTCAAATATTGACGCCGAGTTATTGAGACAACAATCAATATTTGATTTCATGTACTGTCAAAGCCATTTCATATAAAGTCTTTGGTTGTTTTGAGAACAATTTACGGATTTCTTCAAGCCTGTTCATTTTAATTTAGTTTCTTTTAGTTTTGTTCAAAACAAGTATTGACATTTTCACTTTTTTTTTTTGTGAATTATTTTGTGAACGGCCAGTGTGTTCTTTAATGAGTCGATAAGTAAATAGTTATATAAGCACATGGCAGTGTATTTTAAAGTTAGTTCCGTGTAGAATAAAGAGCTATATCGTTACGCTGCTCGTTTTCTTGTCCCAATCCGTTCTGGTTTTTTATAATAATTTGTGGACCATTTTACGAATCTTCATGTAAAACTGTCAAACAGATGAATTGCGTACTATGTATTGTACGCAGATAAATTATGAATTGTCAGTTTGTGACCGTTTTACGATTTCAAGATTCATAATACCTATTATCCTATTATGATTCTGCCAAAGTGGCCGTTTTAGCCCCCCAGTTCATAGTACATTATTATTATGCCCGGAATAATTAAAAGCCTCTGTAGCCAGGTCATTAAATACCCACAAAAAAAAATCTAGTAGGATAAAACTATCTGTTGGTTGTTGTTTCTGTCAATGACAAGCTGTCAACGTCAACTTGGTCTGTGTTATCAACTTATCATCTTTCTTTTGTTTTGTAGTTGTACCTGTACTTTGTTTTTGTTGCTTTAATTGCCTATACGTGGTCGTAGTAGATGGTGTTATAGGAATATTAAACTATTTTCCTTCTATTTTCTATGAATTACTTAAAAGATGGAAAAATTGCCAATGTGTAGGTTATGTTTAGCAGAAAATGTTCGCATGCATATAGTGATCAACAGGAACTTGCACGAACTATATGAGAAGCTGACTGATATTCCTGTAAGTTGATATTTTTTAATAAGAATTATGTTAGTTACCTACATTTAATAAGGTTTTAAATGCCTGTATGATTAATCATACTACCTATGTGAACTTTCGGTCAAAGGGTCTTCTCAGGGGAAGATGGAAATCACCGATGTTAGTGAAGGAAAACAGCACAATGAAACCTGGACTTAAAATAAATATGTATGTATTTTAAGTTGCCAGTCTGCCTTGAGCAAGAGAAGTGACCAATGCTCATTCCCTCTCTGTAAGATGCGCACAGAAAGCATTAAGAATATATTGGTATTTTCTCCATAAAAACAAAATAGAGTAAGACAAATTTTGTTGCAGTTTGTAACTAAAGACAGTAGACCGATTCTTGCTTGTTTCTTCTGCTGCGCTAAACTAAAGCAATGCTACCAATTAATGAGAAAATGTCTGGAAGCCGAAGAGCTGTTCGCTCAGATGATGAATGAAGATTATGAGGTGAGGGATATTTTTCAACATTTGTATTTTCTAATTTTAGTTTAATATGGAAATGCCAGCCATATCATTGAGTTTTTAATGTTGATATGTATGCTTTTGTCAAATGTAGGTGTTTACAATTACCGTACCACCATACCATACCGCCATATCATATACCATTTAATGTGCAATGTTCTGACAAATAAATAAATGATTATGATTATGATTACATGTTAAATACTCCACATTACACTGCTACAACTTCTGTATGAAACTTGTATGTGGCAGTTTGATAACGGTCCTCCCACATGTCGGTACAAGCTATGCAACAATTAGCTTGTGCAGTGGTCAGTCAGGTTGGCAGCATGGCCGACTCTCCAGGGCACATTGGACCAACTTAAGTATCCTCACTTGTGGGGGTTCTTTTGATTGACTTTAGTATAATTAAGAAAGGTTTGTGCTCATGGGAATAGCATATTTTCTTAATAATATAATCATCTTTTTACAGCCTAATTCTTTAATAAACCAAAACAACTTAGAGTTTTGCGGTGGGTTTATTAAATCTCCAATAGAGAACATAAGTATAGTTGATGATTGTCAAACAGAAAGCATTGCTATCAAAGAAGAATTATCAGCCGTTTGTGAGGAACTAGATGATATTATTGAGCCACAGCCACAGGAGAAACATCAAAGTGATGGTATGTTTTTATAAACAAAAATAACAATTGGATAAAAAATAAACCTATTTCAGTGCTAATTGCGTGTAATGTAACAGTTCAGATTAGATTATTTCAACAGGGAATGCGTCCAGGCGAGCATTACAGTGCGTAATGTAATGATACAATTCGTAACATTGCAGTAGTGAGTGCGGAAAACCAAGCATTATACCTGAATGGATGTTACATGTACAAATACTCATTGTTCGATTGGTTATTTATTTATTTTATTTATTTGGGACAAAAAACAGTTACACAGTACAGCATTTACAAAGTAGTAATTTAACAGTCGAGAAAACGTGTAACCCACACTATTGTCCACGAAATGACATTTGAGTATGATAACGAACGCATGCTAAATGAGGAGAAAAAAAAAAAAATTAATAATAATAAAAAGTACACATTTTAAAAGAAAAACACTATAAACCGACGAATCGATGGAAGCCGATCACATAAGCATCCGTCTTATTGGCGACTTGCAAGAGATTGGTTAGAACAGTTAAAGACGTCTCATTCAATATATTGAATCAAAGTCGTATGACGTTGCCAGTCTTGTGTACCTTGTACTGGAATTATCACTGTGTACATTGTTATTAACTGTTTGGTAGATACAATTGTATGGAATAAAAGTTGTTGACAATAAAATGGTTCCTTGTCTATATGTGGAAGCCAATAAACCAACTTGGCCTCCTCCGAAAGAGGAAAAGACAAAATGCTATTACACCATCCGACATTGAAACGTCTGACGACACGGTTGGCGCAGTGCTTGAGCGATTGACTGCTGCGCAGCATGTCGCGGGTTCGATTCCCGCACGGAACAAATATTTGTACGACCTACAAGTATTTGTTCCGAGTCTGGGTGTTTTTCTATCTATAATATGTATGTATTTACAAAAAAAAAAAAAAAAAAATGTATATAAGTAGTTTATCAGCCATCTCGTTACCATAATACAAGCATTAGGTTGCTTAGCTTGGGACTAGATGGCGTTGTGTGAAATGTCCAAGGATATTTATTTGTCCAAGGATATTGAAAGGAGACAACACGTTTTGAAGAACCAAATATCTAAATGCTTCGTTACGAACACATTCCATCAAGATGTGATATACGTCCTCTATAACATCACATTCAGTACATTTCAAAGAGTTGCCTTTTCCCATCAGGAATCCAAACTTATTTAATGGATTGTGTCCTGAGCGAAGTCGAATGAGGACAATGAGCCCTTCAAATGTTGCCGCCGTTTACACTTACAGCCTGTATAATCAATAAAGATACCGTAAGCTTCTTGCTTGAGGATCCGCAGGAAGTATTCAATTTAAAAATATGTTATTACCTCCTTTATTACATTAAACATACGTATAAATTAGCTTATTTCAGATAAAATAAATCCATACAATTACAAATTATCAAAATATATAGAAATAAACAAAATAAATTAAATTAAAATACAGAGAAATTAAGCAATTAATTATTACAATTATAAGTACCTATTGTGTTAGTAAAATATTATTCTTATGCACTACGTTAGTCAACACCCATCATGATATGCATCCACTTCGGCAAGGCACAACCATCGGCAGGGTTACTGTTGCTACTGCCTCGCACGCTCTGCAACAAGCAGGCCACTGTCGTCAGTATAACCGCATGAAAGCCGTCCGTTCGCGCCTCCGCAAACATCCGGACGCACTACAATAGCGAGGCAGCCGCATCAGCATCCTGAAGACGTTGTTGTATTGCTCACGCAGAGCACTAGCAGCCGGTAGTAAAGGGCACGCCACAATTGCGGCGATAAGTCCCCTCTTGGAGGAATGGTTGGAGAGGCGCCACGGCGTCCTCACCTTCCGCCTGACGCAGGTCCTCACCGGTCACGGTTGTTTCGGAAGGTTCCTGTTCCGCATAAGGCGGGAGGAAACGCCCGGGTGTCACCATTGTGTGGATCGCCCGGAGGACACGGTGGAGCATGCAGTGGAGGTCTGCCCGGAACCTGGTCCAGGCCATGGTGCGCAGCGAGAGTGCATGGGTGGCCGTCACCTCTTTCTGCGAAGCAGTAATGCTCGCGAAGGAGGAGGCGGAACGCCTGAGGGAGAGACAACCTCGCGCCCTCAGTCGCCGCAGGAGACGCCCTTGGTGGCGGGAATCGAGAGCCGATTTCCGTCCACCGTAGGCGCGGGGTTGCGGACGGCGAGTAGTAGGTAGCTCGCCGTCCGGTAAGGACCAGGCCCGGGTCGACAGCGCGTTGTGTTCCACGCGCGGCTCAAAGAGATGTCAGCAAAAGATGGGGTCCGATAGGGCCGATGCCGCCGGGGTCGCAGGTTGTTCGAAAGAGATACCGTGGCCCTGGCATAGGCAACTGAAGGAACACGGGTGGGTTTTAGTCAGTAAAAGTCTGACACGCCCTTCCGCTCCACCCAGAGCGGGAGAAGTCATTTGATGATTATTTCCCATCCACAAAAAAAAAAAAAAAACTGGCGAGTAAAGCTTATAGTCCAGGCAACGAATATTTGTGGATGGAAAAGTCGAAAGCAGAAAGTTTGACTTAAGAACTTTGTTTGGACTAGGTAGGAGATAAACATATTAGAAGTCCTTACCCCTCTGAGGTGAGCCCGAGGGGGGATGTAAGCAAAAACCAAAAAATGGGACATTCTTTGACGACACCCCCCCCCCCCCCCCCCTTCGGGCTCACCTCGGAGGACTTTTAGTATATTATCTCTTAACTAGTCCAAACAAAGTACCTAAGTCAAAATTTCTGCTTTCGACTTTTCCATCCACATGCCTCTTTTGAGCACTCATTGACTGGACTATTACCCACCCACAGACTGCTCGAGTATAACGATTGGCAGTACGCCTTGAGTAACTTTCACTGCCCTCGAGCAGCGAGCGTGCAACCACATTCCCCCTGACTACCAATGCTCTGCGCTCCCTCTATGACGTCGTATAAACCGTGCGAAGCAGGGGCGGGTTCCTAGTTGATAATTGACTGTTTGTGATTACTTACAGAGCTAGAACTGGAGAATTTTGATAATAACTGTAAAGATGTAGCAGATGCACCGCCACACCATTCTGAATCATATTTAGAAGATGATGTACCTTTAATTGAGTTTAAAACTGAAGTGGAAGAAGAACAAGTAGTATCCTCAAAGAAACGAAGAGCCAGGGAGACGAAGAGTAAGTATTAGATAGTTTAATCACACGCACGCACACGGAAAAATAAAAATACAATCAATGTTTACGAGTGTACGTGTGCACACTCGTAAACATTGATTGTATTTTTATTTTTCCCATTCTTTTTTTCTTTATACATACAATGTAAGAGCGGAGCCTCAGCTGCAGGCATTTTATATGCCTAAATGGAGACTCCTGGACATGCAATTTAAGCCAAATAATCTATAGGTAAGCAAACAGACCAATGGTTCCCCTGATAGGAAGTGGTTAGTGTTGAATTCTATCCATAGGACTGGTAGGTATCTCGAAGTTACAAATGATAAACTAGGACCATCGTAGTTAAATCAATAAACTGTTAATTTCTGATAACCAACTGCCAACCTCACTCAGCGGGTCGTGAGTGCTCTGAGAGTTCAGTACAATAATCCTTCAGGGTGTTGATGGGGCTGCGTCGCCATTGCAGTGCGTCAGCGATATTTGCAGAATCACAAGTTGATGGCTATCATGCTATTACTAGAAAAAGGGCAGCATCGTTGATGCGCAGAGGGAGAGACAGTCCAAACGGCTACCTGAGGCTTCTCTCAATATGTTCAGTAATTCTGAACGTATTGAGAGTCCTATCTGGAGGCACTGGATTCGCCTACATTTAAGATAGTTGTTACAGTTTTGTTTTTGTATGTGTGTATTACTACCACTATGGACAACCTACTCTGAATTAAATTATAAATAACTAGCTTCTGCCCGCGACTTCGTCCGCGTGAAATTTTGTCCCCCCCCCCCACCAACACCGACGCATCGCATCGCAACGCCTGCCCGCGCTATTACTTCGTTTGCGCTTAATAGCATCCTTGCTGACATTTTTTCTTTTTGCTCGGCTCCTAAGGTCCCTAGTGTGATGTTAAATAGCCTATATCCTTCCGCATCGCCTGCCCGCGCTATTACTTCGCGATCGGTTCCTAAGGGCCCTAGCGTGATGTTAAATAGATTATATCCTTCCGCATCGACTGCCCGCGCTATTACTTCGCGATCGGCTCCTAAGGGCCCTAGCATGATGTTAAATAGACTATATCCTTCCGCATCGCCTGCCCGCGCTATTACTTCGCGATCGGCTCCTAAGGGCCCTAGCGTGATGGTAAATAGACTATATCCTTCAGCATCGCTTACCCGCGCTATTGCTTCGCGATCGGCTCCTAAGGGCCCTAGCGTGATGTTAAATAGACTATATCCTTCCGCATCGCCTGCCCGCGCTATTACTTCGCGCTCAGCTCCTAAGGGCCCTAGTGTGATGTTAAATGGCCTATATCCTTCCGCATCGCCTGCCCGCGCTATTACTTCGCGATCGGTTCCTAAGGGCCCTAGCGTGATGTTAAATAGACTATATCCTTTCGCATCGCCTGCCCGCGCTATTACTTCGCGATCGGCTTCTAAGGGCCCTAGCGTGATGTTAAATAGCCTATATCCTTCCGCATCGCCTGCCCGCGCTATTACTTTGCGCTCGGTTCCTAAGGGCCCTAGCGTGATGTTAAATAGCCTATATCCTTCCGCATCGCCTGCCCGCGCTATTACTTCGCGCTCGGCTCCTAAGGGCCTTAGCGGGATGTTAAATAGCCCATATCCATCCGCATCGCCTGCCCACGCTATTACTTCGCATTCGGCTCCTAAGGGCCCTAGCGTGATGTTAAATAGCCTATAGCCCTCCTCAAGAACTGGAATATAAAATGCAAAAAGATTTTTTCAAATCCGCGTTCAAACAAACTAACAAAAAAACAAACTCTTCCGCTGTATTCCACCGACATTATTGAAATAATAAATCTCGCAATTCTGAAAAATTACTTATTTGCACAACGCCATCTATGGGTAAATTGATAAAACGTCCGCACTAAACATGTTTGCTCAAGAGCGACCGGTATGAATTAAAGTTATTTTGCGTTTTAGTTATTTTATATTATCTCTGAAACTGTATGACCAATTGCCATACTGTAAAGGCTAAATTTTATCTCCATGATGTCCTTGTGATCATAAAATAACTTATTTTGATAAGGATTAATGTTTTGTTGTTTAAATAATCATCCAAACGTAAGTATGTCTAAAAATACTTTTTTAAAGCAATATAAGATGTATAAAAGATAAAATATAAAAGATAGAAATATGGTGTCGCGGACTTTTTTGTAGAATTATTTAAGACGGACCAGACTGCCATACATTATTCTCAATTTTAAACAACCGTTTAGGCAGCGCATGCAAAAAAGTCTGTTTAAAGAATTCTTTCTTTCTGACTTGTTACACAAAAATTGTGATAGCTCGGCTAATATGCATGATATAAATATAATTTATAGCCTATAGCACTCAGGAATAATGTAGCTTTCTACCAGTGAAAAAATTTTTAGAATTGGATCATTAGTTCCGGAGATTACCCCCTACATACAAACTTACAAACTTACATACAAATTTTACCTCTTTATAATATTAGTATAGATAATAAAAAATAGTAGCCCACCGGTATCGTGAACAGGGTCCAAGCTTCCGGCAGTCGGGGCTCGAGAGAGAGGAACCTTCTAACAATGCGCGCCGTGTCCAGAAGTACCGCTTTCTGAATCAGCCCCCTAATCCAGCTGCCCAACGAGAGCCTCCTTAGGTGTTGGTCGAGGCTCTTGGCAATTAAGCCATTGGGTGATACGACTATCGGCACAATGATCGCAGAGTCCACATGCCAAATGTCGAAAACCTCGCGAGCCAAGTCAAGATACTTGATTTTTTATCTTTCTCGGCTTTCACGAGGTTCCCGTCATGCGGAACCGTTATATTAATAATCATTGCGCGCCGCTCTATTCGATCCTTCACCACTATATCACGCTTATTGGAAACAATAGTCCGGTCAGCGATCATGGATCGATCCCAGTACAATGAGGTATTTCAATTTTCGTGAACTGGGTCGGGCACATACCTGTAGTTCTGTACTTCCGATTCCGCAAGGCTGTATTTTAGCGCAAGTTGCTGATGGATAATCCTGGCTACAAGGTTGTACTCTTCGTTAGCTAGAAGAGAACACCCGGAGATAATGTGTCGGATTGATTCTCCTGGACGGTGGCATGCCCAACAAATGTCAACCGAGCCGTCCTTCACAATAAATCTCCGGTAATTATTCGTCATGATAACTTCGTCCATAATTGCACAGACAAAACCTTCGATTTCCCCAAAGAGGTCACCGGCACGCAGCCAGGCTACGGACGCTAGAAAATCTACATCGGGTCCATGTAGGGCCCGGAAAAAGCGTCCATGAAGCTCCTTACTCTGCCATACCTCCCTGCGATCCTTAGTGTCAAGTACTGCAGGTTTGCGCCAGTTCTCAATAGCCAAGGAGAGCGGGGTGAGGCCCTTGTCTACCGCGACCACATCTCGATGCATCCCCACGTGGCTTCTAGGAAATATTCCTTGAGACTGCATATGTCGCGATTGTGGAGGTTCTTAGCATTTAAAAAGCCTCTTTCAAAAATAATTCTTATTATTACAATGATTGCTTGAATAAGATTACTAAATTGCCTCTTTTTCCAACACTTATTTTTTTTTTTACTATTTTTTATCAATTAGATACCAATTTTAACAATTTTTATTAGTTTTATTTTTATTATAATCAATTATTATTGTCTCTTCTTAATAAAACGGCATCAAAATACGTTTCGTAGTTTAGAAGAACAATGCAGTCTCACGATTTTGCTATGAAGGTGCTTTCTACTTAGATATAGATTTATTATTATTTTAATGTAGTTAATATTGATATTTGGTATTTGTTTTAGTTATTTACTAACCACAACACACACACGCATGCATGTCACATCATTTCATTTTCATTTATTATAAATGGGACACACACTTACTTGAGTTAATTCAGATTATTCTAGCGTATGGCACTCGTGGGTTGCAGCTGAAAATCAGCGTCAGGTGGCAGACCTTGTGCTGTCATCTGACAATATGCTGAGCTGAGGACCTTTTGGCATTACAATAATTGTTTTATGGTTTTATCTACACTCATGCTATAAATCCTCTATAAAAGTTTCTGAAACAGTTAGCTTATTGCCAATATTAAAACAGCCAGTGTCATAGTAACCATGGTAACCATAATAGCATCCAAACTGGTGTTTTAATGTTGTACTGAATTTCATATTGCAACTCGTTTTCAAAAAAAGAACATTGTAATACACGCGCGTTTCACTACAACAGCGCCGTAATTTAAAAAAAGAACTTATTCGAATTCACGTCGTATACTATGACGCCGGCCGCCATGTTCGATACGAGTATTACTATTGCAAAAAACTGTTTCAGAACCTTTTATAAAGGATTGATAACATGGATGTAGATAAAGTCTTGTATGCAACTGTACATAATTAGGTATTAAAACACTCATGTGATACTATTACTAAACCCACATTCGTGTTTTTAAGGTGAACAGTAGTACTCAACTAATAAGGCGCGTCGTGAATCTTCGTTCGCGCAGAAAAGAAAGTATGGCCCGAAGATTAACGAGATTGCTTAAAACTTACAATCAACCTTAGATCACTACTATAAGGTTCATAATACTCTGCAGCTGTTAGTTCATGTCCGTAAGGATTGAGTCGCCAAATTTCGTATCTTAATGAAATTTAATACTTATTTAGTAGTAAGTTTAAAAATTTTGTAGGTTCGATCCTCGATTTTGTAGGTATAATACTTCAAAAGATATATGAACTTATAGGTGGCAACTCAATCTAAATGTTTGGACTGAGTCGCCACGTCAGAACTAAGAACATCATGGACGAATGTTTATCATAATTTGGTATGATTTAGTAGTATTTGAGAGTATTTAGTAGACAAAATCTGAGCTCGGTAGTGTTAAAATTAAAAAAGTTACAATATATTATGTGTGGCTCCTCAGACCATACACATACGACTGGTAATTTTTCAAAGAAGCAGTAGTTCAATTTAATGCGCAATTTCAACATCATTTAGTTGTAAGTATATTAGATTTGTAGGATAAGAGTCGGCAATCACAAAAGAAAGAAATGGGAGATATAGCATATTTAATGTGGCTCCTCAATTCAGATGCTTCGGTAAATAGATTTGCCTCTAATCTACATAATCATGTGACGAAATTTGGAACAAAAAACGCCAATATTTTGTATAAATTTCTACAAAATGTAGGTATAAAAAAATACAAAAAAAAAGTACATATTTACGAAGTTATTAGCTATTCTTTAATTTTTTTTGTAGGGTGACCATGAATACGTGATTTAAAAAGAAAATGTACGTTTCGTGGCTTATAGAAACAAAATCTATTTTGTCGCATGTTTTCAAAGTCAGCCTGTATAGTCGGATTTGCACAATTATTTTTTTGTTTGAAAGGTTATGCTCTCGAGGTGGTCCCACTGTCACCAAATCAGAATCTGATGAGGAGATCCCATGGAAATCGAGGGAATCCCTTAAATTTTCGTTTATTGGCAACGACACTACCAGCCGCACTACCAGTAGTGTCGTTTCCAATTAACGACACTACCAAGCCTATTTTTTTTGGATTATATTGTACAGTCAACACAGCAAACTTCATTATCATCATAGTTTCATCATGGAACTTGTGAAATTTTTTAAGGGTGTAAAACACTAGAGGTAAAAAAAAAACACCTAAAACGATAATGAGGTCAAAATGGAAATCCAAGATGGCGGCTGCAAAAATTTTCGCAGCCGCCATTTCAAGCCGACGCCGCGCGGCGCAGCGGAACGTGTCTACATTCGCCACGTGCTCCCGCCCCGCCCTGCGTCTTTTTAATTTTATTTTTGTATTCTTCTTCCTCTTCCTCTTCTGCAAGAAGTCCGATTATAACAAGATCCCAGTCTATCATTATAATTTCACTCGAGCACTCGACCAAACTGCTTCAATTCTACACGAAGTCTGGACGGAAATAGTAGAGACTGTAGTAGAGTAGTCGCGCGGCTTCGTGAGGCGCAGCACCGCTCTTGCACAACGCGCGTACCGGCGAAGCACCGCTGTGTCGCGATGCATCGCTATACGCTGCGAGGCATCACGAGGCGCAGCGCTGCATGGTGCAACGTATTCTAAATTCTCACAATGAAATGTGTATATTTTCGTGTAGAAAATAAAGTTATATTTTGAGTCGCTCTTTTAAAATGTGCGCGCAGCGTCGCGTTGCGTCGCGTCTCGGTGTGAGCTGACCCTAACTCGCGCATTTGCTCTCGGAGACCACAGATGGGCGTCGGGACTACTCAATTATTGTATTTCGCGGGTTGCGATTCGATTAGTGGACCACTTATTATGTGCTGTTTTTTAAAACATAGTATAGGTATAGTTCCTTTTTAGGGTTCCGTACCAAAATGGTAAAAAAGGAACCCTTATGGTGTGACTCAGTCTGTCTGTCTGTCTGTCACAGCTGGATATCTCAAGAACTACTAATGCTATCAACTTGAAATTAGGAACAGTTTTAGATGATGTTTACCCAACTATTTCGCAAATAAGAAAGAAATAGAAATATTTATACTTTTTTTGCAACATTGACTGAAAGGGGGTCTTAAAAATTCAAAGTGGGTTTACTATGGTATATTGGGTATCATATGAAAGAGCGCTATTTGCACATTCTCAAACATTCAAAAAAAAATGTAAAAAAAAATACCGTTCCCCCCCCCCCCCCCCCCCCTTATCTCCGAAGTTTGCGAAGCGAAAAATCTGCAAATATTCTATATGATAGAAGTTTGTGTAAAGATTACAGGAAAAATAAAACGATGTCTCTAAATAGCACACTTTTTCAGAAATCAGAACGGAACCCTCGGTGTGCGAGTCCGACTCGCTCTTGACCGGTTTTGTAACATTGTTATTATACGTAATTTGCATAATTATCTTTGTTGGCACATCTTGATTTCAATTGTGATTTGTTTTAAAACACAAAAGCGCTTCGATACAAAATCGTAGTTATAAACGCTTACCATAACATCAGAGGTATCAATGGGCAGTATGAATAGTTTTTTACAATTAGTTATAATGTGTTTATTTATTAGGTAAGTTAGTATTTAAGTGGCAATTATTTAGAACGTTTAGGATGAACACTTTATTATTTTTCTCCTTTACAAAGTGAATAATACAATTCAGTTAGAAATAAGTAGGGATTTTATTAAAAAAATAAATTTCAAAAACTAGTCATCCTGGTTTCATTTAACATCATCATCATCATCATTTCAGCCGAAAGACGTCCACTGCTCCCCCCAAAAGGGACCTCATTCTTAACTCGATCTCGCAGAAAAACACCGAGCATAACCCTCTTCTTTGGCTTTTGGGTGACCTTGAGCTTTCTTATGAGGCCCATTGTAAAACGCTACGTCTTAGTGCCGTAAATCATAACTGGCAACACACTGGTCAAAGACTTTTGTTTCGAGACACTGCGATATTTTGGACGAGAAGATCTTCCGTAGCTTCCCTAACTTAACGAAGTTGGACTTACCTAGTTTGACCGTTTGTCCCAGGTACACACACAACATGGTCACCCTCAATAGCGAATTCTTAATGAATATCGAAAAGTTTTTTTTTTTTTCAGATACCGAATATATACAATGTTGATTTGTACATAAGTATTTAGTAGACATTTATACTAAATGTTAGTGTCTCTGGTTATTGATTCCGTTGTGATCTCAGGTAGATACAATCAATTATTTATTTGCAGAACGTCAGGACTGAGGAGCCAAATAAAATGCGTTTATTTACTAAATTCACTCAGTTTTACTACTTTCTCTATATACTACAAATTCGAACACACTTACTACTAAATGTTCTTTGGAGTGGAATATAAATTGACCAATTAATTTCATGGAAATTCACGTTTTTATGATTGATTGATTGATGGATTGAGGAGCCACATTAAAAGTATTGTATATTCTTCAATATCAACAGTACAGGACTCAGATTTTTAGTAGGTACTATACACAATTACTACTAAATCATACCAAATAATGATAAACATTCATCCATGACGTACCTAGTTCTGACGTGGCGACTCAATCCAAATATTTAGATTGAGGTGCCACCTTTATGTTCATATATCTTTTGAAGTATTATACCTACAAAATCGAGGATCGAACCTACAAAATTTTTAAACTTACTACTAAATAAGTATTAAATTTCATTAAGATACGAAATGTGGCGACTCAATCCTTACGGACATGTTAGTTCCATCTCACTCGCAAGTATGGCGGCTGTCAAGCGGCGCGCGCTAACATGGCGGCAGCTACCGACCAATAGCGGTACAGGAAAAAGCGTGGAGCGTGCCGATTGGTCAATAGCATTTCCCGCGCTTTGAAAATTCATCTTCTGCACAGGTACATCGATAAGCCATATTAGTTGGGGACTACTGTACCTACCTATTTATATTTTGCAGTAATGCCAAATAAACGCATTTTTCTTTCTTCTTTCTTTCTTTCTATTGTTGAAAAAAAAAACTTTTTTACAAAAAAAAAAACATCCGACTTCCAAAAAAAACACTACAAAGTGAAAAATAACTTTAATTTCAGAAGTCGGTGTCTTTGGATCAATATTTTAGCTTTTTGCCACTGACTTCCGAAATTAAAGTTATTTTTCACTTTGTAGTGTTTTTTTTGTAAAGCCTAGGCCGCACACATCGCGATAACCCGAAGATTCGCGTAATCGCGATGTATGTAGCCAAGTATTCGCGTATACTTCGGAGCTTCGTGCGTAGTCGCAACGACTTCGCTCCGCTGTCGGTAAACTCTCGCAGATCAAAGCGTTTTATCGCGATGAACTTCGCTTGCGCGGCCACACTTCAGTCGGCCCCCACCCTTCGTGCGTAGTGGAAGTGTTAAGTTAAACTACAGTGCATAATATAGCTAATAAATTTCTTAATTTGTGAATAGTTATCATCCACTACCTCCTTTTTCTTGTTTTTAATTTGTTTTTTACATGACATAAATGTAAAAAATAATTATTTGCTGCCATAAAATACAGAGCAACCGCGGCGTCCATTTTGTTTTATTCGTTTGTACATCGCTCGTACATCGCGATAAACTTGACAACACGCACTATGTGGCCGCGCAGCTTCGCTGTAGACCGAAGACGAAGTTTATCGCCCGAATGTCATCGCGATGTGTGCGGCCCAGGCATAAGTCGGTTGTTTTTGTTTTGTAAAAAAGTTTTTATTTTTCACTTTTTAGTGGGTCAGTTTCTAATTTATCTAAGTTACAATAGCCCAATGTCAACTGCTCATCACCTTTTACAAAATATTGCTTTTCCCGATGCAGGGACGTTAATTGTTGAGGAGTTCTCCAAGTAAGAACCAGGAGAACTGGAGCTCCATGTTGAAGTCACCATCACCATTATGCATTTTGACGAGCATAAATTGCTTTGCTTAGCAACCATATTAAAGTAATCGAATCGCAAACCGTGAAATACTTAGATATAATTATTTCCGATGGCCATCTGTGGTCTTCATCATCAGTTCCAGTTCACCAAATGGTACTTTCCGAGAGCAAATGCACGAGTTACTATAAAGAATACCGAAATCGCTATAGGTGTGCCCATAAAATTTGAGGGTTTCCCTCGATTTCCATGGGATCCCATCATCAGATCCTGACTTTATGATCATGGGACCACCACCTGGGAAGTATACCCTTTGAAACGAAAAAAAAATAAAATCTAAGTCGGTCCAGCCATTTTTTTTTTGAAAGCGAGTAATCGGGGAACACACATTCAAAAAAGTTCCGACGAATTGAGAACCTCCTACTTTTTGCAGTCGGTTAAAAAATTGCTGGAAAAAGATACAAAGTTGGAAACCTTCTAAATACAGTGAATGTTACTAATTCCCTTGAACAGACGGGGTTTGTTTAAACTTTGATCACTTTCGGAACAAACTACGTCTATGTTAGTGCAATTTTGAACTTAATGTCTCTGGTGCGTTTAATGCAATGTCACCAGATTAATTTCTGATTCATCCAGTGCATGTCAATCTTCTTCCAACATTGTACTTACCAGCTTTATAATCACAGGGGCGACCGTTGCGAAGAAACCAAAACTAGGCACACGAAGAACAAAACAAGAAGATGCAATAACAGCCGAGAAAACGAAAAAAGACAAATCAGACTCGAAAGTTATCCGAACAACTCAAAAACGTACGACCAAACTTGCCACTTATTTCAAAGAGCCTTACAATAGCGATCAGCATAGTTTTAATCGAGTAAAAAAATATATACATACTCGCACACAAATTGGTGAAAAACCTTATAAGTGTGATGTATGTCAACGTAGTTTTAGTAAAAAGAGTACTTTAACAAACCATATTCGTATTCACACTGGTGAAAAACCATTCAAGTGTGATGTATGTCGACGTAGTTTTAGTATAAAAAGTACTTTAACAAGTCATATTCGTATTCACACTTGTGAAAAACCATTCAAGTGTGATGTATGTCTACGCAGTTTTAGAGAAAAGGGTACTTTAACACAACATATTCGCATACACACTGGTGAAAAACCATTCAAGTGTGATGTATGTCTACGCAGTTTTAGAGAAAAGGGTACTTTAACAAAACATATTCGTATACACACTGATGAAAAACCATTCAAGTGTGATGAATGTCAACGTAGTTTTAGTGTAAAGAGTTCTTTAACAAGTCATAATCGTATTCACACTGGTGAAAAACCTTACAAGTGTGATGTATGTCGACGTAGTTTTCGTCAAATTAATAATTTATCCAGACATATTATTCGTATACACTCTGGCTAAAAACCATTCTAATGTGATATGAAAAACGGTTGAGGATTAAAAACAATATAAGTTAAGCCTGTTCATCGCTCCTGCCCCTGTGCCGTGTGCTGTGTGTGTGTCGTGTTGCTTGTGGTCGCAACACGACTTCCCTTTCCATTCTCTCCATTCCCTATTGGCGTATTACCAGGTCCAGGTCATGGTCTATCCGTATGCCTTTCATCCAAATCCTTAATCCGTTCAGCCGTTAAGGCGTGAAAAGGTAATAGACCGAGTTCAGTCGCATATATAGTATTAGTATGAGTAAATAGTATGGATATGAACAGTCTGGAAGTATGTAGATTCGTTTTGTAGCCATGGATCCATACGTAATAAAATGTAAATGGTTTGTAAAATCAGATGTACGATGATAAATAAATTGAAGGGTTTTGAACATAATAAACCAGGATTGAAGTGTTAATTGCAGAATTGGTGTCGGTGTGGGGTGTCTTCGAATCCTGTGCCATAGAACTAATACATCATAGATTATTATTATTTGTGTATATCGCATATCTAAACACAATTACAATATATTTTATGAAAAATTAGAAAGCATAGGTATTTAGGAAAGAACAATGGCAAAGTTTTAGCTGACATAAATTTGAGCGTCTAAAAGTGATTTATATAAATATGAAGGAAGATCCATTTTTTTTTTCTAATTTTTTTCAAAGTATCACAGTAACTAGTTCAGGCCGGACTTTAAATGAAAAGTTATTTGATCTTTTCATTACCGTTTGGTGTTGCCATTTTATGTTTATTCTACCAAGTGACAGTAAGTGCAGCATTTTTGAATTGTAATCAGTTTTATTTTGTTATTATAATTAAACGGAATATATGTGAATTACAATACAGTTTATTTCTAAGTGTAAGTGTTCCTTGCAGAGAGGTAAAAACACTAGGGTGTGACAATAAATGAATTACTTTTTATTAATGAACAGCAAAAAGTCTAGTATCCCAAATCTAAAAAAAATTAGTTTGGTTATTGATTGGTTGCTGTTGACAGTTGATCATACTCAATCACTGACGCTTGCGCTCTGTGTTTTGTGTTTTGCTTTCGATTGTTTTTTCCCGTTTTCTTTAATTTTTACTCGACCTGGACTGCTTATGGACTGTGATATTTCCCTGTGTGACCCTGTGCGTTTTCTTCACTGGACACCGATTTTGCCTAATTGTTTGGATTAGTTAATAGTGAACTAGTTGTTTGCTAGATACCGCTAAGATGGCAGGTCGTCGTGGCAGACCGACACGAGTTCTGTGTATCAACTGTCATATATGCGTTAATACACTGCGCCGATATTATGCCTTGAAACTTGATACTAGAGTGATTACATTACTGTGTAGCTAGCTATTCTTAATTATGTACCTGTATTAATACTTTACATTTTTAGATACCACAACACATTGGTTTATATTTTGTTAAATTTGTAGATGTGACAAAGAACTGAGCATTTTGAGCCAAAACTGCACTGGCCATTCTGGCTATGAGTACAAGATAGATACAATAATTTGGTTCTGTATTATTGGAAGACTCTGATAAGGATCAATTCCAGATAACAATATTTTCCAGCCAGGCGTATTACTGTGTGTAATTTATTTCATCACCACTGCTCTCAAAACGGTAATAATCCAGCCAGGCGTATTACTTTATGTAATTTATTTCATCACCACTCTGCTCTCAAAACGGTGAAACAAAACATCGTCAGGAAACCGGCATGTCCTAGAACCAAAAATTTGAAGACATGTGAAATCTACCAACCCGCACTGGGCCCGCGTGGTGGATTAAAGCCCACTCCCTCTCACAGAACGGAGGCCTGTGTCATTGTGAACATTATAAGCTGATTATGCTATAAAATCCTAGAATGTTAGATTGAATCTAGACATGGGCCGTACTTGCAAAATCGAGTACCAGGGCTTCCAAGTACGTCCACCTTTAGACACCAGCGCCAAAAACCAGGCCTCGAAATACTTTCAAGTATTTTCTTTCAGCATCGAAAATTGATCCTTAAGTTCATTATAATAAGGAGTACAATCGCGTATGCAAAACAAGATACTTCCAACTTCCAAGACTTTTTATTTTGCATGTTATTAAACTTGTATGTCTTAAGACAAAACATAGCGCACTATTCTATATGTAAGACCTAATTGTATACCTACCTATGTTTCACAAACAAACGTTATGATTCTAATAATGATTATAATTAGAATTTGAACATTTTCTTACCCAATTTAATCTTAACATAGCCCTTTACAAGCCTACTAGATTAAGCAGTAACTCCTGCACAGATAACTTTGCACACACGTAAAGAAAAGACTGTAGAACACAAATAATAGACTTTATTCTGTCAGATCATACATCTCAAATACTAAATGTACTCATTAGTAAATCATGTAAACTAAAATACTGGAAAACTGAAATAGTGAGGTGGTAATATACGCGGCGTCGTCAGCATACAGCGCGAGCATGGCGTCTGCAGTAGGTAGTGAGGATGTCATCGGTGTAACGTGAGTAACACGCCGGCGATACGCAGCTGCCCTGCGGCACACCGGTCATCACCGGGCGGGCGCTAGATAGCGCTCCGTCGACCACCACCCTGAAAGTCCTGTGGGATAGAAAAGTAGAGACCACCTTTACAACGCGACGGGGTGCGTCTGATGTGGCCAGCTTATAAATTAGGCCTTCGTGCCACACACGGTCGAACGCCTTGTCGTTCGTAAAGTGAGCGTGGAGTGAGCTGTAAATACTGTTAATACCTAGCATCGGGTAGAATGACAACTCACTTCACCTAGGTTTTCACGGTGAGATTTGTACAACATAGCACTGCGGGTCCCAGGAGCGTCTCGCTTGTGAGCGCCACGTCGATGTTCTGTTCCCTCAGGAGATGGCGGAGCGGGGCGACCTTTTCCCGAAGGCTGCGGGCATTCCAGTGGATCACCTCAATGAGCTAGCCATGGTAGAGTGTTAACAGGGTGACCAGGCCATCGAGGATGACCGTCTCCACGTCTTGTCCCTGCCTGATGGCCTTAATTAAATCCATCAGTAGCTGTATTGCGCAGGCTGTGATGCTGTGAAGTCCTTTTTCCTTTCCAGTTGTGACTGTGACTGTCTACTAGTAGCGCCACTCGTCGTTTTGGGGAACCTTTCTGATTCCCCTTGTTGCCGCTGCACTAGGGTGGCGCTGGCGTCAGTAGCTCCGCCACTCGTGTGTGGCGGACTTTTTAGTTCCCTCAGTTTGCCGCTGCGCTACGCCGGCGCTAGTAGTAGCTTCCTTACATAATTGTTTCACAGCCTGTGTCCTGGACGATGAGGCAGGGACGTAGGCCTCGAGAATGTCTTCTTCTTGGGTCGCCGGGATTTCGGACTTCTTTCCTCTTCCTTTTCCCCCACGTCTCTTCTTACTCCGCCTCGAGGAGGTGGCTTGCGTTTTTTGTGTGGGCCCGTTGGCTGCCACCATCAATGACGCGCCTTGTGCCTCTTCTGGCATCTCTGTTTGCCACTCCCGGCGTGTGGAGGCCGTTGTGTCGCTCCTGTAGTGCTATTCTATAAATATATATTTACTCACCGTGAAAACAGGAATTGGAAACCAGTTACAAAACCATAGAATTATATAAAAAGGTCGGATATGGGATGTCTTCTTCCACCCCACCAACTTCAACCCGGAAAAATAAAAAGAAAGACCAGAAGGAGACTAATACCCCGTGTAAGAAAAATAATGATCAACATATTATTATCCCTGAAAAGCCCATTGCTAAAGAACAACCGAAGCAAGATAAATGTTCTGAAAAAAATTCTACAAGCATCCAGGAAATTGAAAAAAATACCACCCCATGTATGTGTAAGGAAAGCCAG
Organism: Cosmia trapezina; assembly: GCA_905163495.3. NCBI lineage: Eukaryota > Metazoa > Arthropoda > Insecta > Lepidoptera > Noctuidae > Cosmia > Cosmia trapezina. The sequence continues at coordinate 2,542,836 of LR991046.1, read as the reverse complement.
CTGCCAGCCGCCAGCTTCGCCCACAAGAATAAACTATGCATAGTGAGCACGAATAGTACGAATAAAATACTATCCATAGCGCAAAATACCTTCGCAAACAATTTTGAATGTTGTCACTATTTAATGCGTAACGGGAAAACTGAACATCTTTTGAAAGGTTTAAAGGAAAAACTTGTGAAATTCACCATAAATGACTTTTGTGTACTTCTTTTAGGTGATGAAGACTTCAAAAATACTAATAATTATTTTGAAATTATATTCCGTATAAGAGAAGTTATTCAAAGCATAAATCATACGAATGTGATCATCTGTTTACCGACGTATAAAAATGGACCCTATGCTAATTTATTTAACAGTAGAATAGAAACTTTCAACAACCTCTTGTATCTAGATGTACTGACATATGAACATTTATATCTGTTAGACAGTAATTTAAATTTATCCTATGACTACAAAATGTATAATAAGCGAACTGGCTTAGTAAGTAACCATGCAATGCATATAATATTCAAGGACATAGATAGTTTAATAATTGACATACAATATAATAATAGTATAAGTGATTCAATTGATGTAATAACCATTGATAATAATTTGACAAATAAAGATACTTTTTTTCTTGACTAAATATTTATGTATATTACATCAAAACATTGCCGGTCTCGTTAATAAATCTGACGCTCTCTCAGTCTGTTTATGTGAACTTTCAGAACGAGATGTTGATGTAGATGTAATATGCATCTCAGAGCATTTCATGATGGCTGGCTGTGAGAATCAGCTATACTTACCTAATTATCGTTTAGTTGCTTGTTATAGTAGACAGACAAGTAGGCGAGGCGGTGCGTGTATACTTGTTAAGCATGGTATTCAATGGAAAAGATTAACCAGTGTAGCAAACATGTCCTCACAAACTATATTCGAGTGTTGTGCAGTTAAATTAACGGACTATAACATTATAATTGTGTGTATTTATAGAGTACCTAACTCAAATAATATCAACGAGTTTTTTGATAAACTGGAAACTCTTTTAAAATATTTATCAAAACAACGATGTGAGATAGTTTTGGCTGGTGATTACAACATCGACATTTTGAAGAGAAGTAAACTGTCAGCTGAATTCGAGTGTATTCTTTTGAATTTTAATCTACAACTTGCTTTGAGACAACCAACTCGGCCTGCGAGCCAAACATGCCTAGATAATTTTGCGCATAATTTTAACAAGCGTCGTTGTAGATCAGAAGTATTGGAGTTCGCGCTATCTGATCACACAGCGCAACTGTTAAAGTGTCCTGTTAAAAAAAAGGATGTTCTTAAGTATTATCGCAAAGACACACGAGACTACAGTCAAGTAAATATAGATAAATTCAAGACATGTCTCAGTAGTCTATCCTTCTCGGACATGTACGAGATGGACGATCCTAATGCAGCCTACAACTGTTTTATTGAAACGTTCCAATTGTTCTACGAATTATGTTTCCCCAGCAAAATGATTACCATTAAGACTACTAAAAAACCAACTTGGGTATCACGTGGTATAAAGTTGTGTAGTAAAAACAAACGAAAGCTTCTGTGGGAATACAGGTTGAAACCAAGTCAGGCTAATAGAGATAGATTCAAAAGATATTCAAAATTACTCAAAAGAATTATGAATCTAACACAGAAAGCACAAAACAATTACAATATTAAAACATCTAACAACAAGTCTAAGGCTACGTGGCAAATAATTAATAAGAGTAAATACAATGCCCCGAAAAACTCAATTTCTTGCATCAAATTTCAAAGTAAAGACATCACACTCCCAAAGGACATTGCCAATACATTTAATAATTATTTTATAGATAAAATACAAACAACAACTAACGCGGGAAGAAACTCAACGTCATTAATTCTTGGCAGAGCACAGTCAATGTTTATGGCTCCGTCTACGCCCCATGACATACTACATATTATAATGAAGCTAAAAAACACGAACAGCGTTGGCTACGATGGTATTGCCACAAAAATATTGAAAGCAGTTGCATTTGAGATATGTACTCATTTGTGTTTCATTATTAATCTTTGCATAAGTGCAGGTATATTTCCTGATGCATTAAAGAAGTCTATAGTGAAACCGCTATATAAGAAAGATAATCACGAATTAATGATAAATTACAGACCGATCGCGCTTATACCAGTTTTGTCTAAGGTGTTCGAAAAATATATATATGGGGAAATGAATACCTATTTAGAAAAATATAATATATTATGTGACGAACAAAAGGGATTTCGTAAAAATAAAAGTATAAATTTGGCTATTTATGAGTTTTTACATAATGTCATGCTAAATGTAGATAGGAGAACACCAGTCTGTGCCATATTCTGCGACATGACACAGGCCTTTGACTGCGTCCATTATAATTCCCTAGCAGATAAACTTGAAGCATATGGTGTTAGAGGCAATGTTTTAGAATTAATTAAATCATATCTTCATAACCGTAAACAAGTTACAGAAATCAGTACAATAAATAAAAAAAGTAAACGTGAAGAAACTTCAAGATCAGAGGAACGCGAAGTTATGTACGGAGTACCTCAAGGCAGTGTATTGGGCCCTCCGTTGTTCACCTTGTATATAAATGACTTGCCTAAAGTAACTGAACAACCGATGACGCTTTTTGCTGACGATTGCACTATAACAATAGCTTGTAATGACATAAACACATATGAACATGACATTAATAATTCACTAATATCTATTATAAATTGGTTAAATGATAATAATTTAATAATTAATTTAAAAAAGACTAACGTAATGCACTTTAGACAGCGTACGCAAACAAACAACAATCTTAATATTCAATTTGATAATATAAATATCAATGAAGCTGACACAACAAAATTTCTGGGACTAATTATAGATTCTAGATTGAATTGGAAACCTCAAATAGAGGCACTTAGTAAAAAATTGAGTAGTGCAGCCTACGCTCTGAAACAGCTTGCTGTAGTTCTCAACACAGATGCGCTAATTACTGCCTACTATGGTTTAGTCGAATCAGTTCTTAGATATGGAGTCATCTTTTGGGGGAATAGCACGGACAATGAAATAGCGTTTCGGGCACAGAAAAGGTGCATTAGATCAATGTTTAGACTGCAAACAATGGACAGCTGTAAATCTTATTTTATAGAACGTAAGATATTGACATTGCCCTCATTATATATCCTGGAAACAGTAATGTTCATTAAGTCGAATACTCATTTATTTCAGCTTTGGTCTGATGCTGTCCCTAGGAATAGACGAGATAATTTCAAACTCTGTGTTCACGGCGCTAAAACCGCTCTTATGCGTAAGAGCACCTTTTGCATGGGTCCGACTATATATAATAAATTGCCCAAATCATGGAGAACATTAAATATATCTGCTCTCAAAAGTAAACTGAAGAGTTTATTATGTCAAAGAGCATATTACAGTATAGCAGAGTTTATGGACGAAGACAATTTTCCTTCGTGTTTGAGATGACAATATTGTATTTTATTGACATGTTATTGTAATCTATTGTATTTTTATGGAATAATTGTAATTAGGAATTGAAATTTTAATGACAGTAATTTATTTATTTTTATTGACTACCTTGACTACTTTGACATTTAATTGTATCTAAAAAATATGCTTGCTGAGTTGTAATGATACTAAATCTTTAACTAATAATGATGATTTAATAATTGTACCTACATAATTTCTATAATGTACTTAATTTTGATGAATATTATCACGGTTTATGCACCATCTCTTCCTACCAATTTGTACGCCACGATATGCGGCTGAACATGTTAGAACTATTTCTTTATATATCTGTTATTATCCTGCATGCAATGTATCATGTACACCATGTTTAAACAAATAAAATTTTACTTACTTACTTACTTACTTACTTAAAACCTAGGTGAAGTGATCTAAAAAGTGAGCTGTCAATAGTGTCAATCCGTAGCATCCGGTGGAATGACAGCTCACTTCACTTAAGTTATCACGGTGAGATGTTTACAGCATAGCATTGCTGGGTTGTGCGGGAGCTTAAATACCTTTAGAGGCGTGCGGGGGAAATATGGCGACGTGTCCTAACAGTACCGCCCTTTTCTGGCCTTTGACCAATAGGATTTCGTAGTTCGAAACATTGCCTTTTATGGTAGCGTTTTGGGCTCAAACATGCGTTTTTCTACGAACTTCTAGTGTTAACAGCATTATTGAAAAATATGGTAGGGGTGTTGTGTTAACGAGGCCGTACACGAAAAGCCGACTTGGCTGATTTACGTCTAGTTGAATTCAAATACTGTATTTCTATAAGTTTTAATGCACAACATGAAAGATCATTTCCATTAAGAGTTACTTTTTTATTTTTATCATTTAATTTTAATTAATCGACCTAAACCGGCGCGGCAGACGTTAAAGAGGTTTAAAATATCACATATTTAATTATTGTTTTGACGTTTAACGGGTATGAAAATTACAATGTATTTTTGTGAAAGTTGTCCTATACAATGTATGAATCACTTTTTACCATTTTCATATAAAAATATTTAACTTAGTCAAATAGAGAAAACTGACAGAGTTGTTTTTGATTCTGGCTACTTAAAACTCGTTCATAAAATTATAACAACAGAAATAAACTTTAGTTCAAAATCAATCCATTTCCTGAAAAAAAAAAATGCAAAAATTAAAAACTTATGGCATTAAAAAAACTTAAAAAACAACCTAACTCTCGCATTTTATACGTCGCAAAATAAAAAAGTAGCTCATTCATTAGATCGTAATTAATTATTAAAATGATAATTATTATTATTAAAATGATCTTTCATGTTGCGCATTAAAACTTATAGAAATGCAGTATTTTAACTGTAAAATCACGCAAATCAGTGAAATCGGCAAAATTTCGTGTACGACCGTGTTCTGTATACTTTATAATTGACATTACAAAGTTAATAATCCTAACTAATATTACAAATGCGAAAGTAAGTTTATTTGTTACCTTTTCACGCCTGAACCACTAAACCGATCACAACGATCAATACCTTTTTACATATTCTATACAATGACATGAATATTTACTTTGTAAAGTATTACTTATACTATTTTTAATTATTGTGAATGTGAAGACTACGTGGATCATTGTTTTTTATTTATTTTATCCTTTTCTCAGTTTTAGTTATAGTCTGACAGTTTGAGTAATTTATGCGGCCTACCCAAATGTCTTTTCTTTGGTATTGTTCGTTGAATCGTTAAGCTCCTTAAGTTTTGAGTTGAGCTGCACGATTACTGACAAATGCGTGCACTGATTGGACAGGTCCACTCAATCTGTGTGGTTCTTTCATCAAAAGACCATTTCAGACTGCAATCTACATGGTCTTCACATGATCTGACCAAGATTATGTCTGGACTTTAAAAGAGACTGTGACCTCTCGAGTTTGTTTCGGCGTTTCTTCTCAGAGTAGTCAGATAGGAAACGTCGAACTCATCTAGTTTAAAAAAAATATGTTTGACGTGTAAAAGTGTTTGTACAAACCTACTTACAGAAAATAAATCATTTATCAATCATTTAACGGACCAATGGCACCTTTCATCCCGAAAAAAAGTATTGTTCCTTCTGAGATTGTTCATGGAAAACAACAATGACGTTCTTATGATAATAGATGGCGCCACGTGTCTTTCGAATCATGATTGAATCATATTATTACAAGCAGAGTACAACCCGAATTGATTGTAAAATTCTAAATTAACGCGAGTGAAGCCGCGATCAAAAGCTAGTAAATTACAATCAGTTAAAACATTTATTTTTCGACATCGGCACCATTGCCATACAGAAAAATAGCATAAAATAGGCTGTGATGCTGTGAAGTCCTTTTTCCTTTCCAGTTGTGACTGTGACTGTCTACTAGTAGCGGCACTCGTCGTTTTGCTACATTAAATTAATATAATATACACAACTATCAAAACCATATTGCTTTGTCCATAAACCACTTTTGCCCAGTCTCCTATGGTAAGGATAAATGCTCGCTCACAATGTGTGAGTTTGCCCTGTGCTGTGTTCAGACGCCATCGATCGCCGGCACATCAAGCTACTACAATCTGTCATCTTTATTGCTAAAGCATTAGGTTCAAGGTTGATTGGGAAAATTTGACAGTTTCGGGTGCCTTGACCTGCTGGCGTCTATACATCAGCCTAATCATCGACCCCAATTACGGTTGTGCCCATGCCCACCGAGCCCAGGTGATTCCGCGCTTGAAATCAGTCAGAGCAGGGCCTAAAACGTTCACATGAACAAATTCCTCTAGAAGCTATTAATTCATTCATTTCCTGAATTCCCAGCAATTTATTATGATTGTGCTATTTGACGTATTTGACATTAAACTTCAATATAGCAATTTATAATGTTAGCTTTTTGTTTTAATATAGGTAAGCAACTAAATCTTGTTGATGGGTTGCAGATCGATTTGTTAGTTTATTTAACTATTTGAGACTTTCTGCAAGCAACCGTAAATTCCGTTTCCGGTTAGAGAACGGAAGTCGATTGCAAAATTATTTTTTCCGGAAGTTGCTTAGAACGCCATCTTGTTGCAGTTTTTAGACGTAGAAAGTTATATAAGCACATGGCAGTGTATTTTAAAGTTAGTTCTGTGTAGAATAAAGAGCTATATCGTTACGCTGCTCGTTTTCTTGTCCCAATCCGTTCTGGTTTTTTATGATAATTTGTGGACCATTTTACGAATCTTCATGTAAAACTGTCAAACAGATGAATTGCGTACTATGTATTGTACGCAGATAAATTATGAATTGTCAGTTTGTGACCGTTTTACGATTTCAAGATTCATAATACCTATTATCCTATTATGATTCTGCAAAAGTGGCCGTTTTAGCCCCCCAGTTCATAGTACATTATTATTATGCCCGGATTACTTAAAAGCCTCTGTAGCCAGGTCATTAAATAGCCACAAAAAAATCTAGAGGATAAAACTATCTGTTGTTGTTTCTGTCAATGTCAAGCTGTCAACGTCAACTTGGTATGTGTGTGTTATCATATAAAACAGACGTCAGTGGGATAAAACTATCTGTTGTTGTTTCTGTCAATGTCAAGCTGTCAACTAGGGATGTGACATTATACGCAAAAAATCGATTATTAATTAATCGATTATTTTGCCTAGTAATAAAATCGATTAAAAAATAATCGATTTTTGTAATAAAAATAATCGATTTTGTTAAAAAAAACGATTTTTTCCTTATTTTTTCATGGATTTAGGCGAAATCGCCCGAATAGCCCGCGAAACTCAAATTTTCTTACCGTTTTTTGCAATTTCCAAGTCAGTATTAGGTTCTATGATGACCAAAATACGATTCGTGAAATCGTGACAGTAAAAAGTATGTATTTACAAAATTATAATCAATAAATTCATCAATACAACTCTATAAGACCCAAGTAATCATACTGAATGACTATTTCATGAAATATTGACATTTGAGGAATAAACTAACTAATCAAGGTAAAGGTCATACATTGTTCCTAACAAATTACAAGGGCGTAAAGTGGCAAAAAGATTTTTTCTTTTCTCCTTTCGCTGGAAAAAATGTACATAAGTAAATCATAAAATAAATTAACTAAAAGCCTGTGGGCAATGAATTTGCGAATAAAAGTTTTGGTAAACACTTAGAAAGTACGGGTTCGCGGCACTTTGCGGCCTCGCGCTCCTGACTAAAACGCTGGATGTTGCGGCCGTTGCAGTGTGGCTGACACTGGCTTGGCCACCATCAGGGATTTTACTTTTGATAACACAAAGATTTAGTCGTTAATTAGTCGAAATTTGTCGCCAAATATCAGAATTTGTCGGTCACTGGTTCAAAAGTTATAAGGGGTCATTGGTGGCCGATCTGGAGAGAGTCTCCCCAGCTTGGCCACCTATATATCTCAAAAACTAGGGCACCTAGCGAAGATCTGTTTTCTCCCAGATTTAGTCGCTAATTAGTCGAAATTAGTCGCCAAATATCAGAATCCGTCGGTCACTGGTTCAAAAGTTCTAAGCGTTTCCAGGTAGCCGATCTGGAGAGAATCTCCCCATTTATATCACAAAAACTAGGACACCTAGCGAAGATCTGTTTTCTCCCAAATGTACTCGCTAATTAGTCGCAATTTGTCGCCAAGTCACAGATTTTGTCGGTGTGTAATTAAAAAGATATTAAAGAATTCAATTTCTCCATACATTGGTACAACCAAGTACAAAATATTTTAAGTAGTTTCTAGAAAGTATCTATGATGTTCTATAAGGTGGAATGTTTGTTTCGATTTATATTAATATGAAGTTATTCTATAAGTAATTAAAATTTAAATCCACCAAAGGAAAGCTGTATCATTACCTAGAAACAGATCTACAATAAATAGAATGTAATTATTTATTGAACAAAATGTAGTGCACATTTCGCTGGCAGATAGATCGCTGCGCTCCGTTTCATTTAAGGTAAGTAAGAAAGAGATAGATGGGCGTGTACAGACGAGCTACTTAGAGCGAGTTGCCCGTGACGTAAGTTAAAGCTAGTTTACAGTGGGATTTATTATGAATAGTTAGGAACTGGTGTAATAATGGTTTTGTAATCAATTAATGTGGGTTTCCGTGTGAGTGTGCGTTTCGTACCTATGTATTTTTCCATAAAAACATAACTGTGTAAAGAAAAGATAAACAGAAGAAGTCCTTGGGTAAGTTTGAAATTATATGCTTAGATGAGATATTTTTATTCAAAAAATTGCTATTTACTTACCTAGATAGATCTCACATTCGTAGGTACCTACGAATGTGAGATCTATCTAGGTAAGTAAATGTACATAGCCATGGTTTACGTATGGCTGCAGCTGACCTACGTAAACATGGCTAGGTATGATTAAATTCTATACCTATTTACGAAACTTAAAATTCCACGCAAATTACCTAGTAGGATTTCTAGTACTTTTTTATATTATGAAATGGGTCAGCTCTTGACCTCGATCTCGCCTGATGGAAAGCGATAGGTAGATGAGATCTAGGATGGAGCGAGCGTACCCAGAAGGTGTGTGTTAAATTTAAGGTACATTTATACTGCCTCTGTGGTGTCTCAGGGACGCGTTTGTTACGCGAGGTTACGAATGATGACGATGATGATGGGTTCAAATCTGGGCCGGAAAGTGTCTTTGTGGTTTTTACATAAAAAACGTAGCTGTAGGTGTGTACCTCTATTATTAAACAACATGAAACATAATAAAAGCAGAAGGGCAATAAGTTTTGTTTACAAAAAGTAAACTGAGCGATCTTCACGAACGCACACAATTACCTACAGGCACGTAACAATGGACATACTCAACTATTAAAATATTACGAAAAAAGATTATGTACGACTTCCTTCCTTCCATATTTTCTCTCTATACCGCAAATACAAAAATGAGGGAAAGAGCGAGATAGAACGAGGGTGTCACCTGCTGCGCATTAAGCTACTGACAGACGGTGCTCATTACTAGCACGAAAGCATGCTTTTATTGAGCAAGTGCTCATTTGTAGCATGTGTGACTAGTAATGAGCATGCTTATTTCTAGTATGTTTTCTAGTAAGCGTGCTTATAGGCATGCTTTTTATGAGCACGAGTGTCAGTACCTTAAGCGTGCTTATAGGCATGCTTTTTATGAGCACGTGTCAGTACGTTTACCGGCGCGTCGGCGTTTACGCCGCTCAAAGTATGTACTTAAAATAAATAGGTAAATAAACAAACTTGCTCTAAAATATAAGGATTTTTTCTTTAGTCATCCACCGGGAGTAGGTACAGTGAGTATTTGTTTCTGTAAATTAAGCCCGTCACAGACGTAGCTATAATATAATATATTAATATAATTCATAGCAAGGCATATTACGATATATTTTCTATAGTAATCTTCGAGTGACCATAGACTCAGCAATATGATTAAGATTACTATAGAAAATAAATCGTAACATGCCTAATATTAATATAAAAATATTAAAATGTTAAATTATCAGGGTTGGTAATTTCTACCAACCCTGATAATTTAAGATTTTACCTAAAATATTACAGCAAAAATAATACGATGACTGTAACTATAGCTAATGATTTTGTAGTTATCAGCAAACTTCATTTAAAAACAAACTTAGTTATGCGGTCTCAAAAAACAACGTAATTGGACTTTATTGATATCAGTAGGTACTCATGTCGGTGGCATGTCATTTCGCTACCGATATCTGTCGGTGACATGTCGTCGAGTAGGTTTCGGGCAAGGTCGTCCAATGAAGAATCACCCATTGTAATTTTTATTGAGTTATAATATTATAATGATATAAGTACCTAGGTATCTTTGATTAAGTATGTACACTAATTTTAAAGTAATAAATAATTTTATATTTCGACAATATAAGTTTTATTATTCTAACCTTAATTAGAGCCATATGGTCATATTAGGTATCTAAGAGTATACATCTTCGATTTAAGATTATTAGGTACCTATGTATTTTTTTGTAACGTATTGTATATTTCAAGCAATACGTTGATACATACTTACAATAAGTTTTCAACGTTTAAGTATTTCAAACATTTTTCTAAAGGTACGATAATTTTAACATATTAGGGTAAATCATATATTCTTATTTCGGCAACAGAAGTTTTATTATTCTAACGTAAATTAGAGCCTAACGTTATAATTTGGTAAAACAGTTGCAAGCGACTGTACATCTTGACACCAAATAGACCAAGAGCAAGGTTTAATGTTTTCAAAGAAATTGAAGCCACTCCAACCTAGTAATTTATAAAACATAAAAACATGTATTTAATTGAGAATTTGTCTCTCTCTGACATTTCTAAGGAGTTTAGACCAATATAACTAGAATTATATTACACATTATTAATAGAAATATTTTTTCTTAGCAATTTTTCGTAAATTCTTCGATCTAGCTCTTGGACTATACCTTAAAAATTTAACTCATTATATCTTCTAAACTAAGACCCGACAAAATCTGTGACTTGGCGACAAATTGCGACTAATTAGCGAGTAAATTTGGGAGAAAACAGATCTTCGCTAGGTGTCCTAGTTTTTGTGATATAAATGGGGAGATTCTCTCCAGATCGGCTACCTGGAAACGCTTAGAACTTTTGAACCAGTGACCGACGGATTCTGATATTTGGCGACTAATTTCGACTAATTAGCGACTAAATTTGGGAGAAAACAGATCTTCGCTAGGTGCCCTAGTTTTTGAGATATAAAGGTGGCCAAGCTGGGGAGACTCTCTCCAGATCGGCCACCAATGACCCCTTATAACTTTTGAACCAGTGACCGACAAATTCTGATATTTGGCGACAAATTTCGACTAATTAACGACTAAATCTTTGTGTTATCAAAAGTAAAATCCCTGATGGTGGCCAAGCCAGTGTCAGGCACACGCCGTTGCAGGTGAAAAAAATCGACAGTGCAAAATAAATCGATTTTTTATTAATCGATTTTTTGTATTATGTAAATCGATTATAATAATCGATTTTTATTGAAAAAAAATCGATTTTTAATCAATTATTTCCATAATCGATTATTTTTTCACATCCCTACTGTCAACGTCAACTTGGTCTGTGTTATCATCTTTCTTTTGTTTTGGAGTTGTACTTGTACTTTGTTTTTTGTTGCTTTAATTGCCTGCATGGTGTTATAGGAATATTAAACTATTTTCCTTCTATTTTCTATGAATTACTTAAAAGATGGAAAAATTGCCAATGTGTAGGTTATGTTTAGCAGAAAATGTTCGCATGCTTATGGTGGTCAACAGGAACTTGCACGAACTATATGAGAAGCTGACTGATATTCCAGTAAGTTGATATTTTTTAATAAGAATTATGTTAGTTACCTACATTTAATAAGGTTTTAAATGCCTGTATGATTAATCATACTACCTATGTGAACTTTCGGTCAAAGGGTCTTCTCAGGGGAAGATGGAAATCACCATGTTAGTGAAGGAAAACAGCACAATAAAACCTGGACTTAAAATAAATATGTCTGTATTTTAAGTTGCCGGTCTGCCTTGAGCAAGAGAAGTGACCAATGCTCATTCCCTCTCTGTAAGATGCGCACAGAAAGCATTAAGAATATATTGGTATTTTCTCCATAAAAACAAAATAGAGTAAGACAAATTTTGTTGCAGTTTGTAACTAAAGACAGTAGACCGATTCTTGCTTGTTTCTTCTGCTGCGCTAAACTAAAGCAATGCTACCAATTAATGAGAAAATGTCTGGAAGCCGAAAAGCTGTTCGCTCAGATGACGAATGAAGATTATGAGGTGAGGGATATTTTTTAACATTTGTATTTTCTAATTTTAGTATAATATGAAAGTGCCAGCCATATCATTGAGTTTTGAATGTTGATATGTATGCTTTTGTCAAATGTAGGTGTTTACAATTACCGTACCACCATACCATACCGCCATATCATATACCATTTAATGTACCATGTTCTGACAAATAAATAAATGATTATTATTACATGTTAAATACTCCACATAACACTGCTACAACTTCTGTATGAAACTTGTATGTGGCAGTTTGATAACGGTCCTCCCACGTGACGGCACAAGCTATGCAACAATAGCTTGTGCAGTGGTCAGTCAGGTTGGCAGCATGGCCGACTCTCCAGAGCACATTGGACTTACTTAAGTATCCTCACTTGTGGGGGCTCTTGATTGACTTTAGTATAATTAAGAAAGGTTTGTCCTTGTGGGACTGTGATCACTGGCATATTTTCCTAATACTATAATCATCTTTTTACAGCCCAATTCCTTAATAAACCCGTACCACTTAGAGTGTTTCAGTGGGTTTATGATATCTCCAATGGTGCACATAAGTATAGTTGATGAATGTCAAACAGAAAGCATTGCTATCAAAGAAGAATTACCAGCCGTTTGTAAGGAACTAGATGATATTATTGAGCCACAGCCACAGGAGGAACATCAAAGTGATGGTAGGTTTTTATGAACAAAAATAACAATTGGATAATAAATAAACCTATTTCAGTGCTAATTGCGTGTAATGTAACAGTTCAGATTAGATTATTTCAACAGTGAATGCGTCCAGGCGAGCATTACAGTGCATAATGTAATGATACAATTCGTAACATTGCAGTAGTGAGTGCGGAAAACCAAGCATTATACCTGAATGGATGTTACATGTACAAATACTCATTGTTCGATTGGTTAGAACAGTTAAAGACGTCTCATTCAATATATTGAATCGAAGTCGTATGATGTTGCCAGTCTTGTGTACCTTGTACTGGAATTATCACTGTGTACATTGTTATAAACTGTTTGGTAGATACAATTGTATGGAATAAAAGTTGTTGACAATAAAATGTTTCCTTGTCCATATGTGGAAGCCAATAAACCAGCTTGGCCTCCTCCGAAAGAGGAAAAGACAAAATGCTATTACACCCTCAGAACAATAACAAAGCATAGAAGGAAGGCTAAAAACAGAATTCTGTAACTACCTTTAGTCCCGTTCTATTATTAGGTACGATAAAGGATGTGGGAAAGAGATAAATGTTTTACTCTTTGTTTTACTTTCTTGGCATGGTCACAAGATCAATTGTCATTTGGTTAAAAAAGTTATAGTATGACGCGGCCAAATTTGATAGTACTTTGTTTCAATGCCTGACAGTTCGTTCATTGAATTACCTGACTTATTCGCGTGTTCATTGTTTACGTGTTTGTCGTAATCTTCCACGGTTTTGCGATGTTTTAATAATATTTCTACTGTTAGATTGCATGAATTCTTTGTTTAACTACAAATAGTGAGTGTGTGGACGCTGTGGAGCAATTTCTTGTGTGGTTGGGGGCTGCAAGTCCCATTCATAGCGAAAATAAAATGAACAATAAATATTGACCTTCCATCGGTAAGTTTTTGCTCAATTTCTTGTTGCATAAGATGTGATAAACGAATATAAATACATAACAAATATTGCTGTGTCACTATATAGCTGAAACCAGTCGTAATATTTATTCCAATAGAAGTTATTAGCGAATATTCGGAAATTGTTTTGGGGTTATCTTGATCAGCCATAGTGACGTAAATAATGTTGTCGATACTTTTCTTTTACAGATTTCCTAGACGATGTGAAAAAAAAAATGGATAAATTGTATTGGTAGACGAAATTGGACTCCAAAAAGCACAGCCACATAATATGCTCCAAGCATTTTACTTTGTATTCATTTGGTAATGAACCTATGAAATGGATGTAGCACGTTCTTTAAGTCGTCACTTAGAGAACATGCTGTTCCTACATTATTTGTTATGGATAGAACAGATGAAATGGTCTGATATACAGGATGATTTTTTTATCATGCACCAAATTGAAATGGGAGATTGTACTCATCATTATGAACAACTTTTACTAGGTATGGGACCAAACCTGAAATCGCGAAAAAAAAATCAGCTGTTCAGTACATTTTGACGAGTTTGATGTAGATAAATGTACTGAACAGCTGATTTTTTTTTCGCGATTTCAGGTTTGTTCCCATAGTAAAAGTTGTTCATAATGACGAGTACAATCTCTCATTTCGATTTGGTGCATGATAAAAAATTCATCCAGTATTATGATATAATTAAGGTATTTTATTGGCAATAAATAGTATCCCGTTCAAATTAAAACTTGATTTATTATATTACAGGAAATACTTATGGAAGTCTGCGAAGAAGGACATAGCGCAGTACTGCAAATTAAAAGAACCGCTCACCATCAACAGCAATCTAACATGAAGACAGGTATAACATTTCAGAAATATGTTCACTTGATATATGCGATACAATGATATTATATTAAAAATATCATTGATGCGATATCGTTCTTCTAATTATCCCAGTCGGAAATATAATCGTGTGCAAATTTATTTATTTATTTTTAATAAAAAAAATACGTAATTGTAGGATCCCGTAGCAATGGAAGTTGAAACAGGACCTGGTACATCAGTACAGATTAATGAATCGCCACTGATCTTGACATCTCGTAAAATCATCTCACATCAGTCAGGTAAGACATACAAATAAAACTATTTACCTAAATAAAAATGTTGATAAAAAATCTTACATAAATTTTATTGAGAACTGTTTGTTTTAGGAATCCTTGACACAGATGACAATAACAAATTCAGAAATAATTGGATTCCATCCCGATTCAAGAAGACTGCGCTTTTGGTGAGTTCCTGGTCGCCAGAGCCGACTCCAGAATCCTCAGGAAGTTCATTCGTACCGGGGCGGAATGATTATGGTGTGGGCTGGAATTCGCCTAACAGATTATTAAAGTTGCTAGGCATTTTATTTTTTTATTTAAAATATTATCTGGTCGTTATTTATTTTTTTTATGTACAAAAATTTGAATTTTCATAATAAATTTTATTTTTTCTCTAACAACCATTTTATTTAATCAAATAATTCAAATCTCTATTAAATTACGCTTCACTAATTTAAAATAATACATAATTAAAAAGTATTAAAATAAAAATTATTAGGTACTTTGAATACCCTTGTTCCCTAGACTTTGTTGAGTACCTAGTCTATGATGTAATCTAAAATTCAAATAAATATGAGAAAGTAAGTTGCTAAAAACATTTGCAAAACCGAATGTCTCCCACTTGTTTTCAATAAACTCATCAGTTATTATGGCAATTAAATACATTCTGGTTTAGCCGGGTCAGATTTAATACATGAAGAGCTGTCGGGAACCAAGAAAGACTTTGGTGATGATGATGACGAACTATTTAGTTCATACTTAAAGTATTGTTTCATTTTGAACGAATGTATTAAGTATTGGGATCATAAGGATGCTTAGTTAATTCAAAATTTTAGGTACGCACGGCTACAGATCAAGCTATACTATTCCAGTATAAGCTGATCTCGCATTTTATAGGATTTCCTTACAATTTGCGGTCAGTGTAAACTGGAAATGTATAGTTTGATGTGTAGCCGGGTGTACCTACGGTTATTATTCTTGGCAGTATAAGAAAGAATGTCATTGTAAATTCTATCGACGTTGAAATTTAGTGGGTACATCACTAGTCAGAATAAAATGAATGACAACCTACAAAATTTCGAAACGTCTTCTGTATACGTGTCCTTCTTTTACATCATAGCGGCTCCATAAGTCAAAATGAAACAAATATATTGAGTTCAGTTGCTATTTAAGCACTACTTCTATGCTTGTTGTTCTTCTGAGATTACACCATCCGACATTGAAAGGAGACAACACGTTTTTAAGAACCAAATATCTAAATGCTTCGTTACGAACACATTCCATCCATACATCCTCTATAACATCACATTCAGTACATTTCAAAGAGTTGACTTTTCCCATCAGGAATCCAAACTTATTTAATGGATTGTGTCCTGAGCGAAGTCTAAAACTCGCCACAATGTCTTGCCTTCCATATTGCATTTTTCAAACCAAGGGACTCAAGGCAAAGCTGGCATTATTTCTTTTTTTTTCGCGATTTCAGGTTTGGTCCCATAGTAAAAGTTATTCTAGGGATGAGGACAATGACCCCTTCAAATGTTGCCGCCGTTTACACTTACACCCTGTATAATCAATAAAGATACCGTAAGCTTCTTGCTTGAGGATCCGCAGGAAGTATTCAATTTAAAAATATGTTATTACCTCCTTTATTACATTAAACATACGTATAAATTAGCTTATTTCAGATAAAATAAATCCATACAATTACAAATTATCAAAATATATAGAAATAAACAAAATAAATTAAATTAAAATACAGAGAAATTAAGCAATCAATTATTACAATTATAAGTACCTATTGTGTTAGTAAAATATTATTCTTATGCACTACGTTAGTCAACACCCATCATGGTATGCATCCACTTGTTCTGGATAGGGCAACCCGCACGAGATACAACCATCGGCAGGGTACTGTTGCTACTGCCTCGCACGCGCTGCAACAAGGAGGCCACTGTCTTCCGTACAACCGCATGAAAGCCGTCCGTTCCCGCCTCCGCAAACATCCGGACGCACTACAATAGCGAGGCAGCCGCATCAGCATCCTGAAGACGTTGTTGTATTGCTCACGCAGAGCACTAGCAGCCGGTAGTAAAGGGCACGCCACAATTGCGGCGATAAGGCCCCTCTTGGAGGAGTGGTTGGAGAGGCGCCACGGCGTCCTCACCTTCCGCCTGACGCAGGTCCTCACCGGTCACGGTTGTTTCGGAAGGTTCCTGTTCCGCATAAGGCGGGAGGAAACGCCCGGGTGTCACCATTGTATGGATCGCCCGGAGGACACGGTGGAGCATGCAGTGGAGGTCTGCCCGGAACCTGGTCCAGGCCATGGTGCGCAGCGAGAGTGCATGGGTGGCCGTCACCTCCTTCTGGGAAGCAGTAATGCTCGCGAAGGAGGAGGCGGAACGCGTGAGGGAGAGACAACCTCACGCCCTCAGTCGCCGCAGGAGACGCCCTTGGTGGCGGGAATCGAGAGCCGATTTCCGTCCACCGTAGGCGCGGGGTTGCGGACGGCGAGTAGTAGGTAGCTCGCCGTCCGGTAAGGACCAGGCCCGGGTCGACAGCGCGTTGTGTTCCACGCGCGGCTCAAAGAGATGTCAGCAAAAGATGGGGTCCGATAGGGCCGATGCCGCGCTGCCGGGGTCGCAGGTTGTTCGAAAGAGATACCGTGGCCCTGGCATAGGCAACTGAAGGAACACGGGTGGGTTTTAGTCAGTAAAAGTCTGACACGCCCTTCCGCTCCACCCAGAGCGGGAGAAGTCATTTGATGATTATTTCCCATCCACAAAAAAAAAAAAAAAAACTGGCGAGTAAAGCTTATAGTCCAGGCAACGAAAATTTGTGGATGGAAAAGTCGAAAGCAGAAAGTTTGACTTAAGTACTTTGTTTGGACTAGGTAGGAGATAAACATATTAAAAGTCCTTACCCCTCTGAGGTGAGCCCGAGGGGGGATGTAAGCAAAAACCAAAAAATGGGACATTCTTTGACACCCCCCCCCCCTTCCCCTTCGGGCTCACCTCGGAGGACTTTTAGTATATTATCTCTTAACTAGTCCAAACAAAGTACCTAAGTCAAAATTTCTGCTTTCGACTTTTCCATCCACATGCCTATTTTGAGCACTCATTGACTGGACTATTACCCACCCACAGACTGCTCGAGTATAACGATTGGCAGTACGCCTTGAGTAACTTTCACTGCCCTCGAGCAGCGAGCGTGCAACCACATTCCCCCTGACTACCAATGCTCTGCGCTCCCTCTATGACGTCGTATAAACCGTGCGAAGCAGGGGCGGGTTCCTAGTTGATAATTGACTGTTTGTGATTACTTACAGAGCTAGAACTGGAGAATTTTGATAATAACTGTAAAGATGTAGCAGATACACCGCCACACCATTCTGAATCATATTTAGGAGATGATGTACCTTTAATTGAGTTTAAAACTGAAGTGGAAGAAGAACAAGTAGTATCCTCAAAGAAACGAAGAGCCAGGGAGACGAAGAGTAAGTATTAGATAGTTTAATCACACGCACGCACACGGAAAAATAAAAATACAAACAATGTTTACGAGTGTACGTGTGCACACTCGTAAACATTGATTGTATTTTTATTTTTCCCATTCTTTTTATCTTTATACATACAATGTAAGAGCGGAGCCTCAGCTGCAGGCATTTTATATGCCTAAATGGAGGCTCCTGGACATGCAATTTAAGCCAAATAATCTATAGGTAAGCAAACAGACCAATGGTTCCCCTGATAGGAAGTGGTTAGTGTTGAATTCTATCCATAGGACTGGTAGGTATCTCGAAGTCACAAATGATAAACTAGGACCATCGTAGTTAAATCATTAAACTGTTAATTTCTGATAACCAACTGCCAACTGCACGCAGCGGGTCGTGAGTGCTCTGAGAGTTCAGTACAATAATCCTTCAGGGTGTTGATGGGGCTGCCTCGCCATTGCAGTGCGTCAGCGATATTTGCAGAATCACAAGTTGATGGCTATCATGCTATTACTAGAAAAAGGGCAGCATCGCTGATGCGCAGAGTGAGAGACAGTCCAAACGGCTACCTGAGGCTACTCTCAATATGTTCAGTAATACTGAACGTATTGAGAGTCCTATCTGGAGGCACTGGATTCGGATACATTTATGACAGTTGTTACAGTTTTCTTTTTGTATGTGTGTATTACTAACACTATGGACAACCTACTCTGAATTAAATTATAAATAATAATAAAAAATAGTAGCCCACCGGTATCGTGTACAGGGTCCAAGCTTCCGGCAGTCAGGGCTCGAGAGAGAGGAACCTTCTAATAATGCGCGCCGTGTCCAGAAGTACCGCTTTCTGAAACAGGCCCTTAATGCAGCTGCCCAACGAGAGCCTCCTTAGGTGTTGGTCGAGGCTCTTGGCAATTAAGCCATTGGGTGATACGACTATCGGCACAATGATCGCAGAGTCCACATGCCAAATGTCGAAAACCTCGCGAGCCAAGATACTTGATTTTTTATCTTTCTCGGCTTTCACGAGGTTCCCGTCATGCGGAACCGTTATATTAATAATCATTGCGTGCCGCTCTATTCGATCCACCACCACTATATCACGCTTATTGGTAACAATAGTCCGGTCAGCGATGATGGATCGATCCTAGTACAATGAGGTATTTCCATTTTCGTGAACTGGGTCGGGCACAAACCTGTAGTTCTGTACTTCCGATTCCGCAAGGCTGTATTTTAGCGCAAGTTGCTGATGGATAATCCTGGCTACAAGGTTGTACTCTTCGTTAGCTAGAAGAGAACACGCGGAGATAATGTGTCGGATTGATTCTCCTGGACGGTGGCATGCCCAACAAATGTCAACCGAGCCGTCCTTCACAATAAATCTCCTGTAATTGTTCGTCATGATAACTTCGTCCATAATTGCACAGACAAAACCTTCGGTTTCCCCAATGAGGTCACCGGAACGCAGCCAGGCTACAGACGCTAGTAAATCTACATCGGGTCCATGTAGGGCCCGGAAAAAGCGTCCATGAAGCTCCTTACTCTGCCATACCTCCCTGCGATCGTTAGTGTCAAGTACTGCAGGTTTGCGCCAGTTCTCAATAGCCAAGGAGAGCGGGGTGAGGCCCTTGTCTACCGCGACCACATCTCGATGCATCCCCACGTGGCTTCTAGGAAATATTCCTTGAGACTGCATATGTCGCGATTGTGGAGGGTCTTAGCATTTAAAAAGCCTCTTTCAAAAATAATTCTTATTATTATAACATTACTAAATTGCCTCTTTTTCCAACACTTATTTTTTTTTTACTATTTTTTATCAATTGGATACCAATTTTACCAAATTTTTATCAGTTTTATTTTTATTATAATCAATTATTATTGTCTTATACTCTTCGTAATAAAACGGCATCAAAATACGTTTCGTAGTTTAGAAGAACAATGCAGTTTCACGATTTTGCTATGAAGGTGCTTTTAAATTAAAAAAATTAAAATTCATTTATTTCGGAACCAGTCCATATTATGCAAGTACATGTCAAATTAATAAAATTATATAAAGAATTCATTAAAATATTACAATTACACATTTCAAAACAAAACAAAACATTTGACACAAAACATTACAAAAGTCATTTACAACAACAAAAACACAATGAAACAAAAAGAAAGATGAAACAAAAAGACACGATGACAACTATATAGTTATCATCATATCTCCCTGCGTCATCTCAGTCTAAATTTAGGTTTGGAACCGGAGTGCTCAATATGCAGCCTGGTCCAGTACCGCATTATTGGGCAATCCAGATCCAAATCCATCCTCCATGCGAACAGCTGAAGGTAGCTGTTGGAACTGCCTCGTACGCGGCGCATCAGGGACACAACTCTCTTGCGAATAATCGCTGCAAAACCATCTATATGTGCGTCCGTAAACATACCCGATGCACTACAGTAGCGAGGCAGCTTCATCAGCGCCCTGAAGGCATTATTATAGAGAACACGCAGGGTGTCGTACGATTTTTTCGTATGCTTGACCCATAGGCTGCACGTGTAAAACGATTGGCAAAATGCCCTAAACAACGTAGCTTTGACTTCCGCAGTACAGCGCGCAAACCTACGAGCCAGCATATTAGCTCTAACAGATAAAGCCCTGCGCTCCCTGTCTATATCAATATCATCTGCAAGCGTGTCGGTGACCCAGTGGCCCAGGTACTTGAATTGCGAGACTCTTTTAAGGACACTGCCATTCAGCATGACCTGTGGGACAATGTCATAAGTTTTAGATCCTGCCTTAAACACCATGAGCTCGCTTTTAATGGCGTTATAGCTGAGCCCGTGGGTCCCCGCATACCGCTCGCAGATAGAAATCAGTTTTCGAAGGGCACTGATCGATGGACTCAGCAGCACCATGTCATCCGCGTAACTGATGTTGTTGACAAGAACACCATCAATCGAACAGCCCACACCGGCGCTACTGAGTTCACGGACCAGACGGTCAATATACAAGTTGAAGAGAGTCGGCGAGGTTAGCCCGCCTTGCCTTACACCACATTCCAACCTGTATTCAACCGATAGTGACCCCGACCACCGCACAAAATTGCTTTGGTTGCCATACCAATACTTTAGGAGACCTATGTACTCAGTAGGTAGATCCGTATCCTCCGACAACTTCTGCCATAACCTGTCGTATGCAACAAGATCAAACGCTTTAGATAAATCTAAGAAGCAGGCATAGACAGGTGTGCTTCTGTCAGTGTAGTATTGGACGGTATGCTTGAGATTCAGTATAGCCATTTCTGTTGACAAACCAGGGCGAAAGCCAAACTGTGCATCATGAAGCTGTACGTGTTGTCTTAACTGGATATCAATAACACCGTCCAACACTTTAGCAATGACTGTCGCGAGTGATATAGGCCTGTAGTTACTTAATTTAGAGGCGTCTCCTGTCTTGCTCTTTACTATGGGGACAACTATCGTTCTCATCATTGCCTCAGGGAGGTACGAATGCCTTATGCAAAATGTAAATAACATAGCGAGCACCCTTGGCAGATGAACACCCGCATGCTGCAAGTGTTCTATGCTGAGCGAGTCATGGCCTGGAGATTTTCCTCGCTTCATGTCTCCGATCACCTTGGCAACCTGCTTCGCAGTGATTCGAACAAGCGGTTTCGCCAGACTAGTACCTCCCGCTTCTGTAGTGGTAGTCGCGGGTAACAGTGGAGAAAGTACCCCAAAATGCTCCTTGAATAAGTTGGCAATTTTGTCGGCGTCACTAACCCCCTCTACACTAACTGGAACACTCGGCCTCGGATTCAATTTGTTAGTCTCCTTCCAAAACTTACTAAAGTTTTTTGTGGCATGCTGTGATGCAAGAAAGTCCATCTTTATCTGAGTTTTATTGTCTCTACACCACTTGAGCTGATGTTTAAACCAACTGCGTGAGTTTTTCATTTGGTCATAAGCCTGACCGGACGTATTTTTGCCCTGGGCGACCCACTCATGAAACCGAAGCCTAGCCTCCTCATATGCCTTTTTGCAGTGTTCGTTCCAGCCAGTCACATACTTGCTATTTTTATCTTTAATTGTTCCACTTTTAGAACACGTTACCGCAGCGTCCCTAAGCACATTTACTACATTATGATACAATTTATCAATTATTTGTCTGTGGTCTATGTTATTACACATTCCATCTGCGCAGTTATGTAATTCACAAGGAAAATTGATATCACGCAGCTTAGTTGAGCAAATGTAAAAATATTTATTGAGCTGCTCTTTATCTCTTTCGCCCCATATAGCCTTATCCGGCAATGAGCCTCTCATCTGTACTTTCGGTACCAAAATATTAAGGTCACATAATAGTTCGACAGCGAAATGATCGGAACATGACATCTCATACCGTATACTTGAGGCCAGAACTGTTTCTTTCGCGACTTCGGTAATGATGATATGGTCCAACCATGACGTAGTCCCGTAAGCATTACTAAGGAATGTATACGTACCTGAATCTAGTCCCAACCATTCTATGTCTGCACAGGTCCACCGTTGCTCAGAACAGAACTTCAAAAGCTCATTGCCAAATAAGGCGCCTGGATTAGCGTTAAAATCCCCTAGTATAAACACTGTGTCAGTACCACAAGTCTCTATAATAGCACTAATCTCGCCGAGGCAACTCACAAAAACTTCAAAATTGTCAAGACTATTCGTTGGCATATACACCGACATCACTAATAATTCGCGATCATCAAACATTACCTTAACGGCCACTATACGCTCACTCTCACAGTCTACGACCGAAACCGATTGAAATACACTTTTACGCCACAGAATAGCCACTCCGCCGTATGGCCTGCCCGACAGCATACCCGAAGAAGTGTCCACTGAAGATTTCCCGGTGTACGCAAAATCTTGATCAATTTCTCCTAGGTATGGAATGTCGTCCGGTAGTAGCCATGTCTCTTGTAAAGCTAAAAAGTCTGCCGTGTGACACAATGTCCTGACGTATTCAATGGAGTTCTTAACAGAATAGCAGTTAAAACTCACGAACTTAGTTGTGTTTATTCTCTTGCCTGTATTGTGATCCATTATCCTTATTTTTAAATTCAATAAATTTTCTAACAGTTATGCCTTCAGGCCATAAAGTGTCATCTAGAAACAGAGAGAGCTTCGCACTAGGTACCTGCATTTTATACGAATTGTACTTCCTCTGCACCTTCGGTTTTATCTTGTGCAGAGTGACATGAACTCGAGTTTTTTCTAATATGTAGTCAACAATGTCCGTCTCTGATGTGCTTCTGTCAACATTATTGATGAACAAAGGTACCTGGATATCAGCAGCTTTGAACTTTTCACTGCCTGTATTTCGTGCTTTGCCTTCCAGTGTATTAAAACGATTTTTCAATCTCCTTTGTTGTACTAAAACCCATTGCTCGTTCGGTTTCTCAACCTTCCATTGTTTTTCTGTACTCATTACATCCGCAAAAGAATTATGTAAAGACACATTCGCACTCGTACTACAATTCTCCCGATACATAGGCGCTGATAACTCAAGCGACGACAGCGGCGGCGGCGGCGGCAGCGCATTTATGTTCAAAGTCGCAGTACGTGCGCACTCCTTCACTTGCGCTGGAACGTGCGGGCTGGGCGTCGCAGGAGGTCGCGCGGGCGCAGGGGTTCCCGGCACCGGCGGCGTTCGGACCGCAGTGACACAAGTAGCACTCGGCAATGACTCACCGTCCGAAATGGGGGGTAGTCCGGCCGGTCCGCTATCCAAAAAATAACTATTTGATATATTAGCACCTCCGCCTCTCTTTTTACTAACATAACAGTCAAAGTTATTGTTCACCAAAGATGCATTTTTCAAATTAGTAAGTTCATTTTTGATTTCGTTAAACTTTTCTTCAGTAACATACGACTCCTTAATCGTTCTTAATTCATTTTGGATGACCAGCATATCCTTTAAGAGCTTCGTCGGATCGACATGGTCAAAATGAACTGGAGGTAGCTTCTGTAAGTCCCTTGCAACAAAAACTGGAATCAAATCCGGATCAACTTCTTTAAAAAGGCTTACAACGTCAAATAAATCTCTCTTCGAGCGTCCATCCTTCCTTCTATTTATCTTTTTCTTTGAAGTAGGCACTGATTCGAATAGCAAGCTCTTTGCATTTTCGATCTCCTCCGAAGAAAAACTCGACACACACAGCTTCACTAAACTTTCTTCGTTCATAATGTCTACTTTATTCTGGATAAAGGCTAATAACTCACTAACTACTAAATTGCACTGATTGCATTTTACAATATTATTAGACGTCATCTTTGCGCGATGAGTCACCGACTCGACATACGTTCGCTCGCTAGCGCTTACGGACGCGACTAACGCGACTTACGCGCTTTCTACTTAGATATAGATTTATTATTATTTTAATGTAGTTAATATTGATATTTGGTATTTATTTTAGTTATTTACTAACCACAACACACACACGCATGCATGTCACATCATTTCATTTTCATTTATTATAAATGGGACACACACTTACTTGAGTTAATTAAAAGACAAATGTTAGTCCTTTAGAGCTACTTAAGATACGAGATGACCCAAAATCATCAATTAACGAAGTTAATCACTTTTTTAGTAACGTGGGCAAAAATTTGGCGGCAAAAATTATATCACAGGCTCATACACCAACCACGGCCAGTAATCCTTGTACTCCTACTTTAGGCCAAGATAGCTCTCAAAACCCCCCCCGTCGACTCTCTTACGATATTGGAGGCTGATGAAGCAGAAGTAGAGTCATCATACTTCATACTTCAGTTGCGAGATAACTGTGCCGTGGGATGGGATGGAATATCATCTTTACTACTGAAAAAAAACCGACATGTACTGGTCCCTCCGCTGACTTACCTCTGTAACCGTTGCTTTCAAACAGGTGTATTCCCGGATGCTCTTAAGAAGCCAATTATACACCCTATTCATATGGGAGGGGACAGAAGCTGTGTTAACAATTATAGGCCAATATCAGTATTGCCAGCCCTTTCCAAAATTCTTGAAAGGATTTTAAATAAACGTCTAGGGAGCTTTTTAGACAAACATAAAATAAATGCAGGGAATCAGTACGGATTCCTACAAGGAGTGTCGACCGAGGATGCCGTTTTGGATGTCACGCAACAGGTAGCTAGAAATCTAGACAGTAAAACCAAATGTTTGGCAATCTTCCTGGACCTTGCAAAGCATTTGACACAGTTTCTGTTCCCAAACTTATTGCTAAATTAGAACTCGTTGGTGTACGTGGTTTACCACTTGAGATTTTCAGGGATTACCTCAAAAACCGTACCCAACTGGTCAAAATTGGTTCGTACTACAGTGACGAGGAACCAGTAACTTATGGTGTCCCTCAAGGAAGCATACTTGGGCCTTCGCTCTTCCAAATTTACGTGAACGACCTGTGCAGGATGTGTCTCGCTAATTGTAACATTGACGTGTATGCAGATGACACCGCTATTCTTGTTTACGGACCTACTTGGGATGTGGTCAAAGCTACTGCAGAAGAAGCCTTGTGCAAAATAATGAAATGGCTCAATAGAAACCTTCTACACTTAACTTGAGCAAAACATCATACATACCATTCGCAATCCGACATAACACTACACCTCCTCATACTTTCTCTGTAATTGCTCACTCGTGCTCGAATTTGCTTAGACCTTGTGGCTGCCCAGCACTCACCAGTGCGGACAGCGTAAAGTATCTTGGAGTGCAGATTGATAGCGGACTAAGATGGGACAAGCAGATCCAAGTCGTTACTACAAGAACATTGCGACTTATACACATCTTTAAGTCCCTTAGAGACTTGGCTAGTCCTGACACACTGAGGATGGTGTATCATGCGCTGTGCCAGTCAGTTCTTGGGTATTGCATAACTGCATGGGGAGGTGCAACTAAAACCAGTTTTTTGAGAGTGGAAAGAGCGCAAAGAGCAGTACTCAAAGTTCTATCTAAAAAACCCTACAGGTATCCAACAACGCAACTGTATGCTGTCTGTAAAGTTCTCACAGTACGTCAACTCTTTGTGCTCCGATCACTTCTTAGAGCACATGTCGGTCTGCCTCCGCCAAACCCAAATAAGCGAGTAAATCTCCTTCCAAGAACCCAACACAAAGCCACCTTCGCAGAACGCCAATTCTACATATTAGGTACACACATAAATCACAATGTAAATTCGCTATTAAATATTTTAAAATTAAACACATACAAAATAAAATCCGTAGTAACAGAGTGGCTACTACAAAAGGTCTTTGCTTACATACATCACCTAGTAATCCAACACCTAGGCAGTAGTAGTCTTACAGCCTTTACTCTAAAACGTACACAGTTAGGCACTTATATTCCCCAATCATAAACTCAAACGTAACACGACATTCCATTTAACTCACACATACATAACACACATCATACATACATAACACACACCATACATACATAACATAACACACACCATACATACATAACTTTTCTTTCACTACACATAACAAAATTACAGAAGCTTATTAGTATCAACACCGTTCATTTCTTGTATTAATTATTAAAAAACAATTATTTGGCCGAACACTGTCTTTTAGAATACAGGCTATCCTAGTCTATGAGACTGGGTTTATATGCTTTTATACAGATTTTGCATTATATGAACTGTAATGTAATGTACATTTTAAATGTGTTTCTGTATATTTATTGTGAATAAACCTTTTATTTTTTTTTATTTTTAATTCAGATTATTCTAGCGTATGGCACTCGTGGGTTGCAGCTGAAAATCAGCGTCAGGTGGCAGACCTTATGCTGTCATCTGACAATATGCTGAGCTGAGGACCTTTTGGCATTACAATAATTGTTTTATGGTTTTATCTACACCCATGCTATAAATCCTCTATAAAAGTTTCTGAAACAGTTAGCTTATTGCCAATATTAAAACAGCCAGTGTCATAGTAACCATGGTAACCATAATAGCATCCAAAAGGGTGTTTTAATGTTGTACTGAATTTCATAATGCAACTCGTTTCACTACAACAGCGCCGTAATTTAAAAAAAGAACTTATTCGAATTCACGTCGTATACTATGACGCCGGCCGCCATGTTCGATACGAGTATTACTATTGCAAAAAACTGTTTCAGAACCTTTTATAAAGGATTGATAACATGGATGTAGATAAAGTCTTGTATGCAATTGTACATAATTAGGTATTAACCCACTCATGTGATACTATTACTAAACCCACATTCGTGTTTTAATACCCCTTATTATACGTCAGTTGCATAAATAACTATTATAGTTTTAAGGTGTACAGTAGTACTCAACTAATAAGGCGCGTCGTGAATCTTCGTTCGCGCAGAAAAGAAAGTATGGCCCCGAAGATTAACGAGATTGCTTAAAACTTACAATCAACCTTAGATCACTACTATAAGGTTCATAATACACTGCAGCTGTTAGTTCCATCTCACTCGCAAGTATGGCGGCTGTCAAGCGGCGCGCGCTAACATGGCGGCAGCTACCGACCAATAGCGGTACAGGCAAAAGCGTGGAGCGTGCCGATTGGTCAATAGCATTTCCCGCGCTTTGAAAATTCATCTTCTGCGCAGGTACATCGATAAGCCATATTAGTTGGGGACTACTGTACCTACCTATTTATATTTTGCTGTAATGCCAAATAAACGCATTTTTCTTTCTTCTTTCTTTCTTTCTATTGTTGAAAAAAAAAACTTTTTTACAAAAAAAAAACAACCGACTTCCAAAAAAAACACTACAAAGTGAAAAATAACTTTAATTTCAGAAGTCGGTGTCTTTGGATCAATATTTTAGCTTTTTGCCACTGACTTCCGAAATTAAAGTTATTTTTCACTTTGTAGTGTTTTTTTTGGAAGTCGGTTGTTTTTGTTTTGTAAAAAAGTTTTTATTTTTCACTTTTTAGTGGGTCAGTTTCTAATTTATCTAAGTTACAATAGCCCAATGTCAACTGCTCATCACCTTTTACAAAATATTGCTTTTCCCGATGCAGGGACGTTAATTGTTGAGGAGTTCTCCAAGTAAGAACCAGGAGAACTGGAGCTCCATGTTGAAGTCACCATCACCATTATGCATTTTGACGAGCATAAATTGCTTTGCTTAGCAACCATATTAAAGTAATCGAATCGCAAACCGTGAAATACTTAGATATAATTATTTCCGATGGCCATCTGTGGTCTTTATCATCAGTTCCAGTTCACCAAATGGTACTTTCCGAGAGCAAATGCACGAGTTACTATAAAGAATACCGAAATCGCTATAGGTGTGCCCATAAAGTTTGAGGGTTTCCCTCGATTTCCATGGGATCCCATCATCAGATCCTGACTTTATGATCATGTGACCACCACCTGGGAAGTATACCCTTTGAAACGAAAAACAATAAAATTTAAATCGGTCCAGCCATTTTCGACTAATCGGGGAACATACATTAAAAAAAAAAAAAAAAAAAAAGTTCCGACGAATTGAGAAAAAAAAGTTCTCAATTCGTCGGAACTTTTTGCAGTCGGTTAAAAAGTTGCTGGAAAAAGATACAAAGTTGGAAACCTTCTAAATAAAGTGAATGTTACTAATTCCCTTGAACAGACAGGGTTCGTTTAAACTTTGATCACTTTCGGAACAAACCATACGTCTATGTTAGTGCAATTTTGAACTTAATGTCTCTGGTCCGTTTAATGCAATGTCACCAGAGGAATTTCTGATTCATCGAGTGCATGTCAATCTTCTTCCAACATTGTACTTACCAGCTTTATAAACACAGGGGCGACCGTTGCGAAGAAACCAAAACTAGGCACACGAAGAACAAAACAAGAAGATGCAATAACAGCCGAGAAAACGAAAAAAGACAAATCAGACTCGAAAGTTATCCGAACAACTCAACAACGTACGTCCAAACCTGCCACTTATTTCAAAGTGCCTTACAATAGCGATCAGCATAGTTTTAATCGAGTAAAAAAAAATATACATACTCGCACACAAATTGGTGAAAAACCTCATAAGTGTGATGTATGTCAACGTAGTTTTAGTAAAAAGAGTACTTTAACAAACCATATTCGTATACACACTGGTGAAAAACCATTCAAGTGTGATGTATGTCAACGTAGTTTTAGTGAAAAGAGTACTTTAACAAAACATATTCGTATACACACTGGTGAAAAACCATTCAAGTGTGATGTATGTCAACGTAGTTTTAGTGAAAAGACTAATCTAACAAATCATATTCGTATTCACACTGGTGAAAAACCATTCAAGTGTGATGTTTGTCAACGTAGTTTTAGTGAAAAGAGTACTTTAACAAAACATATTCGTATACACACTGGTGAAAAACCATTCAAGTGTGATGTATGTCAACGTAGTTTTAGTGAAAAGACTAATCTAACAAATCATATTCGTATTCACACTGGTGAAAAACCATTCAAGTGTGATGTATGTCAACGTAGTTTTAGTGAAAAGACTAATCTAACAAATCATATTCGTATTCACACTGGTGAAAAACCATTCAAGTGTGATGTATGTCAACGTAGTTTTAGTGAAAAGACTAATCTAACAAATCATATTCGTATTCACACTGGTGAAAAACCATTCAAGTGTGATGTTTGTCAACGTAGTTTTAGTGTAAAGAGTTCTTTAACAAGTCATATTCGTATTCACACTGGTGAAAAACCTTGACAAGTGTGATATATGTCATCGTAGTTTTCGTCAAACTATTAATTTAACAAAACGTTTTATTCGTATACAGTCTGGCTAAAAACCATTCAAATGTGATATGAAAAACGGTTGAGGACTAAAAACAATATAAGTTGGCCTGTACATCGCTTTCCTGCCCCTGTGCCGGTGTGTGTGTGTCGTGTTGATTGTGGTCGGCTCAACATGACTTCCCTTTCCATTCTCTCCATTCCCCCATTGGCGTGTTACGGTGGAAGAATTAAAAGCTAAAATGAATCCACTTATAGATACTACCCGTCCCGTGCTTACTATCCGTGGAGTTTCTTGCCGGCTGTTCTCCAAAGGAAACACCGTGCACCTAGCTTCTGACGTTTCTTATGTGCCCATGTAGGTTTATGTGAAATTATTTTATTAGCTTTTGCCCGCGGCTTCGCCCGCGTGATAGTTGGAAATTATCCTACGGGATACGAAAAGTATCTTATGTCGCTAACCCAGGTCATGGTCTATCCGTATGCCTTTCATCCAAATCCTTCATCTGTTCAGCCGTTAAGGCGTGAAAAGGTAATAGACGGAGTCGCTTATATAATTTGTTAAAACACAAAAAATGGTAAAAAGACAAAAATTCTTTACCAAAAATGATAAACTTCATAGAGATATGTATTGTTTTAATTTGGAACAAAGCACTAGGAAATACAACAATGACACACAGGACTTGCAATCTCAACTTGACCATCTACTAGAGAAACTTAGTTTAATGACTGATAAATATAATCCGAATATCTGATGAGGGAATCTGTATTGGCAATGAATGAGCTGGTTAACTCACAAACAAACAAGTGCGAGCATTGTCTGACACCGCCCAATATACCTACACCGGACCATTCATTGTCAATATGCAACACCACCTTGCCGCAGGCTTGTGTTGTGGATTTGACAATAAGAAATATTGTCAACAAATTGTAAATAATGATATTGTATTGTTTTGTGATGAGATTGGAAAGGACTTAGGTCACTTGTTGACACATGATTCCGGGACGCTCAATAATTAATCACTGTATGCCTGGTTGTTCCTTACTTTTTATTTTAGATAAGCAAGCTATTAGATTAAATAAATTTTATGTAAAGGAAGAGTTGAGGAGTAGGTATTTAAGAGTTCAGATAAATAATGTTGCCTAGTATTGATTAAAGTAAATAAGTGTAAAAGTGTTAGTATGGATAGGTAAAGAAAAAGTTTAAATTCATTGTTAAAAGTCTATTACAGTATGTTAAGTGAATATTATTAAATACATAAAATATAAATGTAAGGAGGCGTGTTAGTATACTCATAGCTTTATGATACATTAATATTTTTGTATCCGGGCAACACTTCCTCTCTCTTCCGGGTTTGCATGTATTTCTCAGTGTTTTGTAATTCTATAAATAATAAATAAAGAACCGTTTCAGAACTAAATAGTGTTTATTATCAATCGGCCAATTTTTTAACATAACGAACATAATATATTAATTTCGAAAGGCAATCGCCCTAGCAAAACCCGATGGGTCCCATTTGTACTATGGAACATGACGTAATAGAACAAATTGAGAAAATATTGTCCCTATTTGTATATATTATATAGAACTACATACTAGATTTTGCTCCTGTTTTTATTTGTCTGTGAATGCACAGAACTAAATGGGAATCGCTTTTCCCAAATTCTTCCAAGATGAGATATTTATGACGAGAATGACACTAATCACGATACAGTTCACTATCAACAAATTGAAACTACTCGCTACATAATATTTTTATTTTGAAAAATAAAAGCAAAACAGCAGTTAAACGATACGCGTTTCTGTAACTACAAACTAAAAACAATTCTTCTTACCCAATGACGTATTATAGATAGACGCGTCATACACGAACATCAGTGCTTTCAAAAACAGCGTAAGCCATGATGTACCAACATACCAGTATATACAATCATACTGGCCGCAAAGAAAAGGAAAGACGCATGCCGATACCTGTTGTAAGAAAGAGATGAATATACTTATTTAATTACGTCACTAGCTGCTGCATGCATGGACCTAATATACTATATAAACAGGACTGAGCTCTCCAAAAATCTTATGATACAAAAATTAACCTTAGGTATTGTACTTTAGGTTTACTTTTGATAGGATATCTTAGCCGAGGCAAAACGAGCCGAGAGAGAGAGCCCGACTTGAGTAATTTGTCCCTTTTGCTCAATTGCCAACAGATAAAAATGATAAAGATGGTAGAAAAATTTCACCAACTACAAGTAGGTAAAATAAGTTACGTATATTTTTTTTTAGCATTTATGTTCGCGACGAAGCGTCACCAAAATAGTGATATAGTTTTTTTCTTATTTAAAGTAGAATCATAGTCGGCGACGAGACCCTATCTGGCGCACATAGGCGCAAGTAGCGGGGGACCGTCGGAGTATCACGTTCAGTACGATCGCGAGTTAAACGGGATTTCTAAGTTGGAATATCAAGGGGTTTTTGTTGATATAGGTTTTATTTACTTGATTTAACTTAAATTCGTACACTATAGTGTTTTTATAGTCTGTGTTAGTGTAATAGTGAAGTTTCATAAGGAAAACTGTAAGTACAACCTCTATAAACTTCAATTCAGTGGGCTATATAGCCGTCTTCTATAGTTTTGTTGGTGCGTCCTGGTAACCTAGATCAAGACCTAGACCTGGACGTAATGTTAGACGTCCAGTTTATCTGCAAAACCCACTTAATTGGGTTTATAGAGGTTGAAACTGTATTTTTGCTAATATGTTTTATCATTTTAGGGTTTCAGGGCGCGTCACGCCCTGAAATATATAGTGCCGATATTTAAATTATCGTATTTTTCTAGGTCATTAGACCAGCTTGAGATACCTGTTTAGACCATTGAAATAGCTTTAGTAGTTTTTGAGTAATTTAGCTTGCAAAATATTTTTTAATTAAAATAATAGAATTTTTAGTGTTTACACAGTAATATCTTTTCAGTCAATAACATTACAGGAATTTCAGTTATCTCAATAGTTGCGCAGTATAATGCCGATTCTGACAATGTGTCACATGTTGTATTTCATGAAATATTTAAGCTAGTTATAAGCGATTTTGTGAATTTTTTATAATAAAAATACAGACAAAATAAAGTTGAAAACAGGAGACGATTCGCGGTCCTCAGTAAGGTAAAGTTTCGAGGTACCTAAGCGCGCACGAAAACATAGCAATTTGTAGCCATCGGCATGGTACCACCTGTTTCCTGAAGAGTGCGCCAGTCGTCTCCTGAATTCCGCTGAAGACTTATCAAGATGCTGTTTCATTGAAAATAATCCTTCAGAACCTCACAAGAACATAGCTGCTGGTCATCGGTTGCAGATAGCCCGAGCCTATAGGTGCAGGACGTCAGCGTCGTATGGACTAGGAGGCCTAACCTCACACATAGGCATACACCTGGATAGGCTTACACACTCCTTTCACCTCACCGTGTCCATCGATCACGCCCGTCCGGCACAATTTAGATTAGTTTTAAATAATTTTATTTATAGGTTTACAATCTGTATACCATAGTCAATAATTTTATAAGTAAGCTCCAGGAGTAAAATAATAAAAATAATATAATTTTGATTATTGTTTGGTAGCTATCATATAATTACTCTGGTAACACTGAAATCTGACATCAATGGTTTCATGGCGGTTTTTTTTTCAATTTAGATAGCGAAAATGGTGAGAAAGTGTTGCATCAAGAAATGTAAAAGTGAATGTTATGCTGGTTGTGGCATTTAATTTCACAGGTAAGCAACTTGTAAGGAATAACAAAGATTTAAATAAATCTCGATAAAAGACCTAAAATTTTTACTAAATAATAACAATTTTGAGTCTAAGTAGTGTAACCATGCTCTAGACGTTTTGTAGACAGAAGACTTAACGTCTTCTATCTACAAAAGCTATAAGTAGTGTATTTCTGATTAAAACTATTAATATTAGGCGCATAATAAATACAATTTGTACTTACGTATCGCATGATTGAAATAGCATTATTTTTAAGTTGTTTACAGCTTTCCATCCAAAGAAGAAATTCAACAAATATGGTTGGATGTAATTCAAGAATTCTTTTTAGTTCCCTTTGCTTCAATTACATACCTACCCAAACCAGCTCCGTAGAGTAAACGAAAAAAGAGCAAGAAAGTACCATGGTCCCAGAACGAGATTCTACATGCCTACTTCATCATAAGCCACGTATACCTACGTGATCAAATTTGATGATTCGCCACAAGACGAGTCTCACCAATATTGTAGTCCTTCCTTCTTGCCTCCAAACATGGGTAGGTACACGATTCAACACCGACATAGAACACAATAATGTTCAGTTTCATAAAGGAGCTTTCGCAAAAGGTCTATTTCTTTATATTATTTAATTACAATATGTTTGTAATACAAACAATAACACAACAATTTGAAATCACTTATGGTAGTCCGACCGGACGCAAATTATCTCTGTATAAACGAATTTTCCTGTTTGTCATAAAAATGTTTGGTCACCCTATTAGAAGGAGATAAACTGCCTCAATGTGACATATCTCTCTCTGCTCGTGTTTTTGGTATGAGAGCTCAGTCCAGTTTGTATATTAGGTCCATGGCTGCATGTTCATTGGCGCGCGTGCGTGACTGATATCACGCCGGGCAATTATCCTTAATTTAATTTGCCATTTTTGAGCCCGGGTAACGCATCTAAAGGTAATATATCACTGTTCTTACCGCTAATACAGGGTGTAAGGGACAGCCCTCCGCAAACTGATAGGGTGAATTCAGTATGTCATACTAAGATGACCGGAACATGAAATTTTTTCAGGAACTTTAAGGGAATCCAATAAACCTGATTTATTTGTGTTTTTATGCACAAATCGGAGCGTCTATTACTGGTTGGGAGGGGTAGGTATGCGGTGAGTTCGATGAACTCTGTAGCTAGACAGAAAGTGAACAGCTGATTTCACGCGTCGTTGGTTAGAGTATTTCAACATCCATTGCTGGTTTTTTTTTTGGTGTTTTTTTTGCAGTTTTTTTTTACATAAATGGAATGCTGCGAACACACAATGCAATTTTACATTGAAATAATGAAAATGTAACTGAAAATTTTTTTGAAAAAATGAAAATTTTCCTGAGAAAATTTCCGGTGGAATATGATTCAAAATGAGGAGCTGAATGCACCCTGTTAGTTTGCGGAGGGCTGTCCCTTACACCCTGTATATTCTTATATTAAACAGTCCGCGATAAAAACAAACTAAAACCATTCCTTCTTTTAACTAAAACATTCTTATATTAAATAGTGCCCGGAAAATACTTATTCTGTAGAAAGAGTCCTGGCAACGGCCCGTGGATGACATACCCTCTTCACTCATACTTACACTGTAATCTTGCAGAGAGTAAAAAAATAAATCTATCAAGATTGTTTTTGGTAACTGCAACTGTTTTAACATAAAATACATATTTTCAAATATTGACGCCGAGTTATTGAGACAACAATCAATATTTGATTTCATGTACTGTCAAAGCCTTTTCATATAAAGTCTTTGGTTGTTTTGAGAACAATTTACGGATTACTTCAAGCCTGTTCATTTTAATTTAGTTTCTTTTAGTTTTGTTCAAAACAAGTATTGACATTTTCACTTTTTTTTTTGTGAATTATTTTGTGAACGGCCAGTGTGTTCTTTAATGAGTCGATAAGTAAATAGTTATATAAGCACATGGCAGTGTATTTTAAAGTTAGTTCCGTGTAGAATAAAGAGCTATATCGTTACGCTGCTCCTTTTCTTGTCCCAATCCGTTCTGGTTTTTTATAATAATTTGTGGACCATTTTACGAATCTTCATGTAAAACTGTCAAACAGATGAATTGCGTACTATGTATTGTACGCAGATAAATTATGAATTGTCAGTTTGTGACCGTTTTACGATTTCAAGATTCATAATACCTATTATCCTATTATGATTCTGCAAAAGTGGCCGTTTTAGCCCCCCAGTTCATAGTACATTATTATTATGCCCGGATTACTTAAAAGCCTCTGTAGCCAGGTCATTAAATCAATCAATCTGCCTAGCCTTTTCCCAACTATGTTGGGGTCGGCTTCCAGTCTAACCGGATGCAGCTGAATACCAGTATTTTACATGGAGCGACTGCCTATCTGACCTCCACAACCCAGTAACTGGGTAATACGATACCCCTTGGTAAGACTGGTTGTCAGACTTTCGGGCTTCTGACGACCCGTAACGACTGTCAAAGATCCACGAATAACAGCCGGGACCAACGGCTTAACGTGCTTTCCGAGGCACGGAGGAATCTCGATATGTAAAGATGGTCACCCATCCACTGACCAACCCCGGCAAGCGTAGCTTAACCTGACGGATCGACCCGTGCGGCTGTTATTACTTAGCCACGAGCTCCACGAGATTTTTTTTTTGTGGTAAATAACCACAAAAAAAATCTAGTAGGATAAAACCTCAGAACAATAACAAAGCATAGAAGGAAGGCTAAAAACAGAATTCTGTAACTACCTTTATTCCCGTTCTATTATTAGGTACGATAAAGGTACGATAAAGGATGTGGGAAAGAGATAAATGTTTTACTCTTTGTTTTACTTTCTTGGCATGGTCACAAGATCAATTGTCATTTGGTTAAAAAAGTTATAGTATGACGCGGCCAAATTTGATAGTACTTTGTTTCAATGTCTGACAGTTCGTTCATTGAACTAGCTGACTTATTCGCGTGTTCATTGTTTACGTGTCTGTCGTAATATTCCATGGTTTTGCGATGTTTTAATAATATTTCTACTGTTAGATTGCATGAATTCTTTGTTTAACTACAAATAGTGAGTGTGTGGACGCTGTGGAGCAATTTCTTGTGTGGTTGGGGGCTGCAAGTCCCATTCATAGCGAAAATAAAATGAACAACAAATATTGACCTTCCATCGGTAAGTTTTTGCTCAATTTCTTGTTGCCTAAGATCTGATAAACGAATATAAATACATAACAAATATTGCTGTGTCACTACATAGCTGAAACCAGTCGTAATATTTACTCCAATAGAAGTTATTAGCGAATATTCGGAAATTGTTTTGGGGTTATCTTGATCAGCCATAGTGACGTAAATAATGTTGTCGATACTTTTCTTTTACAGATTTCCTAGACGATGTGAAAAAAAAATGGATAAATTGTATTGGTAGACGAAATTGGACTCCAAACAGCACAGCCACATAATATGCTCCAAACATTTTACTTTGTATTCATTTGGTAATGAACCTATGAAATGGATGTAGCATGTTCTTTAAGTCGTCACTTAGAGTACATGCTGTTCCTACATTATTTGTTATGTATAGAACAGATGAAATGGTCTTGATATATTATGATATAATTAAGGTATTTTATTGGCAATAAATAGTATCCCGTTCAAATTAAAACTTGATTTATTACATTACAGGAAATGCTTATGGAAGTCTGCGAAGAAGGACATAGCGCAATACTGCAAATTAAAAAAACCGCTCACCATCAACAGTAATTTAACATGAAGACAGGTATAACATTCAGAAATATGTTCACTTGATATATGCGATACAATGATATTATATTAAAAATATCATTGATGCGATATCATTCTTCTAATTATCCCAGTCGGAAATATAATCGAGTGCAAATTTATTTATTTATTTTTAATACAAAATACGTAATTGTAGGATCCCGTAGCAATGGAAGTTGAAACAGGACCTAGTACATCGGTACAAATTAATGAATCGCCACTGATC
The DNA here is from genome assembly GCA_905163495.3 of Cosmia trapezina. NCBI lineage: Eukaryota > Metazoa > Arthropoda > Insecta > Lepidoptera > Noctuidae > Cosmia > Cosmia trapezina. The sequence goes on along the minus strand of LR991046.1, from coordinate 2,504,828 downwards.
TTGACATCTCGTGAAATCATCTCACATCAGTCAGGTAAGACATACAAATAAAACTATTTACCTAAATAAAAATGTTGATAAAAAATCTTACATAAATTTTATTGAGAACTGTTTGTTTTAGGAATCCTTGACACAGATGACAATAACAAATTCAGAAATAATTGGATTCCATCCCGATTCAAGAAGACTGCGCTTTTGGCAAGTTCCTGGTCGCCAGAGCCGACTCCAGAATCCTCAGGAAGTTCATCCGTACCAGGGCGGAATGATTATGGTGTGGGCTGGAATTCGACTAACAGATTATTAAAGTGGCTAGGCATTTTATTTTTTTATTTAAAATATTATCTTTTATTTAAAATATTATCTGGTCGTTATTTATTTTTTTATGTACGAAAAGTTTTTGTCGCTTTGGTACCATTTTAAATTTTCATAATAAATTTTATTTTTTCACTAACAACCATTTTATTTAATCAAATAATTCAAATCTCTATTAAATTACGCTTCTACTGATTTACAATAATATATGTTACATAAAAAGTATTAAAATAAAAATTATTAGGTACTTTGAATACCCTTTTTCCCTAGACTTTGTTGAGTAGTCTATGATGTAATCTAAAATTCAAATAAATATGAGAAAGTAAGTTGCTAAAAACATTTGCAAAACCGAATGTCTCCCACTTCTTTTCAATAAACTCATCAGTTATTATGGCAACTAAATACATTCGGGTTTAGCCGGGTCAGATTTAATACATGAAGGGCTGTCGGGAACCAAGGAAGACTTTGGTGATGATGATGACGAACTATTTAGTTCATACTTAAAGTATTGTTTCATTTTGAACGAATATATTAAGTATTGGTATCATAAGTATGCTTAGTTACTTCAAAATTTTTGGTACGCACGGCTACAGATCAAGCTATACATTTCCAGTATAAGCTGATCTCGCATTGTATAGGATTTCCTTACAATGAGCGGTCAGTGTAAACTGGAAATGTATAGCTTGATGTGTAGCCGTGTGTACCTACGGTTATTATTCTTGGCAGTGTAAGAAAGAATGTCATTGTAAATTCTATCGACGTTGAAATTTAGTGGGTACATCACTAGTCAGAATAAAATGAATGACAACCTACAAAATTTCGAAACGTCTTCTGTATACGTGTCCTTCTTTAACATCATAGCGGCTCTATAAGTCAAAATGAAACAAATATATTGAGTTCAGTTGCTATTTTAACACTACTTCTATGCTTTGTTATTGTTCTGAGGATAAAACTATCTGTTGTTGTTTCTGTCAATGTCAAGCTGTCAACGTCAACTTGGTCTGTGTTATCATCTTTCTTTTGTTTTGTAGTTGTACTTGTACTTTGTTTTTTGTTGCTTTAATTGCCTATACGTGGTCGTAGTAGATGGTGTTATAGGAATATTAAACTATTTTCCTTCTATTTTCTATGAATTACTTAAAAGATGGAAAAATTGCCAATGTGTAGGTTATGTTTAGCAGAAAATGTTCGCATGCATATAGTGGTCAACAGGAACTTGCACCAACTATATGAGAAGCTGACTGATATTCCAGTAAGTTGATATTTTTTAATAAGAATTATGTTAGTTACCTACATTTAATAAGGTTTTAAATGCCTGTATGATTAATCATACTACCTATGTGAACTTTCGGTCAAAGGGTCTTCTCAGGGGAAGATGGAAATCACCGATGTTAGTGAAGGAAAACAGCACAATGAAACCAGGGCCCCTACCATCAACTTTTAAAATACTTGCCAAGTACAGGACAGGTCAACTTAGCAGGTTAACCTGTCAGGTTTTCTATTTGTACCATGAGCATTTCCGTCTGACCTGCAATGTATCGACTTCAGACCCTGCTTTGTTATCGCTGGACGGTGCGCGATAATATAAACAAACGTTCTGAAATACTTCTTCGCAATGTTACCGGTTTTACGGTTTTAAAGAACTAGATAAAATTAATGTATTAACAGTTTATACTGATCAAGAGAATTCTAAAAAAACTATGTTTCGTAGCAAACAATCTTATTTAACACGATTATGACGTTGGAGACCCTTAGATACTTAAGAAAAGTAAGTGCCTAGTTACTTGAAAATCTTACCAAAGTTATTTTCGAACGAATAGCTTTAGTTTAAGTATGAAATAAGTACCAATATTGTCAAATCCACAAAAAATTACGAGTTTATTTTGTAAATTCAAGTGGGTTCCTTTTTTGTAAGTTTATAAGAAACTGTTTCTGTAAATAAATCTGAAATGCACACATTTGTATTGTGTCCGTTGTTGCGAGTGGTAAGAAAGAAGTGCAGTTATTTGGTGATAATGACTTTCAGGAGAGTTTCATATGAATAATTGGAAACACTGTGGGATTTTATTTAAATAATCACAAGGACATTGCAATGGGCTACAGTAAAAGTGATCAAGCTTGAGAAATGTCCCGCACATTGTGGATAGAGGTGACGGAAAATTTGAATTCCTTTGTTTGTGGTGCTATCAAAGATTTCAACCTAATTGCTAAGCAAGTTAGGGTCAATATCAGTATTTTACCTACATGGAATCACCCCTACCGCTAGATACCTAGGCTGGGCAGCTGTAAGTTGGTTTTATATTACCTACCTAATTATATTATCTTACCTAATTATATTAATTAATTATATTATCATTGCAAGGGTCAAGTAGGTACGAGTTCTTTAGTGAGCCTATACCGTTTGACAAACATTCCGTTCTGCAAGTCAAAAGGTTTTAACATGCTTCTCAAAACTTTCGTTGTTATTTGTTTCTCACTGTTTTTAACAGCATCATCCTCAAGAAACTCGAAAATTTCATCTTCGTCACACATCTAAAATAAACGGCAAAATATTGTTTTTTTTTGTTGTCTCTAATTTTAATTAACGCCACAATAGTATTAAATTCACAAACTAACATGTACTTACGTTTTTTATTTTAAATTAAAGAAAACAGTTCAATAAAAGTTAGTTTTACAAGCCTGCTTAATATGGCTGCAGGGCAGGTCAGTGTTCAAGTGCTCACATGTCAAAAAGGACTTGATGGTACAGCTTATTGCAGGTCAGACCGCTGAAATGTTGTCACGTGACCACTGCCCGGCTTTACCCACGTGATCGCTGGCTCGCCTGTTATTTGACGCGTTCATGGTACAAAATAGCCCGACAGTTCACTTTCCGTCGAAAATTGACCTGCTATAAGAGTTCATGGTAGGCCCCCTGGACTTAAAATAAATATGTCTGTATTTTAAGTTGCCAGTCTGCCTTGAGCAAGAGAAGTGACCAATGCTCATTCCCTCTCTGTAAGATGTGCACAGAAAGCATTAAGAATATATTGGTATTTTCTCCATAAAAACAAAATAGAGTAAGACAAATTTTGTTGCAGTTTGTAACTAAAGACAGTAGACCGATTCTTGCTTGTTTCTTCTGCTGCGCTAAACTAAAGCAATGCTACCAATTAATGAGACAATGTCTGGAAGCCGAAGAGCTGTTCGCTCAGATGACGAATGAAGATTATGAGGTGAGGGATATTTTTCAACATTTGTATTTTCTAATTTTAGTTTAATATGGAAATGCCAGCCATATCATAGAGTTTTGAATGTTGATATGTATGCTTTTGTCAAATGTAGGTGTTTTTAGAATTATTACATGTTAAATACTCCACATAATAGTGCTACAACTTCTGTATGAAACTTGTATGTGGCGGTTTGAGAATGATCCTCTCTCATGTTGGCACAAGGTCTGCGACAATAGCTTGTGCAGTGGTCAGTCAGGTTGGCAGCATGGCCGACTCTCCAGGGCACATTGGACCTACTTAAGTATCCTCACTTGTGGGGGCTCTTTTGATTGACTTTAGTATAATTAAGAAAGGTTTGTCCTTGTGGGACTGTGATCACCAGCATATTTTCCTAATACTATAATCATCTTTTTACAGCCCAATTCCTTAATACACCAATACCACTTAGAGTGTTTCGGTGGGTTTATTATATCTCCAATGGTGCACATAAGTATAGGTGATGAATGTCAAACAGAAAGCATTGCTGTCAAAGAAGAATTACCAGCTGTTTGTGAGGGACTAGATGATATTATTGAGCCAAAGGAGGAACATCAAAGTGATGGTAAGTTTTTATGAACAAAAGTAACAACCAAAGATATAGGTACTGATTAAAAACTAAAACACTATACACCTATTTTGGTTATAAATGTTTTGTCTTCTTTTTCCAAACTCAAATCATAATTCGAAAGAATTATGATTTCAGTCATTTTGATGGAACATTAAAGAACATTTAGCATATTATTATTATTTGGCGTGGGAGTCGGTGCTGTGGCGGAACGGAATGCGGGAATGTTGCCATTCTCGGTATATTTTATCCATACTTTTAGAAGCGTTTATTCATACACATATTTTTAATTATTTTATTTATACACATATTTTTATTTATTTTATATTTGCATATTATTTGTTACATGCTGCACCGGTCGACGTTATTGCGTCAACGCCGGCTATCGCTGAAAACCAGCGCTGGGGCTACGTTTTGCATGGGGTCGCGGCATTATGCTGAGCGGTGGCCGTTTTGCGTAGATGCGACGCATATTTTCCCCCAAATTATTTTTAAATATTTTTTTATTCTGTTGTAGTTTGCGTCATGTTTACCGCAAATAAACGTTTTTCTTTCTTTCTTTCTATATTACACCTTCGGGCTCCACTGTACTATCACACCCGCGCGTCCGAAACTTCACATTGGTGAATCATTTGGGTTAGGTTAGAATAGTGACCATTACCTCCAATGAGGTATTAACATCATTGATTACCTCTATTACTGGTGAATCATTTGGGTTAGGTTAGGTTAGAACAGTGACCCTTAACGCGCGACGGCGAGCGAGCGAAGCGAGCGGTGATCCCCTCTATTTTTGGTGAATCATTTGGGTTAGACGAGGTGGTGAATGTCTCGTATATTAGACGATGAAAGCTTCAGGGTCATTGACCTTGATTTCAAGGTCAATATGGTACTCGTACTGTAGTTTTTTTTTCGGCGTCTATTATTTTGCGCACTTTGTTGTTTTCAATAATACCTACCCTAAAAAGGGTCTATTGTACCCAAAAAAAAATTGCTAGTATATAAAATCGCCGGGTGCGTTTGTAAAGTGGTTCCCACCTTCGTTATTTTTCTTTTGCAATCACAATGTAACACGCTTTTATTTATAAAACTTGGGTCTGTGATAAAAACGCAAAGATTTAATACAAGGTGTAAAGTTTTAGGGTTTAATAATAGTTATTTATGCAACTGACGTATAATAAGGGGTATTAAAACACGAATGTGGGTTATTATGTACAGTTGCATACAAGACTTTATCTACATACATGTTATCAATCCTCTATAAAAGGGTCTGAAACAGTTTCTTGCAATACTAATACTCGTATCGAACATGGCGGCCGGCGTCATAGTATACGACGTGAATTCGCATAAGTTCTTTTTTTTTAATTACGGCGCTGTTGTAGTGAAACGCGCGTGCATTATAATGTTCTTTTTTTGAAAACGAGTTGCATTATGAAATTCAGTACAACATTAAAACACCCGTTTGGATGCTATTATGGTTACCATAGTTACTATGACACTGGCTGTTTTAATGTTGACAATAAACTGTTTCAGAAACTTTTATAGAGGATTTATAGCATGGGTGTAGATAAAAATATATAATTATGTATGTATGATGTGGGATTATTATGAGTATGACGTACGAGTACGAAGACGAAGAAGATTAATTATTTAACTTTTTAGTATTCTTTTGGTCAGTGGGTCGTCTTAGGTTCATGTTGTTCCCACTGCTGTGGTGGCTGCCAGGTAGATATTTACATAAGATGACCAGACTATTTTCAATATAGTACTGTATTCAGCCATGAATGACTGACAATCGGAGACAAGACAACAGGAACCCGAAAACACCACAGATAATATTAACTTATATTTGGATACATACGTAACATCTCCCTTATTTTGATAAAAACACCACAGATAATATTAACTTATATTTGGATACATACAGTGCGTTTCAACTAAGAATAGGAATGACCTTGCGCCATATTGTGAAGATTTAGCAAAATAGCATCTCGTTTACACATTTGCAAAGTCAGTGACATATTTTAACAAAAACAATTTAAAAAAAACAGAACTAAAATGGATAAGGATAACACTATAAAACTTTGCAAGCCTTAGATTTCTAGCTTCAGTTGACAGTTAGAGGTCATTGACTTTCCTATTCTTAGTTGAAACGCATTGTGCGTAACATCTCCCTTAATGAAATGAAATGAAATGAAATGAAATTGTTTATTCTGTAAATAGGATATCGAAATCACTTTTACACGTCATAATTTTTTTTTTTTTTAAATAAGCTAGATGAAGTCGACATTTCCTATCTGACTACCCTGAGAAGAAATGGCGAAACAAACTCAGGGGTCAAAGTCTCTTTTAAAGTCCAGACATAATCTTGGTCAGATCATGTGAGGACCATGTAGATCCAGTCTGAAATGGTCTTTTGAGGAAAGAACCATAAAAATTTGAGTGGACCTGTCCAGTCAGTGCAAGCATTTGTCAACAATCGTGTAGCTCAACTCAGGATTTCAGGAGCTCAATAACTCGACGAACAATACCAAAGAAAGGACGTTTGGGTAGGTCGCATAAAGTACTCAAAAATATCAGACCATCAATAAAACTAAAAAAGAAAAAAAAAAGATCCACGTAGTGCTCACATTTACAATAATTTTAATTTTTTAACAATTTACATTAATTTTTTAACAAAGGTTTGTCATTTTATTTATTATAATGAGTTTTGGTATTATATATATTACAAAGTTGATTGAATAGCTCAAACCCAAGCTTTTTTGTCTTCTAAATAATCAGAAATTTGATAAAAACACCACAGATAATATTAACTTATATTTGGATACATACGTAATATCTCCCTTATTTTTAACCAACTTCTGAAAAAGGATCGTTACGTTAAGGACGTTATCAATTCGCATGTTTATATTTGTTTTTTATGTATGTTCGGGCATAACTTCGTCATATATAGACGGATTTGCAAAATTCTTTTCTTCTCTCGAGGTGGTCTCATTGTCACCAAGTCAGAATCTGATGAAGGAATCCCATGGAAATCGAGGGAAAACCTCAAATTTTATAGGCACACCTATAGCGATTTGGGTATTTTTTATAGTTACTCGTACATTTGCTCTCGGAAAGCACCATTTGGTGAAGTGGAACTGATGATGAAGACCACAGATGGCCATCGGAACTATTCATTTACTATACCTAAGTATTTCACGGGTTGCTATTCCATTACTTTAATATGGTTGATGAAAGGTGCTGATGACTTCACCATGAGCTCCAGTTCTCCTGGTTTTTACTAGGAGAACTCCTCAACAGTTAACGACCCTGCATCGGGAAAAGCAATATTTTGTAAAAGGTGATGAGCAGTTGACATTGCGCTATTGTAACTTAGATAAATTACAAGCTGATCCACTAAAAGGTGAAAAATAAAAACTTTTTTACAGCAAAAAATACATGCAACCGACTTCCAAAAAAACACTACAAAGTGAAAAAATAACTTTACTTTTGGAAGTCGGTGGCAAAAAACTAAAACACAGATCCAAAGACACCGACTTCCAAAATTAAAGTTATTTTTCACTTTGTACTGTTTTTTTGGAAGTCAGTTGTATGTATTTTTTTTTTGTAAAAAAGTTTTTTAATAAAAGAAAAAGACACCGTGTAGTGGAACATAGTACGTAGGTATGTACAGCATCAGGCTTCATTGACAAATGACATTCATAATCTTTAAGACAACCTATTCCTGAGAAGAGGTCTTTATATTCGACAAGCTGTGACACATTGACTGACTCATGAAATTGGACATTAGGCACTCTTTTAACCAATTTTAAATTCCCACAACTGTTCCGCGACCAATAATATTTCTACAAGGTATGTCTATAATGTGCAAATTGACATTGTATAGTTTGTTGTTATGTGCGACATACAGAATCTTTATTTACATTATTTACATGTCTAAATATTTTTAGATTTATAAAAAAACAGTAGGTACTGTATCTTTTTTTTTCTTTTGCTTTTATCTAGAAAACGGTGTGCCCTATCGCAAAAATAATTCAAAGTAGGCCCCCTTTATAAAACAAATAAAACTCAACATGTAGGTAGGTACTAAAAAAAAAATTAAGTACCTAAGAAACAAACAAACGAAGAGTAACTTTCACTGCCTTCGAGCAGCAAGCAAACCTGCGTGCAACCCTATTCCCCCTGACTGCCAATGCTCTGCGCTCCCTCTCTATGACGTCGTATAAACCGTGCGAAGCAGGGGCGGGTTCCTTGTTAATAATTGACTGTTTGTGATTACTTACAGAGCTAGAACTGAAGAATTTTGATAATAGCTGTCTAGATGTAGCAGATGCACCACCACACCATTCTGAATCATATTTAGAAGATGATGTACCTTTAATGGAGTTTAAAACTGAAGTGGAAGAAGAACAAGTAATATCCTCGAAGAAGCGAAGAGCCAGGGAGACGAAGAGTAAGTATTAGATAGTTAATCACACGCACACATACACTCGTAAAAATTAATCGTAATTTTTTTTTTTCATTCTTTGTTTCCTTAAACATATACCTATTTGTACTCATACGTTTCAAATGTAAGGGAAGAGCGGAGCCTTTAGCTGCAGCCATTTATGTGCCAAAATGGATACTCCTCGACATGCAATGTAAGGGCTCTTGTTAACGACCGTTTTTGTCAACGGGTAAGGGGCCGAAGCGAAACGTCGATATTAGTTCTGTACTTGAAGGGCGAAGAAGTGTACGTAACTTTATGTCGAGTGCAAAGAAAAAGCTTATTCTAGCGTACTATTTATACAAAAAACAGGAGCTACAAAAGAAAGGAAGAAGCTATGGGTTCATCCTATTTTATTAGGAAGTGAGTCCTGTGGAATATTCCATAGGTACCCTCATTAAATTAAGATTTAAAGAAAGACGTAAGAAAGTTCTTTAACTTCTTTCGAATGACGTAGGTCCTTTCTGGTAATCTATGCGTGCAAAAGTACGTCACTTTCTAATTGTGTTGTTATTGTTAGTGTTTATTTTTTCATAAACTGCAGATATTGTATGGTTACGCTATTAACTCGCGTAGGGAGCTCAGCATTTTGTAAATTCTTTTTACTTCACTTAATTTAGCTATGTAATAACTTTGTAATCTCTTGAAATATATTTAGAGGTGGGCGTTGAATCAATAAACTGTTTTTTTAACGACTTTTCATTGGTTAACGGGTTAACTGTTAATCATTAATGAAAAAACAGGTTGAAAATATTAGCTGTCAGTTTACGTCAACGCACTCAACGCATTATTTCAATATTATTTTATTAATTTCTGTGAATTTAGTCTCCTTCGGAAATATTCGTACAGTTACAGTCCTAAGCCTGGAATAAGTACGAAGGACAGTTCATTCCATTACAGTCCAGTTCAATAAAAAAAAAAACTTATTTCTTATCAAATCTCAACTTATACTGCAACAAAGTTGTTATTTTATGCGTATTCGTTCGTGTCGTCAACGTTGACACAATAAATTGACGATTATCGCTAACGATTGAATCATTGAAATTTTAACCTGTTATTTATTAACAGTTTTTTAACCCGTTGACCATTAATGTTTAACAGTTAAATTATATTAACTCAAAAACCGTCAATGACCCATCTCTAGAGTACTTATATGAGTTATCATCGTTCAAGATCCAACGAATTTCAAAACGCAAATGAACTTTCAACCTAAGTGCAAGCTCGTTAAGGCGAAAGCGCCAGGTTAGCCCGCGAAATTCAAAATTTCTTACGTTTTTTGCAATTTGTAGGTCAGTGTGAGCTTGTATGTTGATTAAAATATGATTCGCGGGCGTAGCTAATATGGCTTTACAGAATTATAATCATTAGAATCAGCAATACAACTCCATAAGTTAGCATTTACATTAACCTCATGATTTCATGAAATCGCTAGATTTGAGATAAATGCTAACTTATGGAGTTGTATTGCTGATTCTAATGATAATAATTCTATAAAGCCATATTAGCTACGGCCGCGAATCATATTTTAATCAACATACAAGCTCACACTGACCTACAAATTGCAAAAAACGTAAAAAAAATTGAATTTCGCGGGCTACCTTGGCGCATCAACCTTAAATAGTAAAATATCAGGAACATGTTTGGACTTGCAACTTGATCATGAATTCGTTCGTGTTAAATCGCGTAAGCGTCAAATAGAGAGCAAGTCAAAACGCGCCTGAAAGACGTACGCTCGAACTCATTATCTTGCACAAACTTGTCCACACTGACTTGCCGAGTTTTTCATCTTGTACGAACTTGAGACTTTACATTACTACAACAATGCTATTTCCTACAAAAGTATTAATTATTCTTAGTACACGTAACACAACATAAACAATACAGTACCTACCTACCTATCTTGAAAGTTTTAAATAAGAACTTGTATTCATTTAATAGGGGTCGATTTTTAGACCTCGTCGACCCCCAAAATCAGTTTTCGTTTATGTCGACCCCCTAGGAAACCGATATCGACCCCAAGGGGTCGATATCAACCACTTTGGGAATCCCTGGTTTAAACTTTGATCACTTTCGGAACAAACCATAAGTACGTCGATGTTAGTGCAATTTTGAACTTCATGTCTCTGGTGCGTATAATCCAATGTCACCAGAGGAATTTCTGATTCATCGTGCGCATGTCAATCTTCTTCCAACATTGTACTTACCAGCTTTATAAACACAGGGGCTACCGTTGCGAAGAAACCAAAACTAGACACACGAAGAACAAAAGAAGAAGATGCAAGTTCAGCCGAGAAAACGAAAAATGACAAATCAGACTCGAAAGTTATCCGAACAACTCAAAAACGTACGTCCAAACCTGGCACTTATTTCAAAGAGCCTTACAATAGTGATCAGCATAGTTTGAATCGAGTAAAAAAAATTATACAACACACTCGCACACAAATTGGTGAAAAACCTTATAAGTGTGAAGTATGTCATTGTAGTTTTAGTAAAAAGGGTACTTTAACAAATCATATTCGTATTCACACTAGTGAAAAGAGTTCTTTAACAAGTCGTATTCGAATTCACACTGGTGAAAAACCGTTCAAGTGTGATGTATGTCAACGTACTTTTAGTCAAAAGTCGCCTCAAAGACGTACGCTCGAACTCATTATCTTGCTCAAACTTGTCCACACTGACTTGCCGAGTTTTTCATCTTGTACGAACTTGAGACTACATTACCACAACAATGCTATTTCCTACAAAAATATTAATTATTCTTAGTACACGTAACACAAAATAAACAATACAGTACCTACCTACCTATCTTGAAAGTTTTAAATAAGAACTTGTATTAATTTAATAGGGGTCGATTTTTAGACCTCGTCGACCCCCAAAACTCAGTTTTCGTTTATGTCGACCCCTAGGAAACCGATATAGGGGTCGATATCAACCACTTTGGGAATCCCTGGTTTAAACTTTGATCACTTTCGGAACAAACCATACGTCGATGTTAGTGCAATTTTGAACTTCATGTCTCTGGTGCGTATAATGCAATGTCACCAGAGGAATTTCTGATTCATCGAGTGCATGTCAATCTTCTTCCAACATTGTACTTACCAGCTTTATAAACACAGGGGCGACTGTTGCGAAGAAACCAAAACTAGGCACACGAAGAACAAAAGAAGAAGATGCAAGTTCAGCCGAGAAAACGAAAAATGACAAATCAGACTCGAAAGTTATCCGAACAACTCAAAAACGTACGTCCAAACCTGGCACTTATTTCAAAGAGCCTTACAATAGTGATCAGCATAGTTTGAATCGAGTAAAAAAAATTATACAACACACTCGCACACAAATTGGTGAAAAACCTTATAAGTGTCAAGTATGTCATTGTAGTTTTAGTAGAAAGGGTACTTTAACAAATCATATTCGTATTCACACTAGTGAAAAGAGTTCTTGAACAAGTCGTATTCGAATTCACACTGGTGAAAAACCGTTCAAGTGTGATGTATGTCAACGTACTTTTAGTCAAAAGGCTAATTTATCACAACATTTTCGTATACACACTGGTGAAAAACCATTCAAGTTTGATGTATGTCAACGTACTTTTAGTCAAAAGGCTAATTTATCAAAACATTTTCGTATACACACTGGTGAAAAACTATTCAAGTGTGATCTATGTCAACGTACTTTTAGTCAAAAGGCTAATTTATCAGATGGCCAATTCTCGTACTTAAAAAACGTTCACATGTCAGAAAAATTGCCGCAAAAGTTCCAAAATATCATAAATGGTATTCTACTAAACCAAAAAGCTAAGTCAAACGTGACGTTTCATGCAAAGAGTTTGCGACTAGATTAGAAAATAAGAAATGTACTAAAACGGTATTCTGCTAAAGTTTCGACTTGACAAAGGAAATATAATTGGCATTCCCGTAAATATAACAACGTCAAAACTGACGTAAGCATGAAATTATTCGTACATTGACCTGTGACGAAAAATTTTAGAGTCTGCATGTCTGCATAGGTAAAATTATATAAAAATTAGATTCTCTGTTGTATATAAGCCTTTCTAAGTTTCTATTCCTATAGCTTTTTTGAACAGATTGATTGTGTATATATTTTTTGTTTTCTAAAGTGTTTGTTTTTCTACTTCAACATCAATTTTTATAATGAGTACTTCTGGCCTGCGGTGATACAGCCACCGCAGGCCAGAAGTACTCACTAATGCTGGCACAACGTGCAGACGATGCAGCGGCGTCAGAAAGACGGAGAGAACGCCGCCTTTCTCGTCTTCGTCTTGCCACCAATGCGTTTTCCATGAGCGACCGTGAGTTTGTGAAGACCTACAGACTCACTAAATCGCTCGTGGAAAATCTAATAGCCGAGCTGACGCCGCACATACCTCGGGAGAGACGCAATGATGGACTCGATGCTGCCGCCAAGGTTAGTCTAAGTTTTGATTGATTGACAAGCAACAAGGCAGCTACATTCCGAACATTCAATAAGTATTATCTACTTTTTCTAGGTACTGATAACCTTGGCGTCTTACGCCAGCGGGTCCTATCAGACCTTGGTGGGGCAGCATTGTTCGCACGCAGTCTCCCAGCCGACCGTGTCAAGAGCGGTGAAGCAGGTCACCTTGGCCCTAAATCACCCCGATGTATTTCAATCCCACGTCAGATTCCCGTTGACAAGGGAGGCCCGGGAAAGGGTTAGGAGCAGGTAAGTCTAGCGCATATTATAGCCACATCAACAGCTCATCTCATTGTAAAACTGCACCAAGACGGCTTAGGGCGAGCGCGCACTGCGGTGCGTTTCCGGTAGTTCTGCCGCACTGGGCGGGGCCTACAGTAACAAAACGCATGACCGCAATGCGCGCACTTCAAAGACATTCCATACTTCACAGCTTTTGCGTTAGAAAAACGCAGCGCAATGCGCGCTCGCCCTTACGCCGCAATACCATCAAGTCAGTTAGCTGTCGACGTGCATCGCTTGTATCAAGCGTACGTTGCGCTGCTGGCCCGTCTGTAGCGTGGTTTGTGCAAAACTAGTGACCCGCCCCTGCTTGACAAAACTTCGAAAGTTCTCTATTATCTATAGGTACGAAATTTTAATGTTAATCTATAAGTCCATAGGTATCTTCCAGAGTAATATCTCAAAATGATACCTTCAAAATCCGTTGCGTAGTTTATACAGGGTGTAAGGGACAGCCCTCCGCAAACTGATAGGGTGAATTCAGTATGTCATTCTAAGATGACCGGTACATTAAATTTTTTCAGGAATGTTAAGGGAATCCAATAAACCTGATTTGTTTGTGTTTTTGTGCACAAATCGGAGCGTCTATTACTGGTTGGGAGGGGTAGGTAATACGTATGCGATGACTTCGATGAACTCTGTAGCTAGACAGAAAGTGAACAGCTGATTTCACGCATCGTTGGTTAGAGTATTTCAACATCCATTGCTGGTTTTTTTTTTTTTGCTGTTTTTTTTTACATAAATGGAGTGCTGCGAACACACAATGCAATTTTACATTGAAATAATGAAAATGTAACTGAAATTTTTTTTGAAAAAATGAAAATTTTCCTGAGAAAATTTCCGGTGGAATATGATTCAAAATGAGGAGCTGAATGCACCCTATCAGTTTGCGGAGGGCTGTCCCTTACACCCTGTATGAAATACGCGGTAACAGAGACAGACACGAAAAGCTACTAATTTATAATTATTTAAGTAGATACCTATACGTAATTATAAATTAGTCGCTTTTCGTGCCTGTCTCTGTTACCGCGTTGCGCTACGTACTGTTGATGCACGACAATGTTGCATTGCGTCGCGTTACTTTATAGTACTACGCGGCCCGAACTAATAAGCGACCTATAGTAGGTAAACTACTTACTTTGTTAGTAATAACATAACAGGTGGGCCAAAAGAAGTCATCCGATGTTGTTTGGCTATTTTTTTTCTAAATGAAGAACTTCGATTCTGTTTTTTGATTATGTTTATTTGAACCTTTAGAATTTTATTGTTCAAGTCGAGAAGATGACATCGGCCAAATGGGCGCCGTCACAATTGATTGCCATACGGGCTCGTTTTATGGCATTTTTCATCACTTCGGCGACAACTTCGGGCGACAGATTCTCGCACTCGTGTCGAATGTTGTCCTTGAGGGCTTCCAGGGTCTCAGGCTTGTTCACGTAAACACAAGGCTTCAAAAAACCCCACAAAAAAGTTTGGAACGGTTAAATCGGGCACACGTCAGTGCAAATCACTACACTTCATTTCTTAACTTTTCTTCAATAGACACGATTATTCCGCGTTCTTGGTTAGTGTATCGCTCCATGGCTTGTTCACCTGTATTCTACATCTGTCTAGTCCACAAATGTCAAAACAGATTTGACATTGGCCGCCATTTGCAAAAGTAAGAGCATAGAGCAATAGGGTGATTTCTTTTGGCCCACCTTGTATAATACAATATAATATATCTGCATTTTAGATTCTATGCAAATTTCGGATTCCCGGGGGTGATTGGCTGCGTTGATAGTACTCATGTCTGCATCATAAAACCTTCAGATCGCGAAGAGGCCTATTACTGCCGGAAGGGGTACCATTCCCTTAACGTGATGATAGTAAGTGTTGAGATTGATGTACCTACTTAGTACCAATACTAATCCAGCGGCTTCAATGACGGGGTGAGGCGCATATATTGTCAGGGCTGGCCCATGCAGTAGTCAAGTCAAAAATATTTTATTAAAGTACCCGTCACGAGAAGCTATAAATTATGTAAACAAACATCTTTTACTAAGTAAACATTTTATACTCCGAGATAATAATAAATTGACCATATTCAATCGACATGAAATATAGACGGGTTGTTTAAATAAAACAACAAAATGGATGAATGAGCATAATCTTGAGATAAATTATAAAAAAAACCAAACTAATGACTTTCTACCCTCACCAAAAAACCCCATTACCTGTTAATTTCACAACAAATGGCACAAAAATTGAAGTAGTTAATGACTTTACGCTTTTAGGACTCACAATAGACACACATATTTCATGGAAGCCCCATATAAACAAAGTACGATCAAAACTCTCAAAATTTACTTACGCACTTCGAGAAGTCAAAAAAACTACAGACTTGCAAACTGCACTTACTATGTACTACGCCTACGCTCATGCATAGCTCAGCTATGGCATTATAATGTGGGGAAATAGCACAGACGCGCCTACGCTTTTCATTCTACAGAAGAAATTAACCAGGATCATAGTCAACATCGAACAAACCGATAGCTGTAAACCCTTTTTTATAAAACATAAAATTCTCACCTTACCATCTATCTATATCCTGGAAATATGCAAATTTGTTAGGAAGTACATACATTTTTTCACGACCCGCGGCGATAAACATACTGACCGATCTGTCAGATATAAAAATATGTTGATGTTACCCTCTTCGCGCATGAAACTACATTCCAATAGCCCTTACGTAATGTCCATAAAGATATATAATAAACTTCCTGATGCATTAAAAGACGAAACCAGCGATACGACATTTATAAATAAGCTGAAGCAAATATTAATTAAAAAAGCATATTACACAATAAGCGAGTACTTAGAGGACAAAAAAAAATTATTAAACACAAACAAACACCATACAAGTTAGTAAATACAGATAAATATTATTATATGATTACGTTGAATTGACCAAATAGTTTTGTTAATGGATATAATTTAATAGACTGATCTCGATAAAATTAATATTATAATATACTTAATTAATGTTAATGACATATTTTAAAAATTGATTATTGTTATATTGTTTCCTGATTTAATGTTATTTTATTTTAATTTTATTTTCGTTTCTTATTTTAATTTTAATTTTTAATTTTATACTCTTTTGCTGTGCCCTACAGGGTCCGTAATTGTACCGTAGCTTTAAGCCTTTGTAACACCTTTTCAAACATTATGGAATGCAAACAAAGATATGAATATGAATATGAATATGAAAGTAACAACCTATTTAATTTAGTCGGATCATATTTTAACGACGCAAAGCGCTATCGTTTGTGTTTCTTGGTACCGGAACGCGTCCGTCGCAGGGATTGTAAACTATCGGGACGCCCCATTTTGAAATAAACGCGTCATTCGAGTTTCGAATGCGTACGAGTTTGTTTCATTGCTTTGCATATATCGCGGATCTGGTTGTTATTGTTAATTTTGTTATTGTTTCGTTATCACTTTTTTATTGTTGTTACTTTAATTGTTGCGTTAATTTTATTTGTTATTACGTATAATTTTTGTTGGTCCAAATGTTGTGAGCTCCTGAACACTTGTTTACAAAATTTATAGCTTCTCATGACGGTTACTTTAGTTAGGTAACTAGGCACATATTCAACAAAATACTTATTAATTTTCAGATTTGTGATGCAGACATGAACATACTCTGCGTCGATGCGTCTAGCCCCGGGAGTTCACATGATTCTACTATTTGGAGGGATCACCCCCTACGTGACCACATTGACACGCTTAACGAGGCAGGTGAAGCTGTTTTCCTCTTAGGTAATTATCTAAATACAATTTGTAGGAAGAGTAGGCATGTAACATAAACACGCGTCTCCACGCGCCCGCGCCCCCGTTGCCGCTCACAAACGGCATGTTTTTTGCATTGTCTCAGTGTCAGTCACACTCGAATTCCCTGAACTTTTAAGTAGGTATCTATATGTGTATATGTTACCGGCAATCTGTATAATACAGGTATTCTATACAATACCTAGGCAGTGTACAGAATACCTGGAGCGTCCAGGCAATGTATGAAATGTTATGAATATTAATGTCCGTTACATACTTTGCCTAGGTAATGTATACAATTCCCAGGCATTGTATAGAGTACCTGCTGGTCCACCGGCAATGTGTAAAGTAAATAGATTTTGGTCTGTATTTATCAATGTTAGGTGCTTTTTGTCTCCGACCAGCCGTTTTGGTTAGGATAGAGTAGGTGCAAAAGCTGTCACAGAACCGAGTTAGCCAACCCCAACTCCACGTGGTACTTGTTTGCCCTATCTCATCCAAGAGTGTTTTTAGAGCCGGAGGTGCGTAGGGAGAGCAGCCTCTGTCCGCGGCAATAAGGCGAGCATAGGTGCTAGCGGCAGGCTAGGCACCTGCAATAATACAATGTCTTTACAACAGCTTGTTTTGTTCGGAGTTGATAAAGTTCGTCATCTGTTTTTTGTAAGGTATTAAATATAATGACTACCAAAAAAATTAAATGCTCACCAAAGTGGATAAATACTCACCAAATCTGCGTCGACCTGCTGACGAAAACCCTAACCCTAGACGGTCGACGTCAGGGGCACCCCGAGGTTTGGTTGGTTAGGTTCCTTTAAACCCTGCAGACACAAATAGGGGCCCCGCAAAGCGGGGCTCCGTCGACCTGCTGTCAGTAGTGTCAGTTTTCTAAAGTTATAATTTCACTATAAAATGGTTTTAATTTTGGTGAGCATTTATATTTTTTGGTAGTAAAATAGGTACTTTTCTGGTAAGCGTTTAAACACAAGCCTTTTTGTAAGACTACAGCTAGTCTAATAGCGACGACAATAGTATGTTACACACATTGCCGGCTGCGCATTCGGTACTGTATAGAATACCTAGGCAAAGTATAAAATAAATAATATCATACATTACCTGAACGTTTTAGGTATTCTATACATTGCCTAGGTATTGTATAGAATACCGGATCATACAGATTGCCGGTAACATATACAACACATACAGATAGGTACTTAAAAGTTCAGGGATGTATGTACGATTGTATTGTAAGGTATTTTTTATGCCGCAAAATTTTATTATTCACCTTTACACAACAACTTTCAAGTTCTCATGAAATTCAAAACAATAGGAGGTACCTATTAACTTTTAATTGTTTATTTAACGTTTATAAAAAAATACATTATTACAGGTGATAGTGGGTATCCCCTCAGGAGGCACCTAATTACTCCCATCCTGAACACCGAGGAGGGCAGCCCAGAACACTGGTTCTACAATCAGCACGTAAGGACCAGAAACGTAGTTGAACGGACCATTGCTGTTCTGAAAGCTAGATTTAGGTTAGTCAGTATAGAAATGCTTAAATGATAACTATTTTGTGCAAGTACCTACTTATAGATAAGTGCAAAAAAAATATGGATCAATTTTACGCAGGTGTCTCCTGGTTGCGCGGCAAATGCACTATAGGCCAGAGATGGCCGCACAAATTGTTAATGCCTGCTGTGTACTACACAACTTGGCGAACCAGTCAAGGCTTCGCGTACCGGAGCTGACGGCACGTGAGCGCGAAGACGAACAGCGGCTGCAGGTACAGCAACAGCACCTGGAGGCAGCGTCCGAGACCGCTGCGCAAGCTGCGACCGCGGCTATCTCCGAGACCACGCGCCGTCACAACCAAGCTTTGGCGCAAGGCAGGGCCTTGCAACAGAGCCTGGTCCAAAGCTTGTGGGCCAACAGGCATTAAAATACCTACGCCATTTCTGGACAGGAACGGCCTGCGCCTGGTCCGGGGACCATCACAGGACACTGCCACACAATAGACATAATGGACAGTCCTCTGTGCAGGGCTTGCCTGGAGGCTGAGGAGACCGTTGCGGACGTGCTCTTTGAATGCACAGGCGTCACCCAGATTAGAACAAAAACTCTCGGAACACCCAGATCTTTCACAGATGTTCTTAACAGACTAGGAGACTTGATCTACTTCTGGAGTGAGGTGGGCCGGTTGGAATAACCCCCGACGGCCGCCACGGCCCACGCACAATGATCCACATGAAGGACTAAGTGCGGAAACCATATCCTTTATCATAGAAAAAAGACGCAATTTTTAACCCCCCACGCAAAAAGAAGGGTGTTATAAGTTTGACCGCTATGTATGTGTGGATCATCTCATCTCTTTTGATAGCAGCGGTAGGGATCTTACATGCATAAAGGGTACTAAGGAGGAGGGTAAAGGGTACTAGGGTGTAGGTATAAGGGGAACTTTACTTTCAAACATATGTTTAACCTAAAATTTGAAACACACATGTATGATAGAGGTATAACTATGCAAGATTACGGAATTCTTGGGCTGATGCTGCAGCCAGGATATAAAGCACAACACTCTTGAAAAAAAAAAAATAGCAGATGTCGTGTTTGGATTCATTTTGATCAGTATTTAGTATTTACTACACCTATCAGCATTTATTCGATTGAGATTAATACCTATATATATTTTAGCTAGTTTAATAAATAAGTTACCTACAAATTGTTTATTTACTTATTAAGTTAAACAAAATGCTTAAATGTAGAAAATAAATTTGAATGTCCCGGGCGCATCGCTTGCATGGAGCACGGCGTGGAAGTCATCAACTGCGTCGGCGAACTTGCCCGAGGCTGACGTACTGCACCAGCGCGGCAGCGTCAACAAAGCCCTGAAAAAATACAATATATATAATATAGAATATATAACGTGTGTGTGAACTGAGGGTCCAGACTGGAATCCGCAAAATTTTAATGCTATGATTTAATAGAAGTCTTAAAACAATTGTAGAACGAATCTGGGAATTTGTAAACAAATACACACATCAACACGGTCTAGGGATATTTTTAAAAAAGCGAATTACTATCAATGTGTTAATTATTTATATGACATGTATATATTTAAAAGATACCATTTTTTAATAATGGTTAAGGTACTTCGATTAAAATTTCAGGATTTTATGGAAAAAACAAATTAAGCATAGACGGAAACCGTATATATATTTTTTTTTCCTTATCTTAGGGCTCATCAATAGGATGGACCCTAATCTTATTACAATCTAGCCTTATAAATAGGCTAATAAGTAATTAAATTATAACCTAAACTAATAAATTGTCTTTACTAAGAATGTGTCCAATAGCACTTTTCTTATTGTCTCTATTAAGGCGAATACACTTCGTTCTTGTGTTCGTTTGAGAAACCGTATATGAATTAACTTTTAATTTGTGAGTAAAAACTGGAAAAATTTGAAAAATCATTTAATTTGTGTGTAGGGTACATACCTACTTTACCATTTATTTATTTATATTATACTTACACAACACACTCACTTACATACAAACTAACAAAATATTTATTTACATTTATTTATATTAATAATCAATTCATACGATTCGTTGATGACGGGCCACCGCACCGGTAACGTGTTGTACTGGACTCGCGCACCGGCCGACCTACGTCATCGTGACGTAGCCGCCGGGCGCGAGGCGGGAGATCGTAGCGAGCGTGCATCAACCTTGCCGCGACCTTCAGTCGAAACTAGCTTTTGCGACGCTCGGCCGCGCGTGACTATTTTGTGACACCTTGCTACCTACTGTGTGTAATAATCCAAAATAACTTTTATCTTTGTGTTTCGCGTGTGATTATCATAATTTGTGACTGTTCTACCTGTTCTCCTTCTGACTTTATTCTGTGTTGTGTTGTGTGTGTACCTACTACTCAGTAAACCGTGAGTACATAAAGCAGATTGACTTTTATTTACAACTCTGCCAACTACACCACCTATACACAACTATATGTGTTTATAAACTTGAAGTTAGTAGTCTGAGAAAGCGCCCATGATGTTCATAACACATCGGCAACGATTCGGCATGCTCAGAACAAGGTTGTCAATGTCTTGCTGCGGAATATTGTCCCATGTCCTTCTGCGGTGCGCAAAAAGTTGATTTTCTGTAGCCAGATTTTCAGGAACTTCCTTCAGAGCTCTTCTTTGCAGCATATCCCACGCATGCTCAATGGGATTTAGATCTGGCGATTGAGCAGGCCAGTCTAAGGCCCTAACATTGTGTGTATGTAAGCAAGCTGCTACCGTTCTCGCCGTGTGTGCCCGGGCATTGTCGTGCATGAGCAGGAAATCTTGCCCCATTTGTGTTCTATGGGGCAAGATTACGGGCCCCAGCACCTGTTGGACGTATCGTTCTGCCGTCATATTGCCCCGCACCCAAACGAGATCCGTCCGTCCTCCAAGTCGAATTCCTGCCCAAACCATAATTGTTCCTCCTTGGTATGGGTGAACTTCCTGAGGGTTCTGAAGACGGCTCCAGCCAGGAACTCGCCAAACACGCGTCCTTCGTGAATCTGGATGAAAGCCGAACCTGGATTCATCCGTGAACAGCACATTGGACCATTGCTCACGGCCCCAGTCCACGTGGTTCCGAACCCATTCTAATCGTCGTCCACGATTGCCTCTCCGTAAAGGTGGGACCCGGAGTGGTCTACGAGAGCGTAGGTTGCTTTCATGCAGTCGCCTTCTTACAGTTTGGTCACTCACAAGCACTTGGTGTTCCACTCGCAGCCTTTGGACCAATTGAGTCGCCGTTGCATTTGGTTGAGCTCGCGCAGTAATTTGCAAAAATCGGTCTTGTCTGGGGGTAGTGATGCGACTTGGCCCCCGGCGCCTCTCCGCTACTTCACCTGTGGCACGATAGCGTGTCCACAATCTTGAAATTACATTTTGGTGGGTCCCTATGGCCTCAGCAACATTACGCTGAACAGACCCAGCTTCCAGCATTCCCGCAGCTCGTAACATCTCCGCCCTCGTCAAATGTTGGCGTTGCATGGCTACAATACCTCAATTTTAACTTTATCTTTCGTTTAAAAATGAAAAAAAACTGTAACTAAACGTAATTCGTATTGTTTTCTAAATTTCGCACAAATGAAAATTCCCTCTCCTACACATCAAGACATTTTTATGCCACCGAAACAAAAGAATTTTCAAAAATTTGAATTTGGAATTAGTCTGAGATAAATTACAAACAAATCGGTGTATAAAAGATTCCAATGCTGGCCGCATTGGAATCTTTTATACACCGATTTGTTTCGAGTTATTTAATTGAGTATGAAATATCCCTAGACCGTGTTGATGTGTGTATATTAAAAACTACAGCTCATAAAGTGTGGTCCCTCAATCCTCACACTGCTCACACAACATCAGCCAGATCTCGGAGAGTATCTTAAAAATGAAGGTTTTGTGATTACAGACATTTAGTAAAAAAATTGTAAAGATATTTACTAAATTACAGACCCCAGAGCATTAAAGATAAAAAAAATATAACGACTAAACTGTGGTCCCTCAGTCCACACAACAAAGGTAATTATTTTAGTGAATATTACCGAATTTAATCTATGAAACCGTTCTTTTTCTACCTAACGATTTAGTAAAAGTCTTAAAACGTTCTGTAAGAAAGAAATGGAACAGAAATCCTCACACCTCTACTGACATATGCGTGTGTAGCTGCTTGACGAAAGAAATATCACAAAGTCTAGTGTACTTAACTTTTAGTAAAAAAATTCAGGTGTGTGAACAGACTGATAGAATATAATATAATGTTAGCGTAATGATTGAACAGGGGCGAATGGGAGAAGAAAACGTGTTGACCCTAACTAACATGAGACAATTTCATTGACTTATACAGGGTGGCCGGAACATTGACGTCCAAAAATAAAATTTCGGTCCCTCGTATCGTGGGGTATTCGAATCACCCCCATGTATGTTCCGCGACTTTTCATAGTTTTCGAGTTATGAATTTTTTTCTGAATGTTTGAAAATTTTCGACCTGACCAACCTAAAAAAATTCTAAAAAAAAAAGTAGAGGGTTTTATCGAGTTTCTTTTTTTGCAACTGAATTTTCATAAGTAGTACTTTTATGCATAAAATAATCAGCTTCGTAACTGTGATGAAAGTTATGAAAATGTTGATCTAAAGTGAAAAATTTACGTTCGGTAAATTATGACTCAAATTTTCAACTTTAAATTAAAAATCTTAACAGGTGACTTCATAATTCCTAAGTAGGCTTCAAGAATGCGCCAGACTCTCAGCTTTCATAATCATAAAAAAAATGAAGTACTTAATAGGGCTACTTTGTTTAAAATCGGCCTTCAAAGACAGCGAGGTGGAAAAATTCTTAAAATTACCCATCTGAGTAATTATTTTTTTTTGGCTATTTTCTCGTTCCTAAGGTTAATTAATGATAAGAATACTGAAAACTAACCAACAAATAGTTTCAGAGTTGGGTAAGAAAAGTTTTACGTAAAAAGTGGTTTTGAATAAAACACAGATGATAATGTGAAAAAAGTACTTAATTTATTTTTAACATTTACAAAAGGTTTTCAAAGTGGCCACCACCAGCAGCAATACACATTCTACACCTACGTAAGAAATTGTCTGGCAATCGTCTAAAAGCGTCTCTGTTCTCTCTCACAACACGTTCAGCTTCTGCAATCAACTGCCTCAGCTCTTGTTCACTTGAACAGTCTCGGGCGTATGCTATTTCCTTGTAATAGCCCCAAATAAAGAAATCGATGGGGTTGAGATCAGGTGAGCGTGGAGGCCACCTAATTGGTCCGCTGCGTCCGATCCATCTGTTGGGGTATGTTTCATCTAAGTAATTTCGGACCTGGGTTGCATAGTGACACGGGCGCCGTCATTTTGCAACACCATGGTTCGTCTGAGTTCGAGATTCACATCTGCCAGCAACAATGGAAGTTCATTTTCCAAAAAGTTTTTGTATGTTTCTCCATCAAGTCTGGACGGCAGTTCAAACGGACCAATTAGTTCGCCATTGAGGATACCAGACCACAAGTTAACGCTGAAGCGATGTTGAAATGTCGAAGCTCTCACTTCGAGTGGATTTTCATTCGCCCACGTGTGGTAATTATGAATATTGAATATAATGTGGTTAGTTTTCAGTATTCTTATCATTAATTAACCTTAGGAACGAGAAAATAGCCAAAAAAAAATAATTACTCAGATGGGTAATTTTAAGAATTTTTCCACCTCGCTGTCTTTGAAGGCCGATTTTAAACAAAGTAGCCCTATTAAGTACTTCATTTTTTTTATGATTATGAAAGCTGAGAGTCTGGCGCATTCTTGAAGCCTACTTAGGAATTATGAAGTCACCTGTTAAGATTTTTAATTTAAAGTTGAAAATTTGAGTCATAATTTACCGAACGTAAATTTTTCACTTTAGATCAACATTTTCATAACTTTCATCACAGTTACGAAGCTGATTATTTTATGCATAAAAGTACTACTTATGAAAATTCAGTTGCAAAAAAAGAAACTCGATAAAACCCTCTACTTTTTTTTTTAGAATTTTTTTAGGTTGTCAGGTCGAAAATTTTCAAACATTCAGAAAAAAATTCATAACTCGAAAACTATGAAAAGTCGCGGAACATACATGGGGGTGATTCGAATACCCCACGATACGAGGGACCGAAATTTTATTTTTGGACGTCAATGTTCCGGCCACCCTGTATATTACTGCATTTATAGGGCAGGAAGATGGTGATTTTGTACTATTTAGTAAATAATATTTTTTATTTTAAACCTACTCAGTGTTTTATTCGCAAAACAACAAATGGCACTAATTCAAATTACATACCTTGGCTGTTTAAAGGATCATCAATTATTCTGATGCTGCTGCTGTTCCTTGAATTCTAAAAACATTTTTTTTTTTAAACAATCCTTTTGGGTGTATAATTGTCTGATTAATAGTTGCTCGACGTCGTAGCAGCCGAAGAGCCTCCTCTCAAAGGCCGACAAAATGTTTTGCAGCCCCTGCTATTTCCTCAATAGCAGAAGATTGCTTCTCCGTGGCCTGCGCCAGCTGTCTGTCGACCTCTAATCGAGACTGTTCCATCGTAACTAGCCACTGCTGTGCCGTTTCAAGTTCTTTGTTAGCTAAAACCAGTAATTAACAGTTGCATTATTTCAAGTTCTTTGTTAGCTAAAACCAGTAATTAACAGTTGCATTATTTCAAGTTCTTTGTTAGCTAAAACCAGTAATTAACAGATGCATTATTTCAAGTTCTTTGTTAGCTAAAACCAGTAATTAACAGTTGCATTATTTCAAGTTCTTTGTTAGCTAAAACCAGTAATTAACAGTTGCATTATTATCAATAGTCAACCAATCGACAATGTACATTAGGTATTTAAGAGCCTATACTACCTCAGGTTTTTATCTCGCTCGCGCGATTCTGCGCGCACACTAAGTGAGAGCGAGACTGAGTGCGGTGCTGGGCGCCGATAGTTTAGGTAATTGCTTTTTACGGTGAAAATAATGGCAATTTAAAAAAAAATAAAAAACATAAGACCTGCTTTATAGTTAGTTCAGTTAGTATGCAAAGTTTCATGACCTAATTTGAAGTACTTTTTGAATACCAGCGGTTTATTGTTCGGTTTAGAGGTAACTTTGGATTTTTTTTCTATCGAGAAAATTTTATGGAATCGTGTTTTCGTCTAACATAGTACTTGACATCAATCCTCAACTTTACCATATATTTATTTCAAAATTAATGCTGCAATAGTTTCGACATATCGGAGGATCATGCTAAGCCGTTTGAGGTAGTATAGGCCCTTAAAAGTAGCAAATTGCTTGTGTAACCTTTTGGGGAAGACGAACGACCACGACGCTTCGGAGGGTTTCTGTCCCTAAAACTGTTTATAATAAGTAAGTACCTACTTACTTATATTGTTTTTGATTTTGTGATAAGTTTTAGTAATTTGTGTAAGATTTAAATAAAAATTGTTAACCTTAACGGTTCCCGACTTCTTTACCCAGCTACTCCATCATTTCTACAATAAAAAGAAAGGGATCATTTTAGATTTATTGTTCTTCAAATAAGTAATAATAGGTACTTAATTAATAAATTTTAGTTCTTTGGTTAACTTACTCAGAACCAGAACAGCTGGCAGCATCGGTAGGACCTTGTAAATATCTTAAAAGTAAAAAAAATCGTTTTCATTAAAAACAAATTAAAAGTAACTACAGATAGCGCGCGAGTTGAATGCAGTCGGGGTCTGAGGTAAAGAGCGCCCCGCTATCCGCACGCCCCACCTCACGCGCCTGCAGTGTAGTGCTAATTATAATTAGGTCACAGCACTACCGCATTCCTAAGCTCTGCATTCAACTCGCGCGCTATCTGTAGGTAGGTAATTTGGTATTGTTTTAGCTTTGTGATGTTATACTTCATTGTAAACTCACTCAATCTCTATCTCCCCGGCAGTAGGCGTGACATTAGGCAGATCAGCATCCTGCTGCAGAATGATGATGTCATCAGCAGTGAAATCATCATCATTTCCACCACTACTGTCAGTTGCCGGCGTAGGTACCTACAGGCAAAATTATGCTCAAGATGCGAAGACAACCAAAAAAATAAAGTAGGTACCTACCTGTCTACTTATCAACAGTTTTTACCTCAGCATCCAGTGGATTATGCCTGACTGGCAGAGGGGAACTGCATCCTCTCACAATACTGATGAGGCGCTCTTCGAGGGGGAACAATGTAAGTCCGGATGCTGGCCCTCCACCAGTTGTTCGGCCCTGCTTAATTTCACGGAGCTTTGCCTTCGTTCAGCTTTTGTATTGGTTAAAGTACTACAAGCAAAATAAATGATGTATTTGTTATTGTACGACTGTCATGCAAGCACAACTAGTGGATACAATAAGTTCTGTTACATACCTTCTTCCACTCCGGACCAGACTCAATCCATTTCCTGAAAAAAAAAATGCAAAAATTTAAAATTTATGGCATTAAAAAAACTTAAAAAACAACCTAACTCTCGCATTTTATATGTCGCAAAATTAAAAAGTAGCTCATTCATTAGATCGTAATTGAATCGGTTATTTTTATAAGGGCTTAAGTCCACTTTTGTTAACTTTTCAGGAGACACAAAAAATAATCTCTTGCAATTTTTTTGTATGGAGTGTTAAAAACGTTATTATGGCCTTTAATAGGCCCTATTAAAAGTTATTATTTTGTTATATTAGTAAGTCATATATAATACAGGAAGTGTAGATAAAGCTCATTTTTAGACCTGGACTTATGCCGTTTTCAAAACATACAGGATTAAGTCAATGAAATTACCAAGTTTAAATAATGTAAGAACAACATTTATTAAAGATTATGAATAATAATTACTACACACTATTTTAGCAATTATTCAGCATCTTCTTCAATTGTTTCAGAAGTCTTGGTGGGCCAACTATTTGTTACTTGATTATAGAAACCTATAAAGTTGGAGGTAATGTGCCTCATGACTTTCTTTATGTCCTCAATTTTTTTTTATATTTTTGGAACCTTATCCCTGTAAGCTTTTTCAGTTGGCCATGATACATTCTCTCGCCCGGAGGCCAGTTTGAAGTCATATTTCACTAATCCATCAATATGTTCACTGGTTTTCACAATACCTGGGTTTGAGCAATCATAATGAAATTCATGAAACAGTGACACATTCAAGTTCATTTTCTTGTTTTTAGGAACTTTTTTTCCTAATGACTGTATGGCAAGGCAGTTCTTTTTAGGCCACCGGCCACCAGCTTTTAAAATCTGTAACTATCTGAGTATCTACTTGAAATACCGATATTTTACCACTATGCACTTGATACAATAATATCTTCATACTTTTCTGGAAGGTAAATCCTTGCAAATCTTTTAATCTTTCTTTTTGTTATTACTAGACCAAAATCTCGATCACAGAATCACAGGGCAACAAAGAATCAGTGTTGCCGCAACTGAGTTCCCAAAAGGTACATATCCAGCGCTGAAAACGTACATTTTGGGTTAAAAAGGTACATAAGCAATGGTTTTACTAAAATCACTCACTACTGCTTCTCTCGCTCTTTCGCAATATTCATTGCGAGACAGGAAGACACTGCCTGCTCGCCAGCAGAAGTTTTATTTTTTGGATTCTAGGTGTGAGAAAACTTACTTAACTAATATTATAAAAATCTTGTGTCACTGTGTTTGTGGTCACACTCCTCCGAAACGGCTCGACCGATTTTTTTATGTTTTTTTTATGCATATTTAAAAAGAAAAAAAAAATAGGAAAAAAATTAAATCGTAATTTTGACAGGATATAGTCTGGCGGGTCAGCTAATATTATATAAAAACATCCCCGAGTTATATGATTGAATGACTCATTGAATTCTTTCGGAGGATGCGTTATAGTAGCCCGCGAAATTCAAATTTGATTACGTTTTTTGCAATTTGCAGGTCAGTGTCAGGTTGTATGTTGATTAAAATATGATTCGCGGGCGTAACTAATATGGTTTTACAAAATTATAATCATTAGAATCAGCAATACAACTCCAAAAGTTAGAATTTACCTCAAACCTCATGATTTCATGAAATCGCTAGATTTGAGGTCAATTCTAACTTATGGAGTTGTATTGCTGATTCTAAAGATTATAATTCTGTAAAACCATATTAGTTACGGCCGCGAATCATATTTTAATCAACATACAACCTGACACTGACCTACAAATTGCAAAAAACGTAAGATATTTTGAATTTCACGGGCTACCCTAGCGCTTTCGCTTTAATGTGATTGCGCTGTGTAGCCCGCGAAATTCGATTTTTTTTTGGGTTTTTCGCAATTTTCAGGTCCGTGTCAGGTTGTATCTTGATCAAAGTATGAAACGCGGCAGTAAAACTTATGTATTTATATAAGTTTACCCATAAAAATCATCAGTACATCTCTCTAAGTTAAATTTCGTGCAGATTCGTTAGATTTCGTTCGTTTGACGAATTTGCACGAAATCTAACTTAGAGATGTATTGATGATTTTTATGGTTAAAATTACGTGAATACATATGTTTTATTGCCGCGTATCTTATTTTGATCAAGATACAACATGACACGGACCTGCAAATTGCAAAAAATCCAAAAAAAAATCATTTCGCGGGCTACACAGCGCAATCACCTTAAAAATACAAAACAAAATGTACCTATAAAAACTATCCTCTTTGCAAACAAGTGCGGCCTGTGAGTAGAGTAGTCACTGAGTAGGAGTAGTGTGTTCTGTATCGTATCTGTCTATGTCTGTGGTCACTTGGCCGCTTGGTGAACATGCCGCGCCCGGCCGGTCAGATACACGATACAATGTTCATTGCCTACTCTCGGATGAAGCGAGACAGAGCTACTTCCTACATTACGTACATAGGTCTGTGACTACACAGGCCACCGGTACCTAGGACCGAAGATCTATATTGTTTTCTCGTTTTGGCGGCGGTTTCAATTTTGGATGTTACCTAAGTTAAAAAGGTACGTAAACTGAACCCCATTACACATTACACATGGGAGGCTTAAAAAGTACGTCAAATGTGTAAAATGTACGCTAACGGCAACACTGCAAAGAATGGCACAAAAAAAGTACTCTGTTCAAGTCAGGGACTAATGCACAGATTAAGTAGTATTGACCAAAGAGTAAAGTAAGTATAGAGAGCGTATTGACTAATGCCTTTTTCAAAATAAACAAAAATTGACATGACCTGTCATTCAGCAATGAAACAACGGACTAGTGCCGTTTTTCGTGAAAACGTGCGGGGATCATAGACAAACATATCCTCATAATTAAGGCGAAAGCGCCAGGGTAGCCCGCGAAATTCAAAATTTCTTACGTTTTTTGCAATTTGTAGGTCAGTGTGAGCTTGTATGTTGATTAAAATATGATTCGCGGCCGTAACTAATATGGCTTTACAGAATTATAATCATTAGAATCAGCAAAACAACTCCATAAGTTAGCATTTACCTCAAATCTGGAGATTTCAGGAAATCATGAGGTTTGAGGTAAATGCTAACTTTAGGAGCTGTATTGCTGATTCTAATGATTATAATTCTGTAAAGCCATATTAGCTACGGCCGCGAATCATATTTTAATCAACATACAAGTTCACACTGACCTACAAATTGCAAAAAACGTAAGAAATTTTGAATTTCGCGGGCTACCGTGGCGCATAACTCAATTTCAGCAAAAGGTGTAACTTGTGCCCTTTTCAAAATAACCGATTCAATTAATTAATATTAAAATTATAATTATTATTATTAAAATGATCTTTCATGTTGCGCATTAAAACTTATAGAAATACAGTATTTTAACTGTAAAATCACGCAAAACAGTGAAATCGGCAAAAGGAGAAAACTGAAATACTATGGAGCCTGGTACTTTATTCAAATTGAACGCAACCACAGGCTATATGGTATTAATCGGAAGGAGATAAAATATAGTAGGGATAAATTATATCTTAGTCACGTAAATATCCTGCAAAATAAAGATTTTCATTTTTAAAATACGCTTGGTAGGATTTTGAAGTTCACAATGCAACACAGGTTGATTTTGGCAACACCATGGTTTACGTTCCTATGCATACCGCAGCGCTAATGATTAATTATGAGGATGGTTGTAATGAAACACATTTTTAGTAATCAAAGTCATAAGAATGGTTACGCAAAGAAAAATAATGAGGAAAAGTAAATAAAAATGAAAAACACGGTGTACCTACCTACATGTTTGTGCTTTGCAGCAGATATACTTGAGAATGCATTCAACGTAATTAGGAACGCGCTGCGCTGAATGACATTTGGAAAAAGCTAGATGTCACTGTCACTGTCACGATCGTAGAAATATAAAATATCTATGGTCACGATAGATAAGTCCGTATTGTAATGATTTTTAAAATAATAATTACGAATAAGACTTTTTTCCACAAGCGACAGATGGCGCTAGTGATTGCACGAACTTTATACATCCGTTTAGGTATTCATTTGTAGAATACTATTATTAAAGTATATTTCTTTAATACAGTTAGTAAATAATTATTGTTTAAGTTTTAAAAGTTTATTTATAATAATCATAAGGCTAATCATAAGTCATGAAATTATTTAAGTTAGTCAAGTGATTGTGTGTACTGTTTACTTTGCTCTGATTGGTCGTTAGCCGGCTGAGTGTTCACTTCCGTTTAAAGTGGGGATCCTTCAGTCGGCAACTGATTTGCTAGGACAGAGTTCACAGGGTCAGTCTTTTTCTAGGCTTTGACCTGTAAGCATATCTGACGGATCCGTGCTACTTTTATTAAATTCATGATGATAAGTGATAACTGTGATAAGTGATTGTTAATAACATGTGTTTTGGAATTAAGTGAATAAATTATATTCAATACTGCAATTGAGGTGTATGATTTCGTCACAGTATTTTGTTTGGGAACATTTATCAAATTAAACAAGCTCGGTTATACTAAGGGGAACATATCCGAGCAAATTGTCCCGTCCCCGCAGCTCCTACCCGTAGCGCTGCCCAAACTACGCGACCATCTGACCCGTTGGTTACTCTGAACATTCCTACTGCTCCCCCGGCAGAGCCCGGGCCTTTATAGGAAACAGGCCGGGCTGATGATGACGGACGGTGCGACAGAGTAGCTGTAAGAACAGCTGCGGCAAGGCTCCTACGTAGCCCAACGAAAAACTGCGTGCTGCGAAGCCGAATACTACGGTGAATATTTCCCACCTCCACTACACCACTGATGCGGAGAACATCGTGACGTACGTGTGCGCCAAAGGCTGAAGTACGCGCCGAGAGTACAGCTGCTGAAGTCACATCGCAACGTCAACTTTAAGGCGTTTGTGGTGCGCATACCAACATGCTACTTGCACTTGGTGATGGATGAAAGCTTTTGGTCGCAGGATGTGGTATTCCACCGCTTCCGCGGACAAGTGCCACCGGAACGCACCAACACTTAGTGCAAATAAGTGAAACTAACATAGTTATTAAGTTTTATTTACTAACAAAATTGTTACTATGTTATTATTTATGATTAGGTTAAGGTATGTATCTATGGGTCTTTGTTACCTGAAAATAAATGGTTTATTATTTATTATTATTTGGTAGAAGTGATTACTTACAGAGTTAAATGTTGTTCGTGTACCAGGTATCTCCGCAAGTGAGCCCGTCTTGATTAGAGGCAGGATAAGATCACATAACGATTGAATTGTAAGGAAATTAATCATATGAGCGTTTTGGATGGTATGTCTGTTAGCTCGTAAGACCAATTGAAATAAATAAATAAATAAATAAGCGCAGTCGGACTCGGGTCACTGTACTCGTCATTGTGAACAACTTTTATTATGGGACCACACCTCAAATCGTGAAAAAAAATTCAGCTGTTCATTTTGACGAATTATGCGAACATAAATGTACTGAACAGCTGATGTACAATGAACCCTTAAAAGATTGCCACTGTCTTTACACTAACACTGTAAATTATTGGACACGGTGTCAAATAACTGGCAAGAGAGATTATCCATATCCCTTTCTGAAAATCCAATCTTGGTCTCAATGCTCCCTTGGTCCGAATGTGCAGAAATTACAACAACTTTTGTAAGTCGTCAGAAACCGACATACACGGTGTAACACTCAACAAGTTTAAAAGATCAGTCTCTGAGGTACTGGAGTGCATAAATTAATCAATAAATAATCATACTTTTTTTTGTAATTCATATTGATATTAAATCTTAGATACTCATAGGTACCTTCCGTGACAACATTTTATATCTTTCTTTTTTTTTAATGTACTTATACTACTACTTTGAACTGCTATTTTAATATTGAATTATAATTGTATGTATTTTATTTTAAGTTTTGGAGATAGTTGGCGGTTAAATAAAACGCTTGTCTCCAAGTTGAAGATTGATTCAGAATGATATTTTATTTTCCAAATGTTCCCGCTTATATCCTATTTTACTGCTGTGGATATCGCTACGCCCCGCAAGGGGCGTGGCGTGCGGCTCCAGGGCTAAGCCCCCCGACCGCGGAAGCTATACGGTGGTCCGTAAATACGGACCCCTCATTGTGGTCGCCACTGGCGATAGCTGGTTGGACGTGCTGCATTAACACGTCCATGGAGATGGTGTCTGTCTTTGTGTCCGTGGGCTCGCTACGGCATATGCATACTACCGCTTTCTTCACCGTGTTTCGGCGGTCAACTACTACCGGGTGGAGCCCGCACCTACATGCGTGAAGCCCAGCAGATAGCGACCAGCGACAGAAACACGGACTCTGCGTTCCCACGGATGGGGTGAGTGGCCCCCGTCCGACCCATTTTCAGAGCTAGCCGAGCCTGGGCCGGGGGAGGGGGACCGTGTCATGGGTGTGAGGGTGGTGTTGTACTGTGTGTCGCCACCCGGTGTCTATGCAAATACGCGCACGCCCGCGCTGCGTATTCTCGTGTGTACTTTGTGCCTGTATAGAGGTGCATGTCTGGGGTTTGCCACGTGATACGCCTAAATTATCCTAGCACGCACCACGTGACAGCGTATGTATTTGTGGTGAAAGTGTTACTGTCACAAGTGAGCCGCGTGTAGCCGGGAGCGGCTCACTCGGAAGGTCAGTCCGGTACGGTGATGGGGTCATCGTCCGCAAGCAGGTCGCGGGGCAGGGGCCTAGCGTCCGGGGGGCGCGTATGCCAGGGCGCGATCTGCTTGACATGTGGCCAGGCAGACGCGTCGGCACGCGCGAACATCCCCTTCGCCAGGCGGCCCACAAACTTGTCCAGGCTCTCAATCCCGAGGTCGCGGTGAAGCACGTCGTTCCTCACGAAGCGGGGCGCGCCGACTATTAACCGCAGCGCAAGGTTCTGCTGCGCGCGGAGCAACTTTCGGCTAGGCTCGCTCGTGAGGGCAAACCATGATGGGGCGGCATAGGTCAAGATTGGGCGCACGTACAACTTGTACACGCCCAACTTGACACGATGCGGGAGGCGGGACGAGAGCACAGGTCTGAGTAGGTTGCGGGCGACCCTACCCTGCGCGGCGACATTGCGGACGTGTGGCCCCATGGTGAGCCGACGATCGATGGTGACACCCAGGTATTTGACCCGGGGCGACCAATCGATGTCGACTCCTTGCAGCCTAAGGGGTGGTGGTAGACGCGCAGCTCCTGTAATTATCGCCTGCGTCTTACCCACGTTCACCGACAGCCGCCACTTGGCCAGCCAGTCGGGAAGGAGGTCGAGGGCGCGCTGCATTTTGACCGCCGCGTAGTTCGCATTCAGCGAAGTGGTGATATACGCGGCGTCGTCAGCATACAGCGCGAGCGTCGCTTCTGCTGTAGTGGGGATGTCGTCCGTGTATCGTGAGTAACACGCCGGCGACACGCAGCTACCCTGGGGTACGCCCGCCAACACCGGGCGGGCGCTAGAAAGCGCGCCGTCGACCACCACCCTGAAAGTCCTGTTCGAGAGAAAGTCAGAAACCACCCTAACAACGCGACGGGGCGCGTCTGAGGTGGCCAGCTTGTACACAAGGCCGTCATGCCATACGCGGTCGAAGGCCTTCTCCATGTCGAGGAGTACTGCGACCGAGTATTCTTTCTTGTTTCTAGCAGCTGCGAGTAGGTGCAGTACCCTCGACAGCTGGAGCGTCGTGCTATGCTCCGCCCGAAACCCGAATTGCTCCGGACGCGGCGCGATGTGTGGTTGGAGATGTCGCAGCAGGAGTGCTTCGAACACCTTGGAGATCGTGGACAGCAGAGTTATCGGCCGATAGCTCTCCGGCTTCAGGATGTTTTTGCCCGCCTTGGGCAGCATAATGACGCGCCCCTCCTTCCACGCAGCGGGAAAGACCCCCGTGCGCAGTATCGCCGTGAACAGGCGCGCCAGCGCCGCTACCATGCGGTACGGCAGGTGGCGCAGCACTGTGTTGGTGATACCGTCAGCACCAGGGGCCTTACGGGGCTTCGTCTTCAGGATGGCGCGTCTGACTGCGCCAGGCGAGAAAAAGATGGCGTCTTCTTCGGGAGCTATCGGCGGTGCGAAGTAGGCCTCCAGGTGTTTCTCGACTGCTGCGACATGTTCGTTGTCGCTGGTCGGGTTCGGTTGGAACTGACGCTCCAGGTGCTCGGCGAAGACCTCCGCCCGGTCCTCCGCTACGTACTTGAGCGCCCCGTCACTGTTGAGTAGAGGGCGCACCGGAGCTGGGGTATTCGAGAGTGCTCTGCATAGTCTGTAAACAGAAGGCCAGCTATCTGTAGCGGCCTCTATTCGTTCCTCCCAGCCCGCGGCGGTCGAGGCCCTAAGCTCGGCCTTAACCTTCTCCGCGAGACGGTTGAGCTGTCTCTTCATGGTTGGGCATCTAGTTTGTTGCCACTGCTTGCGTAGGCGCCTCTTCACGGCGATCATGGCTCTAAGGTGGGTCGGCAGGGGTGGCAGTAGCCCTCTCCCCTGCGGCTGCGTCGTTGTCGCCGCTTCCAAGGCGCTTTGAATGCAAGCAGTGACGTCGTTCGCCGTCTGCTCTACGTCCGCGGAGGAAACAATAGGCCGAGTCGGCGTGGTGGTCTCTAACTTCTCTCGAAACGCTGTCCAATCCGTTATTCGACGTGGCGCTATGGGCTTCAGTCGGGTCGGCATACCCGATAAGACGACGAGTACTGGCTGATGGTCTGACTGTAACTCGTCGTCTATTACTTGTTGCGTGATCTGGCCTTGTAGCCCTCGGTGGACTACGATGTCCAGCACGTCCGGCATGTAGATGTGGGCGTCCGGATAGTGTGTGGGCGTCTCTGGGCCGGACACCGTATAGCCGAAGGCTTCCGCGTCCGCGAAGAGCCGTCTCCCCTCGGTATTCGTAGTGTGTGAGTTCCACGCTGGGTGCTTACTGTTCAAGTCACCGGCGAGGATGGTCGCCTTTTGCGAGGCGCTGATGAGGGCCCGCAACTCTGACAGGTCAAACCGAGTTGCGGGCGGTTTATAGCAGGCATATATGTTTATGTCCTCGCCGGCTATATTTAGCTGCACACCCAGCGCGTAAAAAGTGCTGAGTGACGGCAAGGGGAGTTCCTGATGGACGACTCTTCGCCTCACAATCACCGCCAGACCACGATAGCGGATGTTCTGTGCCGACCTTTCGTCCTTCCTGTAAACGAGGTAACCTGGGAACCTAACCCTATCTTCGGGCCCCAGGAGCGTCTCGCTTATGAGCGCCACGTCTATGTCTTGTTCCCGAAGGAGGTGGCGGAGGGGGGCGACCTTGTCCCGTAGGCCGCGGGCATTCCAGTGAATCACCCTTAATGACCTAGCCATGATAGAGCGTCAGTAGGGTGGCCAGGCCATCAAGGATGACCGTTTCCACGTCTTGACCCTGCCTTATTGCCTTAATAAGGTTCATCAACAATTTGATGGCGCAGGTTGTGAATTCACGTTTTGTTGTTTTGTCTTTAGCGCCGGTTGTTTCCTATTTTACAATTATGAGCTAACCAATAAAAACTAGAGAATTAATATTTACAAAATATTAGCCAATCAGAGCGCAGCACACTGTTGTCCGTTGGCGCCGCGAGGTGGCGCTAGTGTCGCTTGTGACGCGCGCGCGCGCTTAAGGTTATAAATATAGGTGACGCTTGCCACGCGTCATTCGTCGAGGCGACCGGGTCCAGTGCAGATGTGTTGTTTGTGTTCGCGAGCGGCGAGAGCGGGCGACAGAAGATCGTAGTGTTAATCGGTGCTGCTGGTCGGCTGATCTTGGTGAATGGGATCTGGAGTGTGGTTTCGCAGGTTCCTGTTTCTTTAGTGGACGGACGTCAAAAACGTGTAAATAGTTCTTTTCAGAACTGGTGTTTCTTTAGCGGGTGTCAAAACGTGATGTGATAAATAGTTCTTCTCAGAGCTGCAATCTCCAGTGAACGATAATTGTTCACTGGGTATTTCTTTAACGGAAGTCAAGGCGTGATGTGATGTTGAAGTGTGGTGGCTACAAAGTTATGTGTTCATAAGTTTTTATAGTTTTTTTAAGTTAATTACGTTGTTGTTTTGTGGTAAATTCTGTGTATACCTGTAATAGGCATACATACCAGTATTTTTATTATCTTCTACTTGTTTAATTTCAATTTATGTACTGCTGTTGGTGTACCCAATAAATAAATAAATAAATAAAAGAGAGCATATTCTGTGCTTACTATTGTAGTTGCATTAGGTATAGGCAAGAGGACCGTTGTTGTAGTTGTGCTCATGTTGTTACTATTGTTTGGTATTTGGGATGGGCACGGTCAATCAAGAGTTCAAGACAATATTTCTCCACCTGCACCTTTTTTAGATGGAATATTAGTAAGAGGATTTTGATTAATAAATACACATTTTAAAAAATACTTGAGTATTGTTTTTTAATTTTATTTCCTCATCTCCTACCTATTATCAGTCACAAGACAATACAATTTTCCGAATAGTACGCACGGCTACAGATCAAGCTATACATTTCCAGTATAAGCTGATCTCGCATTGTGTAGGATTTCCTTACAATGAGAGGTCAGTATAAACTGGAAATGTATAGCTTGATGTGTAGCCGTGTGTACAACATAATCTGTGGTTGCGTTACATTTGAATAAAGTACCACGCTTCATAATCTTAAGGCGAAAAGGCCAGGGTAGCTAGTGAAATTCAATTTCTTTTTGAGTTTTTTGCAATTTGCAGGACCGTGTCAGGTTGAATCTTGATCAAAGTATGATACGCAGCAATAAAACATGTATTTATATACAAAAAACCCAAAAAAAATCGAATTTCGCGGGCTACACAGCGCAATTTTTCTAAATTATTTTCTCGAAAATGCAGGCAATTTCCAGCTTGAAACTTGAGATTAGGTAGTCTATTGTGAAGTATTATCTGTGATGATTTTCTTTACAGTGGTTAGATTTTCTCAGAATAAAGTACCAAAAAAGACCATGTCCTTTCGTGTACGACCGTGTTCTGTATTATACCTACTTTATAATTGACATTACAAAGTTAATAATCCTAACTAATATTACAAATGCGAAAGTAAGTTTGTTTGTTACCTTTTCACGCCTAAACCACTGAACCGATCACAACGGACCAATGGCGCACCTTTCATCCCGAAAAAAAGTATTGTTCCTTCTGAGATTGTTCCTAAGGAAAACAACAATGACGTTCTTATGATAATAGATGGCGCCACGTTTCTTTCGAATCATGATTGAATTATATTATTACAAGCAGAGTACAACCCGAATCTCTTGAGTATTAATGTTCTGTGACCCGAATTGATTGTAAAATTCTAAATTAACGCGAGCGAAGCCGCGGTCAAAAGCTAGTAATCATAATCATAATCATAATCATTTATTGCATTCATGTAGTATAAGTTGTTACAAGTATTCATAGTTTCATACATGAACCCTGCTAGGGCACAGCAATATAAACAGGTTGTTAAGCTACAGTTTCACAATAATAAACAAACCTCTGTAAGTACTTAATACTAATTTTAACATGCTAACTGTCTTAATACAGGTTAGGGTGAGAACAATTCACAGATCATAATTTTCATTCATAAATTAAAATAAGATAAAAATTAAATTAAAAACAAATATCGATAAAATAATAATCATAAAATAACTTAACATAGGTCAGTAATTAAGTCAAAATTATAAGTATGTAGGTGCTGTGTGTATTGTGTGCGTGTGAATTTCAATGTCAAAATTTACTTATCGTCAAAGAATTCCTTTAGAGTGTAATACGATTTTAATATAAGGTATTTTTGGAGGTTGTTTTTAAATTTATTTTCGTACTCTATATCCTTAATTGAATTTGGAAGCTTATTATATATTTTCACGCACATGGCTAAAGGTCCTGAATGAAACATAGTTAATTTTGAGCTTGGTAAGGCTAATTCATTTTTGTTTTGGCGTCTAACACTGCGATGTTGTGCGCGAAGGTCCCTAGTTAGTGGGAATAGTGACTGGTGTTTTCTTACAAATTTGCTAACTTCTAAAATGTAGATACCAGTTAGTGTAAGAACTTTGTATTTTACAAAGAATGGTTTGCAGCTTTCTGTGTTATGAATATTGGCAAGAATTCGTATACATTTCTTTTGTAGAATAAAAAGTCTATCTTTTTCTACACCATTTCCCCACACTACGATTCCATAATTTAGCCAGGAATATGCGTAGGCATAGTATGCTGTTAGAGCAGTTTTAAAATCAGTAGCCCTTTTAAGGTCCCCCAAAGCATATATAAAGCTGGCCAGTTTGTTTGCCAATGTATCTATGTGGGCTTTCCAATATATATTCGTATCTACAGTCAAACCTAACAATTTAAACTCGTTTATGCATTGCAGCTGTATGTTGTTGTATGAGTAAATTATATCCAATTTTTTGAGAGCTTATCGTGTAGACTTAAGTTTAGGTTATCTTTATTGGTGTAAGGAAAAATAATAGAAATATCGTCAGCAAATAAAATACTTTGAGCGTCAATTTCTTTAGGGAGGTCATTAATATAAATTAGAAATAATAAGCATCCCAAAACGCATCCTTGTGGTATTGACATTGTTGTTTTTGGCTTTATTAGATCTTACGCGTATTATTTGGCCAGTTTGTGTAGTAAATTACAATCAGTTATAACATCTATATTTCGACATCGGCACCATTGCCAAAGAGGAAAATAGCATAAAAATAGCATGGCTGTGATGCTGTGAAGTCCTTTTTCCTTTCCAGTTGTGACTGTGACTGCCTACTAGTAGCGGCACTCGTTGTTTTGCCCTTAAATTATTTGTATAATAAAAATTAAATTAATATAATATACACAACTATCAAAACCATATTGCTTTGTCCATAAACCACTTTTGCCCAGTCTCCTATGGTAAGGATAAATGCTCGCTCACAATGTGTGAGTTTGCCCTGTGCCGTGTTCAGACGCCATCGATCGCCAGCACATCAAGCTACTACAATCTGTCAAATTTCTTTAATAGATTTTCATCTTTATCGCTAAAGCATTAGGTTCAAGGTTGATTGGGAAAATTTGACAGTTTCGGGTGCCTTGACCTGCTGGCGGCTATACATCAGCCTAATCATCGACCCCAATTACGGTTGTGCCCATGCCCACCGAGCCCACATCGGTGATTCCGCGCTTGAAATCAGTCACAGCAGGGCCTAAAACGTTCACATGAACCAATTCCTCTAGAAGCTATTCATTCATTCATTTCCTGAATTCCCAGCAATTTATTATGATTGTGCTATTTGACATTAAACTTCATTATAGCAATTTATAATGTTAGCTTTTTGTTTTAATATAGGCAAGCAAGTAAATCTTGTTGATGGGTTGCAGATCAATTTGTTAGTTTATTTAATTATTTGAGACTTTCTGCAAGCAACTTCTGGTGCTGTAAATTCAGTTCCCGGTTAGAGAACGGAAGTCGATTGCAAAATTATTTTTTCCGGAAGTTGCTTAGAACGGCATCTTTTGTAGTTTTTAGACGTAGAAAGTTATATAAGCACATGGCAGTGTATTTTAAAGTTAGTTCCGTGTAGAATAAAGAGGTATATCGTTACGCTGCTCGTTTTCTTGTCCCAATCCGTTCTGGTTTTTTAGAATAATTTGTGGACCATTTTACGAATCTTCATGTAAAACTGTCAAACAGATGAATTGCGTACTATGTATTGTACGCAGAAAAATTATGAATTGTCAGTTTGTGACCGTTTTACTATTTCAAGATTCATAATACCTATTATCCTATTATGATTCTGCCAAAGTGGCCGTTTTAGACCCCCAGTTCATAGTACATTATTATTATGCCCTGATTACTTAAAAGCCTCTGTAGCCAGGTCATTATATACCCACAAAAAAAATCTAGTAGGATAAAACTATCTGTTATGGACCTAATATACAGTAATATACTATATAAACAGGACTGAGTTCTCCAAAAATCGTATCATACAAAAATTAACCTTAGGTATTGTACTTAAGGTTTACTTTTGATAGGATATCTTAGCCGCGGCAAAACGAGCCGAGAGAGAGAGCCCGACTTGAGTAATTTGTCCCTTTTGCTCAATTGCCAACAGATAAAAATGATAAAGATGGTAGAAAAATTTCACCAACTACAAGTAGGTAAAATAAGTTACGTATATTTTTTTTAGCATTTAGATTAGTTTTAAATAATTTTATTTATAGGTTTACAAACTGTATATCATAGTCAATAATTTTATAAGTAAGCTCCATGAGTAAAATAATCAAAATAATATAATTTTGATTATTGTTTGGTAGCTATCATATAATTATTCTGGTAACACTGAAATCTGACATCAATGGTTTCATGGCGGTTTTTTTCAATTTAAATAGCGAAAATGGTGAGAAAGTGTTGCATCAAGAAATGTAAAAGTGAATGTTATGCTGGTTGTGGCATTTAATGTCACAGGTAAGGAACTTGTAAGGAATAACAAAGATTTAAATAAATCTCAATAAAA
This sequence comes from Cosmia trapezina, assembly GCA_905163495.3. NCBI lineage: Eukaryota > Metazoa > Arthropoda > Insecta > Lepidoptera > Noctuidae > Cosmia > Cosmia trapezina. The sequence goes on along the minus strand of LR991046.1, from coordinate 2,463,167 downwards.
GACCTAAAATTGTAACTAAATATTAACAACTTTGAGTCTAAGTAGTATAACCATGCTCTAGACGTTTTGTAGACAGAAGACTTAGCGTCTTCTGTTATAAGTAGTGTATTTCTGATTAAAACTATTAATATTAGGTGCAAAATAAATACAATTTGTACTTATGTATCGCATGATTGAAATAGCATTATTTTTAAGTTGTTTACAGCTTTCCATCCAAAGAAGAAATTCAACAAATATGGTTGGATGTAATTCCAGAATCATTTTAGTTCCCTTTGCTTCAATTACATACTTATCCAAACCAGCTCTGTAGAGTAAACGAAAAAAGAGCACGAAAGTACCATGGTCCCAGAACGAGATTCTACATGCCTACTTCATCATAAGCCACGTATACCTACGTGATCAAATTTGATGATTCGCCACAAGACGAGTCTCACCAATATTGTAGTCCTTCCTTCTTACCTCAAAACATGGGTAGGTACACGATTCAACACCGACATAGAACACAATAATGTTCAGTTTCATAAAGGAGCTTTCGAAAAAGGTCAATTTCTTTATATTCTTTAATTACAACATGTTTGTATTACAAACAATAATTTGAAATCACTTATGGTCTGTGATGTAGGGGGGAGGAGGGGTTAAGTAAACAACGTGGTGTGTAGTTCTCCAAGAGCCGGCTGACTACTGACTCCTGTTCCTTTAATTGGTAACGTATATATACATAGCTCGTATGTGACAATATGCACAAACTAAGACTACGAACACAGCATATCTATCTTAACTTAAACTATGTGCTATACGTGATGTGCTGATGTACGTGACTCCACACCACATCACCCCTCTTAAATGAAAAAAAAAACTAAATTACAATGTGTTTTTTTTTCCCATACACCTTAAACTTTTACTCTAACTCTTACAATATAATTTTGTTCTATTTTTATGAACTACATCCATCTTATTTTTATATTTAACAATGACATTTGGTGACTCATCCCTTACAACTTCAAACGGTCCATTATAAATGCATTCCAATTTATTGCCTGTCTCGTTTCTCACCAATACCCAGTCACCTTCCTTATAAGCTATAGAATTAAGTTTCTTATCATAACAATGTTTCCTCGCTAACTTACTTGCTATCAAATTCTCTTTCGCATCATTCTGAGCCCTTTGCAATCTATACTTAAATTCTAAAGGATAATCATCAAAATTATACAAAGGTTCAACACTTTCACCTCGCAGATTACTTGGCAACCTACAAATTTTACCGAAAACTAATTCATAAGGTGTATATTTGGTCACAGTATTAACTGTTGTGTTATAAGAAAAACACCAATATGGAATCCAAGAACTCCACGATGATGGATTATTATTCGTCTGTATTCTTAAATACGCACCTAAAGTCTTGTGAACGTTTTCCAAAGATCCTATACTTTCATGATGATATGATGTTGACAAGATCTTATTGATGCCCAAGATATTACATAGCTCCACCATTACTTTTGAAATGAACTCAGAGCCCCTATCCGTAGCAATTGCCCGCGGTATCCCATATCTCAAAACAAAATTCTCTGCCAAAGCTTTTGCTACCTCATTTGCGGACTTATTTTTTAATGGATACGCCTCCACAAACTTCGTAAGCTCACACTGAAGAGTCAATATGTAAACATTGCCTTTTTCGTCCCTATCCAGCGGTCCCACTACATCTAAATAAATCTTCTCAAACGACGTAGACGCAGTAGTAGTAATTGTCATCGGCTCCCTAGTATGCCTAGAGAACTTTTGCTTCTTACACTTATCACATTTCCCAATGTACTCCATTACATCTTTTCCAATAGACGGCCAATAATAATACTTCTTTATATTATTCACCATCCTGCGTATACCTGCATGACCACTCGTGGGTAAAATATGAAAATCATTCAAAATAACTTCCTTCTCATCCTTTCCTTCCACTCTCCGCAAATCCTTCACCACACACATTTTAAAATCTCCACACATGGAACTACCATTTTCCTTCAAATATTTTGCCATTCTTGTAATAAAATTAACGTTATAACGATTTTTCAAAATAACAACTTCTTTTATGCCTTTTTCAATACAAAAAATGACTATGTCTTTCGACAACTCGTCTCGCGATGATGCCGATAAAGATTCATAGTTCACATAAATACTCGAGTTTTCTGGCATATACACTAAATTGCGCGACTTCGAAAATACCTTCTTACCATTAGTGTTACGTAACATCTTCTCCCATCCATTCAAACATATCTCAACGTCATTTCCTCGTTTTTTAAGAACTTCCACGATCCTAGGGTGATCAGTCCCAGATACCACGGAGTCCGTACCACATACATCTGGCTCTTCCAACTGCTTGTACTGCGCTCTTGTCATTACGGATATAGTCTTTTCTCGCATGGTCTTCAAATCTTCACTCGTAATTACTATCCTAGAAAGCGCATCCGCTAGCACATTTTCTTTCCCCTTAATATATTCAACCTCAAAATCGTACTCTTCTAAACACAAACGAAACTTAGTCAACCTACTTGATGTATCGGTCATGTTAAACAAATACAATAGCGGCCGGTGATCCGTTTTTACGACGAACCTCCGTCCGTACAAATATGGCCTAAAATATTTAACTGACCAAACTATCGCCAATAACTCCTTCTCTATTATTGGATAATTTAACTCACTCTTCCCTAAAGACCTACTAGCATATGCAACGGGTTTTCCGTTCCCATTACACAACACACTTCCCACAGCATACCCCGAACTATCGGTTTGCAATATAAAATTGTTGCCATCAGTAAAATCTGGATAATCCAACACCGGTGGATTCATTAATGCTTCCTTTAGCAAAAAAAAAAATGACCTCTCGCACTCATCGGTCCAAGTAAAAACAACATTTCTTTTACATAGCCTATTCATAGGAACCACCATATTAGCAAAATTCGGTATGAACTTCCTATAATAATTCGCAAATGCCACAAATCGTTTTACCTCATCAACCGTTGATGGACGTGGATAACCTCTTATGACTTCAACCTTCTCCGGATCTGGTGAAATACCTTCCGCCGAAATAACGTGCCCCAAATATAGTACTTGCTTCTTCAAAAATTCACATTTGGATGGATTCAACTTAAGATTTACTTCCCTTAGGCGTGTAAAAACTGACACAAGGTTTCGGTTATGCTCATCCAAATTCCGCCCAAAAATAATTAGATCATCCAAATAAACCAGACATCTGTCATAATTCAATCCAGACATGGCTACAGTCATTAACCTGCTAAAAGAACTCGGACTTATCTTCAACCCCATTGGTAACCTACACATCTGATATTGCCCCTTATCTGTTGTGAAAGCAGTGTACTTCCTACTACTTTCTTCCAAAGCACATTGATAATAAGACTGCGATAAATCACAGTGACTAAAGTAAACAGCACCCGACATCGAATCTAAAATTTCACTTATATTCGGCAATGGAAATTTATCATCCTGTATCCTTTCGTTCAACTGCCTGTAATCTATCACCACGCGCCACTTCTTCTCCCCACTACGATCTGCTTTTTTGGGTACAACTAAAACAGGACTAGACCACTCGCTAACCGCCTCCTCAATAACATTACTATCCAGCATCTCCTGCACTTGCCTATCAACCTCCTTTTTCTGCACATAAGGTATCCTATATTGCCTCCTATAAACTGGAGTTACATTCTCCTTCAACCTTATTGACTGCTCATACACACTCGTGACAGCCAATTTATCTCCCGGAACATGAAATATATCCGAATATTTCGCGCAAATTTGCTCAACCGATAATCGCTCCTCGGCACTCAAATAGTCAAGCTTAAGCAAAGAAAATATTTCCTTAACACGCTCAACGTCCATCTCCGGCTGCGCAAAATTACAACAATTGAAATCACTTAATGGATAAACTGTAACATCGGACACACTACACACAACTTCCTCAGAGTTTGTGTTTAAAATCCTAATGGGTATCATCCCATTCCTAGGCCTAGCCATCACACTAGCCAAGAAAACCCCTTCTCGCAATTCTTTCCTAACCACTACACAATCTTCTGCTCTGTTAACGGGGAAATACCTAACCACCTCACACCGCGGAGGAATAGTCAACACGTAACCATAGGACTTAAGCGGTATCGAAACCGTCTGCCGTTCACAATCCTCAAGAGACAACCTGTTTACCGAAAAATCTATAATACCACTATACCTCTGCAAGAAATCCTGGCCCAATATGCCAACCGACTTACATGGCAAATCATCAAATACATAAAACTTATGCACGAACGAACACCGCCCGTACCCCAACTTCAAGCACACATAACCTATAGCCCGCAAACTACCTCCTACACCATTAATCACTAAGTCTTCCTTAACTACTTTACAGCACAAAGCGTTGTTGCTCAAGAAACTGCTCTTTACGGCTGATATCGACGCACCCGTATCCACCAACCATTCCGTATCTACACTATCCACTAGTAAATTAACCCAGTTAATACTATTGCAAGCTAAAATATGCTTAGCCTCGAAAAAACTGAGTCTCACTCAAATGCCCGCCTTCGCTACTCCGTGACATTGACATTGCGCCTGAGTCAGCATCGCCCCGCGCATGCTCAAAACACGCTACGTGCCGCCGACCTTGCTGAGTCTGCCGTCCCCGACGAGCATTATTGCCGCGACCGCGCATTCCACTGCTATGCCATACGTTGACATTTTTGTGCGTACGCCCAACAGCTGTTCTTTGCCGCGCGCGTTCATTTCCTACAGCGTGCCGCGTATAACCATTTCCACGATTCCTACTGCCCGTAGGAAAACTACCCCTTGCAGGCCAGCGCTGGTACGTCATGACTTGCGCCAACGAAGCACAATCTTCGTCTTCAAACTTTATAGTCTCTACGTACAAATTTTCTACCTTACCTACCAACTGCGCTAACTCTTCCGAAAATTTGGTTGACCTTGAAACTATACACTTAAATCTACCGTATAAGGCTTTCGCGTTGCTTATTTTCTCGTCAAAATTCCTGCCTTTCCGCCTACTAGGACCTAATTTAACAATTGACTCCCTTATCAACTTAAGTTGTATAAACAGTGACGTTAACTCTACTTCCATTTAACACTATTGTCTCTAAATTTACCGACGACTGCAAACACTCGCCACAACACTTAAGTTCACATTGAAATCACTTACTCCCCTCGTTGCTCCGTCCGCTCCCGGTCAGACCATCTGCACAGCTTTCTGAACCTCCCGCTGATTGATCTTTTCTTCGATCCAATTCTGGTGACACCTTCTGTACATCCGGACTGCCACGCCAACGATAACAACCGCCAAACACACAGCAATGAACAACAGCACCGTGTTGATAGCTGTTATCTGCTCCTGCGTAACCGCTGCGACATTTGAGCCACCCGCCGCCGTCTGAGCGACAATGACCTCTTCCTTGGATGTTGTGCTCCCCATGGCCCGTGACCCGACGTGACGTGCGAAACCGACTGAACTGCGATTTTGACTTGCCCCCACCGGCAACTATAACGCTGTCCACCCGACTGGCAGGGTCGCCATGTGATGTAGGGGGGAGGAGGGGTTAAGTAAACAACGTGGTGTGTAGTTCTCCAAGAGCCGGCTGACTACTGACTCCTGTTCCTTTAATTGGTAACGTATATATACATAGCTCGTATGTGACAATATGCACAAACTAAGACTACGAACACAGCATATCTATCTTAACTTAAACTATGTGCTATACGTGATGTGCTGATGTACGCGACTCCACACCACAGGTCAACCGGACGCAAATTATCTCTGTATAAACGAATTTTCCTGTTTGTCATTAAAATGTTTGGTCACCCTATTAGAAGGAGATAAACTGCCATATATGACATATCTCTCTCTGCTTTGGTATGAGACCTCAGTCCAGTTTGTATATTAGGTCCATGCTATCTGTTGTTGTTTCTGTCAATGTCAAGCTGTCAACGTCAACTTAGTCTGTGTTACCTATCATCTTTTCTCTGCGCTGCTGTCTAAACGTGACATTGGCAGAATAGTCGACATCGGCTCAATTGCCAAAAAAAAAAAAATCTTTCTTTTGTTTTGTAGTTGTACTTTGTTTTTTGTTGCTTTAATTGCCTATACGTGGTCGTAGTAGATGGTGTTATAGGAATATTAAACTATTTTCCTTCTATTTTCTATGAATTACTTAAAAGATGGAAAAATTGGCAATGTGTAGGTTATGTTTAGCAGAAAATGTTCGCATGCATATAGTGGTCAACAGGAACATGCACGAACTATATGAGAAGCTGACTGATATTCCAGTAAGTTGATATTTTTTAATAAGAATTATGTTAGTTACCTACATTTAATAAGGTTTTAAATGCCTGTATGATTAATCATACTACCTATGTGAACTTTCGGTCAAAGGGTCTTCTCAGGGGAAGATGGAAATCACCGATGTTAGTGAAGGAAAACAGCTCAATGAAACCTGGACTTAAAATAAATATGTATGTATTTTAAGTTGCCAGTCTGGCTTGAGCAAGAGAAGTGACCAATGCTCATTCCCTCTCTGTAAGATGCGCACAGAAAGCATTAAGAATATATTGGTATTTTCTCCATAAAAACAAAATAGAGTAAGACAAATTTTGTTGCAGTTTGTAACTAAAGACAGTAGACCGATTCTTGCTTGTTTCTTCTGCTGCGCTAAACTAAAGCAATGCTACCAATTAATGAGAAAATGTCTGGAAGCCGAAAAGCTGTTCGCTCAGATGACAAATGAAGATTATGAGGTGAGGGATATTTTTTAACATTTGTATTTTCTAATTTTAGTATAATATGAAAGTGCCAGCCATATCATTGAGTTTTGAATGTTGATATGTATGCTTTTGTCAAATGTAGGTGTTTACAATTACCATACCACCATACCATACCGCCATATCATATACCATTTAATGTACCATGTTCTGACAAATAAATAAATGATTATTATTACATGTTAAATACTCCACATAACACTGCTACAACTTCTGTATGAAACTTGTATGTGGCAGTTTGATAACGGTCCTCTCTCATGTCGGCACAAGCTATGCAACAATAGCTTGTGCAGTGGTCAGTCAGGTTGGCAGCATGGCCGACTCTCCAGGGCACATTGAACCTACTTAAGTATCCTCTCTTGTGGGGGCTCTTTTGATTGACTTTAGTATAATTAAGAAAGGTTTGTCCTTGTGGGACTGTGATCACCAGCATATTTTCCTAATACTATAATCATCTTTTTACAGCCCAATTCCTTAATACACCAATACCACTTAGAGTGTTTCAGTGGGTTTATTATATCTCCAATGGTGCACATAAGTATAGTTGATGAATGTCAAACAGAAAGCATTGCTATCAAAGAAGAATTACCAGCCGTTTGTGAGGAACTAGATGATATTATTGAGCCACGGGAGGAACATCAAAGTGATGGTATGTTTTTATGAACAAAAATAACAATTGGATAAAAAATAAACCTATTTCAGTGCTAATTGCGTGTAATGTAACAGTTCAGATTAGATTATTTCAACAGTGAATGCGTCCAGGCGAGCATTACAGTGCGTAATGTAATGATACAATTCGTAACATTGCAGTAGTGAGTGCGGAAAACCAAGCATTATACCTGAATGGATGTTACACGTACAAATACTCATTGTTCGATTGGTTAGAACAGTTAAAGACGTCTCATTCAATATATTTAATCGAAGTCGTATGACGTTGCCAGTCTTGTGTACCTTGTACTGGAATTATCACTGTGTACATTGTTATAAACTGTTTGGTAGATACAATTGTATGGAATAAAAGTTGTTGACAATAAAATAGTTCCTTTGTCCATGTATATGTCTTTTCGGGGCTGACTGTACTTGCACAAATCATACAGTGGATTAACTTAAGGTGATCTATTCTTAACACCTATATGTGGAAGCCAATAAACCAGCTTGGCCTCCTCCAAAAGATGAAAAGACAAAATGCTATTACACCATCCGACATTAAAAGGAGACAACACGTTTTGAAGAACCAAATATCTAAATGCTTTGTTACGAACACATTCCATCCAGATGTGATATACGTCCTCTATAACATCACATTCAGTACATTTCAAAGAGTTGACATTTCCCATCAGGAATCCAAACTTATTTAATGGATTGTGTCCTGAGCGAAGTCTAAAACTCGCCACAATGTCTTGCCTTCCATATTGCATTTTTCAAACCAAGGGACTCAAGGCAAAGCTGGCATTATTTCTTTTTTTTTTTCGCGATTTCAGGTTTGGTCCCATAGTAAAAGTTATTCTAGGGATAAGGACAATGAGCCCTTCAAATGTTGCCGCCGTTTACACTTACACCCTGTATAATCAATAAAGATACCGTAAGCTTCTTGCTTGAGGATCCGCAGGAAGTATTCAATTTAAAAATATGTTATTACCTCCTTTATTACATTAAACATACGTATAAATTAGCTTATTTCAGATAAAATAAATCCATACAATTACAAATTATCAAAATATATAGAAATAAACAAAATAAATTAAATTAAAATACAGAGAAATTAAGCAATCAATTATTACAATTATAAGTACCTATTGTGTTAGTAAAATATTATTGTTATGCACTGCGTTAGTCAACACCCATCATGATATGCATCCACTTGTTCTGGATAGGGCAACCCGCACGAGATACAACCATCGGCAGGGTACTGTTGCTACTGCCTCGCACGCGCTGCGACAAGGAGGCCACTGTCGTCAGTATAACCGCATGAAAGCCGTCCGTTCGCGCCTCCGCAAACATCCGGACGCACTACAATAGCGAGGCAGCCGCATCAGCATCCTGAAGACGTTGTTGTATTGCTCACGCAGAGCACTAGCAGCCGGTTGTAACGGGCACGCCACAATTGCGGCGATAAGTCCCCTCTTGGAGGAGTGGTTGGAGAGGCGCCACGGCGTCCTCACCTTCCGCCTGACGCAGGTCCTCACCGGTCACGGTTGTTTCGGAAGGTTCCTGTTCCGCATAAGGCGGGAGGAAACGCCCGGGTGTCACCATTGTGTGGATCGCCCGGAGGACACTGTGGAGCATGCAGTGGAGGTCTGCCCGGAACCTGGTCCAGGCCATGGTGCGCAGCGAGAGTGCATGGGTGGCCGTCACCTCCTTCTGCGAAGCAGTAATGCTCGCGAAGGAGGAGGCGGAACGCGTGAGGGAGAGACAACCTCACGCCCTCAGACGCCGCAGGAGACGCCCTTGGTGGCGGGAATCGAGAGCCGATTTCCGTCCACCGTAGGCGCGGGGTTGCGGACGGCGAGTAGTAGGTAGCTCGCCGTCCGGTAAGGACCAGGCCCGGGTCGACAGCGCGTTGTGTTCCACGCGCGGCTCAAAGAGATGTCAGCAAAAGATGGGGTCCGATAGGGCCGATGCCGCCGGGGTCGCAGGTTGTTCGAAAGAGATACCGTGGCCCTTTTTTTTTTTTTTTTTTTTTTTTTTGAGGGTGGGAAATCATCAAATAACTTCTCCCGCTCTGGGTGGAGCGGGAGGGCGTGTCAGACTTTTACTGACTAAAACCCACCCGTGTTCCTTCAGTTGCCTATGCCAGGGCCGCGGTAACCCCTTCAGACAACCCGCGACCCCAGCGGCAGATACCGTGGCCCTGGCATAGGCAACTGAAGGAACACGGGTGGGTTTTAGTCAGTAAAAGTCTGACACGCCCTTCCGCTCCACCCAGAGCGGGAGAAGTCATTTGATGATTATTTCCCATCCACAAAAAAAAAAAAAAAAAAACTGGCGAGTAAAGCTTATAGTCCAGGCAACGAATATTTGTGGATGGAAAAGTCGAAAGCAGAAAGTTTGACTTAAGAACTTTGTTTGTTAACTCAACACTCTTTTGAGCACTCATTGACTGGACTATTACCCACCCACAGACTGCTCGAGTATAACGATTGGCAGTACGCCTTGAGTAACTTTCACTGCCCTCGAGCAGCGAGCGTGCAACCACATTCCCCCTGACTACCAATGCTCTGCGCTCCCTCTATGACGTCGTATAAACCGTGCGAAGCAGGGGCGGGTTCCTAGTTGATAATTGACTGTTTGTGATTACTTACAGAGCTAGAACTGGAGAATTTTGATAATAACTGTAAAGATGTAGCAGATACACCGCCACACCATTCTGAATCATATTTAGGAGATGATGTACCTTTAATTGAGTTTAAAACTGAAGTGGAAGAAGAACAAGTAGTATCCTCAAAGAAACGAAGAGCCAGGGAGACGAAGAGTAAGTATTAGATAGTTTAATCACACGCACGCACACGGAAAAATAAAAATACAAACAATGTTTACGAGTGTACGTGTGCACACTCGTAAACATTGATTGTATTTTTATTTTTCCCATTCTTTTTATCTTTATACATACAATGTAAGAGCGGAGCCTCAGCTGCAGGCATTTTATATGCCTAAATGGAGGCTCCTGGACATGCAATTTAAGCCAAATAATCTATAGGTAAGCAAACAGACCAATGGTTCCCCTGATAGGAAGTGGTTAGTGTTGAATTCTATCCATAGGACTGGTAGGTATCTCGAAGTCACAAATGATAAACTAGGACCATCGTAGTTAAATCAATAAACTGTTAATTTCTGATAACCAACTGCCAACCGCACGCAGCGGGTCGTGAGTGCTCTGAGAGTTCAGTACAATAATCCTTCAGGGTGTTGATGGGGCTGCCTCGCCATTGCAGTGCGTCAGCGATGTTTGCAGAATCACAAGTTGATGGCTTTCATGCTATTACTAGAAAAAGGGCAGCATCGTTGATGCGCAGAGTGAGAGACAGTCCAAACGGCTACCTGAGGGTTATTACTGAACATATTGAGAGTCCTATCTGGAGGCAGTGAATTCGTCTACATTTATGATAATTGTTATAGTTTTGTTTTTGTATGTGTGCATTACCAACATAGTTCTTAAGTTTCAGTGTATTACTAAGACTATGGACAACCTAGTCTGAATTAAATTATCCCCGCCGTATCTGTAGTGAATTATTGAATATACTTGGAAAATGGCCTCACTTACCCGCCGTGGTCACCGCTCTGCGCCCTGGACGATGAGACGATGCTGCTCCTATCCGTCCCGGGACGGGCTGGTGGTTTTACGGGTTTCACAAGGTTTAGGCCGTGCTAGTGGGAAGTTATATGGTTTAGGCACTCAGGTTTTGCTGTATTTAGTTAACTTGGAGCGCACGCAATGACGGCGTTGCAGGCTCTTTTCGACCGTTTGTGCGACTGACGTTAGCGCCACGCGCGCGGGCGTGAGCGCGTATGTAACTTTTTTTTTTTCAAATAGCGCGCGTTGATTGGCTCCGAGATGTCCATTGGCGGTTTGGCGGGATTTATAGTGAGAAGCCAAAACAAAAACCCAACATTCCCCCCATCGAAATCCGCCAGGATTTCCCGGTTACAAGGTCATTTGACAGAGTTGTCAAAGTGTTGAAGTATTGAATAACAACATTTAACTATCTAAGCATTGTTGAAAACATGTGATAGTGTGTGGTTTATGATTGTGTGAGTAGTGGACTGTATACATAAATAATTATATTAAAAAATAGTTTACTGAACTAAGTAGTTCACTCATTCAATGTTCCGAATGAGTGCCTAATGAAATTCAGTTAAATTTAAGATGATTCCTGCTCCAAAGGGAGCGGACTAAGCTTGACCACGGGTCGAGTAATGACAGTGTTCTTGGTGCGAAGACCGACCACGCGTACGATGCCATCAGACCCCGGTTACAATTTTATAACTCGACCTAATGCCCATCGAAGAGGAGGCGCCTCCGAGTTAATGAGTACCAAATCTCCTTCTTTCAGATTGCGACAACCATCCAACCACTTCTGTCGTTGTTGGAGCGTGTGGAGGTAGTCTTTTCGCCAGAGTCGCCAGAATTTTTGCGACATCTGCTGTACGGCTTGCCAACGATTTAGTTTCCATATGGGATAATTCGTCAAGTCGTACTCGGGTGCTTCTAGAAGTTCTCTACCGATCAGAAAGTGCGCCGGTGTGAGCACTTTGAACTCACTGGGATCTGAAAATAGTGCACACAGCGGTCGTGAGTTTAACACTGCTTCGACGCGTGCAAAAAGGGTGGTAAGCTCTTCGAATGAAAGGGCTCTTTCTCCGACAGTTCTTTTCAGGTGCGTCTTTGCGGATTTGATTGCTGCCTCGTATATGCCTCCAAAATGGCTGCCAGTGGGTGGATTATGCTTCCACGTCACTTTGCGTGTGGTAAAGTTGCAAGAAATCTCATCAGTATTAGCTTCGAAGAACTTAAAGACGTCTGCTAACTGTTTACCAGCTGCGACAAAGTTTGTGCCGTTATCAGATATAACAGCACTACACAATCCACGCCTGGCGGTGAATCGACCGAATGACGCGAAGAAACATTCTGTGCTCAAAGACGAGAGTGTCTCCAAGTGCACTGCACGAGTTGCGCAACAAACAAATACGCATAGATATGATTTTACGATACGAGCATTCCTACGAGTTGACTCCTTCGTATAGAAAGGGCCACCGATATCAACACCGACCGTGTGAAAGGTATGTACATCTTGAGTTCTAAATCTGGGCAGTTGACCCATGATGGGTTGCCAGGACTTGGGCCTTGCCTTAAAGCACGCAATACATTTAGTAGTTCGCGTTCTTATTACACTCCTAGCTGACGCTTTCCAGTATTTTTGACTTAATATACCTTGAAGAGATCGCGGTCCTGAATGTAAGTAAAGAATATGGTAATAATCGATAAGACTATACGTGAAATTAGATTTTTTAGGAAGCAACAGTGGATGCTTCTTATCATACGTTATCCTAGATTGCGAAAGTCTGCCCCCCACCCTGAGGAATTTATTCACGTCTAAGAAGGGGCTGAGCTTTCGCAAATTCTGATGAGGTTTCAAACCTTTTGACAGTGCTATGATATCCTCAGCAAAGTGATGTTGCTGTACCGATTTTATCAGACTGTCGTACGCAGATCGATTATTTATTTATTTATTTATTTTCCTTTATTGGCCAACCAACAATTGTTTACACTGATAAAATTTAAAGTAATTATATAATAACTAAGGTTAGTGTAACAATTAATTAAAGGTTAGCACCACATGCCCCATAAACTAATAAGATGTGCCGCAAGCACTGAATTATAATTAAAGATAAATATTTGAGTACTTAACTAAAATTAATATTAATAGGTCAATCCGAATTAAAAGTCTAATTAATTAAAATCAGAATTACAATCAATTAAAAATCAGATTAAAATCACAACTACAATTAAAATCAAAATTAATTAAAATCCGAATCAAAAGTCAAATTAAAATCACAATTATTATTAAAATCATGATTAAGATCGAAATTAAAGTCACAATAAATATTAAAATCAAAAATTAATTAAAATCGGAATCAGAAGTCAAAAAATAAGTATTAATATTAAAATTACAATCAAAATTAAAATTAAAATCAAAAATGAAATCAAAATCAAAAATTTAAGTAAAAAATTAAAACAAAAGTAAAAAAAAACAAGCAAAAACAAACAAAAACAAGTCAAGATTAAATTATATTATTAAATTATAATCAAAATTAAACAATTGATATAGTTGTTCTATGAAACTTGGCATAGGAGTCAAAATGCACGTCAATAACATCACTGCAGCTATTTAACAATTTGCAAAGACGAGGAACGACAGAGTTCGCACCAAGTATAGTTCTGCGGAGTGGAGGGTGTAAAGGAGTTATAGGAGCACGAGGGATTCTAGCAGGAGCACGAAACCGAAACTTTGATAGTAGTAGAGGACAATCAATTTTGCATCGGAGTAGCTTATAAACGAAGGAAAAGTCAATGATTGTTCTACGTTTCTCAAGTGAGACCATCTTAAAATGAGATAGTCGGGATTCATAGGATCGTATCCTTTTAGCATTTCCGCTAGCATAGGCTAAATGCCAGAGGAATCTCTTTTGTATTCGCTCCAGTCGAAGAATGTGCGTAGAGTAATGAGGTCTCCAAATCGTACTGCAGTATTCTAAGATACTACGAACGATGCAGTTGTACAGTAAGATCTTCGTCCGATTACGCTTAAAACCAGCAACATTCCTTATAACAAAACCTAGCATTCTAGAAGCCTTTTTGATGACGCCCTCGACATGAGGTACAAATGTCAAGGCGCCGTCGAAAACAACTCCCAAGTCCCTTGTTTGATCTACCTCTTGGATAACGTTAGGGCCCACGCAATATACACTAGCAGTTGCTTTCTTTTTTCGGGTGTATTTCACGTGGTAGCACTTTTTTATGTTTAAGCTCATTTCATTATCATTACACCATTTAGCCAACGAGTCTACGTCCCTCTGAAGTAATGTACAATCGTTTTCAGATTCGATTATCCGTGAAAATTTAAGATCGTCTGCATACATAAAACATTCTGAGAATCTTAGGCAGTGCGGGATATCATTAACGAAAATAATAAATAGAACCGGTCCAACATGTGAGCCCTGGGGGACTCCTGATGATGTTTTGTAGGTTCCCGATTGGAAACCATTAACTGCGACAAAGAAGGAACGTTTTTCGAGGTAAGACTTAATCCAGTCGTAAAGTGTACCGGTGAACCCATACGCAGATAACTTCGATAGAAGTATATGGTGAGGCACGCGGTCAAAGGTTTTGCTGAAGTCTGTGTAAATCACGTCAATCTGCTTGCCGCAGTCAATGGCATCCGATAGCATTTCTGTGAAAGTCGCCAGATTAGTGCAAGTAGACCTAGACCCTACGAAACCATGCTGAGAAAAGCTCAAATACGATTTGAAGTGTGCCTGAATGTATGGACAAACTAAGGATTCAAAAACCTTAGCAAAGGTTGATAAGATAGAGATAGGTCTATAATTTTTAATGTTGTCCTTTTGGTCACTCTTATAAATTGGAACAACCTTTCCTTTTTTCCATAAGTCAGGGAAAACACCTGAGCTAAGAGACTTGTTAAATATTAGTGTTAAAGGGGAAACCAAAGCGGGAGCACATTTATAAATAAATATTGGCGGAATACCATCAGGGCCAGCGCCTTTACGAATATTCAATAATTTGAGCTTGTTCAATAGGCTATCGCGATCAATCTCAGGTGCTGTTAGTGGTAGACTGTTATTCTTCATATTATGTAGAAAATCGGACTCGGGTTCACTATGGGTCACTGTCGCACTACTAAAATTGGAGGAAAAATTTGACGCGAACATTTCACAAATGTCTGGACCATCTGATGTTAATACGGTTCCATCAGTCATTATGGCTGGATAAGAGCTACAGCCACCTTTTTTATCTTTAATATATGCCCAGAAGCGGTTTGGATTTTTTGTTATTTCATTTTCAATGTCTCTAATATACTCATTATAACTATCAGTAGCTAATTTGGAACACCGTTTACCCAATAATTTGAGCTCGATTTCATTCCTAGGATTCTTATAGACTTTAAAGCGAGATCTTATTTTTTCCTTTTCTTTTAAAGCTCTAATTAAGCTTTTATTAAACCAAGGAGGATATTTTTTATGTTTAAAAGTAGGTTTAGGGGGTTCGTGCATATGTATAATATGCAGGAGCCTGTCATAAAAAATACGAAGCATTTCGTTAACATCAGCCATTTTCTCAAATAGTTGTTCCCAGTTTATATCGTTTAGATTCTCGCAAATTTTCGTGTAATCAAGTTTATTATAATTGGTTTTTATAGTCTGAGGATTGTATGGAAGTCGGGTTTCTTCACTCGCTGTAATCAGGATTTCGATTGGGGGGTGATGGACATCAATAGTGGTGAGGGAGTTTAGGGCCGCATTAACGCTACCGGCAGGTACATTACTTAATACAAGGTCTAATATTCGGCCAGACACATTCAGGATGCCATTAAGTTGTGATAATTTATGCATGTGAATAAAGTCAGTTAGTACATTAGCAATGCCAGGAGGAGTATAATTATTCTCCGCGTCGTATACCAAATTCCATTGTATATTACCCAAATTAAAGTCACCGACAATACAGGTGCACAAGTTTGTCTGTTCAAGAACCACGTTACAACGGTCCAAAAAATTGTCCAAGCTGCTACGTAATACAGGGGGTGGTAAATAAACTGCACACAGAGCTATTCGACGAATAGATTTTAAAAACGGTACCTCTATAGTTATCCAGAGATCCTCGCAATGACTTTCCCACTGATCCATACGTTTTGAGTTCATTGTTTTTGATACAGCGATCAATACGCCACCCCCGTCCTTTTTCCTACCATCTCTATCTCTTCTATATACAATATATCGATCGTCAAAAAGCTCCGTGCTCAGAACACTATTATTCAGCCATGTTTCAGTTAAAATCACAATATCATAGTTCTCTAAAGACAATTGACGACAAAAATTATGAGTCTTCGTGCGTAGACCTCTTGTGTTTTGGTAATAAATATTAATATTATGAGCTGAGAATTTTAACTATAACTAATACCAAAGCTGCGACAATAATAAATGTAAATGAAAGTCAAAAATTATTTCAACTTATTTAAAGTGTCCATGTTTCTAACCATAATATGATCCGCGTCTTCCACTTTACGCATAAAAATCTTACCACCTCGAATCCACACAAATTTATAACCAAGTTCTTTGGCTTTGATCCTCGCGGCAGCGTGCAGAGCTCTGTATGTGGGGGACAGATGTTCAGTCACGAAGATTGGTGTTTTTGGCCCAGAATAGCCGAGATGCACGCTGCTCAGTTTATTATCTTTATTGATTTTATTAAAATTAACAATAGCCGCTAGGAATTGATCACGAAGTCGGGGGGACGCCAGCTGCACAACTATTGAACGTGGTCTAGTATTATTAGGGTTTAGTTTGGCAACCCTAGTACAATGCAAAATATCTCTGTTTTCCACAACACACGCAGCCACTTTAGAAATTTCTGACACAATGTCGAAGAGATTTTCGTGCTTCTTTTCAGGTACGCATTGAATTTCAATGTTATTAGATCGAGTTTGTTGCTCCAGCTGATCTACACGAATATTTAGCGACTTCATACTATTGCACATTTCAAGGTTCTCCTTCCGCAGTTCCATAATGGTCTCCTGAGATGAAGCATGCTCCTTTAGTAGGTCCTCATACTGACTGTTCATGAATTTCATCGAGTCATCCATGGCAGAAATTTTCGCATTGATGGGCTGCAACTCTCTATGTAGTATTGTGTTGATGGTTTCATTTAGTTTAGACAACATCATCGATAACTCGGTCTTCATAACTTCCTGGATAATTTCACGAACATCATCTCGCGATATTACATTTTCAGTTGGTGGGGATCCAAGAGCTTGCCTTTTGTTCCCTCTGGTGGTCGAAACATTACGCAGAGGAGCTTTTTCGTGCTTATTTGTCGGAGATGTGTCATCAGCCATGTTTAATTGTTATTAGTGAAAAAGCGCAAAATTAATTCCAAAATATGCTTATTATGGCAAAAACTAAGCAGTTGTTTCCAAAAAAAGAAGCACATCAACAAAAAATGCAAGCATCAATAAAATAAAAATGCAAAAAGAAAAGCTGGTCCTTGGATTCGAACTTGCGTTCTCCTTGATGAGGTGTCGCACCAAATCTCTGTTAGCTATCTCGACACATAGAATAGTGGCGAAATAAACGATCACTATTTCGTACCTGTGTGTGGGCGGGGCAATTGTAGCAATTGTGGATTTGTAACCATATATGGTAGCGCACCGAGCCGTTTCGTGTGTTCTGACTCACCGCCGACCGACGAATAGGAGCAGCGCGCGTATATGTGACTCACTGTTGTTTGGTGCTTTGTTTCTTCGTTCAAGTTTGAAACCGCTTATTCTTCTAAATTAATTAAGAACTCGTGGATATTATTTCCCTACAACGTGTAGTAACCAGTGAACTATTCTATTGACGTAAAACTGTACTAATAAAGCTAATAAATAAACAGAAAATATTTATTCATTAGCGGAGCGACTCGCAACACGTCTTACTGCTAGCGCGCGTGGGCATGATTTCCATCGATTATCATGAGCCCAGTACGTTTGTCTCTGGGTAGTCGACAGTTACGTATGAACTGGTGGATACGTGCGACCACATGCAACAGTTTGTTAAAACTAGAATAACGATCGGTTAATTCATATACAACGTCGGTGGGAGCTTCAATGGACACCAAATTCTTTGACTCGATAGAAGGCTTAAGCTCCAGTGGATGGTCGTCCCTGAACTCTTCTATGGAACGAATTGGCCAGTTGTCTTCAGAGAGCCACTGTGGACCATTGAGCCACTCTGGCATTGTGAGAAGGATCGAAGGTAACGCGCCACGAGAACACACATCGGCTGGATTACTCACTCCACTGACGTGGAACCAACAGCTACTGGGAACTGTGTCCAGTATCTTGGTCACGCGAGTCGCAACAAATATTTTTAATTTATAGGCAGGAGTGTTCAGCCATGCTAGCACAACTGACGAGTCTGTGAATAACAGAATCTCGTCAATTGTTAACTTGCGTTCTGTTAAAATGTTTTTGACGTATTTAACTAATTTAGATAATAAATGTGCCGCTATTAACTCTAGGCGGGGTATCGATAGGGTTTTTAAGGGCGCGACCTTAGATTTAGCTATGAGAAGGCTGACCTTCTGTTCATTTTCTTTATTTATGGTTTGTAAGTATATTACAGCAGCATAACCAAGAGTCGATGCATCGCAAAATCCTAGAATCCGACAGAAGGTATTTTGCCTAACCATTGCATGTCTGTCATGTTTAAATTCTGAGAGGAGAGGCAGTTCTCGCACGTATGCAAGCCACTCCGCTTCAAGATTCGCAGGCAAACGTTGGTCCCAGTGAAGCTGTAGAGCCCAAAGTTTCTGCATGAAGCACTTGGCATAGAACACACAAGGAGCTACGAATCCTAGTGGGTCGAACAAACGTCCTATCTGCGATAGAATAGATCGCTTTGTGACCTCTTGGTCTAATGTCGCAGTCCGAAACGAGAAACAGTCGGTAGCCGACTGCCACTGGAGACCAAGTACTTTTAGTGACAGATTTTCCTCATCATTAAATTCGATAGGTGTCTCACGGTGGTCTTCTGGTACGGCTGCTAGTAGTTGAGGGCAATTACTCGACCATTTTAAATACATTTGGGTACAGAATGGCAAGGTGCTAATAAGAAAAGATGATCCGTCCGACAACAAAATCAAGTCGATTCGTACACTTGGCGACATAAGTGCGTACGCAGTAAACGAGTGACGTAACTTGTATAACGCCGTCATAAATCTGCACACATAGTGCGGAGTGAGCGCTGCAAGCATAATTAAGACAAACAAATAAAAATGGATCGTTTTGATGCGATTGTCACATTAGAATGTCAATTTACTAGGTTTATAAATGCAACTACTTGGGTTGAGAGTATAAGTAGCAACAACGAGTATCTATATATAGTGCACTTAAATATTCGGTCGATAAGAAAAAACTTTAATGAGGTGCTGATTTTTCTTAAAAATTACTCTAAGCATATCGAAATATTAGTGCTGACAGAGGTTAACATTAAGGAGGACGAGTTATCGTTATACTATATAGAGGGGTATAATTTGTTTGCAAACACGAGAGAGAATACAAGAGGAGGAGGTGTGGTTATTTATGCTAGGGAGTGTTTTGTTTTCAATGCAAATAAAACCTTGACCAGTTCTATGGAAGGCCTTCATGGTAAACTCACTTTGAACCACTCAACTGTAAATGTCCTTGGAGTCTACAGACCACCTAAAACGAATAAGTTGTTATTTATTGATGAAATGGAGCAGTTAATTAGGAAGATCCCAGCAAACGAGGACATCATCATGTTAGGTGATGTCAACATAAATCTATTAGGAGTGAGTGAAAGTCATCAAATGTCAAAATACAAGGACTGCCTGTGTGGACTAGGGTTACAGTGCGTAATACCACCTACGGAGGTGACGCGAGAGGCTATCGTCGCGGGTGTAAGAGAAGTGTCGTGCATCGATCATGTTTGGGTGCGAACGGGACAGCTGCATGACTGCCAGTCGTTTGTTATTGAGTGCTTCATGTCGGATCATCATATGGTTGGTGTCTCGATGCCGTATGCGACGCGACTGTGCAATGACAGTAAGAACTCGGACACTCGGTATGTGATTAATAATAAGATAGTAGCTAAGAAAATCACTGATTATGATTGGTCTCAACTGTTGCTTATTGATTGCCCGTTAGCTATGTATGATAAGTTACAAAATGTTTTTAATGATTTTTATAACACTAGTAAGACCGTAATGCTAAAAACCAAAAAACGGGATACACAACCATGGATAGGAAGAGGCTTAAGTAATATGTTACTGCGTAGGGATGCGTTATTTAGGGATTGGAAAGAGACACCTAACAATAACACGAAAAGACTAGAATATACACGATTTCGAAATAAAGTAAATAAATTAATATTTAAAGCAAGAAATAAGTTTCGGCAAGAAGAAATAAAGAAGTGTAATGGAGACCCAAAAAAAATATGGGACAAAATTAATAGTTGGACAGGTAGAAAAAAGATAAATATAGATGATACTGTTAAAAGATACTTTGGAGATAAAGACACAATGTATAATATATGTAGTAACTTTGCAGATACATTTACTGAGGAGATTAGTAGTATTAAACATAACTGTAATATTAAATTATTGGATAGAAGTAAGTATGTTACGGCAAGTGATGTAACGTTTCTATTTAGGCCAGTGTCCAGCAACACGGTGTGTAAAGTTATCGATCAGCTGAGTGGTGATAAGGCGCCGGGCATTGATTGCATTCGGGTCATGGACTTAAAAATAATCAAGAATAAAATCTCACCGGTCTTGTCGCACTTTGTCAACCTGTGTTTATCGAAAGGGGAATATCCAAGCCCACTTAAAAAAGCTTTAATTAGGCCCATATTTAAGCAGGGAGCGCACTCAGATTACTCTAACTATAGGCCCATCGCTATCTTATCAGTAATTAATAAAATAGTGGAGAAAATAGTAGTCGGTCAGGTTAGCGAATTCTTAGAGCAGAATCGTATACTAGCAGATGCACAGCACGGTTTTAGGCGCGGCCGCAGTACGGCATCAGCACTATCACAGTTCTCAGAAGACATGAACAGTAGTCTCGAGCAGGGTCATCAGGTTCTGGCTCTGTTCATAGACTATAAAAAGGCGTTTGACACCTTGGACCACGAGGTGCTGTTGCAGGCCATGGATGAGTGTGGGGTCAGGGGGCCCACTAACAGGTGGTTCCGGAGCTATTTGAGCGGCAGAACCTTGCAGACCTGCATTTCTGGTGTGGCTGGTAAAGAAGCTGCGGTAAACCTGGGCGTTCCAACTGGTTCCGTATATGGACCAGTTGGCTATGTCATGCATGTCAATAGCGTCGGTAATGTAGTTGGGAAGTGTCGGGTTTATATGTATGCGGATGACATGTGCCTTATGTACTCCTCTAAGAACATACAGGAGGTCAGGGCTGTGTTGCAAGCTGACTTCGACAATATTACCCGGTGGGCGCACGATAACGGTATCATACTAAATCTAAATAAGACGAAAGTGATGCATGTGCACTCGCCGCACAATCTTGTTGCAAAAAATGTCGACAGTATAGATATAGGTATCGTGGGCCATACGTACGATTGCATGCACGTGAGAAATGTCAACTGTGTCTGTCAACAGCTGGAGTATGTTAGTAAATTTAAGTATCTAGGACTGTGGGTGGACCGTAACATGAACTGGAAGACACAGGTTGACACAGTGTGTACAAAGCTTAGGTCAGTTTTAAGTAAGTTCTATATGCTGAAGGCACCGTTGAGTAGGAAAACGTTGCGTGTGATTTATTTTGCTCTCGCCGAGTCTTTGATAAGCTATGGATTAAATACATATGGCCGTACATTTAAAACCTATCTGAACAGTATAAAATCACTGCAAATTCGATTTATGAAATACCTTGTTAACCCAAAACTGAAACGTGAGTGTAAAGAAAACTATGAGAAACTTTTTGATGTATGTAAGGTGCTTCCCGTGCATGAGAAGGTCAAGTACTTGTTGGTTCTAGAGCAGTTCTATAATGACCAATTCAAAGTGCATGTGCAAAACACTTACAATACTAGAAGTGTTAGAGAACGTAAATTCGTGCGAGCACCAGTCAAAAATTACTATGGCAAAAGAACCAATAAGTATTTGACCCCTACACTTTTTAATAGTATCCACTGGTTGAGGGAAGAAAATAGTGTAATTAGCAAAGGAACTCTAAAAAGTAAATTAAAGGCTGAATTGTTTAGCGCACGGGCGCGCGGCCGGTGCGCGTCGGAGGCGGAGGCGACCACAGAGCAGGCCGTCGGCGCTCGTCGGCGACGGTCGTCGGCTGCGGGCCGCTCGGGTATTTGAGTTCGGTGCTCAAATGCGCGAGCGGAGCGATGTCGGCGGTGTCGTGTCGGCGAGTGTCGGCGGCTGCTTGCATCTGCCGGCCGGTGGCGCGTGCCGCTTGTGTGTGCGCGCTGGATGGTTTAAGTAGTTTGTTGTGTTTGTAATGACCGAAATTATTTGTAAAAGGAGCTTTAATCCTGCCGACAAACTGTCTTGCAGTTTGGCAGGTTTTATAAACTTGTATTTGTGTTTGGTCAAAATAAATGATTTATTTATTTATTTATTTTTATTTTCGAAGTATGAAGCCTGCACGTTCTAGTATTGCTCGAAGATCCGTCTGCAGCTGTAGTGCAGCGTCGACGCTAGGCTCTGACCATAACAAGTCATCCATAAAAAAAGCTGTCTTCAAGACACGCGCCGCTGCCGGGTACGTGTCCACTTCAGCAGCTGCTAACGTGTGCAACACCTTGATGGCCAGGTACGGACTGCTGGCCACACCGTATGTCACTGTGTTGAGCTCGTAAACCTGCATGGGTTGATCTGTCGAGTCTCGCCACAAAATGTGCTGATACGGCCGTTGCTCTTGGTGAATGAGGATCTGTCTATACATTTTACAAATGTCTGCTGATAGACACACTTCGTAAAGTCGGAAATTGATTAAAATGTTATTAATGTCTGCTTGAAGTTTTGGGCCCGCTAATACTACATCGTTAAGAGATTTTTGATTGGTGGTTTTACATGACGCGTCAAACACCGTTCTCAATTTTGTTGTGGTGCTGGATGGCTTGTGGATACAAAAATGCGGGATCAAATATTTGGAATCCACGTCTTGCATCTCTCCTAAGCATGTCATGTGCCCTAAAGCCTCGTATTCAGACATGAACTTGTGATACTCGGATTTGAGCTGAGGTTCCCGATTCAGTCTTGCCTCTAAGTTGACCAGGCGACGTAGTGCGACTTGTCTGGATTCGCCGAGATCATGGTCGGGTCGGAGCGGGTATTTCACCACGAACCTACCCGTCTCGTCGCGACGACAATCTTTGGCGAACTGCTCTTCAGCTAAGGCGTCATCCGGTTTCATGGGTTTTTCTGACGGTATGTTCTCAGTATCCCAGAACGCGTTCATGATCTGATCGAGGTTAGTTGAACTTGTGAGACCGCAGAAAGAATTGTCCAAGCTGGCAGTGGTAGCTGACGTCATCGTTTGCCGTGGATTCCGTTGGTCGAGAACGACTTGACCGGTAATTACGTATCCGAAGATGGATTCGATAGCGACAGGCATTCCAGCCTGAGAAGGTAAGATCTTGTCACCGCCGTAAATATATGGGAAAAGATCACTAGCAATCAGCATTTCGACCGGTGCCGGTTTGTTAAAGGCAGGATCTGCCAAGGCAAGGTGTTGATATTGATTAAATATCTTGTCTGGCATAGGGACTGTTGGCAAGTTGCCAGCAATATTGGCCACCACAACAGCATCAGTGGCGAGCACTGGAACACTGGTGCCACGTGGTTTGATGGTACAAGTTGTCAAGCCGAAATGCTGAACCCTATTTCCGCCTAAACCTGTAGGTTCGAGATCGCACTTACGACGGGCTAGGCCCAATTTCCTAACACAATCCTTAGTAATGTAACTTGACATAGCGCCACTGTCAATCAGAACACGTACGGGGTGATACTGTGACCACGCATCTGCGACGTGTATGACGGCGGTGCCAAGCAACACGGTCTCTTCAGTTGAGCACGTAAGAGCTACCACTTTCTCCTCGGACTTAGTCGAATCTAGGTGGAGAGTGACGTGGTGTCTCTTTTTGCACACCGTACAACAATGTTTGGACGTACAATCCTCCGTGGCGTGATTGTTCCGCAAACAGTTAGCACACAGCTTGAGTTCCGCAACTTTAACGTTGCGTCGTTCAGGTGTGAGCTCATTGTATTCGGTGCATCGGTAAATGGAATGCTGTGGCTTTTGACAATACAGACACGAGATGGAAGATTTTGACTCACTCTTATCAGTACTGGCCACACCAGACGCTAATGTATGCGCTTGGGTGCGCGAGTTTGGTGCTTTTGACGCCGCGAGAGGGGGCGACCTAGATGCGTTTTGCTTGCCTGGTACCGCCGATTTGACGGACACTGGTTTGCACTCCGACATCTCAAGTACGCGCGCCTGATTCTCAACAAACGTCAATAATTCCGTAACGGTAGGGATATGCCCCGGGGCCACGGTTTGTTCGAATTCACGCCTAGTAACCGCATCTAAATTACGCAACGATACGTAAAATAATATGAATCTGGCTAAATCTGGTATTTTAAGAAGCTCTAGTGCACTAATATTCTCTTGATAGCTATTCATAAATGTATTTAGGTTCGATGCGGACTCGCTGGTAATCGGTTTGAAACAAAACAGCTTATCTAAATAAGCTGTCGCTAGGACTCGCTTATTTTCGTAACGTTTCTCTAGCGATTTCCATACAATCGCGTAATTATCCGCACTGACCGGCATCGACTTCACGATTGGCAATGCTGGACCACTAACGCATGACAGCAAATAATAAAATTTCTCGATTTTAGTTACACGGGAATTATTATGGATGAGACTTAAAAATGTATCACGAAAAGTGGTCCAGTTCTCTATTTTGCCATCGAATTTAAAAAGTTGCAATTCAGGTAACTTAACCCGCCGGAAGTCACCGCCACCGTTCTCGTTCGTATTTCGTTCGGTTTCAATCGAAACGTTCTTGGACGTGAGTGTATCCGCGACAGTACGAATCATGTAGTAAATATCATCGAATGCTGCGATTTCCTTATATGTTGGCTTAAATTTCGAATCGTATTGTCTACTTAACGAATTAATTCCCGCGACAGACCTATCGAATTCATCCCGAATCTTAGACAAATCTTGCACTCTAGCGATAAACAACCCTTCGCTGTTTGGGTCTGTTGATACCGTTTTCGACATTTCGAATAAATTCTGCAAGCGAATAAAACACATCTCCTTTGAAGTCAGAAGTGGTTGAATTAATCTGTCGTATTCCGCGTCCTCCATTTTGAATAAGTACTAAAATGTCCAACACGTAGGTATTAAAAAATAACTAACTCACTCGACTAATAAATTTACCCCGTTAAATTAAAAACAAACGAAATACTTAACACTTTAGGTACGTAAATATTACGCCTAGGTAGGTAAGTACGTAAATATTTTACGAATGTTACGAACGTTGCGCGGCTGACTGTATTATTATCACAGCGATGAACCGATGAACGATTGAACGAACGCAAACTATCCACGCCCGCCCGACCGGCCGGCCCCGCTACAAAAACAATGTCATTACGCGAACGCAAATCACAATACTTATGCACTAAAACACTGTTTAACACTAGTAAACATTAATGACAACAGATTTGCCTTTAAATAAAATACAAATATGCCTAGAAACATCGACAAATTGAAACTTTCTAGAAACAAGTAAGAATAGGTATCATAATACCTACAGACCTACCTACTGCAGAAATTATTTTGCAACGAACCACTTTATTTCACTTATTTACGTAATAAATTAGGTTTCTATAGATTACTAATCACACAATGTAAATAAATAAAGTGACTTCTTTGTAGAACACATAGAAATATTACAACTTATGGCAAAAAACTTCGATAATTATTCTAGAACTAGTAGGTAGTAGGTACAAATGGCGGCTAAAAAATAAGTTTATGTGAAAATGTGTTACTGTAATGAGTTTACTGAGTTTATATGACCATATAACTGGGTTATCCGGCTCGAAGGACCAAAATATGTATTGAATTATTGAATATTCTTGAAAACTGGCCTCACTTACCCGCCGTGCTCACCGCTCTGCGCCCTGGATGAGATGAGAAGATGCTGCTCCTATCCGTCCCGGGACGGGCTGGTGGTTGTACGGGTTTCACAAGGTTTAGGCCGTGCTAGTGGGAAGTTATACGGTTTAGGCACTCAGATTTTGTTGTTTTTTAGTTAACTTGGAGCGCACGCAATGACGGCGTTGCAGGCTCTTTTCGACCGTTTGTGCGACTGACGTTAGCGCCACGCGCGCGGGCGTGAGCGCGTATGTAACTTATTTTTTTTCAAATAGCGCGCGTTGATTGGCTCCGAGATGTCCATTGGCGGTTTGGCGGGATTTATAGTGAGAAGCCAAAACAAAAACCCAACAAAGGGTATACTTCCCAGGTGGTGGTCTCATGATCATAAAGTCAGGATCTGATGATGGGATCCCATGGAAATCGAGGGAAACCCTCAAATTTTATGGGCACACCTATAGCGATTTCGGTATTCTTTATAGTACTCGTGCATTTGCTCTCGGAAAGTACCATTTGGTGAACTGGAACTGATGATGAAGACCACAGATGGCCATCGGAAATAATTATATCTAAGTATTTCACGGTTTGCGATTCGATTACTTTAATGTGGTTGCTAAGCAATGCAATTTATGCTCGTCAAAATGCATAATGGTGATGGTGACTTCAACATGGAGCTCCAGTTCTCCTGGTTCTTACTTGGAGAACTCCTCAACAATTAACGTCCCTGCATCGGGAAAAGCAATATTTTGTAAAAGGTGATGAGCAGTTGACATTGGGCTATTGTAACTTAGATAAATTAGAAACTGACCCACTAAAAAGTGAAAAATAAAAACTTTTTTACAAAACAAAAACAACCGACTTCCAAAAAAAACACTACAAAGTGAAAAATAACTTTAATTTCGGAAGACAGTGGCAAAAAGCTAAAATATTGATCCAAAGACACCGACTTCTGAAATTAAAGTTATTTTTCACTTTGTAGTGTTTTTTTTGGAAGTTGGTTGTTTTTTTTTTTGTAAAAAAGTTTTTTTTTCAACAATAGAAAGAAAGAAAGAAGAAAGAAAAATCCGTTTATTTGGCATTACAGCAAAATATAAATAGGTAGGTACAGTAGTCCCCAACTAATATGGCTTATCGATGTACCTGCGCAGAAGATGAATTTTCAAAGCGCGGGAAATGCTATTGACCAATCGGCACGCTCCACGCTTTTTCCTGTACCGCTATTGGTCGCAGTTGCCGCCATTTTAGCGCGCGCCGCTTGACAGCCGCCATACTTGCGAGTGAGATGGAACTAACAGCTGCAGTGTATTATGAACCTTATAGTAGTGATCTAAGGTTGATTGTAAGTTTTAAGCAATCTCGAAAATCTTCGAGGCCATACTTTCTTTTCTGCGCGAACGAAGATTCACGACGCGCCTTATTAGTTGAGTACTACTGTACACCTTAAAACTATAATAGTTATTTATGCAACTGACGTATAATAAGGGGTATTAAAACACGAATGTGGGTTTAGTAATAGTATCATATGAGTGTTTTAATACCTAATTATGTACAGTTGCATACAAGACTTTATCTACATCCATGTTATCAATCCTTTATAAAAGGTTCTGAAACAGTTTTTTGCAATAGTAATACTCGTATCGAACATGGTGGCCGGCGTCATAGTATACGACGTGAATTCGAATAAGTTCTTTTTTTTAAATTACGGCGCTGTTGTGTTGTGAAACGCAAGTGCATTACAATGTTCTTTTTTTGAAAGCGAGTTGCATTATGAAATTCAGTACAACATTAAAACACCCGTTTGGATGCTATTATGGTTACCATGGTTACTATGACACTGGCTGTTTTAATATTGGCAATAAGCTAACTGTTTCAGAAACTTTTATAGAGGATTTATAGCATGGGTGTATATAAAGCCATAAAACAATTATTGTAATGCCAAAAGGTCCTCAGCTCAGCATATTGTCAGATGACAGCACAAGGTCTGCCACCTGACGTTGATTTTCAGCTGCAACCCACGAGTGCCATACGCTAGAATAATCTGAATTAACTCAAGTAAGTGTGTGTCTCATTTATAATAAATGAAAATGAAATGATGTGACATGCATGCGTGTGTGTGTTGTGGTTAATAAATAACTAAAATAAATACCAAATATCAATATTAACTACATTAAAATAATAATAAATTTATATCTAAGTAGAAAGCACCTTCATAGCAAAATCGTGAGACTGCATTGTTCTTCTAAATTACGAAACGTATTTTGATGCCGTTTTATTAAGAAGAGTATATGACAATAATAATTGATTATAATAAAAATAAAACTGATACAAATTGGTAAAATTGGTATATAATTGATAAAAAATAGTTAAAAAAAATACGTGTTTGAAAAAGAGGCAATTTAGTAATGTGAGTAATTCATCAACTCGTCCCACATGTTTACGGCCCATTTGGGACGACTTGACGAAAATCAAAATAAATAATATTTTCATTCTGCAAGTCGTCCCACGTTTCTTTTTGTGTGGAAATTTAAACTTTATCAACGTTTGGTACAGTTATTAAGAAAAGATATAACAATATTTTTTTAAGAATTTTTAGTATATACTTTACTTTTTTTTTTAATTATTGTACCGTGTTTTTTTTTCTGAACTGAATAAAGTTTTTTTTTTCTGAACTGAATAAAGTTCTTTTTCTTTTTTTTTTACTTTCGTTTTGTTCATAGATTATTTAATAGGTATTAAAAAAGTCAGTACCAAGTAAAACATTTTTTTCTAGATATGTTTAATTTTACACGCAAACGCACAAGTTCAAGTGTTATATGCGAATGGTAGACATGTTAAGTTTCGGTTATTATCAGGTTAATAAACAATGGTTACGTGCATAGAAGTATAAAAAACAGTGGTTGCTTTTGAAGTAAATGACAGGACACCCTATGAATAGAATGAAGGTACAAAAAAATATTTTTCAATACACTTCCTCGAAAACTGGTTCATATCGCACTACGATTAGGTTCACAATGCAATGTATGTCGCACGCGTGCGATTTTTATTTTCCCGCACGTGTGCGGGAATGCCACAGATAATTTATACCTATACTTAGTCCAAATTGGTTCAATGGCTCTATTCACAACTCTCTATTCGGAGGTGAATGTTTTTTTTAATCTCGGCAAAGAGATATGCGTCTTTAAGGGCGAGCGCGCATTGCGGTGCGTTTTTCTCCCGCATAATCTGTGAAGTATGGAATATCTTTGAAGTGCGCGCACTGCGGTCATGCGTTTTGTTACTGTAGGCCCCGCCCAGTGCGGCAGAACTAACGGAAACGCACCGCAGTGCGCGCTCGCTCTAAGGCGTTAATATTTTTTGAATATTTAAATAATGTTTCTATATAGAATATTATCAAAAACCATGATTATTACAATAAAAAAAACGTTTATGAACAAGTTAACATTTATTTGTGTTCTAAACTCAAAAATATTTGAATTTTCTATTTTTCATATTAGGCTGTTTATCGGCTTTATACCTTTGCTTCTCTTTCAATCTGGCGAAAGCAAAGCGCGGAAAAAAAAGAAAATTTAAATCATAGTTCCCTATTTCTATTTAGGACAAAATTATTTTCCGTTATTTTATGTGTTTTTAGGGTTCCGTACCAAAATGGTAAAAAAGAAACCCTTATGGTGTGACTCAGTCTGTCTATCTGTCTGTCTGTCTGTCACAGCTTCATATCTCAGGAACTACTAATGCTATCAACTTGAAATTTGGAATTGTTTTATTTAGAGGCATGAGGAACAGGGTGTAAAGTTCACTCATCCTCTATTGAAAAGGAAGGATCCTCCGACCAGACGGGTGTTGTGTCTGGTGGGCTACTGCCCGACGGTTGATGTCGGGACGTTGTATATATGCTAATCGCGTGGTAAACTCTAATTGCGCGATGCTTGTTTTGCGTGACGTCATGTCATTGACGCGTAGTTCATATGTGGCGATGTAGATGCCGCCACATCACTCCCCTCCGGAGACCGGAGGTCGATAGTGGGCTGAGTCGTGTATCTTGCGATGCTTGCCAGTGCCAGTTGTGGTTCCAGTGAGTCGGAACCGGGTGCCGCATAGTTCACGGTGAGTCGGAACTGTCTGCGGTGATACCCCAGTGAGTCGGGGTGGCGCTGCGTTATGCTCCAGTGAGTCGGAGTGTACAGCGCTGGGTTGAGGCTGAAGGTGATGACCAGGAATGCGCGTCCGCTGCATGCTGGTGGTCAGGATACCTGTTGAAGCCGTGGATGCCGGCTGGCTGTGTGACTCGCCACTCGAAAGCTTGAGGAAGTGATAAAAAGAAAGACTCTTTCTATTGGTGAAACTATGTTATAGGCAGACAAAATATATTCAATTAAAATACAAAAGTTTTAATGGTTAACGGTGTTGGTGATTTAATCTTTTCTGTATGTGACAATGTTGTGATGATTAAATTTTTTATAACAAATTCTTTTTTTTTATTTCCACACTAACACTTTTGCTACTGATTGTACCTTTTCTCATTTTGACAGCAACGTGGGACGACTTGCAGAATGAAAATATTATTTATTTTGATTTTCGTCAAGTCGTCCCAAATGGGCCGTAGGCACGTGGGACGAGCTGATGAATTACTCAGTAATGTTATTCAAGCAATCATTGTAATAATAATAAGAATTATTTTTGAAAGAGGCTTTTTAAATGCTAAGACCCTCCACAATCGCGACATAAATGCAGTCTCAAGGAATATTTCCTAGAAGCCACGTGGGGATGCATCGAGATGTGGTCGCGGTAGACAAGGGCCTCACCCCGCTCTCCTTGGCTATTGAGAACTGGCGCAAACCTGCAGTACTTGACACTAACGATCGCAGGGAGGTATGGCAGAGTAAGGAGCTTCATGGACGCTTTTTCCGGGCCCTACATGGTCCCGATGTAGATTTACTAGCGTCCGTAGCCTGGCTGCGTTCCGGTGACCCCTTTGGGGAAACCGAAGGTTTTGTCTGTGCAATTATGGACGAAGTTATCATGACGAACAATTACCGGAGATTTATTGTGAAGGACGGCTCGGTTGACATTTGTCGTGCATGCCACCGTCCAGGAGAATCAATCCGACACATTATCTCCGGGTGTTCTCTTCTAGCTAACGAAGAGTACAACCTTGTAGCCAGGATTATCCATCAGCAACTTGCGCTAAAATACAGCCTTGCGGAATCGGAAGTACAGAACTACAGGTATGTGCCCGACCCAGTTCACGAAAATGGAAATACCTCATTGTACTGGGATCGATCCATCATCGCTGACCGGACACCACTATATCACGCTTATTGTTACCAATAAGCGTGATATAGTGGTGGTGGATCGAATAGA
Organism: Cosmia trapezina; assembly: GCA_905163495.3. Lineage (NCBI taxonomy): Eukaryota > Metazoa > Arthropoda > Insecta > Lepidoptera > Noctuidae > Cosmia > Cosmia trapezina. Next base: position 2,431,551 of record LR991046.1, on the reverse strand, counting down.
GCGGCACGCAATGATTATTAATATAACGGTTCCGCATGACGGGAACCTCGTGAAAGCCGAGAAAGATAAAAAATCAAGTGTCTTGACTTGGCTCGCGAGGTTTTCGACATTTGGCATGTGGACTCTGCGATCATTGTGCCGATAGTCGTATCACCCAATGGCTTAATTGCCAAGAGCCTCGACCAACACCTAAGGAGGCTCTCGTTGGGCAGCTGGATTAAGGGCCTGATTCAGAAAGCGGTACTTCTGGACATGGCGCGCATTGTTAGAAGGTTCCTCTCTCTCGAGCCCTGACTGCCGGAAGCTTGGACGCTGTTCACGATACCGGTGGGCTACTATTTTTTATTATTATTTATAATTTAATTCAGAGTAGGTTGTCCATAGTGTTAGTAATACACACATACAAAAACAAAACTGTAACAACTGTCATAAATGTATCCGAATCCAGTGCCTCCAGATAGGACTCTCAATACGTTCAGTATTACTGAACATATTGAGAGTAGCCTCAGGTAGCCGTTTGGACTGTCTCTCCCTCTGCGCATCAACGATGCTGCCCTTTTTCTAGTAATAGCATGATAGCCATCAACTTGTGATTCTGCAAATATCGCTGACGAACTGCAATGGCGAGGCAGCCCCGTCAACACCCACGACCCGCTGCGTGCAGTTAGCAGTTGGTTATCAGAAATTAACAGTTTATTGATTTAACTACGATGGTCCTAGTTTATCATTTGTGACTTCGAGATACCTACCAGTCCTATGGATAGAATTCAACACTAACCACTTCCTATCAGGAGAACCATTGGTCTGTTTGCTTACCTATAGATTATTTGGCTTAAATTGCATGTCCAGGAGTCTCCATTTAGGCATATAAAATGCCTGCAGCTGAGGCTCCGCTCTTACATTGTATGTATAAAGAAAAAAAGAATGGGAAAAATAAAAATACAATCAATGTTTACGAGTGTGCACACGTACACTCGTAAACATTGATTGTATTTTTATTTTTCCGTGTGCGTGCGTGTGATTAAACTATCTAATACTTACTCTTCGTCTCCCTGGCTCTTCGTTTCTTTGAGGATGCTACTTGTTCTTCTTCCACTTCAGTTTTAAACTCCATTAAAGGTACATCATCTTCTAAATATGATTCAGAATGGTGTGGCGGTGCATCTGCTACATCTTTACAGTTGTAACATATGATTAGAAACAGGGTTTATAATAAATGAAATTCAAACAACCTCAGTAATTTATTTTAATTGGTCAATTATATAGAAATCACAGCAACTTATTTTAGCTATATCCGCTATAATTTATTCACACAAAAAGCAAATTAATGTTAACTAATCATTATAAAATTGAACTACTAGGTACAATATAAATCAAAAGATTAGCGATACTTATCAGTACAAACAGCAATACAAAATACTAAATTGACAGAGGTTCGACCCAGTCAGTTGTCCTTGTGAAAAGAGAGCGAGAATGAGACGTGCAAGCTTATTTATGCACCATTTCCCGCCATGGCGTCTTGAAGTGCGTGGAGGGCCTTGACAGTGGTGAGGGCACGCCGACAGTGTTGCCAGCGTCTTAACGGGCCAGTATAGATGTAACAGCTCGGCCGTCCTGAAACAAAGTGTCCACACGATGTGCATTAGTTAACTTGCTAACATGTATAAAATCTTCTGTATCTAATTTACTATCAGCGTCATCACTATTAGAACCAACAACAGCTACGGCCAAACGCCAAATACCAATACAATACGGCCTCAAAGAATCAGCAGCCACCACTGTACCAAATTTCTTGTACCCTCTAAACGCTTTACGATTTGCATCATAATTATATACCGGTCATGACCAAGCGACTTAGTTATTCTAAACGGCCATACGTAGCATCAAGCTTCGTATTTACTCGTCCCCTTTCTTGTAGATACGACCCTATTTACGTTTCTTATCAAATTGACGTTTCATTAATTGTTGTTTACATTTAATTGCCTTCGCTATTTTCCAAATTTGATATTTATTGTATAAAAGATGTGTTCCTATTTATATTCAGCTAAAAACAATCAATTATGTATTTCAAACAGTAAATTTCACTAAAAATAATCAATAACATTTATTGTATTTATAAAAGATGTGTTAGGTACTTAACACTTATGTTTGAATATTAAATAAAATGGGGCTTGACCCGAGGTTTCATGGCACGTGTTGTTAACACCGAAAACTACATCAGGCAGGCAACAGACCCAGTTACTTCCCTCACTGCTAGTTCTTAAACCATTCACTCCATCAGCCCTAAAATTGTAACTAAAATCAGCACGTCTTTAAAATCAACACACAGCTAGAGCTGCAAAACCCAAGATCACGATCGGACACTATGGTGGAAGGGAAACCAAGTAGTGAAAATACATCAAGTAAAATAATTATTGTGAATAGTTTCGGCTAAACTTTAAGGTGCGTCTGGCATTAATAAATTTTGAGAAGGAACATGTAATTACTAAAATAAATATATTGATTGTGTTTACTAGACTTCGGAAAAGGCCCTAAGTGTTCAATGTGTAAAGTACCTATCCATTGGCACCTCAGGTTTTGGGGTAGGATTTAATTTTCCTTCCACTTTTCCATAGTGTCCTTTCCGAATAGCGCAATCCAGACACGTAGCGACCTATTTTACAATGAACTTAGTCATTTTAGGGAACCAACATTTTTCTTTTATATCACCATCGCATTTCACCCACTATATATCCAATATTGTCATGATATTTTTAGCATTACAAGGGACTAACAATAAAATTGATAATTTTCATAATTATACAAAAGTGCATTACTTATTTTGTAATTACTCAATTGTTTAAATTCAATATGTCTGGATTGGCATTAGGTCCATGAATTTGGTTGATAATGTTGCATAGCTTAGGATCCTGCATTTGAACAGTATGAAACCAATCATCAGCAGACAGAGCATAAACGTGGGCATCTACTGGGTTACGGCTCAGCGCATCAACGTGCTTCATTTGTTTCCAGACCTGTAGTCTATTTCTAAATTAAACTTTTGAATTTGCAGCCACCACAGCGTGCAAGTCTCGGAACTAAATCTATTTTGACAAAACTGTGACGAATAGCAACACTATCCATTAATATTTTTACCTTAGAATACTCTTTATTATGCACACCACAAAAATTACAGATATAAATGTTGAAATACCTAATGACTCAACTGCTAGTGTCTCCAATTAGTAATTGTGATAATTCTCTACTTAACGGGTAGTTGTGCGACTAAAGAACCGACTTGCATCTGTATGGTGTTCCGAGTGCATAAGCTATCATAAATTGCTAAAACGGGTTGCGAGACTACAATTAAGATCTTTAAAAGCTTTATCTTCGGCTTCTCCCCGTGACCAGGTCATATTTTTCTTTGTAAGGTCCGTAAGGGGTATAGTAATGTGGAAAGAAATACGCATAAACTTTCTAAACGATCAACTACCAGCCAGATTTGGTGAACATTAGATGGGGTAGGAAAATCACGTAAACATTTAATTTTATGACTACCTGTTTATTTTTGAAACTTCATCTTCAATTATAGGCAAAGGAAATCTATCTTATAGTAACTGCATTCGACTAATAAAACGGGTGATGCAAAATCTGAATTCAATTCCTTAGTTACACTGCTTTCTAAAAGATCTTTTAATTTTTCACGAACTGTTCGAAGTTCTGGTAATGAGTCTATAAGGGCGATGATACAAAGGCTTATCAGTGTTCAATTTGATTTCCGTTTCTGCTAGGCCAGTGAATTCTAATTCCAACGTTTTAGACGCAAAACAAATACTATATTGAGACAAAATAGTAAACAAACGTAGCCTATCGCCGTCGCTTATATCGTCGCTAATTTAACCAACTGACGCATCTGACATTTTGGACTAAATCGATAGCCGACCTAACTATAATAATTTGAAACATTTTCATAATGTTTGTCTAATCGGCGAATCTGTACCTATGCCTTACGGTCTCCATGATGATGCAAAAATCGAAACCGATTTAAATACAGTTTACAAAAAAAGAAAAATAACTAGCCCTGTAAAATTTTCTTAAAATCAGTTACGCCACTTATAGTTAAATCAGCGACGATATTACCCACGTTTATGTTTGCAAAGTTAAGACCACCAATACTCATATCAGCACATAAACCATCATCAACTAAAAGTATATCCTTTTGGTCCAATTTTGTCACATCCGCCTCAGCAAAATTCGGTACGAAACCACCAACCACATCCGCATCAGCAAAATTCGGTACGAAACCACCAACAGCTACATTATTTTGGCTTGGAAGCCCAGCGTCAGAATTGGACCAACAACAAAGAAAGATTTGACTCACCAAGCCAGCTTCAGCTTCTAGCAATATTTCGGCACAGCATTGCCCTCTTGTTGCAATATTTCGGCACAGCATTGCCCTCTTGTTGCAATATTTCGGCACAGCATTGCCCTCTTGTTGCAATATTTGGGCACAGCATTGCCCTCTTGCCACCAGCGACCAGCGACCAGCTGCAAACTCCACAACTTTCGCACCCAAGTTGTAAACTCTGAGCCCTCGACCACAGACGCCAGGATAATGTACTCATGATCTGCGAGATTGAAATAACGAGGATTAGTATTTACAACACCCTTTGATCCACCATTAATTAGCAACGGAACCATTAATAATCCTAATAATAATAATCTTTATTTTTCAAAAAGCCAAATACACATTATACAACATACATACACACACATACATATACACACACGCTCGCACATAAACACGTGTGTGCGTACATATATTCACATATACACTATACACTGCTTCATAACGTAGAATAGTCAATTTTTGAAAACGAGGTCTATTTTTTGTTCAGTATTTTCTACGACTATGCCTTGGATATTACTGTGACGTTGGGAAAGGATCACAGACTTACCATTACAAGGGAGACATCTCTTAACGGGGAAGCTGCCCTAACAATAGGTATATCGATTTTTCCTTGGTCGACATGAGTAACTAAAGCACTCGTTTTTTAAAGACAAACCATCCAAGGAAACATTGATTAATATTTCGCCTAGTGCGGGTATTGGACTGCCAGTAAAACCTTCTAAAATGTAATCACATGGTTCGATAATACGCTGAAGTCATTTCGGAAAACTAACTTTTGACATTACTTTGAGCTCCGGTGTCTAAATATGCAATAAAGTTATACTTACTAAGCGTTATATCTTTAAACTATAAATCGTTAAAGCTTTGTATATTACTTTCACTTTTATTTGAGTCGGTCTGAACATTCTGCGTATAAGATCTTGCATTATACCCACATAATATAATATCCCAATTTTTCATAACCGAGTGTCAGAGTGAGAGCAATCCCTAACCAAATGGCTTTTAGTATTACAGCGGTACCATTTAATTGACTGGAAGGAGAATGGTATGATTATTTTCAGCCGGCTTCGAAGCATTGGTAGCATCAGAAATATATCTCTAAGCACGTTGATCATGCGACTGGTAATTTTTCATTGATACAAACTGACAATTCTTTTGGGTTTGTACTTTTCAAAGCTTTAGCACTAGCTTGTAACTAACAGGGTAGGCCGCGAAAAATACATGAAACCGCGGCACTCATTGAACCAACATCTACAGTCTCATTTTTAAATACGTAGTCTATGATCTACAGCACATTTCTAATTTATCGTAAAGTATTTACCTACGTACGTATCAAAAGTTCCAGTCAGCCACACCACGTAAGGTCATAAATTATCTAGCCTATTATACCAACTTCTAGCTGAAACATCAAATCAAGTCAAATGTAATACGAGCGCTTTTCCTCGTCACAGGCATAAATATCACCAAACTGGTTGAATTTCCACAGCCAAACAAACACGTCATTATCTTTATCATCCGGGCAACATAACGGAAATATTGTCGTCTTTAACACTATCACTAATATTTTCACACCTTCTACTAAATAATTACTAAATAATTTGTTCATCATACCTTCAACTTTTTCGTTTACTAACTGTTCTAGCTTACTGCTCGATGATTCTCCGTAGGTAGACGGTACAGCCCCGCTTTGCTGCAGCTTGCACATCAGAATCATCAGATTCACTGCTGCTGCGTCTAGCTCGGTGCCTCTTCATGATGAGCGGAGTAATCCCACTTCTGAAACTGTAACATATGATTAGAAACAGGGTTTATAATAAATGAAATTCAAACAACCTCAGTAATTTATTTTAATTGGTCAATTATATAGAAATCACAGCAACTTATTTTAGCTATATCCGCTATAATTTATTCACACAAAAAGCAAATTAATGTTAACTAATCATTATAAAATTGAACTACTAGGTACAATATAAATCAAAAGATTAGCGATACTTATCAGTACAAAGAGCAATACAAAATACTAAATTGACAGAGGTTCGACCCAGTCAGTTGTCCTTGTGAAAAGAGAGCGAGAATGAGACGTGCAAGCTTATTTATGCACCATTTCCCGCCATGGCGTCTTGAAGTGCGTGGAGGGGCTTGACAGTGGTGAGGGCACGCCGACAGTGTTGCCAGCGTCTTAACGGGCCAGTATAGATGTAACACAGTTATTATCAAAATTCTCCAGTTCTAGCTCTGTAAGTAATCACAAACAGTCAATTATCAACTAGGAACCCGCCCCTGCTTCGCACGGTTTATACGACGTCATAGAGAGGGAGCGCAAAGATTTTGTAAATTCTTTTTCAGTCACTTTACTTCACTTAATTTAGCTATGTAATAGCTTTGTAATCTCTTGAAATATATGAGTACTTATATGAGTTATTATCGTTCAAGCTCCAAAGAATTTCAAAACGCAAATGAACTTTCAACCTAAGTGCAAGCTCGTTAAATAGTAAAATATCAGGAACATGTTTGGACTTGCAACTTGATCATGAATTCGTTCTTGTTAAATCGCGTAAGCGTCAAATAGAGAGCAAGTCAAAACGCGCCTGAAAGACGTACGCTCGAACTCATTATCTTGCTCAAACTTGTCCACACTGACTTGCCGAGTTTTTCATCTTGTACGAACTTGAGACTTTACATTACTACAACAATGCTATTTCCTACAAAAATATTAATTATTCTTAGTACACGTAACACAACATAAACAATACAGTACCTACCTGCCTATCTTGAAAGTTTTAAATAAGAACTTGTATTAATTTAATAGGGGTCGATTTTTAGACCTCGTCGACCCCCAAAATCAGTTTTCGTTTATGTCGACCCCTAGGAAACCGATATCGACCCCAAGGGGTCGATATCAACCACTTTGGGAATCCCTGGTTTAAACTTTGATCACTTTCGGAACAAACCATACGTCGATGTTAGTGCAATTTTGAACTTCATGTCTCTGGTGCGTATAATCCAATGTCACCAGAGGAATTTCTGATTCATCGTGCGCATGTCAATCTTCTTCCAACATTGTACTTACCAGCTTTATAAACACAGGGGCGACCGTTGCGAAGAAACCAAAACTAGACACACGAAGAACAAAAGAAGAAGATGCAAGTTCAGCCGAGAAAACGAAAAAAGACAAATCAGACTCGAAAGTTATCCGAACAACTCAAAAACGTACGTCCAAACCTGGCACTTATTTCAAAGAGCCTAACAATAGTGATCAGCATAGTTTGAATCGAGTAAAAAAACTTATACAACATACTCGCACACAAATTGGTGAAAAACCTTATAAGTGTGAAGTATGTCATTGTAGTTTTAGTAAAAAGGGTACTTTAACCAATCATATTCGTATTCACACTGGTGAAAAGAGTTCTTTAACAAGTCGTATTCGAATTCACACTGGTGAAAAACCGTTCAAGTGTGATGTATGTCAACGTACTTTTAGTCGAAAGGCTAATTTATCACAACATTTTCGTATACACACTGGTGAAAAACCATTCAAGTGTGATGTATGTCGATGTACTTTTAGTCTTAAGTCTAATTTATCAAGACATTTTCGTATACACATTGGTGAAAAACTATTCAAGTGTGATGTATGTCAACGTACTTTTAGTCAAAAGGCTAATTTATCAGATCATTTTCGCATACACACTGGTGAAAAACCATTCAAGTGTGATGTATGTCAACGTACTTTTAGTCTTAAGTCTAATTTATCAAGACATTTTCGTATACACATTGGTGAAAAACTATTCAAGTGTGATGTATGTCAACGTACTTTTAGTCAAAAGGCTAATTTATCAGATCATTTTCGCATGAAAAACTATTCAAGTGTGATGTATGTCAACGTACTTTTAGTCAAAAGGCTAATTTATCAGATCATATTGGTATTCACACTGGTGAAAAACCTTATAAGTGTGATATATGTCAACGTAGTTTTAGTGAATCGAGTTCTTTAAAAAAACATATTCGTATTCACACTGGTGAAAAACCATTCAAGTGTAATGTATGTCAACGAAGTTTTATTTCCATGAATATATTAACACAACATATTCGTATACACACTGGTGAAAAACCATTCAAGTGAAATGTATGTCAACGTAGTTTTACTAAAAAGTGTACTTTAAGAGTGTGGTTCCCTATTTTCGCGCTCGGATTTTAAACATCTGACGCTCGACGCCGCGTAGCGAGTGCGCGTGTGTGCGTTTTTCCTCATGTACGGCACACAGTTGCGAAGCTACGACGATTAAACGATCTTGATCTGTAGCTATGGCGTACCTATATTTTTTTGAAGTAAAAGCTAGAGGTTTACGGAGAAAATAAAAAGACTGTCCACAATACGTTATTAGTGTATTTTAATTAAATTTATACAAATATGGATGAAAAAATAATATTATGTAGGTACCTACTTATAAAAACTAAACTCATTTTACTTATTTGTTTAAGTATTTGTATACTAATAAGTAATTGAAGTTTTATAAAAGTATTTGTCTAAGGAGATCGATCGACTTTTCCTTGGATCTATAATTTCTGGGAGAACACAATCAGAATAAAATTTTGTTAACAGCGGAACCATCTTTTGACCAAAATCATTGTTTTTTTGTGTAAAACAGTTGAATTTAAGCCCTATTTCAATGTAGATAAAGACGCCACGCGCTAGCTATAATTTTTTATTTTTTTTGCGGCATTATAGGTTTAGCAACCGCATCAAGTTCATAAAACAGTTGAATTTGAACCAACAATAATACATAAATACATAAAGCCGCCTCATGCGCAAATGATTGGTTTACTGTTTTCAAATTTCAAATAGATAGGTCACCCCGCTGCCACAGAATAAATAATAGTACTGCTGCGTTCGTGTGGGGTTGGTTTTATAATGTTTATTAGCCTAGGCAGGTATTGTACGTGCCCAGTCGACCTAATGACTATACAGTCGACCACACGTCGCACGTCAGTGGTAAGTGATAAGGATTTGTATAGGTATCGTTTTCATAGTTTTCGATTTCGACTATAGCCAATAGTGAAGTCAAAATTAAAATCCAAGATGGCGGCTGCGAAGATTTTAAAATTTTTCGTCATGGATGTCGTTTTCATAGTTCTCGAGGATGAAGCCGATAGTGAATCAATCATCGTAGAAGGGATGATTGACTGCACTATGCGGCCCATGAGAGCAATGCAATGGTGGCCCAATGGTAACGATCCCGACATACGAGTAGGTCATGGTTTCGAACTCAGGCAGGCACTTTGTGTAAATAATTTCATCACCACTACTCTCAAAACAGTGAAGGAAAATATCGTGAGGAAACCGCCTAGAACCAAAAATTCGAAGACATGTGACATCTACCAACCCGCACTGGGTCCTCGTGGTGTATTACGGCCCACTCCCTCTCACCGAGAGGAGCCCTGTGTCCAGCAGTGGGAACATTATAGGCTGATTATGATTGAGACCCATTATGTTGTGAGCGAGCACGTTTCAGTGCCAGAGGTCATCACTGATGTGAGATGAGAAGATATATTACGCTCAACACCGCCGCGCGCGGCCCTTGTCCGATCAGAGCGCGGCTAGCCGCGCGTGGCAGCCGCGCTCAAATGCCGCCCTATATTTGGACACACCTTTATATAGTGCCTTTATCTATGCCTCACTCGTTTCGTATCGTTTAGTGCGGTCGCGATTTGAGTGTATTTCCCATAGTTTTATTGATGTTTTCCTCGACCCCTGTTTTCTTTCTGCGGACTTCTGATCTTGCTTCTTGTACGAACCTTGCTACCACACCGGACACGGTACGGAGAACCCCGCATAAACGTTGGACTTGAACTTGTTATTTTGTATATTACGACCAGCCTACCGATTTCATATTGGCACCATGGATCGTTGTGTAAATTGTGGCAAAGTGACTAGAGGCTGTAGTTTACGTGGTCGTCGAGCTGAAGAACTTCAAAAATCAGCTGTTAAGTACCTATATGTAGATCGGTATGTAACCTCACTTTTATTACATCTCTTTTAACTCGGAACTCAGACCGCAAAAATCCGCAAAATGTTCAGTGATGGTTTGATAATATAGTAGCTATAAATTGACACCAATTTCATCTTTTTACAACCCAGGCCCAGGCCCAAGTTTATATGACATGGTTTCCGTCTCCTTTGTCACGGATCCACAATAGAGATTGTGGCAGTAGAGATTTCAAATAAAAATCTGATATAAATTTTTTCTCCATATTCATCATCCAAAATTCTTGTAGCCATCTTGGATTTACATTTTGACTACACTATCGACGTTAGCACCCACAAGAACCATGAAAACGATACCCATGATGAAAAATTTTAAAATGTTCGCAGCCGCCATCTTGGATTTACATTTTAACGTCACTATCTGCTTTAGCATCCTCGAGAACAATGGGAACGATCCCCATGACGAAAAATTTAAAAAATTTCGCAGCCACCATCTTGGATTTACATTTTGACCAAATTATATTGTATTATTGATATTGTAATACAATATCAATATTACAAGTAATACAACATAATTCAAGAATTGTAACATAATTCTCCTAAAGTAAGTGTGCCTACCACTTTAGCTTCTTAAAATATTACTTAAGACTGTGGTCGCCTATTTTCGCGCTCGGATTTTAAACATCTGACGCTCGACGCCGCGTAGCGAGTGCGCGTGTGTGCGTTTTTCCTCATGTACGGCACACAGTTGCGATGCTGCGACGACGAAACGATCTTGATCTGTAGCTATGGCGTACCTATATTTTTTTGAAGTAAAAGCTAGAGGTTTACGGAGAAAATAAAAAGACTGTCCACAATACATTATTAGTGTATTTTAATTAAATTTATACAAATATGGATGAAGAAAATAATATTATGTAGGTACTTATAAAAACTAAACTCATTTTACTTATTTGCTTAAGTATTTGTATACTCATAAGTAATTGAAGTTTTATAAAAGTATTTGTATTTGACGACACGGTTGGCGCAGTGGCTGAGCAATTGACTGCTGCGCAGCATGTTGTGGGTTCGATTCCCGCACGGAACAAATATTTGTACGACCTACAAGTATTTGTTTCCGAGTCTGGGTGTTTTTCTATCTATAATATGTATGTATTTACAAAAAAAAATGTATATAAGAAGTTTATCAGCCATCTCGTTACCATAACACAAGCATTAGGTTGCTTAGCTTGGGACTAGATGGCGTTGTGTGAAATGTCCAAGGATATTTATTTATTATTTATTTTATTTATTTGTCTAAGGGGATTGATCGACTTTTCCTTGGATCTATAATTTCTGGGAGAACACAATCAGAATAAAATTTTGTTAACAGCGGAGCCATCTTTTGTCCAAAATCATCGTTTTTTTTGTGTAAAACAGTTCAATTTAAGCCCTATTTCAATGTAGATAAAGACGCCACGCGCTAGCTATAATTTTTTATTTTTCTTGCGGCATTATAGGTTTAGCAACCGCATCAAGTTCATAAAACAGTTGAATTTGAACCAACAATAATAAATAAATACATAAAGCTGCCTCATGCGCAAATGTTTGGTTTACTGTTTTCAAATTTCAAATAGGTAGGTCACCCCGCTGCCACAGAATAAATAATAGTACTGCTGCGTTCGTGTGGGGTTGGTTTTATAATGTTTATTAGCCTAGGCAGGTATTGTACGTGCCCAGTCGACCTAATGACTATACAGTCGACCACACGTCGCACGTCAGTGGTAAGTGATAAGGATTTGTATAGGTATCGTTTTCATAGTTTTCGATTTCGACTATAGCCAATAGTGAAGTCAACATTAAAATTCAAGATGGCGGCTGCGAAAATTTTAAAATTTTTCGTCATGGATGTCGTTTTCATAGTTCTCGAGGATGAAGCCGATAGTGAAGTCAATCATCCTAGAAGGGATGATTGACTGCACTATGCGGCCCAAGAGAGCAATGCAATGGTGGCCCAATGGTAACGATCCCGACATACGAGTAGGTCATGGTTTCGAACTCAGGCAGGCACTTTGTGTAAATAATTTCATCACCACTACTCTCAAATCAGTGAAGGAAAATATCGTGAGGAAACCGCCTAGAACCAAAACTTCGAAGACATGTGACATCTACCAACCCGCACTGGGTCCTCGTGGTGTATTACGGCCCACTCCCTCTCACCAAGAGGAGCCCTGTGTCCCAGCAGTGGTAACATTATAGGCTGATTATGATTGAGACCCATTATGTTGTGAGCGAGCACGTTTCAGTGCCAGAGGTCATCACTGATGTGAGTCGAGAAGATATATTACGCTCAACACCGCCACGCGCGGCCCTTGTCCGATCAGAGCGCGGCTAGCCGCGCGTGGCAGCCGCGCTCGAATGCCGCTCTATATTTGGACACACCTTTATATAGTGCCTTTATCTATGCCTCACTCGTTTCGTATCGTTTAGTGCGGTCGCGATTTGAGTGTATTTCCCATAGTTTTATTGATGTTTTCCTCGACCCCTGTTTTCTTTCTGCGGACTTCTGATCTTGCTTCTTGTACGAACCTTGCTACCACACCGGACACGGTACGGAGAACCCCGCATAAACGTTGGACTTGAACTTGTTATTTTGTATATTACGACCAGCCTACTGATTTCATATTGGCACCATGGATCGTTGTGTAAATTGTGGCAAAGTGACTAGAGGCTGTAGTTTACGTGGTCGTCGAGCTGAAGAACTTCAAAAATCAGCTGTTAAGTACCTATATGTAGATCGTTATGTAACCTCACTTTTATTACATCTCTTTTAACTCGGAACTCAGACCGCGAAAATCCGCAAAATGTTCAGTGATGGTTTGATAATATAGTAGCTATAAATTGACACCAATTTCATCTTTTTACAACCCAGGCCCAGGCCCAAGTTTATATGACATGGTTTCCGTCTCCTTTGTCACGGATCCACAATAGAGATTGTGGCAGTAGAGATTTCAAATAAAAATCTGATATAAATTTTTTCTCCATATTCATCCTCCAAAATTCTTGTAGCCATCTTGGATTTACATTTTGACTACACTATCGACGTTAGCACCCACAAGAACCATGAAAACGATACCCATGATGAAAAATTTGAAAATGTTCGCAGCCGCCATCTTGGATTTACATTTTAACGTCACTATCGGCTTTAGCATCCTCGAGAACAATGGGAATGATCCCCATGACGAAAAATTTAAAAATTTTCGCAGCCACCATCTTGGATTTACATTTTGACCAAATTATATTGTATTATTGATATTGTAATTACAATATCAATATTACAAGTAATACAACATAATTCAAGAATTGTAACATAATTCTCCTAAAGTAAGTGTGCCTACCACGTTAGCTTCTTAAAATATTACTTAAATGAAAGGATTAAAAATATTTAGTCGCACTACAATTGACTATATATCACGCGAGGCGCATGCGCGGCGGCGGGAGGTCAACCGACATAGGTCCTGCGTCGAAGAGCGCCAGAGCGCGACTGACTTAGGCCGTTCGATGCACCCGATTTTATACTCACTTTAAAAAATTATTTTCGTAAATGATTGAAGACAGATATGTTTTATTTTTTACACATATATAGTACAATCTTTCTTCTTACGTATAAAATGATTTGTGTTGCCAAATGACTTTTAGATTCTGAGAAATGACGTGTTTTTTTGTAGTCGATTTCTCGATTTTTGATTATCTTAGACGTGATTAAAATACAAGTTAATGAATTAAAAATCAAACTTTTCTTAATGCATTTTAAATTTCAGGATATGCCTCTTCGAATGAATACCACTTTACCTTCTTAATTAGTAGTAATAATTGGTGTAAGATTACTTCAAAGTTGAGCCTTCGCGCGTCATCTGGAAATCGCGCCTTCGAAATCGACTGTTTTCGTAGTCAATAATTCAATTCGAACAAGTTTTTTTTAATAGACTTTAAATAAAAATATATGATAATTACGATGATTGAAGTCAAAAGAAGCTAAAAAAATAAATTATGTGACCAAAATCACTTCAAAATCTCCCAAGTTCTCGATTTACGTATGAAAAATGCAACAACGCTCTTAACAATTCATATTCGTATTCACACTGGTGAAAAACCTTACAAGTGTGATGTATGTCAACGTACCTACTTTTAGTCAACTTACTAATTTAACAAGACAGCCGACAGATATTTTACGATTAAACATGAAACCATAACCCTTCCTTTTGACTTTGCCGTAGTCGGGTAAAAACAGCCATTTGAGGGATTGGCTGATTTTTTTAACATTGGAAATGTTATTTCGATCGCTCCTTGAAAAGAGGGCTTATGGGCCCTCTTTTCAAGAAAAGTGCGACATATTTCCGTTATTTCTAAGTCAATATAGTTAATTGAGGTGTCAAAATGTTTGTATTGATGAGGGCTACAATGTACAAAAAAGTAAAATTGAATTAGTCAAATATTTCTAATCTTTTAAAAAATAAAGAAAATGGCTCTAAAATGGTCATATTTATGGGGTCCATAATGTACCCAACATCTAGTCTTATTTATGAATATTTAGAAAAAAATTCTACATGTACATGTTCAGGAAGGTTATGCCTCCGACTCAATCAATCTGCCTAGCCTTTTCCCAACTATGTTGGGGTCGGCTTCCAGTCTAACCGGATGCAGCTGAATACCAGTATTTTACATGGAGCGACTGCCTGTCTGACCTCCACAACCCAGTAACTGGGTAATACGATACCCCTTGGTAAGACTGGTTGTCAGACTTTCGGGCTTCTGACGACCCGTAACGACTGTCAAAGATCCACGAATGACAGCCGGGACCAACGGCTTAACGTGCTTTCCGAGGCACGGAGGAGTCTCGGTATGTAAAGATGGTCACCCATCCACTGACCAACCCCGGCAAGCGTAGCTTAACCTCATGGATCGACCCGTGCGGCTGTTATTACTTAGCCACGAGCTCCTCTTTATTATGCCTCCGGTTATGCCTCCGACTGTTTTTCGAAATTCAAAAAAACAATAATAACTTTTGGAGTTACAACGATTTTAAGATCTAGGTTTGAGCGTCTTGGGCGCGCGCGTTTGGTAACACTTCTGCTAATTTAGTTCTATGCAAGAGGCTTAAGGTTTATGGGTGTTGCCACTGCGTTACATGTGCGGTCTACCGTACGACAAAGCTGTAGAAGTATGTAAGTATACTATTAAAACCACTGCATTTTTCTAAAATAAATAAGTAAATGGTTAAAAAATCAACATAAAAATAAATGAATAAGGATAGTATTTGTCTACGCATCAACACCATGAGCGGCGAGCCCACCACCACTGGACAGCAGAGGGGAGAGGAGTGCGGGGCGTGGTAACAAATTCCTCCGCGCGGAGCGCCACCGTCGCATTGAACATATCGGTCGACATACACGACAAGCATTGCAAAGATATGTAAAACTTAAAATCGTTAATTACACGCCTAATACTATCGAAGAAGACTTTAATTTCATCTCCAAACAGTATTAAAATTCATTTGTACGGTTATATAATAAAATGTAAATGTTTTTGCACAAGGCTAAGCCGCTGCCCTAAGCATGTATAGAAATTTCTCACTAGGTCATAGTCATAAGTCATAACATTCAAATATTCATTGAAGAATTATAACGGTTTTATTATTCTCCTAGAACTGCCGTGAACTAATGAAATAATTAAGAGTTTTTTTTTATGTTTTTTGTTTGACAAGTTGAACATGGCAAAGTCTGGAGACAAACGGCTCCATAATAGAGCCGGCACTAAAAACTGACAATCGATTCTTCTCGATTATACTTGATTCGATTAAAACCTAATAAAAATAATACCAAAAGCTCGGAACATGTATTGTGTAGGTAAACTCTTCGTTTAAAAGGAGGTGTGGCTGACACTGGCTTGGCCACCGTCAGGGATTTTACTTTTGATAACACAAAGATTTAGTCGTTAATTAGTCGAAATTTGTCGCCAAATATCAGAATTTGTCTGTCACTGGTCCAAAAGTTATAAGGGGTCATTGGTGGCTGATCTGGAGAGAGTCTCCCCAGCTTGGCCACCTTTATATCTCAAAAACTAGGGCACCTAGCGAAGATCTGTTTTCTCCCAGATTTAGTCGCTAATTAGTCGAAATTAGTCGCCAAGTCACAGATTTAGTCGGGTCTTAGTTTAGAAGATATATTGAGTTCAACTTTTAAGTATAGACCAAGAGCTAGATTGAAGAGTTTACGATAAAATCTTTGATCTAGCTCTTGGTCTATACTTAAAAATTGAACTCATTATATCTTCTAAACTAAGACCCGACTAAATCTGTGACTTGGCGACTAATTTCGACTAATTAGCGACTAAATCTGGGAGAAAACAGATCTTCGCTAGGTGCCCTAGTTTTTGAGATATAAAGGTGGCCAAGCTGGGGAGACTCTCCAGATCGGCCACCAATGACCCCTTATAACTTTTGAACCAGTGACCGACAAATTCTGATATTTGGCGACAAATTTCGACTAATTAACGACTAAATCTTTGTGTTATCAAAAGTAAAATCCCTGATGGTGGCCAAGCCAGTGTCAGCGACACTAAAAGGAGGGTATTGTTTTTCGAGAGTATGTATGTATTGTAACACTACAATACATACATACTCTCGAAACCGTACATATTTTTTTATGATGTTTAAACTTTTTCGCTGTCTAGATAGTTTGTTTTTCAGTCTGTCTTTTTAAAACATGTGCACCTGTGTACTGGCTGTTCTTTTTCTTCTTTTAGATTTTAAATTTCGTAGACATTTGAATTTGATGGTCTTTGACACAAAATTTGTTTTTCGCCACTCCGATTCCCGTTGCCATACTAATCTTTTGATTTTAGTGAAATATTATTTTTCTGTGAACTCATCAGGTTTTTGGTATAAGCCCTATTGTCTATTTATTGTTGGTAAGTGTTTGATTTTATTTGCCATATACTCGTCGTCTCATCCTTTCCGGAATTTATTTATTTATTTATTTATTTAAAACTCTTACACTATCATTACAGGTTATAAACCTAATGCGACAGCTAAGACTACTTGTAATAATTATTATTTATTTAAAATAACCTTACATTACTAACAATTACACACTAGTACATTAATACAAAATTACTGATAACTAAAAGGATACCAGTAACCTTATACAAAATTAACTTAAATATGTTTAACAGTCAAAAATTAAAAAGTAAACAATAAAAGAAACATTAAACACAAAATGAACAATAAACCTAAAATTACACTAATTAATGCTTTCGTAACATATTATATTTAATGTTACCTTTGCAAGTTCACTAAAGCAACACGAAAAAATGTCCAACCTATTCTGAACTCCGTTAACAGTACGAATTGCTCGCGTGAGAGGTGCTTTAGCCAGCAGGTTAGTTCTGGCAGTTGGCACAGCCAGCAGTGGCGGGCGCCGCCGCCTCCACACGTAGCGGTCTGGAACAGAGAACCGCAAGCACTGAAGTACTCCTGGGTTGTGTTCCTTGCCCCGGAGTAATTTTATTAAATAGACGACAAGAGTGAACTGCCGTCGCACCCTCAATTCATTGTACCCGACCATGCCCAGTACAAACAGGGTGGGGTACATCAGCGGGTACAATGGATAAACTCCGTACAGTCTGCAGTACAAGTGACGCGTGAACTTGTTTTGTACGCGCTCCAGCATGACAGAGTACTTGGCTTCATGTGGAGCCCATATGACAGCACCATACTCCAAGTGACTCCTGACTAAAGCGTCATATAATACCTTAATAGTCGTAATATTAGTGAACCCCTGCGATTGCCTGAGTACAAAGCCAAGGTTCCTGTACGCTTTCTTACATATCTTAATGATATGCTCGCGAAACGTAAGATCTGGAGTGAGATACACCCCTAGATCACGCACTTGCGTTACTCGCTGCATGGGTACCGCCTCTGTTTTGTACTCATAGCGGACAGGGGTGCGCGCACGACTAAAGGATATTACCGAGCATTTGGACATGTTGAAGTACAGCTTGTTGTCATGGCTCCACTTCACCACCCTATCAATGTCACCCTGGAGTCGCTCACAGTCATTTCTGTATAATGGTTTTGTTTTCTTTCTCCTAGATCCGTGATATTCGTTAATACTTGTTAACTATGTAAACGCGCATAGCGCCTTTTGGTATGTGTAGTGAATTATTGAATATACTTGAAAACTGGCCTCACTTACCCGCCGTGGTCACCGCTCTGCGCCCTGGACGATGAGACGATGCTGCTCCTACCCGTCCCGGGACGGACTGCTGGTTTTACGAGTTTCACAAGGTTTAGGCCGTGCTAGTGGGAAGTTATATGGTTCAGGCACTCAGGTTTTGCTGTATTTAGTTAACTTGGAGCGCACGCAATGACGGCGTTGCAGGCTCTTTTCGACCGTTTGTGCGACTGACGTTAGCGCCACGCGCGCGGGCGTGAGCGCGTATGTAACTTATTTTTTTCAAATAGCGCGCGTTGATTGGCTCCGAGATGTCCATTGGCGGTTTGGCGGGATTTATAGTGAGAAGCCAAAACAAAAACCCAACAGTATGTATTTTTTTTATTTTTATTCTAATATGTTTCGAATCTGTGTTCTTGGTAATCTAAAATTCCATCATTTATCAATAGATATACCAAACCAGATAGAACTGGTTCCACCCACGGGGCAGCGAATTTTCCGTACAGTACGTGCAAGCTGATGTGTGGTTTAACACCTTTTTTTGGCGTGGTGTGCTTTTAAGCCAACTTGCCAGCTCCGCTAAGTGATACTGCAACTACGAAATTCTTTTTCCCGAATCCTTGGACCTACTTCAGATAATTTAATTATTTATTTACTTAGTAGTTAAATTTTCTATGAAGCCTAGCATTTTTTTTTTTATAATTTAACTGTCTGATTGATTTATTTGTTACTCCTCAAATTATTATAGCGATTTAACTAAATTTGGAAAAGAGAGAAATGAACATTCAAAAATGTCTACTCAAAATCCAAAAAAACTTCATTAAGAATAAGGCGTTGTTCAAAAAAATAATCATCATGTCTTATACCATGAAAGAAAAACCGAAATAAAGCAATCTTCAAATATGAAACGGTATAGTATAATCAAGAGAGGGAAACTCTTAATGTATTGAGGGTTAAAAGAATTAATGAGAGAATTTGAAAATGAAACCTCTTGAAAAAAAAAAATTCAAACTCGATAAAAAATTGTCGACCGTGTCCCAACCTTAATATCACCAAACTGTGTCACATGACTAAATGAAAAAGTGACAGGTAACAACGCCATCTGTAGCAATTAGCAAAAAGTTCTAAGGTTGGAGATGTCAAAAAATAGTTCCATACACCGTAGCTAGATGTCGCTACCTGTATGTTAGGTATTTTGAAAATTTACGAGTTTAATATATGAAAATAAACTTTTTTGTTTGTGTAAATATTTTAGAAATTTAAATTACATGGAGTGGAATTGAGTGTAAAAATGGTATTCCATTTTAAATAATGTAAATTGGAAAGCGCATTTAAAAGTTATAAGGAAAGTAAAATGAAAAAAAATGTTGGTACATTTTCATTGCAAAAATTTTATTTCAACATTATTTAATTGTTCATTAATAAGGCAAATATTGTTGAATAGTGTGAATAAAGGATAATTTAATAAAAATTTAAAGGATTTAATATGAAAAGTTTGTAAGCATAATAATGAAAACTATGTGTGAATGTTTCAAGTAAAAATATTTTTAGATAATAGCAAATAGGAGTAATTGGTGAGCAAAAAGAAAAAGGTTTGTTGAACTTAAGACTCCAGACTGCCTCAGAGAAACTCCAGATAGGAAAATTCATTAAAACAGCCTGACCCGGGAATCGAACCCAGAACCTCAAGGTCATACGTTATAGAAGCAAAAACTAGAACTAAGAAGTAGTTAGTTCATAATTTTATTAGTGTATTGTGTTGTGTATGGTATTTTGGTAGGAAAAAACATGAAACAGTTCATTGAGAAACAAAATATTCCAAAGACTTAAATCGTAAGATATGCCCGTATGTTCTCACTTCACTCAGTCGTGAAAAAAATTGGTCATGTTACTGGGTAGAGTGGCATAACCAGGCATAACAATAAAATTAGCGCTTCAATGACAAACAAATCAATCTAGTTATACAAGTTGTACCAAGCCCTAACATTATAACATCGCGTTAGTGGGTACGCGCCTTAGGCGGCCCGTGCTGACTGCTGACGGAGCATTCGCGGAGAGTTGCGGGAAGTTATGGCTAGCGCTCGGTGACACGAATCCGTAGAGATAAGGAACTAGTATTAAAAACATTGTATTTCATTTAGGTTTTAAGCTTTTTAGTCTGCATTAAATCGTCTTCGCGACTACTCATTTTGTTTCTTTTAAAAACCTTCGGCACTGCCCCCGGTAGTTAACTATCTCCACGCCAACTTATGACACAATAGGGCAAATCTATGATCAACATCATTGGAAAAAAATTGTTAAAATTGGATGTTGAGAAAACCTAAGAAAAATGTAGATAAAAGACAAGAGATAAAAGGACTTGTAGGGTCATGTGTTCAACAATGAAACACTAAAAATTCAAAGTCTCATACACCTTTTGTTTTTACAGATAGAAGTCTAATTTTTTGCAGGCAAATAGGTAATTTTATTGGGTATCGGATAGCATTTATAGTTTTTTAATTTTATGTGAAATTAATCAGCAAAAAATTAAAAACTAAAAAATGAGAAATGTTTCACTGTGTCCACAGTGGTGTACACAATGAAACTCCACTAATTCAACAATGAAACATAATAATTATTAATAGTGTCTGTTTCATATTTTGTGTAATATTTAGGAAGTAGGTATATGACAAAAATGCTGAGTTCATTCAAAAAGATTTTATTCTAAATCTTAATAAGCGTAGTATAAATGTAGGACATTGCACTCTTGTGCAGCTTCTCTCCTCAAGATCTTTCCTTGTCAGTGCATTTGAATAGCTCAAAGCATATTTTCCGTACGCGCCATCCTAAAAAAAACTTCTTGTCACAAAAGTTATCAATTTCTATGGAAAATACATGAATCATGAAATATAGTACACAACGAAAGTGTTTCATTGTGTAACTGTTTCACTGTTGACTACCTAAGGTTTATTTTAATAACTTCAAAGAAAAATCCACTCTAAATTATAACATTTTAACTTATGATATATTCCACGTTAATCTACGAAATATGTTATATGCGTGTGGTGTGAGGGCCACTTTATTGAAACTCTTTGAAAATATGCTTAGGATTTAGTGAACATTCCCAAACAATTGTGAAAGTTGGAATCAGATTTTGTGAAAGTCAACTTTGCGAGATATGGACTGTAAAGTGGGGCCCTCAGTTCTCACATAGAGGATTGAGGGCCCGCCTGTACCTGACAAACTATGGACACTACAGATAAAGTCTTTATGCCAAAATCTAAGCTTATACCAAACAAAATTTGTGAAAACAAGATATTATCGCAAAACACTGTCCTACTTGGTATATCTTCGTTCAAAATGGGCCCTCAATCCTCACACACGTAAAAGTTTATCACGCAAATACAATGAAACCATTAACTTATAGCTATTGTTTGTAATCCTATAAGATACTAAATAAATTGTGAAAATTTGTGAAAGCAAGAGCAGGTCACCATTTCTTGTTGTTTGAAAGTTATGACCTTGACAAAATCCGGGCCCTCAATCCTCCATTTATTTTGTTTTCCGTTTGAATACGCTTATCGTATGAAAGATTAGACAAATACAAAATAGTCTCTTTTTGTGAAAAAAATTGTGCAACAAATTGATGTTATTTGTTACTAATAAGAATAACGATTAAACTAAAAATCTTAATAGATACCGAAATCAACTATTTTTGAAGTGTGTAGCAGGGTAGGGTGACAATACTTTCATTTTAATACCTGGATTGGTACAAACGGCACAATCAGATGGCCTGCGAGATCGCCAGATCTCACCCCATTAGATTTTTTTTTGTGGGAATATGTAAAAAATCAAATTTACATGAAATCTAAAAAAATACATTTTTCATATTTTTTTTTTGGACATTCTGCGCCTAAACGACGGGAATGGATGATTTGTTTATGGTTCCAAATTCAATTTTCTGTTTTTTTTTTTTTGTTAGATTGGCAGAACTGTTTTCCATTTTGGTGCCAAGTTTGAGTTATTTAGATTAAATACAGTGCTGTTTTTAGGTAGATCATTATCTAGTGTGTATTGCGAATTTCATAATGGACAAAAACATCGAACAAAGAGTTTGTCTTAAATTTTGCATTGCCAATGGAATTTCTGTTCGGAGTCCCTGAAAATGTTACAGAAGGCTTACGCTGAATCGACTTTATCAAAAACACGTGCTTATGAGTGATTTTATTTTTTGCATGTGTTTCATTTGTTTTTGAAGATTTGCCTCGCTCTGGTAGGCCATCAACGTTTTCATCGGAAGTTAACATCGCAAAAGTGAAGGAAATAGTGACTGACAATACTCATTCAAGTTTGAGAGAGGTATCCGCTGAACTTTCTGTGTCTCACAAGTCGATCCGTACCATTTTAAATAATCACTTGGCATGACCAACGTTGCCGAGCGGCAACATGGGTCTTACCATGGGTCGGATTGGAATTGACTTGTTCTAGCATGTCCTCAGCGACTCTGGTGCGATTGAGTTTTTGGAGAAAATTGAGGACTTTTGGGACTAACCGAGCGGCATAGTCCCAAAAGTCCTGAACTTTCTCCAAAAACTCAATCGCATAAGAGTCGCTGAGGGCATGCTAGAACAAGTCAATTCCAATCCGACCCAGCATTCACGAAACGCATTGTTACTGGTGACGAGACGTGGGATTTCGAGTTTGACATGCAAACTAGTCAACAAGCTTCGGAGTGGTGCCATCCAACTGAACCGAAACCGAAAAAACCACGCCAAAGTCGATCAAAAGACAAAGTCATGTTGACCGTTTTCATTACTTATCGCAGTGTTGTGCATTCGGAATTTTTGTTGGAAGGTCAAACAGTAAATAAAGAATATTATTTGAGCGTTATGCGGCGTTTAAGACAGCAAATTCTACGAAAAAGGCCAGATTTGTGGAAAGAAAATTCTTGGATTTTGCACCACGATAATGCGCCTTCGCACAAGGCCATTGGTGAACGAATTTTTGACCAAAAACTCAACAAATACCATCGAGCAAATACCTTATCCACCAGATAACTGACCCCTATAGCCACACCCGCAGATAGCCGACTTCTTTCTTTTTCCTAAACTCAAATTACCACTTCGTGGCACCCGTTTTGTTCGGTAGAACACATAAATAAAGTAGAATTCGCGGTGAGAACTGAACTCAATTCCGGAAAAAGCGTTTAAGAGCCATTTCACAAAATTTTAATATTGCAGTCGTAGTAAAATAATGCGTTCACGATACGTGAGCTCGGACATCAGGAGGCGGGAAAAAATGACACAGGTCCTTCCTCGATGGGCACTCGCGCTGTAATAATCGGTGTCCGCTTATGCAACGTAATTTATTCTAATTTAGAGTGATGTTAATAACGTTATTATGTCTAAATAAATGAAGGGATTTTAAAAAAAACTTTAGAATTAGTTTTGTACAACATAGTTTATTTTGACATGTTTTTTTATATGTAATTACGCGTTATTCAAACCAAAAAATCGTGATTAAATAGCGGTATAAAACGTAAAAATTGCCCCGAGACTTTATTTTTTTACTAATTAATGTTATTAATAATCGATATTCAAGTACATTAAAAGTCAACAAAATTATAGGTATTTCTGATGCTTTATGTATTTTTAAAAGTAAAATTTATGAATGTTAATGATAGATTTATGAGTCTGAAATTGACTCTGCGATGATTTTTCTGCAAACTAGTTGTGGGAGATTAATCGCCACAAAGTAAACAAATAAGTTTTTGTAAATGTGTTACAATAAGATTCAATACGAAAGATTGGTCTTTCTTTTAAATGTATTCAACAATGTCAGAGTTTTACCTAAGATGGTAAATTAGGCGACTAAATTTAAACTTTAGCGAGCGTGACGTACGCTCCCGCGTTAGTTTGTCCAATGGCGGGCTAGTGCGGGGGCGCGGGCGGGGGTGTATACTCCCATTGCCGCGCTTAAGTGCACGTTCACACACATTATATAAGGCCGCGTTACGTAGGTAATTAATTATTTTTATTGTTAAAATTATGTAAATACATAATTATTAATGTCGCGAATCATATTTTGACTAAGATACAACCTTACACTGACCTTAACGTGTTACCACGAGTGCCCAAAAATAGTTTTGTTTTTTTTATTAGGGTTTTAGGATTTTTTTTTTATCTAGTAATTTATAAATAGTGAATAAAAAGTTTAATTTTCACATTTGTTGTTTTAATGCTTGTAACATCTCCATTCTAGCCTGTTACTTCTTGTAATACACATGTGGCGGCATCTACATCGCCACATACGAACTACGCATCACAAGGACATGACGTCCCGCAACCTGCATCGCGCAATGAGAGTTTACCGCGCGACTAGCATATAGGTATACAACAACCCCACATTAACCGTGGGGCAGTTGCCCACCAGAGACAACACCCATCTGGTCGGAGGGTCCTCCCTTTTCAATAAAGGATGAGTGAACTTTACACCCTGTTCCTCATGACTCTATACACACAATACGTATGGACGGTAAAGATTTTGATTTTAAAGTGAAAGCTATACCTGCTCTAAGAGATACACTGATCAATTAATAGTTGACACTTTTTTAATTCACACAGCCGAATGACGTCATAAAATGGCGGCTACTATTTCATGGTTTGAGAAAACATTAAAAGAACCTGAAAACTTTGAATTAAATTTTAAAATTTATATTGTTATTGAACTAAAACTAATATTTTCCGACTGCTTTTTGCCTAATCTATCTAAATAATATATTTTAAGATTTTTTCTCATATAGAGTAAAATACCGTATCATGGTCACCCTATTTCCTAATTCAGGGAACAAAAATAAAACTCGATTTTTATTTACAATAAAGGGTCTTTTAATTGTTTTCTAGTATCGAATTTGTTGCACAATTTTTTTCACAAAAAGAGACTATTTTGTATTTGTCTAATCTTTCATACGATAAGCGTATTCAAACTGAAAACAAAATAAATGGAGGATTGAGGGCCCGGATTTTGTCAAGGTCATAACTTTCAAACAACAAGAAATGGTGACCTGCTCTTGCTTTCACAAATTTTCACAATTTATTTAGTATCTTATAGAATTACAAACAATAGCTATAAGTTAATGGTTTCATTGTATTTGCGTGATAAACTTTTACGTGTGTGAGGATTGAGGGCCCATTTTGAACGAAGATATATCAAGTAGGACAGTGTTTTGCGATAATATCTTGTTTTCACAAATTTTGTTTGGTATAAGCTTAGATTTTGGCATAAAGACTTTATCTGTAGTGTCCATAGTTTGTCAGGTACAGGCGGGCCCTCAATCCTCTATGTGAGAACTGAGGGCCCCACTTTACAGTCCATATCTCGCAAAGTTGACTTTCACAAAATCTGATTCCAACTTTCACAATTGTTTGGGAATGTTCACTAAATCCTAAGCATATTTTCAAAGAGTTTCAATAAAGTGGCCCTCACACCACACGCATATAATATGTTTAATGCTAGGTAATCATGAAAAATATGAAATTTTCTACCATTATTTAATGAAAAATCTATGAAGATTGCTGAAAATAGTTACATTTTTGTCGAAAAAATTTAAAATGCTCCGCAGACAGTCTTCCCCTACTCGGCGCCGCTGCAAACTGGGGTAGGGCGGGGGGTCCTCGAGAGTGTCCTTAAGCGATATAATGCACGATCTGGCAATGCAGCATTTTAGAAATATCACTAAGTTTTACTGTGTACCACTGTTTCATTGTTGGACATCTGACCCTATACAAGAGTGTCTCAACGAATATAATTATTTTTGAGATACACTTACCTGTAGATAATCCTGACCTAGTAAATCAATTTCTTCTAGAATACAAAAAGCCTAAAATAAAATATTTCTTTTATTTTGAGGATCAAATGCACCGTAATGAGTTCACAAATTTACGAATGTACGAAAAGAATATATATACTTGGAGGACGAAGACGGACAACGTTCAGTCGTGCTTACCTACCATCAGGGTAAAACCAGCCATCGCAGCATTAAAGAAACTCTCATGAAAATAAAGCGAAACTACGTCTGGGGAAATATGGACGTAACTGTTGCTACAATAATTAATTCATGTGAAATCTGTAAAAACAAAAAAAAAAAAACTCAAATACGATCGTAAACTCTTGAAACTAGTGTTACAATTTTAACACGAACACAAACAAAACCCCGTGCTGAAATATTCATAGACGCTTTTAGTAAATTAGGACAGGCTTTCATACTCTCAAACCGATCCACCCCTGAAGTAGTCCGTGCATTAATTAAATGTTTCTCGTTCTATGACGTACCAAACCGGATAAATGCAGATCTTGGAACCGAATTTAACAATACCCTGCTTAAAGAAACATTACAATTTTATAAAATCGATCATGTTCAGATCGATCGATACGGCACATAACCCCAATTCTATGGGTTTAATAGAGCGTTTCCACTCAACCATCTTAGAAATATATCGTATCGCAAAATATGAGCGTTGAATTACTGATGCTGCCGTAATGACGAACGCAGTTATGTCCTACAACCATATCTCTACCAATACTTAACGGATAAAATAATAGCAAACAAGGAAAAGGTTAACAAAAAACGCGGTGGTGAAACATCATTCGATATACAAGAAGGAGACACTGTATTCATAGAAGGAGTGAACATTAGGTGAAGTAAAGACAAACCTCGTTTTCAAAAAGCACAAGTATCGGGTGAAATCGTTAGGAACGTTTGTTTGCCCTGTTAGAATTAATAATCGGGACACAAAAGTAACACTTAAGGACATTAAACGACCTCCACATGTTCCTCCTCGTGCTCCTGGCCCTGACCACCAAAATACCCTTCAACTTCAAAGGATAGATAAGAACCCTGGCGTATTGATTCTGAAACAAGGCCAAGCTAGCGTAAGTTATAATAAGTGGACTATTATTAAGGTTTTAGATTTAAGTTTGATTCATGAGGACTTAGAATTTAATATTAAAAGGTATGCAAACTTTAATGAATACATACAGAAACATATTGGTAATGAAACTTAGAATTATCAGCTGCTTGATGTAAAACTCCAAACGGGTTACGTAATGAACAGCAGCATCGAAAAATTGAAGCAGTTAGCCCCATCGATGAGGATTAAACGTGGAATTCTAAATCCTCTAGGATCTATTATTAAGATTATAACCGGAAATCTAGACAATGACGACGCTACCAGATATGATAATATTATTGATAATATAAAAACACGTCAGGATGCATTAGCAAACAAAGTAACATTAATATGTGAAATTTCTAAAGCTTTATTTGAAATAACGAATTCTACTAAGAATAATTTTATTCAAATAGAAGAAGATTGACAGCCGTCATTCTTGTTTTTTATATTTGGTTTTCTGCTTTCTTCTCATTTTGCTGTAGATTATTGTCTTGTTAGTTTTGATATTATCTCCTTTATTTCATTTATGTACATATCATTTTTTTAAATATTTTTATAAAAACAAAAATAAAAAAAAACATTTAAAAATATAAAAAAATAGAAGTCGGGAGCAGGGTCCAAGGTACCGGTGGCTAAGGCTGCAGAGATAGGAACCTCCTCACAATACGAGCCGTATCGAGGAGTACTGCCTTCTGAATCTGGCCCTTGATCCAACCGCCAAACGAGAGCCTCAAGAGATGTTGATCGAGGCTTTCGGCCATCAGGCCGTTGGCCGTTACTACAATCGGCACAATGATAGCCGAGCTCACATTCCACATGTCAACAACCTCGTGAGCTAAGTCGAGATATTTTATTTGTTTCTCTTTCTCAGCTTTCACGAGGTTCTCGTCATGCGGAATGGTAACATCGACAATCATTGCGCGGCGCGCTAATCGATCTATCACCACTATATCAGGCTTATTGGCTACAATAGTCCTGTCAGTAATGATAGACCGATCCCAGTACAACGTGACATGGTCATTTTCGAGAACTGGGTCGGGCACATACTTGTAATACGGTACCTCAGAGTCCACAAGTTTATATTTCAAAGCAAGTTGCTGGTGAATAATCCTGGCCACTTGGTTATGTCTGTGCAAGTACTCGCCGTTAGCCAGACGAGAACAACCAGAGATAATATGTCTGATGGACTCACCCGGACGGTGGCATGCCCGACACACGTCAACCGTCCCGTCCTTCATAATATGTCTCCGGTAGTTATTCGTCAAGATAACTTCGTCCATAATTGCACAAACGAAACCTTCAGTTTCCCCGAAAAGGTCATCGAAACGTAGCCAGGATACGGACGCTAAGAAATCTACACCGGGCTCATGAAGAGCCCGATAGAAGCGCCCGTGAAGCTCCTTGCTTTGCCATACCTTCTTGCGGTCATCGGTAGTAAGTACCACAGGTTTGCGCCAGTTCTCTTTAGCCATGGAGAGCGGGGTGAGCCCCTTGTCCACTGCGACCACATCACGGTGCATACCCACATCGGCTTTTAAAAAATATTCTCTATTATTATTGATAAATAATAATAATTAAAAACAAAACAATATTTTTTTCTTATTCAAAATAAAGACGTCGTGACGGAATTTCATGATGGAATTTCATGGCGGAAAAATCTTAAATTTTTTGGGTTCCGTAACTTCCGTACCAAAATGGTAAAAAAGGAACCCTTATGGTGTGACTCAGTCTGTCTGTCTGTCACACCTGGATATCTCAAGAACTACTAATGCTATCAACTTGAAATTTGGAACAGTTTTAGATAATATTTACCCAACTATTTTGCAAATAAGAATGAAATAAAAATATATGTATTTTTTTTTTCAATATGGGCTGAAAGCGGGTCTTAAAAATTCAAAGTGGGGCTACTAGTAGGTCATGTGGGGTATCATATGAAAGAGCGCTGTTTGCACATTCTCAAACATATTTTTTTTTTGTTAGGCCGCACAGTGTTCGACTTTTGATGAAAAATGTAAAAAAAAATACCGTTCCCCCCCTTATCTCCGAAGTTTGCAAAGATAAAAATCTGAAATTATTCTATGTGATAGAAGTTTATGTAAAGATTACAGGAAAAATAAAACGATGTCTCTAAATTGCACACTTTTTCAGAAATCGGACTCGGTGCGCGAGTCCGACTCGCTCTTGACCGGTTTTTTCACTTAGCCCCCCCCCCCCCCCCCCCCCCGCCAAGTTTGAAAAGTCAGTTATGGAACTTCGTTCGAAAAACCACGTGACGTCGTTAACCGACTAAACCTAATACCCGTCACTTCAGTTATAATGCTACGTTACAGTTCTACTCTTCAATTTAGTGTACTTATCTTTTTGGGTTCTTCACAATTTTTGTTTACCTTAATTAATTCATTCATTCGTTAATTACCCAACCCGATGAAGTCTATGTGAGTTGAGATTATACAGTATAAATAAATGTAGCATTAAAAAAATGAAAGATAAACATTTGCCACAATAAAACGTATATTTTTTAAAATAATAAAAATCCGAGAATTAATAAAAATATAAAAAATACAAAATTAAAGTAAAAAATAGGTCCTCCGCTTTTTAGGTTTACATGTAAATAAAATGACAAAGATTTATAAGGAAGTTTTGGGTTTCTTTTTAAAAATAAGTAAATTATGGTTATAGTGATTTAATAACAAAAAATGGGGTAAAATATTTTCCTATGCCTAGCAACATTTTCATTGTAATGGCGTCTGTCAAATTTACGATTTATTATGATTGTTTTGGTGAATGTTTTATACAAAAATATAATATGCTAGGCCTAGGCCTAGGCCTAGGTACTGCCTAGCATATTATATTTTTGTATAAAACATTCACCAAAACAATCATAATAAATCGTAAATCACACAAGTGATGAGTTGTGACACCCTTTCACTGCACAGTACGTCAATTTTTTGCAAAATTGCGCGAGCTCTTTACAGTAATACTCGGTCTTGAGTACTGACCTTACTTTACTCTTTGACTGACGCCCCGAAACCGTACGTAGCCTTTAAAGGCTAACTTGAAATGGCTTCACTTTGCGTGCGACTACTGCGGTTCTAAGCCTATTAATTAATAATAATAATAATAATAATATATCATTTATTTCGGGTAACTAAGACCCATAACATAAATACCTTACAGACTATCATACATATTTATAAAAAAAAAAAAACACAAAAATAAACTATTGTATACGAAGTGACGGCGTCGTATTGCGCTGCGTGGTGTCGCGTAACCTTCCGCGGAATCGCCGATACACGACACCCTTCGGCCAAAACTCTTCCTTGAGTACGGTCTCAATATATTGAGTCGGAACTCGCACCACAAACGATTTGAAATTCGTGTTGTGGCGCAACGCCAACTTCTCGACCCTTAAGGTCCAGCTGGTCTTCGATCGAACATACTCCACGATCTCCTCAACCTTCGTGGTGTGATGTAACCGGGACACATAGAGCTGCGTCGTAGGTATTGCCGGACGCAGCATATTGGGTCCTGCCAGCGCGGTTCCGCACTGGTTTCGGCTAGGAGGCTTCTTCCTCTTCTTCGCTCTACTTTCACGAAGCCATCCTGGTCACACGTGCCCGTAGCTGGGCCTTGCTGTTTGCTGCAGCTCTTCTTATCCCCTTTCGTGGTCTGCGCCTCAGGTTTGTGCGTGGCGGCGATAGCAGAATAGGCACGTTTAGGGGTCGACGTACCTACATGAGTCACTACCTCGACCCCGACTCTAATTGTATGGATAGACGTATTTGTCATTATGATTCTGCCAAAGTGGCCGTTTTAGCCACCCAGATGAATTGCGTGCTATCAATTGTACGCAGGTAAATTATGAATTGTCAGTTTGTGACCGTTTTACGATTTCAAATATGATTCATAATACCTATTATGTTTCTGCCAAAGTGGCCGCTTTAGCCCCCCAGATCTACGAATGTCGATATAAATAAAACATAAAAGTTATATTATAAACATTTATTTGAGTCTATACGAATCACAAGAACATTGAACATTCGCGGCATAACAAACTACTTACACTAAAATTCAGATTCTTAGATAATTTTACATTCAGGCATGGCCACTCGACTATCTATTTTAGCGTCCTGTACTCTAAGTTGATTTTTGAGTGACCATCACCAGCCTTGTTTTCCCATCCATGTTAAGGTCGGCTTTCCAGTCCAGGCCGTATTACGGAACCTCACTCAAGACTTAAGCATTACCTAAAACTAGTTTAAACTTTAGTTTTAAGTAGGTGATGCTTCAGTCTTGAGTGTCGGTTAACACTGCTACTTTTTGACTTCATCAAAATTAACTCTTATCTAATACCTACTTAAATGAAATGCTAAAAAGCAGGTTATCGTATCATATAATATGATAACCTGCTTTTCAGCATTTCATTTATACAAGAGTTAATTTTCTTTAAAATTCACATCTGTTCCGATTTTAATGAAGTATTTTTCTCAATAATTTAGAAAAATCAAGTGTTAAATTGAGTTTTGTTGTTGCTGTGTGATACGGGCCTGAGTGACCATATGCAATAAAAAGATTCCTGATTTAGATAATGATCTAAATCAACAATTTAATTATGCTTAATAGTTGTCACAATATTAAGAACTTTTTTTACGTTCATATATTTTTGTAGCCTGAAAGGGCCATTAAAATTATAACGAACTCGACTGTACCAGGAATCTTTTTATTGCATATGGTCACTCCGGCCCGAAACAGGCAACAAAAATCGATATGTGACTGCTTTTGTTTTTGCTTTTTCGACTTTTCTTTTGGCTGTATACATGTTACTGAGAAAAAGCAGTCACATATTATTAATTAATCTAAATCAACAATTTAATGCATAATTATTATAATTTAATTTATAGTTGTCACAACATTATGAACTTTTTTGACGTTCATATATTTTTGAAGCCTGAAAGGGCCAATATATTAATGAACTCGACTGTACTAATGGAATTTGATCTTTTTCATTGAGTCTATACCTTGATAATTATCTAAGATTTTGAATTCAAGCTTACATATTCGCTACATCGAGTAGAAGCGTGACTTATATATTAAGTACCAATTATTATTTTAAAATATGGAAGAACATTGATTTCAGTTAAAATCTAAGGTTTTTGAAAGTCTAATTTAGTCTCAAATATCATGTGAACTGTTGTGATTGGCATACCATCACGGCTGTTATCCTCGAGGCGTTAAGCAGAGGTGTAGGTACCTACAGTACATCCACATTTTGCCAGATATGTTTAAGGCGAAAGCGCCAGGCTAGCCCGCGAAATTCAAAATTTCTTACGTTTTTTGCAATTTGTAGGTCAGTGTGAGCTTGTATGTTGATTAAAATATGATTCGCGGCCGTAGCTAATATGGCTTTACAGAATTATAATCATTAAAACCAGCAATATAACTCCATAAGTTAACATTTACCTCAAACCTCATGATTTCATGAAATCGCTAGATTTGAGGTAAATGCTAAGTTATGGACTTGTATTGCTGATTCTAATGATTATAATTCTGTAAAGCCATATTAGCTACGGCCGCGAGTCATATTTTAATCAACATACAAGCTCACACTGACCTACAAATTGCAAAAAACCTAAGAAATTTTGAATTTCGCGGACTAACCTGGCGCATCAATCTTAAGCCCCACGTAATAGGGGGCGAGCCTATTGCCATCGACTGGGCACTAATACAGATTGCGGGCTGCTGCTGAGGATTTCAGATCGAAAAACCCAGTAACACTATATGTGTGCGTGAACTGATATTTTATATTTTCGATATTTCTGCTCCATTTCTTTTTTACAAAACGTTTTAAGACTTTGACTAAATCGTTAGGTAGAAAAATAACGGTTTTATTTATTAACTAGCTTTTGCCTGCGTGGATGTCGGAAAATATCCCACGGGAACATGCTACCGGGAACTCCTTCCTTATTCCTTGTCTACATTATAAAGCGAACCTCTGTGCAAAATTTCTGCTTTCTAGGTCCAAGGGTTTGGGCTGGGCGTTGATGACTCAGTCAGTCAGTCAGGACTTCTCTTTTTATTTATATAGATTTCGGTAATATTCACTAAAATACTAATACTATACTTTGTTGTGTGGACTGAGGGACTACAGTTTAGTTGTTATATTTGTTTTGTCTTTGTCGTTGCTCTGAGTAAATATTCTATACAATATATATAATCTTTACAAATTCTTTACTAAATGTCTGTAATCACAAAACCTCAATTTTTAAGACACTCTCCGAGATCTGGCTGATGTTGTGTGAGCAGTGTGAGGACTGAGGGACCACACTTTATGAGCTGTAGTTTTTAATATATTTGTTTACAAATTCCCAGATTCGTTCTACAATTGTTTTAAGACTTCTACTAAATCTTAGGATTAATATTTTGCGAATTCCAGTCTGGACCCTCAGTTCACACACACATATAACACTTTAATCGACCTGAGAATCGAACCCAGAATCAGCAGACAGCAATATAGCGCTTGCGAGCATGCGACAGACAAGACGAACGAGAATGGTGTTGTCTAAAATATTTACTTTAACAAACTTAAATTTTTTTATTGGGAATATCAAACTATTTTTTAACCGACTTCCAAAAGGAGGAGGTTCTCAATTCGTCGGAACCTTTTTTTTATGTATGTTCCCAGATTACTCGAAAATGGCTGGACCGATTTGGATTTTTCTTTTTTTGTTCGAAAGGGTATACTTCCCAAGTGGTCCCATGATCATCAAGTCAGGATCTGATGATGGGATCCCATGGAAATCGAGGGAAACCCTCAAATTTTATGGGCACACCTATATCGATTTCGGTATTTTTTATAGTAACTCGTGCATTTGCTCTCGGAAAGTACCATTCGGTGAACTGGAACTGATGATGAAGACCACAGAGGGCCATCGGAAATACTCAATTATATCTAAGTATATCACAGGTTGCGATTCGATTACTTTATTATGGTTTATGCTCGTCAAAATGCATAATGGTAATGGTGACTTCACCATGAGCTCCAGTTCTCCTGGTTCTTACTAGGAGAACTCCTCAACAATTCACGTCCCTGCATCGGGAAAAGCAATATTTTGTAAAACGTGATGAGCAGTTGACATTGGGTTATTGTAACTTAGATAAATTACAAACTGAACCACTAAAAAGTGAAAAATAAAAACTTTTTTACAAAAAAAAAACCGATTTCCAAAAAAAACACTACAAAGTGAAAAATAACTTTAATTTTGGAAGTCGGTGGCAAAAAACTAAAATACAGATCCAAAGACACCGACTTCCGAAATTAAAGTTATTTTTCACTTTTTAGTGTTTTTTTTGGAAGTCGGTTTTTTTTTTTTGTAAAAAAGTTTTTTAATATATTTGTTTACAAATTCCCAGATTCGTTCTACAATTGTTTTAAGACTTCTACTAAATCTTAGGATTAATATTTTGATTAATAGTCTGGACCCTCAGTTCACACACACATATAACACTTTAATCGACCTGAGAATCGAACCCAGAATCAGCAGACAGCAATATAGCGCTTGCGAGCATGCGACAGACAAGACGAACGAGAATGGTGTTGTCTAAAATATTTACTTTAACAAACTTAAATTTTTTTATTGGGAATATCAAACTATTTTTTGCTATTCTATTCGGTTAATTTTTTTCTTTAAGCCCTTCTCTGTCCACTGTATTTTTTGCATCGGATAGTTTGATTGCTTTACGTCATAGTCGACAATACAAGAAACCAATTTTTGTGAATACTTAGCTAATGAGAATGAATATAACAAAGATGATTATAATTGGGTTTAATGTTTTTTTCATTAATTATAATTATCACTGTCATTATTATCACCCCTGTCGCCACCTAAGGCGCGGCCAACTAGTTCCGCGCGCACTATAATACCGCGCCTTAAAAACTATCTGACGGTTGCTAAATCAAAGGTTGGTGTCGGTAAAAGCGTATCGGATATTCATGTCATACTTGGCTATTATGTAATTTTGCTATATTATGCTAGATGGCGCCACTGAGACATGGGATAGCAGTTTTTGTGTGACATTTCTTCTGATAGCCTCTTTAAAGTATCTTAAATCTCTTTGGATTAAATACATGCCGTCATCTCATCAGAATCGGCAAACCTAGGTAGGACGCCCTCGGGCTAGGTGGAGCGAAAATCTCCGCAGGGTGCCTGGTTGACAGTTGCTGAAGAGGGCTGTGTCCAGAAAATCGGTGGCTCAAATAAAAAACAAAAATAAAAACTATACAATATAATCTAATACTTTTACTTACTTAAATAATAGCAACAAACAAATATACAGGGCATAGACGTGTAAAAAAGGAGGACTCCGCGCCACGCATATTGAAAGTGAAGCTCCTTACCGATCTATGTGTGCGTGATTTGAGAACCTGCAAAGACGCCGTCACTCGTGTCACGTAATGGCGGCCGGTCGGCATACTATGATGTAAATGTGTACGTAAGGCGTGTTTGTATAGACGGTGCGGCTTCTGTGCTTCACTTTCGATATGCGTGGCGTGGAGTACCTACTCTTTTTTTATAAGTCTATGATACAGGGTGTAAGTGTACCTACAGAGACAAATATTGCCACTAGTTTAATTATTAGTTAAAGGGGTCAATGTACTCATAATTATAAACAACTTTAATTAAGAGACCAAACGTGAAATCGCGAAAAAAAATCAGCTGTTCAGTACATTTATGTTCGCATAATTCGTTAAAATGTAGGGAAAAGCTGATTTTTTTTCGCTATTTCAGGTTAGGTCCCATAGTAAAAGTTGTTCATAATGATGAGTACAATGACCCCTTATAAGATTTTTTATACTTACACCCTGTACTTTACAAAATAAAAAGAAAAGCTTGAGTCACTCTTGTAAAGGGTTCCGCATAATATAGAAGGACTAGATAACACAAGATTAGGGTTCCATAAAATTGACAAGTGCCATTTTGATATTTATTGCACGATTTCTTAAAAAAAATGCCCAAAATTATGACTAAATGAATTATTATTATTACTATTTAATACCAAAAATTGTATATTTCTATTAAAGTCTTACTAAATAATTTCATATAATAATATGATTATCTAAAAGTGAAAACGAGACGTTGATTTTTTAAGTACGCGCCAGGGTAGCCCGCGAAGTTTAAAACTTCTTACGTTTTTTGCATTTTGCATGTCAGTATTAGGTTGTATGTTGATCTAAATATGATTCGCGGCCGTATCAAATATGTATGAATTATAATCATAAAAATCATCAATACAACTCTCTAAGTTCATATTACCCTATTGAATGACTATTTCATGAGATGGGGGGCCAATTCTAACTTATGGAGTTGTATCGCTGATTCTAATGATTATAATTCAGTTAAGCCATGTTAGTTACGGCCGCGAATTATATTTTAATCAACATACAACCGGACACTGACCTGCAAATTGCAAAAACGTATGAAAATTTGAATTTCGCGGGATAACTTAGCGCATCCTCCTTAATAGAAAGCAATCGTCGCGCGAATACGCGATCGTATGAACCGGAACGCGCGGTCTCGCCGACAGAAGTCGCATTCCGGGTGTAGTGGTATGTTTACCCACACATGTACACGGGCGCTTGCGAGCTTATAAGTGCCTATGACGTTGCACCGTCAAGTTAAGTTCGAAGTCACACGTCCCCGTGACAACACATATAGTCGGTTACTACCCGTTACTCGCATCAATCCTTTATTGTAATATTTTACCTTGTTTAGTTATAGCAAATACTTTATTAAATTCATAGTTTAACATAGAATGGACATTTCATTTCATCTCACTATAGAACCTATATCACGTCCCAACAAAAGTTCTATACGGGTTTCCGATCAAAAAATGACATAAGAATGCGATGAACGCGTATTCGCCCCAAGATCGCATTCTAATAAGACGCGGGGTAACAGTTTTTTTTCATGATTTTTTCATATTTGATATAAACTTCATATAATATTGTGAGATACAGGGTGTTCGACGCATGGACGTACGTTACACATTTTTTTGGGGGATTAGGGGTTCATTTTCTAGGTTTCCATCAAAGACACTCATGTCCCAAGTGTGAATAAGAATAAATTGGAGACTATAATAAAAGTTATAGATATTGATACATAATCAGCCTACAATGTTCCCACTGCTGGGACACAGGCCTCCTCTCAGTGAGAGGGAGTGGGCCGTAATCCACCACGCGGGCCCAGTGCGGGTTGGTAGATGTCACATGTCTTCGAATTTTTGGTTCTAGGACATGCCGGTTTCCTCACGATGTTTTCCTTCACCGTTTTGAGAGCAGCGGTGATGAAATAATTTACACAAAGTAAAGCGCCTGCCGGGGTTCGAACCTACGACCTACAACTCGTAAGTCGCGGCCAATACCACTGGCCCACCACTGCTCTCACTGCTCTCAGATATTGATAGATTTTGGGTAATTCAAGAAATAAAACAAAAAAAAAAACGTCTTAATTACCGACACACTTAGGACATCTAGGGGGTCTTTGAATGAAACCTAGCAAATGAACCCCCAATCCCCCAAAAAAATGTGTCGTGTCCATGCGCCGAACAACCGAATATGGTGCATTTTTCAATACATACATAACTAACATTATAATATTAATAAATGTATAATCAAAAAATGAGAGATAAATTAAAAATATCATAAAACCTACAAATATTTTATTTGTGCTACTCTAAATTGCCAATATTTTTTTAATTTATGAATAATATTATATCGAAATTAAAAATTGAACGTATTTTTCTGTTCCTTTCTGATTGACTGTTTATTTGTGTGTACACAAATAGTTAAATAAATAAAATTACATCACTTTTTTATCATTGTAATAATTTAAGGTTGTAAGATGTAAAATAAATGACGGACAACCTCTTAAGGGGTCATTGTACTCATCATTACGAACAACTTTTACTATGGGACCAAACCTGAAATCGTAAGAAAAAATCAGAGTTCGTCGACCCCTTAAGAGGTTGTGCGTTATTTAGGTTACACCTTGTATTGCGCATTAGGTTAAGCTAGTATCTTAAGAGCCTATACTACCTCAAATGGCTTAGCATGATCCTCCGTTACGTCGAAAATACAGCAGCTTTAATTTTGAATTAAATATATGGTAAAGTTGAGGATTAATGTTAGGTACTATGTTAGACGAAAACACGATTCCTTGAAATTTTCTCGATACAAATAAATCCCAAAGTTACCTCCAAACCGAACAAAAAACCGCTGTTATTCAAAAAATACGTCAAATTGGATCATGAAACTTTGCATACTAACTGAACTAACTATAAAGCAGGTCTTATGTTATATACTTTTTTTAAATTACCATTATTTTCACTGTAAAAAGAAATTACCTAAACTATCAGCGTCTTGACGTTCATTCCCTTCCGCCCGACACCCCCGTTCAGTCTCGCTTCGGCTGTCGTACGCGAGGGCTGTGTCGCTTGCGCTCAGAACACAAATTACACAACAGGACGACGTAAAATTAAAATACATTGAAGTACTTAGGTTTATAGTGTTGGCGCAATGGGAAATAACCGTAATAAAAATAAGAAGCGACGGGGTTGGCGTAAAGAAACAGGCAAACATATGATAAACGTACTGAAGTAAGTAGGGTAGTTGCGCCGGTTGGCGACTTAGTTGAGTTGCTAACTTTAGACAAATCAAAATATACGCCATTTACACGTAAAATAGTTGGCATGTGAAGATTTGTGTTTGTCCACGATTTAGGATAAATCCAGGTGGGGATAACTTTTATAAAAAATAAAAAGTTACCTAAATAGGTTTGTTTTTGTTTTGACACAATATACAAGAAATAGGTAGGTATCTATGTAGTAGGTAATTGTTTTTTTTTATAATGTTGCCTCACTCCAGGACTTCTCCTGAATATCGGAGACGGTGCCAACATCCAAGTGCAGGGACAATTACATGTCACCGGTAGGCAAAAATGTATTTTCGGAGTATGGTCTGGATGCGACAAAGACATCAAAGTTGAAATTATAGAGAGAGATGACCAATATTGGGAAGAAATGGAACCAAAATTAGAACATTTTTACATTACATGCATGTTGCCTGAGCTATGCGATCCCAGACATGTTCGAAATATGCCAATTAGAGATTTAAGCGAATTAAAATAATTGTTGTATAATTTTGACGATCTTTAATTACTTTCAAAATACTTATCGTATATACCTACCATACCTATCTACCTACCCTAACCACCTACCTACCTACCTACCTACCTACTTGCCTGCCTACATTCCTATCCTACCTACCTACCTACCTACCTACCTACCTACATACTTACCTACATCCCTATCCTACCATTCCTACCTATACCTATGCATCTTATATTTATACAAACCTTATGCGTACCTACAGAACCCTCAACGCAATGGTGACTCGCACTTGACAAGTTTTTTGTAGCAGTGGAATTTAGTGTGCGTCTATCTGACAGGCCCCAACGAGATTCATCAACGGGTGATAGCTTTTCATAAAGACATTATTTTGTACCTAAAGAAAATCAATAAGATATATTTTGTACCTCGACAGTTTTTGATTAAATGACGTTTTTATGAAGTGTCTTGCTAGCGGGCCCTTTATGGTTATTTTTATTGTTATTATACTTACAGATCGCACAATAGTGTTAGGAGCTTGATACTATTATGTACCTTACAAATCCAAAATCTCGACTTTCTGTGAGCTACACTTCAGAAGATATTCGTTATTTAAACAAGCGTCCAGCCAGCGGGCCCCTTTTTTAAATACTACTATTTTATATCATACAATAGTGTTAGGAGCTTGATACTATTATGTACCTTACAAATCCAAAATTTCGACTTTCTGTGAGCTATACTTCAGAAGATATTCGTTATTTAAACAAGCGTCCAGCCAGCGGGCCCCTTTTTAAATACTACTATTTTATATCATACAATAGTGTTAGGAGCTTGATACTATTATGTACCTTACAAATCCAAAATTTAGACTTTCTGTGAGCTATACTTCAGAAGATATTCGTTATTTAAACAAGCGTCCAGCCAGCGGGCCCCTTTTTTAAATACAACTATTTTATATCATACAAATCACACAAATCCAAAATTTCAACTTTCTCGAGCTATAGCTCACAGAAAGTAGAAATTTTGGATTTGTAAGGTACATAATAGTATCAAGCTCCTAACACTATTGTATGATATAAAATAGTAGTATTTAAAAAAGGGGCCCGCTGGCTGGACGCTTGTTTAAATAACGAATATCTTCTGAAGTGTAGCTCACAGAAAGTCGAGATTTTGGATTTGTAAGGTACATAATAGTATCAAGCTCCTAACACTATTGTGCGATCTGAAAGTATAATAACAATAAAAATAACCATAAAGGGCCCGCTAGCAAGACACTTCATAAAAACGTCATTTAATCAAAAACTGTCGAGGTACAAAATATATCTTATTTATTTTCTTTAGGTACAAAATAATGTCTTTATGACAAGCTATCTATCACCTGTTGATGAATCTCGTTGGGGCCTGTCAGATAGACGCACACTGGAATTTATGAATCGATTTGCAAAATATGTAACATATACGTAGGTATGTATATGTAGGTACTTGCATAGACCTACTACCTACATAAATACACGGCGCAAACTATAAAACGTAAACTTACTACTAAACCAATGGGCGGAACCTTCAGCGCTAAGCTAGCTCGCTCTTGACTAGTATTTTGTAGCAGTAGGTAAAATACTGCACATATAACTTTCCAGTATAAGCTGATCTCACATTGTATAGGCTTTCCGTACCATGAGAGGTCAGCTTATACTGGAAAATATAGCTTGATGAGAAGTTAGTAGGTACTTAGTACATTGAAATTAATTTTGCGATATATAATTTCATGTTCGTACCTATAATGACAAGTTAATATTAAATTATTATTGATAATTTTATTACTTAGTACTCGTCCGATATTAGTGTAGTTTACTCTAACAAAATCGCTTTGACCTTGTGTGTCCGCGTCACCGCGAGTAGTAGTGTGCGAGCGAAATAAAGAGTGAGGTGGCGCGGGGAAGTGGGGGCGAAATTTGAATTTGAGCTGAGGTTGTATAGGCTCTTAATTGCAGTGTATTAGATATTGACAATATAGAGAGAGTATATAATATATTATGTATGACACGGCTGGCGCAGTGGTTGAGCGATTGACTGCTGCGCAGCATGTCGCGGGTTCGATTCCCGCACGGAACAAATATTTGTACGACCTACAAGTATTTGTTCCGTGTCTGGGTGTTTTTCTATCTGTAATATGTATGTATTTACAAAAAAAAAATGTATATAAGTAGTTTATCAGCCATCTCGTTACCATAACACAAGCATTAGGTTGCTTAGCTTGGGACTAGATGGCGTTGTGTGAAATGTCCAAGGATATTTATTATTATTTATTAGATCGCTTTTGATGAAATTACAAACATAACAATAATATTTACAATAGGTATACACAGTCATAGTCCGTCTCACTACAAAACTAGTTTTAAACCAAGTTCGAGAAATACCCCAGGTTTAGGGTCGGTTTTTAGAAAATTGTTATTATAAAATGACTTCAAAAACTCTGGTTATTTTCCAAAAATGTAAACAAACATGTATTTTTGGAATAATAACATAATTTACACTGTTTAAACTTAATTTGAGCTACAACTTCATACATTTTAATGACGTTTTACTAGGTACATCATTCAAAAATCAACTTAATTAACACTAGAATAAAGGTGATATAAGTGGAAATAACATCAATATTGGAAAGAAAGCTTTGAATATGGAATAGATGTTCTGGTGGCAATGGTGACGTCACAAGAACAGAATCGGCCACGCCTATCTACCGCCCTATTACAGTTATTTGATCTCCAACCTTGTCGCAATGAGAATAAAGATCACTTTGATTTTGACAGTGATGCAAAATCAGAGCCTAAGAAAAATTTTTGTAGCAAGAATTCTGAATTTGTACCATATAATTATGTCCTAGCTACAAATCTCTTCACCTAAAACCGACGGGCGAAAAACATGTGATACTTAAACAAAATCAAATGGAATTATGTCCTTGATGTAGACATACTATGCCTACAATAAAAAACAAGAACAAATTCA
Source organism: Cosmia trapezina (assembly GCA_905163495.3). NCBI lineage: Eukaryota > Metazoa > Arthropoda > Insecta > Lepidoptera > Noctuidae > Cosmia > Cosmia trapezina. Next base: position 2,388,867 of record LR991046.1, on the reverse strand, counting down.
GGGAATTCAGAATTGCGAAAGACTAAAGATTCTATTACCAATTAAATCAAATGACTTTGATCATCTTTTGCCCGCCTTCTCTCAACTATATCGGGGTCGGCTTCCAGTCTAACCGGATTTACCGGATGCAGCTGAATGAAAGTATTTTACATGGAGCGACAGCCTACCTGACCTCCACAACCCAGTTACTGGGTGATCAGAAATATCCATATTGTAGGCTACAGTAGCCAACTATAAAATAGAAGAACAAATTCGGGGAATTCAGAATTGTGAAGGACTAAAGAGTCTACTACCAATTAAATCAAATGACTTTGACCATCTTTATCTGCACATCTTCTCCAACTATGCTGGGGTCGGCGTCCAGTCTAACCGGATGCAGCTGAATGCCAGTAAGATATACGGAGCGAATGCCTATCTGACATCCACAACCCAGTTACTGGGTGATCAATCAATATCCATATTGTAAGCTACAGTAGCCAACTATAAAATAGAAGAACAAAATCAGGGAATTCAAATTGCAAAGCACTAGAGAGTCTGATACCAAATAAATGACTGAATAAGATGAAATTAAATGAAATTGTTTGTTCTGTAAATAGGAAATCACTTTCACACGTTCAGATCACCATCATCTGGCCGCCTTCTCCAATTACGTCTGGGTCGGCTTCCAGTCTAACCGGATGCAGCTGAATGCCAGTATTTTACATGGAGCAGCTGCCTATCTGGCTTTCACAACCCAGTTACTGGATGATTATTCAAATGGAACTATGTCCATATTGTAGAGATAGTAGCCAACTATAAAATAGAAGAACAAATTCAGGGAATTCAGAATTGCAAAGCACTAAAGAGTCTGCTACCAATGAAACCAATAAATGACTTTGAGTTAGATTAGAGGCCGGCTCTTCTCCATAGGAAAAGACCGATTGGAACCGCGCACCTAGCTTCTGACGTTTCATAAGTGCCTATGTAGGTTTATCTATATAAATAACAAGAGAAGTCCTGACTAACTGATTGACTGATCTCATCAACGCCCAGCCCAGACACTTGCGACCTAGAAAGCTGAAATGTTCCCTTTATAATGTAGACAAGGAATAAGGAAGGAATTCCCGTTAGTATGTTTCCCGTGGGATATTTTCCGACATCCACGCGGACGAAGCCGCGCGGGAAGTGCTAGTGTGAAATAAAATAATTTGATTTGATTTTGGCAATTCAACAATATTCATTTCCTTGCCTAGTCAAAGCAGACGAATTTTTCAAACGAATAAAAGAAAGAATGAAATGAGGTGAATAAAACGATGGAAGTGAAAACTTACGACTGGATCTCCGAGTATTCGCGATTCAGCGCCGAGAATACGCGATTCAGCGCCAAGTATACGCGATTCAGCGCCGAGAATACGCGATTCAGCGCCGAGAATACGCGATTCAGCGCCGAGAATACGCGATTCAGCGCCGAGTATACGCGATTCAGCGCCGAGTATACGCGATTCAGCGCCGAGTATAAAGAGAAAAAGAAATTGAAAAGATGGTAAGCTAGAGGCTATTTCACAATGCCCGAATAGCCACTATTTACCAGAATAAATTTGAAAGTGGAACAGAATTTGTTGTTAGTTAGATATTAGCGAAAAACTCAAAAAAGTGGGAACTTCTTTCCCCCGCCCCCCCCCACTACGGCGCACCTCCTAGACGCGGGGACTTTTAGTATGTTTTTTGCACCTGAACAACTTTCTGAAAAAATCGCTTACGTCCCAGCTCACGCACTCTACAACCCCTTTGTTGAGTGGCCTAATAACGGTGTTTATACTTACAACATGTATAAGCTAAGATATCGCTGTCGCACTCAGTAACGATACCGAATCGGTACGCGATACCGCTTATATGCTTTTGTTGTATAAGCGATATCGCGAACCGATTGGGTATCTCTATTCGGTATATATCTAAATAGGCAGAGTCCTGTAAGGTACAATTTACCGCACAGTAATTTTAAAAAATCCGAAAGAATTAAGTTTTTTCGAATAATTTCGAAAAAGACATACTTAAAACAGCATTCTGTCTCAGTCAACTTCAAATGACTGGCTGAAACAGAACGATGCTTTCAAGGGCTAACAGAATTGAGTGATTTGTGGCGCAAACGGCCTCAGTTGTCAATTTTGTATAAAGAACTTTAACACGGTTAGAATAAGGTTAGAAATACAACAACTAGCTCGAAGCTAAAATCACAACTCTTTGTAATGAGACAGAGGTAGACGTGTAGACAGAGGTTCTCAAAAAACGCTTCCGCAATGTCCAGATAAACTACTGGAGCTTTATTACTCTGTGGCTTTAGTATAGATTCAAATCCATCTATCTAGTGTGTTTGATTTGTCGATCGAATCAAAGACGCTCGCGATCAAAATGGCGAATAAAAATTTGTAAGAAAAAAAAATGGTTTGGAAATAAGCCAATTACAAAAATTAAAAGGCACTTTTGTATTAAATTCTCTGAATTAAGATATGATTTACTGTATAATTAATTAAATTAATCTTAGGGTCTACGATTTAAATAACAAAATGGTGCCTCAGAAAGTGAGAATACAACAACAAGAAGAAAATAGGGAAAAATACAAAGAAAATATGCTTAAAAACTAAAATGAACAAGTTCAATACATTACGACTTAGAAATAAAGTAGGAAATGCACTAAAATACTGTCATATTTCTATTAAATAGAATTCTAGCAAGGATGGAAGAAAAGAAAAAAAAATTGTCTCGTTTCGAAATCAATTTATATGAGAATAACTAGAGCCGTGGTAAGAATATTGGGTCATATTAAATTAACTAGAGAGACTCCAGAGACGTAATGGGTATCGAAATTTGACGATAAAACAAAAAAAAAAAATTAAGAGCGTTGATCGCGCTCGGGCTGGCTACGTCGCATTTCTAAAGGTTTTTCGTGATTGTTTCATTGAATTTAAATCAAAGTACAATTTCCTCGGACAAATTCTTAGATCGTTGGTATTTATAAGTATATTTGCTATTTTTTTACCGTTATTTTGGTAATTACTCTTCAAAAATAGAAATAATTGTCAATTTTTCACTTTTTAAGAGTTAATTCCAAAATAACTGTCAAAAAATAGCACACATACTTATAAATACCAACGATCTAAGATTTTGTCAGAGGAAATTGTGCTTTGATTTAGATTTAATTAAATAATCACGAAAAACCTCTAGAAATGCGTAAATAGTAGTCAGTCACCAAAGTTTTAGCCATGTCCAGGGTGACTTAAGTAGCATCACTCGATCAAGGTAATTTTTTGAGAACCACTGTCTATTTGTGTAAGATAAAAATAACTAAATTAAAATAATAATATCTATGTGTGCGTAAAAATACTCTAAACGGTGATTTCGCAGTGTGCGGGCGAAAACGCAGCGGTGCGCTGCGGCCCGCAACGATAAAAGTGACGCATTTTATAGTTGGTACAACATTAAATAAATAATATATAAACATATAGTTGCGGAAAAGTTGCGTTGCGGGCCGCAGCGAGTATAACCCGCAACTATTTCGTTGCGTATTATGTGTGTATAAGTATTACATTTTCGCCCTTAAGTGTGTGATAGTTAACACTAAACTTTAGTCTGCAGATAGTAATTAACAAAATGATAATATTCCGCCAAAATTTAAGAAATATGTGCGAATTTATATTTAATTATTAGCGAGCGGCTGCCATTCTGACATCCAACATGTATTTTGATAGTTATAGATAGAATATATAATTGATAGAAATAGCTGGCAATTATTACTGTGGTGGGACCTTAGAGCCACCGCGTGGCCGGTCATGAGACAGCAATATAATACTTTTTCTAGGTTATGTGGTATGAGAAATGAAGTTTAACATACGAAATCTTCCATATTTTGGAGCGAAACCATGTCAATACATTCGCACAATGCAAAAACTGTCCAAAAAATTTAAATTAATCGACGCAAGATAAATTTTGTAACAGTGAAAGCACTTTGTTTGGCTAACATTCAAAAGTTCGCCAAGCAAAAATACGGCACGCCGTAAGAGACAGAAGATACGATGCTTTGTCTCAATTTTCCAACTAATTTCGTATATATGTGTCTCACTGTCACACTTCATACTGTAAACATGGCAACGTCTAGAGGTCCAATGTCTTTGGAAATCACAGTAAAAATGACATTACAAGTGTCATTTTACTGCAGATAATTAAAATTCCTACCATAAATCCAACCTAGCTAGTTGGGAAAAGTCCCAACTATGTCGGGGACGGCTTCTAGTATAACCGGATGCAGCTGAATACCAGTATGGTACATGAGCGACTGCCTATCTGACTCTACAACCCAGTTACTGGGTAATGCTCCCCCTTAGTAAGTCTGGTTGTTAGAGTTTCGGGCTTCTGACTACCGGTAACGACTGTCAAAGATCTACGAATGACAGCCTCGGAATATTTGACAACTACTTGCGACGTTGCCAACCTTAAGATCAGTGGCCTTGTCGCGAGTTTTTATACTTACTCGACCACGTTAGCGTACATCTTCAATTTGTACTGAAACTGAATACGCGCCCTCTGGTGACTATAATGGGAAACACAATTATTCTATACAAATTGTCGTAATTTAACGTAAACGCGATCGAATAAGTTTAAAACTCACACTAAGGAAACTGACCGTGACTTTTCTGACGTCTAACTATCAGTCGTCTTACCACACTGAAAAGTCTGAACTAGTTTTTCTAATATAAAAAAATTAGACATGTTGTCAGACTTTTCAAAACTTTCTGACATCTGACGGACTATCTGCAGACCAAAGTATGGATATCTATATAATATCATTTTCATAATACATTATTGTCAAAGTTCAGTCACTTTTTCAATGATAGCTTAGTATCAAAACATTTGAGTTAACGCTTGTACAATGCGATTCAAATAAGAATAGGAACGTCAATGACCTCTATCTGTCAAATGTTGATTGAAAAGTAAGGTTTGCAAAGAAAACTTATTTGCGTATGAATAACGTTTTTTTTTTTGTTTAACCGAGTCTTAGTGAAAAAAAAAACATAAAAAAATTTGTCATAATTAGAATTTAAAAATTATACTACTTTGTTTCATATTTTCATTGATGCCAACAATTTCACTGTTGGCAACAATTTACCAGAAATAATTAAAAATTCTTTGTTCATAATTCGTAAATAAGTAAATGATATTTAAAAAATATCTTGTTTTGCTCACCCTACCCAATTTATTCGATTTGACAGCTACATGACGTCACAACATGGCGCTAAGTCGATCCTATTCTTATTTCAACGGTGTGTAGTACTCCCATATTTCAGCGGATATATTTAAGTTCGAGAAAATCATTAACATCTACTTAATAACAGTCTATATACAAACACCTTTTTTCCCATTTGACTTTTGACAGCTCGCGTGACATTATACAGGATGTGTGCCAAAAGTCAATAGGTATGATGGCTAAAAATTTATTTTTTGTCCGTAATGTAGATTATTAAAAAATATTGGACACGTATTTTTTCTTTTATTACGTAATCAAAAGATTACGGAGATACATTGAGTTAAAATATTGCATGACGTCACGCGTAGCTAGGTTTTATTCGTAGAAGTGTCGTAACGAGCCCCCACTCCCAACTTTAATGCGTGATATCTAAGTATTTTTTTATTAATATGATAGAGCAAAAAATACGTGTCTAATATTTTTTTATTAAGGTTGATGCACCAGGGTAGCCCGCGAAATTCAAAATTTCTTCCGTTTTTTTCAATTTGTAGGTCAGTGTGAGCTTGTATGTTGATTAAAATATGATTCACGGCCGTAGCTAATATGGCTTTACAGAATTATAATCATTAGAATCAGCAATACAACTTCATAAGTTAGCATTTACCTCAAACCTCATGATTTCATGAAATCGCTAGATTTGAGATAAATGCTAACTTATGGAGTTGTATTGCTGATTCTAATGATTATAAATCTGTAAAACCATATTAGCTACAGCCGCGAATCATGTTTAATCAACATACAAGCTCATACCGACCTACAAATTGCAAAAAACGTAAGAAATTTTGAATTTCGCGGGCGACCCTGGCGCTTTCGCCTTAAGGGTATATTTACGAGTGGGTAGTCAAATGCTACTTTTTTAAACAAAAGTACGTTTATTAAATAAAATACTTTGCATTCTTAAAATGTTTTTTCCACGAATAGGTACATTTTGTCAATAAATGTACCGAATTTTCACTTCGGTACATTTATTGACAAAATGTACCTATCTAAAATTATATTTATAGTTCAGAATCGTACCATGCACATCTATCAACAATTCGTGGAAAAAACATTTTAAGAATGCAAAGTAGGTATTTTATTTAATAAACGTACTTTTGTTTAAAAAAGTAGTCATTTGACTACCCACTCGTAAATACACCCTTAACTGAATGACGGACTAAATAGAATTTCTTTTTTTTTACTCCAGCCAATTGACAGTTGCAATTTATCATAAATATAATTTTCCTAAAAAAAAAAAACAACCTGTATACAGGGTTATTGGTAAAACACCAGCAACCTCTTAAGGGGTCATTGTACTCATCATTATGAACAACTTTTACTATGGGACCAAATCTGAAGTCGCGAAAAAAGAAATCAGCTGCTCCCTACATTTTGACGAGTTTGATGTAGTAGATAAATATACTGAACAGCTGATTTTTTTTTCGCGATTTCAGGTTTGTTCCCATACTAAAAGATGTTCATAATGACGCCTTAAGAGGTTGCTGGTGTTTTACCAATAACCCTGTATACACAATTGCTTTCAACTGTCATAATGAAAGCGATTGCGATTGTCACTATCACCATGAAGTATAGACTAGCTGTTGAAGTGTACCGCGATATCTCTGAGGGTACTTTTGATGTGGTCGTACGTCGCGAAGGAGATGCCCACCGCGATGGGCCCCTTCACCCAGTTCATGCTGAGCCCCTTGTAGAAGCCACGCCAGCCTTCCGACCTGGAAAATAAAAAAACGGTCAAGAGCGAGTCGGACTCACCGAGGGATTCCGTACAGCAACTTTTGTTGATGATATCTGAAAAAGTGTGCTATTTAGAGACATCGTTTTATTTTTCCTGTAATCTTTACATAAACTTCTATCACATAGAATAATTTCAGATTTTTATTTGGTATTTTTTTTTACATTTTTCATCAAAAGTCGAAAACTGCGGCCTAAAAAAAGGAAAAAAAAAGTGTTTGAGAATGTGCAAACAGCACTCTTTCATATGATACTCCACATGCCCTTGTAGCCCCACTTTGAATTTTTAAGACTTTCAGTCCTTGTTGCAAAAAAAAATTCTTATTAGCAGTACTTCCCTCAAATACAATGCTACCAACTTGAAATTCCGAGTTCTGAAAAAGCGTGCTACTTAGAGACATCGTTTTATTTTTCCTGTAATCTTTACATAAACTTCTATCACATAGAATAATTTCAAATTTCTCTCTACCCAAACTTCGGAGATAAGGGGGGGAACGGTATCTTTTTTTACATTTTTCATCAAAAGTCGAAAACTATGCGGCCTAAAAAAATTTAAAAAATGTTTGAAAAGTCGATATTTTTGAAAAGTCGCTTAAAAAGTGGAGACACAGGGTTCCGATACATTTTAACATACTGGGCACATCTTCTTTCTTATATCTATGGTTATGTCAGACGGACGGACTTAGGGAGTAGACCCCTGGGCCGTTGGTCCCACTCACTCACTTATAGACTAGAGCCAGGGTGTCAGCGATGCTGGCATACGGGTAGGTGCCGTCGGGGCGCCGGCGCGCCGTCTGCATGCGCCGGCGCACGATGTCCAGCGGGTAGGACGCGGTCTGCGCGATGGCACCTGCCATGCCTCCCAGAACTACGTTTACTAAGGTGCCTTGGGGCTTGCCGAAATATTCTGGAAAAGAAAATTTATATTATTGTTATGAAATATGTTTAGTTGTAGTTTTTTTTCTTTTTTAGGGTTCCGTACCAAAATGGTGAAAAGGAACCCTTATGGTGCGACTCAGTCTCTCTGTCTATCTGTCGGTCTGTCACAGCTGGATATCTCAAGAACTACTAATGCTATCAACTTGAAATTTGGAGCAGTTTTAGATGACGTTTACCCAACTATTTTGCAAATAAGAAAGAAATAAAAATTTTTTTTTTTGCTACGGGGACTGAAAGGGGGTCGCTACTAGGCATGTGGGGTATCATATGAAAGAACGCTGTTTGCACATTCTCAAACATTTTTTTTCTCAGGCCGCACAGTTTTCAACTTCCGATAAAAATGGAAAAAAAAAATACCGTTCCCCCCCTAATCTCGGAAGTTTGCAAAGAGAAAAATTTGGACCCGGTAGGTGGCGCTGCAGTCGGGTTATAGGATCGTTCAGTCAGGACCTAAGGTCAGGACAACGTCTGTCGGGTCCGCTAGCTGACCCGAAGGAAGGTTTAAACGGTGAGAAAAATTGGAAAAGTTGCAGGGAAAATTGGAAAATTCGGAAAAACTGAAAGTGGATTTTCTATGGGAATTTTGAATGATTGAAATTGAGACAGGACAATGTCTGTCGGGTGAGCTAGTACTCAATATATTATTTATTTCTTCCACATGAGAAATTAGGTGGTAGGTATTTACATAATAAAATTTTAACCATAAAAATCATCAATACATCTCTTTAAGTTACATTTCGTGCAGATTCTTCGAACGAACGAAATCGAGTAGAGAGAGAGAACGAATAGAGAGATGTATTGAAGATTTTTAAGGTTATGGTATGTGTGGTGTTACACGAATGGATAAAATAAGAAATGAGTACATAAGAGGAAGTCTGAAAGTGACACCGGTGGCTGAAAAGTTGTGCGGAAATCGGTTGTCATGGTATGGGCATGTGATGCGGAGGAGTGAGGAAAATGTCGTCAGGAAAGTAGCCATCGACATTCATACTTGAGTATACAGGGTGTAAGGGACAGCCCTCCGCAAACTGATAGGGTGAATTCAGTATGTCATACTAAGATTACCGGTGCATGAAATTTTTCCAGGAACGTTAAGGGAATCCAATAAACCTGATTTGTTTGTATTTTTGTGCACAAATCGGAGCGTCTATTACTGGTTGGGAGGGGTAGGTAATAGGTATGCGGTGAGTTCGATGAACTCTGTAGCTAGACAGAAAGTGAACAGCTGATTTCACGCGTCGTTGATTAGAGTATTTCAACATCCATTGCTGGTTTTTTTTTTGCTGTCTTTTTTGCAGTTTTTTTTTACATAAATGGAGTGCTGCGAACACACAATGCAATTTTACATTCAAATAATGAAAATGTAACTGAAAAAAAAAATGAAAAAATGAAAATTTTCCTGAGAAAATTTCCGGTGGAATATGATTCCAAATGAGGAGCTGAATGCACCCTGTTAGTTTGCGGAGGGCTGTCCCTTACACCCTGTATACGAGGAGGGGAAGACCAAAGAAACGATGGATGGACTGTGTGAAAGATGACATGGCTAGAAAGGGGGTGACTACCGAGATGACGACTAATAGAGAAGTATGGATGAAAAAGACATGTTAAGCCCCAAATAAATTGGTATAAGGCTAGGCACATGTGTGAGTACTATGTACCTACTCTAAACCTACCATTTACTGGGTACGTCTTTATTTGACTTGAATATGCCCTGGCGGCTAGAGTGTGTCATGCTCACTCTAATGTCTCGCTGATGGTGGCGCTTGTGTTGGATCATTTAACGAATCCATACGTCAGGTTCGTGAACGGGCGCTGTTGGTGGAGGCTGGTCATACCTTAGCTGCCACGGCTTATTTTAATTTAATTTAAATTTTGAATTGTTTTTTTTTGTTTTTATTACGGACGCTTTTAACGTTCATCGTTCTCACATGTATAATTTCAACATGAATGATGTAACCAATATTTTGCAACCATATTTTGATATAAAAAAGAAGAGTGAAAGAACACTATCTTTCCACTTCGTCATAGTTATTAGTTATTTTAGTGATATTTGTTTTAGAAGTATGTATGTATTTAAGTATATATTATATGTCTTATTTTGGATTTTATGTATTTTATTTTCTCTCCTACTCTTACACACTTTGTCTACATCTCTTTTTACCCTCTGTCCTATCGCAGGTATGCTGGAAGAGATTTCTTTTAAAATAAGCATCACCTTTGTACGTATTTTTCTGGTCCTTTATGTTTGTCTGTTTATTTGTGTGTACCTACGTAAATTGTTAAATAAATAAATAAAACAGTGTCCGTGGAGTTTCTTTCCCGTTCTTCTCCATGGGGACCTACTACGCTTTGGAATGGGCAACTACTTTCATCTTTCTGACTGACCGCACCCTTGACGGTTCAAAAGTGCCTGTAATTGGTTTATTTGAAATTTTAGAGGTATGACGAACAGGGTGTAAAGTTCACTCATCCTCCATAGAAAAGGTAGGATCCTCCGACCAGACGGGTGTTGTGTCTGGTGGGCTACTGCCCGACGGTTGATGTCGGGACGTTGTATATATGCTAATCGCGTGGTAAACTCTAATTGCGCGATGCAGGTTGCGTGACGTCATGTCATTGATGCGTAAAGTAACCGTCATGAGAAGCTATAAATTTTGTAAACAAGTGTTCAGGAGTTCACAACATTTGGACCACCAAAAAAAATGAATTTGTTTATTAAGTAACAAATATTAATTAACATATATTATTTAAGAATAATTATTCGTCAGATTCAGATGTTTCCATTTCTGTGTCAGAATCAGTGACATGTATCACGAAGCTGTCTACAGTTTTATCAATCATCTAAACAACAAACATCAACAAATAACAAATAAAATTAACGCAACAATTAAAGTAACAACAATAAAAAAGTGATAACGAAACAATAACAAAATTAACAATAACAACCAGATCCGCGATATATGCAAAGCAATGAAACAAACTCGTACGCATTCGAAACTCGAATGACGCGTTTATTTCAAAATGGCGTCCCGATAGTTTACAATGTCTGCGACGGACGCGTTCCGGTACCAAGAAACACAAACGATAGCGCTTTGCGTCGTTAAAATATGATCCGACTAAATTAAATAGGTTGTTACTTTCATATAACCCGTCTATATTTCATGTCGATTGAATATGGTCAATTTATTATTATCTCGCAGTATAAAATGTTTACTTAGTAAAAGATGTTTGTTTACATAATTTATAGCTTCTCGTGACGGGTACTTTAGTTCATATGTGGCGATGTAGATGCCGCCACAAAATAAATGCTTTGAGTTTGAGTTTGATGTTGAGTTTTTAGATGATGGTACTTACCTAAGTACTTGTGTTTGAGCGTGTCGTAGGTGAAGAAGGAGACGCCGGCGTAAGGGATGACGCCTAATACCGTCGCAGTGTAGCCCCTGCAACACACAAGAATCAACTGTTCAACCGCGAACAAGCAATAGTATCACAGCGTCAGCGTTAAGGCAATACCAAAATAAATTGAGGGCTTTTTCGTAACCATAAATAAATAAATAAATAAATATTTACCCCTCCCCCCTCCCTCTCCCTTTTGGCCTCGTACAGGACTATTTTGTTTTTTATTTACTTATTTTTATTTTTTTTATATATTTTGTTTGTTTTCAACTTTTATTTTGTGTTTTAGTTTTAGTTCTGTGCGAGTCACACAAGACTACTACTACTACTTACTACTACTACTACTACTTTTTCTTTCTTTCTTTCTTTCTTTCTTTCTTTCTTTCTTTCTTTCAATATGCTTGGACATTTTACACAACGCCATCTAGTTCCAAGCTAAACAAACCTAATGCTTGTGTTATGGTAACGAGATGGCTGATAAACTACATTTTTTTTTTTTTGTAAATACATACATATTATAGATAGAAAAACACCCAGACTCGGAACAAATACTTGTAGGTCGTACAAATATTTGTTCCGTGCGGGAATCGAACCCGCGACATGCTGCGCAGCAGTCAATCACTCAACCACTGCGCCTACCGTGTCGTCCATTTATTTCCAACCATTTATTTCATTTTTCACTATTGCAGCATGTATGGATTAAATGTTTGGATATTTGTTTATTGCACATACAAAACTGTATTAAGTACTCCTTTCCACCTTCATTTTTGAAAAACCCTAAACTAGAGCCAACAACTCTTACATAATTCTTAATTTTTTGTTTGAAGTATTAGTACCGAGTTTCGAGTTAATTCGACAGCTTGTTAAAATATTTCCATACAAACTTTGACACGCCTTAAACCCTTTTTGAGGGGTAGTTTAAAAAAACGAATACCTATAAACTTTATTGTTTACTACCCCGTCAACCCATAAAAAAATTAATGACTATGTTCTTCATTATTTAAGGTAGGGTTTTGGGGTCGATATTCGAAAAATTGTTACGGACCTTTCCATGGAAAGGTCCGTAACGATTTGACTTACAAGATTATTAATAGCAATTTTTGAGTTAATCAAGCCACGCAGTAAAATCCTCGATTTTCTAGAAACCAAAAACACTTCACTAGTTTCGAGTTAATCCTACCGCCCGCCACCCGTTAAAATTCTTCCATAAAACTTTAACTCCCCTAATCCCTCTTATCTCCTGCATTATTCGTTTTGAAAACCGAATAATGCCGAACTTTATTATTTACTTAGGTAAGTATTTGTACCGTTTAAAGTCTATTAACAAGGAATAAGATTTTTCATACAAACAAAATCCCGCCTATTTAACCGCCTTAAAGGTTGAATTTCCAAAAACTCTTTAGTGCTCCCCTACATTGTAAAAACTCTTTAGTGCTCCCCTACATTGTAAAAACTATTTAGTGCTCCCCTACATTGTAAAAACTCTTTAGTGCTCCTCTACATTGTAAAAACTCTTTAGTGCTCCCCTACATTGTAAAAACTATTTAGTGCTCCCCTACATTGTAAAAACTCTTTAGTGCTCCCCTAAATTGTAAAAACTCTTTAGTGCTCCCCCTCCTTTTTAAAAAGAATCCTTGTGCAAAATTTCGCGTTCCTAGTCCCAGGAGTTTCGGCTGTGCACTGCGCTGAGACATCAGTCAGTCAATAAGTTTCTTCTTTTTAAACATATAGATTACTAGGTTTTGTCCGCGGCTTCACTCGCGTGGAGGTCGAAAATTTTCCCACTTTCTATCCTTTTTACCTGTACAACGTGAGGATACCCTCGTCCCTCGCCACCCTCACGAACACAGTGCGCAGCGTGCTGTACTCCGTGGCGTTGGTGACGGCCATGCGCGCGCGCGCCACGTCCAGTGGGTACGTGGCCGACTGTGACGTCACGCCGGCCAGAGAGCCGGCCATTAAGTGGAGGACGGGGCTGGCTCTGGAACAAGAAGAAGTCTTTTATTTAACACAGGTTCACATAATGCTTAGTTCGTCTTCATCATATTTTATTTTATTTTTTCGTATATTTTTTTTTTTTTCAAAGAGGAGCTCGTGGCTAAGTAATAACAGCCGCACGAGTCGATCCATCTTGGTTAAGCTACGCTTGCCGGGGTTGGTCAATGGATGGGTGACCATCTTTACATACCGAGACTCCTCTGTGCCTCGGAAAGCACGTTAAGCCGTTGGTCCCGGCTGTCATTTGTGGATCTTTGACGTTACGGGTCGTCAGAAGCCCGAAAGTCTGACAACCAGTCTTACCAAGGGGTACCGTATTACCCAGTTACTGGGATGTGGAGGTCAGACAGGCAGTCGCTCCATGTAAAATACTGGTATTCAGCTGCATCCGGTTAGACTGGAAGCCGACCCCAACATAGTTGGGAAAAGGCTAGGCAGATTGGTTGATTTTTTTTTTCCTTATGAAATAGGTACATTTTTAAATATTTCTTAAAAAATAAAAAAGTAGTGGTCCACCGGTGTCGGGAGCAGGGTCCAAGCTACCGGTGGTTAGGGCCGCAGAGATAGGAACCTCCTCACAATACGAGCCGTATCGAGGAGTACTTCATTCCTTCTGAATCTGACCCTTGATCCAACCGCCTAACGAGAGCCTCGAGAGATGTTGGTCGAGGCTTTCAGCCATTAGGCCGTTGGCCGTTACGACAATCGGCACAATGACAGCCGAGCTCACATTCCACATGTCAACAACATTTGATTTTTATTATTATAATTTAAATAATTTGTTATTTAATGTAGTATGCAAAGTATATCAGAAACGTGTGGTCAAATTTAAGGGTTTGGTATAGGCCATCAGAATGAACAACTTTCTGTATGATACCAACATCTTACTTAATAAAGAAAAAAATATCAGCTGTCCCGTACAAAACTTCAATACCGACTCGACCCAAATGTATGGGACGGCTGAATTTTTTTTCTTGACTACGATGTTGGTCTCACACCAATAAATAATAAAAATAATAATGTGGTGGTGGTGGTGGTGTGGTTGTGTGTTGTGTGCGTATGTGTGTGTGGTGTGTGTGTGTGTGTGTGTGTGTGTGTGTGTGTGTGTGTGTGGTGTGTGTGTTACTTGACTTACTTGGCACTCTGCGGCGTGTCAACTCCTAGTGCCTTCTTCCACTGCTCGTGCGCCGTGAACTGTATGGCGGCGTACGGCACTATGCGGGCCATGGTCGCGCTGTTGCCGCGCCACAGAGCGACCAGGCCCTCGCTGCGGGCGCTGTGGATGAGGAAGTCGACGGCGGCGCGCCACGAGTAGGGCGTTTGGCTGGAGGAAGGAGGTAGAGGTTATAACTTTGTTTCACAACACTGCGTAAATAAAGACCCAACTTAAAAAAGTTACACTCATTTTAAAAAAGTGTCTCAATTATTATTATTAATTTTATCTACACCCATGCTATAAATTCTCTATAAAAGTTTCTGAAACAGTTAGCTTATTGCCAACATTAAAACAGCCAGTGTCATAGTAACCATGGTAACCATAATAGCATCCAAACGGGTGCTTTAATGTTGTACTGAATTTCATAATGCAACTCGTTTTCAATAAAAGAACATAAAGCACGCGCGTTTCACTACAACAGCATCGTAATTTAAAAAAATAACTTATTCGAATTCACGTCGTATACTATGACGCCGGCCGCCATGTTCGATACGAGTATTAGTATTGCAAAAAACTGTTTCAGAACCTTTTATAGAGGATTGATAACATGGATGTAGATAAAGTCTTGTATGCAACTGTACATAATTAGGTATTAAAACACTCATGTGGTACTATTATCCAAACCCACATTCGTGTTTTAATACCCCTTATTATACGTCAGTTGTATAAATAACTATTATTTCAACACTCCCATGATGTCTAAGCGATACAATCCACCTTTGCGAGTGCCGTTTGCTTCAACCAATTATGGGCAGAATTCATGCGTTGTGCGTGCAAGCAAAAATTTAAATAAGCTTTGTAAACAGTACGATATAGATCCGTTCTTAACTAGCGTGTCGTCAGCCAGGAAGTGCTTAAACCGTAACGTTTTCAAGTAAAAAAAAATGTAATGGGGGTTGTTATGCAGTGCGAGCAGCTTAGCAATTATGCTGTATACTTAGTAACTAGGTGTGAATGTCCTTAGAATTTAGGTTTTTTTTCTTTTTGCTGTTTTTTTATAAGTGGAGACCTGTAATTGGCTTTCAGACTAATGTACTGTCCTTGATCTGTTTGTTTTAGCTGTAAGTCTCCCATGTTATTTAAATAAATAAATAAGATTCTATAGTCCTAATAAGCCACTAAAAATAAAACCGGTGAAGAGCGAGTCGGACTCGCGCACCGAGGGTTCCGTTCCGATTTCTGAAAAAGTGTGCTATTTAGAGACATCGTTTTATTTTTCCTGTAATCTTTACATAAACTTCTATCACATAGAATAATTTCAGATTTTACTCTTTGCAAACTTCGGAAAAAAAAGGGGGGGGGGGGACAGTATTTTTTTTTTACACTTTTCATTAAAAGTCGAAAACTATGCGTCCTAAAAAAAGAAAAAAATGTTTGAGTATGCGCAAACAGCGTTCTTTCATATGATACCCCACATGCCCTAGTACTTACTTTGAATTTTTAAGACCCCCTTTCAGTTCCTTTTGCAAAAAAAATATAAATATTTTTATTACTTTCTTATTTGCAAAATAGTTGGGTAAACACTACACTGAACGGAAGACTCCGGTGTACGCCTGTTTTTTGGATCTCTCCAAAGCCTTCGATCTCGTTTCATATGAAGTGCTTTGGAGAAAGATGAAGGACAGGGGTATGCCGGCGGAACTATTGAAAATATTTCAATACTGGTACTCGAATCAGACTAATTGTGTTAGGTGGTCAAACTGCCTCTCAGAGTCATACAGGTTGGAGTGCGGGGTGAGACAGGGGGGGCTGTCCTCTCCAAAGCTGTTTAACTTGTATGTTAATGACCTCTTAGTCGAGCTCAGCGGCATGCGTGTCGGTTGCCGCGTGGGGGGTGTTTGCTTGAACAACATCAGCTACGCGGACGATATGGTGTTGCTGGGCCCGACTGCGAGGTCAATCAGGGAAATGCTCAAGGTTTGTGAAAAATACGCCGCATCACATGGTCTCATTTATAATGTACGTAAAACCGAGTTCATGGTCTTCAAGGCCGCCGGCAAATGCCCAGACACCATTCCCTCAATTACTTTGAATGGCGATAATATAAAGCAGGTGACCAAGTTTAAATATCTGGGCCACATACTTGTCGACGACCTTAAAGACGATGATGACGTGGAGAGGGAGCGCAGGGCGTTGGCGGTCCGCGGGAACATGTTGGCGCGCAGATTTTCTCGTTGTACGGATCAGGTCAAAATAACCTTGTTCAAAGCTTATTGTCAAGGCCTGTACACGGGAAGTCTGTGGTTCAGCTGTTCTCGTGGGACGCTAAATGCCTTGCGCGTCCAGTATAATAATGTTTTCAGGATGATGTTGAAACTCCCTCGTTTCTGTAGTGCCTCGGCGATGTTTGCCCAATCGAGTACAGATGGCTTCCAGGCTATAATCAGGAAAAAGGTGGCATCGCTCGTGGGGAGGATTCGAGGGAGTGGCAACAGCATCCTGAAAGTCGTGGCTGACGACCCGAGAGCTCCTGTGCTGAGGCATCTCATGCGGAATCATTGTCCGCATGAAGTGCCTCGTAGGTACATGACCCAGTAACTTGTTTTAGTTTTAGTTACTAACCCTAGTGTATAAGCTGTGTACTAACAAAATTGGTTCCCATGTTGTTCCCAATAAAACAATTTGAATTGAATTGAAATTGAATTGAATTGTAAACGTAATCTAAAACTGTTCCAAATTTCAAGTTGATAGCATTAGTAGTTCTTGAGATATCCAGCTGTGACAGACAGACAGACAGACAGACAGAGTCACCACATAAGGGTTCCTTTTTTATCATTTTGGTACGGAACCCTAAAAACACAAAATTTTTATTCAATCGGTAAGTGCCATAAAAATGCATTTAGATTTTGCTTTTTCGAATTTCGCGCGAAAACGCTGGACGCAGTGGACGCCATATTGCTCTGTGGTCATGACGTCAGTTCGCTGAGTAAATAAACTCTTTTTATACGCTGACCAGTTGACAGTTGACATTGACACTTTTTATGGTGTTTGAAAACAGATTAAAAAAACTGAAAACTATTATTTTACGAACTAAAGCTAACATTTTCCGACTGCTTTTTGCCTAAGCTATCTAAATAATATATTTTTAGATTTTTTCACCTATAGAATAAAATACCGTATTGTCCACAACTCGACACGAAACGAAGAACCTGTAGAATTGCTACGCTGCCAGCTCGCGTGGCAACACTTAGCGGGACAATAAACGCCCCCAGACGGAATGTTCGAGCCAAACGCCTATTTTTTTGGCAATAGCAAAGCGACGTTGCGTGCTAATTAGTTCCTAACTAGATTTAAGGATCTTATGTAAAATGCTTGTCATTCGGCTTCCATCTTTGTACTTCGTCGAGGCAATACACCTTTTGACTATTTATTAGCATTTTGGAGTTTTCTTTGTGTAGTCACCTAAAATTCCCCATCACGTAACATAACAATAAAACTTCTATTGTGTCTCGTTCAGTGTCCTTCAACCGATTAATCCGCAAACGATTGACGTCATAACGTAAGAATTTATGTACCATTTTTCCAAAATTAGTGAATATGGTTAGCAATAACGTCTCTCCAGGCGGAGATTTCTTAGAAACGGTCAAAAAGGTTTTTTCAAAGCAGTGTATCTCATAAACCGTAAATAATTTTGACAAATAAAAAACTTATGATATTTTCAAGTCCTTTTAGCATACAGTGATGGAAGTCAAAACATAATTAAACATACTTTAAAGCACCAAAACAATCTTCAAACATACCTCTTAATAATCTTTAAAAGCTGTTTATCCCTTCATGAACAATTACACAAAAAAAAACCTAAATAAAAAAATAAAAATTATTTATTTGGTCTCAAACGGTTACATTTTCGGAATTTTAAATGACACATTATAATTATAATTAAAAATATACCATAAAATTAAAAATTAACACAAAAAAAATATTACAAGATCAACCTAATTTAGTACCACTAACTACTAACTTAAATAAAATAGCAATCGTTTAGAATTAAAATTATCGCGAGCCGTTTTTAGTATTCAAACAACATTGGATACCTATCATAAAAAAAAAATGTATGTCATAAAATTACAAATTCACAATTTTCGGACTTTTTCCTATATTTGTATTGTGAGACCTTGCTTCTTGCCAAATTTCATGATTGTAGGACGACGGGAAGTATCCTATAGGTTTTGATTTAATTGCGAGTATCAAAAAATGTCGCATAAATGGCCGTATTTTTTTATTGCGTTGACTTAGAAGTCTGATCTTTTTAGAACTCCAAGGAACCATAGACCTACGTATTTGATATTAATTTCAGCTGGCTACCTTCACGCGTTTCTGAGAAAAACGGTATTGACAGACTGACAGACAGATAGACAGACAGACGGACAAACAAGTGATGAGGTACCTTTTGAGGTACGGAACCCTAAAAATGGAGTAACATTTTCAATTGAAGCCCTGACTCCTGAGCTAGGTGGTACCTGTGTTACAGGAGTCAGTGTCTTCACCCGATTTTGGAACATTAATAATATAAGCAACAAAAATAAAATAATAAATAAAAAAACAAAGGGAATTTAGTGCATGCATGCTCTTGAGTGGTATGTGTGTGTGTGTTGTATTTTGTGTGAGTTATTACTTTAACAAATAATTATTAATTATATTATTTATTTATTATTAATTTAACAATTTAATTTAATATCTTTTAATTTAATTAATTTTCTAAGACTATGGGTGTGTATGTGCTTGCCTGAAATAAATGAATTTTATTTATTTTAACACCTGTATACTTACGAGATCTGAAAGTTAATCTTGGTCCGGTCGAGCGGCGCGATGGCAGTCTTGGCGATGGCGCCCGCCGTGGCGCCGGCGATGAGGGACGTGATGACGGTGGTGCCGCCGCCCAGGCGGGAGTGGTCCAGCGGCGCCTTGTGAGACCCGGACTCTGCGGGACGAAAATATACCATACACAGCTTTCTAGCTTGAAAAAACCGGTCAACAGCGAGTCGGACTCGCGCACGATCCGATTTCTGAAAAAGTGTGCTATTTAGAGACATCGTTTTATTTTTCCTGTAATCTTTACATAAACTTCTATCACATAGAATAATTTCAGATTTTATTTTGTTTTTTTTTATTTTTTGGAAAAAGGAATATCGCAATAAGACCCGTTCTCGATGTCGTTTTATAATGTGTACAAATCGCGAAAGTTTAAAAAGTATTTCACCAATTATTTTTTTTTTTTTTTTTTTGTAAACATTTATTTAAAAAGTCTGAATGACCATGCTATACTGGATGACTGACCCATAGACTAGTATAGGACTGACCTGTCTTAGCCTGATGCGCGGGCGCCGGCCGGTCGCCGTGCAGCAGAGGGACTCGCGCCTCGCCCACCGCCATCTTGTGACTTCACGTATGTACTCACATCACTGTCAACTGGAAAGAAGATATCATCATTATTTTTCAACCCCAAAGACTCAAACGTCACATGCATAACTTTTAGGACCAATGACATTATACATCTAGACGTTGCCATGATTACAATGTGAAGTGTGGAAGTGAGACACATATATACATACATAACACACCTACACAACCTATTTTGTCAATTATATGTGCCTGGCAACTATATAGGTCACCGCCACAGTAAGAGGCACAAATTGTTTGCTCGGCCAGCATGTCATACGGTCGCTATTAGAGCAGAGTCGCCGGTGTGTCGGACTCTGGAAGCCCTCAATGCCCTCCTGGCAGTCAATCCTGATTGTGATCTGTTTGCCGATGAATGGAGAGAGTTAATGCGAGTGTGTCTGAAGTTTTGCGAGAGAAAGTATGAGAGAATTTCCACTGTTATTTATTAAGTATGTAGTAGATATTATAATATTAGTATTGTGTTTCTAGGTTAATTATTTTAATTGGTGTATAACCGTTTTAATTAACTATAAATAAATAAATAAATAAATAAATAAACGAAATAATTAGGAAAATTGAGACAAAGCATCGTATCTTCTGCCCCTTACGGCGTTCCGTATTTTTGCATGGCACAATTTTAAAATGTTGCCAAACAAAGTACTATCACTGTTACAAAATTTATATTGTGTCGATTAATTTAACATTTTTGGACAGTTTTTGCATTGGAAAATATGGAAGACTTGGAAGATTTCTTACGTTAAACCTCATTTCTCATACCACATAACCTAGAAAAAGTATTATATTGCTGTCTCATGACCGGCCACGCGGTGGCTCGATCTAGATGTATATTATCTAAGTTTAGGACGCATGTTCTTTTTAACCGACTTCTAAAAAAGGAGGAGGTTCTCAATTCGGATGTTTGTATATTTTTTATTTTTTTTTATGTTTGTTCGCGCATAACTCCGTCGCTTGCCAACAGAATTGAAAAAATATTTTTTTGTTGGAAAGGGTATACTTCCCAAATGGTCCCATTTTTGTCAAAATCCAGTTCTGATGGATCCTGGAGAAATCGCAGGAACTCTTCAAATATTATAGGCACACCTATAGCGATTTCGGTATTTTTTATAGTAGCTCGTGCAATTGCTCTCGGAAAGCACCACTTGGTGAAGTGGAACTGATGATGAAGACCACAGATGGCTACCGGAACTACTCAATGATAAATATTTCACGGGTTGCGATTCGATTACTTTAATATGGTTGCAAAGCAATTTCCGCTCGTCACACAATGCGTGTGGTGAGTGGTTGTTGAGGAGTTCTCCTGGTTCTTGCCAGCAGAACTCCTCAACAATTGACGTCCACGCATCGGGAAAAGCAATATTTTGTAACATGTGATGAGCAATTGACATTAGACTATTGTAACTTATACAAATTATAAACAGACCCACTAAAAAGCGAGAAATAAAAACTTTTTAACAAAAAAAAAAAACCGACTTCCAAAAATCACTACAAAGTGAAAAATAACTTTGATTTCGGAATTCGGTGGCAAAAAAGAAGAAAGTAAATAAAAAACAAAAGACACCGACTTCCGAAATCAAAGTTATTTTTCACTTTGTAGTGATTTTTGGAAGTCGGTTTTTTTTTTGTTAATCACAAAAACTTTTTATAAAGAGAAAAAAACTTTTTAACAAAAAAAAAACCGACTTCCAAAAAGCACTACAAAGTGAAAAATAACTTTGATTTCGGAAGTCGGTGTCTTTCGTTTTTATTTACTTTCTTTTTTTTTTGCCACCGACTTCCGAAATCAAAGTTATTTTTCACTTTGTAGTGCTTTTTGGAAGTCGGTTTTTTTTTTTGTTAAAAAGTTTTTATTTCTCGCTTTTTAGTGGGTCTGTTTATAATTTGTATAAGTTACAATAGTCTAATGTCAATTGCTCATCACATGTTACAAAATATTGCTTTTCCCGATGCTGGGACGTTAATTGTTGAGGAGTTCTGCTGGTAAGATCCAGGAGAACTCCTCAACAACCACTCACCACACGCATTGTGTGACGAGCGGAAATTGCTTAGCAACCATATTAAAGTAATCGAATCGCAACCCGTGAAATATTTATCATTGAGTAGTTCCGGTAGCCATCTGTGGTCTTCATCATCAGTTCCACTTCACCAAGTGGTGCTTTCCGAGAGCAAATGCACGAGCTACTATAAAAAATACCCAAATCGCTATAGGTGTGCCTATAATATTTGAAGAGTTCCTTCGATTTCTCCAGGATCCCATCATCAGAACTGGATTTTGACAAAAATGGGACCATTTGGAAAGTATACCCTTTCCAACAAAAAAATAATTTTTGAAATCGGTGGGCAAGCGACGGAGTTATGCGCGAACAAACATAAAAAAAAAAAAAAATACAAACATCCGAATTGAGAACCTCCTCCTTTTTTAGAAGTCGGTTAAAACAAGCTATAGTGGAAACGTCGGGAGGGGTTGCCGGGAGGACAATGTGACCTT
This sequence comes from Cosmia trapezina, assembly GCA_905163495.3. Taxonomy (NCBI): domain Eukaryota; kingdom Metazoa; phylum Arthropoda; class Insecta; order Lepidoptera; family Noctuidae; genus Cosmia; species Cosmia trapezina. Next base: position 2,366,421 of record LR991046.1, on the reverse strand, counting down.
ATTGGTGATGTTCTTCAGAAAGGTCGGGTGCGCAGATTAATACAGATGGGACACTCCGCAGTTTAGGTATGAAGCTACAAGTACGCGGCGGGCCCCGTCCGCGGGGCTAATTCAGTAGATCAGAAGGTATAAGAGTTACGCGATAGAAAGAGAGACAACTTGTAGTTGTAGGCAACTGTAGGTAATAAGCGTTGTGCGACCTGAATTGCACTTTATTGTGTGTGATTTTTATGTTTGACCATGACGTATGTTAAGTATGGGAGAATATGTTTAACAACTACAATGTTAAGTTTGTTTTTGGGTTGAATGCATTCTAACTACGGAACCCTTCATTGTGCGTGGTCCGACAAGCACTTGGTCGGTTTTGTCGCTCTAGCTTTCATTCGCCAAGTGTGCACAGTATATCGTTCCAATAAAAAATAATATAAATTATAGAAAGAACTAAACGCTTACATGTACCAAGACCTACGATGCGTTTCAAATAAGAATAGTATCGACTTAGCGCACTGTTGTGACATCATAGCTGTCAAACACACACACACACACGACGACACGGTTGGCGCAGTGGTTGAGCGATTGACTGCTGCGCAGCATGTCGCGGGTTCGATTCCCGCACGGAACAAATATTTGTACGACCTACAAGTATTTGTTCCGAGTCTGGGTGTATTTCTATCTATATTAAGTATGTATTTACAAAAAAAAAAAAATGTATATAAGTAGTTTATCAGCCATCTCGTTACCATAACACAAGCATTAGGTTGCTTAGCTTGGGACTAGATGGCGTTGTGTGAAATGTCCAAGTATATTTATATTTAAATCGAATAAATTGGGTAGGGTGAGCAAAACAAGATGTTTTTAAATAACATTTATTTACGAATCACGAACGAAGAATTTGTAAAAAAATGTTGCCAACAATGAAAATATGAAAGAAAGAAGTATTTTTTATAAAAAAACTAATTATGAATATTTTTTTGATGTCTTTTTTCACTTTGATTTAACTAAGACTCGGCCAAACAAAAAAAAATCGTAAATTGATACGCAATAAGTTTTCTTTGCAAACCGTACTTTTCAATCAAAATTTGACAGATAGAGGTCATTGACGTTCCTATTCTTATTTGAAACGCATTGTACATGTTGAATGCAGCCACCTATCGTCCTATTCGAAATACGAAATACTCGTTTAATCGATTAACTATGTTTCAATTGAAATTGAATCGACCTTAATGACGCGAAACTGGGGCGCCCGCATCCAGGGTATGTCGAAATATATACTAATATTATAGAGCTGAAGAATTTGTTTGGTTAGTTGAACGCTCTTATCTCAGGAACTACTGGTTCGAATTGAAAAATTATTTTAGTGTTAGATAGCCCATTTATCGAGGAAGACTATTGGCTAATATAACATCACGCTACGACCAATAGGAGCGGAGTATTAATGAAAAACTGGTTAAGAGCGAGTCGGACTCGCGCATCTAGGGTTCTGTATCATGTAATTTGAGGATTTCTGAAAAAGTGTGCTATTTAGTGACATCGTTTTATTTTTCCTGTAATCTTTACATAAACTTCTATCACATAGAATAATTTCAGATTTTTCTCTATGCAAACTTCGGTGATAAGGAGGGGGGAACAGTATTTTTTTTACATTTTTCATCAAAAGTCAAAAACTATGCGACTAAAAAAAAGAAAAAAGAAATGTTTGAGAATGTGCAAACAGCGCTCTTTCATATTACCATAGTTAGTTAATTATTAGTTTGTTTGTTTGTATGTTTCAACGCGGATTTGAAAAATTATTTTTGCATTTGATAGCTCAGTTCTTGAGGAAGGCTATAGGCTATTTAACATCACGCTAGGACCATCACGAGCCGAAAAAAAAATTCAGAAAGAAACGAAGTAATAGCTCGGGCAGGCAATGCGGTGCGACGGGCAGGGCTCGGATACCGGTAAAATTTTCAAACCGTTATTATGTACTTGACGCAAAACCTTTACATTCGGTTTCGTTCACATAAAACGGTATTTGAAAGAGCTATACATAAAGGTTTCTCAGATTAAACGGTTTAGAACAATAAAAACCGGTTAATACGGACGCACGATAAGCAAACGTCGCTTGCTGTTCAGTTTTTATTCAGTATGCTATGCGCGGCATCCTTACAAGTAGTCACAAGTTGCAATTCACGTTTATCGACATGCCGCTCGTCGAATAAACCGGTTCATTTAGGTTAAAATAGGGTTCTTGAAACGTTCACGTTCTTAAGAAAAGTTCAGAGGAAAACCGAAATAAACCGGTATTTTTTAAACCGGTTCCGAGCCTTGGCGACGGGGTGGGTCGGTGGAACAAGAGACTTCACGCGGAGAAGTCGCGGCCAGAAGCTGGCTGGTATATATTTATAAAGGTATATAGCACTAACGCTCACCGCGCTATGGAGCGGGCTATGCTCGGAGTTTCTTTGAAGGATAAAATCAGGAATGAAGTTATCCGGAAAAGAACCGGAGTAACCGACATAGCTAGCAGAGTAAGCAAACTGAAGTGGCAGTGGGCTGGCCATGTTTGCCGAAGGACCGATGGCCGGTGGAGCAGACGGGTCCTGGTCTCCTGTGGAGTGGAGAACGCGTAGCGGCAAGTGTAGTGTGGTATCTATGAGCATTATTTCATGTTATTCAATTTTTTTTATGAATGTGAGTACCATGGTGCCGTTTATTATTGTATCATGATGTAGGTAAGTTTCACTTGAAAGAGCATGGCAGTTGAGAGTTTGTCACGCTAAATGCAGAATACCAGCGCTGCGACACTTATGTTAAGTGCCGCAGCATCATGCTGAGATAGGGACCTTTTGGCCTCGTACAGGACTTTTCGTTTTTAATCACTAAATTTTATTTTTTATATAATTTTGTTCCTCTTCTTTTATTTTCAACTTAGAAGTATTTTATGTTTTAGTTTTAGTTCAGTGCGAGTCCCAATAAATACTTTTTCTTTCTTTCTTTCTTTCTTATGATCACATAAATGTCTCGCTGATGGTGGCGCGTGTGTTGGATCATTCGGTTCCCTACAAAATGGTTGAGCTGGATGGTGCTGATCCACGCGTCATGTTTTTTTTTTTTTTTACATTGTTCTCACATGTAGAAGAAACAAAAATAATGTTCCCAAGATGTTGTATGTGCGCACAAGAGACGCACAGCGCTTCTGCATTTTTTTCTTTTTTTTAGGCCGCATAGCTTTCAATTTTTTTTTTTAAATACCCCCCAATTATCTCCGAAGTTTGCATAGAGAAAAATCTGAAATTATTCTATGTGATAGAAGTTTATGTAAAGATAACAGGAAAAATAAAACGATGTCTCTAAATAGCACACTTTTTCAGAACTCGGAACGGAACCCTCTGTGCGCGAATCCGACTCGCTCTTGACCTGTTTTTTTACAACGGAACCATGATCTTTTTCTCTCGATGTCTGCCATTCGCTGATGTCAGTAATGTCACAGATTAATACAGATGGGACACTCCGCAAAATCTACCAATCTGCCTAGCCTTTTCCCAACTATGTTGGGGTCGGCTTCCAGTCTAACCGGATCCAGCTGAATACCAGTATTTTATATGGAGCGACTGCCTATCTGACCTCCACAATCCAATTACTGGGTAATACGATACCCCTTGGTAAGACACACTGAATTGACCCAGTGAGATGAGCCCGCCGCGTACTTGTAGCTTCATACCTGAGTGAGGAGTGTCCTATCTGTATTAATCTGTGCCTAATGTCCAAGATAAACTCAGAAAGTATATTTAGTAGTTTATCTCGAATAAAACGACGCACACGCATTTAGAGTTATTTCCATCGAAATAGCCACCACAACATATCCCACGCTAGCTGCTTATCATAACAACAATGTTTTGAAGTGCGTTCATCATTTAATAGGTCGGGGAAAAAGTTTTTCGTATTTTATAGGTATAAAGTTGTAATAAAATCTTTTTGGCTCTACTGTTTGTATCTGGCTGGTTTTGATACCAGTAAATAGATGACATTTTAGAAAAAAAAATAAAAAGTAAAAACGATTTCCCGCCATTTTTCAATAGTTTTTCTGCCCGCCGAAATGAGTGCATCTAACGAACAAATTCGATACATTTTGAAGTCTTATTACCTAAAAGGGAAAATGCAACACAAACCACGAAAAAAAATTGTGACGTTTATGGACTTAACGCATTGTCAGTAAGAGTAGCACAAAGTTGGTTCAAGCGTTTTCAGTCCGGGAATTTTGATGTCAAAGATGCAGCTCGCTCTAGTCGCCTCTGGTTGCCCTGTTACGGATATGGCCGATGCCATTTTTGGAAAAGTGGAGCAAGATTGGCATATTAGTAGTTACGACATAGTTGAAGACTTAGGGGTTGACCACAGTTTTGACCCATTTGGCAAATGACACATAACTAAATAATAAACTATGAAAAAAAATCTCTTGAATTTGTTTTAAAATACGAAGGAACTTTTTCCCCGACCTAATATTTACAAAGCTTACTCTATTTTCTTTGCCTTTATCGATTTATCTATGTTGTTTGTGGTCGGCTTCGAAACTGCAGTGCGATTCTGTAACCATCTCACCGTGAAAACTTAGGTGAAGTGAGCGTGGAGTGAGCTGTCAATAGTGTCAATTCCTAGCAAAAACAAACTCACTTCACCTAAGTTTTCACGGTGAGATTTTTACAGAATCGACTGGCTGACCCGATGCGGCTGAATCAAATTTCAGGGTGTGGTACAGAACATCAAACCGAACAACTTTCTCCATGGGACCAACATCGTATTCGCAAAAAAATTTTCAACTGTCCCTTATAAAACTTCAATACCTACTCGACACAAATGTATGGGACGGCTGATTATTTTTTCGTGATTACGATGTTGTTGCCATGGAAAAAGTTGTTCGGTTTGATGGCCTATACGATATAGACCATCAAACCAACAACAAAAACAACCAACAACAACAACTTTTGCAACAACTTTTTTTTTTTTTTTTTTTTTGCGGCAACTTTTGGTATAGACCACACCCTTTGCGAAACGACACGTTGAATAACATTAGCGACCCGCCCCATGCTTCGCTCGGATTTTACGGTTACGACAAAATATCGATATTGTAGAAATGTAGATTTAAGGCGCAGATTTCCTGAAAACGATCAAAAAGGTGGTTTTTTAAAGCTGTGTATCTCATAAACCGTAAATAATTTTGACATGTAAAAAAAATATGATATTTTTAAGTCCTTTTCGCAAACAGTGATGGAAGCCAAAACATAATTAAACATACTCTAATGCAACAAAAAAATCTTTAAACATACCTCCTAATAATCTTTAAAAGCTGTTTATCCCTTCATTAGCAATTATAATTATAATTAAAAATGTACCATGAAATGTCAAATTCCAAACTGCATCCAGTGATGGATTACTTTTTATTAAATAGTTAATTTCTAATTTTATACGATTTTATTTGCACTTTTACGACATAATTCCGGTGCGCGTGAGAATCTTCTATCTCGTGCGTCAAACTAGACAGCCATAACGCCATTTCACTTACACACCGAGCTAAACCAAGCTTGGAACCAGGGCCTTAAGGCTCTTACAGACAGAGGCTATATCTCGTCGCGACGTGTCGCGTAGCGGTGTTGCGACGCGATAATATCGCAATATCGCTCGCGATATCGCCTCTGTCTGTAAGAGCCTTTAAGACCAAATCAATGATTTCTACGCCAGTCTACTTAAGTCAATGGACCAAATGGCCAAATGCTATAAACTTAAATCAATTTTTAGCTTAGTAAGTTCTTAACATATTTACCTTCGATTTAAAGCAAATTTTACTGCACAATAAGGAACTATTACGTATAATCGTATAAAACAGAAAACAGACGGTGCTGCTTTGGATTTTTTTCTATCGAAAAAATTTCAAGTAAGTACTTAATAATTTTTCGGTTTTAGTAGATACAGCAGTAGACAATATAGTCAAATAACACTTAAGAGGCCGTACACGAAATTTTGCCGATTTCGCTGATTTACGTGATTTTACAGACGAGATTTTACAGTTATAATATAGTATTTGTATAAGTATTAATGCACAACATGAAAGATCATTTCAATTATGATCTAATGTGTGAGCTACTTTTTTATTTTTATTGTTTAATTTTGATTAATCGACCTAAACCGGCGACTGTTTTGTGAATTTTTGCTGTAAGATATCACATTTTACAGTTATAATATAGTATTTGTATAAGTATTAATGCACAACATGAAAGATCATTTCAATTATGATCTAATGTGTGAGCTACTTTTTTATTTTTATTGTTTAATTTTGATTAATCGACCTAAACCGGCGACTGTTTTGTGAATGTTTGCTGTAAGAGGTTTAGAATATCACATATTTACGAATCGTTTTGACGTATAAAGGGTATGGAAAAATTACGATGTATTCTTGTGAAAGTTGTATATACAATGTATGAATCACTTTTTATGACTTCCATATAAAATTTTTCAGTAAAAAAATATTAAAGTTAGTCAATTTTTTGAGAAAATTGGCAAATAATTGCTTTTGATTTCGGCTACTTAGAACTCTCGTTCATAAAATAAAAACAACAGAAATAAACTTCAATTCAAAATCAATCCAGAAAAAAAAATGCAAAAAATTAAAAACATTTTCCATTAAAAATCTTTTAAAACAATTCTCGCATATTAAACTCGACGCAAAATAAAAATGTAGCTCATTCATTAGATTATCATCGAAATGATCTTTTATTTTGTGCATTAAAACTTAACTTACTAAAAAATTACGTCTTTAAAATCACACAAATTAGCGAAATCGGCAAAATTTCGTATACGGCCCCTTAAGGAAAATCCAAATTATTTAACCATATACATTTGGTTTTATAGGAATTTTAAAATCACAAATTTATCGATGTATCCCATTATATTGTACCACAGAATACAATAATAGTACCAGTACAAAAGATTTACTCTGCAAAATCAATAAACGTTCTACGTTCCCGTGGGATATGTTCCGACATCCACGCGGGCAAAGCCGCGGGCAAAAGCTAGTACTGCAAATAAAATCTACCTGCGCCTAATCAAATTGGCAAAGTACTTACAATGCGTTTCAACTAAGAATAGGAATGAGTTTGCGCCATGTTGTGAAGATTTAGCAAAACAGAACCTCGTTTACACATTCTCAAAGTCAGTGACATATTTTAACAAAAACAAATTCCGAAAACAGAACTAAAATGGATAAGAATAACATTAAAAAACTTTGCAAGCCGTATATTTCTAGTTTCAGTTGACAGTTAGAGGTCATTGACGTTCTTATTCTTAAGCCTCCACTACACTACTCGCGAAGTTGCTTCAACAAAGTACTCGTCGAAGTTGATCGAAGTCCGAAGTACGTGTCTACACACTCACACACAACTTCGCGAGGAGCTCAGTCGCCCGGTGGCACCCGCGCGCTTTACACCACAGACTATTTGCACCATGGATAATGTTGAAGTGGCAGCTGCCGTTGCAATGTGCACTCTCGCATATTATAATTACGTGTGAATTTATCACGCGACAATTTGAAGTGAGTCGAGTAATGTAGTCAGACGCTTCGTCGGAGCACTTCGGGACCTTTGACTCGGGCGCAAAAACCGACAACGATCGGAAGTCGTGCGAGGCGAGCCGAGGTTGCACGAAGCGAAGCGAAGTGGCCGTCCACACTATCGTATTCGCCTAACTTCGACCAACTTCGCGAGTAGTGTAGAGGAGGCTTTAGTTGAATCGCATTGTACTTACATAAAACATGACAGCTACAAATCCTACCAATCCTACTGCAAACACCTAATTACGTATTATCATTATCACATAACGCTATAACGTTATCAGATCGTTGGCAAGTAAGAGGGTTATACGCTGTAATTGGCAATCGGTCCGTTTTGATAGCATTTAGATTGATAACCTTGTAGGTATGGAGATATAATGAATGAAGAAAACTTTAATTGAAGATTAAGAGGAAACGTGGGTGCTCTTTTCTCCATACAAAAAGATACAAACGCTCTCGCCTGTTTTCTTTCTGGTTAATGACCATAAAGCAATGATTTTTTACAGAAATATAAATATCAGTTAATTGTATGCCCCTATGTTTTCCTTTTTGATGATATATTATTTTTATAGGAACTAGAACCCTCCAAAAATGCTCAAAATTGCCTATTCAGACCGCTGTCAACAGACGCCTAGTGTACCAATTTGACAACTATTAACGAAAAAAGAAAAACATAGGGGCATAGTATATATCCTTCTTATTCAGTTTATGAAATATCTTTTAAATTGGTCCAATATTGGAGGAGGAAATAGGCGAGAGCCAAACCTCGAAATGTGACTTTTTACATAGGCTATTTAGTCGGATCTGCAGTTGTCCTTATCGCACGAATTCGAGGGCGGAGCGCTCGCAGAGCGACAGCAATACCTTCTTAAAATACCTAACTGGCCAGCCGCCTTTCCTCTTAAAGATGAAACAATTGCGCACATCCGACTACTGGGTACCATCCACACTTGTCTGATATTCCGACCAGCAGTGACGGACTTGCCCTAAAGCCCTGGTCTGGGCCTAGGGCGGCCAATCTGACAAAAAATTCACTTTGTAACAAGTATTTTTTCAAATATTTCTTCTAAAGGCTCGCACACATTGTGGCGGGCCGCACTGCACGCATCGTATGAACAATAATCTTCCTAAATCACTTTCGTACATCTAAATGTACAGGGTTACTGGATATTAACCAATATCCTCTCAAGGGGTCACTGTACTCATCATTATGAACAACTTTTACTATGGGACCAAACCTGAAATCGCGAAAAAAGTCAGGAACAACTAGCAGATATTAAGTTACTCAAATAAGTTTTCTGAATTTCGATAAAAGTTGGCAATAAAGTAAATTAATTATGTAGTATATATGATGGATGCAGAGAAAGGGGGTGGCTGGTACTTACTACTTGGCCGGGGGCCTAGGGCGGCCAACACTTCAAATCCGCCACTGCCGACCAGTCGAGCAGTCGTGCTCAGCGTTTCTAATCCACATTTGATTAGCTGTTTATTTCTTACGTTTTTTGCAATTTGCAAGTCAGTATTAGGTTGTATGTTGATCTAAATATGATTCACGGCCGCATCAAATATTTATTTATAAAATTATAATCATAAAAATCATCAATACAACTCTCTAAGTTCATATTACCCTATTGAATGACTATTTCATGAAATCATGAGATTTGGAGCCAATTCTAACTTATGGAGTTGTATTGCTGATTCTAATGATTATAATTCTGTTAAGCCATGTTAGTTACGGCCGCGAATCATATTTTAATCAACATACAACCTGACACTGACCTGCAAAAGGCAAAAAACGTAAGAAAATTTGAATTTCGCGGGCTACCTTAGCGCATCCCCCTTAATTGAACAGGATCTCATAGTTTTTATTAAAGCAGAAATGTTTTAAAATGTATCAAAATAACCGCGAGTGCAGAGATCTAACCGCGCGTTTGCACTGACGAAACATCCCATAAAAACATATTGATGTCTCTATTTCTGTCAATGTGGCTAAGTAATAACAGCCGCACGGGTCGATCCATCAGGTTAAGCTACGCTTGCCGGGGTTGGTCCGTGGATGGGTGACCATCTTTACATACCGAGACTCGTCCATGCCTCGGAAAGCACGTTAAGCCGTTGGTCCCGGCTGTCATTCGTGGATCTTTGACAGTCGTTACGCCCGAAAGTCTGACAACCAGTCTTACCAAGGGGTATCGTATTACCCAGTTACTGGGTTGTGGAGGTCAGATAGGCAGTCGCTCCATGTAAAATACTGGTATTCAGCTGCATCCGGTTAGACTGGAAGCCGACCCCAACATAGTTGGGAAAAGGCTAGGCAGATTGATTGTATCTGATAGAGATATCAACATGTTTTTAACAGAATGTTTCGCCAGTGCTAACGCACGGTAATAACTGGTCAAAACTAAAAAGGCCACTCATATTGTTGTCCTACTATCATCAGACTAATATTACAGGCGAAAGTTTGTGAGTGTGTGAGGGGGGGTGTGTGTGTATGTTTGTTACTTCTTCACGCTCAAACGGCTGGACCGATTTGGGTGAAATTTTGTATGTAGATAGCTTATACCCTGGATTAACTCATAAGGTACTTTTTATCCCGGTCTACGCGGGTGAAACCGCAGGGCGCAGCTAGTTTATAATAAATGTGAAAGTTTGTGAAGATATTTGTACTCAATCACACAAAAACAGATCAACAGATTTGGATGAAAGGCACACAGATAGTTTATAACCTGGATTAACAAATAGGATACTTTTTATATCGGTAGTACGTTCCCGTGGGATAATTTCCGACATCCACGCGGGCGAAGCCGCGGGCAACGGCTAGTCAGTCTATATTTTTTATGAGCACTACTGATAGCCAAAAATAAATATTCTGATAACCCCCCACGATAGGTGTACAAGTATGTAAGTACCTAATAATCTAAGTATATCTATCTATAAGACTAATAATCAAGCTGAAGAATTTGTTTGTTTGTTTGTATAGAGGAGCTCGTGGCTAAGTAATAACAGCCGCACGGGTCGATCCGTCAGCTATGCTTGCCGGGGTTGGTCAGTGGATGGGTGACCATCTTTACATAACGAGATTCCTCCGTGCCTCGGAAAGCACGTTAAGCCGTTGGTCCCGGCTGTTATTCGTGAATCTTTGACAGTCGTTACGGGTCGTCAGAAACCCGAAAGTCTGACAACCAGTCTTACCAAGGGGTATCGTATTACCCAGTAACTGGGTTGTGGAGGTCAGTTAGGCAGTCGCTCCATGTAAAATACGGGTATTCAGCTGCATCCGGTTAGACTGGAAGCCGACCCCAACATAGTTGGGAAAAGGCTAGGCAGATTGATTGAGTTTGTATATTTGAACCCGCTAATCACTCATCTCTCTCTTATTTGAAAAATATTTTTGCATTTACCCCAATTCTTGAGTAAGGCTATAGAGGGCCTATTGCCTTCCTCAAGAATTGGGCTACCAAATGCCACAAGCGACAAAACTTAGAACTACAATTTGACGTTTTATTTCCCGCTGTTTTACCTAACCACTATTCGTTAACCCACTGCATTGATAAACGCAAAACTGTGTACCTATTCAAAATTAGCAACTGTTTTCAAATAACAAGTTCAGTAATTATGTAAAACAGCTAAACGTCGTTCAGTTGTTTTACATAACAGTGCTGTTTTGTAAAACAGCGGATTCTACAATCCATTCTGAAACATAACTAAGGCAGGACAATAACAAACATGCGACACTGGCATGCCCACCATCAGGGATTTTAATTTTGATAACACAAAAAATTCGTCGCTAATTTGTCGCCAAATATCAGAATTTGTCGGTCACTAGTTCAAAAGATGTAAGGGTTTATATTATTATGTGGCCGATGGCCCCCAAGTCTGCTATTTTTTACATTCCAACACGATCCCGTTGTCACTGCATTGTCATTTTGCTAAAAGTTCGTAATCTGCTAAATCCATAATTTCATACAATGGAGTGTCAGTGGTTGACCATTGGAAAGTCATAATGACGCCAATATATTAGTAGATTACCAAAGTTGTCAAAATCAACAATTATGAAATCAATGATAGACCATTCTGACACTATTGTAATAGCAGACTTGAGGCCCTGGAGAGCATCTCCCCAGCTTATCTTATCTTAATCTTCTAAACTAAGACCTGACTAATAATATGTATATTTTAATTACAGAAATTGATGGATGGCATGATAAGGTTAATTATTATATAAGTTCAGTAAGCAATAATATCAGATTTAAGCTAGATTTATGTAATATTAGATTTAAGTTTTAAAGCTTCCTCTCTCCTGCTATTGTTGCTGTGCCCGACAGGGTCCATGATGATCACATATTTTTAAATTACCATCTTATACACATTGTGGAATGCAAATAAAGTATTGAGTATTGAGTATTGAGGTTTGCTCTTTAAAATGGCGCTACAATGTCACGGCGGCCAGGGTACCGCATAATTATGTAGATAGTCTAGATAGACGGGTCCTACTTACCCCCGTCGTGACTTTGTAGCGCCATTTCAATGAGCAAACCTTACACGCCATCTATCAATTTCTATAATTAAAATATACTGGGTGTAAATGTAAACAGTGGCAATCTTTTAAGGGGTCATTGTACTCATCATTATGAACAACTTTTACTATGGGAACAAACCTGAAATCGCGAAAAAACACATTTTGACAAGTTATGCGAACATAATGTTTGCAACAGCTGATTTTTTTTCGCGATTTCAGGTTTGTCCCCAGTACAATGACCCCTTAAAACATTGAATATGAATTCAATAATTTCACCCTGTATTTAATAGGTATTACTCAATCGAATTTGATGGCTCAACGATAGGTGTTTTTTTGACTTTTTAAAAGATCGCTTTTCTTTTTTGCGTGGGGGGTCTTTTTATATTTTAATTTAATTTTTATATTAAGTAGTGGTAATTATTGTACGGTGGTACGGGACCCTTCGTTCGCGAGTCCGACTCGCACTTGGCCAGTTTTTTTATTACATTAACCGTTCACATTTCATTCGTACATAGTAGGTAGGTACTAAGTACTTAATTTATTTTTAGCAGGCGTACGTGCAGTTCGTCCAGACGAATGCTAATTATGTAACAATTAATTGATAAAGCGCCGTATCGTTGGCAACCTTGAAATAAAACCCAGTCAAACGTTGACGGTTTCCCCGAAGCGTTGCACCCAGAATCAAAATCCAGTCATTTATTCAAACTAGGCTGAATATCAGCACTTTTTAAACGTCAAAATGACATAGGACAGTCCCCCGGCACGCCCCCCCTTCACCACATTCTACTGCTTTAGCTGGGATAAAGTGGCGCAACAAACTGTGCACATGACAAACATGGGGCTTCTAACCTACGACCTTCAACTTCAACTCGTATGTCGCGGCCATCCACGGGGCCACCCACAGACATATAAAGAGTTATATGCCTGTGGGGCCACCCGCCCCCCTATTTATTAGTACCTATACTCTTTGCCACCAACTACCACTGCTCATGATGACATTTGACATAGTAGTTACTAATTCCATACATTTTTCTTCTCTTTACGGCATTATTTTTTTTCCATGGAAATCATAGACAAAACCTATTAGATTAATGCGAAAATCTGTGTCTGGCATTTTTCTTTTGTTTTGTAGCTTTTATTATTTGTTTCAATTAATAATGCTACAGACATTTCATAATCTAAGGGTACAGTTGTAAACTACAGAATATGATTGTTATAAAAAAATTCTATCCAATAAAAAATAGTAAAACCGGCCAAGTGCAACTCGAACTCGCGCACGAAAAGGTTTCCGTTATCAATATCGAGCAAAAAAATCACGTTTGTTGTATAAATTAAATTAAATTAAAATTAAATTAAAAATTAAGTTATCAATATCGAGCAAAAAAATCACGTTTGTTGTATAGCCCCCTTAAATATTTATTTTATTCCGTTTTTTTAGTATTTGTTGTTATAGCGGCAACAGAAATACATCATCAGTGAACATTTCAACTGTATAACTAACACGGTTCATGAGATACAACCTGGTGACAGACGGACAGACAGACGGAATAACAGCGGAGTCTTAGTAACAGGGTCCCGTTTTACCTTTTGGGTACGGAACCCTAAAAATGATGTAAGTACCTAGGTACTCTAACGAGTTTATAAAATACAGTTTTATGTTGGCATTTTAATTAGTTCCTGTTGACAATTAGTTAAATAATAAGTACTTACTGTTATCACAATTATTAGTTTGATAAACACGGCGACTCATGTAAAGGAAGCGTATTTGAATATTTCCTGTCGAATCGAGTGCGGAAGGGGGTGGAGTGGGAGAAGCGTATTTGAATATTTCCTGTCTGATCGAGGGCGGGAGGGGGAGAAGCGTATTTGAATATTTCCTGTCAAATTCAGTGCGGGAGGGGGTGGAGTTTGAGAAGCGTATTTGAATATTTCCTGTCTGATCGAGGGCGGGAGGGGAAGAAGCGTATTTGAATATTTCACCACCACCCCCCTCCCCCTCCCATGCGAAAGTCGATAGATTTTTTATAACGCTCTAAAATAATTCGATCTCAACAGTATTGTTTCTAGCCATGGTCTAATATGTACTACTACCGCGGAAAGCGGTGCACCACTTTTCGACCGTTTTTTTATTCCATTAAAAAAAAAAAAAAATAATAAAATTATTATTATAAAAAAAAGGTCGAAAAATATGTTCGTTTTGTGTCAGCTCATGTTTCCTTTTCTTTTTTTTTTATTAATACATACATAGACTTTGTAGTTTTACTTACTTAACAAAAATAGGAAGTTGTTTATTTTCTAAGATAAGACTAAGCTTTGTATGAAGTCTGCTTAGTATGACGTGTTTTTCATTTCCCTTCGATGTCATTATAATTAGATTCTACTGTACATAGAAGATAGGAAATCTCGTAAAGCCTGTAAACATATTTATGAACTAGCCCGCCGCTTCACCCGCTTGGGTGTTGGAAAATATACCACGGGGACAAACACTACCGGGAAATCCTTCCTTATTCCTTGTCTACATTATAAAAGGAACCTCTGTAAAAAATTTCAGCTTTCTAGGTTCAGTCAGTCAGTCAGTCAGGATTCTCTTTTTATTTATTTACTAGCACTTCCCGTGCGGCTCCGCCTGCGTTGATGTCGGATAATATCCCACAGGAATGTACTACTGGGAATTCCTTCCATATTCCTTGTCAACGTTATAAAGGGAACCTCTGTGCTAAATTTCTGATCTTTAAAACTACGCAACGGATTTTAATAATGTGTACTAGCTGAAAAGGATGACATTAATATTGCTGAATAAATTTATTAATATTGACATTTAATCTTGACATATGTAACTATAATTTCTTAATTTAATTGTAATGATTGTACTAAATAAAAATTAAATAATAATGATGTAAAATGCATGCTAATTTATAAAGGCAGGCGAATGATAATAAATTGCAATGCTTGTAAAAGGCTGCTAAGTCATAAGTACCTACTAACATATCGTAACACCATTATTGTACACTTAGTTCGCAATAAACGTTTTGAATTTGAATTTGAATTTGAATTTCAGCTTTCTAGCTCCAAGGGTTGAGCTGGGCGTTGATGAGTCAGTCAATCAGTCATTCAGGACTTCTCTTTTTATTTATAGATAGATAGATGAATATGAAGAATATGTAGGATTGTTTTCTTTGCTTTTGTAATTCATGCAATTATGAATATTCAAGAATGAATCAACATCACTCAGAACTGTGACAGCCACCCATTGTTTTAACATGAACTCAACGGGTCACTCCTCTAACCGCAGTCACAGATTAATACAGATGGGCTCCATAACGACGCCTTAGAGTGAAAACCTCGTAAGTGTAAAAGAAGTAACTTTTCAGGAGGAAGAAAAAACTGCGCGACGTAAAATTTTTGCACGGCGGCTTTTATGTTTTTTTTATTAATTAATGTGGAAATTTAACCGCTTTTATATCAAGAACTGTTCGATTCTTTAAGATTGTCCGAAATGCATAAAATGCTACTTACGAGGTATTCGTACAAAAATCTCGAACTTAAGCATGCAAAAACTAAGTACCGTCATAGATAGCGCTACAAGTATCGAATGAACAAATTAGTCAGATCAGGATGTGCGTTGCGAGGTTTTCTCCCTAGAAACGCAATAAAATAAATTTGAGCAAAAATGCATTCCCGAGGTTTTCACTCTAAGGCGACGAAAGATCATTTAATTAAAAAGCGACTTGCTGCAACACAATAAAGTGCAATTCAGGTCGCACAACGCTTATTACCTGCAGTTATATTCAACTACAAGTTGCCTCTCTTTCTATTGCCTAACTCTTACACCTTCTGACCTACTGAATAAGCCCCGCGGACAGGGCCCGGCGCGTACTTGTAGCTTCATACCTAAACTGCGGAGTGACCCATCTGTATTAATCTGTGCCGCAGTTCACATTTATTCATAAAAAATTGTAAAGTCAACAGTCAGACTGTTTCGATAACCTTCACAAAAGTTTGTAAAGTAGATAGTGACAACAAATATTATTTATTAAATAAATAATAGGTAATAAAGTTAAGAGTAGGAGATAAGTCTGGCAAACAAGATAAGTTTTGACTTTTGCTGTCAAAGAACTAAGTTCTAAATGTTTGTGATGCAGCAAAAATTAATATATTTGCAAAATAATCATCAAATAAAATTATTACATTTAAATATATATTCATTGTAATAATTAGACCTTTAACCAAATGTGTTATACACTACATTTTAAACATGACTTTTTTACTAATAGTAATAATGTAACTTTGTAATGATGTAACTTCTATGTAATTTATTTAATGTGAACTTATGAATAAATATTCCATTTTATTTCTATTCTATTCTAAATGTATTACCTACACAACTACCGATCCCACGCCTGCTTCACACGGTTTTTACGACCTGACAAAACATGGAGATTTCTTAATTATATGTATGTTAATATTAATAAATTATACACATTAACGTTCTAGAATAAGTTTTCTAAATGATGGTGAAAACCGCATCAAAATCCGTTGCGTAGTTTAGAAGAACAACGTGGTCATACAGACAGACTCTACACGAAAAGCTACTTTAAAAATAATCCTTGTATTGATTTGAAGAATTGCGCAATTTTAAATTACGATCAGCGCGAAATTACGTCACAAGAACTAGTTTCTAATGTTTACAAACTTAAAATGGGGCAAACGTAACTTAGACAATTGGACTTAAAAATAATGTTTTGAATAACATCACTGCGCTCTCAGTAGTTCAAAGTCTACGTTGTAACCTTGAAATGATTATTTTAGGGCTAACGAGCGATAAACGTCGTCTATGATCTAAAAATAGATCCAAAGAAATATTCCTAGCAACGATACACAAAAAACTTACCCAGAAAAATGATTTCAACACGCCACCGAGATTTCCGTAAAAATTTCAACTTTTTTTAACTATTCCAAAAGGTTACACTGTTAACGAGGTGGTTTTCGAAGTTATGGATATGATTTGAACAGTTGCTACACTAGGAGAGTTAGTTGTTCAGTCAATAATTTTCGTTTACAAAGAAAATTGTGAAAAACACTGCACGACGCACGTAATAATTATCACTTCCAGTTGCTGTCAAATCAAAAGTGGAATGATGACACTTGTGATTGTGACAGCCAGGGCCAGCTGACTGAGATGGCAATGGAAGCAGCGTGGGGTTCACGCATGGGATTAAAAATTCTACTATTTTTTATTTATACCAACAGCTGCTACTTTATTTTTGAAATTCAAAATTACTTTCATCGCTTTATAAATTACATGTATTACTCTGAGAACAAGTTCCTCTGCAAGGCAAGTGACATTCTTCCACTTAGATCCTAAAGTATTTCTGTCTCAAGTGTACAAACTCGCTTTGAATGTCCTGTCCGAGACATGGTTTCCCAGGGAGCGGTGCTGGTAAACAACAATTTGTAAAACAAGATGGCACAGTTAGTTCCGATTTTGGCCACGCACAAAAGATCCTTGTACAACTTTACTATGTCCAGAGGCTACGAGACGAATCCAGAGGCGAGGAGACGAGACTAATGTCTAGAGGAGAAGTGGTGGCCCAGTGGTAACGGCGGCGATTTAAGAATAGGTGCCAGGGCTGACAGGCGCTTTACTTTTTGTAAATTATATCATTACCACTGCTCTCAGTACAGTGATGGAATACATCGTGTGGAAACCGGCATGTCGTAGAATTAAAAATTGTGACATTTACCAACCCGCACTGGACCCGCGTGCCCACTTCCTCTCGGAGAGATGAGGCCTGTGTTCCAGCAGTGGGAACATTATAGGCTGATTATGCTTATGCTTATGTCCAACTGTGGACTCTGGAGTCCGCAGAGTTTAATGACAAACATTAGTCTAACTTGAATAAAAAAAGAAAACAACCACATTGTTAAAAAGGTGTTTATTCAAAATATAATAATAATAATATGCATCATACATTTTATTTAATTCACACGCAAAATATTTTAATAACCCAAACACAACTAGCGAATACTACCTGATTACCACAACGGCAATAGGCACAATTGGCAACACTGCATACGCCTGCTCAAACAATAAGTAACTTTAATTTGTACGAAATAAGGTGTACAATTGTTTAGCATCATTCACACATACATAGTAAGTTTTTAGGATATAGGCGAGTAACAAAAAAATTAAGGACATTCTCCTAAACTACAGTAGTTTAAGGAGAATGTCCTTAAATTTTTAATCAAGTACAGTACTTATAATAGAGATATGGCTTCTGAGGGCATAATTTCGAGTGTTATTGTTAGCAAGCAAGGTTTGAAATGGAATGATTTTTATTGAGAACAATATTCTTGTCTGTCAGTGCAATAATTTCGACTATTCTATTATACAGCCTCAAATTTCATGAAATCGCTAGATTTGAGGTCAAAACTTATGGAGTTGTATTGCTGATTCTAATGATTATAATTCCGTAAAACCATATTAGTTACGGCCGCGAATCATAACCAACATACAACCTGACACTGCAAATTGCAAAAAACGTAAGAAAATTTGAATTTCACGGGCTACTTTAGCGCATCCCCCTTAAGGGCGCTGTTACAAGTGGGTAGTCAAATCATTACTTTTCTACATGGTACGATTCTGAACAATTATAAATATAATTTTAATTTTCTCTTTCTAATTGTACCGAAGTAAAAAATTTCACTTCGGTACATTTATTGAGAAACTGTACCTATCTAAAATTATATTTATAATTCAGAATCGTACCATGGACATCTAGCAACAATTTGGGAAAACCACATTTTAAGAATGCAAAGCATTTTATTTAATAAACATACTTTTGTGTGTAAAAAAGTAATGATTTGACTACACATTTGTAACAGCGTCCTTAAACAAAAACACTGTTTTTCTAAACTCACATTTCCAGTAAGACTTCTCGCAGACTACAGATTTTCCATCATCCGATAGTTTGGTCAATTTCTTCATTAGTATGAAGATATATGCAATTTGGATCGTTATAATGTGCGCAATTCGTACTGGGGCCGTACTATGACGTGAAAAAAGATATTGGATCCATCATGGTTCCAGTGTGAGAGAGAGAGAAGAGAGGAGGCCTGTGTACCAGCAGTGGGAACATTATAGCCTGATTAAACTAGTGTTAAAAAAAAAATACTTTAGACCTTCAGAATCGTCTCAAAAATTACTCTAATAATTTTACCATGGCAACACCGACCACTACATTGTATTGCCATACACAAAAATATAATTTAGCGACAAAACTTAAAATAATTTAGTACTAAAACCGTGCTGAGACCGTATTATGAAGTGTTAGCCCAGGTAGCACGAGTGATTTTTTATGGCGCACTGGATTTTAAATTATCTTTATCTAGCCGAGAATTCAGAATCCAACAGTGTGATTCTTTGAGGCGCTGGGATGCGCTCTGCATCCCAGCGCCTCAAAAAATCACACTGTTGAATTTTCAACCCTCGGTGTTCATTAATTACTTGAGGCGTTGGGGGGAGGGTGAGGGGATGGAGCCGAATCTCACCCAATCTCACGTGTCGGCGTTCATTAATTACTTGAGGCGTTAAGGGGGGTGAGGGGGTGGAGCCGAATCTCACCCAATCCCACGTGTCGGCGTTCATTAATTACTTGAGGCGTTTATGGGGTGGAGCCGAATCTCACCCAATCTCACGTGGGGGAGAGGGGACTCGGCAAATATCACGTAATTTTTATTCCGCATGAAACAGTGTAAAACCACCTTTGTACGTATTTTTCTGTTCCTTTCTGTTTATCTCTTTATATGTATACATAAATTGTTAAATAAATAAAATTACGAGAAAACTTGGTAATTATTATAAAAAAATTATTAAGCAAATTATGTTTATTTAAATAAATCCAACGCAATCAAGCCCAGATTAAATATACTTCTATCCCACGTGAATTACGTTACGTTAGTACCAAGGGGTTTGGCGGCGGGGGCGTCAAAAATTCACCAAAATCGCCTCGCATAATTTATGAACACCCCTAAGCAGTTGAAAATCTAGTCCGCGAAAAAAAATCGCCCGTACACACCTGGTCTTAAAGCCATTACAGTTCCGTTGTGAGAAAGAGATAGTGCTATCCGTCCTGTATAGCTCCATCTCAACGACCATGGTTCTAAAACGTTATAATACGGCCTCTGTAGTATTTAATCGCTGAGTTCCAGATCGGAGTCTGAGTCCGGTCGACCACGAATAGTTTTCTTGCTTTGAATCTGTAGCATGCGGGCCTTGCGGGCGTCTGCGGGCGGCACCAGGAGGTCTCCGTTGTATTCAATCACTTCGGACCTGAAACGAGGTAGGGGTAAGTTAGGGATGCTACTGTAATAGGGATGTGAGAAGTGCCAAAAAGTATCGATATATATAGGGTGACTGGTAACTAGTGACCGATTGGTGGATTTCAGGTTTGGTCCCACAGTAAAAGTTGTTTGTTATCATGAGCACAATCATGAGTGTTTAGGTATCGGTCACTAATTACCAGTCACCCCATATATTGGTGCCGATTCTGTTGTACACCGAACTAAACTAACTAAACTATCACTAAAATTCCTTACTTTTTCTATGAGAATCTTAGAGCTATTCTGCAAAAAAAAACCTCTTTTAGAAAAAATTTTGACACAACTAAAATTGAGTTTGACAATCGTGACTCCGCGTGGTACAGTGCTCGTAGTATATTTGACCCGGTGGCTTTAATTAGAACTAACGTAATCACTATGAAAATTGAGAAGGCTTGTCATATTTTGTTTACAGACAATCCGACATTGCCACCGTTACCGTGTCAGATATTTTTTAGAGCTGGAGGGGAGGGGTGCAGGGAGGGGGCAGCTTCAACGTGTTTTTGTGGATTTTTTTTTGGTACCTACGTGTTGAGGGTTACGGGTTTAAAGGCTTTATAAAGGGGAGCCAAATTTTCATTATTTTTGCGATAGGACACACCGTTTTCGAGATATATGGAAAAGAAAAAAAAAATACAGTACTGTTTTTGCACTTGAAGTCAAGGTGTTTGTGTGAATTTTAGCTCATGACAACTAATCTTATTCCACACCTTTTTAATCGCGATTAAAAATAGTCTAATTTAGTTTGACAATCAAAATTTTAGGTGAAAAAACGTCAAATTCAGAATAGCAAAATTGCCATTTTCACTAAATTATAATCTCAGTACAATCTTAGTGCTGTCAAACTAAAATTTAGTTAAGTTGTGTCACTTTAATCAATTTCAGAATGGGAAATCGTCGTTTGACAGGAATAAACTAAATTTTAGTGATTTTTAGTCTAGTTTAGAGGCATTTGTGACAAGAGAATCGGCACCATTGTATCGATATTTTAAAAATATATGATATCGATTTCGAGAGGAGCTCGTGGCTAAGTAATAACAGCCGCACGGGTCGATCCCTAGTTTAAGCTACGCTTGCCGGGGTTGCTCCGTGGATGACTCCTCCGTGCCTCGGAAAGCACGTGAAGCCGTTGGTCCCGGCTGTCATTCGTGGATCTTTGACAGTCGTTACGGGTCGTCAGAAGCCCGAAAGTCTGACAACCAGTCTTACCAAGGGGTATCGCATTACCCAGTTACTGGGTTGTGGATGTCAGATAGGCAGTTGCTCCATGTAAAAAAATATCAGCTGTCCCATACAAAGCTTCAATACCTACTCGACCCAAATGTACAGAACAGTCTACAGCAAAAATATGAACTAGCCTTTAGCCTTACTGAACTAGCCTAGACTTGTAAATCGACATATATTTCTTTCTGCTCAATCGCACTCCGAACCACAAGATACAAGCCCTGCCACAGATTAATACAGATGGGACACTCCGCAAAATCATTTAAATAAAAAGCGACTCTTGCAAAGTGCTATTCAGGTCGCACAACGCTTATTACCTACATTTATATTCACCTACAAGTTGCCTCTCTTTCATCGCGTAACTCTTTACATTCTTACTCTTTAGGGTTGTGTTCTTTTACGACGCGGCGCGTGAGTGAGTATCGAACTAACGTGCTCTCCGGCCGGTGCGCGGCAGCCCACACTGAATTGACCCAGTGAGATGGGCCCACAGCGTACCTACTTGTAGCTTCATACCTGAACTGCGGAGTGTCCCATCTGTATTAATCTGTGGCCCTGCTTAGTTTGTGGGTCAACGGTCAAACCATCCATTGTTGTGATGTACAAAGTTAAATTTGTGTTTATGTAAGTCTGTCATTCACCACCTTTTCTTTCGCCAATAAAACTTTTTGTATTTTTGTACATAGCACACTCTGCTATACATTACACACCTAGCTATCCGCCACTCCAGCATCTCGGTGGAGAAGTCGTCGCGGTTGCCGACATCGGTGAAGCCCACGACGAAGTCCTTCGTCTTGTTCTCCTTCACCAGCCCTATGGTCGGGATCACGCGGATCTTCAGGCGACCTGGAACACAAATAACTTAGTAGTTAACTTAAACACTTAAATTCATGCCTTCTTCTCATGAGGGTAAGCAATAACTACAGAACGCCACATACTCCTTTTGCCTCGTTTACGTTCATACAGGGTTACAGTAGTAGTACCCAACTGATACGGCTTACCAAGGTACCTGCGCAGAAGATGAATTTTCAAAGCGCGGGAAATGGTATTGACCAATCGGCACGCTCCACGCACCGCGCTTCTTTTTCCTGTACAACTATTGGTCGGCAGCTCCCGCCATGATGTCAGTCAGCCGCCATACTTGCGATTGAGACGGAACTAACAGCTGTAGTGTATTATGAACCTTATAGTAGTGATCTAAGGTTGATTGTAAGTTTTAAGCATTCTCGCCATACTTTCTTTTCTGTGCGAACGAAGATTCACGACGCGCCTTATCAGTTGGGTACTACTGTACTTGTAATTCGACGTATTCTTTGTAGGACGTCATAATAGGATTAAAATTAGGTTAAAATGCAACAAATTAAGCCACCAAATGTTCTACCAAAATTCAGTATTTTTTAATTACGAAAAATAAAATGTTTAATTAGTGATTTTTGCCGAAGTTTTAGGCATTTTTGAACTTTTAATTATTAACAAATATAATTAAAAGTTCACTGCTTCATGGATAAAGTAAGAAATGAGTATACGAGTATAAGAGGAAGTTTGAAAGTGGCGCCAATGACAAAAAAGTTGAAAGGAAATCGTTTGGCTTGGTATGGGCATGTGATGAGGAGGGACGAAACGCATGTGACTAAAAGAGTGATGAATATACATGATGATGGATGGAGAGGCAGAGGAAGGCCAAAGAAAAGATGGATGGATTGTGTGAGGAATGATATGAAAGAGAAGGGAGTGAATGATAGCGTGACGGTTGACAGAGGAGAATGGAAGAACAAAAAGTGTGCGACAGCCCCACGTACCATGGAATAAGGGCAGGAAGATGATGATCTGCTACCCCATCACCTATGATAATAACTTAAATTCCAGTAAAGTCGCGCCGTAAATCATTTTTGAATTTGATTTTCAAAAAAAAAAAAAAACTAACAATCTAACATACTCAAAAACTATTGAATTTCGGAAGAACACTTGGTGGCTTAATTTGTTGCATTTTAACTCTACTATGACTTCCTGCAAGGAATAAGTCGAATTACAAGTAACCAGGTATACAAATGCTAACTTATTCTAAGAGAAATATTATGTTGATCCTCTAAAAACTTATTAACCTTTTCTAATGATGTACGCTTTTTTACCTCCTCAAACTCTTTATATTTCTTACCTTTTCTCATAGTTGGTTACCCATTGAAAGGGTTTTCGATAAGATTTTTCTATGCAGTTAATCAAAAACCCATAGGATGTAAGTAACCCTTTTGAATGGCTTTAGAGGACCATTTTGGCTATACATTAAGGACACTGTCACAAGTGTTAAGTCAAATCATTACTTTTTTACACAAAAGTATGTTTATTAAATAAAATGCTTTGCATTCTGAAAATGTTTTTTGCTAGAATTGTTGATAGATGTGAATGGTACGATTCTGAACTATAAATATAATTTTAAATATGTACAGTTTCTCAGTAACGGTACCGAAGTAAAAATTTTCATTTCGGTACCGTTATTGAGAAACTGTACTTATCTAAAATTATATTTATAGTACAGAATCGTACCGTGCACATTGGTTACTGTATAAGGTTGACTTTCGTTTGCCTCGATTTTTTAAAGAAAACAACGTGTAGTTACAATGCAGGTTTATTTGCAACTGACATCACAGTGGACTGTAAGTATACATGTATTATCGATAGCTACTACATAAACGTATCTATAGGCTCACCACACAAACCGCTAATCTATTTAGACACACATGTGGGAATGAATGGTAAAGTGGCAACACAGAGAGGATGACAACACTGTGCGAGCGAGACGGCATGAGAGAGATACAAGATGGACGACGAATAAATGAAAGACGTGTGCGAAGGAACTGAGATAAGAATATTTAAAATAAAAGGAAGTCTAAAGAAGTTTTTGGCTTTTAATTCACAATGATCCCTACACACATCTATCAACAATTCTAGCAAAAAACATTTTAAGAATGCAAAGAATTTTATTTAATAAACATACTTTTGTGTAAAAGAGTAATGATTTGACTAAACACTTGTGACAGTGTCCTTAAAAGGTATTTCGTAGAGTTTTTCTAAGCAGTTAAACAAAAACCCATACGATGTGGGTAAGCCTTTTGAAGAGCTTAAATTAAGCCGTTCAAAAGGGATTCATTTCAACTCTCTTTATAACGATAACAGCGTAACATTCTGACTAGGAGCAATGGAATATGATCTCTCGATGATGGGTATACGTCGCAAATTGCTAATATGCTTACCCGTACAAAACCCTTATATTATATAGGTTATATTAATGAAGGGGTAACTCTTTCACTGGGTTTCAAGGCTAAAACCTATTCAAGGAGTTACACATGATAAAGGTAACCTCATAAACGGCTTCCCCTCATAACTCTTAACCGGGGTTGTACGGTCCCTGATTTAAACAAACCTTTTTACAGTCCGTTCAACCGATTTTGACTTCTATTGCGTTGGTGGCATGACAAATGGCAGCTGCAGTAAACAGTTGGTATTGTAACCAATTCTTTGCCGTTAATGCCATCCTTAAGACTACGGAATAGAAGTCAAAATCGGTTGAACGGACTGTAAAAAAGGTTTGTTTAATTGTCTAATCTTTTTGTAAATGAAATATAGAGTACAACACGCGCCACGAAAGATGAGACTTGACACACCACGTGGTTTGACTTGCGCAGTAGACGATTTTGCTATCTTTTCGCGCCTTAACCGTTGACGGCCTAAGGGTGCGTTTCCACTGACGCGGAGCTGGGCGGAGCGGAGCGGAGACGTGCAGGAATCGACCAATCATAATGGTTGAAATCCTCATCGCGTCTCTTCTCTCGTCTGTAATTGGACGATTCCTGCACGTCTCCGCTCCGCTCCGCGTCAGTGGAAACGCGGCCTAAACCCGGATTAGGACATAGGATACTTCTTATGCAGGTGTTACATTCCCGTGGGATGATTTCCGACCTACACGCGGGCAAAACCTAGTATAGTATAACTAGGTTTTTCCCGCGACTTCACCTGCGTGTATGTCGGAATATATCCCACGGGAACAAAAATCCGTCCGTCCTTGTCTACATTATAAAGGGAACCTCTGTGCAAAATTTCAGCGTTCTAGGTCCAAGGGTTCGGGCTGGGCGTTGATGAGTCAGTCAGTCAGTCAGGACTTTTTTTTATACAGGGTGTTAAAGTAATTGCGTGGCATTGCTTAGGGGTAGGCTCAGTATCGATAAAGGAACACGGGACAAATAAGAAACTGCAAGATCAACCTAATTATTTAGTACCTACTAACTTAAAATAGCAATCATTTAGAATTAAAATAATTTTATTTGATTAAATGCTTTAATAGGGCTGATGACTAAAAATGTATTTTTTGTCCGTCATAGAGATTATTAAAAAATATTGGATACATATTTTTTCTTGTTTTACGTAATCAAAAAATTACGGCGATACATTGAGTTAAAATATGGCATGACGTCACGCGTAGCTAGGTTTTATACGTACAAGTGACGTAGCGAGCCCCCACTCCCCAACTTTAATGCGTGATAGCTAAGTATTTTTTTATTAATATGATAAAGCAAAAAAAAATGTGTCTAATATTTTTTTATTATCTGACTGACGGACTAAATAGAATTTCTTTTTTTTTACTTCCCTATTACTTACCTACTATCGAACGCGTTGTCATGTTGTCCTTCACTTCTCGCGTCCGAATACTAAGGGCCGGCGCATTATTTGCTACTGAAAACGGCTCGCAATTATTTTAATTCTAAACGATTACTATTTTAAGTTAGTAGGTACCTACTAAATTAGGTTTGTCCTTCACTTCTCGCGTCCGAATACTAAGGGCCGGCGCATTATTTGCTACTGAAAACGGCTCGCAATTATTTTAATTCTAAACGATTACTATTTTAAGTTAGTAGGTACCTACTAAATTAGGTTTGTCCTTCACTTCTCGCGTCCGAATACTAAGGGCCGGCGCATTATTTGCTACTGAAAACGGCTCGCAATTATTTTAATTCTAAACGATTACTATTTTAAGTTAGTAGGTACCTACTAAATTAGGTTTGTCCTTCACTTCTCGCGTCCGAATACTAAGGGCCGGCGCATTATTTGCTACTGAAAACGGCTCGCAATTATTTTAATTCTAAACGATTACTATTTTAAGTTAGTAGGTACCTACTAAATTAGGTTTGTCCTTCACTTCTCGCGTCCGAATACTAAGGGCCGGCGCATTATTTGCTACTGAAAACGGCTCGCAATTATTTTAATTCTAAACGATTACTATTTTAAGTTAGTAGGTACCTACTAAATTAGGTTTGTCCTTCACTTCTCGCGTCCGAATACTAAGGGCCGGCGCATTATTTGCTACTGAAAACGGCTCGCAATTATTTTAATTCTAAACGATTACTATTTTAAGTTAGTAGGTACCTACTAAATTAGGTTTGTCCTTCACTTCTCGCGTCCGAATACTAAGGGCCGGCGCATTATTTGCTACTGAAAACGGCTCGCAATTATTTTAATTCTAAACGATTACTATTTTAAGTTAGTAGGTACCTACTAAATTAGGTTTGTCCTTCACTTCTCGCGTCCGAATACTAAGGGCCGGCGCATTATTTGCTACTGAAAACGGCTCGCAATTATTTTAATTCTAAACGATTACTATTTTAAGTTAGTAGGTACCTACTAAATTAGGTTTGATCTTGCAATCATTTTATTATGTTTTTATTTTGATTTTTTTTTTCTTTATCGATACTGAGCCTACCCCTAAGCTAATGGCACGCAATTACTTTAACACCCTGTATAAAAAAAAGTCCTGACTGACTGACTGACTCATCAACGCCAGCCCGAACCCTTGGACCTATAAAGCTGAAATTTTGCACAGAGGTTCCCTTTATAATGTAGACAAGGACGGACGGATTTTTGTTCACTCTTGAGAGTTTGAGATTTTATTTTATTTTTTATTTTATTTTATTTAAAAAGGTACACCAACAGCTTCTGTATACAACACATCAAATAATAGTAGGTAAAAAGTAATAGGCTTATACAGTTGCCAATAACAGGTGAACCAACATTCTCAAATACAATGATAACAGGTAAAAACGAAAAGTATAAAAATGAAGTGGTAGCAAACTATATAAACAGAAATAACAAAATGATAAAAGAGATAAGTTACAGAGGTTGCACGAAATACCTACCTACATACTAAACACAATTAATCTTTAGATGGCGTAGGTTGTGTGCTTAGGGACCCCAAGATTTGGGTTTTAAAGATATTTACGGAGTCATGATATATATCAACATCAGGATAGGATTTTATATAAGAATTCATCTCTCGGCTGAGCCTATTGAGAGGTGAGTTTAGTCCTAGATCTGTTTTGGATGCTTTAGTGTGGAATAAATGGGTAGTAGGATATCTGGGTAAATTATAGGGGACTTTTAATAGTCCAATTTGTTCAGTTAATTTATCACAGTCCAATTGATTGTTAACCAATTTGAAAAAGAACATGAGATCTTGAACTTGAGATAACTCACCAGTAAGAAACGGAGCCCGCTCCACGTCCAGCTTCACAAACCGTGTCTCGACGTGCTTCCTCGCCAACAGCTTCAGATGCATGTCCACGATCTTGCAGCGCGGAGTGTCGCTCTTGTAGAAGTGGCAGACCACGTTGTCGCTCTTGTTGCACACGGCGAAGAATTCCTTCTCGCCGTCTATCTCTGTGTAATCGCCGTGGCCCTGGAATTAAATTTTATTTTATTTTTATTTTTACTACATTGGGACACAAAACAATTACATGTTATAATATTACTATAAAAGTTATGAGCTAAAGTGGGCTAGGGTAAACATGTAATCCACACTAATGTCCGCGGAATAAATATACTAGGGTAAGTTTGAAAAAGAACGCGCGTCAGGCCACAAGCAGCATTTTGAGGAATTGAAATTATTGAAGCAATTCGACGGCCATTTTTTTAAATGTTGTAAGGGATAAAGAGAATAGATCAAGATCAATAAAGTGTGTGTTATATGTTTGTAAGAGACGGCGAAGAGGTGCCCGCTCACCAGCGCGGGTTCTGCACTGTCCAGTGTGGAACAGCCGGGGAACGCGCAAATAGAATGTATAACGCGAATGCTTTTATATCTAACTGCTCCCGCCACAATGCGCACGATTCTTGGGCGAACGCCTCTTATACCCGCTCGGCCAATAAGGGCGAGTCGAAGCTTCTAGAAGATTCTAGAACTTCCCTTAAGAGGAAAGGGGTGGCCAGACTTTTGAAAATTAGGTATTTTAAGAAGGTATTGCTGTCGCTCTGCGAGCGCTCCGCCCTCGAATTCATGCGATAAGGACAACTGCAGATCCGACTAAATAGCCTATGTAAAAAGTCACATTTCGAGGTATGGCTCTCGCCTATTTCCTCCTCCAATATTGGACCAATTTAAAAGATATTTCATAAACTGAATAAGAAGGATATATACTATGCCCCTATGTTTTTCTTTTTTCGTTAATAGTTGTCAAATTGGTACTCTAGGCGTCTGTTGACAGCGGTCTGAATAGACAATTTTGAGCATTTTTGGAGGGTTCTAGTTCTTATAAAAATAATATATCATCAAAAAGGAAAACATAGGGGCATACAAGTAACTGATATTTATATTTCTGTAAAAAATCATTGCTTTATGGTCATTGACCAGAAAGAAAACAGGCGAGAGCGTTTGTATCTTTTCGTCTGGAGAAAAGAGCACCCACATTTCCTCTTAAAAACAATTGACGCACAGTCTTGTCGTTGACTTGTGAGAGACGTATGTCAACCGTCAACTGGGCTGTGCACATTTTTAGATAGATTTACAAAACTTGATCTTCGCCCCGAACCCAAACTGTTTATTTTAAAGCACTTACCTACCTAAGATAATGTGTAAAGTTAAAAATGTGATTTAGTGAATCAGCTGAGCATGAATATGCCTAGACCGTCCGCGTCCGCCAGAGTTCAAAATTATAGACCTTTCTCGATCAAAATCTAGTAGAAACACATACGGATACAATGCGCCCCTTTCCAATATCCTCAGAAGATGCAATGGCTAGTTCCTCACTCACCGCATCCCCCTCGCCTTAGCCCCTCTCTCACCGCACCCCGTTTCCCCTTCCCCTCCCCTCTCCCAGCTACTGCTTATCCCTTTCATTTACTGTTTAAAATTGTACACAGTGGCAATGCCATTCATTTAGAGACAATTCAACAACATTTGCGGGCAAATGCATCCTCTAAGACGCGTCGCGGGGTGCCCCTGACGTCGGCCGTCTTTTTCCGGTTCTTGATCAAAAGCCCAGGTTTTTGATTAAAAACCTGATTTTGTCATAAACCTGTGACATATAGATAATTTGTCAGGAATAAATGCTACTCACATTAGCTATCCACTCCTGCTTGGATTTGGCTCTCTTCTTCATCTCGGCGATGCGCTGTTGTCTGATCGCTTCCAAGTCACTAGAGTCCATTGTTTCTAACCTGTAAAAAAGTAAATGGCTTCAATATTCTATTTATTTTAATTTTTTTTTTAATTTTTATGATATACCGCAAAAGTCTCCAATATTAATACCATACAAAGAGCACAAAACAAGATACTGAGGTCAATAGCAAATGTGCCATGGTATGTCACCAATACCGAACTGCACCAAAATCTGTCAGTCAAGACAGCTAAGGAGGAAATACGTGATGCCTTAGCAAAATATAAGAAATTGCTGATTTATCCCAATGAACTGGCACTCCAGTTGACCATCCAAGACTATGTCAACCAGCTAAAACGACGTAATGTTCTAGAGCTTTAAAATCGACAGTAGCACGAGGCTACTACATATGAGCATAGTATAAGAGCGAAAATCCGATAACATCCGAAATATTTTTATAGTAGTTAGGTATGATTTCTGGGTTTTTTGTTGAAAATATCAGCTTGCAAAACCCCATCATTTTTCAGTTAAAAGTTAGAAAATTCTACTGCATTACTAATTACGAAGCAATTCATAGGTTGTTTAAATAATCTGAACTCTTAAGAATGTAATATGAAAATCAAACTTTGCACTGCAATTAATTCATATTAAGCGGTTGGCAGTGGCGTAACTATACCGTTCGAGGCCCGTGGCAAATTCATCGGATTTTTACTAAATGTGTAATATTAAATGTTGGGAGTTGGAATTCTCCTCTGACCGGGGGCCCCTTCCGGCTGGGGCCCGTGGCATTTTGCCGACTTGCCACCCTGTAGTTACGCCACTGGCGGTTGGCCATTATAATTATCTGGGTGGAGTAATAATAAACAAATTCCACTGTACGCATAATATTTTTACATTGACTTGAAAAGAAGAAAAAAAAGAAACTGGGATGGATGGAAAAGTCATTCTACCTTGGTAAACTATCTGTTACACACAATTCAAAAGTGCCTGAAATTAGTTTAATTGGAATAAATGCTTTGAGTTTGAGTATCTTTCGTATGGCTTGGTATGGGCATGTGATGGGGAGAGACGAAACGCATGTGTGACTAAAAGTGTGATGAATATACATAAATAAATAAATAAATAAATAAATAAATATCCTTGGACATTTCACACGATGCCATCTAGTCCCAAGCTAAGCAACCTAATGCTTGTGTTATGGTAACTAGATGGCTGATAAACTACTTATATACATTTTTTTTTTGTAAATACATACATATTATAGATAAAAAAACACCCAGACTCGGAACAAATACTTGTAGGTCGTACAAATATTTGTTCCGTGCGGGAATCGAACCCACGACATGCTGCGCAGCAGTCAATCGATCAACCACTGCGCCAACCGTGTCGTCATACATGTTGATGGATGGAGAGGCAGAGGAAGGCCAAAGAAAAGATAGATGGATTGTGTGAGGAATGATATGGCAGAGAAGGGAGTGAATGATAGCGTGACGGTTGACAGGGGAGAATGGAAGAAGAAAACGTGTTGCGCCGACCCCACGTAACATGGGTTAAGGATAGGAAGGTGATGATGAGTTGAGTACCTTTCAATCTCGCTGTCCAGCTGCTTCTCCATGTTGGAGGCCACTTGATGGAGTAACTGATCCATGATCGAAAGCTTTTCTGAAAAAGTAATGGTAAAACTTATGACGTCTTGTTTAAATTTTGGTTGGTGGGTCGTCTTAAGGGTTTTTCTGTTTTTACTATTTTGAAGAGGAACTTTAATGAAGAACAAAATATAATTATAATTGAATAAGAAAAATAATCATCTGTAAAAACTATTTGTTAAGTTATAGACGACATTTTTTTTATGTTGAAAATAATTTTCCCTTACTTGTCTATTTACTTTCTCCAAGTTTACATACGGTAAATAAAGTGTTGATGCACACAAAATTACTTAAAACTCATATGAATCAACATACAATAACTGGAAACTATTTAGTACTTCCTCGAATTAGGACAAGCGGAGGCGTAATTACTCTATATTTGGTCACACTACAAAACAAGTTATTTTCTTGGTTTTTCTTCAATATCGCACACCAAAACTATGACCAAGGAGTTTAATCATACCCCGTAACCTTTTTAAACAGCCAGTATCACTTAAATGCATCTTTCAAAGTCCCAAAGATGTAAATTATTTTTGTATACGGTGACCTCACGGTGCAAAACACATGTTGATCGATCTTACAATATCACAAAAACTTACCTTTTCTCGCCTTTAAAGAAAGTTGAACTATGTACTGACAAAATAAAATGTTGTATTGAAACAGTTTTGAATGAGATTTATCGTCAATTTATCAATATAAAACGATTTTTTGTAAACTTATCACAGGCACCGCTATTTTGTTCACAAAAAATTGACAATTGAGTTGAATTGACAATCATTGACAACCATTCTGTGATGACAACTGTTTTGGCAGATGTTCAATGTTGCCAACATTATGATAGTGCTGTCATACTCGTAGACAGAGAATCGGTCATACTACTGGCTCAAAATTAAAAACAAAAAAACGCACAGTATGGGAATCTCGCAATCTAGCAGGATTTAATTCCAAATTGAATTACTTATAAGATACAAGTTGAAAAATAATATTGGTTGGTATGCAAATAAATAAAAATACATAAATAGTGATATAAAATAAAGTTGTAAAAAAAATGCGATATGAATACATTTTGTTCATAATTCATAATTCATAATAATTCATAATTCATAATTCATTTATTAATTGTTTGTCACAGGTGAAAATAGTTCTTACAGTTGTAGTTCTTACAGTGTAGTTGTTATTTTAGTCACTAATTCCACTTTTTACAATTACCTATTTTATAAGTTCTCAAAAGTTAAGACTAAACTATACATTGAAATAATAACAACAGCGGGATCATGGACCTAAAAAAAAAGGCGGACGCCGTCTCCTTTAACAATAACTGAAGCACCCATAGTAAGTCAGTGCGCTAATGTCTACAAGCCAGCACGCACACATTCACACCATAGTAAGTCTACCGGCCGCCATTACGTTACACGAGCGACACGGCGTCTTTGCAGGTACTCAAATCACGCACACATAGATCGGTAGGGTAATAGTAATATTCCGAAGTATTCCCTTCGGAAGTATTCGGAAGTATTCGCAAGTTTTGAGTAGTATTCGCAAGTATTTCGAGCTAAGTACATGTGCGGTCACGCAAGTTTATCTATTAAAGTTTGACTATTGACCGCTAGATGGCGTTAATTAACGCCATCTAGCGGTCAATAGTCAAACTAACATTACGTCGTGTGTGTGTCGTGTGTGCTGTTGTCGTATGAGTATGTTGCGTTCATTCATGACTCCGAGTAATATTCGATTTGAAAACTTCGCAATACTTCCGAATATTTCTTTACATCTACTTAGATAAGTACTTACGTAATAAGTTTTTGTATGCGGTTTAGGTGTGAAAGTGGTAGAGAGGTAAATACATAGGTAGATTACTGAGTTTATAAAATAGTTTAAAGTAAGTATCAAGAAAGAAGTCAAGGTTTGACTTCAAGTGCAAAAACACACCGTTTTCGAGATATAAAATACAGTACATTTTTTTTTCTTTTGCTTATATCTCGAAAACGGTGTGTCCTATCGCAAAAATAATGAAAATTTGGCCCCCCTTTATAAAACCCATAAACCCCTAAACCTCTACATGTAGGTACCATAAAGAACACGTTGAAGCTGCCCCCTCCTAGCGCCCCTCCATGTACAAGAGAATCGGCACTAATATCCGCACAAAATAGACATTTTAAATTCAACCATACAAAAATAAAACAATAATTACCGAGTCACTGGTAGATAACTACTTACAGGGAATTATTCCCGCTAGTAGATAACTACTTACGCGGAAATATTCGCGCTAGTACGTAGGCATCGAATAATACTCGTTGATTTTATGAATGAACGGGCTCGAGCTTCCTAAATCACGTGTGCAAGTGAACGCCGGCTCGCTGCTGGAACCGCGCGCCGACCAACTTCGGGTACTTATTGGATTATCTTTTAAATGCGACTATTGACCGCTAGATGGGGGCGCAGTTCTCATTGCAAATTACATATATTATGTCCCGCATTGGTGATAGTGCATTCATTAATACCCACGAATCAATCTTCCACCATTCATAAGCTACTGGCAATAATTTCATTCTTAATAGGTAATAAAAAGTAGGTTACCTACTACATTCTTACTAGTAGTATTCCTTCAAATCGAAGTATTCCTTTGAATATTTCGCAATTATTCCGAATACTTGCGAAGTTTTGCAACGCTAGTGCGGAGTCCATCTTTTTTTATAAGTCTATGAGTGGGATATTCAGGTCATTTTCTTATATCACCTTTTGTTTTGCAAATCATCTATAAAAAATGCCCAATTTAAAGTGCTTTCAAATGATGTTATTAGATCAATGTTTAACCACAATGGATCCATGATCTTTTTTCACGTCGATAGAACGGCCCCAGGGGCCGACGCGACGTTAAAGCTCGTGTGGGAATTTGTTATAGTCATCTTCTGGAGATGCTGGAGATGACGCGGCCCTAGCGTTGCCGGAGTGTAATATTCCGAAGTATTCCCGTCGTATTATTCGCGGAAGCATTCGGAAGTTTTGAGTAGGTAGTATTCGCAATTACTCGCCGAGCTAAGTACATGTTCGGTCACGCATAGAGTATCTATTAAAGTTGGACTATTCACCGCTAGATGACGTTAATGCCAGTGATTGTGTAGGGTGCGTCTTCGTTGATTGCACTATTTATACTACGCGTTCATTCATAAATCTGAGTACTATTCGATTTGAAAACTTCCGAATATTTATTTTCATCTACTTAGATAAGTACTTACGTAATAAGTTTTTGTATGCGGTTTAAGTGTGACAGTGATAGAGAGGTAAATACATAGTTTATTACTGAGTTTATAAAATAGTTTAAAGTACTTAAGTATCAAGAAAGAAGTCAAGGTATTGACTTGCAAGTGCAAAAACAGTACTGTATTTATTTGTTTTCTTTTGCTTAAGTATATCTCGAAAACGGTGTGTCCTATCGCAAAAATAATGAAAATTTGGCCCTCTTTATAGAACCCATAAACCTCTACATGTAGGTACTTTGCAAAAAAATAAAAATCCATAAAGAACACGTTGAAGCTTCCCGCTTAGTTCAAAGCACAACATAATACTTCGTTAATTTAATGAATGAACGGGTTCGGGCTGCCACTGCCACGTGCCGACATCGGGTACTTATTGAATTATCTATATAGTTTGACTATTGACCGCTAGATGGCGTTAATGCCAATGACTATGATATTACTACGCGTGCATTCATAAATCTGAGTATTATTCGATTTGAAAACTTCCGATTGATTTTATGAATGAACGGCTGCGAGGCTCGGGTGTGTGCCACTTTGCTATCAAGCCAATGCCCGGCGAGCGCTGGCGTCGCCCAGCGACTAACGAAGGCAGTGGTCCATTTACAGTTCTACTCTTACCCGCTAGATGGCGTTAATTCAAGTAACGACACGGCGTAATATCTGATATTCGGCGAGTCGAGTATCCTCAAGCTACATAAACAAGTAGGTACGCATACATTCGTAACTACTGGGAATAAATTGAATTCTTATTAAGTAATAACAAAAAAAACCGGTCAAGAGCGAGTCGGACTCGCGCACCGAGGGTTCCGTTCCGATTTCTGAAAACGTGTGCTATTTAGAGACATCGTTTTATTTTTCCTGTAATCTTTACATAAACATATATCACTTCGAATAATTTCAGATTTTTCTCTTTGCAAACTTCGGAGATAAGGGTATTTTTTTTTTACATTTTTCATCAAGTCTAAAACTATGCGGCCTAAAAAAAAACATGTTTGAGAATGTGCAAACAGCGCTCTTTCATATGATACCCCACATGCTCTAGTAGCCCCACTTTGAATTTTTAAGACCTCCTTTCAGTCCCTGTTGCAAAAAATATACATATAAATATTTTTATTTTTTTCTTATTTGCAAAATAGGTAGTTGGGTAAACGTCATCTAAAACTGTTCCAAATTTCAAGTTGATAGCATTAGTAGTTCTTGAGATATCCAGCTGTGACAGACAGACTGAGTCTCACCATAAGAGTTCCTTTTTTACCATATTGGTACGGAACCCTAAAAGTAGGTTACTAGGTACTTCATTCTTACATACCCTTAAGCCTTCTATCCATGGGGGTAGGCAGAAATAAAACGCAACTTGCTACGATCACATATACCTATTTGTGTAGCTAGGACCCTGATTTATCAGAAGCTAGATGCAACCCACTAATCCACTGCAGGTTTCAAGCTGCAAGAATGCCATGCAGTCAGACTGCATGCAGATATTTCGCACCGATTTCACTTGCAAGTATTCTCAACAGGCTGATCTACGGATTATCATACATACCCTCATGCCTTCTACCCATGGGGATAGGCAGAAACAAAGAACACAACTTGCTACGATCACATTACCTAAATATAAATTGGAAAGCCCACATAGATACATTGGCAAACAAACTAGCCAGCTTTATATATGCTTTGGGGGAGCTTAAAATGATTTTAAAACTGCTCTAACAACATACTATGCCTACGCATATTCCTGGCTAAATTATGGAATCGTAGTGTGGGGAAATTGTGTAGAAAAAGATAGACTTTTATTCTACAAAAGAAATGTATACGAATTCTTGCCAATATACTTAACACAGAAAGCTGCAAACCATTCTTTGTAAAATACAAAGTTCTTACACTAACTGGTAGGTATCTACATTTTAGAAGTTAGCAAATTTGTAAGAAAACACCAGTCACTATTCCTACTAACTAAGGACCTTCGTGCACAACATCGTAGTGTTAGACGCCAAAACAAAAATGAATTAGCCTTACCAAGTTCAAAATTAACCTTCAGGACAAGTTCAGGACCTTTAGTAGCCATGTGCGTGAAAATATAATAAGCTTCAAATTCAATTAAGGACATATAGTACGAAAATAAATTTAAAAACAGTCTCCAAAAATACCTTATATTAAAATCGTATTACACTCTAAAGGAATTCTTTGACGATAAGTAAATTTTGACATTGAAATTCACACGTACACAATAAACACAGCACCTACGTACTTATAATTTTGACTTACGACCTACCTATGTTATGTTATTTTATGATTATTATTTTATCGCTATTTGTTCTTAATTTAACTTTTATCTTATTTTAATTTATGAATGAAAATTATGATCTATTAATTGTTCTCACCCTAAGTACAGAGGTTTGTTTAAGAACATCACCAAAGGTCACCATGTCTTCTAGGGCGTCCTTTCCCGGAGTTTCCACTCACATCTGACTTACAAATACTTTATGCAAGTCCATTGATGTAGAAATTAGGAAGATAAGGTTCGCGCTCCACGACGTGGACCGTATAAATTGTGTTAACGCACACAATTGACCTTAGTCACAATCGAACTGGCGTTTGTGTTGTGTACGCACGGCTACAGATCAAGCTATACATTTCTAGTATAAGCTGGTCTCGAATTGTATAGGATTTCCTAACAATAAGAGGTCAGTGGAATCTGGAATATATAGCTTGATGTGTAGCCGTGTGTACCACATAAGTAAAATTACTTAATCGTCTAAATAAGCAGCATCAATGCCTTCATGTGTTTTCAAAATGTGCACAAATAGTTCAAAAACCTAAAACAAATTCCACGGGATTACTTTTCACTTGTAAGTAGCTAGCCAAAAATGTTAATTTGTTGAAAATTATAATAATATGTAATGTTTGCTTCGCCATGTTTTTGAGAGCGAGATAATTATAATGACTATAATCAATATCATTACTTTTTGTAATAGTGCCAAATGACAGGAGTCAGGAGCGAATTTTCTCGACGGCCGGACTATAAGTTATGAAGCAGAAATGTAACACCTGTCAGCTGTCTACAATTGTACCTACATATGGATAATATCTACGCGTAGGTATCACAAAAAAGCGCACTCATTAAAAAAAATACTGTATTTGGAAGAAGTTAAAGTCTAATATCGCATGGCAGATCGATTTTATATAAAACTAGATTACAACTAATACGGGGAGTACCCGATAGTCTACAATATTAATTACAGTTACAGTTATATTGGCTCAAGGGCTGACAAAAACCCGTAAAATGATCTTTAAGACTTCATGTACTGTGTACACGACGCCGCCGGACCGCACCGG
Source organism: Cosmia trapezina (assembly GCA_905163495.3). Classification (NCBI taxonomy): domain Eukaryota; kingdom Metazoa; phylum Arthropoda; class Insecta; order Lepidoptera; family Noctuidae; genus Cosmia; species Cosmia trapezina. The sequence goes on along the minus strand of LR991046.1, from coordinate 2,328,061 downwards.
AGCCGCGTGTAGGTACAAATGCGTTTGCGCCATATTGTGAAGATTTAGCAGAACAGCACCTCGTTTACACATTTTCAAAGTCAGTGACATATTTTAACAAAAACAAATTCCAAAGACAGAACTAAAATGGATATGGATAACACTACAAAACTTTGCAAGCCGTTTCGTTCTAGTTTCAGTTGACAGTTAGAGGTCATTGACGTTCCTATTCTTAGTTGAATCGCATTGTACACCGTATTGATGCTGAGTTAAATAGTAAAGTCACAGTTCAGTAAATGATTGCCAACGAAACTGTTAAGACGTCTGCTTTTCATTTTAATAATGATAAATATGAATATGTTTTTAACTTTAACCAAAACAAAACAACAAGGTTTTGGTGCGGTTTGAAATTATAATAATAATATCCTTGGACATTTCACACAACGCCATCTAGTCCCAAGCTAAGCAACCTAATGTTTGTATTATGGTAACGAGATGGCTGATAAACTACTTATATACATTTTGTTTTTTTTGTAAATACATACATATTATAGATAGAAAAACACCCAGACTCGGAACAAATACTTGTAGGTCATACAAATATTTGTTCCTTGCGGGAATCGAACCCGCGACATGCTGCGCAGCAGTCAAACGCTCAACCACTGCGCCAACCGTGTCGTCAATTACTTTTTATAAGTTTTTTTTACAACTTCCACATGCTGTTACTTTAGATTCCCCTTTGGATGCGGCGGCTGACTCTCACATGCATGATTAATAAATATTAAAACTACTAGAAATTAAATTTATTCGGTACCTATAAAATTGGTCGCAAAAATCGAGCAGTACCTCTCCTACTATTGCTGAACTGTGATCGTTGCTTTACTATTTAACTCGGTATCAATGCAGTGTACACGCGGCTTCGGTGCGGTTTTCATTTGTATGCACAAACATGCGGTCCGGCGCCGGTGCGGCTGCGGCATCGTGTACATGAAGCCTTAGACTAGGTACATTCTTATTTGAATTTTAACAAAACAGTCAAGAGGTGTCATAGGACACCTGCGGGGTAATAGCATAACACGCGTAATAATAAGTGACAATTGATCACAATGACTTTCATTTTGATATTTCAGTCACATTCATTGCGGTACTAACGTTGTTGAGCAGATGACTTTTACAAACCTGTGAAGCAATGGATTCGGTATTTACCTCTAAACCCTCGGATTGTGAATGAAAGTGTATTACGTAATTAGGGTGCCAGTTGGTACAAAGTTCCTTTCGCTTTTGCACCAAAATTTTGACCGACACTTGACGACAACATCGTGACGGTCAAAATGTTACCCTTTTTCGGTCTCGCTCTCATTCGCCAAGTGTGCAGAGTATACGGTATGGATCAACATATATGCAATAAATTAAACTATAAGAAGAATAGCAAAATTAAATATTGACTTTAAAACCGTAAATTAAAAAAAAAAAACAATAAAAGTAATCACTCTGTTTAGCCAACCGAGCTGGCCACCTGCGGTGCACCGTAGTGTACAATCCATTGGTTGCCGAACAGGTTTTTTTTTTGTTTGCACAAATGTTCAAGAATTCAAGTTCGTTGACTCATTGACCTAGTGATCCTTTTGTAGTGTTTAAATTTGCTCAAAATTAAAACTACTTTTTGACCTAATTACTGGACCGATTTCGTTCATTTCTTGTCAGCAAAGGCGATAACAAGTATGTTGTTGAATTTATTGCATATATGTGAGTTCCATACCATACAAAGTGCGATAAGGAACTTCGTTGCAAAAGTATAAAAAATCCAACATTATGTACAATTTTTATCAATAGCTTTCAAGTATAAAATTAAACTCTGGCCACACTAATCTCTTTCCAACCATTTATTTTAATTTTGACATAGCGTGCCTATGATTGACAGGCAACCATACAATACTTCATAGACGCTAAAGGAAAATAAATGGCTGGAAAGATCTTAAGTGAGTCCCGCGCGGGGTTTCAACGATTACAAAGTCACGCGACTATGCGCGCTAATTATCTAACGCGAAAAGCGGCGCGAGCGAATTTCGTCCCGCATCCCTCGGATTCACCTTAGTTTGGTCAAAGCTTAAGCCGACGTTAGCACGGACGTAAAAATATCGCGGCGGGATTTTATCGCGCACTGGATTTTCAACTCTCGGTGTTGAGCCGAGCATTGAGAATCCAACTTAACAACAACAGAGTGCATTCTAGCGCGTCAAAAAACACACTGTTGGATTTTCAACTCTCGGTGCTAAGTAGAGCGTTGAAAATCCAGTGCGCGAAACAGTATATAATTAAAGTCAAATCCACCATTCACAATTCAACCCCTCGTTTGCACAGCTTTATAAATCCTTAACCTAGATTCCGACAGGGCTGCTAAAACATTATCATTATTAATTTGCACGGAGCACACGTCTAGAGCGGGCTCTACAGCCGGTAGTGACATTGTCCTAGAACCATCTATCCCGTGGAGGTACAGCGTCGAATCACTTTCAGAGTGGGCGGCCACCCAAGAAGCGCCCGGGGCCCTACAGAACGTCGCTCTCGACATTACTGAAGTTCGTGCCGATCCATTGATCACATAATCCACTACAATTTCCGCCCCACCTCGAACTGTCGGTATCAACGAACAAACGGTCAACTTCGAGCGCTCTGAACCCTTTGGTCGCATTGAAATTAAAGCCTTTTGAGATTCGGTGTCGTAGCACATTGAGACGAACGCGCCATTAACAGGGAATGTTTTAGGAACCCACTGCCCGGTTTTCGTTTCCCATAGCCAGCAGGAATTTAGCTGGCAAGATAGGAGACCGTATTCCGTTGAGCAGACAGAAACAACAGGTGACATGTCCCCTGTTCCTGATAAGGTGCGTAGACTTGTCGACGGGTTCCTAAAATCGTATTGGTGTATCATACCGCCAACTCCACCGACGTAGAACTCGTTGGTCCTATGGTCATCCCAAGCACAAGACCAGAGAGGGAATCCAGCGTTTACCGTCACATTCGGAATGCCTCTCTCTACGATCCTTGCAGTGCTGTCTAAACCCACACTTAAAAGCAAGTCGCTTGGTTGAGAGTAAGTGATATCCCTGATTGGTTTAGGATGTAGATGCACGAATTGTCCTAACGTGTAGTCTACACAACTGACCTTCCTGATACCGTAACCAGGGAACAAGTAGTTGGCACTTTTCTGCGACACGTATAGTTCGTAAGTCCTGCAGTTATAAGTAAGGACTCTACAGCCTCCATCTTTACAGACTTCCAAGTTTTTCTCTAGAGCGAATCGCCAGGATTTTCTCTCAGCTTGCTGCTTACTCGTTTGGGATTTTGATATTGTTTTTTTTAGTTCTTCTATTTGGGCAGCTAACGCGCGTTGAGTTATCCTAGCTGACTGTAAATTTAATTCTGTTCGGCTCTTTTCGGCGTGTAATGTATCCACTAGTTTCTGCAGTCTCGTTATCTCGGAAGTGTCTGCTGTTGTTAACCTTCGTGCGTAAATGAACCTTAAGTCTTTTAGTGAAGCTTTAGTTTTGCATGTAGGACATGACCTGTCTTTGGCAGCTTGTGCTTTCAACCACCGTTCAACGCACTCAGCTCCGAATAGATGGCCGCATTTAAGAGCTACTAATCTGTGGTTACCAGAGTTACCCCAAGTATCTAAGCAGATAGGGCAAGTTTCTCCGTCTAGGTCTTCGTTTTTGTCTGGAGAGTTAATTTTCCTGAGTTTAGCGGGAGGTTCTTCGACTATTTCGGTGTTAATCTGTGGGTGGGTCTCTGGTACCGATTGGTTAGACTCTTCACTCGCTGAAAAGACCGTATTGCTATTACTGTCCTCATTTTGGACGATAGGTTCGCGTTGTTCAGCATCTCTAATTCTATTGTCTGCTGTCTCTACTATCCTTCCAATACGAAGATAAGTGTTATCAATAGCAAAGTTGAGTCTCTCACGAGCTTCGCGAAGGCGATTGATGTCGCTATAACGTGGTACAGGCGTTCTGTATGTAGCAAAATCGTCGTCACTTTGTGTGTAGGTGTCGGAGGATTGGGTGGAGCTGGGTTCGTTCGACTGCTGATACGTAAGTTCAGGGATCTCAACGTTGCTGTTAGCCAGAGCCACGGTTACTAAAATGCTGGGGCTGCTCCGGTCAGGGTTGCCCCGGTCAGTGGGACTGCCCCAGTCAGCTGATGAGCTACTCATGGTGCCTCATGTGGGATCTGCAAGGAAAACCTGGGATGAAATCAAAGTGAATAACATAACATCACGCTGCTAATCCCTGAAGGGTTGGGCAGAAGTGTACCTACAGTACACCCACATTTCATTCATCTTCATTCTTTCATTTTTTTTTTCATTTTTCTTCTTTTTTTTCTCTTTTTTTTTTAATGTGCGTGTACTATAGACAACTTTGCCTAACTCTCCGGGGAATACTGGGGGCGAGTCTATTACCATGTACCGGGCACAAATCCAGATTCCGGGGTGGTACTGAGAAATTCCTAATAGAAAAACCCAATAACACTGCCCAACCTGGGAATCGAACCCTTCATGCTCAGTAGCTCATGCGACTACCAAAAAAGCAAAGTGAATAATACACTTTATACCTAAGGCACAGATTAATACAGATGGGACACTCCGCAGTTTAGGTAGCTTCATACCCAAGTACAAAGTACAAGTACGCGGCGGGCTCATCTGACTGGGTCAATTCAGTGTGGGCTGCCGCGCACCGGCCGGGGAGCACGTTAGTTCGATACTCACTCACGCGCCGCGTCGTAAAAGAAGACAACCCTAACGAGTCAGAATGTATATAAGAGTTACGCGATAGAAAGAGAGGCAACTTGTTGTAGGTTAATATAACTGCAGATAATGGTGCCGATTCTCTTGTCACAAATGCCTCTAAACTAGACTAAAAATCACTAAAATTTAGTTTATTCCTGTCAAACGACGATTTCCGATTCTGAAATTGATTAAAGTGACACAACTTAACTAAATTTTAGTTTGACAGCACTAAGATTGTACTGAGATTATAATTTAGTGAAAATGGCAATTTTGCTATTCTGAATTTGACGTTTTTTCACCTAAAATTTTGATTGTCAAACTAAATTAGACTATTTTTAATCGTGATTAAAAAGGTGTGGAATAAGATTAGTTGTCATGAGCTAAAATTCACACAAACACCTTGACTTCAAGTGCAAAAACAGTACTGTATTTTTTTTTTCTTTTCCATATATCTCGAAAACGGTGTGTCCTATCGCAAAAATAATGAAAATTTGGCCGCCCTTTATAAAGCCCTTAAACCCGTAACCCTCAACACGTAGGTACCAAAAAAAAAATCCACAAAAACACGTTGAAGCTGCCCCCTCCCTGCCCCCCTCCAGCTCTAAAAAATATCTGACACGGTAACGGCGGCGATGTCGGATTGTCTGTAAACAAAATATGACAAGCCTTCTCACTTTTCATAGTGATTTCGTTAGTTCCAAATAAAGCCACCGGGTCAAATATACTACGAGCACTATACCACGCGGAGTCACGATTGTCAAACTCAATTTTAGTTGTGTCAAATTTTTTTCTAAATTTAGAGGTTTTTTTCTGCAGAATAGCTCTAAGATTCTCATAGAAAAAAGTAAGGAATTTTAGTGATAGTTTAGTTAGTTTAGTTCGGTGTACAACAGAATCGGCACCAATAAGCGTTCTCCGACCTGAATTGCACTTTATTGTGTCGTAGCAAGAGTAGCTTTTTATTTAAATGATTTTGCGGAGTGTCCCATCTGTAATAATCTGTGCCTAAGTACTTATGAGCTTTTTTAACGCAACGTTCGTTTATACGTAAGGTAGCGTCAACAAAACGCGAGTGCCAACGAGGGTTAAGGAAATGCTAATGTCAATCATTTAATACAACACTGTTGTAATGTAGTATTGATCAATATTCTACGAGTAATAATTCATTCGTTTTTAGGGTTCCGTACCTCAAAAGGAAAAACGGAATCCTTACAGGAACACTTGTGTGTCTGTCTGTCTGTCTGTCACGGCCAATTTTCTCCGAGTCTAATGGACTGATTTAGTTTGGTACACATATGAATTTCTGTGACCCAAATACGTGTAACATAAATAAATGAATTTTTAAGGGCGTCACTTTTGGGGGAAAATAAAAAAAAAAGATTTGCAAACTGTATTGTGTGGGCGTGTGCCATAACGTAAGGTCCGCTATACACGGACTGCTTAAAGCAGTCAGGATGGACTGCTTCAAGTTGCGACTGCATAGTGAACTACAGTTTTCTACGTATACACATACACAAACCACTCGAGCAGTTGCAACTGCTTCGGGCGGTCGTGCCCGAAATGCTGAAGAAACGAGAAGCCGTTGACCATGACTGCAAGAGCGGTCCGTGTATGTTGATCAATGGCTAACTGCTCGAGCAGTCCGTGTATGGCGGCCCTTAGGGCCTTAAATATATCTTTTAAAGTTATTTACATAGTTATATTATCAGATTCCAGAAGCGCTCTACAGCATTTGGCTCGGTGTGTCTCGGGTATCCGAGGTATTCCGATAGCCTATGAAGCCTTGGGTCTAGTGCACAGATTGCAGCAAGAAAATATTTGTGTCGAGTTTCAGTGGATACCCTTCCATGTTGGATTGCTAGAGAATGAGATTGTGGATCAGTTGGCTGGGAATGCAGTGGATGATGGTGTGGATGTACTGAATCAGCCCTACGGTTGGGAGATTATCCCAGAGGCTAAAAGAGTGTGTAGAGAGAAATGGAAGAAGTCGTTTAGAGAGTGCTCACAAACAAAGGGTGCTTGGTACTATACCATACAGGACACACCAGGGTCAGTGCCTTGGTTCGATTGTGCCAGCCTCTCCAGGGAGACATTAGTTGCGGCTCTCAGGTTGCGGGCTGGTCATGTTCCACTAAACAAATTTTATAATCTAATGGGGGTTAAATCATCGCCACTGTGCGATACGTGTCAGGTGCCCGAAGATATAATTCATGTGATGGTGGAATGTGACCAGTATCGCGAACTCAGGAGGAACCTGTTGCCAAATATTGATCTCCACAATGGTGGAATCAATTTGATTCTGAACCAACCAATGACTGAAGAAGCCCAGAGTATTTACAAGTTCTTAAAACGGTGTATGAAAGAGAGAAAGGATAGAGAGGGGCAGAGAATATAGGTCAGGAACTATATTTGAAGATGTGAGTGACGGATAGAGTAGAGTAATGAGTGGCTTGCAGTCTGCTACCGCAGCATGCAGGATGCCCATTATGCTACTATAGGAATGATCCCATGAGGCTGGCATAGTCACCTAGAGTGTACTGAAGCTTCTAAATATTAGATTTAAAAAAAAAAAAAAAAAGTTATTTACCTTCCCCTTCAAGACTTCATCATCTGCCGACATTTATCATCTCCCAACTATGTTAGGGTCGGCTTCCAGTCTAACTGGATGCAGTACATGGAGCAACTGCCTATCTAACCTCCACAACCCAGTTACTGGGTAACACAATTACCCCTTGTTAAGACTGGTTGTCATACTTTTCAGGCTTCTGACTACCGTAGTGACTGTCAAAGATCTATAAACATCAACCCGGGACCAACTGCTTAACGTGCTTTCCTGGGCATGGAGGTGTATCAATATGTAATCGATGGTAACCCATCCACGAACTGACCTCGGAAAGCGTAGCACATTTCGACAACCTCGCGAGCCAGGTCAAGATGTTTAATCTGCTTGAATAATTATTATTTTTACATTGTCCGTTTTACTAAGACTATTTATTAATTATTTATGACAACATTATAGTGACCGGACTAAACTACTGCAATACTGCTACCATCTGAACTAGACTTTATATTTTTGTTGTGCATAATTTTGGCAAAAATAAGAGAAATTATAACTCAGGGAACATCAGATTTTCATCTTAACATATTTCTAGTGATATTGATGAGGTTTCCAATAAGTTATCAATAAGAAATACGATTTAGTTTAGTAAATATTGTTATCAGCTGTTATAAGTGGGTATGTACACGCGCTTTTGGAGAAAGTAATTGTACCAAAAAATCTAATATTTTGAGATTATTACAACCTATTTTAACTGCCAAATATATGAATAATCAGTTAATTTAATATTACAAACGATGTTACTTACTTAGCAGGTGATAAAAGCTTCTGAAGTAGAATACACCGCCATGCGATTCCGTTCTGTTTTATAACAAAACTGTCATATTCAAACACTTCAAATGACACAGCTAAGTTTATTATTCTATTTAATTTGCACAAGAGGAATGCTGAAAACATCGATCTGTTACAATTTTATTACAATCAGTCAGAGAATTCAAGAAAAAAACAAGCCATCTTCTGTCATTTATGTTCTGTCCACAGAGTATTTCAGTTCGGTCTGTCATTTTATATTTGGGAATAATCGGATACACATCTGATTTTTTTTTATGAGAAAACCATTTTATGACGGATAAAATAAACAGCTGAGCCACAGAATAAAAAAAGGCTGAGCTGAGAAACTGCTTTTTGTACGATTCTGGGCTATAATGCAAACTTTAAATAAAATACTTTGAATTTAGCGGACCCTTTTCCACATTTTATTTCTGAAATTCTGACTATTCTACTTCTCAGGTTCGTTCATCTGGCGAGCGCAGCACGGTTGTCACTACCATCTGAAACAAAGTTGAGAATTTCCCTATTCCATTAGCTCGAGAGTGCATGTGCGGGAAATAGCTGCTCCCGCCGATATGAACTCAATAAAACCTTAATTTCATGCCAATATAATTTAATTAGCCGATTGGCTTCTCAATAAAGAATTAATTAGAATAATTGAATTAATTAAAATACAGGAAAAATAATTCTTCAGTTCCTGACAAATTGACATAGCCGAGCTAGTGTCAAAATCCCATAGAGATGTTACTAACAATCAAAGAGGTGTTAATCGCCACACCACCCCCCTACGGAGAGAATAAAACCAAGCTAAAATAACTAACATCATTCTTACAACTAAGGCACAATAATAAAAAAAAAAAACAAGAAATTAATCAAAATTCTTAAATCTAACGCGCCTACCCGAGCGTGTGGTATAGGACTGCTTTACTGGCAACTGAATCTTTACTGACTGTTGTGGAATTGAGGGCTCGGACGACTTCTTATCTTTTACGGCTTGCCGAAGAGGAAAATCAGCCGAGGCCGGCGATGGCATTGAGTGGGTCGTTTGCAGATCAGAATTATCGATAAAAGCCGGTTTGAGTCTGTCGACGCTTACGACGGTCTTGTTGCCCTTTAACATTAGAGTAAAGGTCTTTCCATCACACGAACGCTCCAGGACTTGGAATGGACCAGTATAGGGTGGCTGCAACGCTCTTCGGATGGTATCGTCTCTAAGGAAAACATGAGTCACAGTCGACAAATCCCTGAATATAAATGAAGATGTTTCACCATGTCGACTAGCTGGCAATGGACGTACCAATGACATTTTGTGTCGCAGCTAAACAACGAAATCACCAGGGTTTTCAAATCTTCCAGATGCTAAAGGAGGCACCAAAAATTCTCCAGGGAGCCTAAGAGGCTCTCCGTAAAGTAATTCCGCTACCGTGGCTTTGAGGTCTTCTTTAAACGCCGAACGCATTCCTAACAAAACCATCGGTAGGGACCTCACCCAAGAATCATTATAGCACATTAACGCTGCTTTGAGCTGCCGATGAACTCGCTCGATCATCCCGTTTGCGCAGGGATGATATGAAGTGGTTCTAATGCGCTTGGTACCGAATTGCTGCAGTAATCGGTGAAACAAATCTGACTCAAATTGAGAACCCTGATCTGTAGTAATAACCAACGGAACGTCAAAACGAGGTACCCATTCTTTAGTAAAAGTCTCGGCTACCTCCTCGGCGGTAATGGATCGCATGGGCCAAACCTCGGGCCATCTGGACAGGTTTTATTGAGTTCATCACGTCGGGGTCACCAAATGCGGGAAATAGCTGCTCCCGCCGCGCCGATATGAACTCAATAAAACAATGTGTGTGGTGTGGTGTTAATGGTGTTAATGGGTGTTAGGTGTTAATCGCCACACATGTAATGCGCGTCTCAGGTTCTATAATCTCGACTTTGTTTTAAGTTAAGGGGTTTTAAGCTTAGAGCATTTAACTATGGAGATGGCAAGCAGCGAATCACCGAACAACATTTTCTGCCACTTTATGCGGGGGGCGAGGAAAACACATACAGCACACTACGAAAATTTGACAGTGCTAGTGATGTGACACAAACAATGAGTGATATTTCATTACATGAATGAATGAATAAATGTTCATTCATTTTAATTTCTTGTATGTATACGCACGGCTACAGATCACGCTATACAGGGTTATTGGTAAAACACCAGCAACCTTTTTAGGGGTCATTGTACTCATCATTATGAACAACTTTTAATGAAGGACCAAACCTGAAATCGCGAAAAAAAAATCAGCTGCTCCCTACATTTTGACGAGTTTGATGTAGATAAAAATGTACTGAACAGCTGATTTTTTTTTCGCGATTTCGTGTTTGGGCCCATAGTAAAAGTTGTTCATAATGATGAGTACAATGACCCTTTAAGAGGTTGCTGGTGTTTTACCAATAACCCTGTATATTTCCAGTATAAGCTGATCTCGCATTGTATAGGATTTACTTATAATTAGAGATCAGTGTAAACTGGAAATGTATATAGCTTGATGTGTAGTCGTGTGTACCTACACAAAAATACGCAATATGATTAATGCCTGCGAAACTACGTAGGTAGCCAGTAATGACCAAAAAATGTATAGTGCTTTAGAAAAAGAACGATTGTATTTATTTATAGAGTCAAATATTTTTTCAAATAACATATTGCTGGACCAGCCGGTCGATTCAGTAAAAATCTCACCGTGAAAACTTAAGTGAAGTGAGTTTGTTTTTGCTAGGAATTGACACTATTGACAGCTCACTCGACGCTCACTTCACCTAAGTTTTCACGGTGAGATGGTTACAGAATCGCACTGCAGTGCCTTTCCCTATCATTCTGCATTTAGGGTCGGCAATTCGGGATACATACTGAGCCCCGTTTTATAATGCGGGCTTATTGTAGGTATACGTGTCAAAAAAGTAGGAAGTGTAGAATATAAATTATAAAACAACACAGCCAATTTTATTATTTCGTTAAAAATAACACTTTTATTTTTATTTATTTATTATTTATTAAAACTTTATGCACAAGTAAAAAAATACTATACAAAGGCGAACTTAATGCCTTAGGCATTTTCTACCAGTCAACCTTAGGGTGATGCAGAGACAAAACATGGTAGGTGCAACACAAGGGATAGATAACTGGCAAAAGAATAAATACTAATAAATACACGTCTTTTACCCGTTCGGTTTCTTTTTTTTACAACTATTTGAGTTCGGTGTTTACTAGCTAACTAATTAAATAAAATGAGGTGTTTGATATTTTAGTAGGAAAACATGCGAGTGTTTCATAGCCATAGTCTAGTTCATAGCGGCTTCATAGCCATGGGCTACTTCATAGTGGCTTCATAGCCATAGTCTAGTTCAATAACATTAAACATCTAGACGTTGCCATGATTACAGTGTGAAGCGTGGAAGTGAGACACATATATACGAAATTTTATTATTATCTCCTCACCGCTGTCACTGTGGCGAAGTTGTCAACAGCCTCGGACACCACGGCCTGTCTTGCAGCCGAATTGCGGGTCGCTGAGCGCGGCACGCTAACATCAATGACATCATCCGACGAGCCCTTGTCACCGTCGGCGTTCCAGCTGTATTAGAACCCAATGGCTTGGCACGCGACGATGGCAAAAGACCGGACGGCATGTCATTATTTCCATGGAAGGTGGGTAGGCCTTTAGTGTGGGACGCAACGTGTGTCGATACTCTTGCGCCATCCCACCTTCATGGCTCGGCGTGCTGTGCTGACACTGCTGCTGCGGCTGCGGAAAACCTCAAGCGGCGGAAGTATAATAACCTTATCGGTAATTATATTTTTGAGCGGTTTGGGGTTTGAAAGCGGTGGAATAATTATTAAATTATTCCACCGCGGATTATTTTTTTTCAAATTGCATGAGCTGCAAAAACTCGTTCATTCCCGACGACACCACCAGTGGTGTCGTGGGGAATGAACGCAAAAACTCACATTCGAAACGAACTAACTGTTATTTTTTAATAGCCTAAGCCTACAAAAGGAAAGAATTTAAATCGACTCACAAAGAACTGAAATTAATATTTTATAAATAATATTTTTTTTAATTTCAACCTGACTTATCCAGATACATTCACAAAAGAAAACTGAACTATGTTTACTGAACATACTGACTGCAAAAATCATTTATTGTATCAATCATTCATTCACGTTGTCCCTGAACTATGCAAATTCCTTTAATTCCTTCCTGTAGCTGTACTACGTTTGCGCTACCAACGTACCACTGTATTTTTCTATCGTAATGTCAACAACGATTATTTCGACATTGTACTTAAATAAAAGTATTTGAATGTATTATTTATACTAACATGTGGTAAGAAACACCAGGGTTTCGCAAATTTGAAGTGGCAGATCGCTTTTCGCACGAGGAAACTGCATAATTCACCATTTTTTGGGAGCACTTTCTTGCGACACAATACGATACACAATGACAGCTGTCGCCAAATGAATTAGTTTTATATAACGTGCATGGCCATATGGCCAGTCGACTTTGGCAGAGGGGTTCGCTCAGCTATGCCATCTCCATAGGTTAAATGCTCTAAGGTTTTAAGGATATTTGTTTGGCAGTGACAACCGCGCTGCGCTCCGCCTCGTCAGATGTGTGCCGGCCCTTAGCTTAGCTCTCAAAACTTATTCAACAATTCAAGTATTCTGATGTATCCGAACGCAAAAGACTTTCAAAACTCATCTCACAAAGAAACTAGATTGCTCAATCCCTTACTTCTGATTGGTTAAATATACTAATGTGTCAAATTTTAGGCCAATCATATTCGTATAAAATGTGTTTGCCAGTAGGGTTGCGTAAAGTACAGTTGGTAATGTGATGTATTTATTTATGTTCCTGTCAGTTGGTAGCAGTGACAAAATTGCAGTGGAACGGGGTGGCGTAGAGGATTGCGCCCGATCCCGTTTTTAACATTTTTCACATACGACGAGCTTGATCCGTGACTTATTTGTGTAAAATAATTATAAGTCGATAGTGATAAGTGTTTCGAGTGCGCGATACAACGCAATGGACGCCGCATGAGCTGTGTAATAGAGCTTAACAAGTTAGTCGTCGATGTTGATAATGGCGTCCAGGACCGAATAAAATCAAAATGTTTGTGTGAAAACGTGAAATAATCGGAGGAAGCTGCTGTGATGTGTTTAGTTGCTGGTCAGTACATTGTGCATACATTTTAAATTCCGTATTTCGTGCAGAAATCTATCGATTATTGTGTTTTTGACGAAGACAAAGTTAGGTCCTGAAAGTTAAAAAAAATAGGTCAAGAATATGTTTTTGAGTCTGATTGCGGAGTTGTAAAGGTAGTATGTAGGTCGTAGACCGCGCGTGTTAGTCAATATCTGCGGTATTTCGCTCAGGGCGAGCTATGTTGACATTTTACAGAATCATGTCGCAAGGCAAGTCGGTATCTGGGTCAGGCAGTTTGGGGTCAAATGCGCGCGCACTGAGCCTGTGACGTCAACCTCCCCTTGCCACCCCCAAGCACATTTCACTTTCTGTGTACACGAAAATATAAAATATGTGGAAGCTAGGTCATGAAAGAAAAGAGGCTGAATAGGAACCCTGTGTCAGGTATTTTTAGTCTGTATTTGTTTATGGTCGATATTTTTAGTGCAATGGGCCATTGGCCCCGTTTTTTAGATATTATGTGCATAGTTTACATGATCTTTTGGGTATGTGCATAGTTTATTTATTAAATGTTATCTTTCTTTAAAGGTTAATAGTCTTTTCTTGCAGACCTTTCACTGTTTTAATGGAATTATCTAAATATTGTTAAGCATTCCTAATTCAACAAATATAACAAAGTTCATTAGTTTATGTGTCATTAACACAGTCAAAGGGAAATTAAAGAGAATAATAACAGATTTGGAAGGTGAAGTATCCCAGAACAGAATAATTTAAATTTCATTAAGGGTACCAAAAAGGAGAAAAATTAAATCCTACTAATATTATAAATGTGAAAGTTTGTGAAGATGTTTGGATGTTTGTTACTCAATTACGCAAAAACGGCTGAACTGATTTAGATGAAATTTGGGACACAGATAGTTTATAACATATACATTACTTTTTATAGCTAGTAAATATGAAATTCTGAACATAGTAGTGAGTTTATGCAGTTGGTTAGACCAACCAGCCAGCACTTTATATTATCAACAAGGTTATAGATTTTGAAATATTAAAATGATTTTATACTAAAAAAAGAGTTCATGTAAGGACAGTATGAACAAGGCTATTAAAAAGTATTTAAAACTTTCCTAGTGTAAAAGTAGAATATAACCAAAGAACCCATGTATAGATTGTGTGAAGGATCTTCTTCTCATGGGCCACATCAACGTCAATGAAACACCATAAACATCGTGGTAGTTAAATTCGGTACCAGGTTCGGCCAAATTATCGCCGTAACTGGTGGCTATACCTATGGCTAACGCCCTTCAATGCGATAATCAACGCCACAGCCTGTATAATGTGGCCCCGGCTGAGGGTAAAAGAAAACAACAGTTTATTAAATTTGTTTGGCCCAACATTCAGCAACGTGAATACCGTTTGCTGATGCAGCCATCAGGTCCTCACGTGTGCAGGTGACGGAGCATGTGGTGCATGATGGGATGAACGATGATATGCCTAGAAAGGTGGTGACTACTATAATGATGGCTGATAGAGAAGTATTATTATTATTTATTTATTTTTTTGTCTTTGAAATATCTCGGGACCCTGGGATCCCGGACCTTTGGAAGTTTTTTTATAATTTTTTAATTCTTTTTTTAAATTTTTCTCTATGATGATGGTGATAGGGTTCAAATTAACTAAATACAAAACTGGTGTATTTTCCAAAGATGTTGTAAACAGTGGAGGGGCTCGTGGCTAAGTAATAACAGCCGCACGGGTCGAGCGATCTGGTTATGCTTCGCTTGCCAGGGTTGATCCGTGGATGGGTGACCGTCTTTACATATCAAGAACCCTCCGTGCCTCGGAAAGTACGTTAAGCCGTTGGTCCGGCTGTCATTTGTGGATCTTTGACAGTCGTTACGGGTCGTCAGAAGCCCGAAAGTCTGACAACCAGTCTTACCAAGGGGTATCGTAATACCCAGTTACTGTGTTGTGGACGTCACATAGGCAGTCGCTCCATGTAAAATACTGGTATTCAGCTGCATTCGCTTAGACGGGAAGCCGACCTCAACATAGTTAGGAAAAGGCTAGGCAGATTGTCGTTTTGTTGATTCTGAATGTGTTGTTATTCACACAATCATGTACAGTTACCGGCCATAAATATTGCACATGGATTTTTACAGTTGCCGGCCGTAAAAGCACATGAAGCAAGTAGGTATACGTAAAAGTACGTAAATAACGTACTACAATAGTACTACATACATATATACACATATACTATACACACATACATACATATATACATCGTATATATGTAGTTACGTATTTAACGTACGTAAATCCCATGTGCAATATTTACGGCCGGTTACTGTACCTATACTCAATACTCAATATATTTATTTGCATTCCACAATGTTAACGTAGGTGGTAGGTACATTATAAAATATACATAGTTTTAGATCATTGTGGACCCTGTTGGGCACAGCAAGATAGGATAGAGGAAGAGGGCTATTATTATATTATTATTGGAAAAAAGTAAAATATAAATGTTTTTCTGCTACTCACTTCCACTTTGATTTTATTTATTATTTTTGATACTTATTCATTTTTAATTATTCATTTAATTTATCATTAAAATATTCATTAATATTATAGTAACATTTATGGATTAGGTATTGTTTTAGTTTATTTATAAATATATTAAATTTTTGTTCATTTTTAATTTGCTTCGGGTAATTTATTGTATATTTTAACTGACATTACTAAAGTGCTTGTTGAGTGCATTTTCAGCTTAGATCCGCCAGGTAGGTTTAGTCTATTTTTTTGTCGTAGTGTATATTTAGCTTGTATGTTTTCTCGTGTAGTGAATAATTGTTGGTTGTTTCTAACAAATTTGCTTATTTCTAAATATATACAGGGTAGTGTTAAAAGTTTGTGTTCTTGAAAATGTGATTTGCAGCTGTCTGTGTCTTTTATGTTAACTAGGATTCTGATCAGTCGTTTTTGTAGTGTGAAAATTGTGTGTACCTATTATCTGTATAAATCTAAACTTTCTTTGTAATAATATTTCGTCTGTTCTAGTAATTTGACCCAGATTCCCAAGGCTATGCACATTATCACCAAAAGATTATAGATAAACAATCACATCATGATCACACTAATAATATATTATATAGGCGAAAGAGGAGCTCGTGGCTAAGTAATAACAGCCGCACGGGTCGATCCGTCAGGTTAAGCTACGCTTGCCGGGGTTGGTCAGTGGATGGGTGACCATCTTTACATATCGAGATTCCTCCGTGCCTCGGAAAGCACGTTAAGCCGTTGGTCCCGGCTGTTATTCGTGGATCTTTGACAGTCGTTACGGGTCGTCAGAAGCCCGAAAGTCTGACAACCAGTCTTACCAAGGGGTATCGTATTACCCAGTTACTGGGTTGTGGAGGTCAGATAGGCAGTCGCTCCATGTAAAATACTGGTATTCAGCTGCATCCGGTTAGACTGGAAGCCGACCCCAACATAGTTGGGAAAAGGCTAGGCAGATTGAGGCAGATTGATAGGCGAAAGTTTGTGAGTGTTTGTATGCTTGTTACTTCTTCACGCTCAAACGGCTGGACCGATTTTGATGGTATGTCGATAGCTTATACCCTGGATTAACACATAGACTACTTTTTATCCTGGTCTTTTTAGGGTTCCATACCAAAATGGTAAAAAAGGAACGCTTATGGTGTGACTAAGTCTGTCTGTCTGTCACAGCTGGATATCTCAAGAACTACTAATGCTATCAACTTGAAATTTAGAATAGTCTTAGATGACGTTGACCCAACTATTTTGCAAATAAGAAAGAAATTAAAATATTAATTTTTTTTTTGCAACAGGGACTGAAAGGGGGTCTTAAAAAATCAAAGTGGGGCTACTGGGGCATGTGGGGTATCATATGAAAGAACGCTGTTTGCACATTCTCAAACATTTTCTTTTTTTTAGGCCGCATAGTTTTCGACTTCTGATGAAAAATGTAAAAAAAAATACCGTTCCCCCCCTTATCTCCGAAGTTTGCAAAGAGAAAAATCAGAAATTATTCTATGTGATAGAAGTTTATTTAAAGATTACAGGAAAAATAAAACGATGTCTCTAAATAGCACACTTTTTCAGAAATCGGAACGGAACCCTCGGTACGCGAGTCCGACTCGCTCTTGACCGTTTTTTTTTTTTGTGGATGGGAAATCATCAAATGACTTCTCCCGCTCTGGGCGGAGCAAGAGGGCGTGTTCCTTCAAAGGCTGGGAAAAGGTTAGGCAGATGATGACCGTAGGTTTAAAAAAAAGAAAGAAATTGACGTTAATCATAAGGTTTAAATTGCAATAACTAACACGCCTTCGTTATATAGTTTTTAGAGGCATGAGGAACAGGGTGTTGTGTCTGGTGGGCTACTGCCCGACGGTTGCTGTCGGGACGTTGTATATATGCTAGTCGCGCGGTATACTCTAATTGCGCGATGCAGGATTTCGTGACGTCATGTCATTGTGCTGCGTAGTTCGTATGTGGCGATGTAGATGCCGCCACATCACTCCCCTCCTGAGACCGGAGGTCGATAGTGGGCTGAGTCGTGTATCTTGCGATGCTTGCCAGTGCCAGTTGTGGTTCCAGTGAGTCGGAACCGGGTGCCGCATAGTTCACGGTGAGTCGGAACTGTCTGCGGTGATACCCCAGTGAGTCGGGGTGGCGATGGCGCTGCGTTATGTTCCAGTGAGTCGGAGTGTACAGCGCTGGGTTGAGGTTAAGGCTGAAGGTGATGACCAGGAATGCGCGTCCGCTGCATGCTGGTGGTCAGGATACCCGTTGAAGCCGTGGATGCTGGCTGGCTGTGTGACTCGCCGCTCGAAAGCTTGAAGTGATGCTGATGACGTCACGCTGAAGGAGTTGCACGAAGGCTGCGCTGACGTTCATGCTCGGGGTCACCAGTTTTAGTGGCATGAGGAACAGGGTGTAAAGTTCACTCATACTCCATTGAAAAGGGAGGATCCTCCGACCAGACGGGTGTTGTGTCTGGTGGGCTAGTGCCTGACGGTTGATGTCGGGACGTTGTATACATATATGCTAGTCGCGCGGTAAACTCTAATTGCGCGATGCAGGATTTCGTGACGTCATGTCATTGTGATGCGTAGTTCGTATGTGGCGATGTAGATGCCGCCACTGTTTAACTATACTAGGGATGTATGCCACAGAAAGATAAATTGCATTGTGACAGTGTGTAGCGTCTGCTGCGGGCCTCAAATATCCTGTTGTTTGCCTTGGTGATTACAATTGTTTACCTATCAGATGTTTTAAATATTAGGAGGAGCTCGTGGCTAAGTAATAACAGCCGCATGGGTCGATCCGTCAGGTTAAGCTACGCTTGCCGGGGTTGGTCAGTGGATGAGTGACCATCTTTACATACCGAGACTCCTCCGTGCCTTGGAAAGCACGTTAAGCCGTTGGTCCCGGCTGTTATTCGTGGATCTTTGACAGTCGTTACGGATCGTCAGAAGCCCAAAAGTCTGACAACCAGTCTTACCAAGGGGTATCGTATTACCCAGTAACTGGGTTGTGGAGGTCAGATAGGCAGTCGCTCCATGTAAAATACTGGTATTCAGCTGCATCCGGTTAGACTGGAAGCCGACACCAACACAGTTGGGAAAAGGCTAGGCAGATTGATTTAGATGTTTTAAATATTAGACGTTTTCCTTATACCTCGATTTATTTTTAGTAATAACCTGTGTATGGTTTGACATTTATGTAAATAAATGTTAGGAGGAAAACATCTAAACGTCTAGGCATTAACTTGGTGCAAAACCCGCCGTCGCAAACCAGTCAACTCCAGATTTTTAAGAATGTTGGGATTCTAATCTCAGAATTTAATTACATTTTCAACAAATCTAGTTAGTAGGCACGGGGCGATCGATCAGGTTAAGCTACGCTTGCCGCGGTTGGTCCGTGGATGGGTGACTCTCTTTACATACCAAGACCCCTCCGTGCCTCGGAAAGCATGTTAAGCCGTTGGTCCCGGCTGTCATTTACACAACGTGTAACGTTAAATGCGCAAAACCTCTTAAGACGTCATTGTACTCATCATTATGAACAACTTTTACTATGACCAAATCGCAAAAAAAAATTAGCTGTTCAGTACATTTTGACGAATTATGCGAACATAAATGTACTGAACAGCTGATTTTTTTTTCGCGATTTCATGTTTGGTCCCATAGTAAAAGTTGTTCATAATGATGAGTACAATGACCCCTTAAGAGGTTTTGCGCATTTAACGTTACACGTTGTAGATCTTTGACAGTTGTTACGGGTCGTCAGAAGCCCGAAAGTCTGACAACCAGTCTTACCAAGGGGTATCGTACCGTGTTACCCCAGAAACTGGGTTGTGGAGGTCAGATAGGCAGTCGCTCCATGTAAAATACTGGTAAAATAAAATAAAAATCAAATCAAAAGTCATTTTTTCAAATAAGGCTGAGAATCAGCACTTTTTGAACGTCGAAATTACATAAGACAGTCCCCACAAAACGACCCCCCTTCACCACTTCCTAGTACTTTAGCTGGGAAGAAGAAGTAGCGGAACAACAAACTCCCCGCAGGTATTCAGCTGCATCCGGTCTGACTGGAAGCCGACCCCGACATAGTTATGTGGAGTTAGAAAATCTAGTGACACATACTTACCTGTGATTTAAATATATCCTGGTTGTTGATTTAATTGATTTAATTATTTACAAAAAATCAATCTTTCTGTAATAATCGATTCTGTAATAATCGATACATTGTAGGTACCTCCTTATTATATAAATACTACCCACTATTATTATTACTTCACTTCTCGTTTGCGCTTTGATCAAGACGGACGTATAAACTTCCTAGTGACTTTTAATTGGCTAATAATAATCTATACATTTTAAAAAGCCCATAACTCGTTTTATTAAAGTGTTACAACCTAGATTTCCAACACTGGTTATTTATTTTAGATTTTTAATAAATGTTGGAACGCCGATGTCTCCCATCTTAGTGGTGGGCGCTAATGGCTGCAACACACTTTTTAGGGTTCCGTACCAAAATGGTAAAAAGGGAACCCTTATGGTGTGACTCAGTCTGTCTGTCTGTCTGTCACAGCTGGATATCTCAAGAACTACTAATGCTATCAACTTGAAATTTAGAACAGTTTTAGCTGACGTTTACCCAACTATTTTGCAAATAAGAAAGAAATTAAAATATTTATACAAAATATTTTTATTTTTATTTTTTGCAACAGGGACTGAAAGGGGGTCTTAAAAATTCAAAGTGGGGCTACTAGGGCATGTGGGGTATCACATGAAAGAGCGCTGTTTGCACATTCTCAAACATTTTTTTTCCTTTTTTAAGACCGCATAGTTTTCGACTTCTGATGAAAAATGTAAAAAAAAAATACCGTTCCCCCCCTTATCTCTGAAGTTTGCAAAGAGTAAAATCTGAAATTATTCTATGTGATAGAAGTTTATGTAAAGATTACAGGAAAAATAAAACGATGTCTCTAAATAGCACACTTTTTCAGAAATCGGAACGGAACCCTCAGTGCGCGAGTCTGACTCGCTCTTGACCGGTATTTTTTTTTTCGCGCCGACCCCAAATAAATTGGGATAAGGGCAGGAGAATGATGATGATGATGATTCATATCTATGAATATTGTAATGTAAAATTTAGAATAGTTTTAGATGACCTTAACCCAACTATTTTGCAAATAAGAAAGAAATTAAAATATTTATATTTTTTTTGCAACGCGGGCCCGACTCGCTCGCTATGCAGTCCGACAGAAACTGCGGTCCTGTAGTCCCCTTAATGTATGTGGTGTTGTTCGTGTTTCAGACGGTGCGGGCGCTTGCGTAGCGCGGTGATGGCGGTGGCGGGCGCCCCATGAGCCGGCTGCTGTGCTGTCTGTGTGAGCGCCGAGCCGACATGGGCGCCGCGCTCTCGCATCCTCAGGTAAACACGTTCATCCGCACCTCAGCAGTTAACTTTGAGCTACGGAACCTGCCCTCACTACTACCACAAATAAATACAGATGGGACACTGCAAATTCGCTCCAACGACTCCTAACCGTTGCATACAATGATATTATAAGTAAAAAGGTGTAGATAGGCCATAAGGGCTCAGCAAGCGGCACGTTAAAATGTAGACAAGTGACCAAACTGGACCTCAGTGTCGCGTCGCCGACGTCAACGGATGCACTTCACGTACCGAGTGCATTAAAAGTGACCCAAAAACACCGAAAATGCCGTCGTATGTTATGAGATATTGCACAAATTATACAAGAAAAATTTCTAAAACTCAAGGAATCACATATCATTCGTTAGTATACTATTTATCTTAATATTTTCAAAAAATCAAACATTATATTCGTAAAATATGGCGTCAGAAAAGAATAGACGTCAAATAGAGATAGACGTCATTACTGATCATAGAGTAAAATTATGCCTAAGAACAGACAAGTCAGCCTGACAGTAGGTAGGTATAAATGGTGGCACATTGTTTAGACTTAAATGTAATTTTTATTTTTGTTATGATGAGGTAGGATAAATTAAATACATACATATAGTGTATGTAACACTATTATATTCAAATCAAAACATTAATTGTTTACTACCTACTTTCAATGCAATTTTCCTACTTTATTACTTTTACTACATGAACTCATGAGTGAATCAAATTTTTAGGCAAAAATCACGGTTTTGCGGTAAAATGTCATATCTGATTATTATTCTATATAGTTTCTAGTACACGAGACGACGCACTGTCGCAAATTATATTTGTCTCTTTTTCGCCCGCGATAACTGAATCGTGCCATCCAAATTTGATGTATAAACGTAATTTAGTGTGCTATTGCAATATTAAGTTATTTATGTGTGCATTAGTGTGCCGATTCTGAATATCGAATGTTGTATATGTAACCTATCTACACCTTTTTACTTATAATATCATTGGTTGCATACATATACTATAAACGGTTAGGAGGAGTAGTGGGGCGCGTCTTCGTGGATTGCACTATCTATACAATCGTCTGTAATCTCGCGTGTTCAGGCTTTTTATAAAGCCTTCAAAAATGGCAACATTTTATAAGTGCTTATTTTGGTAACATTGTTAGCTGTTAATGTCATAGTGACGTAATTACAAGTTCATAATTTTATCTATGGTTACTTTCCCGCCAATACCTTAACAAAAAGTTTTGTAAACTCGTGTGAAATAAAATAGTAATACCACAGATTAATACAGATGGGACACTCCGCAAAATCATTTAAATAAAAAGCGACTCTTGCTACGACACAATAAAGTGCAATTCAGGTCGCACAACGCTTATTACCTACAGTTATATTCACCTACAAGTTGCCTCTCTTTCTATCGCGCAACTCTTATACCTTATACCTTCTGACTCGTTAGGGTTGTCTTCTTTTACGACGCGGCGCGTGAGTGAGTATCGAACTAACGTGCTCTCCGGCCGGTGCGCGGCAGCCCACACTGAATTGACCCAGTGAGATGAGCCCGCCGCGTACTTGTAGCTTCATACCTAAACTGCGGAGTGTCCCATCTGTATTAATCTGTGGTACTATGGTCTGCTCTAAAAGTCATTATCTGCCTAGCCTTTTCCCAACGATGATGGGGTCGGCTTCCAGTCTAATACTATACCAGTACTATACTAATACCAGTGTTTTACATGGAGCGACTGCCTACCTGACCTCCACAACCCAGGTACTGGATAATACGATACCCCTTAGTAAGACTGGTTGTCAGACTTTCGTGCTTCTGACGACCCGTAACGACTGTCAAAGATCCACGAATGACAGCCGGGACCAACGGCTTAACGAGCTTCCCGAGGCACGGAGGAGTTTCGGTATGTAAAGATGGTCATGCATCCACAGACTAACCGCGGCAAGCGTACCTTAACCTAGTATAAGATATTATGAAAAGCTTAATATTACTACAGACCATGTTGCCTTTCTGTTGCTTGCGGGAGGTTCGTGGCTCAATGATAACTGCGGCACGGGTCGATCAAACGTTAAGCTACGCTTTCCAAGGTCGGTCCGTGGATGGGTTACCATCCATTAAGCGCCGTTTACACGGTGCAAGTTTCTGGAACGTACAAGAGCAATAATTGCATGCCATAAAGCACGTTCAAGTTTTTTGACATTTAAGAATTGCATGAAGTGTTTACACGCGTGCGATTCCATAAAATGGCATGTACAATAATTGAATGAAAGTTTTTCCATTCAATAAAATCGCATGCGACTTTCACCAGGCAATAAAATTGACAGGCGATTATTGCATGCAAGTTTTGCCTAGAAGTGATATTTCATTTAATTTTATTGAACGTCTTCTCAAGATATTTTTCAAGTTGTTCTTGATTTGATTTCTTGCCTCAAATTAGCAACAACGATTACCACACCCTCACTCACCGCATCAATGACAGCACAAATGTCAGATCATGCCAGAATTGAATGCGATTTTATTGTACGAGCAATTATTGTATGTGCTGTGCGATTTTATTGAACATTCTTATACCAGTTTTGAAAGTTGCCCGTATCGTGCAATAATATTGTACGTGTTGTTTAGACGGTGCCAGATATTTTCCCTTCAATTTTATGGTATGCCATAGGCAATAAACTTGCGCCGTGTAAATGGAGCTTTACATTCCGTGAGGTTTAAGCTGAGCTTTGCATTTTTGTGAGTGCACATAGATAGATAGTGTAGGTGTGACGTCCGGCATAGAGCGAGATTAAAACCGGTTTATACTGGTTTTTGGCAATCGGCTTTTGTTCTTTTGGTGCGAGAGGCCATGACCAAAACCATGTCATCAACACAAACGGGATATTTACCTTGTTTACTGTTATTACATCCGAGTTCCCGATATTTCGGCACTGTTGCAATCACCATGATCATGGATAAACTCACAGTGCCGAAATATCGGGAACTCGAATATAATAACAGTAAACATGGTAAATATCCCGTTTGTGATAGTAATAATTTTAGTGACCATGACAGTTTAAAAACTTATATCAAAACCAAGTCGTATCGTTGTAAAACGTAAAACGATAGGAGATTTTGTCTTATCGTTTTGGTTCATTTTGGTGATCACTCACGAAACGCAAAGCTTAGCTTACGGCTCATGGACTGTACTTCTCCGTGCCTCGGAAAGCACGCAAAGCTGTTGGTCCCGGGACTCCCGGGTTATCATTTATTAGATCATTGGTAGTCAGAAGCCTGAATAGTATGACAACCAGTCTTACCAAGGGGTAATCGTCTTACCAAATAACAACCACGGACCCCACGGGGTTGTACGGTCGGAGTACAATGCTTCTTTCTCTCTTAGCATAATCACCTATAATGTTCCTGCAGCGTCAATGAAAGGCGAGGGTTAGCGACACACTAATTTATTGACCAAGTTTACAGTCTACCCACCACCATACAAATATCATACTAGCTAATATCGGTACATTTCTCCCCTTTAAGCTACAGCATAATCTAAAATATAAAATCTAAACAATTAACAAAGCATGTTATTTAGTGACTCCTGGTCGAGCCCTATTATAAGCCCGCAGAGCACGAGCAGACGCACCTGGCGGTGGTGGTGGTGTCTCCGGCCCGGATGCCGCTTCAGTATCAGTGCTCTGTGACTTTTCACCAATGCCGTCAGACGCGTCCTCGAACGTGTCTTCAGCCTCCTCACGGACCGAAGGAATCCCTCGGTCAGGGGATAAATCTTTGCTCTCGGAAACTATGCTAGTCCGCGATAACGAGTGGCGGTTCTTGTTTTGTACGGGCATAATTTGATCGACATGTCTACGCCAACCGACTCCACGTCCAACGTCTACCTTGTACGAGACCGGTCCAGTCTGATCGACGATTGTTCCCGACAACCACTTGTCCCCCCTCGCGGTGTAGTCGCGGGCCAGCACCGCGTCGCCCGGCGCCAGCGCGCGCGTTGTGCCGCCCGCAGCGGCCACTTGCCGCTCCTGCGCCGAGCGCACTACCGCAGACACGTCAGGCCGCAGCGCATCAAGGCGCCCGCGGAGCCTACGCCCTTGCAACGCCACCGCAGGGGAGACACCAGTGGTTGCATGTTGACAATTACGATACTTGAATAAAAACTTACTAAGTGCCGTGGCGACGTCCTCGCCCTCGTACAAAGCACGTTTGATCGCTTTCTTAACGGTTTTTACCGCATTTTCTGCTGCACCGTTTCCCTGCGGTCTGTAAGGAGCTGTGGTCACGTGTTTTATACAATTTTTTTTACAAAACGTTTTAAATTCCTGTGAGAAAAATGGTGGGCCGTTGTCAGTGACGAGTAAAGATGGTAAGCCGAACCGGGCAAAAATTGTTCTCATTGCTGTGATAGTCGCCTGCGCGTCCGTCTTACTCATAGCAATAGCTTCTATCCATTTCGAGTTTGCGTCCACCATAATTAAATACCGTTTTCCCCCACAATCCCCGAAGTCTGCATGCACTCGCTGCCACGGATGCAGCGGGAACTCCCAAGGGTGCAGCGGCGCGTGCGGCGGCGCGTCGCGCACGGCGCGGCACGCCGTGCACGCGCGACATACCTCCTCTATGTCCCTGTCTAGACTGGGCCAGTACACATAATTCCTTGATAAATTCTTCATTTTATTCATTCCCAAGTGCCCATCGTGAATTTCATCTAAAATTTGTTTTTGTAATGTGTCCGGTATGACAATCCTGTATTTATAGATGAGGCAACCTAATTCTACAGCTAAATCCTGTTTTCTTGAAAAATACGGTTTCTCAGTATCCGACACTGTCAACGGCCAACCAAATGTGACATATCCTTTAACCTTGCATAACAATGTATCTTTCTCCGTCTCCTTAGCAATATCCTTAAAGCTAATTGGAATTGTTTCCTCTATTAAATTGATGTAAGTGACAGCGTCCACTAAGCGACCCTCCTGTGGTAGCGGTAGCCTCGATAAAGCGTCGGCCGGCCCATTGTCAGCTGAGCGGACAAATTCCACAGTGAAGTCGTATGCGGCCAAGCGCGCCGCCCACCGCTGCAGCCGGCTGGCAGCGGTCTGTGGAATGCCACTCTTAGCACCAAAAATGTGTGTCAACGGCTGATGGTCCGTGCGTAATATAAAACTCCTACCGAACAAGTATTGGTGGTGCTTTGTTATACCAAACAATATCGCGAGTGCCTCCTTATCGAGTTGACTATAATTTCGCTCGGCCGCGTTAAGTGTGCGGGACACACAGCTCACCGGGCGCTCGCTGCCATCGGAGTAGCGGTGAGCCAACACCGCGCCTAGCCCATACGCACTGCTGTCTACCGCGAGCACGAGCGGCCGCCCCTCCTCGTAATGTGCTAACACTCGCTCGCCCAGGAGAACTCGCTTAGCTTCTATGAACGTCTGCTCACAACTAGCATCCCATTTCCAACGAACATCTTTTTTTAGTAAATTATGTAAAGGAAACAACAGTGTGCTCAAATTACTAATGAATTTTCCGTAATAATTTAACATTCCCAAAAAACTTTTCAGTTGGGTTATATTCTCTGGTCTGGGTGCGCTGGAAATAGCCTCCAGTTTAGCAGTGTCTGGCCGTAAACCCATTTTGTCTATAACAAAACCTAAGTATTTTACGCTCTCTTGTAAAAAACTACACTTACTTAACTTTACTGTTAAACCCGTCTCGCGTAACCTTTCGAGTACAGCTCGTAAATTACTAATGTGTTCTTTATCATTAGCCCCCGTTATGCAAATGTCATCCAGAAAAACAACACAACCCGGAATACCACGTAGGGTTTCCTCCATTAATTTCTGGAACTTCTCGGGTATGCACGCTAGTCCGTACGGCGTGCGACGGTAGGCATACGTCCCGAGGTGAGTTGTAATTGCTGTATACGGTTGTGACTCCTCTGTTAATAAACACTGTTCGTAAGCGTGAGTGAGATCTATTTTCGTAAATTTTTCTCCTCCGCTTAAGTTCGCGAACAACTCATCAATGCGGGGTAAGGGATAATAGTCTCGCTTGAGTTTTGGATTAATTGTAATTTTGTAATCCCCACAAATGCGTATTTCCCCATTTTTTTTAACAACTGGCACAATGGGCGTTCCGTAGTCAGAATAGTCGACGCGGTATATGGAGCCGTCGGACTCCAGTCGCGTCAGCTCGCGCTCCACGCGCGCGCGCAGCGCCAGCGGCACAGGCCGCGCCCGCACGTACACAGGTTCATCGTTAGTCAGCTGTAGTCGAATGGCTCGCTTACAAGTACCTAACTTATCCGTAAACACTTCAGGAAATTCTGCACATAAGCGATTCACGAATTCATTGTCGGTTATCTTATTCAGATTTATATGTGTTACCTTCAGGGCCCGCAACCAATCTCGTCCCAGTAATGGGCACGCTCCGTTTTTAATTACATACAGTGGCAAGGATTTTACTTCTACATCTCGTAACCTAACTCGGACTTCTATAAAACCAAGCGATTCGATGCATGAACCGGCATAACTACGTAACATCAAATTATCAGTCTTAATTATTTTATGCGAAAATTTGCGGTTATACATGTCTTCACTGATTGCCGAGATACGACTACCGGTGTCGATTTCACACTTGGTCTCAAAGTTATCTATGATGACGTTTATAAAGTACGGTTTATTACCCTTACCTCCAACTACAATCTTAAATAAATCGTCTGAATCGTCCTCACTATTCAAATAGTTTTGCCGACTGTCTGCCCGGTTGCCACTACTTTTCACTGATTTGCACATCACTCGTAAATGACCTCTTTGTTTACACTCGTCACAATTATAATTCACATAACGGCACCTGTCCGCGCGATGCGCCTTACCGCAACGCCAGCATGCTGGCGCGGCCGCCGCGCCGCTCCGCGATGTGCTCGCCGTGCGCTCCGTGCCCGCCGCGCCTGTCGCGCCGGCTGGGCCAGCCGCACCGCCCGCGCCAGCCGATGAGCGCGAGCCGCGGGCGCGTCCTCGCCCCCCGCGTGTATAGTGCAGGTCCTCGCCTGCCTCGCCGCCGGCACCTGAGGTCGTCGTCGGCACCGTGCTGCCGCTCACCTCCGCGTGCTTCTCTGCAGCCTCCAGTGCTAGTGCTAACTCCACCGCCTCCTTATATTCGATTTTCCTTTCGGCAAATATTCTTGATCGCATTGCGTCATTTGTCAAACCCGAAACAAACTGATCTCTTAGGTTTTCCTCGAGCGTTGAACACTTCTTACATTTGCCGAAATTACAAGTTGTTGCCAGATGTTTTAGTGCCTGTAAATATTCCATCAAGGGTTCGCCGGCCCGTTGTCGCCGCAGCCGGAACACGTGGCGCTCGGCGATCTCGGATCGCTGCGGTTCCAAATGATCGGAAACTAGCTTCACCAATTCCTCGTAAGTTTTGTTCTCGGGAAAGTCGGGGGAACACAGGTCACTCATCAACGAATAGGTGGCTTCGCCTACGACTGTTATTAACATCGGCACTTTTAGGTCATCTTTTACGTCGTTTAGTAAAATGTACTGATTAACCCGCCGTATATAAGCAGGCCATTGTTTCGAACTGATATTGAACGGTTCTAACTTCCCGATTGGCATCTTGATAATCGTAGGTCCTACGTAATTTTGATATTGCACGCCTAATAAAATATCCTGAGATCCAAATAGAATCAAAAAATATCCCGTACTCGTCGCCAATGCAGCGTCAATGAAAGGCGAGGGTTAGCGACACACTAATTTATTGACCAAGTTTACAGTCTACCCACCACCATACAAATATCATACTAGCTAATATCGGTACAGTTCCCACCACTGCTCACTGCACAGGCCTCCTCTTTGTGAGATGTTGTGAGCCGTAATTCACCACGCGGGTCCAGTACGGGTTGGTAGATGTCACGTCTTCGGATTCTGGTTTCCTTCACCGTTTTGAGGGCAGTGGTGGTGAAAATAATTTATACAAAGTAAAACGCCTGTGTGGGTTCGAACCTACGACCGACACCTCGCAAGTCGCGGTCTTTACCACTGAGCCACCACTTGTTCTCCCTGGATTCCTGGCTGCTTTCTCTGTAATTAATCTTGATTACTTTGTGAACAGGAGGGCGAGGCGTGCGACGGCGCCGGCGTGGCGGCCGCGCCTCCCACCATGGCAGATGTCATACGGTGAGTGGACCGTGCCCTGAACCTCGCGCGAGATGTATAGAGGAAGACATGATGTGGCAACTCCAAATCATCATCCTCCTACCCATGTTGCGCCAACCCCACGTAACGTGGGACTTGGTACGTGGGGTTGGCGCAGCACGATTCCTTCTTCCATTCTCTTTCATTATCACTCCTTTCTCTTTCATTATTATACATACCTCACACAATCCATCCATCTTTTCTTTTACTTTACTTTTGACCTTCTTCTCCCTCCCCATCCATCAACATTTATACTATAACTCTTTTAGTCATATCTGGTGAGTTGCGAATCTGGTGAGTTGCGAATCTGGTGAGTTGCGAATCTGGTGAGTTGCGAATCTGGTGAGTTGAGAATCTGGTGAGTTGCGAATCTGGTGAGTTGCGAATCTGGTGAGTTGCGAATCTGGTGAGTTGCGAATCTGGTGAGTTGAGAATCTGGTGAGTGGCGAATCTGGTGAGTTGCTCATAAGCGTTTCTTCCCGCCTGGACCCTCCTCATCTCTATTTTGTTACGGTCGTGAATTATAGGTATATTTTATAGTAAGTACGTATGTATGTGTATTATTCGTTTATAACCTATTTATGTACTTGTATACATAGTCTATTTATAATTAATTAAGATATATTTTTAGTGTTATTTCTATTTATTCCTCTCAAACTGAGCACCTGCCATAAATCTCTTCACCATCCTTGGTTGACTAGTAGAGAATGCCTAAGGCATTAAATCCGCCTTTGTACAGCTTAGCTTAGTGCGAAAAGTTTAAATAAATAAATAAATTGTACATCAACATACACTCAGGGCCTGAAAATTGCAAAAATCGGAAGAAAATTTGAATTTCGCGACTACCTTAGAGTTTTCCCGTTAAGGCTCCTCCTTCCTAAAATACGGCGTAACTAAGTAACTTTGTGACCATCTTTTACAGTAACTATAGCTTCTTTTTGATAGGAAAAAATACACAGCAATCTACAACACATAAGAAGTGATTTCATTTGTCCTGAAATGTATTTTAGTTTGTAGAACTAAGTAAAAAAAATCTAAATCCAGGTCTATTACTGTCTATTTATTCTAGTTTTTACCATATTACTCCTACAATTTTCATTAAACGTGTTTATTTTATGCAGTTCTCTACAAAATAATAAGGAATGATTTCATGTCATTACTTTTTTAGTCCAATCAATTGATTTTTTGTAAATCGGTAATTACTTCATATTTTGCAAGCGTTGTGTCATCGCGCTTCTCTTTCTTTTCTATGCAGTCCGACAGTGACCGCGATTTTTAGGGAACGGCATTAGTGTTACCAAGTGTTAAGCTGATGTTCTATCTCCCTCTATTGCAGAGAGAGGAAGAAGAAGGCGGCGGGCTCCGGGCTGGGCACGCTGCGGCGCCGCATCGCGCTCGTGCGGCGCCCGCGCGACAACCGCCCCGACAGAGGTACGTACTGAACAGTTTTATCTTGCACCAACTTTAATCTAGAGTTCAGGCAGGCTAAACGCAGAAAAAAAAATTTCTTTCTTATTTGCAAAATAGTTGGGCAAACGTCATCTAAAACTGTTCCTAATTTCAAGTTGATAGCATTAGTAGTTCTTGAGATATCCAGCTGTGACAGACGGACAGACAGACTGACTGAGTCGCACCATAAGGGTTCCTTTTTTACCATTTTGGTACGGAACCCTAAAATTGTGAGAATGTGCAAACAGTGCTCTTTGATGCCCCAAATGCCCTAGTCAAAGTCAAGCCTAGGTCAAGGGGTCTTAAAAATTCGAAGGGGGGCTCTCTTCGAATTTTTAAGACCCCTTGACCCCTTGTGAAACTCATTGGTGATCCCTGATGTAGCTCATATAACCAACTCCACCGCCAGGTTGCGAGCACGCCCGCTTCATCCGCTCCGTGGTGAGCTCATGGCGCCTCGCGGAAGTGTTCCTGCTGTGCGAGGAGCTGGAGGCGGGAGCCGCCCTGCGCGACCTGGTGACGCAGGCAGAGCTGGCGCGGGAGCCCGCGGGCGCCCTGCACGCCGACCTGGCGCAGGCGTACAAAGACAGGTGAGGAGTAGCAGAGCTGCGAGCAGCTGGAGGGGCCGCCCTGCGCGACCTGGTGACGCAGATAAATGTTATTCTTTATTTCTACTATACTCCATTTACAATAAGATTAGATATTTAAGGTGATTGTGCTGTGTAGCCCGCGAAATTCAAATTTTCTTGCGTTTTTTTGCAATTTGCAGATCCGTGTCAGGCCATTCGTCGTATAAGAAACCAGAACGGATTAGGACAAGAAAACGAGCAGCGTTACTTTACAGCTGTTTATTCTACACGGAACTAACTTTAAAATACACTGCCATGTGCTTATATAATTTTCTACATCTAAAAACTGCAAATAGGTGGCGTGCCAAGCAACTTCCGGAAATAAAATATTAAATATTATTTTAATCATTTGGCAATCGACTTCCGTTCTCTAACCGGAAACAGAATTTACAGCACCGGAAGTTGCTTGCAGAAAATCTTAAATAATTAAATAAACTAACAAATTGATCTGCACCCGATCAACAAGATTTAGTTGCTTACCTACATTAAAACAAAAAGCTAACAGTCGTAACGAATCTGCACGAAATAACGCAATGAAATTATCCGACGCAAAAAATACAGTGGACAGAGAAGGGTTTAAAGAAAAATGTTAACCGAATAGAATAGTAAAAAATAGTTTGATATTCCCAATAAAAAATTTGGAAGTTGCTCCACAAAAATAAACTTTGGCGTTGAACATCTCTGTATTTTCAGGGATAACGACATTCATTTTTTTAAAGAATTTAATAGAATTACCATTTCTCCGGATAATTATTTAATTTGTTGTGTATATTCTGAATAATCTAAAGAAAACCCGGGAAATAAATGCACATTCGCAGCTTAGTCACATCTCGGCAAAACAAATATTGTTTTCAATTTTCAACCTTATTTCAAGCCAGCTAACGGTGACAATAGATTACGCGGCTGTGTGCCGTTTAAAATCGTAGTCTGTCCGCGTCTTAAGAGAGATGTATTGATGATTTTACTCTGCACAATCTTACAACAGTGTGGCGGCATCTACATCGCCACACTACGAACTATGCATCAATGACATGACGTCACGCAAAACCTGCATCGCGCAATTAGAGTTTACCACGCGATTAGCATATATACAACGTCCCAACATCAACCGTTGGGCAGTAGCCCACCAGACACAACACCCGTCTGGTCGGAGGATCCTCCCTTTTCAATAGAGGATGAGTGAACTTTACACCCTGTTCCTCATGCCTCTAAACTGGTGACCCCGAGCATGAACGTCGGGCAGTAGCCCACCCACCAGTCACAACACCCGTCTGGTCGGAGGATCCTCCCTTTTCTATGGAGGATGAGTGAACTTTACACCCTGTTCCTCATGCCTCTAAATTGGTGACCCCGAGCATGAACGTCAGCGCAGCCTTCGTGCAACTACATCAGCGTGACGTCATCAGCATCACTTCCTCAAGCTCTCGAGCGGCGAGTCACACAGCCAGCCAGCATCCACGGCTTCAACGGGTATCCTGACCACAGCATGCAGCGGACGCGCATTCCTGGTCATCACCCTCAGCCTCAACCTCAACCCAGCGCTGTACACTCCGACTCACTGGAGCATAACGCAGCGCCATCGCCACCCCGACTCACGGGGGAATTACCGCAGACTGTTCCGACTCACCGTGAACTATGCGGCACCCGGTTCCGACTCACTGGAACCACAACTGGCACTGGCAAGCATCGCAAGATACACGACTCAGCCCACTATCGACCTCCGGTCTCCGGAGGGGAGTGATGTGGCGGCATCTACATCGCCACACTACGAACTATGCATCAATGACATGACGTCACGCAAAACCTGCATCGCGCAATTAGAGTTTACCACGCGATTAGCATATATACAACGTCCCAACATCAACCGTTGGGCAGTAGCCCACCAGACACAACACCCGTCTGGTCGGAGGATCCTCCCTTTTCAATAGAGGATGAGTGAACTTTACACCCTGTTCCTCATGCCTCTAAAACAGCACACAAACACTCCAATTGCATGTCGACCGACAATACCCAGAAGAAGAAACAGGGTATGTACTGTACCTCATCCATACTTTGCTTTTACAAAAAGATTCTTTCTTTATCAAGGCCCATTTCTATATAATAGAATAAACGCTATAATTCCACTGCAAACATGTTGTAAGCTAACATGCAAAAAGCGGATTACTGAATTTCTTTGTACCAAAAACTATGATGATACCGAGTCCCTTCTTACAACAATGAAGTAATTCATTACACACTCACACACGGTGAGTGTGTAATGAACACACTCATACTCACACAGACACACTCACGCGCACACAATCACACACAACACACACGCGCGCGCACCACACATTCTTGTACTGGACTTTTGTTAATTTGTTCTTTTTGATAATAATTATGTAACAGTCTAATCAATACTTTTGTCTTATTTTCGGGAAATGAGCGCTGATTGTCCTTAATACAGGCTACTAAGTAACCTAGCTAGGACGTCAGTTCGTAAACTTGTATTGTTACCTACTCATCTCAGATGTATACTTATCCTAAGTTGTCAACCTACTTGTAACAGACTGTACCTCTTGTTTATGAAATAAATTATTATTTATTTATTTAACTTATATTCAGGATTCAGGATTCAAAAATTTTTATGGTTAAAATGATGTAAATACATATGTTTTACTGTCGCGTAACATATTTTGGTCAAGTTGCAACCTGACACGGACCTGCAAATTGCATAAAACGCAAGAAAATTTGAATTTCCCGGGCTACCACAGCGCACCCCCCTTACACAAACCTTTTTAACAGTCCTTTCAACCGATTTTGACTTCTATTCCGTAGGCGTAAGGATGGCATTAACGGCAAAGAAGTGGTTACAATACCAACTGTTTACTGCAGCTGCCATTTGTCATGCCACCAACGCAATAGAAGTCAAAATCGGTTGAACGGACTGTAAAAAAGGTTTGTTTAAATGTCTTAATCTTATTGTAAACTAGTTGCGCCCCACGGTTTCACCCGCGTAGACCGGGATAAAAAGCCTATGTGTTAATCCAGGGTGTCAGCTACTTCCATACCAAATTTTATCAAAACAGGTCCAGCCGTTGTAGCGCAAAGAAGTAACAAACATACACAATCACAAACTTTCGCCTATAGAATATTAGTGTTATGCAGTATAAGGCTATCGAGGAGCTCGTGGCTAAGTAATAACAGCCGCACGGGTCGATCCATCAGGTTAAGCTAGTGGTTCCGTGGTTGGGTGACCAACTCTACACACCGAGACTCCTCCGTGCCTCGGAAAGCACGTTAAGCCGTTGGTCCCGGCTGTCATTCGTGGATCTTTGACAGTCGTTACGGGTCGTCAGAAGCCCGAAAGTCTGACAACCAGTCTTACCAAGGGGTATCGTATTACCCAGTAACTGGGTTGTGGAGGTCAGATAGGCAGTCGTTACATGTAAAATACTGGTATTCAGCTGCATCCGGTTAGACTGGGAGCCGATCCCGACGTAGTTGGAAAAAGGCTAGGTAGATGATGAATTCTATAAACAATCGTATTGCATTTTTATCACTCAGAACACCACATTAGTCATCATCATCATCATCATCATCATCATCATCATCATCATCATCATCATCATCATCATCAACACCATCATCAACACCATCATTAACACCATCATCATCAT
Organism: Cosmia trapezina; assembly: GCA_905163495.3. Classification (NCBI taxonomy): domain Eukaryota; kingdom Metazoa; phylum Arthropoda; class Insecta; order Lepidoptera; family Noctuidae; genus Cosmia; species Cosmia trapezina. The sequence continues at coordinate 2,292,810 of LR991046.1, read as the reverse complement.
CATCATCATCATCGCGACACCACACTGTTCAATGCGAAATAGAAATGAAAATATCTGTCTTGCTTTCTATAAGAGAGAGAGAGAGAGAGACAGACAGAGAAACATGCGCACGCCGCACGGCTTACAATAGCTACCTATAGCAAAAAGTGTCGTGACAACTTTTCGTGAGACTTTTTTCCGTCTAGCCCCCTTTCACAACGCGCGATAAGGAACTTCGTTCCAAAAAGCAAAGTGTAACTATGAGTTACACACAATATTTGAATATAAAATTTAACCATATTGGTTTTGTACTTTTTACGTGATACTGTAACAAAAAAAACCGGTCAAGAGCGAGTCGGACTCGCGCACCGGGGGTTCCGTTCCGATTTCTGAAAAAGTATGCTATTTAGAGACATCGTTTTATTTTTCCTGTAATCTTTACATAAACTTCTATCACATAGAATAATTTCAGATTTTTTGCTTTGCAAACTTCGGATTTAAGGGGGGGGGGGGGGCTGTTTGCACATTCTCAACCCCCCCCGGGTTGAGAATGTGCAAACAGCGTTCTTTCATATGATACCCCACTTTGAATTTTTGAGACCCTCCTTTCAGTCCCTGTTGCAAAAAAAAATATAAATATTTTTATTTTTTTCTTATTTGCAAAATAGTTGGTTAAACGTTATGTAATACTGTTCCAAATTTTAAGTTGATAGCATTAGTAGTTCATGAGATATCCAGCTGTGACAGACAGACAGACTGAGTCACACCATAAGGGTTCCTTTTTTACCATTTTGGTACGTAACCCTAAAAACCTGTCATAGACAAACAGACAAAAATGGTAGAATTGGCATCTGTTGGTGATTCTTTAACACCCCAACTATTTTTTTTTTAAATATTAGGTCTTTACCTATGCAATTGCCGTTCTGCAGTACTGGCCATTTCAAATCAAAATAATTTTTGTTTGGCTAAGAATTCTAATTTCAAATTAATTTTATTTTAAAAACATGGATTTTTTTTTCCAAAAGTAGTCATTTGTTTATTGATTAGTGTTACATTTTCATCGCATTTCAATCTTTTTCGTCATCATGGATACGTTAAAAATTCGAGTAATTATGGAATATGAGTACCGTCGTGGCAGCAACGCGGCACAAGCGGCACGCAACATCAACGACGTTTACGGAGCTAACACTACAACCAACGCACCACCTGTTATTGGTTTGCTCGCTTCCGTTCTGGAAATTTCGACCTGAAAAATGAACCTCGCGGTCGTCCGAAGACTTTGGTCGACAATTACGAATTAAAGGCGATTGTGGAAGCTGATGATACACAATCTACGGCTGAATTAGCAGCAGCTTTCGACGTTAGCGTCAAAACAATATTGGTCCATTTGCGTCAAATTGGCAAGGTAAAAAAGCTTGACAAATGGGTGCCCCACGAACTCAATGATCGCCAGCGCGAAGTACGCGTCGAGACGTGCCTTGCACTGCTCAACAGACACACAAATGAAGGAATTTTGAACCGCATTGTTACCTGCGATGAAAAATGGATTCTGTTTGATAACCGCAAGCGCTCAGCAAGTTGGTTGGATCCTGGTTCAGCACCTAAACAATGCCCTAAACGAAAACTTACCCCTAGAAAAGTGATGGTCACTGTTTGGTGGTCTAGCGCCGGTGTGATTCATCACAGCTTCTTACCAAACGGGGTGAGCATTACTGCAGATGTGTACTGTGAAGAACTGAACACAATGATGGAGAAGCTGGCACATCTCCAACCAGCATTGGTCAATCGCTCGTCTCCGCTGCTCCTGCACGACAACGCGCGACCTCATACTGCACAGCAGACGGTCTCCAAGTTGCAAGAACTGGGGTTGGAAGCTCTCCGTCATCCGCCCTACTCACCAGACCTTGCGCCTACAGACTACTACTTTTCCAGAATTTGGATAACTTCTTGGTGGGAAAAAAATGCAATACCCGAGAGGCAGTACAAAATGCCTTTGAAGAATTTGTTGCCTCCCGACCAGCTGATTTCTTTAAGAAGGGCATGAATAAACTGCCACTGCGTTGGCAAAGATGCATTGATTGCATGGGTGATTAATTGATTGCAGGGGTGATTACTTCGATTAATACAAATAAAAAATACATGAAAAAAATTCGTTTAAATTTTTTCATACAAAACGGCAATTTCATAGGTAAAGACCTATTATTTGCAATGTACAGAAACGCCTCGTCTACAGATTTAAGGCTGTCGTTACTTACAATTGTTACAATTTGTTAAAATGCACTCCGAACTATTTCAACGCCTTGAGACACTGTTACGTTTAACACTAGATATCCGGATAGGCTAATTATTCCTCCAATGAAAAGCCAATTATATTACAGAAGTTGCTTTCCTATGGTTATAAGGTTATATAATAAATTACCGAAATCGTATAGGGAACTGCCAATCAATCGCTTTAAAACAGCGTTATTCAAATTGCTTGTAGAACAATCATTCTATTCTGTGAATGAGTTCCTAAATTTTAAAGAGTGACACAAGTAATTAATTAATATTTTTTATATATATATATATAATTTTATAAATGTTTGACATTATTATTCTCAATTTAATAATTATGATTTATGTTTTAAATTTATTGGCTTATTAATTTATGACAATGTATTAAATTATATTATTATTATTAGGTTGCATGCTAGTTTTAGCGAATTGTATCAGAAACTTTTAAAAACCCGACCATCTATAATGTACTACAATTCTTGCAATTAACCCCTCAAGTGTCGAATGCACCCCATGTGTGCATAAGAAAAACTCTTTTTTTTTTAGGTATATAAGCTTATATCACATATATATAAATGTAAAAAAACATCATCCGATGGAAAACCAATCATCATCATTAGTTGTGAACCTATGGAGTTCTTAGCTAACCCCCCTCCCCCCGCGTGTCAAATGCACCCAAAGTGTGCAAAAGGACAAAACTTTACATAATAGGTATATAAGCTTAGATCACATATATATAATCGTAAAAAAACATCATCCGATGGAAAAAATATCATTATCAGTAGTTGTGAACCTATGGGGTTCGCAACTAACCCCAACCCTCCCCACTCGCTGGGGTTTTGGGTCTAAAATTAGCCAAACTCAGACACTTGAGGGGTTAAAATTTAATTTCATTTAATTTTCATTACAGATGGTGGTGCGACGTGGAGCTGGTGGGCAGCGGCTGGTCGCTGGCCGCGCACCGCGCCATCCTGTGCGCGCGCTGCAGCTACTTCCGCGACCTGCTGCAGCGGTACCCGCCGTGAGTAGCCTTTTATAAATCAATAAATAAATATCCTTGGACATTTCACACAACGCCATCTAGTCCCAAGCTAAGCAACCTAATGCTTGTGTTATGGTAACGAGATGGCTGATAAACTACTTATATACATTTTTTTTTTTGTAAATACAGTGGATTTCGGGTATAACGACGATGAAGAGACCACTCTATTTTCGACGTTATATACGGAAGTCGTTACAGCCATACTTATTCAAAGTTTACTAAACCCAGTTTCTACTCAGAATATCACTTTTTAACTGAACCATAAATTGAACTGCGAAACATAGACGCTTCCCTACCTACTTAGCTGATATCTATAAACTAACTATATATATGGTAAAGGTCTCCACACTTGCTGACCATCTGTGTGGAAGTAAACAAAAGATAAGAAATGTTTGTGAAACAAAGAAATCTTTTGACGGCCGACTCCGGTCGCAGTATCTGCATGGGATTTCTAGGATTAGTTACAAATGATTCATTAAAAACAGTCGCTACACCCGAACTCGGCGTTACGTCCAAAGTCGCTATAGCCACATGAAGTTTGTACTAAAGTATGCTTTAAATTCAAGGGACTTAGATTTAACGTCGCTATAGGTAAATGGTCGCTACAACCAAAGTCGTAATAAATGAAATCCACTGTACATACATATTATAGATAGAAAAACACCCAGACTCGGAACAAATACTTGTAGGTCGTACAAATATTTGTTCGAACCCGCGACATGCTGCGTAGCAGTCAATCGCTCAACCACTGCGCCAACCGTGTCGTCAAATTTATTTGTCCTTGTCCGACTGCCTACAACTTGGAATCCAGTCATTAGCAAGTGCAAGCAACGCTGGTCGTCCGACGAGGTCCGCCAGTGTGTAGACGTCCTTAGTGTTGTGTGTAGAAGTACCGACAGTGACAATAATAAAAATTGTGGTGACCAAGTGAGGATAGATGCACATACCTGCACTTTACGAAGACGTCGCTGAGCTGTCATCAGTCCTCCCGTGACCACGATCGCTGCAAGGCGGTCGAAACGTCGGGAAACAAGTAGGTATAGTGGTACCCAACTGATAAGGCGCGTCGTGAATCTTCATTCGCACGAAAAGAAAGTATAGCCCCGAAGATTAACGAGAATGCTTAAAACTTACAATCAACCTTAGATCACTACTATAAGGTTCATAATACACTGCAGCTGTTAGTTAAAAGAAAAAGAAAGAAAAATCGTTTATTCTGCACAAATAAAACGCACATTAGAAAATAAAAAAATAACAAAGTACGCACATTATGCAAAGTAAGCAAAAGCCTCGTATCCAAGTTGTCTTTTGTTATCAGACCAAAGACAACAATTTAAAACAGTAATTCTACAATACTACTTAGCCTATGAACTCTACATTGCCTCTGCTCTGTGTTGTGACACTAGTTCCGTCTCACTCGCAAGTATGGCGGCCGACTTACATCATGGCGGCAGCTGCCGACCAATAGCGGTACAGGAAAAAGAAGCGCGGTGCGTGGAGCGTGCCGATTGGTCGGTAGCATTTCCCGCGCTTTGAAAATTCATCTTCTGCGCAGGTACATCGATAAGCCATATCAGTTGGGTACTACCATAGATATAAGAAGGAGATGTGCCCAGTATGTTAAATAAAATGTATCGGAACCCTGAACAACATTTTTAAATTTTGCCATGCAATACGGCTCGCCGTAAGGGCCAGAAGAACGATGCTTTGTCTCTTTTTTTCCTAATTATTTCGTAAATATGTGTCTCACTTCCACACTTCACACTGTAATCATGGCAACGTCTAGGTGTATAATGTCATTGGTTAAAATGTATCGGAAGCCTGTGTCTCCACTTTTCCCTTTGTCACTTTCATGATTTTACAGACAAATACGGTAAAATACTTGTGCTTACATATGGAAAGTGATTCCATGATTTACATGGCTTCGGTTTTTACAAGAAACCACTGAACAACACGGCATTCTTATAAATTGTCACGGTCACAGTCGAAAGCGCACTAGTTCGCGGAGACGGAATTTGTACTATGAACGGCTCATACTGAGCATGTCGTGCGGACACGGATTCGCCCGCTTGCCACTTCTCCTGTTTTTTTATATTTCTATGGGTACTACTGTATTGTTATACGTTTTTAAACTATGCACCATGTTATTGCAGGTCGTGCTGCCGCGTGCCGCTGGAGGGCGCGGGCGCGTCGCTGTCGCGCGACGAGCTGGAGGCTTGCGTGCTGGCGCTGTACGCGGGCACGTCGGTCTGCTCGCTCGGCACGCTCTGCGCCGTGTGTGCCAGTAAGTACTGTAGGAGACTCACACTCCACCATAAGTCGGCGTTCCCACGAGGGTAATATCGTGGCGGGATTTTATCGCGCACTGGATTTTCAACTCTCGTTGTTGAGCCGAGCGTTGAGAATCCAACCTAACAAAAACAGAGTGCATCCCAGCGCGACGAAAAACACACTGTTGGATTTTCAACTCCCGGCGCTAAGCAGAGAGTTGAAAATCCAGTGCGCGATAAAATCCCGCCGCGATTTTATTACGCTCGTGGGAACGCCGACTAACTAATTGCGTTGTGGCGACATCTATCATTGTATCGACATCCCTCATCATGTCACTCAATGAAGATAAAAAAAAACCGGTCAAGAGCGAGTTGGACTCGCGCACCGAGAGTTCCGTTCCGATTTCTGAAAAAGGGTGCTAGTTAGATACAAAGTTTTATTTTTCCTGTAATCTTTACATAAACTTCTATCACATAGAATAATTTCAGATTTTTCTCTTAACATTTTTCGTCAAAAGTCGAAAACTATGCGGCCTAAAAAAAAATGTTTGAGAATGTGCAAACAGCGCTCTTTCATAATTATGATACCCCAAATGCCCTAGTAGCCCCACTTCAAATTTTTAAGACCCCCTTCAGTCTCAGTTGCAAAAAAAAATTGTTGGGCAAATGGTCTGTCACAGCTGGATATCTCAAGAACTACTAATGCTATCAACTTTAAATTTGAAACAGTTTTAGATGACCGTTACCAAACTATTTGCAAATAAGAAAGAAATAAAAATATTTATAAATTTTTTGCAACAGGTACAGAAAGGGGGTCTTAAAAATTCAAAGTGGGGCTACTAGGGCATTTGCAAATAAGAAAGAAATAAAAATATTTATAAATTTTTTGCAACAGGTACAGAAACGGGGTCTTAAAAATTCAAAGTGGGGCTACTAGGGCATTTGCAAATAAGAAAGAAATAAAAATATTTATAAATTTTTTGCAACAGGTACAGAAACGGGGTCTTAAAAATTCAAAGTGGGGCTACTAGGGCATTTGGGGTATCATAATTATGAAAGAGCGCTGTTTGCACATTCTCAAACATTTTTTTTTAGGCCGCATAGTTTTCGACTTTTGACGAAAAATGTTAAGAGAAAAATCTGAAATTATTCTATGTGATAGAAGTTTATGTAAAGATTACAGGAAAAATAAAACGATGTCTCTAAATAGCACACTTTTTTAGACATCGGAACGGAACCCTCAGTGCGCGAGTCTGACTCGCTCTTGACCGGTATTTTTTTTTTCGCGCCGACCCCAAATAAATTGGGATAAGGGCAGGAGAATGATGATGATGATGATTCATATCTATGAATATTGTAATGTAAAATTTAGAATAGTTTTAGATGACCTTAACCCAACTATTTTGCAAATAAGAAAGAAATTAAAATATTTATATTTGTTTTGCAACGCGAGTCCGACTCGCTCGCTATGTAGTCCGACAGAAACTGCGGTCCTGTCTCTAAATAGTACACTTTTTTAGACATCGGAACGGAATGACGCCTACGACTAATTAGATTTGACCTTATAAGTACAGGGTGATTTTTTAATGACCAGCCAAATTTTCACAGGGTGTTCTACCCATGAATATGAACAACTTTCACTATGGGACCAACTTTGAAATCGCAAAAAAAATATCAGCTGTTTCATACATTTTGATCGAGTAGGTATTGAACTTTTGTAGGAAACCGCTGGTTTTTTTTTCGTGATTTCAAAGTTGGTCCCATAGTGAAAGTTGTTCATATTCATGGGTAGAACACCCTGTGAAAATTTGGCTGGTCATTAAAAAATCACCCAGTATACAGGGTGTAAGGGACAGCCCTCCGCATACTGAATGGGGTGAATTCATTATATCATACTAAGATGACCGGTACATAAAGTTATTTCAGGAACGATATGGGAATCCAATAAACCTGATTTGTTTGTTTTTGTGCAAAAATCGGAACGTCTGTTACTGGTTGGGAGGGGTAGGTAATAGGTATGCGGTGAGTTCGATGAACTCTGTAGCTAGACAGAAAGTGAACAGCTAATTTCACGCGTTGTTCGTTAGAGTATTTCAACATCCATTGCCGGTTTTTTTTTGTTTTTTTTTTTTTACGTAAATGGAGTGCTGCGAACACACAATGTAACTTTACATTGAAATAAAGAAAATGTAACTGAAAAAAATATTTAAAAAATTAAAATTTTCCTGAAAAAAATTCCGGTGGAATATGATTCAAAATGAGGAGCTGAATGCACCCTGTGAGTTTGCGGAGGGCTGTCCCTTACACCCTGTATTATTTTACAAAGTGACTGAAATGAATAATTTGATCATATTCTTTTGTTTCGTTACAGAGTGGGATCGCGGCGTCAACGCGGACGGTGACCTGGACATCATCAACGTAGACAATAATGGCAGTGAGTGTTAATAACATCAATTAATCTGCCCAGCCTTTTCCCAACTACATCGGGGTCGGCTTCCAGTCTAACCGGATGCAGCTGAATACAAGTATTTTACATGTAGCGACTGCCTATCTGACCTCCACAACCCAGTGACTGGGTAATACGATACCCCTTGGTAAGACTGGTTGTCAGACTTTCGGGCTTCTGACGACCCGTAACAACTGTCAAAGATCCAGGAATGACAGCCGGGACCAACGGCTTAACGTGCTTTCCGAGACACGGAGGAGTCTCGGTATGTAAAGATGGTTACCCATCCACGGACCAACCCCGGCAAGCGTAGCTTAACCTGACGGATCGACCCGTGCGGCTGTTATTACTTAGCCACGAGCTCCTCGAGATCGATTTTATTGCACGCAAATGTATTTTAGTGGTTGATAAATTAATTCAATTTTTGTGCATCATGCGATCATCTTTACATCAACTAGTCACTTATAGCACAGATTAATACAGATGGGACAATCCGCAAAATCATTTAAATAAAAAGCGACTTTTGCTACGACACAATAAAGTGCAATTCAGGTCGCACAATTCACCTACGAGTTGCCTCTCTTTCTATCGCGTAACTCTTATACCTTCTGACTCGTTAGGGTTGTCTTCTTTTACGACGCGGCGCGTGAGTGAGTATCGAACTCACGTGCTCCCCGGCCGGTGCGCGGCAGCCCACACTGAATTGCCCCCGTGAGCTGAGCTCGTCACGTACTTGTAGCTTCATACTTAAACTGTGGAGTGTCTAGGGTTCCCAGAAAGAAAATTTAAAAGTCCGGAGAAAAAGCCTGATTTCCATTGAAAAATCCTGAGATTTTCTCGAATTTTGTGAATTCTCTCGCAAACGTACAGTCTGTCAAAAAAGAGATGAAATGTATTCAAAGGGAACTACAATTTCTCCTTGCCCGGCAACACTGATTAAAAAAGTATATATCTGTCAAATTAGTCAAAACCAATCAAAACAAATTGGTGATTTCTGCATTTTCCATAAAAAACTTGGTTTAATGTGACTTTCGTCGAAGAGAAATGGGTAAGACTTATAAAAGTGGTACAAGGAAAGTGGTTTTTAAAGTTTTTCTGCGATGCTTAGCAGAATATAATGCCGGAAAATGTCTTTCTGAATTACATGATATTTACGGTCGAACAGCTGAAATGACTGATATGTGTATCTTATAAATGTGCTTATTTACTTTATCTGAACGTGTTTTAATGACTTTTCACGAAATTACTGTGAATCGGGACTATATTTTGTTGAATTGTTTACGTATTGTATAGGTTATGAACAATGTTTTACTTATAGGTCAACCAATAATTTTGATACTTGCAAAAAATATGACATTTTATTTACACGTTAGTTTTCTTTTAGAGTTTAATTTGAATATGTGTTTACAATTTCAGGAATATCAGAAAGTACTGTTCGCCGTATTGTAGATCAAGGGATGTCAAATGACGGTAAATTCGAATCACCTGGGAAACATAGGGGATATATCTGGGGTGGAATATTTGGAGTCTGATTTTGCGTTTTCTGAGTAGTTGTTTTTTTTTTTTGAAGTATTAAATATTTTGTTATAAAGCTGGAAGGGTTTTATTTCATCATCCAAGTGTACATTATTGACTAACTAGCTACTTCCATTTCGTTATCAATCTGCCTAGCCTTTTCCCAACTATCTTGGGGTCGGCTTCCTACACACGGTTAAATACACAAAAATAACAATTCCACTAAACAGTTTAGACTACCTATTTTATATTATACATTTATAACAGTAAACTCTTTCCATAAATTAAAAGTATCAAACATATTTAGGTAAACTATTCAGGGATACCCTGTAAGCAATAGTAGCGCCCTCATTAATTTTCAACTATTTCTTGACAGACTGTAATTTTTTGATGTTATTACTTCATACATTGTGGGCAACCATTATCAAGACCGTCGGTGTTCCAAGAGTACCAGAGCACAGTATGTAATTTTGGCTTACCTGTGGCCAGGTTCAGTTTATGTGTTTATTTGATAGCTTTTACTATTTTGGAGGCTTATCAAACACAATGACAATTTTTTTTTGAGTAGTTTTGGCTACATAGCAATTATCGAGAAAACCCCATAGAAACCATAGAAATGCAATATCTTTTTTCAGGTACATCATTAACGAATAAATTAAATATCTTCTCATTAAGAAAATACAAAACTATTATAGTGCCAAAAACTAGATTCGAAACGCGGATAATAAAGACGTTATTCAATGTTTTTAGCAAAAACATAAATATTTTTTTGCCGGTTTCTTTTTAAATTACCGTATTTTCTTTTTAATGGAAAATATGTACGACATAATAATACATTTGAATAAAAAATATCAGCTCAAAAGAATAAAGGGGTGATGAGATATATTTTTTTTAAATTTTTGTTTAGGGTTGGCAGAATGTAATGTAATGTTGTCAGTTGTAGAATCTAAGAAGTTTTGTAATGATGTCGCAACAAAATATGTACAAAAATATAGTTGGTACAACATGTCTGTCACCATGCACAAAATTTTAATGCATGGTGCACAAATTATTGATTGTATTCCTATACCTATAGGAATGCTCTCAGAGCAAGCCGGTGAATCACGCAACAAATTTTGGCGCTACGATCGTGAGCATCACACTCGTAAGTTCAGTCGTAAAGCGACCGTCCTTGACTTGATTCACCGAGCTTTAGAGTCTGCTGACCCGCTTTTGTCGAGTATGTCAATTGACAAGAGACAAAAAAACAATAAAAGGTCTAAAATTCCCGAAAAAGTTCTAAAACTTTTAAAGCCGACTCAGGATAACGTACTCATACACGGCGACCAGTTCTTGCAAAAAAACTGTCGATGTATTCGAATGTGATTCCGACGATATCAACATCGTGTTATCGTCAGACGAAGTATTTATCGATTGCGATAATGACGACATCGACAAAATGTAACTTTATTATTTGTTTTTATTTATCGTTTGGACAACCCTATTTCCATAGAAATTTCTAAAATATTTAGAAACGCTTTTTCTCACCACCCCTTTGAGTTACGTATGTAATTTTTTAGGACGTGATAAACAACAATTATGTACATATTTATAGCAAAGAAAAAAATGCGGTAATGATAGGGGTAAAAAAAAATTTAACTAAAAGTGATATTCAAAAATGTTCATGTATCTCATTAACAATCAAAGCTACAGCTCCTTAATTTTTTATATGGATAAATATTTTGATATTACGTCGTTTGTGGTATTGGAAAAAACGATGCCATTAATACTTTTGGAGAAAAAAAAACAATAACTTTTCTTTGAGGTCGTTGAACTTTCACAAAAAAAAATTTTTCTCTGCAATTATAGACAATTTTATTGTGGGAATTTTTACCAATTATTAAGTATCACAAGTTCTTTCGAATTAATACATAAAATATATCTGGCCACATCTAAGTCAAAATTACACACTGTGCAGAGGTAATGCGTATTTGTCAATACCTATTTGCTCTTACAGCCCAGAATGCACACGCAGAAAGAGTTTTTTCTCTAATGGGGGCTTAATGGTCGAATGAAAGAAACAGACTAACGGTGTCTTCAGTCCGAGCTTTACTTTTAACACACTATCATTTGAAGATTTTAACGTGCAAAGCATTTTATAGAACGGAGTTAAAAGACAAAAGTTTACATAAAAAGGTATCATCGCAAAATAACTAGGATAAAACTGATGATTAGAATAGGTTTCATAGATTTTACGTGTTGATTTTATTTGTGCAATTCACATGACCAAAGTTGATTTTTAACCCTAGGAGTGTCCCATCTGTATTAAGGATGATGCGCCAGGGTAGCCCGCGAAATTCAAAATTTCTTACGTTTTTTGCAATTTGTAGGTCAGTGTGAGCTTGTATGCTGATTAACATATGATTCGCGGCCGTAATGAGGTAAATGCTAACTTATGGAGTTGTATTGCTGATTCTAATGATTATAATTCCGTAAAGCCATATTAGCTATCATATTTTAATCAGCATACAAGCTCACACTGACCTACAAATTGCAAAAAACGTAAGAAAGAAGGACGGTCAAATCGTACCTGACTACGAGGCGGTGGTGTACAGATATGCCATATATATGTAAAAATCTAGTATTTTTTAAGGTCTTAAAAAACATAAGAAATAGATATTTAAGTCGCCAGAAAAAAAAGCACAAACACATTTTTTTTTAATAGCATAATTTGCAAATTATTTAGAATAACATGTTCAGAACGCACCTTTGACGATTCATTTTGCTTAAGAAATGATTTAGTACTCAAAGATTATAATTATTCACGTTATTAGATGTATTTCAATTCTATATACTTGTGTATCAAACCAACTAGTGCTGTTTTTATTATGTATTGGATACTTGTCATAAAAATAATTATGTGGGTTCATAGTAAGATCAGCATTTTGTTCAATTGTGTACAACGGAACGTCATAATATGTCATCGACGCGCGCCATGGATTGACAGTGTCAATACTGTCAATTACAACGGGTGTCAATTTGACACTAATATACTGTAGTGTGTAGTCTTTGCACCCGGCGATCTCGCATTGTTGTTGTGTTGTTGTTGTTAGTGTGAATATTGTGATAAGTACTGTACTGTTTTGGATTTCCTTCTGTTGTTTGACCTTAGCATTGTTTTACAGACTGATAACTAGGTACCGCTTGTGACGATTATTCTGTGCTTTTGATTTCCGGACACCGATAACCTCAAAAGTATTTTTTGCATTATTGAAATATCTTGGCTATTTAGATATTATTTTCGAAAGGGATGGTGTTTACTACATAAAACAATCAAATCTCACTATAATTTGCTTCTGTACACTAAAAATAAAACTCAGGTCCAGCTTCTATAGAAATATGACCGATGTTCTTTTGAATTTCGCGGGCTACCCTGGCGCTTTCGCCTTAATATGTGCTTAAAGTGACTCTCGGCTTCGTTTAGCGTGTTTCTACATCCGCTATGTGTGTTGCAGCGTGTCGCAGCAGCTCGGTGTGCGGCTGCGGGCGCTCGCGGGTGGACGCGGCCACGCTGCGCCGCCTGGGCGCGCTGCTCGGCTTCTCGCTCGACTCGCTGCACCACGACATGCGGTACCTGCTGGACTCTGGTGAGACACTACTGTAGCGATATCGAGACGGCGATACAACCTTTTGACACGAGTTTTCGAGGGCGCTGATGCTGAAAATTACCAAATGGTAATTTTCAGCATAAGCGCCCTCGATAACCTGACGAAAAATAATGCAAATTTTCGTAGCCGCCAATTTGGATTTTTATTTCCACCTCGTTTTTAGCATCAACGTCCTCGAAAACCGTGAACATTACCTGTGGCGTGCCTAGGGGTCAAAATTAGGGCAAGCCGACAGATCTTTAACCGACTTTATCCAGATCCAAAGACACCGACTTCCAAAATTAAAGTTATTTTTCACTTTGTAGTGTTTTCTTTGGAAGTCGGTTCTTTTTTTTTGTAAAAAAGTTTTTTAACACATTTGGTCATTTTCGGCATCGGCGCCCTCGAAAATTATGCAAATTTTCGTAGCCGCCAATTTGTATTTTTATTTCCACCTCATTTTTAACATCAACGCACTCGAAAACCGTGAAAATGACACCCATGACGAAAAATTTGTGAAAACTTGTAGCCTCATTCTGGATTTTTATTTTGAGCCTATTTTCGGCATCAGTGCCCTAAAAATGTATGAAAATTATACCCATGGCCATGACGAAGTAAATTTTTGTAGTTGAAAAACATGGTCTCCCATACATTCCAACTGTAAATGTAAGTTTGTACGCACCATATTGAGAGATTTACCATGTTATTTTAAGACCATAGACTTCGTATAGGTGTTCATGTAATCTATAATATTTTCTGTATTTTTTTCGAAATTTTAGGCTCGGTAGTTTCAGAGATAAGTTGGGATGGTCAATGTTCGTGAATTTTCTTAAATATTTTTCTTATTTAATATCTATTTAAGACCTTCACAGTAAGCCCTTTTATTTGATATGTCATATGGTACAGTTTGCAACACTTTTTTTTTAAATTTTCTTATTTGCCCCCCAAAAGTGACCCCCATATTCAAAATGTTTTTATTTACGTTACACGTCCGTGTTTGGGTCACAGAAACTCATGTGTATCAAAGGAGTTGTCCAGAAGTGGTTTTTTATTACGTAATAATTCCGATGAGGATAAGTTAAATATATTTGGATAAACATCCCCAAAACTAGTGGTTCTGGGCATATCGTACATTTTTAAACATCGCCAATTTTGAGAAAAATCGTTTTTTATTTTATTGAGAAACGAGACCTGAAACGAATAAACCTTTATATGTGAACCACTGACCTATAACATGCAAGTGTACAATAGAGGTCAGTGAAGTGAACACACTAAAAAAAAAAACGAAACTTGTCAAAATTGACACAAGATAAGATACTGTAAGTCATGTCATTACTGTTAATCTATGTGACAATGTAAACAAAACGTTATTTTACCTTATAAAATAAGGAATAAGATGGAATGAGATATTTTCAGTCAAAAATGTGTAGCATAATCCTTTTAGAACTAAAAGCGCACTATAATGATTATGGCTACTACGAATGTTCACGTGCAAGTTGCAATATTTTACTAAGATCCCGGTTATCAAGAAGTGCATCATGTCATGGTCATGGTGCATGTTTCAGGTTTCAGCATAGTCCACAGGGGTTGCTTAGCAGGAGTAAATTATAATAGTATCTACTGATCGAGAACATTTTTTAATTAAGTAGGAGAATTACTTATAAATGGCTTGCGAGTCGAGATCGGAAGTTGAAGAAAAGACTCCAAAATATGCTATTTTTAAAAACTGAATGGAACATGCTATAATTGGACGCAAGTGTTAGTTTTGATGGAAATAAAATATTTTTTTGTTTTAAATATTATTTAATTAATTTTCTTAATTTTCAGTGTCTGAGCAAGTGAAGATAATTATATAATTTTGATGCCAAGCCCATCGAAGATACCAGACAATTGTCATCACATGCGCACAGCTTCCAATAGTCTTTTCCAGGTTGCAATTTTGCAACTGCAATATCAATCAGAAATACAATTTTGCCAACTAGTCTCTGTCTATGTGTAATACACTCTATTATATTACTATTATAGTGTACTATTATACACTCTATTCGTCTGATCAAAGCTGTCTCATGTAATGACAAAATGCCTGGAATATTTAATAATTGTACATCTCACTTCTACAGTAAAAGTATTGTTCGGCCGAATAAGTTCCAAATAATAACGGCAAACCTGCATAATTTGAAAATTCCTAAGCTAACTAAAATTACATCTGACATATCCATGGTGGGGAATATATTTTTTATTTCATATGTGGTATTTGAGCATTTAGCTGGACAAAACTATTTCATTTATTAATAAATTATAATCATCAATTCATCATAAAACCTATTAAAATATTATACTATTTCTGTCTAAACTGACTGTTTCTAACTTCTACACTGTGTCACTAGTAGTGTTGGCTTTTCAGTTGATAATTGAGTTTCCCCTTCACTTAGGATCTCTGGTTTACATCACTACTTATTATAAAATAAAGTCGCTTCCCGCTGTCTGTCTGTCCCTATATATGCTTAGATCTTTAAAACTACGCAACGGATTTTGATGCGATTTTTTTAATAGATAGAGTGATTCAAGAGGAAGGTTTATAAGTATAATGCATGCGCGGGCGAAGCCGCAGGCAAAAGCTAGTATAGTATAATTGTGATGGGTGTTCAGAAGTGAAACAATACACACTTAGTGATATTTTATATTTCAAAAACATTTAGCAAGCACAAAAATACACAGGACAATTTCTCGCCAACGGTTCACCAACCAAAAGTATTGCCCCCGCTACAAGTAAAACTACCATCCCCTGCTCATTTTCAAACTGTCATCAGTCACTTGGGCTTTTCTAGGTGTTTCCATCACTTCGTGAATATTGTTATGAGCCCTTTGCCATCAGGTATTACATGATCGAGCATTAGCCGGGATCTGAAATTAAGTTTTCATTTATTGCGTGTTGCAGTAATCAGAGATACAGTATTAATATATCAAGTGTAAATATTTAATTTACATATTTACCTGAGGGGGGTTTATGATGCTATCTGTATAAGCCCGCTTAGGATGACCATCAGGTAAGGGACGAGATAGTCTGCCTATTCTTCTTGAGATAGAAACGCCACAACACACACATACTGATTGATGACCGAGCTGTGGGTCACTAATGTTGTGCTTGTGATATCAGTAAAAGGTTAATGCATTCTTGGCAAATGCAATCTCCATCTGTTACCTAAAAACAAAATAATATGTTATGGTCTTATGGACACAGTATCGTTTTTCTGTATGTTCTTTGAGCAAAGTAGTGCTGTTTAAACTTTTTCAACAGAAGCCCGGTTACAAATATTAAAAAAAAAACTTATAATGTGTTAAAGAATACATTACCTCTTGAGCAGTTCATTCTTCCCGTACGATCAGTGAAAAATGTCCTTGTATGTTTTCAGAACACATATTTCAGCCATAAACTTTATAGTTGGTCTGAGATTTCAGCCATAAGCGTTACGTCACACAAAGTACAAATTACTCGTAGCTTTATTTCGATCCTTAGATGTATAATGTCATTGTTTCGATCATTTTGATGCTCACGTAACCATGATGAAAAGTCTTTGTTGGACAACCATTAACCATCATAACAATCCAAACAATTGAAAACAATGAAACTGGAAGTTCATTCAGCTTCTAGGTTATGTTGATAATTGATTGTTGCTCTATAATCTATAGCGAAAATAAACTGAAATGAAATACAATACATGTAATTTAAATATTGGTTCATTATCTTGTATTTCACATAAAACATTATACTCTTTAAATCTGCTGGATTACTTGTCTGTGAAACGCGCGCAGCGCAGCGGCTGCAGTAAACGCTGATTGGATATAATCCCTGACGCTATCAATTTTAGCCAATGACAGAGTGAGCCAGAAAAGTTGCGTTCTGTTAGTGCACCACCCACTAAGATTTCGACTAACTAGGCAGAAGACAGTGAAATTTACTGTCTACGAACTAGGCATATGATGAATGCATAAGCTAGTGGTAATATGCACAGAGTAATTACATTGGTAATTACATATACCCAGACTATACTGTTCACACGGCTACACATCAAGCTATACATTTCCAGTTTACACTGACCTCTTATTGTAAAGAAATCCTATACAATGAGTGATCAGCTTATACTGGAAAAGTCTAACGTAGGCGTGATCTCGAGAGATCGTGTCGGTCTAATGCCGGGTACAGACTGCTGCAACGTAACATGCTCATGCAATGTAACATGAAAGGAGCATTTCATAAGTGTGGACGCAGCACGCGCACGAACCGAGCACGTACCTACTCGCATCCTGTTTCCGGCATGCGCGCGGCGAACATAGCTCAGCTCAGTCTGTCGAGAACGTTTCGCAGTACAGACACACACAACCCGTCCACACTGGCGCTTCGTGCACACTGCGCGCACAAAGGGTTGTGTTCGGCGAAAAAACTGACAAATGGCGGATCGCGGCGCGCACGAGTTGAAATACTCTGTTTGTGCGCGTCGTTTGCACGGTTTGTGCGCGCAAGCACTATGGGAATTCATTCATTGCGTGTTACATTGCATGTTACATTTCGTAAGTCTGTATCCGGCTTAACTAAACAGACAGAGTGTATCAACATCAGTGTATGTGTAGCTAACTTCCCTCCTTCTCTTTCTCAGCAATAAGAGGAAAACAGCTCATATGCTCAAAATGTAATGTTATCGGTATGTTAAAAATGTTATGGGAATATCAGAATATGACAGTCAATATCAAGAAATAATACGACCAAATAGAATGGATGGCGGTTAGTGGACAAATAATGTATTCAGTGGTTGTTGAATTTTTATTCCTTATAATATGTCACTGTCGCTGTCGTATTCAATTTATATTTTATTTTATATAATAGGTAAAATTATATTACGATGAGGGCCAATGGGTCACAATTTCAATCCGCCCCTAAAACGACCCACTGACCCAATTATTGGTTGAGTTTGTTATATTTGACGATTGTTTTTTATAATTTTTAGCACTATATTTTTAATTATTAAGTAAAATTGAGATTACCTTGATTCCAGAAACCATAAAATCATTGTAAAACCACCTTTAGATATTTCATGTTGGTATTATTACTATCTGTCACATTTACGAAGTTTGGAACTAATGTAGAAGTATCTAATTTGACCAGTTATTGTGTTTGTAAAATATACCACTCTGAACTTGTAAAAATCGTATAGATATTATTACTGTAAATAATTACGTAATATTTAATAGTACTTGTACTATGATTTAGAATTTATATTGTTATTTTAATATAATAAGCTGTTTCAAACGATTGGTACAATTGTGTCATTGATATTTTAGATGGCGGTAAATATACGATTGGTACAATTGTGTCGTTGATATTTTAGATGGCGGTAAATATAGAGTCAGTTGTTGGTTCACGAATATAACAGGGGGAGCTCTGAGTATCTGGACACATTCTTGATCCAGAAGTTGACCAGAACAGAGCTCCAGCCTACAGGTAAAAGTTAAGTAATATGTACAATTTCTATTTCTATTTTCTATTGGTATTATGTTTGATTTCTACTGTTCCTATGTTGTTCTGTATGTGTTATGAATATGGCCAATATTGCCAAGGTGTCAAATTGAACAAAGGAATATTCATGTTCCTTTCCTAGGTTGTTATTATGTTGCTATCAATCTGAATACCCTCGGATAGAATATCTGAGTAGTCTCGGATATGATTAACTGTTTAATATTAATGTTCCTTTCCTAGATTGTTATTATGTTGCTATTAATCTGAGTACCCTCGGATAGAATATCTGAGTAGTCTCAGATATAATTAACTGTTTATTATTCTTGTTCCTTTCCTATTATTATGTTGCTATTATTCTGAGTACCCTCAGATAGAATGAACTGTTTTTGAGATAACGATAATTTATGGAAATATAAGAAATGTGTTGACGTGTTGATAAAATACTTTAAAGATAAGTTTCCGTGGAGTTTCTTGTCCGTTCTTCTCCACGAAGACCTAGTTTTGCGAACGGACATAGCTTTATCGTTAAATATGAATAATTATTGACAAGATTGATTGAAGTAATAAATACCTATCTAGTCTTGTCTGTCTGTGCTTTTGTTTATCAAATCCTTTCCCCTACACACCATATTCATGGAACACAGTAAAACACAGTAAACAATAATACTTTAATACACAGTAAATAAATAATAACCATTCTGACATTCAAGGATTGCTATCTGAGTAGTATCTAGGTATATATATATACACTTATAGATAGTTATAGTTATATATATTATATCAAATCTAACATCAGAAGCGGGATAGTGCCGTCCTACATAACAGGTTTCTAATGAATTTTATTTTGCTATTTTCATGATCAACGTTGGAGTACTGTGTTCTGCTGGAAGCCATTGGTAACGGCGGGTTGTTGACTCAATCCTCACCATAACGATGACAACGTGCTGCCAACTGAGAGCCTGGACTGCGGAGCTGCAAGTTGCTGTGACACCTTCGAAAACCATTCCAAGAATTCAATGGAGCAGCAGTACCTACGAATTAGCTAAAATCGGTAACGCCTCTAGAGGCTCTGCTTTATTATTTTGAAATTTGAGACTATCTACAGCTGATGTGTATCAATTTTGCTGTTATTTTTAACGGACCTAAAGAGCAGGTTTTGTTTAAGTACCTACTTAAAGTATTTATTTATTTATTTATTTATTCATTTATTCATCAACAAATTTACATTTGTGTCGAACAGTGGTTTTAACAATACATACACGAATAATAACAGACGAAGTGGTTTTAACAATAAATGTAACACAAAAATTAAACTTTACATTCCATACATTGGTCATAACAAGTAAGATGGAAGCTTAGCTTATAAAATCAATAATGAATATGTGGTTACCCACTAGATAATAATTAATTCTAGTTCTCACAAAGAGGACTGAGAATAGGATGCAAATTTACAGACAGGATTAAGATTTAACAATAAAAATGCAATGGTTAACAAAATTGAACTTGGCAATTCCAAATGTTATGCTTTGTTGCTTATTTAAAATTATATTACAAAGTGATATTTTATCTGTAGTAAAATTAGTTTGTGAGCATTTGATTTCAAAGAGGTAATAATGAAATAATTGTTGTATGTCGTATTTGATTTGAATTTCCCGGACTCACAGGGGTGAGGCTTGAGAGGTTGGATCATTACGATGTAAAAGAAACTGATAACGATGAAACTTGGCATGGGTTGACATGACACTCTAGCTCACGGTAGTTGAGGCTGAGAGTTGTATGGTCGAAAATAAAAATGCAAGTGTTCACGGGAACCTAATTTAAAATTGCTAATATTATTGCTCTGTTGTTCACAAATTAATGAAACAGTACCTATGGATAAAAACCGGTTTTTTACTTTCAATGGTGCAGTTCTTTATACTGATATGGGTTATAATTATAACCTTTTACTACAAAGTAAAGTACTTGGTACCAACACAGTGACCATGTTCACATTTGGAATTATTTAACAGAAAATGTAATAAGGATAACCGATACAATTTGCAATGATATTGTCAGGTTGACCGAGCGATTTATTGTTTTGATTAGTTATTATTAGGTTTCACACTATTGTTTTTGTATAATGATAATTATCTTGTACTTTGAGAACAAAGTACATGTAAGTATGGCCGTATATGATAATTATAAATAGCCGACTGTGACTGTGCCTATGGCTTTGCCTGTGGCTTTGACTATGACTATGACTACTGTGCCTGTGGCTGTGCCGGGTGGCTGTGCCTGTGGCTGTGACTGTGCCTGTGGCTGTGACTGTGCCTGTGGCTGTGCCGGGTGGCTGTGCCTGTGGCTGTGACTGTGCCTGTGGCTGTGACTGTGCCTGTGGCTGTGCCGGGTGGCTGTGCCTGTGGCTGTGACTGTGCCTGTGGCTGTGCTGGGTGGCTGTGCCTGTGGCTGTGACTGTGACTATGGCTGTGCCTGTGGCTGTGCCTGGTGGCTGTGCCTGTGGCTGTGCCAATAATAAAAAACAAAAAAATTTTAAACCAAATTAATCGACTGCCAGAAATGTACTTCTAAACTTAAATTTCAAAATAATAAAAAAAAAAAGTTTTTGTACTTCGAGAACGAAGTACATATCAGAATGGCCGTGTTATATTTGACGATTGTTTTTTATAATTTTTAGCACTATATTTTTAATTATTAAGTAAAATTGAGATTACCTTGATTCCAGAAACCATAAAATCATTGTAAAACCACCTTTAGATATTTCATGTTGGTATTATTACTATCTGTCACATTTACGAAGTTTGGAACTAATGTAGAAGTATCTAATTTGACCAGTTATTGTGTTTGTAAAATATACC
Source organism: Cosmia trapezina (assembly GCA_905163495.3). Lineage (NCBI taxonomy): Eukaryota > Metazoa > Arthropoda > Insecta > Lepidoptera > Noctuidae > Cosmia > Cosmia trapezina. The sequence goes on along the minus strand of LR991046.1, from coordinate 2,271,291 downwards.
ACTCTGAACTTGTAAAAATCGTATAGATATTATTACTGTAAATAATTACGTAATATTTAATAGTACTTGTACTATGATTTAGAATTTATATTGTTATTTTAATATAATAAGCTGTTTCAAACGATTGGTACAATTGTGTCATTGATATTTTAGATGGCGGTAAATATACGATTGGTACAATTGTGTCGTTGATATTTTAGATGGCGGTAAATATAGAGTCAGTTGTTGGTTCACGAATATAACAGGGGGAGCTCTGAGTATCTGGACACATTCTTGATCCAGAAGTTGACCAGAACAGAGCTCCAGCCTACAGGTAAAAGTTAAGTAATATGTACAATTTCTATTTCTATTTTCTATTGGTATTATGTTTGATTTCTACTGTTCCTATGTTGTTCTGTATGTGTTATGAATATGGCCAATATTGCCAAGGTGTCAAATTGAACAAAGGAATATTCATGTTCCTTTCCTAGGTTGTTATTATGTTGCTATCAATCTGAATACCCTCGGATAGAATATCTGAGTAGTCTCGGATATGATTAACTGTTTAATATTAATGTTCCTTTCCTAGATTGTTATTATGTTGCTATTAATCTGAGTACCCTCGGATAGAATATCTGAGTAGTCTCAGATATAATTAACTGTTTATTATTCTTGTTCCTTTCCTATTATTATGTTGCTATTATTCTGAGTACCCTCAGATAGAATGAACTGTTTTTGAGATAACGATAATTTATGGAAATATAAGAAATGTGTTGACGTGTTGATAAAATACTTTAAAGATAAGTTTCCGTGGAGTTTCTTGTCCGTTCTTCTCCACGAAGACCTAGTTTTGCGAACGGACATAGCTTTATCGTTAAATATGAATAATTATTGACAAGATTGATTGAAGTAATAAATACCTATCTAGTCTTGTCTGTCTGTGCTTTTGTTTATCAAATCCTTTCCCCTACACACCATATTCATGGAACACAGTAAAACACAGTAAACAATAATACTTTAATACACAGTAAATAAATAATAACCATTCTGACATTCAAGGATTGCTATCTGAGTAGTATCTAGGTATATATATATACACTTATAGATAGTTATAATTATATAATATATATAATCTAACAAGTTCATGAAAAGGTCAGTGTCTCCAGTCCTGGTGAAACTCAATAAAAGTATTTTGCTAGCATCACCGCGCGCTCCAATTAAGAAACTATGCAAAAAAAGCCGTCAAACAGGGCTGATGATGAGGGTTTCGTGACAGTGCAAAGGAGGAAGCGCCCATCGCGAACCAACAAGAACCGTTACGGCAAAGCTCCTACGGATCCCGAAGTGAGCTTGCGTGCCGCGAAACCGAACACACCGTGTACATCTTCCGTCTTTACACACCACCACCACTAAGGCTGAGGACATCGAGAAGTATATGCGCCAGAAGACGAGGTACACGACAAGGGTGCAGTTACTAGAGTCACGCCGCAACGTCAACTTCAAGTTAATTTATTGACTTCAAGGCGTTTGTAGTGCGACTACCAAATTGTTATCTGTCCGTCGTCATGGAAGAAGACTTGTCCGCAGGACGTGGCGTTCAGTCGCTTCCGCAGACAAGTATCACAAGTCAGCGCAAGGATAAGCTAGTGAAGTGAAGTTTTAAGCTATAATATTATTATAAGGTTTGTTTTATACTTTTTAAATGTATTTATGTTCGATTGTAACATGTCTATGGGCCATTGTAGGCTGAAATAAGTGGTTTATTATTTTAATGTAAACAAATATTTCACACCTCAAAATGCTAGTGAGCTATGTAAAGTCCCAAGTCTATTTACAATAGCTACCGTTGAATTACTGACTCATGGTCATGATCACTAATTAATAATAAAATTAATTTAATTACATTTATTTATTATGTTTCAATTGTTTAATTATGGTGGGGCTCCGGGCTGACCTGGTGTCTCCACCATTATATATTTAAAATGTTTTATTTCATAACAAAACCTAACTGACTGTTTAGCCACAAAAGAAATGAATGAAAGGCAATTGCATGCAGCTGAGATGAGCATGCTAAGCAAGATGTGTGGTTACACCAGTGGATAGAATAAGAAATGAGTATATAATAGGAAATCTCAAAGTGACACCGGTGACTGTAAACTTGTGTGGAAATAAGTTATCATGGTATGAGCATTTATGATGTGGAGGAATGAGGAAAATGTTTGGTGTTGAGTATGAATGTGGATGGCTATACGAGTCGAGGAAGACCAAAAAAACGATGGATGGACTGCGTGAAAGATGATAAATGTATAGAAAGGGAGACTACCTAGATGACGACTAATAGAGAAGTATGGAAGATGAAGACATGTTGCGAGACTCCAAACAAATTAAGATAAGGGCAGGAAAATTATCAACACTTGCGTCCAATTAAAGGATATTAATTTAGTTTAGAAGTAGCATCCACTTCCGATCTCGATTCCAAGTCATAAAAAGGAATTCTCATAAGTAATTAAAATTTTTTCTTGATCAGTGGCCTGTGTACTATGCTAAAACATTTATTTATTGTTAATTAAAACGGAACAACACCAATAACATTAAAACATAGAAACAATTTTTATGTTGACAGATATAGTTATATTGCATATAATTCAATTTAAAACTAACATGGAACAGTGGACTCTCTTGCATAGTTTCCCTCACAAACATAATTTTACTCCTTTCATCCACAAAAATATCCCTATTAGGATGTGTTGTCAGAATGGCATTTAGCATCTATAAAGTACGACAGACTGGACATTCAGCTCTGGCAACAGTTTTGGATAGCAGTTGCGCAAACAGATTGTACCCATGGCTCTGACGGTGTCCGATGTATTTGTCGGGCACAAATAATCGGCAGTAAAGCTCATGATTGAGCCATGCAACTCTAGGCAGTCGATACATCTCCGAAAGGTCTTACGTAAACACATCTTGACAACCGGGGTCTTAGTATTTTAATGCAACTTGCACATGACATGAACATTCGAAGAAGCCTTAATCTATACTAATATTATAAAGAGGTAAAATTTGTATGTAAGTTTGTAAGTTTGTAAGTTTGTATGTAGGGGGTAATCTCCGGAACTAATGATCCAATTCTAAAAATTTTTTCACTGGTAGAAAGCTACATTGTTCCTGAGTGCTATAGGCTATAAATTATATTTATATCATGCCTATTAGCCGAGCTATCACAAGTTTTGTCTAACAAGTCGGAAAGAAATACCTCTTTAAACAGACTTTTTTGCATGCGCTGCCTACACGGTTGTTTATAATTGATAACAATGTATGGCAGTCTGGTCCGTTTTAAATAATTCTACAAAAAAGTCCGCGACACCATATTTCTATCTTTTATATTTTATCTTTTATACATCTTTTATTGTTTTAAAAAAGTATTTTTTAGACATACTTACGTTTGGATGATTATTTATACAACAAAACATTAATCCTTATCAAAATAAGATATTTTATGATCACAAGGACACCATGGAGATAAGATTTGGCCTTTACAGTATGGCAATTGGTCATACAGTTTCGGAGATAATATAAAATTACTAAAACGCAAAATAACTTTAATTCATACCGGTTCCTCTTGAGCAAACATGTTTAGAGCGGACGTTTTATCAATTTACCCATAGATGGCGTTGTGCAAAATGTCGGTGGAATATAGCGGAAGAGTTTGTTTTTAGGGTTCCGTACCAAAATGGTAAAAAAGGAACCCTTATGGTGTGACTCAGTCTGTCTGTCTGTCTGTCTGTCTGTCACAGCTGGATATCTCAAGAACTACTAATGCTATCAACTTGAAATTTGGAACAGTTTTAGATAATACTTACCCAACTATTTTGCAAATAAGAAAGAAATAAAACGATATGTATTTTTTTTTGCAACATGGGCTGAAAGGGGGTCTTAAAAATTCAAAGTTGGGCTACTAGGTCATGTGGGGTATCATATGAAAGAGCGCTGTTTGCGCATTCTCAAACATATTTTTATTTTTTTTTAGGCCGCACAGTGTTCGACTTTTGATGAAAAATGTAAAAAAAATACCGTTCCCCGCCCCTTATCTCCGAAGTTTGCAAAGAGAAAAATCTGAAATTATTCTATGTGATGCAAGTTTATGTAAAGATAACAGGAAAAAAAAACGATGTCTCTAAATAGCACACTTTTTCAGAAATCGGAACGGAACCCTCGGTGCGCGAGTCCGACTGGCTCTTGACCGGTTTTTTTTTGTTAGTTTGTTTGAACGCGCTATCTCTGGAACCACCCCAGTCGGATTTGAAAAAATCTTTTTGCATTTTATAACCCAGTTCTTGAGGAGGGCTATAGGCTATTTAACATCACGCTAGGGCCCTTAGGAGCCGAGCGCGAAGTAATAGCGCGGGCAGGCGATGCGGAAGGATATAGGCTATTTAACATCACGCTAGGGCCCTTAGGAGCCGAGCGCGAAGTAATAGCGCGGGCAGGCGATGCGGAAGGATATACTTAGGCTATTTAACATCACGCTAAGACCCTTAGGAGCCGAGCGCGAAGTAATAGCGTGGGCAGGCGATGCGGAAGGATATAGGCTATTTAACATCACGCTAGGGCCCTTAGGAGCCGAGCGCGAAGTAATAGCGCGGGCAGGCGATGGAGAAGGATATAGGCTATTTGACATCACGCTAGGGCCCTTAGGAGCCGAGCGCGAAGTAATAGCGCGGGTAGGCGATGCGGAAGTATATAGGCTATTTAACATCACGCTAGGGCCCTTAGGAGCCGAGCGCGAAGTAATAGCGCGGGCAGGCGATGCGGAAGGATATAGGATATTTAACATCACGCCAGGGCCCTTAGGAGCCGAGCGCGAAGTAATAGCGCGGGCAGGCATTGCGATGCGATGCGTCGGGGTTGGTGGGTGGGGGGTACAAGAAATTTAACGCGGACGAAGTCGCGGGCAGAAGCTAGTCATAATATAAAGTGCGCTTTCAGTTTTAAAAGCATTATGCTACACAATTTTGACTGAAAATATTACATTTTAAATAATCTGAATTAACGTTTTGTATACATTGTTGTCATAGTGTCATTCATACTCTTACATCAAATATTGATTGACAGTGACAGTGACAATGACAGTACCTTGTGTCAATTTTCACAAGTTCCCTATTTTTTTTTGAGGTGTGTTCACTTTAACGTTTCACGTTCACAGAAAGGCTTGTTCTGCTTACGACTAAATTCACAATAAAATAAAACACGATTTTTCTCAAAATTGGCGATGTTTAAAAATGTACGATATACCCAGAACCACTAGTTTTTGGGTTGTTTATCCAAATATATTTAACTTATCCTCATCGGAATGATTGAGTAATAAAAAACCAGCGTCCATAGAAAAAGCGGACAACTCCTTTCAACGTAATTGGTCCATTACATTTGGAGCAAATTGGCTGTGACAGACGTCCACACAGGCAGACACGAGTAATCCTATAAGGGTGCCGTTTTCTCCTTTTGTGGTATTCTCAGCCTAATTTAAAGTAATAAATGACTTTCCATTTTGTTCCAGGTGAGATGGCGGACGCGCGGCTGGTGTTCCGGCTGGAGGGCGGCTGCGGGCTCGCGTACGGGTTCCGCACGGCGCTGGAGCTGCCGTGTCACCGCCTCGTGCTGGCTGCGCGCTCCAGGTTCTTCAGGTGAGTGGAACTAGACCACTGCTGCAGAAAGGGTAGAGCTTGAGCCCACTAGTACATAAAAATAACCCCCCATGTGCCAAGTATAGTGACAAGAATCCCTAATACCAAGAACTTTCCTCGAGAGCGCAAACGTAATGCCAGTGACCCCCTGGAGGAGGAGGCGGGACGCGTGAGGGAGAGGCAACCTCACGCCCTCAGTCGCCGCAGGAGACGCCCTGGGTGGCGGGAATCAATAGCCGATTCCCCGCCACCGTAGGCGCGGGCTTGCGGACGGCGAGTAGAGGATATTTTGACGTCCGGTAAGGACCAGGCCCGGGTCGACGACGCGTTGTGTTCCACGCGCGCCTCAAAGAGATATCAGCAATGATGGGGTCCGATAGGGCCGATGCCGCTGGGGTCGCGGGTTGTTCGAAAAAGATACCGTGGCCATGGCACAGGCAACTGAAGGAACAGGGGTGGGTTTTAGTCAGTAAATGTCTGACACGTCCTTCCGCTCCGCCCAGAGCGGGAGAAGTCATTTGATAATTTCCCATCCACAAAAAAAAAAAAAAGTGACTACTAGCAATACCGGTTGTAAAAAGACACTTGCCAAAGCCACATATTCTACCCGTTATTTGGATCGTTTTTCTCCACTAGACCATACCTGGGAATCCACTGGTTCTGGAGATATTGAAGGTCAAAGTCGCATTTTTTTTTTTTACTAAATTGTATTTCAAGTGTTATTACTAAACTTTTTCCGACAAGTACCTACGCGTACCATAGAGCGAAGGGGCGGGCCTTATCTCCGTTTGCCTGGGATCGCGTTACATTGCGCGTAATAAAAAATTGCAAAGTCGTTTCTCAGCAATAATTTTTGCGCAAAGCTACTCAGATATTCAGTATGCGTAGGTGACGGCTTTGTGATGTGTCTTTTTACACCCTGTATGTATGACGGCATGGCACAAGAGCTCTATGAAAAGTAGGTGGATTCGAATGTGTAAAGAGATGACGACCTCCTGTAAGAGCAGTGGTGGACCTATGGTAACAGCCCAACTTACGAGTTGTAGGTCATGGGATCGAACCCAGACAGACACTTCACTTTGTGTAAATTATTTCGTCATCACTGCTCTCAAAACGGTGAAGGAAAACATCGTGAGGAAACCGGCATAACATCTACCAACCCGCGTGATATATCACAGGCCACTCCCTCTCGAGGCCTGTGTTCCAGCAGTGGCAACATTTGTCATAGCAAGCCTATATTAGGCTGATTATGCTAGGACCACCTGTAGACTTGTTAAGAAGCTACTGCTGACGCCATCTATGCAGCGTGACCGGCAGCAAGGCTCGTATCTTGAATATCGCGCGCTCCACATGTCGAGTCAACATGTCGTCTGCTGCATCCGCTTCCGCCCCCCTCACTTTCACTGGAGAGCCGTTGGACGGCTGCGTGCATTTGCGTCGCCTTTATAAGTTTTTTTTAATTACAATTTTGATGTACTTTACAACTTGTATTAAATATTCGAGTCACGTCATATTAAAATATTTCATTGAAAAGCTCCTACTGCGTCCCGCACACATCAAGACACCACATACAGAACGACTGTTCTGATGGTTCTAAAGGGCTTTGTGTCAGTCATAGCCATCATTTGTTTTCTTTTCTGAGTGTCTTATTAATAATTCTCCCTCTCTCCCTCTCTCTACAGGAGCGTGATGTCACGCCGCTCGCCCTCCCCGGGCGGCTCGAACGCGGCGGGTGCGTGGTGCGTCGACGAGAAGGTGCTGCCGCGACGGTTCGCGCGGGCGCTGCTGCATGCTGCCTATACTGACATGGTGAGGCTCTCTCTCTCTCTCTCTACAGGAGCTTGACGTCCCGCCGGATCGCTATCAGCGCCCTCGAAAACCACGAAAACGACATTCAAAAGTCAAAATATAAAAATGTTCGTAGCCGCCGTCTTGGATTTTCACTTTGACCTCGCTATAGCCCTCAGCGCCCTCGAAAACCATGAAAAAGCCATTACAGACTTTTTGCTGTTGGAGAATTCACCATGACGTTGGTATATCAATTTATAGGAGAACATGTTTTTCAACTACTATGTTAACGTCGTTTTTGGAGTAAATTCTTTTCAACTACGGAACCCTTAATATTGCGTGGTCCGACACGCACTTGGGCGGTTGTTATAATATACAAAATCAATCTGCCTAGCCTTTTCCCAACTATGTTGGGTTCGGCTTCCAGTCTAACCGGATGCAGCTGCATACCAGTATTTTACATGGAACGACTGCCTATCTGACCTCCACAACCCAGTAACTGGGTAATACGATACCCCTTGGTAAGACTGGTTGTCAGACTTTCGGGTTTCTGACGACGTAACGAATGTCAAAGATCCACGAATGACAGCCGGGATGTTGGTCCGGGCTGTCGTTAAAGCACGTTAAGCCGTTGGGCTTTACGTGCTTTCCGTCAAGGTCACCCATCCACTGACCAACCCCGGCAAGCGTAGCTTAACCTGATGGATCGACCCGTGCGGCTGTTATTACTTAGCCACGGGCTCCTCTATAATCTGTCTATCTATATAAATAAAAAGAGAAGTCCTGACTGATTGGCTGACTCATCAACGACCAGCCCAAACCCTTGATCGTAGAAAGCTGAAATTTTGCACAGAGGTTCCCTTTATAATGTAGAGAAGGAATAAGGAAGGATTTCCCGGTAGCACGTTCCCGTGGGATATTTTCCGACATTCACGCAGGCGAAGCCGCGCGGGAAGTGCTAGTATACAATAAATAAATAAATAGCTGTGAACTAATACAGCACATTGCTGTTTGGTTGGCAGGTGGACCTGAGCCTGATCGGCCGCAACTCGACGTCGCCCTCATCTACCAGCAGCACCGGTACTGGCACCAATGTAAGTCACATATTTATATTTTTCTAATATATGTACTTAAGTGGGCTGTCGCATTTTGTTACCTCTCTCTCGCTCACGCGGGACCAATTTTTTAAGAGGAAACGTGGGTGCTCTTTTCTCCATACAAAAAGATACAAACGCTCTCGTCTGTTTTCTTTCTGGTTAATGACCATAAAGCAATGATTTTTTACAGAAATGTAAATAACAGTTACTTGTATGCCCCTATGTTTTCCTTTTTGATGATATATTATTTTTATAAGAACTAGAGAACCCTCCAAAAATGCTCAAAATTGCCTATTCAGACCGCTGTCAACAGACGCCTAGTGTACCAATTTGACAACTATTAACGAAAAAAGAAAAACATAGGGGCATAGTATATATCCTTCTTATTCAGTTTATGAAATATCTTTTAAATTGGTCCAATATTGGAGGAGGAAATAGACGAGAGCCAAACCTCGAAATGTGACTTTTTACATAGGCTATTTAGTCGGATCTGCAGTTGTCCTTATCGCACGAATTCGAGGGCGGAGCGCTCGCAGAGCAACAGCAATACCTTCTTAAAATACCTAATTTTCAAAAGTCTGGCCACCCGCCTTTCCTCTTAAGAATGTTAAATGATAAGATGCTTTTATGGAGGCATGAGGTACAGGGTGTAAAGTTCACTCATTCTCCATAGAAAAGGGAGGATCCTCCGACCAGACGGGTGTCGTGTCTGGTGGGCAATTGCCCGACGGTTGATGTCGGGACGTTGTATACAGGGTGTTTCTTTTAAAGTGTCTAGCCAGTGTGAGCTGATAGCAGAGTACCATACCTATCGATTTAACACCCATGTATGTTCTACGATTTTTTGTAGTTTTCGAGTTATAATTTTTTTTCGATATTTTTCCTGATTTAACGAGATGATGGCTTTAAAAAATTATATCTTTTTTTTGGGTCAACTTTGAACAAGAATGTACTAAATATGGTATTATTTGCTGAAATCGGGCGTTGAAAGTGGTGTATCTGAAATCTTCTGATTTCCATATTTTATAATTTATTATTATCTTTGCATATTTTTGTCAATCCTGATATTTACTATTCCTCTACATTTAAGCAGAGCTCAGCTGACAATAAAAACATAAATTTTAAACCTACTACTATCCTTAATAACCATTGACATGAAATCAGGGATCCAAAATAACTCGACAACTACAAAAAATCGTAGAACATAAGTACATGGGGGTTAAATCGATAGGTATGGTACCTACTCTGCTCTGGCTTGACACCTAAAGAAACACCCTGTATATGTTAGTCGCGCGGTAAACTCTGATTGCGCGATGCAGGTTGCGTGACGTCATGTCATTGTGTATGTAGATGCCGCCAAACTTTTTTGAAAAATGTTATCAATTAGCGAACTAGTAAATAATAATAATATTAATTTAAATAAATTATTGTGTCTAATAACTTATTTCAAATAGGCACTTTTGAACGTCAAAATTTACAAAAAAAAAAAAAAAACAAAATGTAGTTTCGTTTGGAGAAGAATGGGCAAGAAACTCCACCGCGCTTTTAAAATGTTTTAATAGCCTAAGAGCGCCTTTACACTAGCGTTTGTCCAGCGTAGGCATTCGATAAACGTGTGCAATTGACTCCAGAGGAAACGCCGCAACAACGCGACGCCTGCGCCGCGTTGTCGCGCTGCGCATACATTTATCGAACGCCTACGCTGGACAAACGCTATAGTATAGTTAAAATCTCGCTGCAGACTCGGTCATAAATCATTCGAGTGTTTCGCTCTCTTTCCCACTCACGGGCCTTATGGGCAGGCCACGCCCACACGTAGTCCTGTGCATTACTGCAGTCGATGAGTGATATCGATAGTTTTACATATTTATAAATGGGTGATAGAAATAAATACACATTTTTTTTTTATTTTATTACCAAATTTACTACAAAGCATATTAAATATATAAACAAAAGAACGTATATATAAAACTAAAAATAGAAAATTAAAATTCTTCGTCTGAGTCATCGTCATCATCTGTTATCGATAATGGCCTTGAGCGCGCGCAACTAGCGCACATCCCTACTCCGATTATGATTTATGACCAAGTCTGCAGCGAGATTTTAACTATACTATAGTGTGAAGACGCTTTAAATTAACATTTTGTTTGCGCACAACAGAATCGACACCAATGTTTTGTATAAATTGAAGCCGTGCGGCTGTTATCATGTAGCCACGAGCCATCCAACATGTACTATGTGTTGTGTTGTGTCCCGCAGGCGTGGGCGGGCGTCACTCGCAGCGGCACGCGGCCCGTCACCGCCGCCATGTTGGATGACGCCTTCCAGCTCTATGAGATAGCCAGGTAATTATTACAAAGTCCCGCACAGGGGACGTACTATGGCGTGAAAAAATATCATGGTTCCATTTCCAGTAAGACAGAGAAAGACGGCGCTATATATGACCTATTCAATTCGATTCAATTCATTTATTGCATCAATTATGGTATACATAAGTTCTTATTTTAAATATTTTTAGTAACACACATTAGGCCAATATTTAGTATGCAATAGTTAATTAGTCAGGTAGTTGGTTTTTACACTTAACATATGAATAAATTACTATGTCTTACGTCATCTACTTATAGTTATTTATGCAACTGACGTATAATAAGGGGTATTAAACGCCTCGTGTGATAATAGTATCACATGAGTGTTTTAATACCTAATTATGTACAGTTGCATACAAGACCTTATCTACATCCATGTTATGAATCCTATATAAAAGGTTCTGAAACAGTTTTTTTGCAATACTAATACTCGTATCGAACATGGCGGCCGGCGTCATAGTATACGACGTGAATTCGAATAAGTTCTTTTTAGGGTTCCGTACCAAAATGGTAAAAAAGGAACCCTTATGGTGTGACTCAGTTTGTCTGTCTGTCTGTCTGTCTGTCACAGCTGGATATCTCAAGAACCACTAGTGCTTATCAACTTGAAATTTGGAACAGTTTTAGATGACGTTTACCCAACTATTTTGCAAATAAGAAAGAAATAAAAATATATGTATTTTTTTTGCAACATGGGGTGAAAGGGGGTCTTAAAAAATCAAAGTGGAGTTACTAGGTCATGTGGGGTATCATATGAAAGAGCGCTGTTTGCACATTCTCAAACATATTTTTATTTTTTTTTAGGTCGCATAGTGTTCGACTTTTGATGAAAAATGTAAAAAAAAATACCGTTCCCCCCCCTTATCTCCGAAGTTTGCAAAGAGAAAAATCTGAAATTATTCTATGTGATAGAAGTTTATGTAAAGATTACAGGAAAAATAAAACGATGTCTCTAAATAGCACACTTTTTCAGAAATCAGAACGGAACCCTCGGTGCGCGAGTTCGACTCGCTCTTGACCGGTTTTTTTAAATTACGGCGCTGTTGTAGTGAAACGCGCGTGCATTACATTGTTCTTTTTTTGGAAACGAGTTGCATTATGAAATTCAGTACAACATTAAAACACCCGTTTGGATGATATTATGGTTACCATAGTTACTATGACACTGGCTGTTTTAATGTTGGCAATAAGCTAACTGTTTCAGAAACTTTTATAGAGGATTTATAGCATGGGTGTAGAAAAACAATTAAATATATCTGTGCTTTATTGTATAAAATTTACAGGGGCACCATCACCATCCTTTTTATGGTTTCGTACCAAAATAGTAAAAAGGAACCCTTATGATGGTGCGACTCAGTCTGTCCGTCTGTCACAACTGGATATCTCAAGAACTACTAATGCCATCAATTTGAAATTTGGAACAGTTTTAGATGACGTTTGGCCAACTGTTTTGCAAATAAGAAAGAAAAATTTTTTTTTTCTTGCAACATGATCTGAAAGGGGGTCTTAAAAATTCGAAGTGGGGCTACTAGGGCATGTGGACTGTAATGGTCCCCGGGATCAATGTACAAGAAAATAGCGGAGATGTAAATAAACGATCAGAAAAATTTAATTAGAAAAAATAACAGAGAAAATACAAGGAAAATACAATGGTTTTATATCGACGACGATGACAGAACAACAAAAAAAAAAAGTGCACATCAATTTGACGGCTACAAAGAAAACCAAAAGTATTTTTAAAAAGTTTTTCACAAAAAGTACCTATGTGAGCTGCGTCGCTTACATAGCCCCACCCTAGTGCTGCTGGCGCAGCACTTGCTATTCCAAGGAGATCTTAGCGACGCGAGCCACAGATCTTTTCAGGCTACCTAACTGCGTTCGAACTTGTACCACTCGCACTCTGCCGTCCTTTCCGGGAAAAACCTCCTCTATGATGCCTCGCGGCCACACGTTTCGTGGCGCATCAGGGTCGGCGATAAACACTAAGTCTCCGACTTGAAGAGGCTTCTGCTGCCCGTCTTCGGTCCACTTTTGCCGTGGTATCATCGCAGGCAGCACTTCGGTGACCCATCTTTTCCAAAACATATCAGACAACCGTTGTGCTACTCGCCATTGTCGACGCCGGTACAGGTCAGAATCTTGAAAGTTGCCTAGCTGCGGTGAAGTAGAAGACGAACCGATCAAGAAATGGTTAGGCGTCAAAGACTCTTTGCTGTTAACGTCTACCGAGACGTGGCTAAGTGGACGCCCATTCACCATGGCTTCTACCTCAGCCAGCAGCGTGTTCAGCACCTCCTCTTTAGGCGCTCTTTCTTTGAGGACGACCTTCAGTGCAACCTTCACACTACGGATTAGGCGCTCCCATGCTTCTCCCCAGTGAGGGCTAGCCGGTGGTATGAAGGTCCATTGGGTGCCGTGAATAGCAGCAGTGGTCTGCAAGAGCTGCTCATCAAGTTCCGTAGCGGACTTCTTGAGTTCTGCGTCTGCACCTCTCAAATTTGTACCGTTATCGTCAGAATACAATTGTGCAGGCCATCCGCGCCTAGAAGCCATCCTCCGAAGAGCCATAATCAATGAATCGGCACTGAGCGCCGACACCATCTCCAAATGAATTGCTCTAACAGTGAATAATGTGTGGACTGTATTGTATGCTGTTTTGCCGCTCATTTGGTCGGTCGGTGTTTGTGTATGCGAAGCTACGTCATTGAAAGCAGCGCTCACCTGAGCTTTGTCAATGTTACCCGCTCCTGCTGCAACGTGAGGCGACGACGGCATGATCACTCTCCGATAACATCGCGGTATTCGAATGCTACAGATGCCTAGCAATAATACCAATAAATCGGGACCCGGTAATAAATAGGAATTGAGTGATAAGTCACGCGTTTTAGCCGACGCATTAAAAACAAAACGAAGTTTCTTTTTGGGTTGTGTTTGGTTGTCTACCCTAAAAAGAGGTAAGTACCAAGTTTTTATTGGTTTCGATAAGTCTGAAATTACCGTAGCAAAGTCATTGTCTAACAAATGCTTAACACGATCTCGGTACCTTTGTGCGTATGGTTTCTTCTCCAAATTATGCAGCCTAGACAATGCCGTACGTTCAGAATCAGGCATCTTACAACTGGCATCCTTCCATGGTAGACCTACGTGCCATCGACTATCAATTAATTTACCCGTTCGTTCCAGGTGTTCCAAAGCGCGCAGATCATCAGCGTTCTGGCGTGGTTTCCCGGATATTCCCATAGATTCGATAGTAAATGGCTTTCTTACCATCTCGTGCAGGTCTTCGAAAGAAGTGTTTGCCAACCCTGATTGTACCTCGGTGACATGCAGCGTGGAGAAACACCCGCGCGTCGAGAGAGAGACAGGCACCAGCCCGTGGACGCACCATCCCAGCGGAGTACGAGTGGCACAAGGTTCGTTACATTTGCCAACTCTAACATCTAACGGTAACAGTAAATTATAATTATCCTGACCTATCAGAATTTCAGGTTTAGTATAAGAATAACAAAACAAATCTTTTATACTACTTAAATGTGCATAGTTTTTAAAATTAACTAAATCAATATTTTGTACAGGTACACTAAAGTTCTGGAAACTGCGAGCAGAAAGTTTAAATCTCTCACCATTATGGTTTGCTATACAAACACTCATCACGTCGGCGTCGCACACCAGCGCGCTGTTGTCCCACGCGCCATGCACGCGCAGCGTCTCGCGGCGCCCGCGGAGCCCGGCGCGCGACGCCAGCTCTGCACTGATCAGAGTTACAGTAGATCCATCGTCTAATAATGCACTTGTATTAAAAATTCCGTTAGGTCCATGCACAGTTACGGGCACAACTTTCAGCAGTACTTTACACTCGCTGTTCTTGATATGAGTGACTGTTTCAGGTGCCACCGGCGCAGGCGGCGACGATGTTTCAGATGCAGTGTTATTATCACTGTTCAGTGCTTGAGATACTTTGTAGTGCAATAACTTGTGGTGTGGTTGACCACAGTTCTCGACGTCACATGCTGCAGCCGGACAGGTTGCTCGATCGTGATCTGCATCCATGCATTTGAAGCAAATCCGGTTTCGCTTCACAAAACTCCAGCGATCTCTACGTAATGCTTTGCGAAACTTCTTACAGTCCTGTAATTTATGCTTCGTTAAGCGACAGAACTTGCATTTCTCATTATTGTCGCTACATTTATTTAATAACACTGTACCTTCGGTGTATTTTGCAGCGTTTTTATTGTTCAATAGAACCATAGACGAGACTTTCAAAGCTTCTTCATTTAAAAAATCCGATATATCGAACCATGTTGGCTTTTTACCTTGTTTGATGAAGGTGTAGCTGAAATCTGCCCACTTTGCGAGCAGAACTGGTGGCAACTTTGATAATATGCATGTAGTTATGCCTATACCATTCAGGTATTCATCTTGCCCAATCACTTTGACAGCGGCTACACAATTTCTCACTTTGACTGAGAAGGGCACAATATCTTTATAATATTCTTGTGAAACTGGATGTAATTTCTTGATATCGACCATAATGCGTGACAAAATGATGTCAGGATTCCCAAACTGTAGCTCGAGTGTGGACATTACTGTATCAGGCGAGGTTGCACTTATCAACAAGGCTGAGACAGCTTCGCGAGCTGATCCTTTCAGACATTTCCTAAGGCGCCACAAATTTTCGTTATCATTGAAATTACATACTTTAGACGATTCTTCATACGCCTGTCTAAAGTGAAGCCACTCCATGGGGTCACCAGAAAAGAATGGTAATTCTCTTGGTGTGCAAATTCTACTTAACAGGTTTCCGTTAAGTCCGTTGTTGGTAGAAGCGGCTGCAAGATCCTTTAGCGCGCTGGCCAGCAGATGAACTGTTCCATCAGTGCCAACATTCTGTGTGGTCGGCGGGCAAGCCACGTCCGATGTATGACCATTATCGTGGACGGGCTGTACCTCCAGTTCTCGGTTGCTGCGCTCTAGCCACTCTTCTACATCCTTGTTAGTGTGATCTGACGGTATACTACATTCGTCGTCGATCTCTGCTAAGCTTGCCTCTAATCGTTTATTTATTAAGTCTAACTCTATCCTCGCCCGCGCCTCTGCAGCCTTTAACTCTAGTCTTTTTTTGCGTGCAAGCACAGAGGAAGATGAAGACCTCTTCGACTTTGGTGTGCAGACTTGATACGTTGTAGACGGCAACATATCCACAGCGGATAGCGGCTGTGGTTCCTTTTCCAGTACACTTTCGACGAGGGTTTTGTCACTTTGACGCTGTAAGTCTTTCACACTTACTTGTTCCTCGCTCGCTAGTAGTGACGGTGGAATCTCTTGGGCCGAAGACTTCGCCTGTTGTTCCGCTAGCTTCTTTGAAGCACCTCTAGTGATCATTTTTGGTGGAGTATGGAACATTATCCGGCTTGAATGACCAACTGTAATGGTCCCCGGGATCAATGTACAAGAAAATAGCGGAGATGTAAATAAACGATCAGAAAAATTTAATTAGAAAAAATAACAGAGAAAATACAAGGAAAATACAATGGTTTTATATCGACGACGATGACAGAACAACAAAAAAAAAGTGCACATCAATTTGACGGCTACAAAGAAAACCAAAAGTATTTTTAAAAAGTTTTACACAAAAAGTACCTATGTGAGCTGCGTCGCTTACATAGTGGGGCATCATATGAAAGAGCGCAGTTTGCACATTCTCAAACACTTTTTTTTTAGGGCGCATAGTTTTCGACTTGGATGAAAAATGTAAAAAAAAAAAATACCCCCGCCCCCCCTATCTCCGAAGTTTGCATAGAGAAATAGCTGAAATTATTCTACGTAATAGAAGTTTATGTCAGGATTACAGGAAAAATAAAACGATGTCTTTAAATAGCACATTTTTCAGAAATCGGAACGGAACCCTCGGTGCGCGAGTCAGAATTGCTCTTAAGAATAAGAATAAGAATAAGAATATGTGTACGGTTCGTACACTTGAAGCAGTTGTAGTTGTTAAGGTTGTTGTTAAGGTTGAAGCGCGTAGAGAAAAGATCACTTAGTTCCCGTTAGGTTTATTACGTACAAGAAATACTGAGTTTCCCATACAAACTTTCATCCCCTATATCACCCCCTGTAGGATTATTTTTGCAACAAAAAGTAGCATATGTCCGTCCCCAGGATACCATCTATAGCCTTGCCAAATTTTATCGAAATCCGTTCAGTGGTTTAGGCGTGAAAAGGTAACAGACAGACAGACAGAGTTACTTTCGAATTTATAATATTAGTATGGATGTATGGATAGCGTATACAAGTGATACTGTTGACGATTCCTTTCTCTAATGTTAGTCACCGCGTAGCAGTAATTGCACTAATTGAATTATTGAAATGTATGAATATTTATACCTATAGGCCGACCATTTAACTCGCGTATCGCCTGCGCGGTAAGAAGGGAGCGAGGGAAGATGTCAGCGGATAGGTGAAAGGGGTGCGTGGAGCAGCTCTCTGCTCCGCGGACCCCTTTCACCCATCCGCTAACATCTCCCCTCGCTCCCTTCTTACCGCGCAGGCGATACGCGAGGTAAACGGTCGGCCTATAATATTAAAGTGACGCGGTTGGTGCAAACCACCGCGTCAGCAAAACATGTACCGTTTAAGACTGTACAATATTTATTTCACTAAAAAATACAATCAGGTGAATTGAACTCCTGTTTGTAAGTTTTAGTGAAATAAATATTCTTATTCTTATTCTTCTTGACCGGTTTTTTTTCATAACCTTATGTTCCTCATCTCCAGGTTCCTGGAGATGCCGATAGTGGTGCAGGGCTGCGAGGACGCTATCGTGGAGGCGCTGTGTCCCGACAGCCTGCCGCACGTGCTGCGCTGGGCGGCGCACGCGCACGCCAGCCAGTGGGTGCAGAGGTACAAAAAGGATTTACTCGGATAGATTCAAACACCATGTGGGCAGAATATGGGTTTCGTGCAATGATATGTATAGCACCCAGTTTGTTTAACTGGGTGCTATACTCGGTGATTATTAAAATCACAATTAACACAATCACTGAGCACAACGAATCGAATACAGGGCGCCTACTCCTTAAGCACGACGGCCGTAGTTTCGGACTTCGTTACGGGCGTTTCCTACTCCGTATCACCTACGGATGGATGATTGGTTCGGGGGCCGAACGAAGTATGAATGACAACATGATTTGCCAGTTGTCCCTACTCCCGATGTGTATTTGCCCGTCTGAAAAATTTAACTTTTACACTTGTTTTGATGGATTGTAATGTCAGACGGACGGATGAACGGACAGACGGACTTAGGGAGTAGACACCCAGTTCCGCGACGCAGTAACCCCGATGCGATCAGACACTAGACCGTCCTCCTCGTAGCGGACTTA
Source organism: Cosmia trapezina (assembly GCA_905163495.3). Taxonomy (NCBI): domain Eukaryota; kingdom Metazoa; phylum Arthropoda; class Insecta; order Lepidoptera; family Noctuidae; genus Cosmia; species Cosmia trapezina. The sequence goes on along the minus strand of LR991046.1, from coordinate 2,252,998 downwards.
AAACATCACGACTCTGTAGAAGCGCGCTGTTGGTGTGGGTAGATCACGTGATGTCGCCAGTGGCGCGCTTGCGACTCGTTACTTAGGTATCCGTACTATTGACCGGATCCGACATATACCTGATGACTTTTTTTACCGTCTCGAAAAAACTTTTTTACAAAAAACAAAACCGACTTCCAAAAAAAACACTACAAAGTGAAAAATAACTTTAATTTTGGAAGTCGGTGTCTTTGGATCTGTATTTTAGGTTTTTGCCCCCGACTTCCGAAATTAAAGTTATTTTTCACTTTGTAGTGTTTTTTTTTGGAAGTCGGTTTTGTTTTTTGTAAAAAAGTTTTTATTTTTCACTTTTTAGTGGGTCAGTTTGTAATTTATCCAAGTTACAATAACCCATTGTCAACTGCTCATCACGTTTTTACAAAATATTGCTTTTCCCGATGCAGGGACGTTAATTGTTGAGGAGTTCTCCTAGTAAGAACCAGGAGAACTGGAGCTCATGTTGAAGTCACCATCACCATTATGCATTTTGACGAGCATAAACCATATTAAAGTAATCGAATCGCAACCTGTGATATACTTCGATATAATTGAGCATTTCCGATGGCCATCTGTGGTCTTCATCATCAGTTCCAGTTCACCAAATGGTACTTTCCGAGAGCAAATGCACGAGTTACTATAAAAAATACCGAAATCGATATAACTGTGCCCATAAAATTTGAGGGTTTCCCTCGATTTCCATGGGATCCCATCATCAGACCCTGACTTGATGATCATGGGACCACTTGGGAAGTATACCCTTTCGAACAAAAAAAGAAAAATCCACATCGGTCCAGACATTTTCGCGTAATCGGGGAACATACATAAAAAAAAAAAGGTTCCGACGAATTGAGAACCTCCTCCTTTTTGAAGTCGGTTAAAAAATTGGGTATATTAGGTGAACGGAGTAGAAGCCTATGGCAAACCTTTTTTTTTTTTAAAAAAAAATAATCAAAAAATCAAAAATTGTAATCATATCAGGCTGCATATGATTTGAATTTCGATATTTTTAAATGATTTATTATTTTTTTTCAAAATTTCTTTTTTTATGGTACAAAAATGAAAAGTTTACATCGAATTTGTAGTATTTATTAGTACTTAGATATTTTTTCTGTCTAAGCTATTAAAAACAAAAAAAAAACTAGGTATGCCACCATAGGTATTAGGTGAACAGAGTAGAAACTCTGTTTACCTAATATACCCAATTTTTTCGAGACGGTAAAAATTGTCATCCAGTATATATTAGTATCATAAATTGAGGGCTTAGTACCAGACCTTCGTAAAAATAGCTCAGAGTGAGTTGAGTTACGTCGCAGCGTAGTATGAATAAAAGCGCAATATTAGCTACGCCCCAGCAATGTGAGCTACGGCGTAGTACAGCTACCTACGCCGTAGTACAGCCACCTACGCCGTAGTACAGCTATCTACCCCGTAGTACAGCTACCTACGCCGTAGTACAGCTAGCTACGCCATAATACAGCTAGCTACGCCGTAGTACAGCTAGCTACGCCATAATACAGCTAGCTACGCCGTAGTACAGCTAGCTACGCCGTAGTACAGCAAGCTACGCCGTAGCATAGCATTCACTCATCCTGTGAAGGATAATTTCAACTTATTAAACATGTTAATTATTGTATTCCCCCAGACAGGCGATGCGCTACCTGCGCGACGAGTTCCCCACAATCATGTCTTCCAACAGCTGCGGGCGCATTCCGTCGCACGCGCTGTCCGAGGCGCTGTCGTCGCCCTTCCTGCAGGCCAGCGAGCCGCAGGCCCTGCGCGCGCTGCTGCGCTGGGCCGCGGCCGCGCGCGCCGACCAGCCGCCGCGAGGTAAACTGTACTCTATATACAGTGCCGTACAGTTCAACTTGCTGCAGGCGAGCCGCAGGCCCTGCGCGCGCTGCTGCGCTGGGCCGCGGCCGCGCGCGCCGACCAGCCGCCGCGAGGTAAACTGTACTCTATATACAGTGCCGTACAGTTCAACTTGCTGCAGGCGAGCCGCAGGCCCTGCGCGCGCTGCTGCGCTGGGCCGCGGCCGCGCGCGCCGACCAGCCGCCGCGAGGTAAACTGTACTCTATATACAGTGCCGTACAGTTCAACTTGCTGCAGGCGAGCCGCAGGCCCTGCGCGCGCTGCTGCGCTGGGCCGCGGCCGCGCGCGCCGACCAGCCGCCGCGAGGTAAACTGTACTCTATATACAGTGCCGTACAGTTCAACTTGCTGCAGGCGAGCCGCAGGCCCTGCGCGCGCTGCTGCGCTGGGCCGCGGCCGCGCGCGCCGACCAGCCGCCGCGAGGTAAACTGTACTCTATATACAGTGCCGTACAGTTCAACTTGCTGCAGGCGAGCCGCAGGCCCTGCGCGCGCTGCTGCGCTGGGCCGCGGCCGCGCGCGCCGACCAGCCGCCGCGAGGTAAACTGTACTCTATATACAGTGCCGTACAGTTCAACTTGCTGCAGGCGAGCCGCAGGCCCTGCGCGCGCTGCTGCGCTGGGCCGCGGCCGCGCGCGCCGACCAGCCGCCGCGAGGTAAACTGTACTCTATATACAGTGCCGTACGTTTCAACTTGCTGCAGGCGAGCCGCACCCCGCGCGCGCCGACCAGCCTAGCTATACTTGAAACGAACAAAAACTGACAATCTATGAGAGACAGATACTTTGTGGGTAGACAAGTAATGTGGTAACGCGGGGCGCTCACACGCGGACTGAATTAAGTTGTTTTTTTTTTTTAATATTTATTATTTGTGTTTGTGCTCGTGGCTCGTGGCTAAGTAATAACAGCCGCACGGGTCGATCCATGAGGTTAAGCTACGCTTGCCGGGGTTGGTCAGTGGATGGGTGACCATCTTTACATACCGAGACTCCTCCGTGCCTCGGAAAGCACGTTAAGCCGTTGGTCCCGGCTGTCATTCGTGGATCTTTGACAGTCGTTACGGGTCGTCAGAAGCCCGAAAGTCTGACAACCAGTCTTACCAAGGGGTATCGTATTACCCAGTTACTGGGTTGTGGAGGTCAGACAGGCAGTCGCTCCATGTAAAATACTGGTATTCAGCTGCATCCGGTTAGACTGGAAGCCGACCCCAACATAGTTGGGAAAAGGCTAGGCAGATTGATTATTTGTGTTTGTAACGTTTTATATTTTATCAATTTGTATCTATTTATAATTATTTATGTATTTTAGTATATCTGCCCGTGACATCACAGCGGGCCCTATCAGAATACCAGCGCTGCGACACTCAGGTTAAGTGCCGCAGCATCATGCTGAGATAGGGACCTTTTGGCCTCGTACAGGACTTTTTTTGTTTTTTATTTACTTATTTTTTTTTTTTTTTATATATATTTTGTTTGTTTTCAACTTTTATTTTGTGTTTTAGTTTAAGTTCTGTGCGAGTCCCAATAAATACTTTTTCTTTCTTTCTTTCTTTCTTTGCTCAAGCGCGATCTCGACCACACTTGGGTTATTACAGATCAGCTTGAGTTCGATTCACGAACTGAGTAACGATCTAAAATAAGGCCTCACTGAACTCAGCTGAACTATGATCAATGAATTTATGCTTGATGTACGGTTTACGTACAGACAAATCGCTAACGTCGCGACCTACTTTTCACTACTCGTTTTGGTTACTTTTATATTGATAATTATTTAGTCGACCAACAGCTACCTTAGCAAGTAAACCGCGGATTAGCATCCTACATAACTTTGTGTAACTTAACAATAAACTTGGGATCGTGAAGTCTGTGGTTTTCGTCAACTCACTATCTACTACTCTGAGCCGTACACTTGAGGAACGTTCTAAAATTAAAATTTGACTAAAAACTAGTTTTAAACAAAGATCAATGATTGAGTTTCCTTCTGTAATCAATCTGCTTAGCCTTTTCCCAAATTTGTTGGGTTCGGTTTCCAGTCTAACCGGATGCAGCTGAATACCGGTATTTTACATGGAGCGACTGCAACCCAGTAACTGGGTAAAACGATAACCCTTGATAAGACTGGTTGTCAGACTTTCGGGCTTCTGACGACCCGTAACGACTGTCAAAGATCCACGAATGACAGCGGGGACCAACGGCTTAACGTGCTTTCCGAGGCACGGAGGAGTCTCGGTATGTAAAGATGGTTGGTTACCCATCCACAGACCAACTCCCGCAAGCGTAGCTTAACCAGATGGATCGACCAGTGCGGCTGTTATTACTTAGCCCCGAGTTTCCACACCCATTTTTGAAAAGTGTCTCAATTAGATTCTATAGTGCTAAAGCCACTAAAAAAAAACACAAAATTTTTATTCAATCGATAAGTGCCATAAAAATGCATTTAAATTTTACATTTTCAAATTTCGCGCGAAAACGCTGGACGCAGTGGACGCCATATTGCTCTGTGGTCATGACGTCAGTTAGTCGATAAACAAACACTTCTATTCTATTCTATTTTTCTCTATGGCAATGGTGTCGATGTCGACAATTCTGCCAATGTCAGATGTGTTGTGAGAAAACGTGACAAGAAAAAAAAAAAAAAAAACTAAATTGAATTTAGTGTGAAACTTGTTGTTGACAAATATTAGTACACTGAAACAAACAAATAAATATTGTTAATTATATTATATAAATCGATATAAATACATAGACGACCATAAACCACACAAAAATCATCATAATTTGATGTCATTGACACGGATAAAAAACATCAAAGCCTGGAAGAGCTTTGGAGAAGAATGTGTTAATAGGGATGGAAAGTTAGTTGGGACAGGGATCTTTAATTTAGGGAGATAGCTATACAAGTCTTGGGCTGTGTTATTTTATACGCTGATCAGTTGACATTGACACTTTTCAAATTTATACTACCGTAATGAAGTAATAACATGGCGGCTACTTTCGTGGTGTTAGAAAACAGATTAAAAAACTGAAAACTGGATTGAATTTTACGAACTAAAGCTAACATTTTCCGACTGCTTTTTGCCTAAGCTATCTAAATAATATATTTTTATAATAGATTTTTTCTCCTATAGAGTAAAATACCGTATTGTTGGAAGAACTTTTGAGATAAAGAAGTGTAATTTCCATCTGCTTCCAGAATCCAACATCGTGTGGTCGCGCGCGCAGTCCGTGGGGCGGCGCGGCTGTCGGCGGCGCGACGCGGGCGACGCCGCGCTGCGCGACGCGCTCGCTCCTCTGGCGCCGCTGCTGCGGCTCGAGCACCTGCCGCCCGACCACGATCTGTTGACGCAGGTGGGCTTATAGGCCTTCTATAGGCCAAGTGCTTAGCTGCCACGGCTTATTTTAATTAAATTTTGAATTGTTTTTGGAACGAAGTTCCTTATCGCGCGTTGTGAAAGGAGGCTAGACGGAAATGCTCACGAAAAGTTGTCACGACACTTTTTGCTATAGGTAGCTATTGTAAGCCGTGCGGCGTGCGCATGTTTCTCTGTCTGTCTCTCTCTCTCTCTCTCTCTCTCTTATAGAAAGCAAGCCAGATATTTTCATTTCTATTTCGCATTGAACAGTGTGGTGTCGCGATGATGATGATGATGATGATGATGATGATGATGATGGTGATGGTGATGGTGATGATAAAAATAAAATTTTGTTACAATGCCTTCACTAATTAATAAAAAGGAACTTCGTTCCATCCGGGTGTCCCTTGACACCTCTCAAGTTTTTTTTCTTTTAATATTTTTATTACGGACGCTTTTAACGTTCATCGTTCTCACATGTATAATTTCAACATGAATGATGTAACCAATATTTTGTAACCATATTTTGATTTAAAAGAGTGTCCGTGGAGTTTCTTGCCCGTTCTTCTCCATAGATCTACGTTTTGGAATGGGCAACTAGCTTCAACTGTCTGACTAACTGACCGACGTTTTGACAGTTCAAAGGCGCATGTAATTGGTTTAATTGAAATAAATGCTTTGAGTTTCGCACCACGCACTATAAAGGGTTCCGTAGTTGCAAAGAGTTTATCCCAAAAACAAACTTTACATTGTTGTACGTCTCATCGCCGTACATTTTCTGCTTACTCTGTAACCTACTTTAGGCCAACGATGTGCGTCATAATTTAGCATTATAAAATAACTAAGAAACTCGAGTCTTGGAGTCTTATTTAATAAAACTTGAGCTATTTTTGAAGACTCGAGTCTTATAAACAAAACTTAGAGCTCAAGTCCTTGAGAATTTGGAGTCTTTTGTAAAAAGACTTGAGTCCTGTCAAAAAGAACTCAAAGACAGAGTCTTCTTTTGATTAGGTTATTTGTGTTTAATGCAATTTAATTGTTACAAATTTTTATTGTGCGATTTATTTTCAATCAGTTAATAAATATGGATGACGATATAAAATCACCCAGTTAGGTGTATGACTCAGTCTAGCTTAAAGAACTTAAAAGACTCGAAAGGACTCAGAAAACTCAAAGGATTCGGACTCATGTGACTAACGAGTCCTACTCTTGAAAATCTACTCAAGTCTCTAAATAAAGACTAAAAAAAGCCGGTCAAGGGCGAGTCGGACTCGCGCACCGAGGTTCCGTTCCGTTTTCTGAAAAAGTGTGCTATTTAGAGACATCGTTTTAATTTTCCTGTAATCTTTACATAAACTTCTATCACATAGAATAATTTCAGATTTTTCTCTTTGCAAACTTCGGAGTTAAGGGGGGTTGGGGGCGGTATTTTTTTTATTACATTTTTCATCAAGTCGAAAACTATGCGGCCTACAAAAAAAAAAATGTTTGAGAATGTGCAAACAGCGTTCATTCATATGATGCCCCACATGCCCTAGTAGCCCCACTTTGAATTTTCAAGACACCCGTTCAGTCCCTGTTGCAAAAAAATATATAAATATTTTTATTTCTTTCTTATTTGCAAAATAGTTGGGTAAACGTCATCTAAAACTGTTCCAAATTTCAAGTTGATAGCATTAGTAGTTCTTGAGATATCCAGTTGTGACAGACAGAGAGACTGAGTCACACCATAAGGGTTCCTTTTTTACCATTTTGGGTCGGAAGCCTAAAAACTCGAGTTTCTTAGAACACTAAGTAAGCGGCTGCTCCGCAGGTGGTGCGGCGCGGCATCGTGGCGGGCCCGGGCGGGGAGGGCGCGGGCGCGGCGCACGCGTGGCTGGGCCGCGGCTCCTACCGGCCGCCGCGCTGCTTCCTGCCCTACCTCGACGAGATCAAGGTACTGTAACATTACTGTTATATCTTTGGGGATAAAGTTAAGTTAAGTTGCTGTATGTAAATAAATAATAAATAAATAAATATCCTTAGACATTTCACACAACGCCATCTAGTCCCAAGCTAAGCAACCTAATGCTTGTGTTATGGTAACGAGATGGCTGATAAACTACTTATATACATTTTTTTTTTTGGAAATACATACACAAACAAATACTTGTAGGTCGTACAAATATTTGTTCCGTGCGGGAATCGAACCCGCGACATGCTGCGCAGCAGTCAATCGCTCAACCACTGCGCCAACCGTGTCGTCAAATGTGTCCCGACTGTATCACTCCACGAAGGTTGAGGAGATCGTGGAGTACATGAAGGTGAAGACCAAGTAGACCTTGAGGGTCGAGAAGTTGGAGCCGCGTCACAACACCAACTTCAAGTTGCAAGGAATATAATTCATAATGCGCTTTCAAGTAAAGTTACTTAGCTTAGAATTATACTTATGTTCTAAAGGAGCGTACGTACTACGTTGTACACTATTAGAGAGCATACATACACTTCAAAACAAACAAACTTTCGCATTTATAATATAAGTTACGAGGGTGCGTTTTTAAGTTCCCGGAATGGGGGGGAGGGGATAACAATAGGTCATTATCGGGATGGCCACAACTTCAGTCACTCATAAATACCAGGTTTTATCTTAATTGGATCATTAGTCCCAATTGAGTTGTTTGCTTGACGATAGTTCAACTATCGTCAAGCAAACAACTCAATTGGGAAGAAAGTGTGAATTATGGAAAAAATCGAGTACCGTGCCGTAATAAAGTTCCTTACCAAGCAAGGAAAGTCAGTTCAAAATATACTGGAAGAGATGGAATCCGTTTACGGGGACTCTTGCCCGGGTAAAACCATGGTTTACAAGTGGCACAGTCTCTTTAAACAAGGCAGGACCTCACTTGAAGACGACCCACGGTTCGGACGGTCGATCGAGGTGACTACTCCGGTAATCATTAAAAAAGTCGAAAAAATAATATTGGCAGATGCCAGACTAAAGAAGAAACAGCTTGCAGAAATGGTTGGAGTATCGGATACGACAATTTACAAAATTCTACACGATCATCTTGGCATGACAAAAGTCAGTGCAAGATGTGTGCCAAGAATGCTCACGCCGCCTCAACAACAACACCGCGTGGAGTGTTCTCGCAAGTTTTTGGACCTCTGTAACGAAGGTAAGGATGGACTATTAAGTCGAAACAAGACTCTATGCAGTGGCACAAAAAAGGCACACCACCACCCAAGAAGTTTAAAGTGTCACAATCGGCTGGAAAAATCATGGCAACAGTGTGTTGGGATTCAGAAGGGATCCTGTTGACCGATTATAAAGATAAAGGCGTTTCTATAACCGGAGAATACTATGCTTCTATCCTCGAGAGGTTGAAAGAAAGCTTTAAAGAAAAAAGGAGGGGTAAATTGACCAAAGTTGTCCTTCTTCTTCACGACAACGCGCCTGTTCACAAGAGCCGTGTTGCGTTGGCTGCCCTGCATAAGACCTGGCTCCCAGTGATTATTACCTCTTCCCAAAACTGAAAAAAGAAATTTTCAACTGATGAAAAAAAAAAAAAAAAAAATTAAAATTTAAAACTTTTTATTTCAAAGAAACATACTTAATTTTGTTTTGATCACACATCGCTTAATCTTAATAATGAAAGATTATGTGCGAGTGAGGCGTCTCGCTTGTTTACATTAATATATTTTGTTTTTAAAATTAAATTATTTATTTATTTGTGAAAGATCTGGAGGAACTTTGTATTGATCCACTTTAAGGTAATATTTTATTAGTTGTTTTATTTGCAAAGTTGTTTTTGATTTTAATTTATTAGTTAATTGCTTAGGGAGTTTATTCAACAAGTTAGGTAACAGGTACCTCCAGGTCCTTCTTCCATATTCATTGTTACATTTCGGCAGAAGAAGAAGTGAAGGACGCGGTTTCAGCTTATTTTTCGGACAAAGACAAAGCATTTTTTTATGAAGGTATACATAAGCTAATTGAAAGATCTGAAAAATGTATAATGGTAGCAGGTGAATACATTGAAAAAGAAAAATAATTTAGTATTTTTATTTTCACTTCTCACCCTCCATTCCGTGAACTTAAAAACGCCCCCTCGTAGGATAGGAAAGATCACACCCTACCGTCTTGCAAGTGGACTACGAAAGGTTACACTCTGCAGGAAGATACTCCTGTGGTGGTAGATGTTAACTAAAAGCAATGGTCGTTTGTTTGCAGGCGCTACTAGAGGACCAGGCGGTGCCCGAAGCCGAGCTGGCGCGCGCGCGGCGGGAGAGGTATCTGCACAGGATACCTGACACCTTGTATATGGTGAGTAACAGTTCTTTTTAAATAGCTGACCCGACACACGTTGTCGTGTAAAAAATTCAATAATTCATACAAAATTCCAATAGAAAATACACTTTCTGTAGCCGCCCAACGCCCGATTACCAGATAAAAAAGGGGCGGGGCGAACGCATTCCGCGTCTTAATTTTTTAATTTTGTTTGTGGACCCACCCCTTGCGTTCCAGGTTCTTTGGAAAGGTGGTTAGGTCATAGGTGTAGTATATTTTTGCCAAAAGCCGTGAGGTTGTATCTTGAAATTTGTTCAACATTCATTCCTATTAAAGACCCTTTAATGGCCAAAATATTATTTTTGTATAATTTTGTAAACTTTTTCTGAATACGAACCTGTTGCATCCTGTACTTAGTGACATCTAGTGTGAGATAGCTACGTAACTACAAAGTAAAATTGACAGAACGAGCAAATAGTTTGGCTATTGACCGGTAGATGGAAAGTAAAGAAGTGGGCGGGATCTAACACCCCCCTCACCCCGCAAATTGTCACGCGTTGTTTCATAGGGAAATCTAATTACAACATCTCCTCTTTGTATTTGCACCGTGGAGAACCCTTATGACTTCAGGCCAACGAAACGAGATAAATACATAAACTTATATAAAAATGAACTTTAAACTCAAATAATGTAGGTTGATTTCTGAATGATAAAAACTATAGATATAAAGTCATAAAATAATTTTAGTTGCAATGGAAACTGAACCAGAAACAATTAAGTTAAAGTTTTTAATTAAATCTCCGCTTCAGTGAAAGCATTTGCCACTTTTCACTGCTCTTCTCAGCTCCGTGTTAGTGGAAATGTACCGTAATGTGTGCTTAGCTCAAGAGTGTATGTCCCCCACCAGGTGGCCGCGGGCCGCGTGGGCGCGCGCTCGCCGCGCTCCGCGTCGCCCACGTGCTCGGCGGCGGGCGCGGCGCGCGCCTGCGTGTCGCCGCGCGTGCTGGCCGGGCTGCGCGCGCGTGCCCGCCACCTGCGCCAGGCGCCGCCCGCGCGCCGCGCCGCCGCGCTGCACGACAGCGACACGGTCACCGTGTACAAACAGGTACGTGTGTCTAATAAAAATACGACGTGGTTTTATAAGATCGTTTGCTCCAACATGCATCAGCTTCTCCTGGTATCACCAGGAAGAGGAGCTCGTGGCTAAGTAATAACAGCCGCACGGTCGATCCGTCAGGTTAAGCTACGCTTGCCGGGGTTGGTCAGTGGATGAGTGACCATCTTTACATACCGAGACTCCTCCGTGCCTCGGAAAGCATGTTAAGCCGTTGGTCCCGGCTGTTATTCGTGGATCTTTGACAGTCGTTACGGGTTGTCAGAAGCCCGAAAGTCTGACAGCCAGTCTTACCAAGGGGTATCGTATTACCCAGTAACTGGGTTGTGGAGGTCAGATAGGCAGTCGCTCCATGTAAAATACTCATATTCAGCTGCACAGGTTAGACTGGAAGCTGACCCCAACATAGTTGGGAAAAGGCTAGGCAGATTGATATTGTATATTATAACAACCGGCCAAGTGCGTGTCGGACCACGCAATATTAAGGGTTCCGTAGTTGAAAAGAATTTACTCCAAAAACGACGTTAACATAGTAGTTGAAAAACATGTTCTCTTATAAATTGATATACCAACGTCATGGTCAATTCTCCAACTGCAAAAAGTCTGTAATGGTTTTTTCATGGTTTTCGAGGGCGCTGATAGCGATCCGGCGGACCATCTTTACATACCGAGACTCCCCCGTGCCTCGGAAAGCACGTTAAGCCGTTGGTCCCGGCTGTTATTCGTGGATCTTTGACAGTCGTTACGGGTTGTCAGAAGCCCGAAAGTCTGACAACCAGTCTTACCAAGGGGTATCGTATTACCCAGTAACTGGGTTGTGGAGGTCAGATAGGCAGTCGCTCCATGTAAAATACTGGTATTCAGCTGCATCCGGTTAGACTGGAAGCCGACCCCAACATAGTTGGGAAAAGGCTGGGCAGATTGATTGACATCACCAGGAAATATTGCAGTCTCTCGTTTTTTTTCGCCTACGTTTTGCATTGTCTTTTCAACAGTAATTCGCAATATCTCAGCAATCATGTGTAGTGCTAAATAATCGAAATGGCATTGATGGTAAATCCATGGAGGCATTGAGTAACGAACTCAATGCCTCCATGGATTTACCATCAATGCATTACCCAGTTACTGGATTGTGGGGTTCAGATAGGCAGTCGCTCCATTTAAAATACTTGTATTCAGCTGCACAGGTTAGACTGGAAGCTGACCCCAACATAGTTGGGAAAAGGCTAGGTAGATGATGACTAACGTCAATACGGGCACTCAGAAGCCCGAAAGTCTACAACCCTTACTGTTGAATCAACGTTACGGTTTAAAGGAAGTTGTATTTGATAAAAATTGAAAAGAGTATGCATAGATGAATGGGTGAGTGAAGATGGTTGGATGGGATGTTTACATATCAAGACCCCTCCGTGCCTCGAGAAGCACGTTAAGCCATTGGTCCCCCCTAATGACAGCCGGGACCAATGGCTTAACATGCTTTCCGAGGCACGGCGAGGTCTCGGTATGTAAACATGGTCACCCATCCACGGACCAACTCCGGTAAGCGTAGCTTAACGTGACGGAAAGACCCGTGCAGCTGTTATTACTTAGCCACGAGCTGCTCATAATATTCACCCAGTAAACAGGGTGTACGTATAAACAGTGGCAATATTTTAATAGGTCATTGTACTCATCATTATAAAAAACTTTTACTATGGGACCAAATCTGAAATGCGAAAAAAAAGTCAGCTGTTCCCTACATTTTGACGAATTATGCGGACATAAAATGTACTGAACAGCTGATTTTTTTTCGCGATTTAAGAATTGGTCCTATAGTAAAAGTTGTTCATAATGATGAGTTTTTTACCTTTTAAAATATTAATAAAGTTGTTGTTTACAGATCGCGTTGCGGGCAGTCCGCGAGATGTCGCTACCGGACGCGTGTGCAGAGTTACTGATCGCTGAGATGGATAGCGACAGGTGAGACCTGCGTTCGACATTCGACAGTAATAGTGCACAGCACAAGGTTCAAAATCACTCGACACTTCACTTTATGTCAAATATTGAGTGTATGGTAACCCCAGGTTTACAAACAGGGTTTTCGATAGGGTTTTTCTAAGCAGTTAAATAAAAACCCATCATGATGCGGGTAACCTTAAAATGTTTTCTTGGCCGAATTGTTGATAGATGTGCAAGGTACGATCCTGAACTATAAATATAATTTTTGATAGGTGCAGTTTCTCTTTTACTTCGGTACATTTATTGAGAAAATGTACCGTATATCCATCAATATACATGTTGATGGATGGAGAGGCAGAAGAAGGCCAAAGAAAAGATGGATGGATTGTGTGAGGAATGACATGAAAGAGAAGGGAGTGAATGATAGCGTGACGGTTGACAGGGGAGAGTGGAAGAAGAAAACGTGTGCGCCAGCCCCACGTACCATGGGATAAGGGCAGGAAGATGATGATTAATTGAGAAACTGTACCTATTTAAAATTATACACCACTATTTTTTAATTAGTACAAAAAAAAATGGAGCTCTATCCGTAACCGTTACTGATCATATTTGTGTAGTCAAAAGTAAAAAAAACGAAATACCAAAATTGTCCACGAAAATTTGTCATAATTGGTAAATTCATGATTATGATACGATAACAGCTGTTGGAGGCGGGGCAAGTTCGAGCGAGAGCACGCGAATGCGAGAGCGAGAAAATAAATGCAACTATGAATAGCCTGTACAATATTTCCATACATTGAGTGACATTTTGGGATCTAAACAAACGCCAATAACTTTGCTGTTTATGAATATTATTAATTGAGACTTTACATATATAATAACAAGACCTTCTCTAATAAGCCCTTTAAGTATTTGTACTAATTAAAAAATAGTGGTGTATTTACAGTTCAAAATCGTACCTTGCACAATTCGGCCAAAAAACATTTTAAGAATGCAAAGAATTTTATTGAAGAAACAAACGTTTGTTAAAAAAAGTAATGTTTGACTACCCATTTGTAACAGCGTCGTTAAGGCTCATGTCATCATAGGACTCTGACGAAATATTAGTGTACCTTTTGGAAATACAGACCTCATGTAATGTAAAATTACATACCTATACATAAGTTTGTATCCACAGGGAGCGAGACGCAGAACACTGGGACTGTGCCACAGACAGACAGGCGGACGGCGTGCGCGTGTGGTGTGTGGACGAGCAGCCGGCGCACGAGTGTTGCAGGTTTGTGTCGTAGAAAAGTCCAACGGATGTAGTTGGCTCTGTGTGTAAAGATCGATCGAACAAAAGAGAGGGCGGCCGATATACTGGAAAACTTGCTACCCAACAAATCACGGCTGCTTTACATCAAAGCCAATTTAAATTTCCTTTTTCTTCATTAAATGTCTATTTTCGCTTATATCTTTCTTTTTCTCGCAGTCATGGTATAAAGTATAGTATGCAACTCTTGAATAAAACGGATTTATATCGAGGACCATGAATCACTCGCGTCGCTCAGGATTCTAACACTTGAAACACTCGCTACGCTCGTGATTCAATCGTTAGAATCCTTCACTAGCACGTGATTCATATATGGCCCTCGCTTTAAATCAGTACTTTATTCACCAATTGCATAATATACTATTTATTATCTGGCTGACGGACTAAATAGAATTTCTTTTTGTTTTTTTACCCATGCGTCATTCATAGTGTAATAAAAATGGGAGAAGGCGCTGACTCCTGACACAGGTTTATACCTAGTTTGGGATTCAGAGGCTTCATAATATGATTATGTAAGCTCATATTATGTCAGTAAAGATTTATTATTTAATTTAATTTTTATGTGTGGTTTGTCAGGACGCTGAGCGGCAGCGGTTCGTTGCGCTGCGCGTCGACCGGCAGTCTGCGCGCGCAGCCCGCCCTGCACCTACCTATGGGTGAGTATTTTTTAGGGTTCCGTACCCGTATCACTTCGTTGTCCGTGTGTCTGTCAAGACTCTTTTTCTCAGGAACGTGTAGAGGTATCAAGTTGAAATTAATATCAAATACGTAGGTCTATGGTCCTTTGGAGCTCTTAAAAAAATAATGTATCTAAGTCAACGCAGAAAAAAAATACGGCCATATAGGCGTCATATTTTGATATTCGCAAGTAATCAAAACCTATAGAGTACTTCCCGATGACCTAGAATAATAAAATTTGGCAAGAAGCAAGGTCTCACAGCACAAGTAAAGGAGAAAGTTATACTGGTTATCTATATAAATAAAAAGAGAAGTCCTGACTGACTGACTGACTGACTGACTGACTGACTCATCAACGCCCAGCCCAAACCGTTGGACCTAGGAAGCTGAAATTTTGCACAGAGGTTCCCTTTATAATGTAGACAAGGAATAAGAAAGGCATTCCCGGTAATACGTTCCCGTGGGATATTATGCGCCTCCACGCGGGCGAAGGCGCGGCAAAAGCTAGTATTAAATAAAAATTATAAATGCGAAAGTGAGTTTGATGGTTTGTTACGCTTTCACGCTAAAACGGCTGAACGGATTTGGATGAAATTTGGCACACGTGTAGAACATGACCTGGATAAGGACATAGGTTACTTTTTGTCGACATACCACGCGGGCGAAGCCGCGGGCGGTAGTGTTAAATGTAACCAAATTATATGTATCGTTTCAGACAACTCTCGGCCGGGCACGTGTCGCAGGGAGGGCGGCTCGCGGTCAGCTGACGCGGCGCAACACAGGTATACAATTTTTTTTTTTGTTAGCCTACATGGTTCCCACTACTGGGCAAAGGCCTGCCCTTTTTCCTTCCAAACCTGCCTGTCTTGTGCGATCTCTGGCCATGTTGGCCCTGCAAACCTTATCGGATCGTCACACCACCTTCGCCGTGGCCTGCCTCGACGGCGATGTCCTCCCTCAGGAGTCAGGCGTCCAGTGAGTGACGATCTTTGCCCATCTCACCGGGTGAATTCGTGCGACGACGACGTGGTATACAATTAAGAATATAATAGAATAGAATACCTCAGACTGAGTCAATAGCGATAGTGGTAGCCCGCAATGTTCAATTTTTTTTTTTTTTGATTTTTTGCTATTTGCATGTACACACGGCTACACATCAAGCTATACATTTCCAGTTTACACTGACCTCTCACTGTAAGGAAATCCTATAGAATGCGAGATCAGCATAAACTGGAAATGTATAGCTTGATCTCTAGCCGTGCGTACGTGTCTGGTTGTATCTTGATCAAAATATGTTACGTGACAATAAAACATATCTATTTACATAATTTTAACCATAAATATCATCAATACATCTCTCTAAGTTAGATTTCGTGCAGATTTCGTTCGTTCGACGAATCTGCACGAAATCTAACTTAGAGACATGTTTGATGATTTTTGAAAAAAACCAAAAATAAAAAAAAAAATTCGCGGGCTACCACAGCGCATACCCATTAATAACAATTGAATTTTTAACTGTCCAAGTATCTTTTGGCGCGCGGTAAACACCAGATCTAACGGCGCCATCTTGTTTTTGGGGTTCCGTACTTCAAAAATAAAAAACGGAACCCTTACGAGGTGATCCTACTTCGTTGTTCGTCTGTCTGTCTGTCAAGACCCTTTTTCTCAGGAACGCGTGGAGGTATCAAGTTGAAATTAATATCAATTATTTAGGTCTATAGTCCCTTGGAGCTCTAAAAATATCAAGCTTCTAAGTCAACGCAATAAACATATACGGCCATTTATGCGACATATTTTGATATTCGCAAATAAATTACAATCTATGGGGTACTTCCCGTTGACCTATTGGAATCATGATTAGAAAGGTCTCACAGCAAAAGTAAAGGAAAAAGTCTGAAAATTGTTATTTTGTAGTTTTAACACATATGTTTTTCTTATTATTATTTATTTATTTAAACTTATATTTGCAGTTGGAGAATTGACCGTGACGTATATCGATGTATGGAAAACATGTTTTTCAACGACACTGTTAAGTTTGTTTTTGGGATAAATTCTTTTCAACTACGTAACCCTTCACTGTGCGTGGTCCGACACGCACTTGTCCGGTTTGTTTTTAAAATTTTATCACAGATTAATACAGATGGGACACTTCGCAAAATCATTTAAATAGAAAGCGACTCTTGCTACGACACAATAAAGTGCAATTCAGGCCGCACAACGCTTATTACCTACAGTTATATTCACCTACAAGTTGCCTCTCTTTCTATCGCGTAACTCTTATACCTTCTGACCTACTGAATTAGCCCCGGGGACGGGGCCCGCCGCGTACTTGTAGCTTCATACCTAAACTACGGAGTGTCCCCATTTGTATTCAATCAATCTGCCTAGCCTTTTCCCAACTATGTTGGGGTCGGCTTCTAGTCTAACCGGATGCAGCTGAATACCAGTATTTTACATGGAGCGAATGCCTACCTGACCCCCACAACCCAGTTACTGGGTAATACGATACCACTTGGTAAGACTGGTTGTCAGACTTTCGGGCTTCTGACGACCCGTAACGACTGTCAAAGATCCACGAATGACAGCCGGGACCAACGGCTTAACGTGCTTTCCGAGGCACGGAGGAGTCTCGGTATGTAAAGATGGTCACCTATCCTCTGACCAACCCCGGCAAGCGCAGCTTAACCTAACGGATCGACCCGTGCGGCTGTTAATACTTAGCCACGAGCTCCTCTGTATTAATCTGTGATATTGTTTGTTTCCCCCCACAGACAGTCGCTGTCGTCGTGCTCCAGCCGCGCGTCCGCGCCGGGCGCTGCGCCCGCGCGCCTGTCGGCCGCCGTGCCCGACGTGGCCATGGCGCCCAACGCCAACACGCACCTGCTCACTGCGAGGGACTACTTCCGCCACGCTCCACACCGAGGTACAGTTACTACAGACAAGGATGCGTATGCGCATCTGAGTGGGTCGCTCACATCTTGGATGTTAGCTTGATAGTACAGTAGTACTCAACTGACAATATGGCTTATCAATGTACCAGCGCAGAAGATGAATTTTCAGAGCGCGGGAAATGCTATTGACCAATCGGCACGCGTCACGCTTTTTCCTGTACCGCTATTGGTCGGTAGCTGCCGCCATGTTTGCGCGCGCCGCTTGACAGCCGCCATACTTGCGAGCGAGATGGAACTAACAGCTGTAGTGAACCTTATAGTAGTGATCTAAGGTTGATTGTAAGTTTTAAGCAATCTCGTTAATCTTCGGGGCCATACTTTCTTTTCTGCGCGAACGAAGATTCACGACGCGCCTTATTAGTTGAGTACTACTGTAACGGATAGCCTGTACATCCACCCTTAACAGATGTCACGTACGGCCGCAATACGGTTAAAGTTGCGACGGTACATGTAGATATATGACAAGTTACGGGAACCTACTAAGACCTACAAGCCTAACGGTGCCTACGACCCTAAGCGCTATAAGCCCTACAGCCCTAACCTAATATGTGATAAATAAATATATAAATAAGTTCAGGATGTCTGCACCATGCGACCTAAGGTAACAGACGGATAGTAGACAGGATTCCAGGGGGCCTACTCCCTAAGCACGAAGTCCGTAGTTTCGGCGGTAGTACTCAATATCACCTACGGACGTATGATTGGTTCGGGGCCCGAACGAAGTATGAATGGCAACACGATACGACAGCTGCCCCTACTCCCGATGTGTTTTAGCCCGTCCGAAAAATTGTAACTTTTACACTTGTTTTGATGGATTGTTAAGTCAGACGGACGGATAAACGGATGAACGGACGGACTTAGGGAGTAGGCCCCCAGGTTTGGGAAGGGTACACTCACTGCCAGTCCCGCAGACTCACGAGACTGATCGGAGATGGCTAAAGGTGTCTTGGCCACAGTGAAGGGTAATGAGACAAGAATATAAAATTCTAATCTGATTTATTTGCATAAAGATTCCGCTTATATACTACTTTTACCTAACACACACTATTGCACAAAATCTTTGTGTTTCATGCGTGTTAGATGCAACGAAATCACTTATTTTTATCTGGGCCGCGTGCTGAGTCAATGTCCAAAGGTAGCATTGAACATAACCAAATATAGGGTGTAAGTGTAACCTCCGTGATCCTTATAAAGGTTCATTGTAATCATCATTATTTATTTATTTATTTTAAAACATGGAGGACTTACAGCTAATAAAAACAAACAATAAAAACTTTTTAACAAAAAAAAACCGACTTCCAAAAATCACTACAAAGTGTAAAATAACTTTGATTTCAGAAGTCGGTGTCTTTCGTTTTTTATTTACTTTCTTTTTTTTTGCCACCGACTTCCGAAATCAAAGTTATTTTACACTTTGTAGTGATTTTTGGAAGTCGGTTTTTTTTTTTGTAAAAAAGTTTTTATTTCTCGCTTTTTATTGGGTCTGTTTATAATTTGTATAAGTTACAATAGTCTAATGTCAATTGCTCATCACATGTTACAAAATATTGCTTTTCCCGATGCTTGGACGTCAATTGTTGAGGAGTTCTGCTGGCAAGAACCAGGAGAACTCCTCAACAACCACTCACCACACGCATTGTGTGACGATATAATATTTGAAGAGTTGCTTCGATTTCTCCAGGATCCCATCATCAGAACTGGATTTTGACAAAAATGGGACCATTTGGGAAGTATACCCTTTCCAACAAAAAAATAATTTTTCAAATCGGTTGGCAAGCGACGGATTTATGCGCGAACAAACTCCGAATAGAGAACCTCCTCCTTTTTTAGAAGTCGGTTAAAAAAGGAAACCATAGTCACCAAAAAGCCAATTACAAGTCCTTACCTATAGACTTACACTCGTATTTATAGTCAAGTAAAAGTAATTACTTAAGTAAAAGTAATTGCTCAAGCAATGATTTTCTTTCTCTAGTTTAGTAATTGCTTGAAGTTAGAACTGTCAAAGCTTAGAATTCTTAGCCAAGTAATAGTCACCATTTTCTTTACTTAAGAATTCTACCCTCAAGTAATGACTTCATTCAAGAAACTACTATTAGCAAGTAATTACTCAAGTAATTACTTGATAAATACGAGCCCTACAATAATAATTTATGGTGTGAGCACAAAAACAAAAAAACACATCACCCAAATTAAAGTAATAACCAATTTAAATACTTGGTTTACAATTAAATGACTGAGAAAATGAACAACTTTTACTATGGGACCAAAATCTGAAATCGTGAAAAAAATCAGCTGTTCCTTACATTTTCACGAGTTATGCCGAACCGAAGCTCAGTTAATCGAAGCTATTTTATGTCATTTTAAAAGAGTAAATTCCAAAATAACTTGCAATAATAACATACATACTTAAGCTCCATTTACACGGCGCCATTTTATTGCCTGTGGCATACCATAAAATTGAAAGGCAAATATATGGCACCGTCTAAACTACACGTACAATATTGTTGGACGATACGGGCAACTTTGAAAACTGGTATAAGCATGTACAAGAAAATCGCACAGTACATACAATAATTGCTTGTACAATAAAATCGCATCTATTCTGGCATGATCTGACATTTGTGCTGTCATTGAAATATGAGTGCGGTAAGTGAGGGTGTGGTAATCGTTGTTGCTATTTTGAGGCAAGAAATCAAATCAAGAACAACTTGAAAAATATCTTGAGAAGCGTTCAATAAAATTTAATGAAATATCATGT
Organism: Cosmia trapezina; assembly: GCA_905163495.3. Lineage (NCBI taxonomy): Eukaryota > Metazoa > Arthropoda > Insecta > Lepidoptera > Noctuidae > Cosmia > Cosmia trapezina. Next base: position 2,232,722 of record LR991046.1, on the reverse strand, counting down.
CTAGACAAAACTTGCATGCAATAATCGCCGGTCAATTTTATTGCCTGGTGTAAGTCGCATGCGATTTTATTGAATGGCAAAACTTGCATTCAATTATTGTACATGCCATTTTATGGAATCGCACGCGTGTAAACACGTTCATGCAGTTCTTGAATGTCAAAAAACTTGAACGTGCTTTATGGCATGCAATTATTGCTCTTGAACGTTCCAGAAACTTGCCCCGTGTAAACGGCGCTTTAAATACCAACGGCTATCTCGCTTTATCCTTGATAGTTCGAGCCGTGCTGCTGTCACTTAGCCACGAGCCCCTCAGCTGATGTGATCGTGTTGTATGTTTCAGAGTACAGCGGCGGGGGTGTGCTGCAACTAGACCTGGGTGACGGCGCCACACATACTCCGCGACCGGGTCAGTACTATAATATTATTCATCTGCCTATCTGCAACTATGTTGGCGTCGGCTACCAGTCTAACCGGATGCAGCTGAATACCAGTATTTTACATGGAGCGACTGCCTATCTGACTTCCACAACCCATTAACTGGGTAATACGATACCCCTCGGTAAGACTGGTTGTCAGACTTTCGGGCTTCTGACGACCCGTAACGACTGTCAAAGATCCAGGAATGACAGCCGCGACCAACGGCTTAACGTGCTTTCCGAGGCACGGAGGAGTCTCGGTATGTAAAGATGGTCAACCATCCACTGACCAACCCCGGCAAGCGTAGCTTAACCTGATGGATCGACCCGTGCGGCTGTTATTATTTAGCCACGAACTCCTCTATACAGGGTGTAATTTTAATCACCGTTATCCTCTTAAGGGGTCATTGTACTCATCATTATGAACAACTTTTACTATGGGACCAAACCTGAAATCGCGAAAAAAAGTCAGCTGTTCAGTACATTTATGTTCGCATAATTTGTCAAAATGTACTGAACAGCTGATTTTTTTTTCGCGATTTCAGGTTTGGTCCCATAGTAAAAGTTGTTTATAATGATGAGTACAATGACCCCTTAAGAGGATAACGGTGATTAAAATTACACCCTGTATATCGTTTTCGAGAACGTGATTACAAATATTACTTATTTAATAGTATAGGATATTCTGTCTAAAATAGCATGGTTATGTTCCAGGGTCGCGCGCGCAGCGGGCGGGCGGCGCGCAGAGCAGTCGGCACCACAGGGAACACACGCCAGTGAGTTACTTAATTTTTCAGTACTTGTTGCAAAAAAAAAACCGGTCAAGAGCGAGTCGGACTCGCGCACCGAGGGTTCCGTTCCGATTTCTGAAAAAGTGTGCTACTTAGAGACATCGTTTTATTTTTCCTGTAATCTTTACATAAACTTCTATCACATAGAATAATTTCAGATTTTTCGCTTTGCAAACTTCGGAGATAAGGGGGGGGAACGGTATTTTTTTTACATTTTACATCAAAAGTCGAAAACTACGCGGCCTGAAAAAAAATAAAAAATAGTTTGAGGATGTGCAAACAGCGCTCTTTTATATGATACCCCACATGACCTAGTAGCCCCACTTTAAATTTTTAAGACCCCTTTCAGTCCCAGTTGCAAAAAAAATATAATTATTTTTATTTCTTTCTTATTTGCAAAATAGTTGGGTCGATGTCATCTAAAACTATTCTAAATTTCAAGTTGATAGCATCAGTAGTTCTTGAGATATCCAGCTGTGACAGACGGACAGACTGAGTCGCACCATAAGGGTTCCTTTTTACCATTTTGGTACGGAACCCTAAAAATTCAGCTGCTAACTAAATTTTGACGAGTTATGCGAATACAAATGTTGGGGACTGCCAGTGGCGAACGCACCATATAACACGATTCCTACCGGCTTCCCTTCGGAGTTTCGCATCAGCAACTCTATACCGCTATTGAAAAACGGCACAGTCAATATTGTCTACTATTGCCAAAAAATATAGTTACGCTACGGATATTCAATTCACAATAACATTCAAACAACAAAAACGCCTATTAACTTTGAATTACAACAACAACAAAAAATGTTCTACAATAACCCGGCGGCGTATACAGGGTGTAAGGGACAGCCCTCCGCAAACTGCTAGGGTGAATTCAGTATGTCATACTAAGATGACCGGTACATTAAATTTTTTCAGGAACGTTAAGGGAAGCCAATAAACCTGATTTGTTTGTGTTTTTGTGCACAAATCGGAGCGTCTATTACTGGTTGGGAGGGGTAGGTAATACGTATGCGGTGAGTTCGATGAACTCTGTAGCTAGACAGAAAGTGAACAGTTGATTTCACGCGTCGTTGGTTAGAGTATTTCAACATCCATTGCTGGTTTTTTTTTTTTGCTGTTTTTTTTTGCCGTTTTTTTTACATAAATGGAGTGCTGCGAACACACAATGCAATTTTACGTTGAAATAATGAAAATGTAACTGAAAAAAATTTAGAAAAAATGAAAATGTTCCTGAGAAAATTTCCGGTGGAATATGATTCAACATGAGGAGCTGAATGCACCCTGTTAGTTTGCGGAGGGCTGTCCCTTACACCCTGTATAGAAATGCTACTTCAATACGTTCCCTCAGGCGGAGACGATAGAGTCATTTCCAGGCGTTAAACACACGTAAATGCTACTGAATACTAGCATTTACGTGTGTTTAACGCCTGGAAACGCGCTAACTCTAGGTATTCGTCTCCGCCTGAGGGTATGTACTGAATTAGCATTTCTATAAAAATAATAATATATAAATATCCTTGGACATTTAACACAACGCCATCTAGTCCCAAGCTAAGCAACCTAATGCTTGTGTTATGGTAACGAGATGGCTGATAAACTACTTATATACATTTTTTTTTTGTAAATACATACATATTATAGATAGAAAAACACCCAGACTCGAAACAAATACTTGTAGGTCGTACAAATATTTGTTCCGTGCGGGAATCGAACCCGCGACATGCTGCGCAGCAGTCAATCGCTCAACCACTGCGCCAACCGTGTCGTCAAAACCTATATACGCAACCAGGCGCCAAAACGGCATAATCGGGAACTAAAAATTCATACTAATAGCGATTCCGTCATGACGTTATTGTAGGTCACGTGGCTCCGCTTGATATGAGCAAGCCGCTAATCCGCTATACAACGGGTTACGATAGAGACGGATATAGAAAAAATGCGTCAGCGAGAACGAGATGGAGAAATATTGCACATTTTATTTAGTTTTCACGTGTTCAACTGTATTGTATTCGTTTCTTTATATTCCTATAATCATTTTAGAATGATTAAGTACTTAATTTAGTTGAGTTTAATTCTCTAACTAAAACATTGAAAGTTTTGTTTGTGTAGAGATAACATCTTTTTAGGGTTCCGTACCAAAATGGTAAAAAAGGAACCCTTATGGTGTGACTCAGTCTGTCTGTCTGTCTGTCACAGCTGAATATCTCAGGAACTACTGATGCTATCAACTTGAAAATTAGAATAGTTTTAGATGACGTTTACCTAACTATTTTGCAAATAAGAAATAAATAAAAATATTCGTATTTTTTTGCCAACAGGGACTGAAAGGGGGTCTTAAAAATTTAAAGTGGGGCTACTAGAGCATGTGGGGTGTCATATGAAAGAGCGCTGTTTGCACATTCTCAAACTAGTTTTAATTTTTTTTTAGGCCGTATAGTTTTCGACTTTTGATGAAAAATTTTAAAAAAATACCGTTCCCCCTCCTTATCTCCGAAGTTTGCAAAGAGAAAAATTTGAAATTATTCTATGTGATAGAAGTTTATGTAAAGACTAGCTTTTGCCCGCGGCTTCGCCCGCGTGGATGTCGGAAAATATCCCATGGGAACGTTCATGTGGAAAACATAGGGCATATCCATAACTTAAGAAATGCTGGGTTTCGCATACAAACTTTGATCCCTTAAATCACCCCTTGTAGGATTATGTTTTAAGACAAAAAGTAGTCCATGTCCTTTCCCAGGATGCTATCTATAGCCTTGTCAAATTTTATCGAAATCCGTGCAGTTTTGTAAATTTTAAAATAAACGCCTATTTTACCCACTTAGGGGATGATTTTTAAAAAACGCTGAACCGCATATTTCTTCATTTCTTACCAATAGCATAAATTTGTTATCCCTATCTTAAGAAATACTGGGTTTCCCTTACAAACTTTCATCCCCTATATCATCCCCCGTAGTATTATTTTTGAAAAAAATAGTATGCTATGTCCTTTCCCAGGATGCTACAATTTTAAAATCAACCCCCTATTTTACCCCCTTAGAGGATGATTTTTCAAAAACGCTGAACCGCATATTTCTTTATTTCCTATCAAAAGCATACATTTTAATTTTCACATCCCTAACTTAAGAAATACTGAGTTTCCCATACAAACTTTCATCCCCTATATCACCCCCTGTAGGATTATTTTTGAAAAAAAAGTAGACTATTTCCGTCCCCAGGATACCATCTATAGCCTTGCCAAATTTCATCGAAATCCGTTCAGTGGTTCTGGGTTTCCCATACAAACTTTCATCCCCTATATCACCCCCTGTAGGATTATTTTTAAGACAAAAAGTAGCCTATGTCTTTCCCCAGGATACCATCCAAATTTTATCGAAATCCGTTCAGTGGTTCTGACTTTCCCATACAAACTTTCATCCCCTATATCACCCCTGTAGGATTAAATTTTTAAATTAAAGTATCCTATGTCCATCCCCAGGATATCTATAGCCTTGCCAAATTTTATCGAAATCCGTTCAGTGGTTCTGGGTTTCCCCATACAAACTTTCATCCCCTATATCACCCCCTGTAGGATTATTTTTTTAAGACAAAAAGTAGCCTATGTCCTTCCCCAGGATGCTATATAAAGCATTGTCAAATTTTATCGAAATCCGTGCAGTTTTGTAAATTTTAAAATCAACCCGTATTTTACCCCCTTAGGGTATGATTTTTCAAAAACGCTGAACCGCATATTTCTGAATTTCCTACCAATAGTATAAATTTGTTATCCCTAACTTAAGAAATACTGGGTTTCCTTTACAAACTTTCATCCCCTATATCACCCCCTGTAGTATTAAAAAAAAATAGTATACTGTGTCCTTCTCCAGGATACTATATAAAGCCTTGCCAAATTTTGTCGAAATCCATGCAGTTTTGTGAATTTTAAAATCAACCCCTATTTTACCCCCTTAGGGGATGATTTTTCAAAAACGCTGAACCGCATATTTCTTTATTTCCTATCAAAAGCATACATTTTTATTTTCACATCCCTAACTTAAGAAATACTGAGTTTCCCATACAAACATTCATCCCCTATATCACCCCCCGTAGGATTATTTTTGAAAAAAAAAGTAGCCTATGTCCGTCCCCAGGATACCATCTATAGCCTTGCCAAATTTTATCGAAATCCGTTCAGTGGTTTAGGCGTGAAAAGGTAACAGACAGACAGACAGACAGACAAAGTTACTTTCGAATTTATAATATTAGTATGGATTACAGGAAAAATAAAACGATGTATCTAAGTAGCACACTTTTTCAGAAATCGGAACGGAACCCCCGGTGCGCGAGTCCGACTCGCTCTTGACCGGTTTTTTTGTTCTGTTATTTGACGATAGCCTTAACTTCAGTATTTTTTTTATTTTAAATTTACCAAATTAATTTTTACTTTATAGATAAGTTAAGACCGGCTTCTCTCTTAAAAAAATTCACACCTCGCCTCTGGGGACAGCTGATATTTTTTTCGCGATTTGAGGTTTGTTCACATCGTAAAAGTTGTTCATAATGATGAGTACAATGACCCCTAAAGCTGAGCGTCAACTGGTCCGCGCCGGCCGCACCGCACGCACGGTACGCAACGGATTTTCGTTTGTTTATAATATGAAGAAATGAAAATGCAGGCGGTACCGGTAGTGGACGCAGTGCTATAGGAATTCATACAAAGCAAACCAAAAGGCGTTGCGTGCCGTGCGTACGGTGCGGCCGGCGCGGACCAGTGGACGTTCACCTTTAAAAGGATGCCCATGATTTCAATTTCACCTTGTTTATTAATCTCCCGTGTCGATGGTTCGTTTGATTGGCTGCCATAGCTGAAATTCGGTCTAAGGAGCTCGTGGCTAAGTAATAACAGCCGCACGGGTCGATCCGTCAGGTTAAGCTACGCTTGCCGGGGTTGGTCAGTGGATGGGTGACCATCTTTACATACCGAGACTCCTCCGTGCCTCGGAAAGCACGTTAAGCTGTTGGTCCCGGCTGTCATTCGTGGATCTTTGACAGTCGTTACGGGTCGTCAGAAGCCCGAAAGTCTGGCAACCAGTCTTACCAAGGAGTATCGTATTACCCAGTTACTGGGTTGTGGAGGTCAGATAGGCAGTCGCTCCATGTAGAATACTGGTATTCAGCTGCATCCGGTTAGACAGGAAGCCGACCCCAACGTAGTTGGGAAAAGGCTAGGCAGATGATGCCCTAGACCGAATTTCGGCTAAACTCTAGCCGTCTTATTACAAAACAAGGTTCATCTTCAAACCCAGGTCTCTTTATTCCGACACATTCAACGACGGACATACCGGACGGTACTAAGTTGTCAGTTTTACAAAACTCCTCAAACAGACGACCTCCATCGTGACTTAAAAATGGAGCCCGTCACCAACATAATTCAAAAATTAGCTGAGGCCCATGAACACCGACTCCACCAACATGTGAACATCGAGGCAATTCAGCTGTTAGACCAGACTAATATAGTGCGAAGACTAAAACGAACAAAACCTTTTGAGTTAGTGTAGTGTAAAAAGTGTAGAAATAATAGTGACAATGACACTTATATAACACATGAACAAAGTATTTATATTATTATATTAGACTCTAAGAAAGTGGAACGGACTTCTGTAAAGTACAGAAGTCCGTTCCACTAGTAGTAGGATATTATTGGGCACGCTACTCCACATTCGCTCCGCTCGTGGAGTTGCGTGCTCCAATAATATACATAAATGAAAGGGACTCAGCATGAAATCCTACATAATGCAGTAAAATACTGGTTCGGCGCGTATTCCACACGATGAAACAGAAATATTTTTCTGTGTGGTTTGGGCGCTACTTCGCATTTTGAATCTCGTATAAATGAAATCTTACATAGTACAGTAAAATACTGGTTCGGCGCGTATTCCACACGATGAAACAGAAATATTTTTCTGTGTGGTTTGGGCGCTACTCCGCATTTTGAATCTCGTATAAATGAAATCTTACATAGTACAGTAAAATACTGGTTCGGCGCGTATTCCACACGATGAAACAGAAATATTTTTCTGTGTGGTTTGGGCGCTACTTCGCATTTTGAATCTCGTATAAATGAAATCTTACATAGTACAGTAAAATACTGGTTCGGCGCGTATTCCACACGATGAAACAGAAATATTTTTCTGTGTGGTTTGGGCGCTACTCCGCATTTTGAATCTCGTATAAATGAAATCTTACATAGTACAGTAAAATACTGGTTCGGCGCGTATTCCACACGATGAAACAGAAATATTTTTCTGTGTGGTTTGGGCGCTACTTCGCATTTTGAATCTCGTATAAATGAAATCTTACATAGTACAGTAAAATACTGGTTCGGCGCGTATTCCACACGATGAAACAGAAATATTTTTCAGTGTGGTTTGGGCGCTACTCCGGATTTTGAATCTCGTATAAATGAAATCTTACATAGTACAGTAAAATACTGGTTCAGCGCCTATTCCACTGATCGGAAGGTGAAATATGAATTCCTACATCATAAGGAAGTAAAATACTGGAACGGCGCCTACTCCATTTCGACGCCTATTCCTCGCGATGAAACAGAAATATTTTTCAGTGTGGTTTGAATCACTTTTGGTTGCGAATAGAACGAAAGTGGTTTAGAAATAGCTAATAACATAAATGATGGATCTACAAAGTTTGCGGTTTAAGCCCTATTCCACTTTTAAAATCTTATTTGGTTGCATTATGTCTGTAACACTATTCTAAGTTTTAAAATAATTATCACGTAAAAAATTAAGTTAGATTAAAATTGCTTATTAGTCTTGTAGGCTAGATTGAAATGAATTATTAAGAACCTGGTTCTTTTTAATAAAGGAAAAAAAAAAAAAAAAGTTTTACAAAACTGACAACTTATTACCGTCCGGTAAGTTGTCAATTTTGTATACATATCCGTATTTCTATTACAGTTAAGTTTCTTATTACAAAAACTGGCTCGATGGTTTAACTTTAAACCATGACAGAAGAAAATCTCGTTTTGTAATAATATAAAAACCGGTCAAGAGCGAGTCGGACTCGCGCACCGAGGGTTCCGTCCGGTTCCTGAAAAAGTGTGCCATTTAGAGACATCGTTTTATTTTTCCTGTAATCTTTATATCAACTTCTATCACATAGAATAATTTCAGATTTTTCTCTTTGCAAACTTCGGAGATAAGAGGGGGGGGGGAACGGTATTTTTTTTACATTTTTCATCAAAAGTCGAAAACTGTGCGGTCTAAAAAAATATAAAAAATGTTTGAGAATGTGCAAACAGCGCTCTTTCATATGATACCCCACATGCCCTAGTAGCCTCACTTCAAAATTTTAAGACCCCCTTTCAGTCCCTGTTCTAAATATTTTAATTTCTTTCTTATTTGCAAAATAGTTGGGTCAACGTCATCTAAAACTATTCTAAATTTCAAGATGATAGCATTAGTAGTTCTTGAGATATCCAGCTGTGACAGACAGACAGACAGACAGACTGAGTGACACCATAAGGGTTCCTTTTTTACCATTTTGGTACGGAACCCTAATAAGACCGTAGGCGATTACTCACCGTGTTTGTGTAAACCTAATTTAGATTTAAATTAACAATTAATTTTCCCGTAAAACATGTATGCAAAGCAGTCTGACCCTTATTCCTAACGCAATAGAGAGACCGTAGGGGATTATTATTATGCAGCGTGTGTGTGTAAGCCTAATGGCGCGTATATATTGGTGTTTCAGGCCATGTCCTGTCTGCGGAGCCGCGCGGACGAGGACGAGCTCCGAGCGGCCATCGAGCTGTCCGTCATCAGAGGTAATATAAATAAATAATAAATATCCTTGGACATTTCACACAACGCCATCTAGTCCCAAGCTAAGCAACCTAATGCTTGTGTTATGGTAACGAGATGGCTGATAAACTACTTATATACATTTTTTTTTTTTTTTTTAAATACATACATATTATAGATAGAAAAACACCCAGACTCGGAACAAATACTTGTAGGTCGAACAAATATTTGTTCCGTGCGGGAATCGAACCCGCGACATGCTGCGCAGCAGTCAATCGCTCAACCACTGCGCCAACCGTGTCGTGAGAGGTGACTATTGTACATTGTGTATTGACTCCTCAGATGTCTGAGTAGGGTTAATTTTAGACCCAAAACCCCAGCGGGGGGAGGAGGGGAGTTGGGGGTTAGTTGCGAACCCCATAGGTTCATAACTATGGTCATTCTCCTGCCCTTATCCCAATCTATTTGGGGTCGGCGCAACATGTCCCTTTTTTCCATACTTCTCTATTAGTCGTCATCTCGGTAGACACCCCCTTTCCAGCCATGTCATCTTTCACACAGTCCATCCATCGTTTCTTTGGTCTTCCCCTACTCTTATAGCCATCGACATTCATACTCAAAACTTTCCTCACCACATTTTCCTCATCCACACACATTTCCACAACCGGTTTCCGCACAACTGTTCAGTCACCGGTGTCACTTTCAGACTTCCTCTTATGTACTCATTTCATAGGTTCACAACTACTGATGATGATATGTTTTCCATCGGATGATGTTTTTTTTACGTTTATATGTGATATAAGCATACACATACATATTTTATGTAAAGTTTTGTCCTTATGTACACATGGAGTGCATTCGACACTTGAGGGGTTAAGGTGATATGTAAAAAGCGAACTGGGCGAGAATAAGAAAGTCAATCTGCCTAGCCTTTTCCAACTATGTTGGAGTTGGCTTCCAGTCTAACCGGATGCAGCTGACTACCAGTATTTTACATGGAGCGACTGCCTATCTGACCTCCACAACCCAGTTACTGGGTAATACGATACCCCTTGGTAAGACTGGTTGTCAGACTTTCGGGCTTCTGACGACCCGTAACGACTGTCAAAGATCCACGAATGACAGCCGGGACCAACGGCTTAACGTGCTTTCCGAGGCACGGAGGAGTCTCGGTATGTAAAGATGATCACGCATCCACGGACCAACCCCGGCAAGCGTAGCTTAACCAGATCGATCGACCGTGCGGATTTTATTACTTAGCCACGAGCCCCTATTTTCAGTTCTCACCCGAAAACGACAAATAAGAACATTGTAATGTAATTCCAGCCTACTCGTCGTCCCGGCCCCCAGCGGGAGCGGCCCCACGCGCGGCGCCCTCGGCCCCGCTGGCGCCGGCCCCTGTGGCCCCAGCCCCCGTGGCCCCGCTGGCCCCGCGCGCGCCTGCCACGCTGCCGCACGCCGCGCGGCCGGAGCGCCAGCACCACGCGCTGGCCGGCCACAGTCAGCATGCTCCTACGCATCAGCCTAATAGTGAGAACTAGTCACTGATCTTTTATTTTATTTAAAAAATGTACACCAACAGCTTCTGTATACAACATATCAAATAATAGTAGGTAAAAAGTCATGGGCTTATACAGTTGCCAATAACAGGTGAACCAACATTCTCAGATCAGCTCACTATAGCCTGCAAGACATTCCGTGGCACTATTGATGCACCTGATCTGCATGCTGTGCTGGCTCGCTTCTTCGTCCCAGACAATTACTGCCGCGGCAGAAAACAGGCTGTTTGCTGTGCCCCCATGTCGCACTGTTGCGCGTGCGCAGTCCCCAGTACCTCGCACTCTGGCCGCACTTAATGATCTCTTGGATTCTAATCCAACAAACGATCTGTTTGCGGATGAATGGACGAAGATATTATTGGCATGTCAGAAGTACTGTGAGAGGGATTCATGAAAGTACCTATTGCTAATTTTTTGATTGTTTTTTATTTTTACAAATTTTGTTTTCTGTGTATATGTGTCTTTAATTATTGTAATTGGTTTTTAACCGTGCTAATTAAAGTTAAATAAATAAATAAAATAGAGAACGACAACAGGTAAAAACGAAAAGTATCAAAATTAAGTGGTGTAGGGGATCCCTACATTTAGTGATAGGATAACGCGGCGATTCTATTAGGATGATGAAATAAAACCGACCGCTTCGAATGTTCGTAAAACACTAAATTTAATTAAATATATTTTTCACATTATTTATGTACATACAAATGCTGCGACTGCAGAATGCACGTCGCGTAAGTCGCTAAAGTAATGTACGGTTCCGTACAAGTGGTAACAAATTATATAAACAGAAATAACAAAATTATAAAAGAGATAAGTTACAGAGGTTGGTTGCAAGAAATACCCACATACTAACACAATTAATCTTGAGGCGTGGGTTGCGTGCTTAGGGACCCTAAGATTTGGGTTTTAAAGATATTTACAGAGTCATGATATCATGACTCTGTAAATATCTTTAAAACCCAAATCTTAGGGTCCCTAAGCACGCAACCCACGCCTAAAATTCAGAAGAAGGAGAAGATTCGTTATAAGAATTCATCTCTCGGCTGAGCCTATTGAGAGGTGAGTTTAGTCCTAGATTTGTTTTGGATGCTTTAGTGTGGAGTAAATGGGTAGTAGGATATCTGGGTAAATTATAGGGGACTTTTAGTCCAATTTGTTCAGTTAATTTATCGCAGTCCAATTTGAAAAAGAACATGAGATCTTGTACCAGCAACGAAACTCTATCATCATGTCGCCACTGCTGCCGGGGTCGCGGGTTGTTCGAAAGAGATACAAGTAGTACCCAACTTATATGTCTTATCGATGTACCTACGCAGAAGATGAATTTTCAGAGCGGGGGAAATGCTATTGACCAATCGGCACGCTCCACGCACCGCGCTTCTTTTTCCTGTACCGCTATTGGTCGGCAGCTGCCGCCATGATGTTAATCGGCCGCTATACTTGCGAGTGAGACGGAACTAACAGCTGCAGTGTATTATGAACCTTATAGTAGTGATCTAAGGTTGATTAGAAGTTTTAAGCAATCTCGTTAATCTTCGGGGCCATACTTTCTTTTCTGTGCGAACGAAGATTCACGAAGCGCCTTATCAGTTGGGTACCACTGTTGCGTACCACATCAATAAACTGCTCGTTTCATTGAGTCATGAACTTGTGTCCGCAGGCAGCAGGAGTCGAGCGAGCGCGTCTCCGCAGCGACTGACTGAGCTACACACCCCCACTCCCCAGCACCTGGCGCGTGAGTAACAGAACATAACTTGTGTCCGCAGGCAGCAGGAGTCGAGCGAGCGCGTCTCCGCAGCGACTGACTGAGCTACACACCCCCACTCCCCAGCACCTGGCGCGTGAGTAACAGAACATAACTTGTGTCCGCAGGCAGCAGGAGTCGAGCGAGCGCGTCTCCGCAGCGACTGACTGAGCTGCACACCCCCCGTCCTCAGCACCTGGCGCGTGAGTAACAGAACATAACTGGTGTCCGCAGGCAGCAGGAGTCGAGCGAGCGCGTCTCCGCAGCGACTGACTGAGCTGCACACCCCCACTCCTCAGCACCTGGCGCGTGAGTAACAGGACATAACATCACGACTATAATTTTCGAAGGGTTAGGCAGAGGTGCGAAGCGGTAATGGGTTGCAGTATAATAAGCAAACAAACAGTATATTGTCCAAAAATTCACAGTAAGTATTCACAGGACACAGATAGTACTATAGAAGGAATGAAGAGCACAGAAAGAAAACTATAGGCATAGTTAATACTAAAATAGCACTAGACACAAGTTCTAAAAGCACCGGATAACACAGTGACATGACGTCACGCAACCTGCATCGCGCAATCAGAGTTTACCGCGCGACTAGCATATCGCACACCTAGATCTAAACTGAGACAACTCAAAATCGTTAATTTTGAGTTGTGTTTGAAAAACAGCGATTATCGATAAAAATGATTGAATTTTAGCCCCAGTTTGTATACAGTGACATTTTACAAGCTATTTATTATCTAGAATGAAATAAAATTGTATAACTCCCCTAACAAAAAATGCAGATATACCTACGTTTTTATCGTCTCCTGAAAAATGACCATTTTGAGCTGTCTCAGTTTAGATCTAGGTGTGCGATATACAAGGTGTAACATAAATAACTCACAACCTCTTAAGGGGTCATTGTACTCATCATTATGAACAACTTTTACTATGGGACCAAACCTGGAATCGCGAAAAAAAAATCAGCTGCTCCTTACATTTTGACGAGTTTGATGTAGATAAATGTATTGGTCAGCTGATTTTTTTTCGCGATTTCTGGTTTGGTCTCATAGTAAAAGTTGTTCATAATGATGAGTACAATGGCCCCTTAAGAGGTTGTGGGTTATTTATGTTACACCTTGTATACAACGTCCCGACATCAACCGTCGGGCAGTTGCCCACCAGACACGACACCCGTCTGGTCGGAGGATCGTCCCTTTTCTATGGAGGATGAGTAAACTTTACACCCTGTTCCTCATGCCTCTATACGTTAACGCGTTATTTTGGTGATCTCAGCAGAGAACTATTAACTTGTGTTCCAGTGAGCCGCCTAGGCAGTGGATCGGCGGGTGGCGCGGGCCCGTCCCGCAGCCCGAGCCCCGCCAGCCCCGCCAGCCCGCACCCGCACGACCTCGTCTACAGGCACCAGCAGCTCAACCACCCGCACTACAGGTACACACAACCTTCAGCGAGTAGTGGGTAGCTTGCCGCAGCTAAGTCCGTCCGTCTGACATAACGATCCATCAAAACAAGTCCATCAATCTGCCTAGCCTTTTCCCAACTATGTTGGGGTCGGCTTCCAGTCTAACCGGATGCAGCTGAATACCAGTATTTTACATGGAGCTACTGCCTGTCTGACCTCCACAACCCAGTAACTGAGTAATACGATACCCCTCGGTAAGACTGGTTGTCAGACTTTCGGGCTTCTGACGACCCGTAACGACTGTCAAAGATCCACGAATGACAGCCGGGACCAACGGCTTAACGTGCTTTCCGAGGCACGAAGGAGTCTCGGTGTGTAAAGCTGCTCACACATCCACTGACCAACCCTGGCAAGCGTAGCTTAACCTGATGGATCGACCCGTACGGCTGTAATTAAGAAAGAAAAGAAAGAAAGAAAAACTATTTATTCCCGCGAAAAATGACGCACATACATTCATTTTTTACATAAACCTAAAAAATAAAAAACAATTGGGTAGCTAAATTTTAAACTTAAAAAGAAAAACAACAACATACTTAATTATGCGTCACTAACGCGCGAAACGGCTGACGCTCAGCATAATGCCGTGACCCGTGCACGAAGGCACGAGTCAAGGCGCTGGTTTTCAGCGTAAACCGGCGGCGCGGCGTGTCGCCATCTCAGAACTCGTAAAGATTAGGTAACATTGAACAAAGTATTATCTATGACCGAGGCCAGAACAAAAATACTCTTACAAGTTCTGAGGTGGCTTTAGGCACAAAACGACGCTGTATCGGCGCGCACAAATGAGCAATTTCAATACTATTAAAATAAGAGCTAATTTTTTATAAAACAAAGGTTACTAAACAAAAAAAAAAAAAAAAAAAATACTTAGCCACGAGCTCCTCTATCCATCAAAACAAGTGTAAAAGTTAAATATTTCGGACGGTGAAAAACACATCGGGGTAGGGACAACTGTCAAATCGTGTTGACATTCATTCATACTTCGGTGATACGGAGCAGGAAACGCCCGTAACGAAGGCCGAAACAACGGGCTTCGTGCTTAGGGAGTAGAACCTCCCGCCCGGGTCGACGGCGCGTTGTGTTCCACGAGCGCGTCAAAGAGATGTCAGCAAAAGATGGGGTCCGATAGGGCCGATGCCGCCGGGGTCGCGGGTTGTTCGAAAGAGATACCGTGGCCCTGGCACCGACTGAAAGAACACGGGTGGGTTTTAGTCAGTAAAAGTCTGACACGCCCTTCCGCTCCACCCAGAGCGGGAGAAGACATTAGATGATTTCCCATCCACAAAAAAAAAAAAAGTACACCAGCCGTATTAACGTGACACTCGTAAATCACACAGCGAAATTAATTGTTAACCCCTCAAGTGTCGAATGCACTCCATGTGTACATAAGGAAAAACCTTTAAATAGTGGTATATAAGCTTATATCGCATATATATAAACGTAAAAAAACATCATCCGATGGAAAACCAATCATCATCAGTAGTTGTGCACATATGGAGTTCGCAACTAACACCCCCCCCCCCCCCCCGCGTCAAATGCACTCCCATGTGTGCATAAGGACAAAACTACATAGTAGGTATATAAGCTTATATCACATATATACAGGGTGTAAGGGACAGCCCTCCGCAAACTGATAGGGTGAATTCAGTGTGTCATACTAAGATGACCGGTACATGAAATTTTTTCAGGAACGTTAAGGGAATCCAATAAACCTGATTTGTTTGTGTTTTTGTGCACAAATCGGAGCGTCTATTACTGGTTGGGAGGGGTAGGTAATAGGTATGCGGTGAGTTCGATGAACTCTGTAGCTAGACAGAAAGTGAACAGCTGATTTCACGCGTCGTTGGTTAGAGTATTTCAACATCCATTGCTGGTTTTTTTTTTGCAGTTTTTTTTTACATAAATGGAGTGCTGCGAACACAATGCAATTTTACATTGAAATAATGAAAATGTAACAGAATTTTTTTTGAAAAAATGAAAATTTTCCTGAGAAAATTTCAGATGGAATATGATTCAAAATGAGGAGCTGAATGCACCCTGTTAGTTTGCGGAGGGCTGTCCCTTACACCCTATATAAACGTAAAAAAATATCATCCGATGGAAAACATATCCTCATCAGTAGTTGTGAACCTATGGGGTTCACAAATACCACCCAAACCCCCCCTGCTGGGGTTTTGGGTCTAAAAATAGCCCAAACTCAGACACGTGAGGGGTTAAGCAAATTGACACCCTAAGTCAATCTGCCGTGTTATAGATATTTCATACAACTCGTTGTGGAGCTCGTGGCTCGTATTACCCAGTTACTGGGTTGTGGAGGTCAGATAGGCAGTCGCTCCACGTAAAATACTGGTATTCAGCTGCAACCGGTTAGACTGGAAGCCATTATTTTACGTAGCACACGGCAATATAACATGGTTTGTTCCAGACTGGAGCCGTCGTACTCGGGCTCAAGTTCCGGCAGCAGACACACGTATGCGTGAGGCGCAGCCGAGCCGCAGGTAACACACAACATGACTACTGATAGACATGGGTAGTTCGCGAACGATTGAAGGAAATGAACTACTTCATTTCGCAAAATAAACTTATCATTCATTCAGTAGTCCTTCAAATGTGTCTCTACTTCATTTAGTTCAGTGTTTCTTTTCGCTCGCGGGCGATATTGAATGAAAGAAGGACACGGTTAACAACCAAAAAACTATTCCAATTGTTATTTCCGAAGGTTATTTCTAAATAGAAATTGGAAATAAACAGCAACGGATATATTTTTAAATACGCCAACTTTAACAAAAAGGTTTAATTATCAGTAAAAAAAACAGAAAATATACTACTTAATCAAAATAGTTTTGCATTCAAATTCATATGTCTAGAAGGAAAATCGAGATAGGTATAAAACTGAACTAGTGAAGTGCATCATTCTTCGTAACTTGTCAATCGCAGTCTCGTGATCTCGTCTCGTCATGTTATGGATGGATATGGACTAGTTCTGATATACTGAACTAAATGAAGTACTGAACTAAATGAGTGGATTACTTCGTTAAGCGAAAAGATATACTTCATTCATTTCTTTTTACTGACACATTCTGCGCATCTCTAACTACTGACAATGATGTTATAAGTACGAAGAGGTAGGAGATAGATAGGTTATACACGCTCCACGAGTGGCACATCAAAATCTGTGTAATTTATAGACACATTTTCGTCGTCTTGTCTCTTTCTCACTCCCGATAACACCCATTTTTGAAAAGTGTCTCAATTAGATTCTATAGTGCTAAAGCCACTAAAAAAAAACACAAAATTTTTATTCAATCGATAAGTGCCATAAAAATGCATTTAAATTTTACATTTTCAAATTTCGCGCGAAAACGCTGGACGCAGTGGACGCCATGTTGCTCTGTGGTCATGACGTCAGTTAGTCAGTAAACAAACACTTTATGGCGAAAGCGCCAGGGTAGCCCGCGAAATTCAATTTTTTTTACGTTTTTTGCAATTTGTAGGTCAGTGTGAACTTGTATGTTGAATAAAATATGATTCGCGGCCGTAGCTAATATGGCTTTACAGAATTCTAATCATTGGAATCAGCAATACAACTCCGTAAGTTAGCATTTATCTCAAACCTCATGATTTCATGAAATCGCTAGATATGAGGTAAATGTTAACTTATAGAGTTGTATTGCTGATTCTAATGATTATAATTCTGTAAAGCCATATTAGCTACGGCCGCGAATCATATTTTAATCAACATACATGCTCACACTGACCTACAAATTGCAAAAAACGTAAGAAATTTTGAGTTTCGTGGGTTACCCTGGCGCATCAACCTTATACAGGGTGGCCGGAACATTGACGTCCAAAAATAAAATTTCGGTCCCTCGTATCGTGGGGTATTCGAATCACCCCCATGTATGTTCCGCGACTTTTCATAGTTTTCGAGTTATGAATTTTTTTCTGAATGTTTGAAAATTTTCGACCTGACCAACCTAAAAAAATTCTAAAAAAAAAAGTATAGGGTTTTATCGAGTTTCTTTTTTTGCAACTGAATTTTCATAAGTAGTACTTTTATGCATAAAATAATCAGCTTCGTAACTGTGATGAAAGTTATGAAAATGTTGATCTAAAGTGAAAAATTTACGTTCGGTAAATTATGACTCAAATTTTCAACTTTAAATTAAAAATCTTAACAGGTGACTTCATAATTCCTAAGTAGGCTTCAAGAATGCGCCAGACTCTCAGCTTTCATAATCATAAAAAAAATGAAGTACTTAATAGGGCTACTTTGTTTAATATCGGCCTTCAAAGACAGCGAGGTGGAAAAATTCTTAAAATTACCCATCTGAGTAATTATTTTTTTTTGGCTATTTTCTCGTTCCTAAGGTTAATTAATGATAAGAATACTGAAAACTAACCAACAAATAGTTTCAGAGTTGGGTAAGAAAAGTTTTACGTAAAAAGTGGTTTTGAATAAAACACAGATGATAATGTGAAAAAAGTACTTAATTTATTTTTAACATTTACAAAAGGTTTTCAAAGTGGCCACCACCAGCAGCAATACACATTCTACACCTACGTAAGAAATTGTCTGGCAATCGTCTAAAAGCGTCTCTGTTCTCTCTCACAACACGTTCAGCTTCTGCAATCAACTGCCTCAGCTCTTGTTCACTTGAACAGTCTCGGGCGTATGCTATTTCCTTGTAATAGCCCCAAATAAAGAAATCGATGGGGTTGAGATCAGGTGAGCGTGGAGGCCACCTAATTGGTCCGCTGCGTCCGATCCATCTGTTGGGGTATGTTTCATCTAAGTAATTTCGGACCTGGGTTGCATAGTGACACGGGGCGCCGTCATTTTGCAGCACCATGGTTCGTCTGAGTTCGAGATTCACATCTGCCAGCAACAATGGAAGTTCATTTTCCAAAAAGTTTTTGTATGTTTCTCCATCAAGTCTGGACGGCAGTTCAAACGGACCAATTAGTTCGCCATTGAGGATACCAGACCACAAGTTAACGCTGAAGCGATGTTGAAATGTCGAAGCTCTCACTTCGAGTGGATTGTTATTGCAGGTAAAAGAGTTGCACCCTCGTTTACAACCCATAGTCCACGAGAACGGATCGCGCAAAATTCATTAAACTAACATTTAAAAAAATCTCCGTGTTTAAATCTTTGCTTTCCTGCAGTCATTTTTGGTTAGCAAACTAAATAACCTTAGGAGCGAGAAAATGAAAAAAAAAAATATTAATCAGATAGCTAATTTTAAGAATTTTCCACCTCGCAGTCTTTGAAGGCCGATTAAGGCCAAAGTTAGCCCCATTAAGTCCTACGTTTTTTAATGATTATGAAAGCTGAGAGTCTGGCGCATTCTTGAAGCCGACTTGAGAACCATGAAGTCACCTGTTTAGATTTTTAATTTGAAGTTGAAAATTTAAGTCATAATTTACCGAACGTAAATTTTTCACTTTAGATCAACATTTTCATAACTTTCATCACAGTTACGAAGCTGATTATTTTATGCATAAAAGTACTACTTATGAAAATTCAGTTGCAAAAAAAGAAACTCGATAAAACCCTCTACTTTTTTTTTTAGAATTTTTTTAGGTTGGTCAGGTCGAAAATTTTCAAACATTCAGAAAAAAATTCATAACTCGAAAACTATGAAAAGTCGCGGAACATACATGGGGGTGATTGGAATACCCCACGATACGAGGGACCGAAATTTTATTTTTGGACGTCAATGTTCCGGCCACCCTGTATAAGCTGATCAGTTGACATTGACACTTTTTAATTTACAGAGCGGTATGACGTAATAACATGGCGGCTACTTTCATGGTGTTAGAAAACAGACTAAAAAAACTGAAAACTTTGAATTGAATTTTAAAATTTATATTGTTATTTTATGAACTAAAACTAACATTTTCCGACTGCTTTTTGCCTAAGCTATCTAAATAATATTTTTTTTTTTTCTACTATAGAGTAAAATACCAAAATCAAAAATCAAAATCAAAAGTCATTTATTCAAATTAGGCTGAGAATCAGCACTTTTTGAACGTCGAAATTACATAAGACAGTCCCCACAAAACGCCCGCCCTTCACCACTTCCTAGTGCTTTAGCTGGGAAGAAGAAGTAGCGGAACAAACTCCCCAGCAGCACAGCTGTCTGTTCAGTTAGAAGAACTAGATTCTATACAATAGTACCTATGCAAAATGATTTACGCAACACAATACATTAAATTATATTTTTGTCAAAAAAATAAACAATTTTAGTACTTAACTCATATAACCTGTCAATGGAAGCTGATTCTGGAGAAAGAACATAACATAAACATTGTCTTGAGTTAATCACAGCGACCAACTATTCTAATCGTTTAAGTAATCGTTGATAGAATAGTATGCCTTTGAACAAAGATTGGATTTTACTTTAATTTTAAACGCATTAAAAGGCAAATCTAGTTCCTTATTCCTACCTTATTCCTACTTCCACATGTCATATAATAGTTCGACATTATGCCAGATTTTTACTTAGAGTATCATTGAGTACTGCTCACAAGATATAACTGGTATTCATTCAGATGTATGAACTAAAAAATTACACTCATATTTTTACTTAGAGTATCATTGAGTACTGCTCACAAGATATAAATGGTATTCATTCAGATGTATGAACTAAAAAATTACACTCATATTTTCTTTGTCGGGGCCATACCAACGGTACATGCCGTAGGCCGTAGGTGAAGCCATAACTTATCGCGATAATTTTACAGCAGCATTCACATTGACGTGGCGATAACTCGGTGGCGGCGTTCAAATGTGGCCACTCAATTTAACACGATAGTTATCAGAATAATTACCGCGATGTTTATGGCGATAATGGGCATTAACTTTGACGTTGGTGTGTCCACCCACCCCAGTGCGGAGGACATCCATGAGGATTACCAACCCGACAAAAAAAAAATGGTGTGGCCCTGATATGTCAGTATCACCATTCTAATGAGAAATTGAATTCACCATCCATCCATTGTACTCATCATTATGAACAACTTTTACTATGGCACCAAACCTAAAATCGCCGAAAAATCTGCTGTTCCTTACATTTTGACGAGTTATGCGCACATAAATGTAGGGAACAGCTGTTTTGTTTTCGCGATTTCTGGTTTGGTCCCATTATACATTAGTCGCAACATAGGAACCCTTCATTGTGTGTGGTCGGACACGCGCCTGGGCGATTTTTTTTTATTATTTTGCCTAACACTACTAATTTTGTTTATTAATGATTTTGCATTTCCTTCCAGTCGGAGCACGACTCACGCTACGACTGCTAGCGACTAGCAACAGTCGCGCTACAGTCGCCGGCAACAGTCGCGCTACAGTCGCCGGCAACAGTCGCGCTACAGTCGCCGGCAACAGTCGCGCTACAGTCGCCGGCAACAGTCGCGCCACAGTCGCTGGAAACAGTCGCCGCTGCAGTGCTCATAAAGACTATTCGTTGATGAATTAATAATTAATGTTCCACGTTCACGCGAGTGTGCGGATGTCCTCGCCTTATCCCCTCTCTCTAGGACTTTAATGTTGGAAGAAATATTAATCAATCAATCTGCCTGTCTTAAGTGTAATCGGAGGCAGCTGAATACCCAGCTGACAACCCAGTTACTGGGTAGAGATAAACTACGATAACATGGCGCGCCCATCCAAAATTCAAAACGTTTGAAAGTATTTGTGAAAGTATTTACAATGCACCACCAAGATTCACAACGCATGTGTGCGTAATGAGACGGCCGTCAAACAAAAACAAATCCACGGATTTGTTGCTCGACTAGTCACGTCACTACACACATTGAAACAGTAATTTGGAGGGGCGCGCCATGTTATTGTAGTTTATCTCTAACACGATACCCCTTGGTAAGACTGGTTGTCAGACTTTCAGGCTCCTGACGACCCGTAATGACTGTTAAAGATCCACGAATGACAGCCGGAACAAACGGCTTAACGTGCTTTCCGAGGCACGGAGGAGTCTCGAGATGTAATGGATGGTCAACAATCCACGAACCGACCTCGAAAACCGGACAAGTGGTGTTAGAGTTACAAGTAGAAGGAACAGAGAGCCAGGCAGACAGACATTGTTTTATATGCAAAAAATAAAATTAAAGTGTCAGTTTGTAATGTAAATATAACAGCTTTTTACTAAATGCTTATGAAAGTTTATACGGTACAATTTTTTAAATTGTAGAAAAAGAATTAGGAATCAGTTCAAAAAAATAACCCATGAAAAATTGTGAACAAAATCCGATTCAAATAGGGTAGTATTAATATCCACGCGGGCGAAGCCAACAGGCAACAACTAGTAACTATAAAAAAAAACCGGCCAAGTGCGAGTGGGACTCGCGCACGTAGGGTTCCGTACCATTATCTATAAAAACGCAAAAAAAACACGTTTGTTGTATGGGGCTCCCATTAATATTTATTTTATTCAGTTTTTTGTATTTGTTGTTATAGCGGCAACAGAAATACATCATCTGTGAAAATTTCAACTGTCTAACTGTCACGGTTCATGGGATACAGCCCGGTGACATACGGACGGACAACGGAGTCTAAAAGTCTGACAACCAGTCTTACCGCGTGGTATCGCATTACCTAGTAACTCTGTTGTGGAGGTCAGATAGGGAGTCGCTACATGTAACATACTGGTGTTCGGCTGCATCTGGTTAGACTGGAAGCCGACCTCAACGTAGTTGGAACGAGAAAAGGTAACACTGCCACTCCATATTTCTGATGTGTGTTCCGGTTCAAAACGAGAGTATCCTCTCCCTCATCCCCCCCTTCCCATCCAGTCCTATGATCTCATCATTTAAGTATATACATATATATATATATATATACTGTATAATATAGAACATAGATACACTGTCAGTGAATAAGTTTTATTATAAATATTATGTTGATAATATATAATATATAATAATAAAATATAAGGTCCATTAAGGGTGCATTTACGAGCATTTGTGGGTGCATTTTTAAAATGATTACTTTTTAAAACAAAAGTATGTTTATTAAATAAAATGTGTTATAATCTTTTAGTTACCGAAGTGATTCCCTTTGGTATTTAGAGGCATGAGGAACAGGGTATAAAGTTCGCTCATCCTCTACTGTGTCGTGTCTGGTGGGCAACTGCCCGACGGTTGATGTCGGGACGCTGTATTTATGCTAGTCGCGCGGTAAACTCTGATTGCGCGATGCAGGATTGCGTGACGTCATGTCATTGTGATGCGTAGTTCATATGTGGCGATGTAGAAGCCGCCACAGGAACATTTATTGAGAACCCTGAAATATTTGTAATTGAGAATCGTACATTGCACATCTACCTACAATTCGTAGAAAAAGCATTTTAAGAATATAACTCATTTTATTTATTAAAAGTAATCATTTGACTACCCACTCGTAAATGCACCATTAAAATAGATGGAGAAACTTTTAGAAATCATTCAGGACACCGAAATAAGGACAATGGTAAAAAAAAATAATAAGAAAAATGCATTAGAATAGCCAATACATAAACACATCTCAAACTCAAACTCAAAGCATTTATTTCAAATAAACCAATTACAGGCACTTTTGAATTGTCAAGGGGTCGGTGTTGGATCGGTCAGTCAGAAAAATGAAGCTAGAATGCCCATTCCAAAGCGTAGATCCTATGGAGAAGAACGGGCAAGAATCTCCACGGACACTCTTTTAAAATCAAATATTTTACAAAATATTGGTTACATTGTTCATATTGAAAATATACATGTGAGAACAATGTAGAAAGACGTGCACGTTAAAAACGTCCGTAATAAAAAAAAAAAGATAAAAACTAAAAACAACTAAATTAAAAAATAAAAAACTTTTTTACAAAAAACAAAACCGACTTCCAAAAAAACACTACACAGTGAAAAATAACTTTAATTTCGGAAGTCGGTGTCTTTGGATCTGTATTTTAGGTTTATGCCACCGACTTCCGAAATTAAACTTATTTTTCACTGTGTAGTGTTTTTTTGGAAGTCGGTTTTGTTTTTTGGAAACAAGTTTTTATTTTTCACTTTTTAGTGGGTCAGTTTGTAATTTATATAAGTTACAATAACCCAATGTCCACTGCTCATCACGTTTTTACAAAATATTGCTTTTCCCAATGCAGGGACGTTAATTGTTGAGGAGTTCTCCTAGTAAGAACCAGGAAAACTGGAGCTCATGGTAAAGTCACCATCACCACTATGCATTTTGACGAGCATAAACCATATTAAAGTAATCGAATCGCAACCTGTGATATACTTAGATATACTTGAGTATTTCCGATGGCCATGTGTGGTCTTCATCATCAGTTCCAGTTCACCAAATGGTACTTTCCGAGAGCAAATGCACGAGTTACTATAAAAAATACCGAAATCGATATAAGTGTGCCCATAAAATTTGAGGGTTTCCCTCGATTTCCATGGGATCCCATCATCAGATCCTGATTTGATGATCATGGGACCACTTGGGAAGTGTACCCTTTCGAACAAAAAAAGAAAAATCCAAATCGGTCCAGCCATTTTCGAGTAATCGGGGAACATACATAAAAAAAAAAGGTTCCGACGAATTGAGAACCTCCTCCTTTTTGAAGTCGGTTAAAAATAAGCCGTGGCAGCTAAGAGACGACCAGTCCCAACTGACGGCGCCCGTTCACGAACATGACGCATGGATCAGCACCAATTAGCTCAACCATTTTGAAGGGAACTTAATGGATCCAACACACCATCCTTGTCTTTGTCATCTCATAATTCTGATACTACAAATGTGCAGGCGCACGTGACCACGTCACCGCCCGCCGCGTTTTTTTTTTTTTATTATTGTAGCTAAAAATGAAATCACTTTAATCAGTGGTTTTTTTTTTCATGGATATCTTTGCTTACACGTATTAAACGCTGTGTTAAAATTTGTCCATCTATTAGAATGGGACCTTATAAGGTGATAAAAAATTTACTCTAAAAACTTCAAGGAGTGATTTATTAGACCATCGAATTGAATAACTTTTATTAAGGGACCAACTTTGAAAAAGCGAAAAAAAAATCTGCTGTTGCCTAATTTTATGTCCGCTTAAGGCAGGGGTGTCAATCTAGATTCTCTATAGAGCCCTTTATAAAATTAAGGTCATGCTTGCGGGCCAGTCAAAATAAATTCAGCAAAATAATAAAAAAACAGCTGTTCCCGACATTTTGACGAATTATGCGAACATGTACAACGTACTGAACAGCTGATTTTTTATCGTGATTCAGGTTTGGTCCCATAGTAAAAGTTGTTCATAATGATGAGTACAATGACCCCTTAAAAGATTTCCACTGTTTACACTGGAATTTGAATGATTCGGGGGCCGTATGTGGCCCGCGGGCCGTATGTTTGACAAGACTGACTTAAGGTGATTGCGCTGCTTTGCCCGCGAAATTATTATTTTTTTGGGTTTTTTGCAATTTGCAGGTCCGTGTCAGGTTGCATCTTGATCAAAATGTAATAAAAGAGTACCCGAGTAATATGGCTTATCGATGTACCTGTGCAGAAGATGAATTTTCAAAGCGCGTGAAATGCTATTGACCAATCGGCACGCTCCACGCTTTTTCCTGTACCGCTATTGGTCGGTAGCTGCCGCCATGTTAGCGCGCGCCGCTTGACAGCCGCCATACTTGCGAGTGAGACGGAACTAACAGCTGCAGTGTATTATGAAACTTATAGTAGTGATCTAAGGTTGATAGCAATCTTCGGGGCCATACTTTTCTGTGCGAACGAAGATTCACGACGCGCCTTATTAGTTGACTATTACTGTAAGCGGCAATAAAATATATGTATTTACATGATTTTAACCATAAAAATCATCTATACACCTCTAGATAAGTTAGATTTCGTGCAGATTCCTCAAACGAACGAAATCTAACGAATCTTCACGAAATCTAACATAAAGAGATGTATTGATGACTTTTATGGTTAAAATTATATAAATACGTATATTTATGTTTTATTGTCGCGTATCATACTTTGATTAAGATACAACCTGACACGGACCTGCAAATTGCAAAAAACCCAAAAAAAATGAATTTCGCGGGCTACACAGCGCATCATACTTAACGTCAGTTTTTTTTTGCTATTTCAAAGTTGGTCCCATAGTAAAAGTTATTCCGTTCGATGTGGTCTAAAGCACTCTTTAAAGTTTTTAGAGTTAATTTTTTAACACTTTAAATACAAATACACTGTATTAAACTAGAAGTATTGCTGTCTTGTTCTAGCAAGTGTAATTGGAAAGAGATGGAAGTTAAATTACTGTGTTATGAATTCACAGATCTGATTATCGGATGCTATTTATTTAACGTAAATTTTTGGCTGTGGGAGCGAGTTCTTATATATATATTTTTTTTTTTTTTTTAAGTATAAATCCCGGGATTCCAGAAAATCCGGGAATGCACAAATAATTGGATAGGTTCATGTGGTTTTGATTTACTTGCGAGTATCAAAATATGTCGCATCTCGTATTTTTTTTATTGCATTGTCTTAGAAGCTTGATTTTTTTAGAACTCCAAGGGACCATAGACTTACGTATTTGATAATAATTTATATTTGATACCTCCACGAGTTCTTGAGAAAAAGGGTCTTGACAGACTGAAAAAGAAGTGATCCTTTAATGGTTCCGTTTTTTCCTTTTGAGGTATGGAACCCTAAAAATACTCAAAAGCTGTATGAAATTATCTGTTAGTTATTTAATTTGGAATTTATTTGGACAATCTAACGTGCTATTTACTAGATACACTAAACAATACGCGAAGCTGTATAATTTTATCTTCTAGATAAGTTAACCATCCCTTTTTTAATTATTCTTGCTGGTTAAATATAGTAATATTTTTATTTTTTTTACAGTCTTTGGTAGACGTTTTTATAGACACGTCGATATTTCTACATAAGCACTGCGGCACAGATTAATACAGATGGGACACTCCGCAAAATCATTTAAATAAAAAGCGACTCTTGCTACGATACAATAAAGTACACAACACATACACCTATACAACACAACAACACACACCTACAAGTTACAACAAGGTAACAAGCAAGGCAAGGCAAGGTTAGGCAAGGTAGTATACAATTATATACACCTACAAGTTTCCTCTCTTTCTATCGCGTAACTAACTCTTATACCTTCTGATCCGTTAGGGTTCTGCAATGCTATTCTGTAATCATCTCACCGTGAAAACTTAAGTGAAGTGAGCGTGGAGTGAGCTGTCAGTGTCATTCCACCTGATGCTAGGGATGGACCAAGCACATTTTTACAGTCATAATCGAGATTTTAATAATATTTTTTACGCTATTCTAGTGATCATTTTATATTATTTCAAAGCTAGTATTTAAGTAAAAAGAAATAGTATTTAAGTGTCTAAACATTACTATTTAGGTGGTTTTAAATAAAATTGCAAAACAGAAATTGAGTTTTGTCTGAATTTCTATTTGACTATTTTATTTTAAAACCCCCTAAATACTAATGTTTAGACACCCTACTAGCTTACAAATAATATAAAATGTTGTTATAAAATTATAATTGTCATAAAAAATATAATTAAAATCTCTATTATGATTGTAAATGTAATTTGGTCAATCCCTAGCATCTGTGGGATGACACTGACAGCTCACTCCACGCAAGTTTTCACGGTGAGATTTTTACAGAATCGACCAGCTGTTCTTTTACGACGCGGCGCGTGAGTGAGTATCGAACTAACGTGCTCCCCGGCCGGCGCGCGGCAGCCCACACTGAATTGACCCAGTCAGATGAGCCCGCCGCGTACTTACTTGAGCTTCATACCTAAACTGCGGAGTGTCCCATCTGTATTACTCTGTGGCAGTGGCTGAAAGATTGGTTTCTGTGCTACAAGTCATAAGTTCAATCCTATAAAATATCGGCATGAATATAATGTACTGTATACAAGGTCAAAATAAATTAACTAGCAAAACTCCAGCGACGCGATAGGTATCGATATCTAATGAGTAATAGCAATAAAGAGAAAGGTTAATGACACCGTGTTCAACTGTTTATTTAAAATCAGGGCTTGTTAACGTTACCAAATAACGTTATTAGTTATTAAAAAATTAACGTTAATAAAGACTAACGTAACTATTACCGTTATTTTCATTATTAATGCTAACTCTGTCAAATAGAGGTAACGTTATGAATTTTTACCGCTATTTAAAGCCCTGCTTAAAATTATGATTTTCGGAAATATCGGTATGTGCTGAAACCCATCACGGCTATGAAGTTTTGTTCATTAATTTAAAGACACCTTGTTTAATAAAAAATAACTGTATAATATAGATATAACGTTAATACAGAATGTGTATAGAATGCTGTGCTCATATTTTAGGGTGTGGTACATGCCATCTAATTGAACAACTTTCTTCATGGGACCAACATCGAAATCAATCTACCTAGCCTTTCCCAACTATGTCGGGGTCGGCGTCCAGTCTAACCGAATGCAATATTTTACATGGAGCGACTGCCTATCTGACCTCCATAACCCAGTTACTGGGTAATACGATACCACTTGGTAAGACTGGTTGTCAGACTTTCGGGTGTCAAAGATCCACGAATACATCTGTTCGGTGTTTTCTCCGAACACCTTAGTTTGCAAATGGGCGTAGCGCGTTGACCTAATTTCATATTAATACAGATGGGACACTCCGCAGTTTAGGTATGAAGCTACAAGTACGCGGCGGGCCCCTCTCACGGGGCCAATTCAGTAGGTCAGAAGGTGTAAGAGTTACGCGATAGAAAGAGAGGTAACTTGTAGTTGAATATAACTGTAGCTATTGCGTTGTGCGACCTGAATTGCACTTTATTGTGTCGTAGCAAGAGTCGCTTTTTATTTAAATGATTTTGCGGAGTGTCCGATCTGTATTAATCGAGTGGGTATGTGTGTGTTTCTATGTTTGTTTTTATTGTGACTTTGGACAAAAATTGATGTATAAAAATAATGATTATTATTTGTACAAGTTCTGATATTCAATTTGGTGTTCATGTAGATTATTAGATGTAAAGTATTTGATGTAAGAATATTTTCTGGTGTGCGATCAATAATTTCCCATAATTTATTCGCGATTACGATGTTGGTTCCATGGAGAAAATTGTTCACTTTAATGGTCTGTACCACACCCTTAAAAATATGACCACAAATTTCTGACACTTGCTGTATATTATAAGAAGCCTCGGTTTTAATAACTGCTGTCAGATCTCTTGTCAAATAATAGTTCGTATTAGAGTAGAGGAAGACGAAGACCAAAGAAACGATGGATGGACTGAGTGATGGCTAGAAAGGGAGTGACTACCGAGATGACGACTGATAGAGATATATTATTATATGGCAGAAGATATGTTGCGCCGACCTCTAAATACATTGATGAGGGCAGGAGGTGAGGTAGGGATGATTATGTTAAGTAATAGTGTGACCGATACCGCTGTACCGCGGGGGCGGGACGCCGTGAGAGGCCTACACTGCCACCCCGTCTCGCCGCGCAAATACCTAAGACGCGGTCAGGGACCATTCTGGTTTCTAAAAGGGTTTTCGATAGGGTTTTTCTAAGCAGTTAATCAAAAACCCATACGATCTAGGTAACTCTTTTTAATGGCTTATAGGACCATTTTGGATAACCATTGAAAGGGTTTTCGATAGGGTTTTTCTAAACAGTTGAACAAAAACCCATACTATTTAGGGTTACCTTTTGAACGGCTTAAATTAAGCCGTTCAAAAGCGTTACACTTCCAACTCTCTTAAAAACGATAACAGCGTAACATTCCGACTCGGAGCAATGTAATATGATCTTTCGATGGCATACGTTGCAAATAGCTAGTATGGTTACCCGAAGAAAACCCTATAGGTTATCTTAATGAACGGGGTAACCCTTTCAATGGGTTTCAAGTATAGAACCCATTGAATGGGTTATTCATATTGAAGGCATAACCCTTTTACTGGGTTTCAAACCTAAAACCCATTCAAGAAGTTACACATGATAAAGATAACCTCATAAACGGCTTACCCCTTCGAAAGAATTAACTCTTAACCGGGGTTGTACGGTCCCTGTGCGCGGTACAGCGGCATCGGTCAAGCTATAGCATGCGATTTGACAGCAGGTTTTGATGTCATTGTGACCGGATTAAAACTGTGGGTAAATGTATATAGTATAGGTTGTAAGACTGTATGAAAACTTGGATTGTGTTGAGTTTGAGTTTTGTTAAAACATTTGTGTTGTTTAAAGAAAGAAAAACTGTTTATTCACGAGAAAGTGACGCACATTGTATACATGATTATTGTTTTATAACTTAGTATGCCTGAAACTAAAACAAATTGGTATTTATTATCTACCTATAAAAAGAACAATTGCTTTTTAGAAGGTCCACGTGATCTTGTGGGTTTAAATTCGCCATTGTTTAAAAGAAACTCCTCAAAATTCATGTGGGATCGAGGGCAAAGTAAACAGCCAATTTCTAGTATGACTGGTTTATTTTAACCAAAAGTACACTTTTAAAATCTTAACGTAAATAAAACACGCCGCACACACCGTCGTTCATATTATCCGTCGTTCTACCATTCTCTCAGTGTTGCCATCCTTCACCTCGTGTTACCATACTATTCACTTTACTGACTTTCAGTCAGAGGAGATCGTGGCTAAGTAATAACAGCCGCACGGGTCGATCCGTCAGGTTAAGCTACGCTTGCCGGGGTTGGTCAGTGGATGGGTGACCATCTTTACATACCGAGATTCCTCCGTGCCTCGGAAAGCACGTTAAGCCGTTGGTCCCGGCTGTTATTCGTGGATCTTTGACAGTCGTTACGGGTCGTCAGAAGCCCGAAAGTCTGACAACCAGTCTTACCAAGGGGTATCGTATTACCCAGTAACTGGGTTGTGGAGGTCATATAGGCAGTCGCTCCATGTAAAATACTTGTATTCAGCTGCATCCGGTTAGACTGGAAGCCGGAAGTTGGGAAAAGGCTAGGCAGATTGATTGACTGTCAGTCAGAATGGCCGAGTGTGGGAATGTAAAGTGAATAGTATGGTAACACGAGGTGAAGGACGGCAACACTGAGAGTATGGCAGAACGACGGTGTGTGCGGTGTGTTTTATTTACGTTAAGATTTTAAAAGTGTACTTTTGGTTAAAATAAACCAGTCATACTAGAAATTGGCTGTTTACTTTGCCCTCGATCCCACGTGAATTTAATTAAACAACAAAACGATTAATAGTAATAATTACCATACGCAAAATACGCGCATTGACGTGGAGTTGAGGATACCAGCCCGTATTACCTAGTAAAAATTAAGAGGGATGCGCGTGGTAGCCAGCGAAATTCAAATTTTCTTGCGTTTTATGCAATTTGCAGGTCCGTGTCAGGTTGTATCTTGATCAAAGTATGATACACGGAAATAAAACATAATTATGTATTTACATAATTTTAACCATAAAAATCTTCAATACATCTTTCTATGTTAGATTTCGTGCAGATTCGTCGAATGAACGAACGAACGAAATCTGCACGAAATCTAACTTAGATACAACCTGACACGGACCTGCAAATTGCATAAAACGTAAGAAAATTTGAATTTCGCGGGCTACCTTAGCGCATCTTCCTTAAAAGTAATAATTAACAATAAAACGTTTTGATAATGTGATTCAGGCGTGATCCGTGTCACAATTAGAGTTGCGGACGGGGCGCTCGCTAGTATCAGAATGTCCTCCATTCCTCAATGACTCGCCTGATTCACTGAATAGGGCGTTGATGTCACTAACCCGTTGTCCTAGGAGAACGACAAACACGATAATGCAACGCGATTCGACGCGACGCGAAAATATCAAATAGTCGTTGTATGTACTAGTGGCTTACGTTGTCGCCTTAAGCAGTGTGCGACGAAACGCGACGAACTGCAGACTTGTTTTGTGCGCGACGAACTGCAGACTTGTTTTTTGCGCGACGAAACGCGACGAACTGCAGACTTGTTTTGACAACGAACTGTAGACGCGACGAAACGCGACGCAGTATGAAGTGACAACCATCGATGATCAACAACATAACAGAAAGTGCTTGGTAATAAGCCACTACACTCTTTAAACAAACGTGGATTATTTATTAGTTTCGGATATAAATGATGAAACCCTCCAAACTTATTTATTTCTAAATATAAGAATGATATTTGTTGTCTTCCTTCTTTGTTTACGAAGTTTTTGTAGGCCTAAGTATGTAAAATATGAATTTTCGAGTAACAACGCAATATACACGCGCATGGTTAAATCAATAATGAACTGAGATTGCAGTGTTTTGTCGCTCACGAATGAATACAAAATAGGACACCGCGTAAGTATTGGTCGCATTACGTCGCCCCGTGTAAAGTATTGGTTGCATTACGTCGCGTCGCGTAAAGTATTGGTCGTATTACGTCGCGTCGCGTAAAGTATTGGTCGTATTACGTCGCGTCGCGTAAAGTATTGGTCGTATTACGTCGCGTCGCGTAAAGTATTGGTCGCATTACGTCGCGTCGCGTAAAGTATTGGTCGCATTACGTCGCGTTGCTGCGTGTCGCGTACCATCGCTCACCTAGGACAACGGGTAAACATTGCTTAAGTTTTACGTTGTAATTTGCTCACACCAACATTTGTATAACTTAAGAAATTGTGAGATAAAGGATGAACTCTAATTGACGGCTCTTGAGAGCGAGGGTAACTAAAGACGAGAATTCAAAGTTATGTATATTTGTTGTTTGAAAGTTATAATACATTGTATAATATTAATGTATAATAACATGTGCGATGACTCGTAAAGGTTCTATTATATTGTATAATAACGTTGTATAAAGTTATACTTGTAGATAACAGCAGTTGAATGTTTTTATAAAACGTAAAACATTGAGCCGTTTGTGTGCGGGCTCGTGGCCCGGCTGTTGGTACGACAGATCTGCATTATTATGTATAAATTAAATATTTATTCACAACTTTTGATTTTTTATTTTTCTTAAGGCGAATGCGCCTATATTGGCCTTAGTTGGCATACCCCAACCACCAAAACGATCCATACCATCAATCAATCTGCCTAGCCTTTTCCCAATTCTATGTAGGGGTCGGCTTCCAGTCTAACCGGATGCAGCTGAATACCAGTATTTTACATGGAGCGACTGCCTATCTGACCTCCACAACCCAGTTACTGGGTAATACGACATCCCTTGGTAAGACTGGTTGTCAAGACTCGGGCTTCTGACGACCCGTAATGACTGTCAAAGATCCACGACTAACAGAGGCATCAACGGCTTAACGTACTTTCCGAGGTACGGAGGAGTCTCGGTATGTAAAGATGGTCACCCATCCACGGACCAACCCCGGCAAGCGTAGCTTAACCTGATGGATCGACCCGTGCGGCTGCTGTTATTACTTAGCCACGAGCTCCTCGATCGATCCATACTATGTACTAAAGTAATAAGGTACAAAGGTAAATTTTAAAGTTGATCTGCTGTGTGATGTTTCTTAAGAGGGGAGGTGGCCTACGAGGAAGAAACTATTGCCGTCGCGCTGCGCCCGAACAGCGATAAGAGAGTGCGATAGGGACGTGTGGCTGACACTGGCTTGGCCACCATCAGGGATTTTACTTTTGATAACACAAAGATTTAGTCGTTAATTAGTCGAAATTTGTCGCCAAATATCAGAATTTGTCGGTCACTGGTTCAAAAGTTATAAGGGGTCATTGGTGACCGATCTGGAGAGAGTCTCCCCAGCTTGGCCACCTTTATATCTCAAAAACTAGGGCACCTAGCGAAGATCTGTTTTCTCCCAGATTTAGTCGGGTCTTAGTTTAGAAGATATAATGAGTTCAATTTTTAAGTATAGACCAAGAGCTAGATCAAAGATTTTATCGTAAACTCTTCAATCTAGCTCATGAACTATACATAAAAATTTAACTCATTATATCTAAAGTATGTTTTTCACCTAAAATTTTGATTGTCATACTGAATCAGACTATTTTTAATCGCGATTAAAAATGTCTGGATGTACAGTAAAATTATTTGTCAGCACATTTCTCTGCTAGTCCTTGACATAAAGAGATTTGGTTGGATATTTAATCGCGATTAAAAATAGTCTGATTCAGTATGACAATCAAAGTTTTAGGTGCAAAACAGACTTTAGGGCAAATTCAGACAACTTTTGAATTTTGACGACACGGTTGGCGCAGTGGTTGAGCGATTGACTGCTGCGCAGCATGTCACGGGTTCGATTCCCGCACGGAACAAATATTTGTACGACCTACAAGTATTTGTTCCGGGTCTGGGTGTTTTTCTATCTATAATATGTATGTAATCTATATATGTAAACAAAAACTTAAAAAAAAAAAACAAAAAAGTTAAAGTTAAAGTTAAGTTAGGTTAAGTTAGGTTAAAGTTATTTTTCACTTTGTAGTGCTTTTTGGAGGTCGGTTTTTTTTTGTTAAAAAGTTTTTATTTCATCATCCTAATAGAATCGCCCTGTTATCCTATCACTAAATGTAGGGATCCCCGGGGTACACCAGTTAATTTGTATACTTTTCGTTTTTACCTGTTATCACTCTCTATTTTATTTATTTATTTATTTAACTTTAATTAGCACGGTTAAAAACCAATTACAATAATTAAAGACACATATACACAGAAAACAAAATTTATAAAAATAAAAAACAATAAAAAAATTTGCAATAGGTACTTTCATGAATCCCTCTCACAGTACTTCTGACATGCCAATAATATCTTCGTCCATTCATCCGCAAACAGATCGTTTGTTGGATTAGAATCCAAGAGATCATTAAGTGCGGCCAGAGTGCGAGGTACTGGGGACTGAGCGCGCGCAACAGTGCGACATGGGGGCACAGCAAACAGCCTGTGTTCTCTGCCGCGGCAGTAATTGTCTGGGACGAAGAGGCGAGCCAGGACAGCATGCAGATCAGGTGCATCAATAGTGCCACGGAGCGTCTTGCAGGCGTGTCGCTGACACTGGCTTGGCCACCATCAGGGATTTTACTTTTGATAACACAAAGATTTAGTCGCTAATTAGTCGAAATTAGTCGCCAAGTCACAGATTTAGCGTGGTCTTAGTTTAGAAGATATAATGAGTTCAATTTTTAAGTATAGACCAAGAGCTAGATCAAAGATTTTATCGTAAACTCTTCAATCTAGCTCATGAACTATATTTAAAAATTGAACTCATTATATCTTCTAAACTAAGACCCGACTAAATCTGTGACTTGGCGACTAATTTCGACTAATTAGCGACTAAATCTGGGAAAAAACAGATCTTCGCTAGGTGCCCTAGTTTTTGAGATATAAAGGTGGCCAAGCTGGGGAGACTCTCTCCAGATCGGCCACCAATGACCCCTTATAACTTTTGAACCAGTATTCGCGACGATAGGTCTTTGTGCAGGAAATGAAAGCTGTAGCGGACTGTATACACGTATAATGGTTTAAAATGGATAACAACGGTGTCGACTAGAGGCAAACAAGCAAATAAGTAATGAGTGCTAAGAAAATGCGTAAGCGCAGCTGTGCGTGGAGGCGTGCGACAGCTGACTGGTGAGACGCGCGGGCCCGCGCTGCAGCCGCTCGCCCGGCTGCCTCGCCGCTGCCCTGCACCCCTCGTTCACTGCCGCCAGCGCGCGGCGATGTTGAGAAGAGCGTTCTCAACATGCTCCCCCCGTTGAAGAGTCTTCAACCGTAGTGACCGGCAGCGGGCAGATGGTGTTGAAGGCGCGCCGGATGACACCCTTTCTTGTGAGGATGTCGGCGACCCTCGCGACGCCGTCTCTGCCTGGGAGAACATGCTTGATGCGTCCTAGAAGCCACATAAGAGGAGGTAAGCTTTTGTCCTTTATGACGACCAGTGTTCCTTCCTTGAGCTCGCCAGCCGACCGGCACCATTTTGTTCTCTCCTGTAGCCACAGAACATATTCATTTGAGAAGCGAGCCCAGAAGTGCTGCTTCAAATAGTCAATACGGCGGAATCGCTGCAAGCTGTTGACGTTGGCGTTCTGGATCTGTGAATGAGGCAGCATGATTAGAGAACGACCAATAAGGAAGTGTGCAGGCGTTAAAGGAGCGAGATCGGAAGGGTCGTCGGACATTGGAGTTAAGGGCCTTGAGTTTAAAATAGCCTCAACTTGAATTAAACATGTAGCCATCTCTTCAAAAGTTAGGTTTGTTAAACCCAAAATGCGCCGAAGATGATGCTTGGTGGATTTGACTGCAGACTCCCATAGGCCTCCGAAGTGTGGAGTGTATGCAGGTATAAATGAAAAGTTTATGCCAGAGTCGATGCTGTTAAAGTTAAAGTCTTGTGAAAGCAGCTTGGCCAATTCATTGAAAGCCCCGACAAAGGTTGTACCGTTGTCGGAGAAGACGTTACGGGGTTTTCCCCTTCGAGCAATAAAGCGACTTAGTGCAGCTAAGAAAGCTTCTTTCGTAAGATCCGACACAAGCTCGAGGTGGACGGCTCTCGTAGCTAAACACACAAACACACAAATGAAGCATTTAATAAGTCTGCATCCTCTGCCTTTCCGGTCAGCTATCATGATGGGACCGGCGTAGTCCACCCCTGTGTCTAAAAATGGGAACTCTAAATGTAGACGCTGCTCTGGTAGATTACCCATGATAGGTTGAATAGTGTTGGCCTTGATCCTGCAACATTTCACACATTGATGCGTGACCTTTTTAGCCAGGTTCCTACCTCCAATAGGATAGTAGTGATGACGAACAGTGGCCAATAAAAGCTGTGGACCAGCATGCAAAAGACGTACATGAAACATGTTGAATAAGAGAATGCAAATTGTATGAGAACTAGATAATAAAATTGGATGCTTAATGTTATAATCGTAAAATGAATTGTTTAATCTTCCTCCAACGCGAATAAGATTAGAATTTGTGTCAAAGAAAGGAAACAAAGATAACAGCTTGTTCTTTGCTGGCAGCTGTTTACCCGATTTAAGTAACTGGTACTCTTCCGGGAAAGACTCCATTTGACTAAGTCTTAACAATAAGTTTAAAGAATGATTAAGTTCAGTAGAAGTTAGTGAACCAGACTCAAATGATGTTTTGTTGCACTTATAAATGAATCGCAAGACATATGCTGTCACACGCTGTAACGTGCTAAAGCTTGAAAATTTTGAAAATAACGCAGTAATAGGATTTTCAATAATATGGTTAGAAACATGACAAGAAGAGACCGTTTCCGGTAATGCAGAACCATTATGATGAGATTCAGGGAACTGAGGCCATGAAGACGTGTCCTTGTGGAGAAACTGTGGTCCTGACCACCACAGCGAAGACGACAACAACCTGTCAGTTTTAAGTCCACGCGAAGCGAGGTCTGCGGGGTTTTCAGCTGACGGAACGTAGTGCCAGGCCTCTCCTCCTACTGTTTCCTGAATTTCAGACACTCGATGACGAACGAATGTCTTTAATTGATTAGGTGAAGTAGATAACCACCCCAAGACGATGGTGGAATCACACCAACAGTGTACTTCATCAAAATGTAGAGTAAGTGACTGACGAACCTTTGAGTACAACCTTGAACCCAACAACGCACCACACAGCTCGAGCCGCGGTATGGTTGTGGATTTGATTGGCGCTACCTTGCTTTTAGCGGTAAGGAGATGTACGCTAACCTCGCCGTCTCTCGAAACACTGCGAACATAAACACACGCCCCATAAGCTTTTTCTGATGCGTCAGTGAATATATGCAGCTGTAGACAGGACGCAGATTCGCATAACACCCACCGTGGTATCTTGAACTCATTTAAAAGGTGCAGGCTATTTTGAAAGTCATTCCAGGCACACTGAATATGCGTGGGAACAAGCTCATCCCAAGAACATTTGACCAGCCACAGTTGCTGCATGATAATTTTAGCTTCCACTATGCATGGAACGACCAGACCAATGGGATCAAAAATCTGTGCTATGGTTGACAAGATATGACGTTTAGTAGCCTTGTCAGTGGAGCTTAAGTTTATAGAAAAAGAAAACGTGTCACTTAAGCTCTTCCACAGAAGCCCCAGTGTTTTCGACTGCTCGCTGTCGCTCAGGTCAACAACATCAGAAGCATCGTGTTCACCGCTAAGCGCCTGCAACACCTGACTGGAGTTGGACCGCCACTTCCGAAGATTGTACTTTGCTGACCGTAGGACATCGTCAACACGGCGGCTTTTCTGCAAAGTTTCTGAAACAGATGACCCACCGGACAAGTAATCATCCACATAGAAGTCACGTGCTATCGAGAACCTTGTTGATGAATCTGAGCACTCTTCAGCTAGTTGCAGCAAACACCTGGTAGCCAAGAAGGGTGCTGATGACGTGCCATATGTTACTGTATTAAGTGTGTACTCCTTTAACGGATGAGTTGGTTCTGCCCTCCAAAGGATCTTTTGCAAAGGACGATGACTGTCGTGAACAAGAGTTTGTCTATACATTTTTTCAATGTCCGCGCTTATGACAATTTTATGCTGACGGAATCGAAGCAATATTGACAACAAATCATCCTGAATAGGGGGACCAACCATCTGTATTTCATTAAAAGACTTACCTGATGCAGTTCTGGCGGAAGCGTCAAAAACTACCCTTAATTTGGTGGTGGTTCTTGACTCCTTCAGAACACCATGATGTGGCAAGTAATTAGAACATGTTGAGTCGAGTGGGCGTCTAGTAGACTCAGACATGTGTCCCAACTCTATGTACTCATTAATGAAGTCAACATATAGACTTTTAAGACGAGGATCCCTTTCCAAACGACGTTCAAGAGACAGGAAACGCTGCTTAGCCATCATGTATGAATCGCCCAGCACGTCCAGTGACTCTTTAAAAGGAATACTTACCACAAATCGCCCATCAGAACTACGATATGTGGTGTCTATAAAATGTTGTTCACAGGATCTCTCTTCACCGGAATGTTTATGTATAGACGACACAGAATCTAACTCCCAAAACCGATCTAAATCTACTTGTAAGTTACCAGTGTGCATACATACATGTGAAGAGGAATCAGACTGTTGATATGCACCCGAAATGAGCCAACCTAATTTTGACTCAAGCAAAGTGGGCTTATGGTTACCTAATGCGATACGGCCCGTGCCTATGATACCCCAAAAGACTTCCGCACCAACAAGGACGTCGATAGAAGACGGAATGTAATAAGTGGGGTCGGCAAGACGCACGTTCGAAGGTATACGTATGTTGCTAGTATCAACATAAGTATTAGGAACCGATGCTGATACTCTTGGCAATACGAGACAATCAATGTTCAGTTCGTACTCACTGTCATCAATTGATTTTAATGACACTGAGCACCCCTGAGTACAACTAGAAGTATGAAAATTGATACCTGTTACCTTGGACTTGGTAATGTAGGTAGGAACATGTAGCTTACGAACAAAGTCCTCCGAGATGAAATTTGTTGTACTTCCACTGTCCAGCAAGACTCGTGCTGTATGGTGGTTACCGTCAGCGCCGGTCACCCTCACGAGCGCTGTAGAAAGCAAAATTACTCGAGATGTAAATGATTGACTAGCTGATAACGCAGTGTTGTTTGTACTAGGAATGACATTGTCACTATCGATGTGTAATAGAGTGTTGTGGTTTTGACGACAATATTTACAATTACCTAATTTGCATTTGGAAACATCATGACCTGGACGAAGACAATTCATGCACACATTTGAACCCTGAGCCTTTTTAATACGAGCCTGCACTGAAAGACCTTTAAACTGCTCGCATGCAAAAATAAAATGGTCCTGACGACACATGGGACATGACAAAGGTTTTAATGTTTTCTCATTTACCACAGCACTGCCTTTTGGTTTGATCGCAGGTGTGGAAGGCTCACTATTTGCTGTTGCGATAGGCTTAGACTCCTCCAGTGTCTCTAGCAAGTCAGCCCTACTACTGATGAAGTTAGTGAATGCAGATAATGTTGGTGGTTCTGAAAAAGTGTTTCTGTGCTCTTCCCACTGACGATTTGTAACGTGGTCGAGCTTACTGGTCATTATGTAAATAATAAGAACATCAACAAATGCGTTTTGAACTGGTTGATCAAGTGTTGCCAAAGCTCTAAGATTTTTATTTACTGTGTCAATTATGTAACGTAGTGACTTACTTGACTCTCTTTCTATTGGTTGAATATTAAAGAGCGCTTGCACATGATTGTTGACAAGCAATCTTTTGTTGTCATACCTGTCACAAAGTAACTTCCAGGCAGCGTCATAGTTTTCTGACCTGAAGTCAAGATTATCAACAACAAGAGAAGCACCACCCTTTAAGGAAGCACGCAGATAGTGTAATTTGTTGATTTTATCCAAGTGTTTGTTGTTATGTACTATAGAAACAAAGGTATCCCTAAATTCCAGCCAATCATGATATCTGCCTGAAAACTTGGGTAAGTCAATTTTGGGTAAACGAATTGAATTGTGTTTGTGTGTACTAGTAATACAAGAGTCCACCTCAGCTGCGGAGTCCTCCTTAAGAAGCCTGCGTGCGTCGCTGACTAGCTGGCGTGCAGAAGCCACCAAACCGTAGTACAGCCTCTCGAACTCCTCGCGTTCCGCATATTGCTCGCTGGGGTCGTCCACCAACGCCTCCAATTCATTCTGTAACGTATCATATTTCTCATATAAACTTTCGAATATATTAAGACGATATTCGATTTCGATGACTTGTACGTCGCTCAACTTTTCGCAAGACTTAGAAATATTTAAATAAGAAGTAAATTGCGTAAGCTTGGCCTTAATTGAAGCTCGCTTCTTAACATAGCTTTTCATTTCAGCCATGACAGTGAAAATTTAGCAGTAGCAGTAAGAAAGAAAAGATATTATTATTTAGTGAAGTTACTGCCAATAAACGATTAGCAATAAGTTGCGAATTGGGCTCGAGAGCTATAAGCAGTAAGAAATGAGATTGCTATTAAAAAACGCTAGGCGTTTCCGATCGAATCTGCTGAGTAATGTTAAGCGAACGATGCAATGTTTTCTTCGCTACAAAAACACATTAAATTCTATTCATTGAAATGGATTAATTCTAATTATGCTGATTGGATTGTAACAAATAATAATTCTGATTGAAATTGTAAAATAATAATTGAAATTATGTAGGTAATTGTGATTGAAAAATTAAAGTAAAATATTGAAATTACTAGCTACTGTACATGGCATAGGTAAAATAGACACTTTAGAAACAAAAGAAATTAAATCTGTTTAAACTAGTTGATAGGCTGAAGATCATAAATTGACGGGATTACTAATTGAATTGTAACTACTCTATGAGTTAAATTAATTGAAAATGAATTTGGATAGATAAACTGACTAGGAAAAATGTTGGAACAAAGGAATTGGAACGTTCTCACGGTTTTATGCTGTCAACCTCTGATGACGAGCTGACGAACTGTGCCTCCGAAGAGTAGGTATATTCTGGAATCTTCCCGATGCCAGCGACGAAAGTTGATGTATAGCTTCGAAGTATTCTTGTCCCGACGCCCCGAAGATCTTTTCTTGCGCCGCCCGTTGGTGTGAACTCGATGAAGACGACCGTTGCCGTATCGACGTTCACAATGACCAAATGCAGGCGATGACACGTAGAAAATGAAGATCTCTTGCGGAACTTGAACCCGAATATGAAGTCCTTTGTTCTCCAACCGACTGACTGTTGATTTTTTGAAATTTGAAAAATTTCCGTTTTTTCTTGCTTGGTTCATACACACATCAACACTGTCTAGGGATATTTTGTATTTCTTAAATTTTTTGATAAACTATAAATATTTTGTTAAGAGAAGTATATATGGAATGAAACCTCAGTTAATGACCAACTTAATTAAATAAATAAAAAACATTTTAGATAATCAAATATTAAAAAAAAAAAAATAACAAAGAGACTAAAAATGGTGCTAAGTCTACGAGTGAAATTAATTAATAAAATTAATAATTTTATTAAAAATAACAACAGAAAGTTAGACATTTTAACTCTTAATAATCAGTGTTGCCACCCCTCACGTTAATTAGAGTTCGGCATCGGTTATTCATACTGTGAATTAAGGTGTCGATGTCTTGCTGTGGTATGCGTTCCCAGGTTCGTTGCAGGTGCAGGAAAAGTTGCTCTTCTGTGGCCAGATTTGGAGGGAGGGCGTGCATAGCCCTTCGCTGCAACATGTCCCACGCATGTTCGATGGGATTCATATCGGGCGACTGCGCAGGCCATCTCATTACCGTGACGTTGTTGTCTTGAAGGGCGGCTGATACCAGCCTCGCCGTGTGTGGACGGGCATTATCATGCATGAGTACGAATTGGTGGCCGATTTGCACCCTATGCGGAATAATGACAGGTTCCACCACCTCATCACGGTATTTCTGAGCATTCATGTTGCCTCTTACAAAAACGAGGTCGGTTCGCGCGCCTATACGAATTCCCGCCCATACCATGATCGTCCCTGCTTGGTACGAATGAACCTCTTGTGGATGCTGGAGACGGCTTTCCCTGCCTGGAACTCTCCAAACTCGTGTTCTTCGCGAATCTGGATGAAATCCAAACCGAGACTCATCCGTAAAGAGCACTGTCGACCATTGTTCATTATCCCATAACACGTGTTCTTGGGCCCACAATAGTCGCCTTCCGCGATTGCCACGTCGCAAAGCAGGAACACGAATTGGCCTGCGAGAATGAAGATTAGCT
This sequence comes from Cosmia trapezina, assembly GCA_905163495.3. Taxonomy (NCBI): domain Eukaryota; kingdom Metazoa; phylum Arthropoda; class Insecta; order Lepidoptera; family Noctuidae; genus Cosmia; species Cosmia trapezina. The sequence goes on along the minus strand of LR991046.1, from coordinate 2,190,214 downwards.
TCATGTAGCCTTCTTCTGACTGTTTGGTCGCTAACCAACAGCTGATGCTCCTGTTGGAGCCTCTGTACCATTACCATGGCCGTCAGAGTAGGTTCTCTCCTGGCGGTATTTTGGAGAAAACGGTCCTCTCTAGGGGTGGTCACTCGAATTCTGCCAGCATGCCGTTCTGCCACTTCCCCAGTATCACGATAACGTGACCAGAGCCTTGATATCACATTCTGGCTGGTGCCTAGAGTCTCCGCAACAACGTTTTGGATAGCGCCAGCTTCCAACATTCCTACCGCTCTTATCATCTCGTCTCTCGTCAGATGTCGACGTTGCATGGCACCAACGAGATGACACAAACAGTAAAAATCACTAAAACAATTGATAGCGTTAGTTAATTAATGTTTTTATAAACAAATCTCAACACAAAACTAGCACTGCTAACTGAATCAAATGAGTGTTCCCGCGCTTTCTTTTGTTTTAATAAGTTTTAGTTTTTTTTTCAATGTCAGTTTGAAAATGGAACAAGGAGGTTTAATTCCACATATAAACTTTTTACTAATTCTGAGTAGTTTTTCTGAAAATCTAAGAAATGCAAATAAAAATCTAATATCCCTAGACAGTGTTGATGTGTGTATGTCTAATAGTCGAAGGACCAATATTCGCGACGATAGGTCATTGTGCAGTAAATGAAAGCTGTAGCGGACTGTATACACGTATAATTATTAAGATTGACTACAAACGGTGTCGACTAGAGGCAACAAGCAAAATAAGGATTAACGCTAAGAAGACGCGTAAGCGCAGCTGTGCGTGGAGGCGTACAACAGCTGACTGGTGAGACGCGCGGGCCCGCGCTGCAGCCGCTCGCCCGGCTGCCTCGCCGCTGCCCTGCACCCCTCGTTCACTGCCGCCAGCGCGCGGCGATGTTGAGAAGAGCGTTCTCAACAACCAGTGACCGACAAATTCTGATATTTGGCGACAAATTTCGACTAATTAACGACTAAATCTTTGTGTTATCAAAAGTAAAATCCCTGATGGTGGCCAAGCCAGTGTCAGCCACACGATAGGGACAGCAGCAGCTCAGACCGACGAGATTGACGTTTCGTAATTACCCTCTTTTCTCCTTTCATTTTCTTTTATTTTAAAAACTTTTAGAATTTGTCTGGTAGTCCTCTAATCACGGCGGTAAAAATGGGGCATTTTGTGTAATTTTTGGAGGCTCATATCTTTACTACTTAGTTAGTTCCTGAAAAAAAGGAAATGTCAGGGACGTGTCTACAGCAGACTTTGATTTTATGAAAAAAAAAAAATTGATTGCTTTAGAGGCATTATTCAGGAAGAAAAACGGGGAATACTTTTGTATGGGGAATCATAGGTCACCCCCCTCTGAAAGGATTACCCTATTTCGCAGGTTTCATAAAAAAAACAACCTTTCCGTTTTTATCCATTTATTAGATCTGTCTGTCACATAACCTACAAATAACAATGCTGTCAAAAATCAGGGTGCGTTCACATAAGCGTGCGTTCTGTTCTATAACACACCCCGGCCCAGAATAAAAGGTCGAAAGTACAAGTTACATTCTAAGTTTAGTTACATAGTGTTACTAGCTGGCGTTCGGGATAAATAAATTTATGCCATTTTGCCATTGATATAAAAAGTAAAGATACGGTCGTCCATACATTTGCCTGACGCGTTCGCCACACAGAAACACTAACGCCATCTATTAGAACTACTCTTAACTACGATGTTGATCGGCGCAGGCTGCTCGTAGACGTAACCTTGTAAGAGCGGCGTGGTATTTTTCGAGATTTAAAGAAATTATGAAAACTTTTATTTTTCAAAAATTATATTTATTGCAGTTTGTTTGTATAAATAATAAAATTTTCATTGGCCTTTTTGTTATTCTTGACATATTTTCCATTTTGGATTCGTACTGTTTTCTGACATTGTATATCTTTCAATTATTGACCTTTAATTAATGTAATTTATGATTAATAACACAGGTTGTTCCATTGAGTGAGAGTTTGTATAAAATTAAATCTTATTGTAATATAATTAAATCTATATTTCATCGGTAACAACGCACGCCGCTGCAAAGTTATGTCGCACAGCGGTACGGTCTTGTGGGCGTGGCCTCGCGTCGTCTAAGACAATTTACTTGTAGCAGGAAAGTAGAAAAGAAAATTGTTTTAAATAATGTTAGAAGTTGATTTATTGACATATTTTTGACTTACAGGTGATATGAAATGTTATAATTTTTTTTGTTATGTTTTTTGTCGTAGTTCACGCAACCCGTCACGACATAATTTGGCTTTTTTGCCTTTAAAATTTACGACCGCACCCGAAGATAGCCGATCGCGGACTAGTTCACTTGGGTTTAGGGGAGGATCATTCGAGGACCACGTTCGTGGCGTCATTTTAACATGCCGTCCACCCAGTCCTTACGCAGTAATATATAAGTCAATGCATTTTGCACCAAAAACACACTATATTTAAATAATCACAAATACAGTAATCAGAACTTTAAGCAAAATGACTTATAGCTCACTGTTGTGCACTGTTTCGCATTCCTAGCTGAACTGCTTTACACCCCTATTTGTATGACGAGTGTAAGCTTCTCGAAAGTTCGAGGCCATAATTCGAGAACATTCTAGTACTTACAGGAATGATCTAGATTGCTGCAAAACGACGCTTAACTATCTATAACATTCTGGATGGGTTTAGAATGTTCTAGAAAAATCTGTCACGAATCGACGTATCGTGTAGTTCTGCTATAGTATAGTTAAAATCTCGCTGCAGACTTGGTCATAAATCATAATCGGAGTAGGGATGTGCGCTAGTTGCGCGCGCTCAAGGCCATTATCGATAACAGAATCATTAAGGTTATCCATTGAAAATTGGCAAAAATGCGTGGAACATGCAGAATTGCTGCAAGATGAAGACTTAAGAAAAGCACATTTATGCGAAGAGTTCATCATTCATGTGGATGATGATGACGATGACTCAGACGAAGAATTTTAATTTTCTATTTTTAGTTTTATATATACGTTCTTTTGTTTATATATTTAATATGCTTTGTAGTAAATTTGGTAATAAAATAAAATGTGTATTTATTTCTATCACCCATTTATAAATATAAAAAACTATCGATATCACTCATCGACTGCAGTAATGCACAGGACTACGTGTGGGCGTGGCCTGCCCATAAGGCCCGTGAGTGGAAAAGAGAGCGAAACACTCGAATGATTTATGACCGAGTCTGCAGCGAGATTTTAACTATACTATACTCGATCTTAAAGATCAAAATGTACTGTACTAAAATCGACAAACTTTACATTTAGCAATCAGTACACACCAGAGAGAGCACCATACAATTAGAATAAAGCCTGTGAAATAATAATAAAGTTATTCCATAAACCTAAGTGATTTAAAGTAAGCTAAAGGTGATTTACCATTTTAGCTTGTTTTAGACTCGGGAGAATGGAAAGAGAAATCGTGTTGCGCCGACCCCAAGTAACACGGCAGCGTTCATTCCCGATGTCCACCACCTGTTTGGCCACCACTGGTGGACAGCGAAACAACTTTAAAAAATTATTCCCGCTGTCCACCACTGGGGGACAGCGGGACAACTTTGTAAATTATCATTCGCCACCACTGGTGGACAGTGACACGGATTTTTAAACATTCCCTATGGCCACCACAGGGCGACAAGTGCACAACTTTTGATCCGATTCCCACTGGCCATCAATTTATATTATTTTATCTAGAGACCGGTAAAGGATAGCTTAATATATACTTACGGATTTGAGACGGTGAGACTAATATAAATATTTCTAAATTATATGGTAGGTAATTAATAAAGTCATATTTTTTAGTCAACTTTTATTAAATGTTTCACTAAAATATTAAAAAATCATCATTAAAGCTTTGATTGCTTATTTTTTATTGAAGTCGGTAATTAGCCGACATAATTTCCACAGCCGGTTATAATAGATGTATTTTTTGTCTCTTTTTAACATTATGTACTTACCCTCATAGCAACACATTTTGTAAATATCTTGATGAAGTGAATTGTTACAAACATACAATAGGGAATGTTTAAAAATCCGTGTCACTGTCCCCCAGTGGTGGACAGCGGGAATAATTTTTTAAAGTTGTTTCGCTGTCCACCAGTGGTGGCCAAACAGGTGGTGGACATCGGGAATGAACGCACGGCACAGGGGCAGGAAGGCGATGAACAGGCCAACTTATTGTTTTGAATACTCAACCATTTTTCATATCACATTTGAAAAGTTTTTAGCCAGTGTGTACACGAATATGTCGCGATAAATTACGCTTATGCCTATAACTTCGTTGACATACATCACACTTGAATGGTTTTTCACCAGTGTGTATTCGAATGTGTTCTGTTAAAATTCTCTGGTATCTAAAACTACGTTGACATACATCGCACTTGAATGGTTTTTCACCAGTGTGTTTTCGAATAATATGTTCTGTTAAAATGCACTGGTCACTAAAACTACGGGGACATACATCACACTTGAATGGTTTTTCACCATTGTGAATACGAATATGTTTCGTTAAATCACCATTGAACCTAAAACTACGCTGACATACATCACACTTGAATGGTTTTTCACCAGTGTGAATACGAATATGTTTTCTTAAATCATTCTTTGTACAAAAACTACGGGGACATACATCACACTTGAATGGTTTTTCACCAGTGTGAATATGAATATGATTTGTTAAACTACCCTTTTCACTAAAACTACGCTGACATACATCACACTTATAACGTTTTTCACCAGTGTGTGTACGAATATGATTTGTTAAACTACCCTTTTCACTAAAACTACGCTGACATACATCACACTTGAATGGTTTTTCACCAGTGTGAATACGAATATGTTTTGTTAAACCACCCTTTAAACTAAAACTACGTTGACATACATCACACGTATAACGGTTATCACACGTATAACGGTTTTCACCAGTATGTGCACGAATGTGTCTCGTTAAATTAAACTTTTGATTAAAACTACGTTGACATACATCACACTTGAATGGTTTTTCACCAGTGTGTATGCGAATATGTCCTATTAATTTATTATTTCTACTAAAACTTCGTTGACATACATCACACTTGAATGGTTTTTCACCAGTGTGTATGCGAATATGTTCTGTTAATATATTCTTTTTACTATAACTACGTTGACATACATCACACTTATAAGGTTTTTCACCAATTTGTGTGCGAGTATGTTGTATAATTTTTTTTACTCGATTAAAACTAGGCTGGTCACTTTTGTAAGGCTCTTTGAAACAAGTGTCAGGTTCGGGCGTACGTTGTTGAGTTGTCAGGATAACTTTCGAGTCTGATTTGTCTTCTTCCGTTTGCTCGGCTGTTATTGCATCTTCTAGTTTTGTTCTTCGTGTGTTTAGTTTTGGTTTCTTCGCAACGGTCGCCCCTGTGATTATAATAATAATAATAAAATCGTTTATTTATAAAAATAGTGCAGATTTACAATAACTTATCTTAAACAATATAAAGGACACAGTTGCAAATTTGCCTGAACTAGGTAGAACCTGTGTTTCAGGCTGTAAAGGTGCTTAGAATTTTAAAATATAACATTAACAACGTACAAGACTACTTAAAACTTATATTAACTTAAAAGACTAACATGTTTTATTTACAGACAACGAGTAAATCCTCTGTCTCACTGTATGTTATGCTAAGTAAAAATTGCAGAATAATCTTTTTACAGTCGTAATTATTTAATTTAGAGATACCTAATTTCCTATTTAATTTATTCTACAGAAATGGACCTAAAAATGTATAAAATCTGTTTACAAAGACATATTTCGATGATGCATTTGACTCACATACAATATCAATCCGTCTCTTATTAGTACTTTCAAAGTTATAGGAGAGCATGGTGTGCTGTTTTAATACCAAGTGCGATATGAAAAGCTGGCGAACAGTCAGCACGTTACCAGATTTGTATAGCAGATCTGTAGGATAGAGAAAGGGATGGAAGTTTGCTACTTTTAAAATAGCTCTCTGTGCTCTTTCAAGAGGCAGTAAGTTTTTGGTGCTCCACCCCATGAAGTAATACAGTACTGTATTACAGATTGACCTAGGGCCAAGTAAACTTGTGACATAAGTTTTTTTATCTGCAATTGCTCGCAGTTTTTTAAAAACATTAACCTGCGTACTCTTGTAACCAAACTGTCAATATGTGGTCTAAATGAGAGCGACTCGTCTATTAGAACCCCGAGATATTTCGTGTTACATGTTTTGAGGATAAAAGGACACTGACATACGCTGACTGAGCGGAGTCCGCAACGATGAGCATACGGATGAGAGTTAGTAATGATAAAATGCGGTTTGCGGATGGAGAAGTGAATATATTTTGTCTTATCGGCATTTAATGTTAGTAAGTTGCTTTGAAGAAAGTTAGATACAGTATTGAAACCTATTTGAGCATATTCGTACAATTCGCTATTAGTTTTAGCGGTGAAAATTAACGCCGTGTCATCTGCATACGATATAACTTTGCCTTGTTTAATATTTAAATTACACAAATCGTTAATGTAAACCAGGAAAAGTGTAGGGCCCAAAATACTTCCCTGGATTACAAATCTGGTAAGTACAATGTTGGAAAAAGATTGACATGCACACGATGAATCAGAAATTCCTCTTTGAAGGGATTTCTGGCGACATTGCATTATACGCTTTATCACCAGATACGTGAACTTCAAAATTGTACTAACATCGACGTATGGTTTGTTCCGAAGGTGATCAAAGTTTAAACAAACCCTGTTCAGGGGTAGTAAGAGTAACACATTCATCTGTATTTAAAAGTTTTCCAACTTTGTATCTCCCCACTTTTTTCAACAATAACTTTTGGAAAAGTGGCAATTTAGTAATGTTATTCAAGCAAACATTATATTGCGTACTTAACTTTATCTTTATTAGGAAAGGAGAAATTGACTGACTAACTGACATAATAGCGCACAGCCGAAATTACCGAGTCTAGGAACGTGAAGTTTAGCGATTTAGAGAGCGCGCTCTCCAGGCTTGTTCCGATTGGATTGGATCCCACAATCCGAGCCCATTTTGTGGGATTCGTTAGGAATGTGGCTAAGATTAATATTTTATTCCGAACCGATCCCAGTAGGAAATGGTCCCTGCTGCGAAACGATAAATGGAAATGAAAAGAGTACAGAATATTATTTGAATAATTATTACAAGGTACTTTAACCAATTTTTTACTAACCTAACCTAACCACTTCCTATCAGGGGAACCACTGGCCTGTTTGCTTATGTATAGATTAACTAACTAATACTTACTTTTCGTCTCCATGGCTCTTTTAGATAGTTTCTTCTTAGATACATCTTGTTCTTCTTCCACTTCAGTTTTAAACTCCATTAAAGGTACATCATCTTCTAATTCTGACTTATATTGGTGTGGTGGTGTATCTGCTACATCTAGACAACTATTGTCTAACTTGTCCGGTTCTAGCTCTGTAAGTAAACAACAACAGTCAACAGTATTACTCTTTTATTATCAACTAGCTTTAGCCCGCGGTTTCGCCCGCGTTAATGTCGGAAAATATCCTACGGGAACGTACTACCGGGAAATCCTTCCTAATTCCTTGTCTACATTATAAAGGGAAACTCTGTGCAAAATTTCGGCTTTCTAGGTTCAAGGGTTTGTGTTGGGCGTTGATGAGTCAGTCAGTCAATCAGGACTACTCTTTTTATTTATATAGATAGACTAGCCAGCCGCCCCTGCTTCGCACGGTGTTTATGACTTGACAAAACACAGTGATTTTTTTATTATACGTCAGTTTAATATAGATGTAATATACTCAAACACCTTCCAAAATAAATTCTCTAAACCATGTGGAAACCGCATCAAAATCCGTTGCGTAGTTTAGAAAAACAACGCGGTCATACATACAGGCAGACAGACGCGAAAAGCAAGTTTAATTTTTAGTACGTACTAGTTCTTGCCCGCGGTTGCGCCCGCGTATGTATTATAGGTACATATAAATTTTCCTCTTGAATCACTCTATCTATTAAAAAAAACCGCATCAAAATCCGTTGCGAGTTTTAAAGATCTAAGCATACATAGGGACAGACAGCGGGAAGCGACTTTGTTTTATACTATGTAGTGATAGATTTGTTGTGTTTCAAATATAATGTGGTTACCCTTAAGTTGAATGAAACTAAACAGTACCAAAATTTTGAAGAACTTCAAAATATTGATGATCAATATAAAATATAGATGATTTCTTTGATTAATATTTTTGTTCTTAAACATACCATCACTTTGATGTTCCTCCTTTGGCTCAATAATAACATCTAGTCCCTCACAAACAGCTGGTAATTCTTCTTTGATAGTAATGCTTTCTGTTTGACATTCATCAACTATACTTATGTTCTCTATTGGAGATTTAATAAACCCACCGCAAAACTCCAAGTGGTTTTTGTTTATTAAAGAATTGGGCTGTAAAAAGATGTTTATATTATTAAGAAAATATGCTGGTGATCACAGTCCCATGAGCACAAACTTTTTTTCATATTCTAAAGTTACTCAAAAGAGCCTCCACAAGTAGACCGTGAAATTCAAATTTTCTTACGTTATTTCCAATTCATAGAAAAAAGAAAAACCCTATTTTCAAAATATCCTAAAAAAGGTAACATAAAAGCGATAACGGAACTAAGCAAGGAAATCAGAGAGCACATAAGAAAATATAGAAAGACAAAGAGGCTGCAAACATTAGAGAAATATATAGTGAAAAAAGGAGGAGTGAAAAAAGCGCTTAGAAAACTGAGAGAATCAAATAAGAATGAATACCAAAACTAAACCAAAAGGCGCATACCTCATCTAAAAGAAAAAACATATACCAGGACCTGTATAATCCAAATAATAAACAAAATCATGATCCGAGGACAGTCGTGTACTAAGCCGGAAAAGGTATTAATTGAACCAAAAATACTTTCTAGCGAAGTAGAAAAAACTGTATTTAGTCAGAAGATGGAAAAGGCTCCAGGTCCAGACAAAGTGACAAACGAAATTCTGAAAAGCTAACGCTAAGCTAGTTGAGGACATACTAACAATACTCACTACACTATTTAATGAAATATTAACAACTGGTCTAATCCCCGTACAATGGAAAACCTCAAATATTATTCTTATATTTAAGAAAGGAAAAAAGGAAGATATAGGCAACTATAGACCTATAAGTCTAATGTCAAATATCTACAAGGTATTTTCCAAAGTTATCCTGGAAAGAATAAGCAAAAATCTAGACGAAAACCAAACACGGGAGCAAGCTGGCTCCAGACGAAAATACTCCACTCTCGATCACATACACACAGTGAAATAATAACAAACAATAAACAACAACAAACAAACAAACAAAGAAACAATAACAAATAATAAACAAACAATAGAACAAATAATAGAAAAATATAATGAGTATAATAATAAACTTTATATGGCATTCATCGATTACTCCAAAGCTTTCGATAGTGTAAGGCACACAGCTATATGGGATAGCCTAGCGCAGCAGGGGATACCTACAATTTTCATAAATGTTATAAAGAACATCAACTTGAATGGCGAAGCGAGGATCCAATAAGTAACCTTGGAAAGTTTAAGATAGAGAGGGAAGTAAGACAGGGAGACCCTCTTTCTCTGCAGCTCTTCCGTAATTTAAATTGGAAAGAATATGGTCTCAACGTGCAAGGTGTAAAACTGAACCACTTAAGATTTGCAGATGATATAGTCTTATTCGAGGAAAACCCGACGCACCTAAATAAAATGATAGAATCATTAAACGACGAAAGCATGAAAGTGGGCCTCTGTATGAACAAAGACAAAACAAAACTGCTTACAAACTCTGAACCAGTTAGGACAGATAATATCTTATAAAGACCAAACCACTAAGAAAATTGAGCGAAGAACAGGGCACGGATGGAAAAATACTGGTCTTTGAAAGAAGTCTTGAAATCCAAGGCGCTAAGTATGCAAACAAAAAGGAAAGTCTTCAACACATGTATACTTCCAGTCATTACTTATGTATGAATGCGAAACCTGGGCACTCACCGAACACGACAGAGAAAAGTTAGAACGCTGTCAGAGAGCCATGGAGAGAAGCATGATAGGAATAAGGAAACAGGACAAAGTGAGATGTAGCTTAATAAGGGATATAACCAAAATTGTTCATATATAAAATTCAAAGTCCTGACTGACTGATTGATTGACTGACTGACTGATATATCAACGCACAGCCGAAACCGCTGGACCTAGAGACTTGAAATTTTGCACATAGATACCTTATAGAGTGTAGGCATCCACTAAGGAAGGATTTTTGGAAATTCCATCCCTAAAGGGGTAAAATAAGGGATGGAAATTTGTATGAAAAATCTTATTCTTTGAGTTAATAGACTTGAAACTTGCCATGAATATTTATCTAAATAAACTATAAAGATTATAATTTTTAGTTTTCCTAAACTACCCCCCTCAGGAGGGATTGGGGTGTGTCAAAGTTTGTATGGAGGAATTTTAACGCGCGGTCTGATTAACTCGAACCTCAGTATTTATACTTAAGACCAAAAATGAAGAATAACGTGTAACAGGGTTTTTCGAAAAATAACCCCTAAAGGGCTGAAAAGGGACAGTCAATTTTACAGGGCAGGTTTTACTGCGGGGCTTGATAAACTCGAAAATAGGTGTATAATCTTTCGGTGAAATATCCCAAACGATCTTTTTTAATTCCATCCCTGTGGGAGTGAAAACAGGGAATAAAGTTTGTCATTAATAGTTTTTCCCCCAGAGAGAAAGGTAATGGGGGAGGGTGGAAGGGGAGGGGGCGGTGAGGAGGGAAAGAGGCAAGGGGGGAAGTGGAGGGTTTGGTGAGAGGGGGAGGGTGAGGGCGGGGAGGGGTGGTGAGGAGGTTGAGGGAGAGGATGATGGATAGAGGGGAGAGGGTTATGAGTGTGTAGTGAGGTGGAGGTTATGGAGAAGGAAAGAGGGGAACGGGAGGAGTTGGTGAGGGTAGAGGGTAGAGGGAGGCGAAAGCAGTGAAGGAGGTGTGAGAGGGGGAGGGGGAGGTTAGCGGGAAGACGATGTGGTGAGGGGGTGAGAGGGAGACCGCCTGAAGAGGGTGAGGGGGCGGTGAGGGAGATGACAGGTTAAGAGGCGTGGGAAGGGGAGGGGTCAGAGGAGGGTTAGAGTGAGATGAGGAGGGGTAAGACGGAGAGGGGAGGAGTACCTTCACACCTTAAAGTTGCTATTTGTATAGGACTGATTCATTGAAGAAGCCCAGCCCTACAGAAAGACCGAAAAGTAGAAAGTCGGAAACTCTGAACGGCACAAAAACAGCACCCTAATTGCGTAACACATTGAACGATCGGAGTTGGTTTCAATTTGAAACAAATTGCTAATCCATTGCTTCGACGACGTAAATAACGCAATGAATATTGTTGAACTGTCAAAATGAAACCAACTGCGATTGATAATGTGTTACGCAATTAGGGTGCAGGAGTAAACTCCAGTCGTGCGTCGGAGCTGACAGACACTTTTTGTTTGTTTGTTTGAACGCGCTAATCTCTGGAACTACCAGAAGTAATAGCGCGGACAGGCAATGCGATGCGAAGGGTGGTTCGGGCTAACAAGAAATTTCACGCGGATGGGCAGAAGTTATCTCAATATAATTAAAAAAACTCATCAACGCCCAGCCCAAACCCTTGGACCTATAAAGCTGAAATTTTGCACGAGGTTCCCTTTATAATGTAGACAAGAAATAAGTAAGGATTTTTGTTCCCGTGTGATATTTTCCGACATCAACGCGGGCGAAGCCGCGGGCAAAAGTTGTTCATATAATAAGTCGGGTAGATTAACAAAAGTGGAGACGGACAGGTCACATGATACGTGATCCACAAGAAAATGGTGCAAAGTTGTCACTGACTGGTATCCCAGAGATGGCAAGAGAAGTAGAGGACGTCAACAAACAAGATGGGAAGACGAAATAAAACTCACGTCGGGACATCATTGGAGAAGGGTAGCGCGGAATAGGTCCCAAAGGAAAATGTTAGAGGAGGCCTATGCCAAAATGCAAACTGAGCTTCGGGGTATATTATAACAACTACAAGAACATAATTATCTAGTATTTTTTACTCAACTGTGAAGTTCAGAATTAAAAGGCTTATTATTATTATTTCCGTCAGGATACGGACGCTAAGAAGTCAACATAGGGCCCATGTAGGACCCGTTGAAAGTGCCCGTGAAGCTCTTTGCTCTGCCATACCTCCCTACGGTCATTAGTAAATACCAGGTTTGCGCCAGTTCTCGTTAGCTAAGGAGAGCGGGGTAAGGCCCTTGTCTACTGAGACCACATCTCGTTGCATCCCCACGTCGGCTTCCAGGAAGTATTCCCTGAGACTGCATACCTCATGGTTGTCATGGAAGTCTCGACCTCCACACTTCCGCGGGATATACAGACTCATCACCGATGACTGTGGGTGATGCATCCGATTTGCGGTCAGCAGTGTGTGGAGTTGCGGACCCTCCTATCTAGGGCGTCAAGTTCCGTCTGAGTCCATTTGAGTATGCCGAAAGAGTACATCAAAACCGGGATGACCCAACCGTTGAAGGCGCGCACCGTGTTTCCGCCTGATAAAAGACTATTTAATACTTTATTCAGGCGGCCAAAGAAACGTTCTCTCAGCGATTGTTTCATGTCAGCAACGTTGATGCTTAACGCTTCCGACATACCCAAATACTTATAGGTTTCGAGTGAGGAGAGGGATCTTAGGTGTATGGAATCCGAGAGTTGGGTTCTCATATCACGGATTCCACAATCTCCCCTCGCTTTACATGCATGACCGCACATTTGTCCACACCAAATTCCATCCTGATAGCGCTACTGAAAGTTTCAGTTACCTTCAGTAGCTCCATAAGTTGCAAATTGTTTGGGGCAAAAAGGTTTCAAGTGATCCATGTAAAGGGGTGAGATATAACCTGACCACCTCTCCTCAATCGATAGCCTAGACCTGAATCCTCCAGCAGTGTGCTTAGAGGATTCAAGGCTAAGCAGAACCAAAGTGGACTAAAACTGTCTTATTATTATTATTATTTTAATGTTTTTGACATATCTCGGGACCCTGAGGTCCCGGACCTTTGGAAGGCGTACTAGGGGCCGAAGCCAACTCGCAGAGGTCCTTTAGCCAATTTTAAATTTATGAGAAGGCACCAACAGACGATTATCCTTGTATGCACTATGCAAGTGCACCCAAGGACAACCCCCGGTTGGTGCAGGACTATTGCAGAACATGGAAACAAAACATATTAGGCTATGGGTTTGGGTGGTTGTGGACTGGTTACCTAAAATTATAGAAACGCTATGCCTGCTGCCTTGTAATGTTTCGTTTACAATAACAGATAAAATGGCATGGGGTGACTTGCACACTCAATAATGGGACCCGAAAACGGTCGCTAGCACATAGTGTCGTAGCAGCAAGGGGGCAACATGTCCTGAGGCGCTTGTGAGGAGTGGAGAGGTATCCCACGGCTATCAGGACAATCCCGGATGTACGGTCAAGATCCCTAACAGCATCTTACTGGAATACTTCCTTCCTCCGAGCATGTTTACTATTGCGAATCTCCACTCAAACCGCCCAATATAGGCAAGAAAGAGGTGGGAGCTCTGTTCCTTGTCAGTGTTCACTCCAGTCGACCCAAGCCATTATTATTATTATTATTTATTAATGACCTTAGTTGTTATAAATCTGTAAATTATACTTGTTACGGTCACAAATTATAATTTGATCAACATACAACCTAATACTGACTTACAAATTGCAAAAAAACATAAGAAAATTTGAATTTTGAGGGCTACTCTGGCACTTTCGCCTTAACCCGTCGCACGCCCATTCACAGACACAATAGATTTTCTATTGTTATATGAACACCTGGGTGTGCAATTGACGTACAAAGAGTTCAAATGTAACCTCACTGACCACTGACCGATCTTTTGATGCATAGCTTGCGCTGATATGAGAGAGGACCGTTATCAAACTGCCACATACAAGTTTCATACAGAAGTTGTAGCAGTATTATATCAAGTATTTAACAATGTAATAATTATAAACACCTACATTTGACAAAAGTTGGCTTGAAATCCAGGCTTTTGGTAAATAAAACTTCCTGTTCTTCCGTGGGGTGGGGACCTGGTGATTTGTAATACAGGTTTTTTATGCCTACTTCAGACACCAGCTCCTCACAATGCTAATAACAACAAATAATATGTGAAACCTGGAATAAGCTTGTCATTGTGAGGAGAAATAAAGAACTATTACTATTAATAGTTATGAACTTGAGAGGAATCACTTCCACATTATACTGAAATAAAAAATTATAATAATAATTGGTGCCGCCTCGTCATTTAAAATTGTCTAAGGGGCCTCTGCGAGTTGGCTTTGGCCCCTCGTACGCCTTCCAAAGGTCCGGGACCCCAGGGTCCCGAGATATGTCAAAGACAAAAAAATAATTGGCTGTTAAAGAATACCTCATAATCCGCATTCATCATCAGAGCGAACAGCTCTTCGGCTTCCAGACATTTTCTGTGTAATTGGTAGCATTGCTTTAGTTTAGCATAGCAGAAGAAACAAGCAACAATCGGTCTACGGTCGTCAGTTACAAACTGCAACAAAATTTGTCTTGCACTATTTTTCGATTTTGTGAAAAAAACTTCTTATAAATGTAATTATATTGCTCGGACAAAGCCAACAGTTGGTGGTCCTTAATGCTTTCTGTGCGCATCTTACAGAGAATGCATGAGCGTTGAAGGGTTGGCCCTTGCTCAAGCAGATTGGCGCTTTTAATGTACATATTTATTTTGAATCCAGGTTTCCACATGCTGTTTTACGGACCCTTCGTGTAGGAGAGGCATTCAAAACCTATAATAATAGGGAATTTACTTAATTCTTATTAAAATGTCAACTTACTGGAATATCAGTCAGCTTCTCATAAAGTTTATGTAAGTTCCTGTTGACCACTACATGCATGCGGATATTCTCCGCTAAACATATCCTACACATTGGCAGTTTTGCCATCTTTTTTAACTTAAACAGTATCCAAAGACTACTATAGTATAACGAGTATAACAGTATCACTTCACTATTGAAAAATCAACTACAATCCCTTACAATCCATACTCAATAAACAGAACAGCAAAGAGTATAATAACCTCAGAACAACGGAGATAATAACTATGACTTTGACATTGGACACTTGACAGTTTGACATATGTCAAATGGTCAACGACATTGACGATTTCACAGGTGCGGCTAGAAACCGGTATTTTTTTTAATTTAATGTCTGGCTACTGAAGCTTTTAGCTTGTGGCTAAGGACCTGTTACACCACTTACGTTCCTATTTAATTAATGGGGAGGAAAACTAACTTTTTATCACGCTAGGTGGCACATGATCGACTGTACTTTTTTCATTGATTTGACGTAACGAACGATTGTCAAATTGTATGGATTTGTTTGTAAAACAATGTACAGTCGTTCAGAGCGCCATCTACGAACAGCTTTGCGTGTGGCTCCCCATTGGTAGATAATTTCATTCATTCAACTCCTTACTTGGTATATAATTTCATACAAATTCT
Source organism: Cosmia trapezina (assembly GCA_905163495.3). Classification (NCBI taxonomy): domain Eukaryota; kingdom Metazoa; phylum Arthropoda; class Insecta; order Lepidoptera; family Noctuidae; genus Cosmia; species Cosmia trapezina. The sequence goes on along the minus strand of LR991046.1, from coordinate 2,174,537 downwards.
GTTATATTATTTAATTTATTCGGTACTTAAGTTTGATCCGCTGTGTGATGTTTCTGTGAGGATGCGCTAAGGTAAACCGCGAAATTCAAATTTTCTTACGTTTTATGCAATTTGAGTCAGTGTTATCCGGGAGGTTGTCAGTAATGTCAAGGCGCTGCTGGCCTTCTTTGAGGAGCTGGGTGGATCGAATAACCGATTTTCCCACCCATACGCAAAATACGCGCATTGTCGTGGAGTTGCGGATACCAGCCCGTATTACCACCTATAATAAGTAATAACCCATTCTACCATCGAACGATACGATTGGTGTAAACCCTTACTTGGCTTATCATTGTTGCTAATTTACTTAGTAATTATTAGAAAAATGATTCATCTTCAGTTCATTTATTCTTAATCAATTTTTATTACATTGTGTTTGAATGTATTTATTTATATAAATCTCCCTTACAATTTATCATTACAGGTGTCTACGCAATGCGACAGTGCGGTCATTTTACAAATCTATACCACTCTATACTAACTTAGTTACAATTTAAATACAATAAGGACTAAAACAATTAACCAAAAAAAGTAAGTTTAAAAACTAAAACCTGACTACTAAAAAATCCCGCTCTAAAAAGTATGAAACAAGAAAATATTCTCATCTGAAATTAGAAAAAGACAGACAAATTAAAAATCCGTAAATCCGTAAATAATACATAAATCGAACAGATTACGTGTGACTCCGGATTTTTAATTTATTATTATTATTTATTTAAAAGACAACCACTGCAGACCCGCCGTACCTCTGGCCGTACCCCTCCGATATATTACTTTACTCTATACCCTGGTGGTACGGTAGGTGTTTTAGAGTGCGTTTCATCAAATAGTTCCTATGCCGTAATGTTGGTCCACTGTTAAACTTTAACACATGGACCTATCAGGTCCATCCATTTCAACAGTAGCGTATCGTGTTCGTCCTAAAACAGTGGAGCCAACGTTACGGCATAGGAACTATTTGATGAAACGCACTCTAAAGTTAAACGATACCACCAAGTAATAGTGTTGTAACACTAGTTAAAACCACTTCTGACAACAACAATTTTATTCATAATTTTTTACAAAACAATTTAATTTATTTCACTTCAGGAGGCTGTTGCTACTGCCACGCAATCTGGCGAGCAGAGACGCACACTTCTTCCTTACGATAGCTGGGAATCTGTCGACTCGGGCTTTTGCGAACATCTCTGACGCACTGCAGTAACGCGGCAGCCGCATCAGCGCCCTGAAGGCGTTATTATATTGGACGCGCAGTGCACTGACGGCACGTTTGGTACAGCTGATCCATAGGGCGCTCGAGTACAGAGATGTGCAGTATGCTTTAAAAAGAGTATGCTTGACCGCTTCTGTACATCGAGCTAACCTACGGGCCAACATGTTCGCCCGTACCGCCAATGCCCTGCGTTCCCGTTCAACATCAGCATCATCTTTAAGGTTGTCAGCAATTAAATGTCCCAAATGTTTAAACTGATATACCCGTCGAATCGGGACATTTACACTGGACAAAATTTTTATTGGTGTGACATTTACTGGACATTTCTTGCCAACAGCCTCAAAGACCATGAGTTCGGACTTCTTCACATTATATAGCAGCCCATGGCTGGCAGCATAGTTCTCACAGATTTTGACAAGTATTCCGAGTGCACTGACCGAGGGAGCCAACAGCACCATGTCATCCACAGAGCTGATATTGTTAAAACACAACCCGTCAACAAAACAGCCCACATGCGCACTGCTGAGTCCCTCGATCAATGCATTCAAATACAAGTTAAAAAGATTAGGGGAGGTCAAGCCCCCCTGCCTCACGCCACACTCCAACCTGTACGGCAGAGAACAGCCATTCGCCCACCTTACAACGTTAGTTTCGTTGCCGTACCAGTACCTAAAAACATTCAGCAGCTCGTTGGGTATCCCCGTTTCCTTTAATTTATCCCAAAGAATGTTGTATGAGACCAGGTCGAAGGCCTTGGAGAGATCCAGGAATGCCGCATAAACTGGTGTACTTACTACTGTCAGCGTAGTACCTGACAGTGTGCTTAAGGCACGCGATTGCACTTTCGGTAGATAAGCCAGGTTGGAAACCAAATTGCTCATCGTGTAAACATATATATTTCTCTAGCTGTACGTTAAGCACACTGTCAAGCACCTTAGCGACAATCGTTGCCAGAGAAATAGGCCTATAATTCGACCGATCTGATGAGTCTCCTGTTTTGTTTTTAATTACTGGTACGACCACCGTCCTCATCATATTTTCAGGCAAGTGAGAGTGTGCGATACAAAGATTAAACAGTAACGCCAACACTCTGGGCAAGTGGCCACCCGCATGCTGCAGATGCTCGACATTGAGTCCGTCGTGAGTGTGGCTGACACTGGCTTGGCCACCATCAGGGATTTTACTTTTGATAACACAAACATTTAGTCGTTAATTAGTCGAAATTTGTCGCCAAATATCAGAATTTGTCGGTCACTGGTTCAAAAGTTATAAGGGGTCATTGGTGGCCGATCTGGAGAGAGTCTCCCCAGCTTGGCCACCTTTATATCTCAAAAACTAGGGCACCTAGCGAAGATCTGTTTTCTCCCAGATTTAGTCGCTAATTAGTCGCAAGTTTTCGCCAAGTCACAGATTTAGTCGGGTCTTAGTTTAGAAGATATAATGAGTTCAATTTTTAAGTATAGTTCAAGATTGAAGAGTTTACGATAAAATCTTTGATCTAGCTCTTGGTCTATACTTATCGGACTCTCTCCAGATCGGCCACCAATGACCCCTTATAACTTTTGAACCAGTGACCGACAAATTCTGATATTTGGCGACAAATTTCGACTAATTAACGACTAAATCTTTGTGTTATCAAAAGTAAAATACCTGATGGTGGCCAAGCCAGTGTCAGCCACACCCGTCGTGACCTGGTGATTTCCCCCTTTTCATATTTTTAAGAGCTATCTTAACTTCTTTAGCTGTGATAAGAGTGGAAATGGGTCCTATTTGGGTTTCTCCATCAATCACCTGCTGCGCTGATCCCAATTTTGATCGAACCATGAAGTGGTCTTTGAACATCTCGGCTATTAGTTGCGGTTCAGTAACGCCCTCAACGCTCACGGGAAGGCCCTGGGCCGCGCTCATCTTATTGGTACATTTCCAGAAACTACGAAAATCGGAGTTTACGTGATGTGAGGCTAAGATGTCCATTTTAATGGCGTCCTGGTGATTTTGACACCACTTCAGCTTCCCTTTAAAAACTTTCCGCGCTTCTATCATATCATCGTACAAAGTACCTGATGACGGTCGGCCGTGCCAGTTCCACATGGTAAACTTAGCCCTTAATTTGTCTGTCTTTTTCTAATTTCAGATGAGAATATTTTCTTGTGTCATACTTTTTAGAGCGGGATTTTTCAGTAGTCGGGTTTTAGTATTTATTTTTAGTGTTTTTCTATCTATAATATGTATGTATTTATAAGTAGTTTATCTGCCATCTCGTTACCATAACACAAGCATTAGGTTGCTTAGCTTGGGACTAGATGGCGTTGTGTGAAATGTCCAAGGATATTTATTTATGTATTTAAACTATTTTGAGGTTATAATTTCGTTTTGGCTAGAGTCAATTTACATTTTTTAAAAAGAATAATTATTATACAGCGTGTTTTTTTTTATATCCCATAACTCTAGGGTATTAATGAGACCATCATTATGAACAACTTTTACTATGGGACCGAACCCAAAACCCACTGTTGTAATTTTTGTATAATCGATTGCTGTAATTATACAAAAATTAAACAGTAATTATGATCCTAAAAATATCTTGACACGCTTAGCTATTTACCTAACATAATTTACTACATTTAATAGAATATACATACAACATTAAGAAAAACAAATACCGGTATATAATATTCTTACTGCTATTCATCCGTTTCGGATTCTGTATCCGTGTGAGGATCAATGTTGTCTACATTTACAAACTCTAAATCTGGATAATCGGAGGCAGTAATTTGTAAAAGTTCTGCACTTAACTTTTTTTTCGAGCTGCATCGAGTACAGGTCTTGTAGAAAAAATGACAGGATCGGACGAGAGAAGCATCATGTTTAATATATCTTGGTTGGTATTAACCCTGCTTGCCTTCCGAGCATGAAACTCTATGTACCTGCGGAAATCTTTATTTCTAGCCCCTGAAGCTTCCTCAGAAAGTTTTCCGATAGGCACAATTGCTACATTATCTATGTCAGCACCATGCATGAGGATCTTATACACCGTTGCTGTTATATAGTACCAATTATACAAATACCGATAGTAATCCGCTGTTCTCCAAGTATATTCTTTAAATTTCTCTACGTAAATAATTTCACCAGATGCTATGACTTGCAAAATTACTGCAAATCTTCGTATGAGCTCTTCATCTAAGCCAGTAATGCTAGCAGTTTTATCTGGAAACTCAAAAAACTTTCTTGCAGTGTTCCCGTCGTTGGTTGTTCCTGATCCCTGTTTAACTGTATCGATCAGTAAACCTAACTATGCCGGGAATTTGGATTGAATTTCGTTTTTCTTTGCATCTAAAATATTTTTGTTGTTTCCTCTTACAGACCATGTTTTGAAATCTTGTCTGTAAGCAATATGAAGCAGACACTCCATGCGAGCATGCATGCAGAGGAGATAATCCAAATTTGTACAGATCGGTTTGTACGTGTCTTTGCCGTCCGTAAGTCATTCATTTCTGAAGGTTTTGCCAAGCGCAAGTAACAAGTTGCAGACGATTTGGCGTCTGAAAGATATATGTTCATTATCTTTTGATCGATCATAGTCATTACCAGACTATGATCAATTGTGTTACTTTCGTACTGGGTAGCCTTTAGACTTTTTCTTTCGTTTTCAATTTTGGCCAACTGTTCTTGCACTAAAACCTTGGACTCTTTTGCAAACATGAATTGTATTGGACGGCAACACAATGCCGAACTCGGTTTTGGATTATCCCAAATTACTTCGTCTCCAGATTGAATTTTTAGTGAAACTAATGTTGTCATATACATTGATTCATAATTAGTTTATAGGTGCTTTGGCTTGAAGCACCATCGAATCGGACTTGGATATCGGTGTCATATTTTTGCCTTTTATATCTTTAGATAGGCCTTTTATAATTCTGGCAGCAGTAATATCTAAAAGTGCTTGAAGAGAAACTTTGGCCTTTACGTCTATCACCGTTATTGCATCTTTTGGAGAGTAACAATCCAACTTAGCTTGTTGGATTTTGTAATATGAACGATACAAATCTGTGATACCTTCACCAAGAAAATACGTTTAATTTTTTTTTCACCTAAAGTCCATCGAGTGCGAGTGGCGTGCGATATGTCAAAAAATAGTAAAAAATAAGCACAAAAATCGTACAAGAAGATATAAGGGGAAGACTCACGAGTCTCGATTAAAATGGATTTTTCTGTTTTCGTCCATACATTTTTTTGTTTAAAAAAAATATTTTCGCGTCATAATCACCTGACGTGAAAAAATATGATAATGTTGGGGCTTCATTAAAAAACTGGTCTGCATTGGTTTCCAGCAAGGAAACGACAAAAAAAAATGTAAGTGGTCTATGTCTATAAAACTCGATTTTCGTGCCACTGTGCGGCGTTAGGTGTCGGCGACGGCTGACGTCCTCGCAATTTTTTTTTGCAAAATTTTAATTATTCGTGTTTATGACCCCCTCGGCCCCCCAAATCTCAAGAAGTATGTACTTTTTAATCAAACCTCAAACGAGGTCAAAACATGTTCAGTAACAAAGAGGCAGTTTGTAGTCACAGGCCCCCCTACGTATGCAAAATATTACAATTTAAAACGTAGCATGCATAAATTTTCGAGCTCGCTTCGCTCGCTCTTCCATCGTGAATTTTCTTCGTTTTCAAACTTTTCTGCACAGGTCGACCAACTAACTCCTATTTTCCTAATAATGTTCAAAAGAAGAACATCTGAGACTGGGTGCTAAAATTTTCGAGCTCGCTTTGCTCCCTCCATATTCTTCTTATACTTTTCTGTATTTAACTTAATAAAATATCTCCTATTTCTGTAGTTGAAAAGACAACCTAATTTTAACCATCTGAGGCGGCGTGATACAATTTTCGAGCTCGCTTCGCTCGCTCCTATATCCTACTTCACAAACTTTTCTGCATTAGAAATAGCGGCTGGTGTTAGATCAGACAGAATTTTTTGAAGGCCTAATGTCTTGAAAAAATTCTGTGTGTTCGTCTATTTTATTTAATTTGTGTTTGTTTATGTAATTTTTGTCATCATTTGAATAGCAAAAAAACTCATATTGATAGATTTGTATCAGCTCAGATTGTGAGATTGTGTGTTTTGTATTCTGCTCATTCAAATTAACGTTTTTCTTTCGACTGGGAAATTAAAGAGGCCTCGCAAAGCTGATGTCGCCCACGTCCACGTTTGGTCTAGCGCCGCCACTGGTCAGGAAGGTCATGAACAGGCCAACTAACCAACCAATGTTTGTAATCCTCAACCATTTTTCATATCACATTTGAAAGGTTTTTAGCAAGTGTGTACACGAATATGTCGTGATAAAGTACCTTTCTGTCTAAAACTACGTTGACACACATCACACTTGAAAGGTTTTTCACCAGTGTGTATTCGAATATGCTCTGTTAAAATGCTCTGGTAACTAAAACTACGCTGACATTCATCACACTTGAATGGTTTGTCACCAGTGTGTATTCGAATATGTTCTGATAAAATGCTCTTGTAACTAAAACTACGCTGACATACATCACACTCGTAAGGTTTTACACCAGTGTGTATAGGAATATGTCGTGATAAATTACGCTTTTGACTGAAACTACGCCGACATACATTACACTTGTAAGGTTTTTCACCAGTGTGTATACGAATATGTCGTGATAAATCACGCTTTTGACTGAAACTGCGCTGACATACATCACACTTAAACGGTTTTTCACCAGTGTGTATACGAATATGTTCTGTTAAAACGCTCTTTACACCAAAACTACGTTGACATAAGTCACATTTATAGGGTTTTTCACCAGTGTGTATTCGCTTATGTTTAGTTAAATTACTCTTTTTATTAAAACTACCCTGACATATATCACACTTGTAAGTTGTTTCACCAATTTGAGTGCGACTATGTTGTATAATTTTTTTTAATCGATTAAAACTACGCTGGTCACATTTGTAAGGCTCTTTGAAATAAGTGCCAGATTTGGACGTACGTTTTCGAGTAGTCCGGGTAAGTTTCGAGTCTGATTTGTCTTTTTTCGTTTGCTGGGCTGTTTGCATTGCATCTTCTAGTTTTGTTCTTCGTGTGTCTAGTTTTGTTCTTCGTGTGTCAAGTTTTGGTCTTCGTGTGTCTAGTTTTGTTCTTTGTGTGTCTAGTTTTGGTCTTCGTGTGTCTAGTTTTGTTTTTCGTGTGTTTAGTTTTGGTTTCTTCGCAACGGTCGCCCCTGTAATTACAAATCTGGTAAGTACAATGTTGGAAAAAGTTTGACATGCACACGATGAATCAGAAATTCCTCTTTGAAGGGATTTCTGGCGACATTGCATTATACGCTTTATCACCAGATACGTGAACTTCAAAATTGTACTAACATCGACGTATGGTTTGTTCCGAAAGTGATCAAAGTTTAAACAAACCCTGTTCAAGGTTAGTAAGAGTAACACATTCATCTGTATTTCAAAGTTTTCCAACTTTGTATCTCCCCACTTTTTTCAACAATAACTGTTGGAAAAAGTGGCAATTTAGTAATGTTATTCAAGCAAACATTATATTGCGTAATTTTATCTGTATTAGGAAAGGAGAAACTGACGGACTGACTGACATATCAGCCGCACGGGGAACGTGCAAGCGTGAGACTCTAGGAACGTGAAATTTAGCGATTTAGAGAGCGCGCACTCCAGGCTTGTTGCGATTGGATTGGATCCCACAATCCGATCCCATTTTGTTCGTTAGGAATGTGGCTAAGATTAATATTTTATCCTGAACTAATACCAGTACGAAATGGTCCCCGCTGCGAAACGATTAACCCAGACTCCCAGACTAGAGCGGGCTGGGGCTGCCTTGAAGAGGCTCCTGCCCAATCTAAGGGTTCCAAACGCCTCCTGCCGAAGGCAGCCGAGCCGAGGTGAACCTCCTTGCCGGATTGCCGCCATGCGATCTGGACGCAAAAGTCTTCGCGCACGTGTGGGAGTGGCGTGAGGAGGCGAAACGCCGGGGCGTAACTCCGCTGCCACGAGAAATCGCGGCACAGCGGATAGAGTTCCGGGCGGGATCTCACGTCGACATGGAGAGTGCGACTGTCGCAACCCAGCGCTAGGCACGCCACAATTGCGGCGATAAGTCCCCAATCATTGAGGAGTGGTTGGAGAGGCGCCACGGCGTCCTCACCTTCCGCCTGACGCAGGTCCTCACCGGACACGGTTGTTTCGGGAGGTTCCTATTCCGCATAAGGCGGAAGGAAACGCCCGGATGTCACCATTGTGTGGATCGCCCGGAGGACACGGTGGAGCATACAGTGGAGGTCTGTCTCGCGTCCGAACCTGGTCCAGGCCATGGTTCGGAGCGAGAGTGCATGGGAGGCCGGCACCTCCTTCTGCGAAGCAGTAATGCTCGCGAAGGAGGAGGCGGAACGCGTGAGGGAGAGGCAGCCTCACGCCCTCAGTCGCCGCAGGAGACGCCCTGGGCGGCGGGAATCGAGAGCCGATTCCCGGCCACCGTAGGCGCGGGCTTGCGGACGGCGAGTAGCGGGTAGCTCGCCGTCCATTAAGAACCAGGCCCGGATCGACGTCGCGTTGTGTACCACGCGCGCCTCAAAGAGATGTCAGCAAAAGATGGGGTCCGATAGGGCCGATGGTGCCGGGCTCGCGGGTTGAGATACCGTGGCCCTGGCACAGGCAACTGAAGGAACACGCGTGGGTTTTAGTCAGTAAAAGTCTGACATGCCCTTCCGCTCCACCCAGAGCGGGAGAAGTTATTTGATGATTTTTCATCCACAAAAAATTAAAAAAAAAAAAGCGTGAGACTAGGAACGTGAAATTTAGCGATTGGATTGGATCCCACAATCCGATGCCATTTTGTGGGATTCGTTAGGAATGTGGATAAGATTAACATTTTGTTCCGAACCAATACCAGTACGAAATGGTCCCTGCTGTGAAACGCTAAATGGAAATGATAAGAGTAGGTACAGAATATTATTTGAATAATTATTATTAGGTACCTACTTTAACCAATTTTTACTAACCTAACCTAACCACTTCCTATCAGGGGAACCACTGGCCTGTTTGCTTATGTATAGATTAACTAACTAATACTTACTTTTCGTCTCCCTGGATCTTCGTTTCCTCTTAGATACTTCTTGTTCTTCTTCCACTTCAGTTTTAAACTCCATTAAAGGCACATCATCTTCTAAATCTGACTCATATTGGTGTGGTGGTGTATCTGCTACACCTGGACCGCTATTGTCTAACTTGTCCGGTTCTAGCTCTGTAAGTAAACAACAACAGTCAAGAGTATTACTCTTTTATTATCAACTAGCTTTTGCCCGCGGTTTCGCCCGCGTTAATGTCGGAAAATATCCTACGGGAACGTACTACCGAGAAATTCTTCAATTTTTTATTTTTTTTATTATTTTTAATTTTGACAATTTTATTAAATTATTGAATTTAACTAAATTTATTAATTTTATCAATGTTATCTTTTTTATCAATTTTATCACTATATGATTTTTTTTTCATCTTTATTCGATTAATTTTTTATGTTACGAGTATATACAATGTAGCCAATAATAAATATCCAATTGTAGCAATAATTAGCGCTTATTACAAGTTAGCTTTTTGATTCTTTGAATTGTGTATGTGGTGTTTGGCCTATAAGTAATTGTTGCACTGTAAGACTTTTTTTATATGCATGTATTTTTTGTTACAACTAGGTGTAAACAATTGATGGTGAACCTAATAAAATAAAATAAAATTATACACAAACAACTTCCAAAATAAATTCTCTAAAGCTAAACGATGGTGGAAACCGCATCATAATCTGTTGCGTAGTTTAGAAGAATAACGCGGTTATACAAAGAGACGCAAAAAGCGAGTTCAATTTATAGTATTTCAAATATAATGTGGTTACCCTTAAGAGCCATTTCCCGTTTTCGCGCGAATATCTAAGATTTTAGTCGCATAATTTACCATTTTAAGTAAAACTCTGACATTGTTGAATGCATTTAAAAGAAAGACCAATCTTTTGTATTGATTCTTAATGTAACACATTTACAAAAACATATTTGTTTACTTTGTGGCGATTAATCTCCCAGAACTATTTTGCAGAAAAATAATCGCAGATTCAATTTCAGACTCATAAATCTATCATTAATATTCATAAAGGAGACCATTCATATTGGGCCCAAACTCGAAAGTAGTAGTAGCCAGTACAAAAAAAAGTTTTTAATCTGTCTGTGACATCATTTTAAGTATTTGGTACTATGGCACCAAAGCGGTAGCACCATCATATTAGCAGCTACATGAGTTCTAAATAAATGTAAACATATCATCTATACTCCATTTGCAATAAGATTAGACATTTTAAACAAACCTTTTTTAACCCCCGACGCAAAAAGAGGGGTGTTATAAGTTTGACCGCTATGTGTGTGTGTGTGTGTGTGTGTGTGTGTGTGTGTGTGTGTCGGTGTGTCTGTCTGTGGCACCGTAGCGCTTAAACGGGTGGACTGATTTGAATGCGGTTTTTTTTATATGAAAGCAGGTTTTCCAGCGATGGTTCTTAGACATGTTTTATCAAAATCGGTTCAGCCGTTTCAAAGTTATCCGCTCTTTTGTTAGCTGCGGTAGGGATCTTAGACGCGTAATGGGTATTTACTTTACTTTCAAACCTTAGTGTGACCTAAAATTTGAAACATCCATGTATGCTATCTATCTATGCAAGATTATGGAATTCTTGGTCTGATGCTGCAGCCAGGATATCCAGCACTAGTGTGCTGGATACACTCTTGAAAAATGAATAGCAGAAATGTCGTGTTTGGATTCATTTACATCAGTATTTGATTCTATATACAATGCAATGGTGGCAACAGGATGAGCTGATGCTGCAGCCAGGATGTCCAGCACACTAGAACACTCTTGAAAAAGTAATAGCAGATATGTCGTGTTTGGATTCATTTACACCAGTATTTGATTCTACATACAATGCAATGGTGGCAACACGATGAACTGATGCTGCGGCCAGGATGTCCAGCACACTAGAACACTCTTGAAAAAGTAATAGCAGATATGTCGTGTTTAGTTTGGATTCGTTTTGATCAGAATTTTATTCTACATACAATGCAATGGTGGCAACACGATGAGCTGATGCTGCAGCCAGGATATCCAGCACACTAGAATACTCTTGGTAAAATAATATAGCAGATATTTCGTGTTTGGATTCGTTTTGATCAGTATTTGATTCTACATACAATGCAATGGTGGCTTCACGATGAGCTGATGTTGCAGTCACGATATCCAGCACACTAGTACACTCTTGAAAAAAAAATAGCAGATAAGTAAGTCATAAGTAAGTCAGACCCTTCACTTGATTGACTATGTACATATGCGGTACCCCGCCGCGAAATTATAGCGCCAATTCAATGAGCAAACCTTATCGTGCCATCCATCAATTTCTGTAATTAAAATATATATAGGGTGACTGGTAATTAGTGACCGATAACTAAACCCATGATTGTACTCATGATAACAAACAACTTTTACTATGGGACCAAATCTGAAATCGCGAAAAAAAAATCAGCTGCTCCCTACATTTTGACGAGCTAAGCGAACATGAATGTAAGGGGCAGGTGATTTTTTTTTCGCGATTTCAGGTTTGGTCCCATAGTAAAAGTTGTTTGTTATCATGAGCACAATCGTGTGTTTAGGTATCGGTCACTAATTACCAGTCACCCTATATAGGTATTACTCAATCGAATTTGATGGCTCAACGATAGGTATTATTTTTGACTTTTTAAATGTTCCCTTTCTTTTTTGCGTTGGGGGTTTTTTAAATTTTAAATTTTTACAGTTCGTTTAACCGATTTTGACTTCTATTTCGTTGGTCACATGACAAATGGCAGCTGCAGTATTATGACGAAACGGAGGACCTTTTGCACGTACAGTCGTAATATTGACATACCTACTCACCAACCCACCCATTTTCACCACATACACCCAACACACCACATACACCCCACACATCACACACACCCCACTGATTGATTTTTGTCAAAATTTAATTTAAGTTATTTAATTTTAAAAAAATGTTTATTTTACTTGGGAAGAGACTGGACCCCACGACACAGGGAATCCTAGTGTGGGGTCCAGAGAATTTGTAAAAATCTAACACCTAAGGACATTTGATATTGATATATTTATCTGATACTAGATTTCTTTTTTTTTTTAATTATTGTACCGTGTTTTTTTCTGAACTGAATAAAGTTTTTTTATTTATTTATTTATATTTATTTAGTAAACAGTTTGGTATTTCCACCACGTTTTTGCTTTTAATGCCGTCCAAATTCCTACGGAATAGCAGTCAAAATCGGTTGAACAGACCGTAAAAAGGCTTGTTTAAATGTCTAATCTTATTTGAAATAGGGTATAAATGCGTCATTCTCAATGTCAATTTCACTTGGCTTCTTTGCCATGACTGTAATATTAAAGAAAACCTTAAGTTCGATTTTCCGCTTAGATTATGAGTTTTAGTATACCTATTTGTGTTCTATGTTTTGTGCATACCATATCTTGTGCAAGGTTACTAATTCTAGCAAATAAAAGAACGGCAAACATGTTCTTAATACTATTTTAATCAGTATACACAATATTTTATTTTCCTCCGGGCTTTCATGTAGTACGGAAAGATAGAGCAGGTGACAGGGGGTGGGGAGGAGTTCTGCTTGCGTTTCGTGACTATTATAATGTAAAAATAGTTACGGACATTGTTAGTATGACTGACGACAAAGAATTAATTTTCGTTATTGTGACTTATAGAAATGTAAAATTTTTATGTTGTGTCGTGTATTTGCCTCCTAACTATAAAGATGAGCAATATTTGAATGTTTTGACATGTATAGAAAATGCGATTTGTACTTACCCTGACATGAATGTTCTAATCCTAGGTGACTTTAATTTGAACTCTTGCAGTGCCAATGTCAAGACTAATATTGATTTCTTTTGTGACTTTTGCTCGCTAAAGCAATATAACGCAGTTTTAAATAATCGCGGTGGTATGCTAGATCTCGTGCTGGGCAATTTTGAAACCGATCAGATAGCGGTATCCCTTGGTGAAGATCCTCTTGTAAATATTGACCAGTACCATCCTATGCTCGATATAATTGTAACATTTCCGAGCATTGGGATATCATCTATGCTGCCATCTCCGCATCCAGTGACACCTCGCTCGGAAACCAGTCCAGATTGGAACTGGCGCAAGGCAGATTTCCAGGGTTTGTATGGGGCGTTGATGGAACTAGACTGGTCCGAATTGTTAGCAATAAGCGATATCAACAATGCTGTTCAGTTGTTTTACGATAAGTTAAATGAATGCATAGGTCAGTTTGTACCCTTAAAAAAACAAGTAGAGTGTAGTCGGCGTTACGTATATCCGAAATGGTACAACGCAGAAATAATAAAAAATATACAAAATAAACACTTTCATCACAAGAGATTTAAAGAAGAAGGTAAAGATTTCAACAAGGCAATGTTTATATATTATAGAGGTATAGTGAAAAAATTGATTGATTGTGAATATCGGAAATATATGACAGTGCTACAAAAAAATATCATTGACGATCCGATACAATTTTGGAAATATGTTAAAGACAAGAAAAAGAATAGGAGGTATATAGACACATATACATATGATAAGACTGAAGTGAAGGATCAAGCAGCAGCCGATGCCTTTGCCAGCTATTTTGCGTCCGTGTTTCATGCAGATAAACCTGTATTGAACCCAAATATAGCTTCCAAAGCTGCACATAAGTATCGTGATGCAGCGTCCGTTTCGGTCGCAGCAGTTGATGAGGTCGATCTGAGTAAGGCAGTGAGGCGCCTCAAGCCGCGATCATCTGGTGGACCTGATGGTATTCCTGTATTTCTAGCTAAGGATTGTATCTCGGTTCTTGCGGGGCCTCTACTGTATCTTTACAATCTTTCACTGACACAGTCGAGATATCCTGAAAGCTGGAAGTTATCCAGAGTCACTCCTGTTCCTAAAGGTGATGGAGGCACGAATGTTTCTTCATACAGACCAATTGCAGTACTATCTGTTTTTGCTAAGATCTTTGAGGCTATTCTAAGTGTTCGCATTAATAGCCAAATCTGTCACCAACTACATAGCAGTCAGCATGGGTTTCGTAGCGCTCGCTCCACCACTACCAACTTGGTCGCGCATGTAGACTATGTCTGCACGCAAATGGATAGGCGTAAGCAGGTCGATGCGGCTTACTTTGACTTCCAAAAAGCCTTCGACTTGGTGGACAATGATATACTGCTGGAAAAATTTTCTATTATTGGATTCACGCCAAAGCTCCTCAAATTCTTTTCCTGTTACCTAAGTAATCGTAGTCAATATGTGCGATTAAAAGGATATGATTCAAGAATCTACTTCACTAGGTCAGGAGTGAGTCAGGGTAGTACAGTGGGACCTTTGCTATTTGTGATATTTATAAATGACTTACCGGATGTTGTTTTGACCTCCGAGTGTCTCCTATTTGCGGATGATCTAAAGATAAGTTTGGGTGTCGACACCGAGGCTGACGCGGTGGCATTACAGAGAGATATTGACGCGGTATCTAAATGGAGTCATGACAACCACCTTCCATTTAATAATCTCAAATGTAAAATGATAACTTTTTCACGAAAATCACTGCCGATGATTATTGATTATAATTTAGCTGACGCTCCTTTGGATAGAGTTTATGAGATTAGGGATTTAGGATTAGAGTTAGATTGTAAATTAGACTTCCACACGCACGTTACCAAAATTTGTAAGTCTGCACACAAAACGTTAGGGTTTGTTATGAGGACTGCATCACAGTTCGATAACATAGGGGTTGCAAAAGTATTATACAATGCTTATGTACGCAGTAAACTTGAGTATGGAGCTGTTGTTTGGAATCCTTATGAGGAAAAGTATGCTCTAATGGTTGAAAAAATACAACGTAAATTTGCTAGATGGATATACAAGAAACAGTACGGATCCCTACCTATATCCTTCTTTATTTGTCTTGGGAATGGTGGACATGGAAACGTTAAAATTTAGAAGGGCTATGTCTCAAGTTGCGCAATATCTGTCGATAATTCGTCACAAAGTCGATAGTCCCCAAATACTAGAGCGAGTCCGTATCTTGATCCCCCGGAACATACCAATGGACTCGGAGGGTCAGGTAGCGCCGCGCCGCCACCCGCGGCTGCTGGAGCTGCCCGCCGCGCGCACCGAGCGCGGGCGACACGCGCCCACCAACCGCGTACTCCGCACTATCGGGGACATACTTGCTCAGCACCACGAACTGGACTTATTTGCCGATGGGTTGGGACATTTGTATAATAAATTTCATATAATTTTAAATGACATATTATAGTCATACATAATAACTGAGTTGAATTGATCACTATTAGTTGACACTAAACTGACATTATATTAATTGACACTAAACTGACATTATATTTATTGACACTAAACTTACATTATATTAATTGACACTAAACTGACATTATATTCTGCTGCTGTATTAATTCGTCGTTGTAATCTAATTTTTATTATTATTTATAGACATGGGCATTATTGCTATTTTATAAAATCTATTGTTTAGTAAGGAGACGAGTGTGTGTAGCCACAATTGAATTGTAAAATTGATGAATTGGAAATTAATCATATGAGCGTTTTGGATGGTATGTCTGTTAGCTCGTAAGACCAATTGAAATAAATAAATAAATAAATAAATTTTAATTCCGTCAAATAAAACAATAGCAAACATTTTCTTAATACTATTTTCAATTATTTTATTAAGACTATATTTTCTAAGGTCAAACTAGGACATCTTCCAATTCTATAGCTGGAGAGCGTCTCCGTGTGAACATCATCTTACTGTCCTCTTTCCAATATTGCATGTGCAATAGTAGTGGCTGACTGCATTTCGACCCTCCAATGTTCTGTCAAAACCCACATAAACATAATAGCTTTTCGCAGTGACGTGCCGATATTGAATTCTTCCTCGAAAAACGACAACATTTTCTCCTAGCTCCCTTGTGTGTACCTCTGGCAGAGCGTCTCCTAACTCTATCGAAAATGTGCTGTCGGCTTTAATGTGCTCAGCGTAATAACTCCTTGCTTGCTTTACTTGATAGGAGCCAAGACTAAACAACGTTAGATTTTCTTCTATGAGCCTTGGTATATCATTGTGTTCTGGAAGGTCAGCGGAGACGGGTCGGAAGTAAGTACTTCGCCTATTGTAATTGTACCTGCAACAAGATCGACTAACCTGTTGGGCATTTCAATCCTTTCTCTGATGATCTCTAAAAATGTTTGTGCGTGGACGTTGTCTTCGATCAAAATACGATATGCGTTAAGTAAAGCCGCAGCGCCTTTACAATAGCGGAACATTTGTATAAGGCGCAGTTGACATGAACATTTCTCAAAAGCTGAAAACCTCGTTTGAACCGACCATTGATTACTTCGACCACCCATCGGCAAATAACTCTAAGGTCAAACTAACCCTTCCTCCAACCTGATTTGCCTGGTGACCCAGGCAAATCAGGTTGAGAGGAAGAGTTAGTTAGGAGACGCTCTGATAGGACATTGGAGGGTCGCAATGCAGCCAGCCACTATATTGGAAAGAGGACAGTAGGATGTTGTTCACACGTAATGTGCATAGTGTAGTTTTTAACCTACGCACGGTATGAAAAAATGCGAGAAAAAAAATCAAAATCAAAAGTCCTTTATTCAAATTAGGCTGAGAATCAGCACTTTTTGAACGTCAAAATTACAGTAAGACAGTCCCCACAAAACGCCCGCCCTTCACCACTTCCTAGTGCTTTAGCTGGGAAGAAGAAGTAGCGGAACAAACTCCCCAGCAGCACAGCTGTCTGTTCAGTTAGAAGAACTAGATTCTATACAATAGTACCTATGCAAAATAATTTACGCAACACAATACATTAAATTATATTTTTGTCAAATAAAATAAAATAAACAATTTTAGTACTTAACTCATGTAACCTGTCATTATGTAAGCTGATCCTGGAGAAAGAACATAACATAAACATTGTCTTGAATTAATCACAGCGACCAACTATTCTTATCGTTTAAGTAATCGTTGATAGAATAGTATGCCTTTGAACAAAGATTGGATTTAACTTTAATTTTAAACGCATTAAAAGGCAAATCTAGGAAAGAAGAAGGTAGCTTGTTATAAAAAGTTATACCAAGACCAACAAATGAGTTATGAACCTTATGAAGCCGATGAAATGGAGCACGTAATTTGTCCTTATTTCTGGTGTTAATATTGTGAATATCACTGTTTTTACTGTACAAATGTATATTTTGCTTAATGTATAAGATGTTGGCGAAGATTAACTGTGATGCCACTGTGAGAATACCAATATCCTTAAAAAATTCCCTCAGAGAAACTCTAGCACCTAGCTGGTAAATTGCTCGAACAGCTCGTTTTTGAAGAACAAAAATATTTTGAATATCAGCCGCTTTGCCCCATAGCAGAATACCGTAGGACATAACGCTATGGAAATAACTAAAATAGACTAAACGAGCTGTATCAACGTCAGTGTATTGTCTTACTTTCCTGACGGCGTAGGCGGCTGAACTGAGTCTACCCGCTAGGCTTGATATATGTGGGCCCCACTGAAGTTTAGCATCTACTGTTATACCCAGAAAAACTGCTGATTCTACAGTCTTAAGCACCTCTTCATCTAAGACGATGTTGGGTCCCAGATTTCTAACATTCGGTAAGGCAAACTTTATACATTTAGTTTTCTTGGCATTGAGAACTAAGTTATTTGTCGTAAACCAATCCGTAACCATTGAGAGTGCACTGTTTACGTCATCAAAATCATGTCTGTTTCTGTCTACTTTAAAAATAAGAGAGGTGTCATCTGCAAACAGTACAACGTCGCAGATACCCTTTAAATAGAATGGTAAGTCATTGATATACACTAGGAATAAGAATGGACCCAGTATTGAGCCTTGAGGTACACCTAACTGAACTGGTAGCCCGGAAGATTTCACACCATTAACATCTACACATTGGAACCTATTATGTAAATAAGAATTTATTACTTGCTTGAATTTATTAATGTGCATAGTGTAGTATTAATAAAATAATTGAAAATAATACTATGAAAATGTTTGCCATTGTTTTATTTGACGGAATTAAAATATTGTATTATTAACTTATTAAAATAGTATTAAGAACATGTTTGCCATTGTTTTATTTGACGGAATTAAAATATTGTGTTATTAACTTATTAAAATAGTATTAAGAACATATTTCCCCTTGTTTTATTTGCGAGAATTACGAACCTTGCACAGTCATGGTCACAGAGTACATTATACTATACTGAAATATATGGTCATGGTATGCACAAAACATAGAACACATATATACTTAAACTCATAATCTAAGCGGAAAATCGAACTTAAGGTTTTTTCAATATTTCAGTCACACTTACAGAATTACAGTCATGGCAAAAAAGCCAAGAGAAATTGACATTGAGAATGACCCATTAAATAAGTCTATTTATACCCCATTTGAAATAAGATTAGACATTTAAACAAACCTTTTTACAGATTTTGACTGCTATTCCGTAGGCTGGCATTAAAAGCAAAAACGTGGTTACGATACCAAACTGTTTACTGCAGCTACCATTTGTCATGCCACTAACGAAATAAAAGTCAAAATCGGTTAAACGGACTTTAGAAAGGTTTGTTGAAATGTCTAATCTTATTGCAAATGGATGATATGTTTACATTTATTTAGAACTCATGTAGCTGCTAATATGATGGTGCTACCGCTTTGGTGCCATAGTACCAAATGCTTAGGACGATGTTCCAAACGGATTAAAAACATCCTTTTCCGTTGGCCGGCCTTTTGATTTTGGGCCCAGCAATGTATGAAACCTGAATGGTCTCCTTTTACTTAAAAAAATACATAAAGCATCAGACGTACGTATAATTTTGTTGAAATTTTACATAGGGTGACACAATGAGCGGTCTTATCGCTAAAAGCGATCTTTTACAGACAACCTTTGGATGGATTATGGGGAGAAGGAGAGTATACTGTAGGTAGTCTGTGGTGTACCACATATACATACAATTATAGATGATTTCTTTAATTATTATTTTTGTTCTTAAACATACCATCACTTTGATGTTCCTCCTTTGGCTCAATAATATCATCAAGTCCCTCACAAACAGCTGGTAATTCTTCTTTGATAGCAATGCTTTCTGTTTGACATTCATCAACTATACTTATGTTCTCTATTGGAGATTTAATAAACCCACCGCAAAACTCTAAGTTGTTTTGGTTTATTAAAGAATTGGGCTGTAAAAAGACGATTATATTATTATTAAGAAAATATGCTGGTGATCACAGTCCCATGAGCACAAACTGTTTTTCATATTCTAAAGTTACTCAAAAGAGCCTCCACAAGTAGCCCGCAAAATTCAAATTTTCTTAATAAGAAGTCAGTATTATGTTATGTTGATTAAAGAATGATTTGCAACCGTAACAAATATGTATTTACTGAAGTATAAATAATCATTAGAATCAGTAACACACCACTCGTCCAAAGCGATGGTGAAGTAGATCAGACGGTTAAGCACAGGATTAACACTGGATGGATGAAATGGTGGTAGGTCACGGGAACAATCTGCGACTCCCGCATTCCCCATTCAACTTAAGGAGAAGATATATATAACAATGGTTAAACCTGCTGTCTTGTATGGATCAGAATGTTGGGCCATAAAAGGGATGAATGAAAAGCAACTGCATGCAGCTGAATTCTCATCTCAGCTAAGAGGAATGTGTGGTGTTACACAAATGGATAGAATAAGAAATGAGTACACAAGAGGAAGTTTGAAACTGGCACCGGTGACTGAAAAGTTGTGCGGAATCGGTTGTCATGGTATGGGCATGTGATGCGGAGGAATGAGGAAAATGTGGTGACGAAAGTTTTGAGTATGAATGTCGATGGCTATAAGAGTAGGGGAAGACCAAAGAAATGATGGATGGACCGTGTGAAAGATGACATGGCTAGAAAGGGTGTGTGGAAAAAAAGGACATGTTGCGCCGATCCCAAATAGATTGGGATAAGGGCAGGAGAGTGATAGATCAATAATACACCTCCTTGTTAGTGTAATCCTCAAATGTTAAGATTTCATGAAATAGTCATTCAATATGAAAGTCTACAAGTCTTTAAAACCAAGTAGATTTAAAGAGTTGTATTGATGACTTTAATTGCTATAATTCTGTAAATACTTACTTGTTACGGCACAGATTAATACAGATGGGACACTCCACAGTTTAGGTATGAAGCTACAAGTACGCGCCGGGCCCCGTCCGCGGGCCTAATTCAGTAGGTCAGAAGGTATAAGAGTGACGCGATAGAAAGAGAGGCAACTTGTAGTTGAAAATAACTATAGGTAATAAGCGTTGTGCGACATGATTTGCACTTTATTGTGTCGTAGCAAGAGTCACTTTTTATTTAAACGTGGTTACAGTCACAAATCATAATTTGAACCACATACAAACTAATACTGGCTTCCAAATTGCAAAAAAACATAAGAAAATTTGAATTTCGCGAGCTACTCTGGCACTTTCGCCTTAAGTAGGTCCAATGTAACCTCACTGACCACTGCACAATCTATTGATGCTTAGCTTGCGCTGACATGAGAGAGGACCGTTATCAAACTGCCACATACAAGTTTCATGCAGAAGTTGTAGCAGTGTTATGTGGAGTATTTAACATGTAATAATTGTAAACACCTACATTTGACAAAAGTACAAATATCACCATTCAACACTCAATGGTATACTCGGCTTGAAAACCAGAGACAATAGGTATGAACTTGAGAGGAATCACTTCCACATTATACTGAAATTAAAAATTATAATAATAATTGGCTGTTAAAGAATACCTCACCTCATAATCCTCATTCATCATCTGAGCGAACAGCTCTTCGGCTTCCAGACTTTGTCTCAGCAATCGGTAGCATTGCTTTAGTTTAGCGCAGCAGAAGAAACAAGCAAGAATTGGTCTACAGTCTTCAGTTACAAACTGCAAAAAAATTTGTCTTTCACTATTTTGTGTTATTTTTTAGGTATGCATGTGTAATTATATGGCTCGGACAAAGCCAACAGTTGGTGCTCCTTAATGCTTTCTGTGCGCATCTTACATAACAGAGAATGCATGAGCGTTGATCTCCACTCAACCTCAAGGCAGATTGGAGCTTTTAATGTACCTACATATTCATTTTGAGTCCAGGTTACATGCTGTTTAACAAAATGTCAACGATGTCAACTTACTGGAATATCAGTCAGCTTCTCATATAGTTTATGTAAGTTCCTGTTGGCCACTATAAACATGCGGACATTCTCCGTTAAACATATCCTACACATTGGCAGTTTTTCCATCTTTTAATTTACTTTCATTTTACAGACAATTCTATCAAAATAACTTATGCTCGATAACCGAACCCAATTGTATTTCTTTGGTATTGTTATACCAAAGAAAGACAATTGGGGGGGTAGGTTGCATAAATAGTACAGTATAGTAAAGGCGGGCAAACATTTTTTTTTTTTTTTTTTTGGCAATTGAGCCGATGTCGACTATTCTGCCAATGTCACGTTTAGACAGCAGCGTTTTGTGGTAGATCTAGATGTTAGTCGCTAAAAGAAAAACGAGGACAAAGGTTAAATGGGCAACATAAATAATCTAAATTACAATCATATATACAATAGCACTAAAAAAAATACAATACATATTTACATAAATATTACGCACCAGCTACAATTTAATATTAGGCGGGCAAACATGTTTAATGTCATTGCAAAATAAAATAAGCTACTTGACTTTGACAAATTTGACATTGGACACTTGACAGTTTGAAATATGTCAAATTTTCAATGACATTCACAATTTGACAGGAGCGGATAGAAACCTATATTTTTTGGGAAATTTATGTCTGGCTACTGAAGCTTTTAGCTTGTGGCTAAAGGGAGGTATTCCATGGACCCATGATTTGATCCGGGGATACCCATTCCACTCGAGCACTCGTATAATATCTTTGTCAAAGATTCCTTTGTAATGGGGAGGAAAACTAACTTTTTATCACGCTAGGTGGCACATGATCGACTGTCCTTTTTTCATTGATTTGACATAACGAACGATTGTCAAATTGTATGGATTTGTTTGTAAAACAATGTACAGTCGTTCAGAGCGCCATCTACAAACAGCTTTGCGCGTGGCTCCCCATTAACACAGATTTAAAATAATAATATATACATTGTATAAAAAAAGGAGGGGAAAGGATCATAGGCTTATAATCATAGGGCATCAAAAAATTCGTCCGCATCGCTGTCAACAGGAAAAGTGCCCAAAAGGCTGGCAGCATTGCCACGTTGTATGGCAATGCTGATTCTTTGGCCAAAAAATAGGCCAGCCCTCTGGTCACGTGAAGAGTCGACCAATCGCTTAGCGATGTCTTGGAAAACTAAGTGGGCACTCGGACCCCATGGCCCTAGTGTTTCAACCCCAAATGGCTTGAAAATATAACTCCCAAAAATATTTGAAATATATAATTGTGTTTTGTAATTTACGTAGTTTGAAAAAATGGAGGAACGTGGAGCGACTTTATGTGCTGATTATCATTCAATTAATATAAAAAAGAAAAAATCAAAACAAAAAAGCTTTGGGTGAAGCCATAGACTACTATTATATGGTGAAGCCATGGATTCATCCTTAGACCATAATGATATTATAAAAAAAGATAACCTAAAGGCCTCAGTAGCCAGGTCCCTAAAATCCCACAAAAAAACTATATATGTCAGTGTCAATGAAAAAAAAATGTTAATGTCAAAATGTCAATTGCCTGTCACTGTCACAATCACATGCAGCAATCAAAGAGTAAAGTAGCAGCAATTTGTAAGCGAGCTGTAATTTGTGTCTGTTCGCATTTTCGCAAAAGATTACTTAATAAAAGAAAGAAGTCGTAATAAGCCCCCCTGGAAAGTTGTACGCAACGCAACAGTGTTTTTTTTTTGTAATAGAAAATTAAATTTGACAGTGAAACTTTTTTAGTTATAAGATGGAAAAATTGCAAATGTGTAGGATATGTTTAATGCAGAATGTCAGCAT
This sequence comes from Cosmia trapezina, assembly GCA_905163495.3. Taxonomy (NCBI): domain Eukaryota; kingdom Metazoa; phylum Arthropoda; class Insecta; order Lepidoptera; family Noctuidae; genus Cosmia; species Cosmia trapezina. Next base: position 2,151,093 of record LR991046.1, on the reverse strand, counting down.
GTCTCTAGTGCTCAACAGTAACTTGCAGGAACTGTATGAGAAGCTGACTGATATTCCAGTAAGTTGATAATTTTAATACGAATTAAGGTTACCTATCCTACACGAAGATTCATACTACCTGCATGAACTTTCGGTCCGAGGTTCGTCTTAGGGGAAAATGGAAATCACTGCCATCGACGCAAATCTGCCTTGTGCTAGGGTGGTGATAAATACTCATGCCTTCTCTGTAAGATGGACGCAGAAAGTATTAAGGACCACAAACTCTTATATTAAAGGAACCGCTTGGTCTAGAAATTCCAAATTTGGCACGTAGGTTCCTTATGAGGTCTAGGGGTGCACTAAGAAAGGATTTTCTAAAATTCACCCCCTAAAGGGCTGAAACGGGGGTCCAAAGTTTGTATGAAAAATCTTATTCCTTGAGTTAATAGACTCGAAACTTCCACGCGGGCGAAGCCGCGGGAGTAAGCTAGTTACTATTATAAGAGTACAAGTATTTTCACCAAAAGTGTATGACAAATTTTGTTGCAGTTTGTAACTGAAGACCGTAGACCCATTCTTGCTTGCTTCTTCTGCTACGCTAAACTAAAACAATGCTACCGATTACACAGAAAATGTCTGAAAGCCGAAAAGCTGTTCGCTCAGATGATGAATGAGGATTATAAGGTGAGGTATTCTTCAACAGCCATTTATTCTCATAATTTGTGATTAAAAAGTGATTCCTCTCAAGCAAGCTCATACCTATTGTGATGGGATTTCATGCCAACTGTACCATCAAGTCTTGAATGTTGATGTGTACGCTGGGTACGTTATGAAATGTAGGTGTTTACAAATATTGCTTGTTAAATACTCCACATAATACTGTTACAACTTCTGTGTAAACTTGTATGTGGCAGTTTGATAGTGATCCTCTCTCATGTCGGCGCCAGCTATGCCATAACAGCTGAAGGCCAATTCTCGTACCTAAAAACATTCAAATTCAAGTCGCAATCTCATGCCAGCGACAATCAAATGTCAAAAATGTAGGTAGGTAATACGGGCTGGTATCCGCAACTCCACGAGAATGCGCGTATTTTGCCTATGGGTGGGAAAATCGATTATTCGATCCCCCAGCTCCACAAAGAAGGCCAGCAGCGCCTTAACATTACTGACAACGTCCCGGATGGTACCTGGGTTACCGAAGTACTTTGCCCTGTATGCGGCGACCACCGGGCAGTTTAGAAGCACATGAGCTGCTGTCTCGTCGTCCTCCATGCAGGCCCTGCACAGCGGACTGTCTGTGACTCCTACGACAAAGAGGTGTTTATTAAATGATCCATGGCCAGTTATAGCTGCTGTAACTATACGCAGCTGTTGTTTAGTTAGTTGAAGAAACTGTTTCGTGAGGCGGCCATCAAATTGTCATCAAATTGCCATCAAAGATGAGATTGCAAACATTGTTCAAAATCCATGAATTGCCCCTCTGGTGAAGTTAATACTTGTAGGAATTCTCGACTGGAATCGCCAGCATATGTTCCTAATACTCTATCAACTTGTTGCAGCCCAATACTTTAACAAAACAAGAGCAAGACCACTTAGGGTTTAGCAGTGGGTTTATTATATCTCCAATAGTGCACATAAGTATAGGTGATGAATGTCAAACAAAAAGCATTGCTATCAAAGAAGAATTACCAGCTGTTTGTGAGGCACTAGATGATATTATTGAGCCAAAGGAGGAACATCAAAGTGATGGTATGTTTATGAACAAAACTAAGAATCTTTATTTATAATAAAACCAAACAATTATCTATCTAACTATCAGTTTAAAAATAAAATAAAATTATGGCTGAAACCATTAAATTACGACGAAATAGAAAATCTATTCCTAATTTTAAAATAAAAATAAAGCAGTAAAACACAAAACCCACTCTCACATTGCCACACACACACACGCACTCCCACACCCACAAACATGCACATACACACACACACACACACACACACACACACTCACACACACACACATACACACTATTTTTTAGTTCGCAGATTGTAAACTTTTGGTTATAAACTTAATTAATAGATAAATTATTATAAGTTATGATTGTAACACTTTAGCTCGACATATTTATCTGGAAGGAACTGATTCCCAACATACAGCTCACGCTAGTTTGGGAAACAGGGCTTGCACATGAAATTAACACTTATTGTTGCAATAAAGATTTTTGTATTTTTTGTATGTGTATTTGTATTAATAAAATCCTGTAAACCTGCTGAGATTTTTGCAAAAAAAGTACTGGAAGACACGAGAAATAAGTAACAGAAGATCTGTTTTTCGGTTTGTTTGTTTGTTTTCGCATCACGTAAACGTCACTCATATGATTCAAAATCGAATTACTGAAAGACAAGAAGCTATATTGTTAGTAACATTTACCGTTTGTTTCGTTTGAGGGCTTTGGCTGTAAGAGGTAACATGATAGCTCGCAGGTTTGTGCGCTGTTCAGGGTCGGTCAAGCAGACCCTTGTTAGGGCGTATTGTACCTCTCTGTACGCGTGCAGCCTGTGGGTGAATCACACTCAAAAAGCATATGAAGCCCTCCGCGTCCAATATAATAACGCTTTCAGAGCGCTGATGGGGCTGCCGCGACACTGTATACCTCGGGTATGTTCGCCGTCGCTAGCGTCGACTGCTTTTATGCAACGATGCGTAAGCGGAGCGCGTCCCTGGTGCGCACGGTGCGCGGCAGCTCCAACAGCGTTCTGATGATGATAGCCGACAGGCTGGACTGTCCGTACATCAGGCGCTGCAGTGACTTGCACGTCACTTCCAGTCGTCGGCTATCAACATGAATTTATGTCTTGTGTAGTTATTGTTTTGTATTGGAATGTTTAATGTATTGTGTGTGTTTTATGTATTTATATAGCGAATTCTGTGTGTATTAAATAAATATCCTTGGACATTTCACACAACGCCAAGCTAAGCAACCTAATGCTTGTGTTATGGTAACGAGATTGGCTGATAAACTACTTATATACCTTTTTTTTTTTGTAAATACATACATATTATAGATGGAAAAACACTCAGACTCGAAACAAATACTTGTAGGTCGTACAAATATTTGTTCCGTGCGGGAATCGAACCCGCGACATGCTGCGCATCAGTCAATCGCTAACCACTGCGCCAACCGTGTCGTCGAATTAATGAGTCCTTGTTACTTGAATAAATAAATGAATAATAATTTAATCAAAATCAACCAACAGAATCAAAAGATATTAACTTTTTAAATGTTTACTTATGTTTTGAACTACATCAAAGTTTTGATAGTGTTTAGTTTCATTCAACTTAATGGTAACCACATAATATTTGAAGGACAACAATTATACACACTAATCTCGCTTTTCGCGTCTGTCTGTATGACCGTGTTGTTCATCTAAACTGCGTAACGAATTTTGATGCGGTTTTCCCTATCATTTTAGAGAATTTATTCAGGAAGATGTATGTGTCTATTAATAGGTACCTAATATAATAAAGATATCACATTGTTAGTCAAGTCTAAAAGAGTAATACTCTTGACTAATTGTTGTTTACTTACAGAGCTAGAACCGGACAAGTTAGACAATAGCTGTCTAGATGTAGCAGATACACCACCACACCATTCTGAGACAGATTTAGAAGATGATGTACCTTTAATGGAGTTTAAAACTGAAGTGGAAGAAGAACAAGAAGTACCTAAGAAGAAACGAAAGGCCAGGGAGACGAATAGTAAGTATCAGTTAGTTATAGATTAAGATTAGGTAAGCATAGAGGCCAAAATGGTTCCCCAGATCTAGAGATCAGCCATCACCCCGTCGCTGTGTGCGCCGACGCTACCGCAAGCAGTGACAACTAGGGAGCGTGACGAGCTTGCTGCCAGTTGCTAAGACAACAATCATTAATACAATCACGCGCGCGGGACGCATGCGCGTCTATTCTATGTTATAGAAGTTTGTGTAAAGATTACAGGATGTCTCTAAATAGATCTCAACAAAAATTACATTAGTTCCACTATAGGTCAAGAGATGGCGCTGATCTAAAACTGCAATATTCTACACCGCAGTGTTAAAATTTTCTGACGAATATAGGACTCGCCGATGAATAGTTGCTAATTTTTAAATGACTAGCTTTTTTCCGTGGCTTTGCCCGCGTGGATGTCGGAAAATTTTCCACGGGAATGTAGGTAAACAATGTATTAATTCTGTAATACATTGTTTTACAACTATAATGGTTTACGCGGTGCTCAAAGTCGGCATGATTTTTTCCGAATCTTCAACAAAAATCTTCATATTTCAGCCAGTTTATACAAAATCTTAGTGAATTATACGCTTTAACCTTCCTCATGAACCATTCCGTTCATTGGTGAAAACCGTATGAAAATCCGTTCGGTGGTTTTTGAGTTTTCGCGTTCAGACAGACAGACGGACGCGGCGAGGAGACTTTTAGAGCAGTCGTAGGTGAAAACTACTATACACCTATAATATGTAAGTACATTTGTAGTAACAACTCAACAATTTTCTAACGCCGCTTAGTATGAACATAGCGTATCTTTCCTTTATAATATCATTGCTTAAATCTCTTAAAAAGAGGTATGTAATTTTTTAAATATTATTTGTGAATTTTAAAATTAACCCCTATTATCCCCCTTAGGGGTGTAATGTATAACCAACGAGAAATGCTGGCTTTCCCAGACAAACTTTCATCCCCTATATCACCTCCTGTAGGATTATTTTTGAGACAAAAAGTAGCCTATGTCCTTCCACAGGATCTATCACCTTGCCAAATTTTATCGAAATCCGTTCAATTGTTTAGGCGGGAAAAGCTACCAGACAGACAGACCGACAGAGTTACTTTCGAATTTAACATTAGTATGGATGGTACGGAACCCTCGGTGCGCGAGTCCGACTCGCTCTTGACCGGTTTTTTATACTATACATTTTTTTTATTTAACCATTTATGTACGAACAAATAAATAGACAAACAGAAAGGAACAGAAAAATACGTACAAAGCTGATGCTTGTTTCAAAAGAAATCTCTTCCAGCATACCTGCGATAGGACAGAGGGTAAAAAGAGATGTAGACAAAGTGTGTAAGAGTAGAAGAGAAAATAAAATACATCAAATTCAAAAAAAACCATGAACTCATTAAATAAAACATGTAATATACAAGGTGTAAATAACGCACAACCTCTTAAGTGGTCATGCTACTTTACTATGGGACCAAACCTGAAACCGCGAAAAAAATATCAGCTGTTCCCTACATTTTGCGAACATAAATGTACTGAACAGCTGATTTGTTTTTCGCAATTTCATGTTTAGTCCCATAGTAAAAGTTGTTTGTTATCATGAGTACAATCATGTGTTTTAGTATGGGCCATTAATTACCAGTCACTCTATATAATTATTGTTGTTGTTTTTTTTTTAAGATAATTTCTTGAGAACAAAGATTGTGTTTCTTTACGAACAAAACGTAAGCCTTAAAGGAATTGCCAGACAGCTGGGCATAACGGTAAGTCAAAAAATATTAAATATCTAATAATAAAATAACCTCGCCATTTAAAATTGTCCAAGGGGCCTCTGCGAGTTGGCTTCGGCCCCTCGTACGCCTTCCAAAGGTCCGGGACCCCATGATCAAAGGAAAATAAATTGAATAGCTCGTAAACTTTGTCACTCGCCTATAGTATAGTTAAAATCTCGCTGCAGACTCGGTCATAAATCATTCGAGTGTTTCACTCTCTTTCCCACTCACGGGCCTTATGGGCAGGCCACGCCCACACGTAGTCCTGTGCATTACTGCAGCCGATGAGTGATATCGATAGTTTTATATATTTATAAATGGGTGATAGAAATAAATACACATTTTTTTTAAATTTTATTACCAAATTTACTACAAAGCATATTAAATATATAAACAAAAGAACGTATATATAAAACTAAAAATAGAAAATTAAAATTCTTCGTCTGAGTCATCGTCATCATCTGTTATCGATAATGGCCTTGAGCGCGCGCAACTAGCGCACATCCCTACTCCGATTATGATTTATGACCAAGTCTGCAGCGAGATTCTAACTATACTATAACTTAAAATGTATTTTCTACACAGAGAAAAACGGTGCGCTTATGGGTGCGACGTTACTTGGATACTGGTGATGTGAAATCAAAACCTTATGGGCCTACCAGTGGTGTCTATACCAACAAGTGTGAACGCCACCGTGACATTGTAGATATTCACTTGAATTCGCCGTTTGCAACCACTCGCTCAAGTGCTCAACGACACGGCATATCACTCTCGACTGTGCGGAGACACTTGCACGCTGCAGGCTTTCACAATTATCGTCCAGTGAAGAAAATTCGAGTGTCAGAAGCTCAACGGGCAGCAAGAGTTCGGTTCGCACAGGAGTTTATGGACTTCGACTGGGAACATAACATAGTTATTTTCACGGACGAAAAAACTTTTAGGTCCGATAATGATGGCAAAAAGATACTGTGTCAGAAACCTAACAGACGCAACGATCCACAAAACATATTACCGAACTGGTCCAGTGATAGAATGACATTAGGTAAATAAACGGCTTTACTAAGTAAATAAATTATTGATTTCCATGTTACGATAGATTTACAATCCGATTCAAATAATAATAGGAACGTTAATGACTGTTAATCTGTCAAATGTTGATTGAAAAGTACGGTTTGCAAAGAAAACTTATTTGCGTATCAATAACTTTTTTTTTTGTTTAACTCAGTCTTAGTTAAATCAAAGTGAAAAAAAAAACATCAAAAAATTAATCATAATTAGTTTTAAAAAAAATATACTACTTTCTTTCATATTTTCATTGTTGGCAACAATTTACCAGAAATAATTAAAAATTCTTCGTTCATGATTCGTAAATAAATGTTATTTAACAAATATCTTGTTTTGCTCACCCTACCCAATTTATTCGATTTTGACAGCTATGACGTCACAACATGGCGCTAAGTCGATCCTATTCTTATTTGAAACGCTTTGTAATTTTATTGACATTATTATGAGAAATCAAGGAGGCGGAGGAGCTCGTGGCTAAGTAATAACGGCCGCACGGGTCGATCCGTCAGGTTAAGCTACGCTTGCCGGGGTTGATCAGTGGATGGGTGACCATCTTTACATACCGAGATTCCTCCGTGCCTCGGAAAGTACGTTAAGCCGTTGGTCCCGGCTGTTATTCGTGGATCTTTGATAGTCGTTACGGGTCGTCAGAAGGCCGAAAGTCTGACAATCAGTCTTACCAAGTGGTATCGTATTACCCAGTAACTGGGTTGTGGAGGTCAGATAGGCAGTCGCTCCGTGTAAAATACTGGTATTCAGCTGCATCCGGTTAGACTGAAAGCCGACCCCAACATAGTTGGGAAAAGGTTAGGCAGATTGATTTTTATTATGAGAAATCAAGCTATTATTTAGCAATGTTTATCACCACAATAACTTAAAAATTACAGTTACTAGTTTACTACCTAGTAAACTAATAGTATGTTACTAAAAAAAACACATATTATATTTTCAGGATACTGGGGATGGATGTCATCTATGGGCCCGGGCGAATTAATAGAAGTAGGCGGGCGCATGGATGGCAACACATATCTACAAATATTGCAAGAGGTAATGTTGCCAACAGTGCGTGTTGCGTACCCAGAAGGACAAATATATTTCGTCCACGATAACTGTGCTGTGCATCGATCCCGGATAGTGATGGAGTGGTTAAGCTTACAGGCCGATATAACTGTTATCACTTGGCCACCTAAAAGTCCGGATCTTAATCCAGTTGAAAGTATGTGGGACCAAATGATTTTAAATTCAGACTCAAGTGAAGTCAAGACCAAGGATGATCTAAAACAAGAAGTCATAAGAACTTGGGAATTGATGCGTGGTACGAATATGGATACTCAGATGAGAAGCCGACTACAACAAATAATACTCAGTGAGGGTCATCCACTCCGCTATTAACATACAAATTACTTAATATAAACAAAATGACTTATAGTAAATAGGTAAGTGGAAATATAAATAAATACATATCCTTGGACATTTCACACAGCGCCATCTAGTCCCAAGCTAAGCAACCTAATGCTTGTGTTATGGTAACGAGATGGCTGATAAACTACTTATATACTTTTTTTTTTGTAAATACATACAGACTACAGATAGAAGATACAGATAGAAAAACACTACAAACCAACCGTACAAATATTTGTTCCGTGCGGGAATCGAACCCGCGACACCCCGCGCCAACCGTGTCGTCAAATATTAAACAATCCTTTTTTTTACAGTCCGTTCAACCGATTTTGACTTTTATTCCGTAGGATTAAGGATGGCATTAAAGGCAAAAAAGTGGTTACAATACCAACTGTTTACTGCAGCTGCCATTTGTCATGCCACCAACGCAATAGAAGTCAAAATCGGTTGAACGGACTGTAAAAAGGTTTGTTTAAATGTCTAATCTTATTGTAAATGGAGTATTTACAAGGTGTAATATAAATAACGCACAAACTCTTAAGGGGTCATAGTACTCAGAAGAACTTTGACTATGGGACCAAATAGTTTTTGTAGATTTTGATGTAGATAAATGTAGCTGATTTTTTTTCGCCATTTCAGGTTTGGTACCATAGTAAAAGTTGTTCGTAATTATGAGTACAATGAGCCCTTAAGAGGTTGTGCGTTATTTATGATACACCTTGTATATGTTTGATCCCGTAACCCCGCTTGGTTTAAATCGTTATAACATGTATAATTATGAGTACAATGAGCCCTTAAGAGGTTGTGCGTTATTTATGATACACCTTGTATATGTTTGATCCCGTAACCCCGCTTGGTTTAAATCGTTATAACATGTATAATTATGAGTACAATGAGCCCTTAAGAGGTTGTGCGTTATTTATGATACACCTTGTATATGTTTGATCCCGTAACCCCGCTTGGTTTAAATCGTTATAACATGTATAATTATGAGTACAATGAGCCCTTAAGAGGTTGTGCGTTATTTATGATACACCTTGTATATGTTTGATCCCGTAACCCCGCTTGGTTTAAATCGTTATAACATGTATAATTATGAGTACAATGAGCCCTTAAGAGGTTGTGCGTTATTTATGATACACCTTGTATATGTTTGATCCCGTAACCCCGCTTGGTTTAAATCGTTATAACATGTATAATTATGAGTACAATGAGCCCTTAAGAGGTTGTGCGTTATTTATGATACACCTTGTATATGTTTGATCCCGTAACCCCGCTTGGTTTAAATCGTTATAACATGTATAATTATGAGTACAATGAGCCCTTAAGAGGTTGTGCGTTATTTATGATACACCTTGTATATGTTTGATCCCGTAACCCCGCTTGGTTTAAATCGTTATAACATGTATAATTATGAGTACAATGAGCCCTTAAGAGGTTGTGCGTTATTTATGATACACCTTGTATATGTTTGATCCCGTAACCCCGCTTGGTTTAAATCGTTATAACATGTATAATTATGAGTACAATGAGCCCTTAAGAGGTTGTGCGTTATTTATGATACACCTTGTATATGTTTGATCCCGTAACCCCGCTTGGTTTAAATCGTTATAACATGTATAATTATGAGTACAATGAGCCCCCTTAAGAGGTTGTGCGTTATTTATGATACACCTTGTATATGTTTGATCCCGTAACCCCGCTTGGTTTAAATCGTTATAACATGTATAATTATGAGTACAATGAGCCCTTAAGAGGTTGTGCGTTATTTATGATACACCTTGTATATGTTTGATCCCGTAACCCCGCTTGGTTTAAATCGTTATAACATGTATAATAAAATAAAGTGTCGACATTGACACATTGAAATAACTCAAAGAATAAATCATTTGACCTCACTATTTCATTATTGTGATTTAGCTAACGGTAATTGGAGGTTGTGCACAAACTAAACTTAATTTAGGCTATTGCTAACTTTTTCTTTCTAATAAAATAAGAAAGAGACGGACGTAAATTAGAGCTGTCCAATTTAGTTGAACTAATATTTCCATACAGAATTAGACGACACGTAAAAACATGTCGACTAAAAACACGGTGAAGCGCAAGGCGTAAACTAGTTTGGCATCTCTAACTTAGTTCATAGCTATAGCCGTCCTTTTCTCGCGCTGCCTGTTAGTAAAAGATAGCGATTCTCTAATTTTGGTTTAGTTATTGAACAAGAGAATTGGCACCATTATTGAGATGTAAATTGTTTATTCATTAGAATGTAAACTAATGACAACATCTTTTTTCACTCGTTATTATGAAAATGATTCTACTACGGTTGGACTTTTAATTATCTGTGGTAAAATGACACTTCTAATGTCATTTTTACTGTCATTTCGAAATGACAGATAAGAAGTGTCATTTTACTGCAACTAATTAAAAGTCAGAGCGTAGTTTGAAAGGTACATTGTATTATCAACCATTATAAGTAGTTGTTGTAAGCAATGAAGCACAAACTTTTTATTAAATGTTACAGTCAATGTTAATAGTTAAGTTTTTCAATGTTTATTAAATTTTACTAAAATAAATTATATTTCTTTCATTTTAATATAAACCTACTACACTAGAAAGGATTAGGTAGTAAAATAAAGGTAAACAATTTTGATGTGAATTTTTACACAAACACTTAGTAAACAAATAAACTACTGCTTAAACTAATGTTTCAGTTGATTTACTAATCATTATTATTGTATGTTAGTTTTTAGTTGCATTTTATTTTTAAACTAAGGTTTTAAAATAAAATAAAACCGGTCAAGAGCGGGTCGGACTCCCGCATCGAGGGTTCCGTACCATCATTTGTATGTAATTTTTGTTGATGATTTCTGAAAAACTGTGCTATTTAGAGACATCGTTTTATTTTTCCTGTAATCTTTACATAAACTTCTATCACACAGAATAATTTCAGATTTTTATTCTTTGCAAACTTCGGAGATAAGGGGGGGAATGGTATTTTTTTTTTTACATTTTTCATCAGAAGTCGAAAACTATGCGGCCTAAAAAAAAAGAAAAAACATGTTTAAGAATGTGCAAACAGCGCTCTTTCATATGATACCCCACATGCTCTAGTAGCCCCACTTTCATTTTTTAAGACCCTGTTGCAAAAAAGTATAAATATTTTAATTTCTTTCTTATTTGCAAAATAGTTGGGTAAACGTCATCTAAAACTATTCTAAATTTTAACTTGATAGCATTAGTAGTTCTTGAGATATCCAGCTGTGACAGACAGACAGACTGACTGAGTGACATCATAAGGGTTCTTTTTTTACCATTTTGGTACGGAACCCTAAAAAGATAAAAGACACATCAAGATTGTTTACCTTTATTTCACCACCTAAACCTTTCTAGTATAGTTATAACAATATATAAAAAGAAAAAGTTGCATAAATAGTATACTTAGAGAAAAATGAAACTTTACGAAAATAAAAACCCGATTGTCACTGCCAGTATCGAACCTGCACCAACGGTTTCCCATGTCACATCCTAAACCGCTAGACCAACTAGACTGTTACAGTAGTACTCAACTAATATGGCTTATCGATGTACCTGCGCAGAAGATGAATTTTCAAAGCGCGGGAAATGCTATTGACCAATCGGAACGCTCCACGCTTTTTCCTGTACCGCTATTGGTCGGTAGCTGCCGCCACGTTAGCGCGCGCCGCTTGACAGCCGCCATACTTGCGAGTGAGACGGAGGTAACAGCTGCAGTGTATTATGAACCTTATAGTAGTGACCTAAGGTTGATTGTAAGTTTTAAGTATTCTCGTTAATCTTCGGGGTCATACTTTCTTTTCTGTGCGAACGAAGATTCACGATGCGCCTTATTACTTGGGTACTACTGTACTAATTGGTTCGAAATATTCTTGTGCATTGTCGTTCATCTATAAACTGTTTGAAATAATATTAAGTACAGTAGTACCCAAGTAATAAGGCGCGTCGTGAATCTTCGTTCGCACAGAAAAGGAAGTATGGCCCCGAAGATTAACGAGAATACTTAAAACTTACAATCAACCTTAGATCAATACTATAAGGTTCACAATACACTGCAGCTGTTAGTTCCGTCTTACTCGCAAGTATGGCGGCTGTCAAGCGGCGCGCGCTAACATGGCGGCAGGTGCCGACCAATAGCGGTACAGGAAAAAGCGTGGAGCGTGCCGATTGGTCAATAGCATTTCCCGCGCTTTGAAAATTCATCTTCTGCGCAGGTACATCGATAAGCCATATTAGTTGAGTACTACTGTACGTCTTTTTTTATGAAATAAATTATTTTATTATATTATACTAGCTGACCCAACAGACGTTGTCCTGTTCCAATTTCTATCATTTTCAAAATTCCCATAGAAAATCCACTTTCAGCTTTCCCGAATTTTCCCGGCAACTTTTCCAATTTTTCTCTACATAAGAACCTTCTCCTGACAATAATAAACAAAACAAAAATAGAATTTCCATCCGTTCACGCGTGATGCGGTGACCAAGTAGCTTCTTCTTAGCTATGAATATTCTAATGTAAACGCGCGAAGTTCCCGAAGGCGCAAGCTGAGAAAATTTTGAATTGTATAGGAAAACTTCATTTATATTTTAATAATTGAACTAAGATTTTTTGCTGAAAAGTAAAATACCGGAATAAAAAAGTAAAAAGGTCAAAATTATGAAAAAGACTTAGTTACTACTTAGTTTACACAAAATAAATTTCTGAACGCACGCATAAATATTTGACAACTAATGTAAATGTCAATCCTTTGTCATTACTGGCATTTTTTAAATAAAATACGCCATTATCCGAATATTGTGGATATATAATAAATATCCACAATATTCGGATAATGGCTTATGTCAGTTAGTTAAATTAGCGACGATATTATCGATATCGTCGCTAAAAAGGCCCGATTGACAACGTTTTATGTTCTGAATAAATTATGTATTTATGTAAAATGAAATTTAGAGGTAAAAAAAAGCACCCGTATTTTAATTCTTTCCGAATTTAATCATTTTCATTCATAAAAACATCTTTGAAATGGTTCAAAATCGTAATCTTATGTCAATGTCAAAACATTGTCAAACATTTAGGAAGGTAAACGTACCTATTTTAGACAGTTTCCAATATAATATTTGTGCAAAACGTACATTCATAATTTCAATTGAGAAAGTTTTGAATTAGAAGAAAAAAAATTACAGTCTGCAAGAAAAATGGGCAATTTTCACAAAAACTTTTTTTGATATCAATCGATCCTGTTTCCTAAAAGGATCAAAAACTCTAACGTTTGTAAGTTTGTATACAACGTGTAACGTTAAATGCGCAAAACCTCTTAAGGGGTCATTGTATTCATCATTATGAACAACTTTTACTATGGGACCAAACCTGAAATCGCGAAAAAAAAATCAGCTGTTCAGTACATTTTGACGAATTATCTATATATATAAAACAAAGTCGGGTTTGTTCGAACACTTATAACTCGAGAACTACTGGACCAATTTTCATGGTTTTTGATTTGTTGTATTTGTCTCCGTCCCGAATAGCAGAATAACTATTAAAAACATAGGAAAATTCACAAAAAAATATGAAGAAAATTCATTTTCTCATACATGAAAGGGCAGGGCAATGTCTGTCGGGAAACTTTCATACTTTTTAGAATTCCAAATTCAAATTCATTTTATAATCAGTTGTTCATTTGTTTTGCTGCCGTTCGATTTATTGAACTTTTGACAGGTCGTCTGGCGGGTCAGCTACTTATGTAGTATTCTAAAATAAAAATCAATTGCCGAATGTATGTAGGTACGCGCATCACTTCAGAACGGATGCACGTATTTGGCTAATTCTTTTTTGTTGTATTTGTAATTGTCAGGACAAAGTTTGTATGAAAGAAACTTCTACACAGTTTATTGTTATAACGTCAATTTACTAACACTACTGTACTAAATATGTGGAGATTTGATACAAGTAACAACCTCAGATTTTTTATAGGCCTATGGTAACAACCTACTATCCCAATTTATTTTGGGTCTGCGCAACATGTCCCTTTCTTCCATACTTCTCTATTAGTCGTCATCTCGGTAGTCACCCCCTTTATAACCATATCATCTTTAACACAGTCCATCCATCGTTTCTTGATCTTCCCCTACTCATATAGCCATTGACATTCATACTCAAAACAATTTTTTTTCAAATTAATTGGCTCCAATTAATCATTTTCATGTTCTTGACTTTTTACTAAGTATAAAGTTATTCCGGTATTTTACTTTTCAGCAAAAAATCTTAGGTTCATTCTTAAAATATAAATTAAGTTTTCCTAAACAATGCAAAATGTGCTCAGCTTGCGCCTTCAGGAACTTCGCGCGTTTACATTAGAATATTCATAGCTAAGACAGGACAACGTCTGTCGGGTCAGCTAGTGAGAACATAAATGTACTGAACAGCTGATTTTTTTTTCGCGATTTCAGGTTTGGTCCCATAGTAAAAGTTGTTCATAATGATGAGTACAATGACCCCTTAAGAGGTTTTGCGCATTTAACGTTACACGTTGTATAGGGGGTAATCTTTGGAGCTACTGATCCGATTCCGAAAATTCTTTCACAAGTAGGAAGCTACAGTATTGTCATCTATATAAATAGATAGAGAAGTCCTGACTGATTGACTGACTCATCAACGCCCAGCCCAAACCCTTGAACCTAGAAAGCTGTTTGCACAGGGGTTCCCTTTATAATGTAGACAAGGAATAAGGAAGGAATTCCCGGTAGGATGTTCCCGTGGGATATTTTCCGACATCCACGCGGGCGAAGCCGCAGGCGCAAAAGCTAGTAAGATATAATTTCACGCGGATGAAGTCGTGGGCAGAAACTAGAACAATATACAGTGAAAGGAACTTTGTACCAACCGGTGTCCCACGACACCTCTCGACTTTTTTAGGGTTCCATACCTCAAAAGGAAAAAACGGAACCCTTATAGGATCACTCGTGTGTCTGTCTGTACGTCTGTCACAGCCAATTTGCTCCGAATCTAATGAACCAATTAAGTTGTTTGGTACATGTTTGAATTTTGGTGACCCAAACACGGATGTGTACAACGTAAATAAATGAATTTTGAATATGGGAGCCCCTTTTGGGGGGAAAATAAGTAAAATAAAATAAAAAAGTTTTGCAAACTGTAACAACATTTTGCAACTTGTGCTTTGGTGACCTAAAAGACGTCTTAACTAACCTTTCCCGTGGTGCGTATGAAACCTGATCACTCTCGTAAAAGATATCATCGAGTAGAGTACAAACATATTTTTTATTTTTTTCTATCTTCTAAAATGAAGAAATAGGGGGTCGTAAAAGTTGTCAATTTTAGACCATTTTTGTATGAGCTCTATAGCAACAATTCAACAAATTAGGAATTTGAAACTTCTGTATATCATGTACGTAACATAATTATACTGTACTAGCTTCTGCTCGCGACTTCGTCCGCGTGAAATTTCTTATTCCCCCGACCCACCCCGTCGCATCGCATTGCCTGCCCGCGCTATTATTTCGTTTTCACTTAGCGATATTTTTGCATTTTTTTCTTTTAGCTCGGTACGTAAAGGTCCTAAGATTTGGGCTATAAAATGCAAAAAAAAAATTCAAAGTCTGTTAGTTCCAGAGATTAGCACGTTCGTTCACCGTATCCCCTTCCCGCTAACCTCTCCCTGCCCCTCTGACCCACTCTCACACCCCACTTTTTTGTTTGTTTGTTTGTACCGAATAGGCTCCGAAAGTACTGGACCGATTTTAACCATTTTTTCACCAATAGAAAGCTAAATTATCAGGAAGTAACTAGTCTATAATTTATTTTCAAAAAATTTAGAGATCCTTAAAAAAATTGCAATAATGTAACCCAAAGTAGCAAAATTTTGCCTATAAAATTCATTATTAGGCGTGCGGTGAGAAAACTATTGATGATACATGCAAAAGTATGTACTACATGATTAAAGTACTCATTATTACCTTCAAAAAAGTCTGCGAGGCAATATATCTAACTATCATCGTCACAATAGCAGCTTTTGTGTTCTAAAATTTAATCAGATTGCCGTTAGAAACAAAAGTTGTTACAATCGTATCGTAGTATTAATTCTTATCTGGGAATGTAATTTTTAGGAAGGCGTAGAGGTGTTCATCTTTCATTTTCTAACCATGGTAGTACAAAATAGACAAGTACTTCCGTGGTTACAACAGCTCTATAATAGTTCTCATCATTGCGCGTTCATTATTTTCGAAGATAGACAATGATTAACGAAACGCATACTTTTGGTTGGACGTCTGTACGTACGATACCAACGCTACCAAAATACGCTATTTGCACATTCTCAAACATTTTTTTTCTTTTTTTTAGGCCGCATAGTTTTCGACTTTTGATGAAAAATTTAAAAAAAAAAACCGTTTTGAAATTATTCTATGTGATAGAAGTTTATGTAAAGTTTACAGGGAAAATAAAACGATGTCTCTAAATAGCATACTTTCAGAAATCGGAACGGAACCCTTGGTGCGCGAGTACAACTCGCTCTTGACCGGTTTTTTTTTACTGGGGGTGTGGTTTAAAAAAAACAAAATAGGAAAAAAAATTGAAATTTGGACAGGACAACATCTCAGGGTCAGCTAGTATTACAATACGATTCAAAACTTGCTATGCGGCCATCGCGGGTTCGAACGTAGGTTTTTAAGGGGTAACCTACCCACATCGTGAAGCTGACTGTACAATTTTGTACTTCATGTCTCTGGTGATAAAGCGTATAATTCAATGTCACCAGAATTTTTTTCGAAAAAGGAATTTCTGATTCATCGTGCAATGTGCTATTATTTTGATTCGTGTGCATGTCAATCTTCTTCCAACATTGTACTTACCAGCTTTATACAAGGGTTTTTTTTTACAGGGGCGACCGTTGCGAAGAAACCAAAACTAGACACACGAAGAACAAAACTAGAAGATGCAATAACAGCCGAGCAAACGGAAAAAGACAAATCAGAATCGAAAGTTATCCGGGCAACTCAACAACATATGTCCAAACCTGGCAGCTACAAATGTGATCAGCGTAGTTCTATTCGAGTAAAAAAAAATACACAACTTAATCGTACACAAATTGGTGAAAACCCTTACAAGTGTGATGTATGTCCGCGTAGTTTCAGTCATCGGAGTGCTTTATCAACTCATATTCGGATTCACACTGGTGACAAACCTTTCAAATGTAATTTATGTGAACGTAGTTTTATTGAAAAGGGTACTTTAACAAAACATATTCGTGTACACACTGGTGAAAAACCTTTTAAATGTAATTTATGTGAACGCAGTTTTATTCAAAAGGTTACTTTAACAAAACATATTCGTATACACACTGGTGAAAAACCTTTTAAATGTAATTTATGTGAACGTAGCTTTATTCAAAAGTGTCATTTAACAACACATATTCGTATACACACTGGTGAAAAACCTTTTAAGTGTGATGTATGTCAGCGTAGTTTTATTGATAAGGGTACTTTAACAAAACATATTCGTATACACACTGGTGATAAACCTTTCAAATGTAATTTATGTGAACGTAGTTTTATTCAAAAGTGTCATTTAACAACACATATTCGTATACACACTGGTGAAAAACCTTTTAAGTGTGATGTATGTCAGCGTAGTTTTATTGATAAGGCTACTTTAACAAAACATATTCGTATACACACTAGTGATAAACCTTTCAAATGTAATTTATGTGAACGTAGTTTTATTCAAAAGTGTCATTTAACAACACATATTCGTATACACACTGGTGAAAAACCTTTTAAGTGTGATGTATGTCAGCGTAGTTTTATTGATAAGGGTACTTTAACAAAACATATTCGTATACACACTAGTGATAAACCTTTCAAATGTAATTTATGTGAACGTAGTTTTATTGAAAAGGGTACTTTAACAAAACATATTCGGATACACACTGGTGAAAAACCTTATTAGTGTGATGTATGTGAACGTAGTTTTAGGTACAGAAGTAATTTCACAGAACATATTCGTAGACACACTGTTGAAAACCCATAACCCTAGTCCCGCGTTACCCGCGCTCAATAATGGCAAAGTAAATGGAAGGTAATTGCCCGGCTTGAAATTACTAACCAGTGTCGCGGCGGTGTCATAACAGCCAATTAAGAAAAATATTTGTCAACATGAATACGAGGCTTTTGCCTAATTGCGTTCCGAGTGTACACACTGCAAATCAATTCGGTTTACATTCACACACGGATAGCTGTATCGGCATGAATAGTTGCGCACACAAACGTTAACTATAAGATTCGAGCGAGCTCAGTTTTTTATTAGTGTGCGTATGTAGCAGCAGCGCCGATAGGCAGTAATAATGTATATAATTGAATGAGTTAGAATATTTCGCACTTGTTCATTGTAACAGATTTAGCACAATGGCTAACGTTTGTGGATGGTGAACGAGATGTCCTAAGTTCAAATCTCGGTGCTATATTTATTCTCTTTTTGTAAATTCTCTAATCATAATTTTCCTAAAACATATTACCTAGTTGAATTGCTAATGATTCAATCCCGTTCATAGATGAGTAATTTACAACGTTTGAGATATGAGCACGGAATTCTCAGCCAACTTATTTTGACTGTATAGCATATCACTACCCACAATTTTTGTGTTATATTATTTTTTACACTTCACCTTAATTTACAAAAAAATAGCGAAAGAATGCTAAACCATTAAAATGTTGCAGATTCTGTGGTAATGTTATTATTATAAATGGAAATGCATTTTTCTATTTAAATAACATGTTGATTCACTACATAATACAGAATATGTAATACTTAAATCTGTAAAACATTTTACAAATTAATTCATTTTCTTTTTCTTTTTTTTTCTTTTTTTTTCATGCCGTTTTTTAAATGTTTATAGTTGAATATGATACTATAAAATGTTGGTATATTAATTTTGAACTAAGAAAGTATACTTACTATAACTTAATTACTTAAGTATATTTTAATTAAATAATAAACATTTTCATTTCTTGCAATGACTTTGTGTTATTTCTATACAAACTAATTTATAAAGATATTTCCCGCCTTCGTTCGTTAAAGAAAAGTAAAAAAAAGATAATCATTAAAAACAAAACATTGTGAACAAAAACCTATAGTTAGGTTATTCCTGGTTTTGCACTCAGACAACGATGATTATCGAATTGACTTAGTGACCATGAGACCAACTCAACTCTTACTAAACATCTTGAAATTTAACTTTATTTGTTATGCTAGACGCAAGATTCTAAAGAATTTGAACCTTAGCGTATATTTTCATAAAGTTCAATATCGCACAATCACAAGCAGCTGTTAAAATGAATCACGGAATTAGCTACATATTAACCGTAGAAACTTAACTTTAGGTGTTTCTGATGTGCGATATTTTTTTATTAATCCACCCTCGCCTTTTTTATTTTTAGTAATCGTGTTACTCATTAGACTTTCAACCTTAATGACAAAAATATAATGATTAATGTCGCGTGTATTCTTACTCAAGTGGGTTCGATAATGTTGCCCACATTTTATATTTTCTACCCTCTAAAAATGACATATCACGCTAAGCAAGTAGTTTACGTTCATCGTCATAATGCTATTGACCATCGGACTTTCGTTACGTTTTTAGTCATTATACCCAGCGTGTTTTGATTGAGAAGTGCTTTTATTTTTGAATCACTATGAATTACATAACTACACTTTTAAAAGCTGAGATAATTATTTTGCATGAGCAAAACGTTTCAATTGGTATAATTGCGAGGCGTTTAAAGATATCGGTGAGTAACAAAATGTTATTAGGTATTATGTTTTGAAGTTTAATACTTAGGTTTAATTTATTGTTTATTGTAACATTACTTTATTATTGTTCACAGAGAATAACTGTGCAATTGTGGGTCCATCGTTATGCAGATTCGGGAAGGATTGATCCTCGCCGACCGGGACCAAAGGCTGGATTTACCAATGTGCGGCACTGTGATAAATATGACTGAGCCCTTCCTCACTACTCGTTCCATGGCGACTAAACATGACGTGACATTACAAACTGTACGGAACCAGTTGCGTGCAGCTGGTGTGAAATGTCGTAGGCCAGCCAAGAAAATTTTACTGTCAGATATTTACATGCAAAACCGGGTACGCTTCGCAAGAGAATATTTGGATTTCGTTAGGTGCAATAATAATTATAGTTATAAATAGCGATGAAAAATGTTTTAAGTCGGACAAGACAAGGACGGTCGCAAAATATTGTGGCGACAAGATGGTAAGCGCTATACTAAAAAAAATATTCTTCTTCTTATAATTAAAAAATATGGTTGCTAGCATGAGCTATTAATTAAAATATCGGGGGGGTAATTAAATTTGTTTTATGTGAGTGATGTTATTGTTAGTGAGACTACAATTTAGGATACCTACTGTATGTTAATATCTAGCTTACTTACATGTTTATTCATATCACTAACAAATGAATTACCCACTAAATATTAAAAATAATGTTGATTTCTTGTCCGGCTTAGAATATTTGTCATGCACAAAACTTTATAATTTGTAATTATAATTTTAAAAACCTAGTCAATAAATATTGTTGTTTTCTTTGTTTAATTTTTACTTCCATATATTTTTTTCGAATGTTTTTATTATCAGGTAAATTACTTAAATAAAATTCATCAAAATGACAAAAAAAAGTTTTTTATGATGCAAAAAATTTACGCCGCCTGCGGTGAGACTCGATCCTAAGACATTTGATTTACCAGCCGATTGCTTATGCACCTATGCCACGGGACCAGATAGTTACGTTGTTAAATTTATGCTTCGTATTCTTTGCTTCATATATATTGTGAAGCAAACACTAATAGGCGTAGAGCAATACACCCGTTGACTGTACGCACACCAACAACTGTGTTGATGTGCTATGCAAACCGATCTTTTTTGTTGTGTGTACTTTGCTTTGTCATTTTTGTTTTTTATTATTTTTTTTATAATTGTCGCTTTATTTGTGCAGAATAAATAAGTTTTCTTTCTTTTTCTTTTTTCGGCACGTCACTGTCACTCGCAATTTCCAGCAATTATTTGTGCAGAAAATGCCTTCCTGAGTTTAAAGACTATGTAAAAATTATGCTACTACTGTGAGAGAAAAGAAAAACGTCTTATTTCGTGGGTAAATACACTGTATTTTTATATTTTAACATCTAAAATGTTTTTTGTTTTGTACTTGTACCGCCATTTTTCCGCGAACTGCTGCGAACCACGCGCGCGCGCGCCAATGAATATGCAGCAGCTATTGATGTAACTAAATATATATGTTCATTTCTTTCTAACAACAGGTATCTGCATGAGTCTTTCCTTTTCTTCGCGCCCAGTATGATTGTATGTACTGGTATGTAGCTACTTCATGGCTTACGCTGTTTTTGAGTGCACTAATGTTCGAGTATGACGCGTCTATTTATAATACGTCATTGAGAACAGCAGCATAAACAGAAAGTATACCTAATTTTATCTTATACATTATTTATCTTCTTTTTTTTTTCCTACCTCAATTTTTGGTTTTGCAGTCTCGAAGAGGCTAATTAGTTTAACGCTATATTATAAGAAGTTTAACTGCCGCCAATTTCAACTTTTAGTTAAAAAAAACCGGTCAAGAGCGAGTCGGACTCTGCAACGAGGGTTCCGTTCCGATTTCTGAAAAAGTGTGCTATTTAGAGACATCGTTTTATTTTTTCTGTAATCTTTACATAAACTTCTATCACATAGAATAATTTCAGATTTTTCCCTTTGCAAACTTCGGAGATAAAGGGGGGAACGGTATTTTTTTTTACATAAAAAAAAAAATAAAAAAATGTTTAAGAATGTGCAAATAGCGATATTTCATATGATACCCCACATGCCCTAGTAGCCCCACTTTGAATTTTTAAGACCCCTTTTCAGTACCTGTTACAAAAAAAATATAAATATTTTTATTTCTTTCTTATTTGCAAAATAGTTGTGTAAACGTCATATAAAACTGTTCCAAATTTCAAGTTGATAGCATTAGTAGTTCTTGAGATATCCAGCTGTGACAGACAGACAGACAGACTTAGTGACACCATAAGGGTTCCTTTTTTACCATTTTGGTACGGAACCCTAAAAATAACCAAAATGTTTTACGCAATGGTGCCCAAGATACAGGCTCTGCCTCAAATTGTAATGTTAATGTTGAAATAAACGATTTTCCTTTTACTTGTATTTTGTTTGAACTGGATATTCCTGCCCCCGCCGATGAATACTATAAATGGATATGTCCAAGTTGCACCAAATGCCTGGCCTGTCAAATGGCAGTGTTCGTTTCAAACGCGCGGCCATGGCGTTAAAAAAAAAAAACTATGCCAACATTTTGTAACAATTGTAAAAGTTGACTCCCAAAACCACAAATTTGTCAAAGCTATGGTTAAAAAGTTAGAAGGGTTTGAACGTGGCCGCGCCATCGAAACGCGGAGCACCGCTCGGCCACGGAGATCTCAGAAACTAAGCGTTGCACAGACCTGAAATTTTGGTAAATAACAGATTCAATTTGTAAATATTTTTGTAAAAATATAGAAAAAAATCCTAGGTTAATATTTTAGGAGCTGTGAGACTAAAACCCCGTGGCCGCGCTATCGAAACGGTGACAAAAACGTGATAGCCGATATCTCGCTGAAAAAGCATCGCAGACGTTTAGAGTTTTTTGTAAAACCCAGATTTGAATTTGTCAAAACTTACAAAAATGCAACAAAAAATCCTAGGTAAAACCTAGATTTGAATTTGTCAACATTTACAAAAATACGGAAAAAATCCAGGTTTATATAATACGGTATCGCGCAGAAATAAGTCATGAACGTGATTAACTCTCGAAGAAAGTAAGTATTAGCGAGATATTTTTTTATGAACAACACCTATTAATACGTATTATTATGTATAAATAACTAAAATAGAAAAAAACATCAATTTTTGACAAATTCAAATCTAGGTTTTACAAACAACTTCAGACCTCTGCGATGCTTTTTCAGCGAGATATCGGCGATAACGTGTTTTTACCGTTACAATGGCGCGGCTCCTGAAATATAAACCTAGGATTTTTTGTTGTATTTTAACAAATTTCGACAAATTCAAATCTAGGTTTTACAAACAAATTCAGACCACTGCGATGCTTTTTCAGCGAGATATCGGTGATAACGTATTTTTCACCGTTTCGATGGCGTGGCCATGAGGTTCTAGTCTTACAGCTCCTGAAATATAAACCTTGGATTTTTTGTTGCATTTTTGTAAGTTTTGACAAATTCAAATCTGGGTTTTACAAAAAACTCTAGACGTCTGCGATGCTTTTTCAGCGAGATATCGGCTATCACGTTTTTTTCACCGTTTCGAAGGCGCGGCCACGGGGTTTTAGTCTCACAGCTCCTAAAATATTAACCGAGGATTTTTTTCTACATTTTTACAAATTGAATCTGTTATTTACCAAAATTTCAGGTCTGTGCAACGCTTAGTTTCTGAGATCTCCGTGCCCACGCGGTAGTCCGCGTTTCGATGGCGCGGCCACGTTCAAACCCTTCTAACTTTTTAACCATAGCTTTGACCAATTTGTGGTTTTGGGAGTCAACTTTTACAAATTGTTACAAAATGTTGGCAGTTTTTTTTTAACGCCATGGCCGCGCGTTTGAAACGAACACCAAATAAAGACTGCTTGCAATCTAACTGTCGCAGATGAATTGTCGAATCCGCTGTTTTACTAAACTGCTGGTTGTTTTACAAAATATCTCCGTTATTTATAATAGCTGAACTACGTTTAACGGTTAATGTAATAAGAATTAACGGGTAATAAAAATTGTATAAACGTTTTGCATTTATCAATGCAGCAGCATACCTATTCACAACGACACGATACGGTTTCGTACCGTATCGAACGCCATTGATATCGACGAAGTCCGCTAAACGCTATTCACAAATCCGTAACCGTACAATTTTGACAGTTCGTATACGGTATCAAGACATCAATTCTTCCGACAGGTGTTTGCTGTCGGAAGTGATATCGAATAATAAATATTGTTTATAAACATAGTTATTTAAGCATTTAACTATACAAGGTGATTGGAAGATGGGTGCAAAGCTTTAAGGCGAAGATAGTACAGACAGTTTAGAACAATTTAAGCCATGGTTGTCTTAGACGAAGTCTTACCATTTTTTTTAACCTAATTTTTAAGATTTTTTTCGAAAATTGCCAAAATTTTAACTAAACTGGTTATTTATAGCTAAATTTAATGATAAATGAATTCTTTTTTATTTTATTTAATTAAAGTAATGTGTAAGCAATCTAGCAAAACATGTTTTAGGCCTCTGAGTCTTTAGACATTTTTTTTACAGACATTTAAAGTTCATATAAATTTAAAAAAATCATAAATCATTTTTGAAAACCTTATTTAAAAAAAAAAACGAAGGGTGCTTTTTTGTTCAAATATTTTTGAAAACATGCGTGATAATCGCTCTTTCCTTTGAGGTATCATTTACGAGGATATTTTACTAATTATTGAAATTAAGAACCACAAACCAATTTGAGCGACAAATTTTAAAATTTTAGGCGCAGTAATTAAAACAACATTTGAATCTAAATTATTTATTGTTCATGTTCAAAATGTCTGCCATGATTCCTAATACAAGCACGGCTACGTTTTCTCACTTCTGTTGTTGTTATTTTCAACATCATCTCCAGTTTCATCGTTTCAAACGCTGAATTAATTCTCTCCATCAATTCATCTCTCGTGTTTATTTCAACATTCGTATACACCAGTTCTTTGGCCCGGCCCCACACGAAAAAGTCCAGCGGGGTCAGATCTGGTGAGCGAGCGGGCCAAGGGATGGGTCCATCTCTGCCGATCCAGCTGTCAGGGAAGCAATTATTTAAGTGTTCCCTTACATTTAACGTCCAATGCGCTGGACAGCCGTCTTGCTGAAAGACGACTGTTCGGTCTCTTTCGAATATCGGGACACCGGTTTCCTCTATCAGAACTGGTAAATCGAATTGTAGAAAGTGCAAATAATTTTCACCATTTAAATTATCCGGTAAGAAGTGGGGCCCAATCAATGTCCTGCCAATTACTCCAGCCCATACATTGACAGAGAATTTTCCCTGAAACGACACTCGCTTCTTAAAATGTGGATTATTGTCTCTGTCGGCCCATTCATGGAGGTTATGAAAGTTTGTAATGCCCTCCCTAGAAAATTTGCTTTCATCCGTCCACAAGATTGATTTCAGAAACCACGCACCTTCGATGTCTCTGTTGAGGAGGAAACGGCAGAACTGTATTCTTCTTTGGGGATCTTGCTCTTCCAGACCTTGCACACCCCTACTATGGAACGGATATTTGTCATTTTGGTGCATTGTATGCCACACCTTCCATTGTGAAATGTTTAGATTTTGAGCTACGGCTCTGGTACTGGTAGTAGGATCTGCTTGAAATGCTGCCAAAATGTTTTCTTCGACGTCAGTTTCATGTCTGCCTGGGTTGACTGCCGTCGCACCGCGCATTGCTGCCATTGTTTAGATAATCCCTTCAATTCGGTTCTTTCATGTGCCGCACTGCGCGCGGCGGCCATTGTTTAGATAATCCCCTCAATTGGCATGTGCAAAAAATTCTTAAAATTGAAGTAATTATCATTTCGAACACATAAAGTAAGCTTAGCGTAAGTTTTTTAAGCAAAAATTTTGTTTTAATTAGTCTGCCTAAAATTTAAAATTTCTCGCTCAAAATGGTTTGTAGATCCTAATTTCAATAATTTGTAAAACATCCTCGTAAATGATACCTTAAAGGAAAGAGCGATTATCACGCATGTTTTCAAAAATATTTCAACAAAAAAAGCACCCTTCGTTTTTTTTTTTAAATAAGGTTTTCAAAAATGATTTATGATTTTTTTAATTTATATGAACTTTAAATGTCTGTAAAAAAAAATGTCTAACGACACAGAGGCCTAAAACATGTTTTGCTAGATTGCTTACACATTACTTTAATTAAATAAAATAAAAATGAATTCATTTATCATTCAATTTAGTTATAAATAACCAGTTTAGTTAAAATTTTGGCAATTTTCGAAAAAAATCTTAAAAATTGGGCTAAAAAAAATGGTAAGACTTCGTCTAAGACAACCATGGCTTAAATTGTTCTAAACTGTCTGTACTATCTTCGCCTTAAGAGTGTGGTTCCCTATTTTCGCGCTCGGATTTTAAACATCTGACGCTCGACGCCGCGTAGCGAGTGCACGTGTGTGCGTTTTTCCTCATGTACGGCACACAGTTGCGAAACTGCGACGACTAAACGATCTTGACCTGTAGCCTCAGAAGAACACTGAGCCTGTAGCTATGGCGTACTGTTTATGGGTTGTAGCAATTATTATTGTCTATGAGAACTGTCAGAAGATAGCCGTTGAGCAATCTTCTTTTGGAGGCAACGCAACCTGAAAAAGTAATTAAATAAAACATATCGTGAGAACATATATTTTATTAAATACAACCATGCAGAACGAAAACACAAACATGGTGTCAGGTGCATTCAGCCCACCACTCCGCGCTATGGAATTCGAAGGCAACCTATCTGAAAATTTCAAGTCCTACAAGCAGAGGTTTGAGATATACCTTTCAGCCACTGGATTGGATGAAGCCAAGGACAAAAGAAAGATAAGCATCCTACTTAATTACATCGGTGAACAAGGCATACGCATCTATAATTCGTTTAACTGTAGTGAAGAAGAAACTTTATCAGAAGTTATCGAGAAATTCCAAAAATATTTCGACCCAAGGAAAAGCCTAACCATTCAGAGGAACGAATTCTTTACAATTACTCAAAATAACACTAGACTGGAAGAGTTTTTTCAAAAGGTAATAATTAACCTCGGCAATACCTGCGAATTCGGAGATTTGAGAGAGAGTTTAACGGTGTCGAAAATAATAGCTGGACTTCACGCAAAATACAACGGATTAAAAACTAAACTCATGGCAGAAGACGATGGTAAGTTATCCTTGGACTATGTAATGAAGTACCTACTGAGTGCGGAGGCTTCCAGTAGATATTTACAAGAAAAAGTTGAGCTACAGAGCCAAGAAACAAATCAGACTGAAGTACTGTTCATAAACAATAAGATGTCCGCTAAACTTATAAGAAACTGTCGGAATTGTAGCTCAACTCATAAGATAAACCAATGCCCAGCCTTTGGAAAAACTTGTTACAAATGCGAGAAACAGAACCATTTTGGCAAGGTGTGTCATAGCATTAGGAAACAAAACTTCAGAAAACAGGTAAATGTAGTTGAAGAGGTGCAAAGCACAGAAGAAAACGAAGAAGGTGATTTTTTCATTGGATATGTTGGCAATGAGATAATTCAGGAATTTACAGTAAGAGAAAAAAAAATACCTATTAAAATGGACACAGGAGCAGCTTGTAATGTGATTGGAAGTGAGGTATGTGAACAACTTGATTTAAAAAATTCAGAAATTTTACCTTGTGACAAGAAGGTGATACAACTTGATGGGAAATGTATACCAGTCAGAGGAACTTGTTGGTTGGAAATTGCACATCCAAATAAAAAGAAGTATAATGTTAAATTCATCATAATTGAAGGAAAAATTCCCACCTTACTGGGCTGTAGAACATGTTTAACCTATAATTTTGTTTCAGCGAACACAAATCTTGTAAACATACATAACGTGACATGTGAGAATGATAAGTTTAGCAGTTTAATTAAAACTTTGAAAACTAATTTCAGTGAGCTGTTTGATGGTGGTCTTGGTTGCATTCCCGGATCAGTGAATATTCAACTGAACAGTGAAGCAGTCCCAACTGTACAAGCAGCCAGACGTGTTCCGTTTTCATTACTGCCAGAATTGCGCCAGGAGCTAGATAAAATGGAGAAGTTAGGTGTTATTGAGAAAGTAACAAAACCTACAAAATGGGTAAATAATTTAGTTCCTGTTCGAAAACCAAATGGAAAATTGAGAATATGCATTGATCCAAGGACTTTAAACAAATACATCATACAACCCAAATATCAATTGCCTACTCTGGATGAAATTAAAAACAAGATGCAAAATGCTAAAGTTTTTGCATTACTAGATGCATCAAATGGGTTTTGGATGCTTAATTTAAATGAAGAAAGTTCAGATTTATGCACATTCATAACACCATTTGGTAGGTATAGATTTAAAAGGTTACCATTTGGCATAAGTTCTGCACCAGAGGAATTTAGTCGAATAATAACTCAGATGTTTGAAAATGTGGATGGAGTGATCCCATACATAGACGACTTATGTGTCTATGCCCAGTCAGTGGAGGAATTAAATGAAAAATTAAGACAAGTATTGACCATTGCATTAAAAAATGGCATTAAATTTAATGAATATGGAACATCCTAAAAATAAAAAAGACCTAGAAAGATTCTTGGGAATGTGTAACTATCTTTCTCGCTTTATTCCAAACTATTCAAAAATGATAGAACCTTTGCGGATATTAATGAAAAAAGATGCTGTGTTCACCTGGGATAGCAACCAAGAAAAATGTATTGACATGCTGAAAAAAGCTTTGTGCAGTAGTCCATGTTTAGCTTTCTTTAATACTAACCAAGATATTGTGTTATCAGTAGATAGTTCATCAACAGCAATGGGAGCAGTTGTTTTACAAAATGGAAAACCAATTGCATTTGGGTCACGATCCCTTAATCCCACAGAACAAAATTATTGTCAGTTAGAAAAAGAAATGTTAGCAATAGTTTTTGGTTGTTATAAAATGCATCAATATGTATATGGTCGTAAAGTACATGTAGAAACAGATCATAAACCTTTAGAAACCTTGTTTAAAAAACCTTTATATAAAGTCCCAGCAAGACTGCAAAGAATGATGTTAGCCGTACAAGGTTACAATTTAGATGTCAAATACAAACCAGGCCGATTACTGTTCATTGCTGATACATTGTCACGTAGTTGTACCAATAATGTAGAACCTAAGATGAAACAACTTCGTGAGAATATTATTTGTCATGTGAAATTACAAAGAGATTTTTTACCTGTATCTAATGTTCAATTAAAGAAAATTCAATTGGCAACTGAATCGGATCAGGTACTTAAAAATGTTATTATTCACATTAAAAATGGATGGCCAAAAAATATTAATAATGTAGATCGAAACCTAAGAAACTATTGGACATTTAGAGATGAGCTAAATTTATTGGATGGCATTGTATTGAAAAGTAACTTAATTGTTATACCGGAATCTCTGAAAGCTGAAATGTTAAAAAATATTCATCAAGGACATGTAGGCTTAAACACTTGTAAAATTAGAGCTAGGTCTTGTATCTTCTGGCCTGACTTGAACAAAGATCTTGAATTATTTGTTAGACAGTGTGAACCTTGTGCCAAATACAGCCCAAATGTACAGAAAGAGCCACTGATCCATCACAATATAGTGAGAATTCCTTGGCACAAAGTTGGCATTGATATCTGTACTCTTGACAACAAAGACTTTCTTATATTCATGGCATAGACTTATAAAAAAAGATGGACTCCGCGCCACGCATATCGAAAGTGAAGCACCCTACCGATCTATGTGTGCGTGATTTGAGTACCTGCAAAGACGCCGTCGCTCGTGTCACGTAATGGCGGCCGGTCGGCATACTATGATGTAAATGTGTGCGCGAGGCGTGTTTGTACACTTTCGATATGCGCAGCGCGGAGTCCATCTTTTTTTATAAGTCTATGATTCATGGATTATTATTCAAAGTATATTGAAGTTTGTAAACTGGATAACTTGTCAAGTGATTGTGTAATACTTAATTGTAAATCCATCTTTGCAAGACATGGCATACCAGCAATTGCAGCGACAGACTGTGGAACACAATTCACTTCAGAAAAATTTAAAGCCTTTGCAGATTTTTATAAATTTGAGCATATAAAGTCAAGTCCTAAACATTCACAATCAAATGGACAAAGTGAAAGTGGTGTCAAAATATTTAAAAACATATTCAAAAAATGTAAAGAGGATGGATCAGATCCATACCTGGGTTTGTTGAATTATCGCAATACTCCTAAACCATACATGCCATCTCCTGCTCAGTTGTTATTTTCCAGAAACTTAAATTCATTGTTACCAACTCCAAAGATTGAGTTGAAACCTAAAATAGCTAAATGTAATAATAAGTACTACAATCATTTAGACACTGTAAAAAAAAAAGCTATGACAAAAAGTCAAAGCCTCTCTCAGATTTAAATGTTGATCAAGAAGTGTATTTTAAAAAATCTCTTGATGGTAACTGGATTAAAGGAAAAATTTTAAACAAATGCGACGAGCCTCGTTCCTATTTAGTGGGGGATGAGATAGGGAACAGTTATAGGAGAAATAGAATGTACATAAAACCCAGATATAAGTGTAATTCTAATAGTTTTGAAAACAGAATTAATCATAATAAAAACACAACATGTAGTCACACCAATGTTTATATACCAGATGTTTCACCTGATGAAAGTAATAAGCTACCTAATGAACCTGATATTTTGCCAGTTGAGAGTAGTAGTGAACAAAATGAGAGTATCTCTGAACCTAATGTTGAGCCCGTTGACTATACTCGGAATACATCTGAACAAGTATCACCTAACAAGTTAGTAAATATTGATGTTAATGTGTTTACTCCTAGCTTACAAAAAAGGTTTGAGAACACTAAATTATTAGCTGATAGTTCAGATCGTAGTGATGTTGTTAATGTAACCCGCAGTGGACGTCACATTAGGAAACCCACAAAATTCAAGGATTTTGCAGATGGTTCAGATTTAGAATAGTACCTAGTTAAGTTTATTGTAAGTAATACTTTTTTGTGTAAAAGGGGGGATGTTTATGGGTTGTAGCAATTATTATTGTCTATGAGAACTGTCAGAAGATAGCCGTTGAGCAATCTTCTTTTGGAGGCAACGCAACCTGAAAAAGTAATTAAATAAAACATATCGTGAGAACATATATTTTATTAAATACAACCATGCAGAACGAAAACACAAACACGTACCTATATTTTTTGAAGTCAAAACTAGAGGTTTACGGAGAAAATAAAAAGACTGTCCACAATACATTATTAGTGCATTTTAATTAAATTTATACAAATATGGATGAAGAAAATAATATTATGTAGGTACATAAAAAAACTAAACTCATTTTACTTATTTGTTTAAGTATTTGTATACTTATAAGTAATTGAAGTTTTATAAAAGTATTTGTCTAAGGGGATAGATTGACTTTTCCTTGGATCTATAATTTCTGGGAGAACACAATCAGAATAAAATTTTGTTAACAGCGGAGCCATCTTATGTCCAAAATCATCGTTTTTTTTTTGTGTAAAACAGCACCCTAATTGCGTAACACATTATCAATCGGAGTTTGAATCATTTTGAAACAAATTGCTAATCCATTGCTTCATATGTTCCAAAAATTTGTCTCCTCGACAACGTAAATAACGCAACGAATGTTGTTGAACTGTCAAAATGAAACCAACTCCGATTGATAATGTGTTACGCAATTAGGGTGCAGTTGAATTTAAGCCCTATTTGGGTCATTGTCAAGCCTAGGCTTTTTTTTTGCAAAAAAATGAAACACGTGATTTATAAAAATCAAAGGTATATTATGACTCTTACTTTACGTTACAACAAAAGTGAGTATCAGTCTGAGATCAGTAATTAGAAAAAGGCGATTTATAAGGAAATAAAAATATTTCGGTTCAACCGAAAAGACTAATCTGTCCACCGAGTTGACTAAAATGTTAATTATTGACAAAAAACAAAACAAAGAGTGATTAACCTCTTGAACAAAAATAACGTTAATGCTATCTTCACATAAGCATAAACAAATCAGTCACTTAAAAGCATTCAAAAAGTAAATAAAAAATGTTTTGTGTCTGTCTACCGAAAAAACAATTCATTTCGGTGGTCAAAATATGTCTTCGTCGTCAGAAGACCAGAAGCGTTCAATCCGTTCAGCCAGAGAAAGGGGGATTGGTGGCTTCTCTGGTTTTAACGTTTTGAAGTATCTATCAGAATATACGACTGAAAATTTTATGCACTTATGGACATTACCTCCAATCAGTGTTGGACTGTGCTCGCCAATTTTCAATGGTTGCTGCATCGAGCCACTCGTAATTGGACTGGACCATCGGCTTGCCACTGGACTGTGCATAGGAGTCAAGGTTGGGCTCGGTGAATTCATACTCTCGGCAAGAGCTGATGTGTCATTCCGAGAAGGACTTGGCAGAGGATCCGCCAGGACTGGACTTATAGAGTTGGGACATTATTTTGGAATGGTCTAGGACATAGTGCTATGTCAAGTTTTTTGCTACCTAAACCGTAATGTATACAAGTATTTTCTGGACTACATTTCATACAACTCAACCTGCGAAGAAACCTACTGAAGCTTCATCGGTTTACGGCGACTCCAAGTAACCTGATGGACTTTAATGGTTCCACGAAACGTCGTAATATTGCTGTTTTTCATTTTACTCTCTATAGACTCCACATGCGTCTCATCTACTCTAATGACTTCAATGCCTTTACAGTTTTGAAGAACACACTCCATGAAGGCATCCAAACTATGGACATCGTTTCCTTGAGCGACGTGCTTATCAGCCGTTATTAGCCGATTTTGTTAATTAAAAATTTGGCTTAAGGGAAACGACGTGCTTATGAAAAAATATTATTTCCCATGCCGTTAGAAATGCATTACGGTACCAATCATTGTTAACTTAGAATATGTAGGTATGGATAACTACATTAACTACAAGTCAGCATGGTGTAGAAAGGTGTGAGGGAAGTGGTGGTTTAAAACATATTTACTCATAAAAATAAAGCGAAAATGAAGCAAAAATAGGTCATTAGTACTTAACTGATAAAAACACCAATAATCAGAAGCAATTTTATAAGTTATAATAACTAAATAACCCACATTCAAGTCCACTCGGTGGAAATCTATCGTTTCGGTGGACGAAAGTTCCACCAAAAAGATGTCCACCCAATGGACTTTTTTCGCAAAATCATTTACACCTTGCGCTGTTTATAGGTTATGTCAAAAGCCAAGGTATATTCATAAATATTCATTGTTTAACTAGTTATTAAGAATGTTTGATGAATTTATAGTGATTTATTTACCAAAATACAATAGTAACCGGAAAGACAACTCAACTTTGACACCACCAAATATTTTGTTTAGTACTACATCAACGTTTTCTGCATACGAGTTGCGGCAAAATGGCCTCTGACAGGTATAGTACGATATTGGCTGCATTCAAATTTACGTTCCGTTCCATCATTTGACATTTACTTCATTTTAGTCAGTATCGAAAGTAATGTCCACCGGAAAGACAAAAAATGTTGTGACAAGATTAAATGATGCAAAAAGTGTGTTTTATTTCTATCAATGTTTTTAATATTTTTAACGTTAAATGGCAGACATACGTAGATTAGGAAAATATATCATTTTTGTAAAATAATAAAAACACTTATTTATTATAGGCTACATTCTATTGAAAGGTAGAATACGAACAGTCCACCGAAGTGGACAATTCGGTAGCACAGTGGTATAAAGTAAAAAATAAATAAATTTATAGTAAATCTGTTACAGTTATGGTCTAGTACGTTTCGTTTACTTTATTATTATGATGTAAAATTAAGACGCAATTATTATAAGTGTCTTAAGATTCGTATGAACAGTTTTTTTTTAGGGTTATGACAATGACCCATTTCAATGTAGATATAGACGCCTCGCGCTAGCTATAATTATTCATTTTTCTTGCGGCATAGGTTTGTTTACCAACCGCATCAAGTGCGTGAAACAGTTGAATTTGAACGAACACTAATACATAAATAAATAAAGCCGCGTCATGCGCAAATGTTTGGTTTACTGTTTTTAAATTTCGAATAGGTAGGTCACCCCGCGGCCACAGAATAAATAATAGTACTGCTGCGTTCGTGTGGGGTTGAATTATAATGTTTATTAGCCTAGGTAGGTATTGTACGTGTCCAGTCGACCTAATGACTATACAGTCGACCACACGTCGCACGTCAGTGGTAAGTGATAAGGATTTGTATAGGTATCGTTTTCATAGTTTTCGATTTCGACTTTAGCCAATAGTGATGTCAAAATTAAAATCCAAGATGGCGGCTGCGAAAATTTTCAAATTTTTCGTCATGGGTTTCGTTTTCATAGTTCTTGAGTGTGCTAAAGCCGATATTGGCGTTAAAATGTAAATCCGAGATGGTGGCTGCGAACATTTTCAAATTTTTCGTCATGGGTGTCGTTTTCATAGTTCTCGAGGATGAAGCCGATAGTGATGTCAATCATTCCTTCTAATGCGGCCCATGAGAGCAATGCAATGGTGGCCCAATGGTAACGATCCCAACTTGCGAGTTGTAGATCATGGTTTCGAACCCAGGCAGGCACTTTTTGTACATAATTTCATCACCACTACTCTCAAAACAGTGAAGGAAAATATCGTGAGGAAACCGCCTAGAACCAAAAATTCGAAGACATGTGACATCTACCAACCCGCACTGAGTCCTCGTGGTATATTACGGCCCACTCCCTCTCACCGAGAGGAGACCTGTGTCCCAGCAGTGGGAACATTATAGGCTGATTATGAATGAGATCCATTATGTTGTGAGCGAGCACGTTTCAGTGCCAGAGGTCATCACTGATGTGAGACGAGAAGATATATTACGCTCAACACCGCCGCGCGCGGCCCTTGTCCGATCAGAGCGCGGCTAGCCGCACGTGGCAGCCGCGCTCAAATGCCGCTCTATATTTGGACACACCTTTATATAGTGCCTTTATCTGTGCCTCACTCGTTTCGTATCGTTAAGTGCGGTCGCGATTTGAGTGTATTTCCCATAGTTTTATTGATATTTTCCTCGACCCCTGTTTTCTTTCTGCGGACTTCTGATCTTGCTTCTTGTACGAACCTTTGTTACCACACCGGACACGGTATGGAGAACCCCGCATAAACGTTAGACTTGAACTTGTTATTTTGGATTTTACGACCGGCCTACCGATTTCATATTGGCACCATGGATCGTTGTGTAAATTGTGGCAAAGTGACTAGAGGCTGTAGTTTACGTGGTCGTCGAGCTGAAGAACTTCAAAAATCAGCTGTTAAGTACCTATATGTAGATCGTTATGTAACCTCACTTTTACTATATCTTTTTAACTCGGAACTCAGACCGCGAAAATCCGCAAAATGTTCAGTGATGGTTTGATAATATAGTAGACAATATAATACAATATAGTGTAGTATCAATTGACACCAATTTCATCTTTTTACAACCCAGGCCATGCCCAGGCTCAAGTTTATATGGCATGGTTTCCGTCTACTTTGTCACGGATCCACAATAGAGATTGTGGCAGTAGAGATTTCAAATAAAAATATGATATAAATTTTTTCTCCATATTCATCCTCCAAAATTTTTGTAGCCATCTTGGATTTACATTTTGATTTCACTATCGACGTTAGCACCCACAAGAACCATGAAAACGATACCCATGATGAAATATTTGAAAATGTTCGCAGCCGCCATCTTGGATTTACATTTTAACGTCACTATCGGCTCTAGCACCCGCAAGAACCATGAAAACGATACCCATGACGAAAAAATTGAAAACTTTCGCAGCCGCCATCTTGGATTTTCATTTTGACTTAACTATCGGCTTTAGCATCCTCGAGAACAATGGGAACGACCCCCATGACGAAAAATTAAAAAAAATTCGCAGCCGCCATCTTGGATTTACATTTTGACCAAATTATATTGTAATATTGATATTGTAATTACAATATCAATATAACAAGTATTACAACATATTCAAGAATTGTAACATAATTCTCCTAAAGTAAGTGAGCCTACCACTTTAGCTACTTAAAATATTATTTAAATGAACGGATTAAAAATATTTAGTCGCACTACATTTACGTATATATCACGCGAGGCGCATGCGCGGCGGCGGGAGGTCAACCGACATAGGTCCTGCGTCGACGAGCGCCAGAGCGCGACTGACTTAGGCAGTTCGAATTTCGATGCACCTGATTTTATACTTACTTTAAAAAATTATTTTCGTAAATGATTGAAGGCAGATATTTTTTATTTTTTACACATATATAGTACAATCTTTCTTCTTACGTATAAAATGATTTATGTTGCCAAATGACTTTTAGGTTTTGAGAAATGACGTGTTTTTTTGTAGTCGATTTTTCGATTTTTGATTATCTTAGACGTGATTAAAATACAAGTTATTGAATTAAAAATCAAACTTTTCTCAATGCATTTTAAATTTTAGGATATGCCTCTTTGAATGAATACCATTTTACCTTCTTACTTAGTAATCTTAATTGGTGTAAGATTACTTCAAAGTTGAGCCTTCACGCGTCATCTGGAAATCGCGCTTTCGAAATCGACTGTTTTCGTAGTCAATAATCCAATTTGAACGAGTTTTTTTTAATGGACTTTAAATAAAAATGTATGATAACTACGACGATTAAAGTCAAAAGAAGCTAAAAAAATAAATTATATGACCAAAATCACTTCAAAATCTCCCAAGTTCTCGATTTACGTATGAAAAATGCAAACACGCTCTTAAAGCTTTGCACCCATCTTCCAATCACCTTGTATAATGTAGTCATGTAAAGTTTTATTATTGTTTTGACCGCTGCTTAGATCCAAGTATATTTAAATAATTTTAGGATCAGACTAAATAAAAAAAAATCAAGACATAGCACTATCAACAGTAAAGTGAAGCCGCACGTTTCGGGTTTCGAATACATGTGTGCACGTAATGAGGTGTAGTTTAATTGTAGTTTGGTGTAAATGTGAGCGTGTGAGCGTGTATGTTCAGAGGGAGACCGGTGTAGTTTTGCGCAGCATGCTTCACTGTATTGTTTGCAGCGCTATGTCTGGGTTTTTTATTTAGTCTGAAATTTTAGGCGGTTACTGCATAATTCTATTCTAACCCTATTACCCTTTACCCTTATTACCCTTTGGTACCTACTACGTTAACCTTCAAGCATAATTATTAACAATAGCAGCAACATTATTATCGTCTAAAAATGTGGATACATACATAAATTATAAAGTTATAATGAGCTTATATTCATGTAGCATGAAATAGAGAACTAACTTGCAATAGAGAACAAAATATTTTCCCGGTTTGATGAAAAAAAAAAAGTTGAAGTTTACAAAATAAATAAATAAACAAAGCACGTTTAATAGGAATCTGGTAAATTTTATTAATTAATAAAATCATTGTTTACTGTTTTTTTTCTTGTTAATAGTCACTTGATGTAATTTTATAGTTGCACTTAACGAAATACCCAATAAATAACGTCTATGTACCACTTTACATTTTCTACCACAATTATCTATAAACTACCATTTCGTAGCGTTCCCCTTAAACACACCTACAATCGGTTCAAAAAATAACCCATCCGCACGGATCTGTGAATAACGTTTTGACCTCAGAAGAACAACTAAAGCATAGAAGTAGTGCTAAAATAGCAACTGAACTCAATATATTTGTTTCATTTTGACTTATGGAGCCGCTATGATGTTAAAGAAGGACACGTATACAGAAGACGTTTCGAAATTTTGTAGGTTGTCATTCATTTTATTCTGACTAGTGATGTACCCACTAAATTTCAACGTCGATAGAATTTACAATGACATTCTTTCTTATACTGCCACGTAAAAAGAACACGTAAAATAAAGTTATAGTACACACGGCTACACATCAAGCTGTACATTCCAGTTTACACTGACCGCTCATTGTAAGGAAATCCTATACAATGCGAGATCAGCTTATACTGGAAATGTATAGCTTGATCTGTAGCCGTGCGTACCTAAAATTTTGAAGTAACTAAGCATACTTATGATCGCAATACTTAATATATTCGTTCAAAATGAAACAATACTTTATGTATGAACTAAATAGTTCGTCATCATCATCACCAAAGTCTTCCTTGGTTCCCGACAGCTCTTTATGTATTAAATCTGACCCGGCTAAACCCGAGTGTATTTAATTGCCATAATAACTGATGAGTTTATTGAAAACAAGTGGGAGACGATCGGTTTTGCAAATGTTTTTAGCAACTTACTTTCTCATATTTATTAAAATTTTAGATTACATCATAGACTACTCAACAAAGTCTAGGAAACAAG
The DNA here is from genome assembly GCA_905163495.3 of Cosmia trapezina. Taxonomy (NCBI): domain Eukaryota; kingdom Metazoa; phylum Arthropoda; class Insecta; order Lepidoptera; family Noctuidae; genus Cosmia; species Cosmia trapezina. The sequence goes on along the minus strand of LR991046.1, from coordinate 2,112,834 downwards.
GGTATTCAAAGTACCTAATAATTTTTATTTTAATACTTTTTATGTAACATACGAGTATTATTTTAAATCAGTAGAAGCGTAATTTAATAGAGCTTTGAATTATTTGATTAAATAAAATGGTTATTAGTGAAAAAATACAATTTATTATGAAAATTCAAAATGGTACCAAAGCGACAAAAACTTTTTGTACATAAAAAAATAAACAACGACCAGATAATATTTAAAATAAAAAAATAAAATGCCTAGCAACTTTAATAATCTGTTATGGCCTGTAATGTAATAAATCAAGTTTTAATTTGAACGGGATACTATTGATTGCCAATAAAATACCTTAATTATATCATATTTACCTAAATAAAAATGTTGATAAAAAATCTTACATAAATTTTATTGAGAACTGTTTGTTTTAGGAATCCTTGACACAGATGACAATAACAAATTCAGAAATAATTGGATTCCATACCGATTCAAGAAGACTGCGCTTTTGGCGAGTTCCTGGTCGCCAGAGTCGACTCCAGAATCCTCAGGAAGTTCATCCGTACCAGGGCGGAATGGGCTGGAATTCGCCTAACAGATTATTAGTTCCTAGGCATTTTATTTTTTTATTTAAAATATTATCTGGTCGTTATTTATTTTTTTATGTACAAAAAGTTTTTGTCGCTTTGGTACCATTTTGAATTTTCATAATAAATTTTATTTTTTCACTAACAACCATTTTATTTAATCAAATAATTCAAATCTCTATTAAATTACGCTTCACTGATTTAAAATAATATGTTAGCTAAAAAGTATAAAAATAAAAATTATTAGGTACTTTGAATACCCTTGTTCCCTAGACTTTGTTTAGTAGTCTATGATGACATGTAATCTAAAATTCAAATAAATATGAGAAAGTAAGTTGCTAAAAACATTTGCAAAACCAAATGTCTCCCACTTGTTTTCAATAAACTTATCAGTTATTGGGGCAATTAAATACATTCTGGTTTAGCCGGGTCAGATTTAATACATGAAGAGCTGTCGGGAACCAAGGAAGACTTTGGTGATGATGATGACGAACTATTTAGTTCATACTTAAAGTATTGTTTCATTTTGAACGAATATATTAAGTATTGGGATCATAAGTATGCTTAGTTAATTCAAAATTTTAGGTACGCACGGCTACAGATCAAGCTATACATTTCCAGTATAAGCTGATCTCGCATTGTATAGGATTTCCTTACAATGAGCGGTCAGTGTAAACTGGAAATGTATAGCTTGATGTGTAGCCGTGTGTACCTACGGTTATTATTCTTGGCAGTATAAGAAAGAATGTCATTGTAAATTCTATCGACGTTTAAATTTAGTGGGTACATCACTAGTCGGAATAAAATGAATGACAACCTACAAAATTTCGAAACGTCTTCTGTATACGTGTCCTTCTTTTACATCATAGCGGCTCCATAAGTCAAAATGAAACAAATATATTGAGTTCAGTTGCTATTTTAGCACTACTTCTATGCTTTAGTTGTTCTTCTGAGGCCGCGTCATACTATAACTTTTTATAACCAAATGAGAATTGATCTTGTGACCATGCCAAGAAAGTAAAACAAAAAGTAAAACATTTATCTTTTCCCACATCCTTTATCGTACCTAATAATAGAACGGGATTATAGGTAGTTACAGAATTCTGTTTTTAGCCTTCCTTCTATGCTTGTCTGTTGTTCTTCTGAGGTTTTGACAGTCCTACGGTTCAGAAATCAGGTTATCGTACATGTGTCAATTTCGATACGGTATCGAATCGTAACGTTGTGAATAGCTATGCTGGTCAACGATTAGTACATGTCTCTAAGTTAGATTTGCCGTGGTTTGGTGTGATTTCCGAAATCAGATTAAACCACGGCAAATCTAACTATGTAAGATGTATTGATGATTTGTACTTAAAAAATCATATTTTTTACTGTTGCGTATCATATTTTGATCAAGATACAACCTTCAAATTGCAAAAAACCCAAAAAAAAAATTGAATTTCGCGGGCTACCACTGCGCATCCCCCAAATGACTAACTCAAGTTAAAACATCAGCGTTTTATGAAAATATGTCCTAAAAATACTAAATGGCCAAGTAACTGCGACCAACTTGAAAGTAGCGCTCGCCGACCGCTGCCGTGGCACCACTCGCTTCTCTCGTTCGGCTCGCGCTCGGTTGGTCACAGTTCCAACCTAACCATGAACCAATAGGTTAGGGTGCCCTAGCTTAGTTACTGAGACCAATTCGGCATTAGAAGCCACACCAAACGCATATTATGACTAGATAAGCCATTCTGCATTACGTCTAAATGTGGGTAAATGTGGGGGGTGGAACTTCACAGGGGGATAGCTATACTATAAATTAAAGAGGTAGAGGGAAGTCAAGACGGCTGAGAGCCTTTTTATATTAAAATAACTCAGTTTCAACTTCTATCACACTCCTATCAATGCCCTAGCTAGAATCTGTCTACAAATTCTACCACCCTTGATCAAAAGCTAGTTCCGCTGCATTTTATTTATGGTTGCTTTTGGTTTGGTAGGCTTGGCAACGTTACCTGTTAAAGTCAAACTGTGGACTTTTTGGCGGGAAGTCAAACGAGGCGGTAATTTTGATTTCGCAAAAAGTTTATTATATATAAAATTATACGGAAATACCACATAAATAACATCTGACAAGACCTCGAACCACCATGAGTGTCACCAGTGGCGGTGAGGAGCCGCCAGAGCCAGGGGAAAAGAAGAAAAGAAAAATTACTGGTACTCGAAATTCTGACTCTATAAATAAATACAATATTTTTACTAAACCAAACTATAAAAGATTGTTTATAGAAAATACGAGTTCAGAATACGTAGTATACGTCGAGTCGACAGAACAGGAGAAGGTAGGGAATAAAAATCCTATCACACTCACCAACATAATATCAGACAATGTTAAAGGAGTCCTAGGTGTACATAGAGTAAATGCGCATAAAATAGGAGTAACATTTAGAAAAGCGACTGCGGCCAATAATTTTCTAAAAATGGAAGAGTTCCTGTGGAGGAATAAATTTAAAGCATTCATACCATCCTATCTGACAGAAAGGATTGGTGTATTGAGGTTTGTGCCCAAAGAACTTTCCAACGAAGATATATATAAAAATATAGTGTGTGACTCTGAAGTAATATCAATTAAGAGATTCATGCGTAAGGTAGAAGGAAAATTAGTGCCTCTGAATACAGTTGCTGTCACCTTTGCATCGACATCTTTACCGCAATACGCCTACATACAACTATTTAGATACGAGGTGAAAACATACATACCACCACTATTGCAATGTTATAAGTGTCTTAAATTTAACCACTCTGCTAAGACTTGCAGAGGCGAGCAAAACTGCTCTTCTTGTGCTGGTCGTCACTCCTACAAAGAATGCGATGTCGAAGAGATCACATGCATCAACTGCGCAGGTAATCATCTTGCCATTTCACGAGACTGTCCCATTAAAAAACAAAAAATTGAAGAGAAAAAGGCAAAATTTCTGCAGCAATCGTATGCCACTGTTGTGAAACCAACCCCTACATTTAATGAGAAATCTTTCCCTGTTTTACCCAAGGTTACTGATAAGGCTAAAACTAATGAAACTTTAGATATTAAACAAGTAGCAAATAATGATATTATAATTAACGCAATTGTTAAATCGTTGGTTGCATTAGGAAACAAGAGTGACTCTGATGGACCACTCACACATAAGAAAATAAAAGAAATATTTTTATCAAATTTAATTTAAACATGGATAATTATCTAAATATTTTACAGTATAATATACAAAGTTTACAGAGTAAAAGAAGCCTATTACAAAATTTATTAATTGAAAAAAATATAGATATCTGTCTTCTTAATGAGACTTGGTTCAAATCTAATTCTATAATTCCACACTTTCCCACATATAATTTAATCCACAAAAATTCCATAAATTCTCACAATGGAGTAGCCATTTTGGTGAATCATCGTTTAAAGTACAAAGTAGTTAATACACACTTCTCAGAATCGATTCAAAACTTATGTATCACTATAGAAACACAATTTGGAGCAATGGCAATACTTTGTGTGTACAGCCCTCCAAGTATCAGGTTTGACTCGGCAAAGTTAAAGGACATAATCAATAACATACCCAAACCTTGTATAGTTATGGGTGATTTTAACGCTCATAACATAGCCTTTGGATGCCATAGTGATAATAATAGAGGTAGATGTTTATATAATATAATTGATGAATTTGACTTATGTATTTTGAATGATGGATCACCAACAACTGTTCCATATCCTAATAGACAAGCTTCAGCGATAGATCTTGCCCTTGTTAGCTCTTCAATAGCTCATTTATGTAACTGGTATGTTCATGACGATCCCATGGGTAGCTATCATCTTCCAACCTTACTTGAGATCAACATTCAGCCATCTATGTATGACACGTCACCTCCTGTGGATCAAGAGAAATATATTTATAGCAAGGCAGATTGGGACGAATATTATAGCCTATCAGAAACTTGTTTTTCCCACTTGGACTTAATAAATGATTCTCCTTGCAATGCATATAACCATTTTATAGAAACATTAAATGATTTAAGGAATAAAACAATTCCACATCGAAAAGTAGGTGCAAACACAGCTATTAAAAAACCAGTACCATGGTGGAATAAAAATTGTAGTGACGCTGTCGCAAAATCAAAAGATGCATTAAAGTATTATTTTTCTCAACCCAACATTGAAAACTGGATAAGATATAAAAAACTAGATGCAAAAAAGAAAATAATTCTGAAGGAAGAAAGTTCTTCTTCTTGGCAAAATTTATGTAGCAGCTTCAATAGGTTAACTCCAGTTTCTAGGATATGGGGATACATTAAAAAATTTAAAAAAATTGGAACAAATCGAAACAAAAACATCAATGATGAGTGGGTTCCAAGTTTTTTAGATAACTTAGCAGATTCTACTGAAATAGATGATAATAGGTGTGAGTATTTGTTCGAAAATGCTACAGAAAATGATGTAAATATATTTCTCAAGAACAATTTCACTATGGAAGAGTTCAAAACATCTTTAAAGAGTAGGAAAGATACTACACCGGGATTGGATGACATACCTTACATGTTAATAAAAAAATTACATTTAAATGCACAAACAACATTACTTAATATTTATAACAAACTATGGAATGAATTAGTAATACCCGAGTCTTGGAAAACGCAGTGTGTCATTCCAATTTTAAAACCTAATAAACCTGTAGGTAGTGCTTCTTCTTATAGACCTATTTCCTTATCATCTTGTCTGGGTAAACTCTTTGAAAATATGTTGAAGTTAAGATTAGATTATTTTGTTGAATCTCAAAACTTAATTCCTCCTATACAGTTTGGCTTCAGAAAAGGTAAAAGTTGCTCTGAAAGCCTTGTATCTTTATTATCAGATGTAAAACAGGTTAAATTAAGTCACTCTAATGCAATCTGCGTGTTTTTAGATGTAAAAGGTGCTTTTGACAATGTAAATATAGAAGAACTCATTCAAATATCTCACGATATTGGTATACCTGGTCATGTTCTAAAATGGCTTTATTCTTTTTTAAACAATAGAACTGTATTTGTTAAATATAATAATAAATTGCATGGACCTAGGATTGTCAACAAAGGCACAATGCAAGGGGCAACTTTGTCACCTTTACTTTATAACTTATACACTTCTGAAATACTAAAATATGTAGATGTCCCAGGTGTAAATATCCTGCAATTTGCAGATGACTTGCTTTTGTACAGCATAAATCAAAACATAGATATAGCAATGGCTAATATCAATAAGGCTTTGTCTCAATTATACAGATATTACCATAGTAAACTTAAATTAGAAATTAGTCCAGAAAAGAGTTCAGTTTTAGTTATCAGTAAAAATGTAAATACTCCTAGCAATATTAAAATTTCATACAATAATGTAGAAATTCCTGTTGTTAAGCAGCACAAATTCCTAGGCGTCATTATTGATGATAAATTAAAGTTTGATGAACATATTAAGCATATAAGTAACAAAGCACTGAAAGGTATTAATCTATTGAGACATTTAGCAGGAAGTTTTTGGGGATCTGACCCCAAAGTTATGAGTATGCTGTACAAAAGTATAGTGAGAAGCCATTTTGATTACAGTAGTTTAGCTTACATGAATGCCAATAGCACCTTGTTACGAAAATTAGATGTAATTCAAAATATGGGACTGAGACTTATTTGTGGTGCTATGCGCTCCACACCTATTAATTCATTAGAAGTTGAGACATGTATACCTCCCCTGACATTACGAAGGTTGTTGTTGGCTGAGAGATTTTTATTAAAAGTCATGGCATCAGATGATAATCCTTTACTAAAGAAACTAACAATACATCCTGAAATCTCACAGTCAATTGCTCCCAATGCCATTTCTGCTTCTTCCTTGGTTGGTGGAACTCTACCTGAAATGCCAACAATATTTGGACATGTAAATAAGAATTCACAAGATATTGTTAAAAACAATATTTGGCCTATATACAAAATTCCTTATAATGGTATTATTAACAGCTTTGCAATCCATTTTGACACGGTGCACAATGAATTTGATTTTTTACAGTTTAAAGACAATAGACCAGAACATTATATTATATACACAGATGGATCTAAATCAGACCATAATGTAAATGCAGCTTTCTATGATCCACAGCTAGACTTCACTAAATGTATCAAATTAAACAGGGTGTGTAGCATTTTCACTGCAGAATGCTATGCAATTTATTGTGCACTGCAGCATGTAAATAGTCTTGTAAATAATGTACATAATATTTTGATAGTTACAGACTCCAGAAGTGTTTTGTCTGCTCTACATAATGTAAATATTTCTTTTAAGTTAAATTATATTATTTGTAATATTAGACTTATAATCCAAAAACTAGTTGATAACTATATTAAAGTAGAATTTGTATGGGTACCTTCACACAGTGGCATTCGTGGAAATGAGGTAGCTGACACAGCGGCCCGTTCAGATCATGATGAGGATCGATCGGAGTTGCTCAAGGTTCCATTCACTGATTACTACAGCCTTTTTAAAAAACTTAATAGACACTTATGGAAGGAGTATTGGGACATAACCCTGGAAACGAAAGGCAGATGGTATGCTGAAATACAAAATGAATTACCGATTAAACCTTGGTATCATAACTTCAAATACATCACAAGAAGATTTATAACTATTATAGCACGCATGAGATTGGGACATTGCTTAACACCAGCTCACCTGAATAGGATTCGCATAATTAACAATAGTCGATGTAATCATTGTGGAGCAGAGGATGCTGATTTGGATCATGTTATCTTACAGTGTTCAAGTTTTAACATTCAACGTTTGATTTTGGTCAGTGAATTGAGTGAATTAAATGACAATGACAATGACATTGAAAGTGAACATCAACCGTCACAAAGTGTTCCCCGCCGCGTTCAGGATTTGTTAGAAAATAAGAAATATTTTAGTGTGTTATATAAATATATTTGTAATACTATAGAAAAAATTTAATTAATTTTGTTATTTATATGTCTAGGTTTGTATGTTTAGTATGAAAATAACGATGTTAACATAATATCACTGAGATGTACCCACGCAACCCGAAAGGGTGGCCAGTTGGTAATAATGAACAAAACTATTGATGTAAAAACTGATTAATATGTTAATGTTATTTACTGAAGTGAAACTCGTGCCTTATTATTACCATTGTATTGTAATATTACCATTTATGTATGCGACTGAAAGACTTGTATCTATGGTCATGAATAAAAATATTAAAAAAAAAAAAAAAAAAGTCAAACTGTCAAGTACTAAAGTTGTCAACGTCAAGTCGTCAACTGACAACTGTCCATGGAGGAATTGAACGTGTGGTGTGTGGTGTGACTGGTGTGTTTTGCTGTGAAGTACTTTAACGAAATAAACGTATATTTATGTAGTAGATGGTGAGGGACTAATAAACTAATTTCGGTCAGTGGGTCGTCTTAGGGGGGGAGTTACCTGGACTGTCTGGACTGGAGTACCTACGAGTGACAAAACAAATTGACCATTTTATAATCTCAATATCTTGGTAGATTACTAGAAGAAGACGTCGTATTCGTATTAATAATATACAACAAGCCTTCCTCGTTATTTGTACGCAAGGCAACTGTGTTTCTCTATAATATAAATGTAAAGTTGAACGAAATAACACGAGTGATACTTTTTGAGATAAAAGATGGAAAAACTGCCAATGTGTAGGATATGTTTAGCGAAGAGTGTTCGCATGCATGTAGTAGTCAACAGGAACTTGCACGAATTGTATGAGAAGTTGACGGATATTCCAGTAAGTTGATATTTATAATTAGAATTATGTAAATTACCTATGGTATTAAATTTGTCTTCTTTGCAAAGATTCATACTAGCTACCTCAGCCTCAGAGTAAATAAAAAACCCAGACAGCGCTGCAAACAATACAGTGAAGCATGCGCAAAACTACACCTTGCTCTGTGCATACACGCTCACACACACACATTTACGCCAAACTACAATTAAACTACACCTCATTATGTGCACACAAATGTTTATGAAACCAGAAATGTGTCGCCTCACATCCCTGTTGACTGCACTATGTTTTGGATTTTTATTTAGCCTGAGCTCCTACAAGAACTTTTGTCTCAGGGAAATCACTGATATTGGTGAAGAAAAACGGCTTTAAAAATAAATATGTATTTTAAGTCATGCTCATTTCTTCTCCGTAAGATTCGCACAGAAAACAATAAGGATAAGAAAATACCTGTATACTTATCCTTAGTATATAGGTATTTTCTTCATAAAAACAAAGTAGTGTAAGACAAATTATCTTGCAGTTTGTAACTGAAGACCGTAGACCAATTCTTGCTTGTTTCTTCTGCTACGCTAAACTAAAGCAATGCTACCAATTACTGAGACAATGTCTAGAAGCTGAAGAGCTGTTCGCTCAGATGATGTATGAGGATTATGAGGTGAGGTATTCTTCAACAACCATTTATTCTCATAATTTCTAAATTCAGTGTAATATGTAAGTGATTTCATATCTATTGTGTCTGGATTTAACCCCAGCTTTATCATTGAGTGTTATTACTATGTTAAATACCCCACATAATACTGCTACTTCTGCATGAAACTTGTATGTGGCAGTTTGATAACAGTCCTCTCTCATGTTGGTACAGTTGTTTTATCTCACGAAAGCGGGTGAGCCATACTTGTAGATGTAATGCGTATAGACATGCGCTCTTGTGTGCGTACCTGCAGTTAGCGCGCTCCCAAGCTTGCGCACACAAAGACAATGTGCGTGTAACATTTACACATACAAGTATGGCTCGCCCGCTTTCGTGAGATAAAACAACTATACAATCTATGCAACTCTCCCTTTGGATCCTCAATATCTGGGGGCTCTTTTGAATGACTTTAGTATAATGAAGAAAGGTTTATGGTCACCAGAATGTATGTTTTCCTAATACTATAATCATCTTTTTACAGCCTAATTCTTTAATAAACCAAAACCACTTAGAGTTTTGCAGTGGGTTTATTATATCTCCAATAGAGAACATAAGTATAGTTGATGAATGTCAAACAGAAAGCATTGCTGTCAAAGAAGAATTACCAGCTGTTTGTGAGGGACTAGATGATATTATTGAGCCAAAGGAGGAACATCAAAGTGATGGTATGTTTTTAAGAACAAAGTTAATTAATAAAGATATAATCTATTTATTTTATTTATTTTATATTGATGATAAGTATTTTGAACCACTTCAAAGTTTTGGTAGTGTTTAGTTACATTCAACTTGACGCTAACCACATTACATTTGCAATACGACAATCCATACTATCCATTCTAATATTAGGTCTTTACCTATGAAATTGCCGTTCTGCAGTACTGGCCATTTCAAATTAAAATAATTTTTGTTTGGATAAGAATTCTAATTTCAAATTAATTATATTTTAAAAACATGGATTTTTTTTTCCAAAAGTAGTCATTTGTTTATTGATTAGTGTTACATTTTCATCGCATTTCAGTCTTTTTCGTCATCATGGATACGTTAAAAATTCGAGTAATTATGGAATATGAGTACCGTCGTGGCAGCAACGCGGCACAAGCGGCACGCAACATCAACGACGTTTACGGAGCTAACACTACAAACCAACGCACCGCCTGTTATTGGTTTGCTCGCTTCCGTTCTGGAAATTTCGACCTGAAAAATGAACCTCGCGGTCGTCCGAAGACTTTGGTCGACAATTACGAATTAAAGGCGATTGTGGAAGCTGATGATACACAATCTACGGCTGAATTAGCAGCAGCTTTCGACGTTAGCGTCAAAACAATATTGGTCCATTTGCGTCAAATTGGCAAGGTAAAAAAGCTTGACAAATGGGTGCCCCACGAACTCAATGATCGCCAGCGCGAAGTACGCCTCGAGACGTGCCTTGCACTGCTCAACAGACACACAAATGAAGGAATTTTGAACCGCATTGTTACCTGCGATGAAAAATGGATTCTGTTTGATAACCGCAAGCGCTCAGCAAGTTGGTTGGATCCTGGTTCAGCACCTAAACAATGCCCTAAACGAAAACTTACCCCATGGTCACTGTTTGGTGGTCTAGCGCCGGTGTGATTCATCACAGCTTCTTACCAAACGGGGTGAGCATTACTGCAGATGTGTACTGTGAAGAACTGAACACAATGATGGAGAAGCTGGCACATCTCCAACCAGCATTGGTCAATCGCTCGTCTCCGCTGCTCCTGCACGACAACGCGCGACCTCGTACTGCACAGCAGACGGTCTCCAAGTTGCAAGAACTGGGGTTGGAAGTTCTCCGTCATCCGCCCTACACACCAGACCTTGCGCCTACAGACTACTACTTTTTCCAGAATTTGGATAACTTCTTGGCGGGAAAAAAATTCAATACCCGAGAGGCAGTACAAAATGCCTTTGAAGAATTTGTTGCCTCCCGACCAGCTGATTTCTTTAAGAAGGGCATCAATAAACTGCCACTGCGTTGGCAAAGATGCATTGATTGCATGGGTGATTACTTCGAAAAAATACATGAAAAAATTTCGTTTAAATTTTTTCATACAAAACGGCAATTTCATAGGTAAAGACCTATTATTATAAATTCGAAAGTAACTCTGTCTATCTGTCTGTCTGTGTGTTACCTTTCACGCCTAAACCACTGAACGGATTTCGATAAAATTTGGCAAGGCTATAGATGGTATCCTGGGGACGGAAATAGGCTACTTTTTTTTTTCAAAAATAATCCTACAGGGGGTGATATAGGGGATGAAAGTTTGTATGGGAAACTCAGTATTTCTTAAGTTAGGGATGTGAAAATTAAAATGTATGCTTTTGATAGGAAATAAAGAAATATGCGGTTCAGCGTTTTTGAAAAATCATCCCCTAAGGGGGTAAAATAGGGGTTGATTTTAAAATTTACAAAACTGCATGGATTTCGACAAAATTTGGCAAGGCTTTATATAGCATCCTGGGGAAGGCCATAGGATACTATTTTTTTTCAAAAATAATACTACAGGGGGTGATATAGGGGATGAAAGTTTGTAAGGGAAACCCAGTATTTCTTAAGTTAGGTATAACAAATTTATGCTATTGGTAGGAAATTAAGAAATATGCGGTTCAGCGTTTTTGAAAAATCATCCCCTAAGGGGGTAAAATAGGGGTTGATTTTAAAATTTACAAAACTGCTCGGATTTCGATAAAATTTGGCAAGGCTTTATATAGCATCCTGGGGAAAGACACAGGCTACTTTTGGTCTTAAAAAATAATCCTACAGGGGTTGATATAGGGCATGAAATTTTGTATGGGAAACTCAGTATTTCCTAAGTTAGGGATGTGAAAATTAAAATGTATGCTTTTGATAGGAAATAAAGAAATATGCGGTTCAGCGTTTTTGAAAAATCACTCCCCTAAGGGGGTAAAATAGGAGTTGATTTTAAAATTTACAAAACTGCACGGATTTCGACAAAATTTGGCAAGGCTTTATATGGCATCCTGGGAAAGGACATAGGATACTTTAAAAAAAAATACTACAGGGGGTGATGTAGAGGATGAACGTTTGTAAGAGAAATCCAGTATTTCTTAAGTTAGGGATAAGAAATTTATGCTTTTGGTAGGAAATTAAGAAATATGCGGTTCAGCATTTTTGTAAAATCATCCCCTAAGGGGGTCAAATAGGGGTTGATTTTAAAATTTACAAAACTGTACGGATTTCGATAAAATTTGGCAAGGCTTTATATAGCATCCAGGGGAAGGACACAGGCTACTTTTGGTCTTAAAAAATAATCCTACAGGGGGTGATATATGGGATAAAAGTTTGTATGGGAAACTCAGTATTTCTTAAGTTAGGGATGTGAAAATTAAAATGTATGCTTTTGATAAGAAATAAATAAATATGCCGTTCAGCGTTTTTGAAAAATCATCCCCTAAGGGGGTAAAATAGGGGTTGATTTTAAAATTTACAAAACTGCACGGATTTCGACAAAATTTGGCAAGGCTTTATATTTATATAGCATCCTGGGAAAGGACATAAGATAATTTCAAAAACAATACTACAGGGGGTGATATAGGGGATGAAAGTTTGTAAGGGAAACCCAGCATTTCTTAAGTTAGGGATATGATATGTTTTCCACGTGAACGTTCCCATGGGATATTTTCCGACATCCACGCGGGCGAAGCTAGTTATCGATACATGCATAATCAGCCTGTATTGTTCCCACTACTGAGACAGAGGACTCCTACCAATGTTGGTAGATGTCACATGTCTTCGAATTTTTGGTTCTAGGACATGCCGGTTTCCTCACGATGTTTTTCTTCACCGCTTTGAGAGCAGTGGTGATGAAATAATTTACACAAAGTAAAGCGCTTGTTGGGTTCGAACCTACGACCTACAACTCGTAACGCAAATAACCCAGTTAATAACAAAATCAAACATCGCAAACGCGCATGTCACTACAATTTTTTTATATGTTAGTCTGTACCCAAGTTTGCAACACTGAAAACCCTAGTGCTACTCCCATAGTGCTCGAAAAACTGCGAAATTTTGGCACTTGTTTCAGGTTTTTTGAAAAATATACCTTAACACGTTGGCGGACAGTACTATCTCACTGGTTGCGGCTACTGAGACACTACCTGCTTATTTTCATACATTGCCCACGGGCGTAGTGTCACAACGCATGGTATTTTGCGTAAAAACTTGAACGTGTGCGTGGAGGTACTTTCTTTGACGGAACGACAAAAATTGTGTAGTGACAGTACGAAAGTCTTAGGGCCCTCGCTCACGGCGACTTTTTGTAGCGACACTGTCGCGCGTTTACGAAATGCGCGACTGCATCGCTACTAACGTGCGTTAGTCGCATTTGCAACGCGCTACTGACGCGCTACAGTATCGCGACTGTATCGATGCAAACGCGCGACCGTGTCGGACGACATCGGGGAGAGAACGGAGGAAGGGTGGCGCGTGAGTGGAGAACCGAGCTTTCGTTGCCTACGCTTCGGCTGCTTATGTAAAAGCAGCACCAAAGACAACGTGACTAATGTTGCCTCAACGGAGTCCATCTTGCAACTGTAGCGATCGCAGGTATTTTTGTGCCGTTACTGAATTGCGTTTGCATCGCGACAGAAGCGCACCAGTATCGCGTTTGCATCGCGACTGAATCTGGGCCCGTGGGCGAGGGCACACAGCTAGCGACCGCTTCGCGACTGTATCGATGCGGACGCGCGACAGCATCGCTACTGCATCGCTACAAAAAGTCGCCGTGAGCGAGGGCCCTTAATTATACCTGTGGTGACAGTGCAACATGCCGTTCTTTATGATAGTATGGAAAATTTGTCGTCGTGTGGCGTACTGATTTTATGCAAGTAAAAACTCATACGTCGACAGGCGTACTGTCGTATGACTTTTAGCTACCTAGACGTCTGTGGTTGTTACTGTCCGCCAACGTGTTTTTAAGTATCTTTGTTCATATTTTGGTGACGCAAACTAAATTTGGAACAAATTAGACCCAAACTCAATCACTCTAGGACTATTGGTTGCGAAGATACAGCTAGTCAAAGATGGGCACTTTAAAAAAAAAAAGAAAAATTATCGATAGGGTCAATTGCCGAGACACACCGGCTGAACTAATGGTCCTAGAGAAAAGTCATCCGGCTGAACTAATTCAGCCGGTACGTGTCTTGGCAAATTACCTATCGAGAATTTTTAATTTTTTGGAAAAAAGCGCCCATTTTGACCAAACATGAAATCGCGAAAAAAAAATCAGCTGTTCAGTACATTTTGACGAGTTATGCGAACATAAATGTACTGAACAGCTGATTTTTTTTCGCGATTTCAGGTTTGGTCCCATAGTAAAAGTTGTTCATAATGATGACTACAATGACCCCTTAAGAGGTTTTGCGCATTTAACGTTACACGTTTTATATTAAACTTACGTATAATAAAGAAATCATGACGTTTTGTCAAGTCGTAAACACCATACGAAGCAGGGGCGGCTCGCTAGTTGATAATACAAGAGTAATACTGTTGACTGTTGTTGTTTACTTACAGAGCTAGAACCGGACAAGTTAGACAATAGCGGTCTAGATGTAGCAGATACACCACCACACCAATATGAGTCAGATTTAGATGATGTACCTTTAATGGAGTTTAAAACTGAAGTGGAAGAAGAACAAGAAGTATCTAAGAAGAAACGAAGAGCCAGGGAGACGAAAAGTAAGTATTAGTTAGTTAATCTATAGGTAAGCAAACAGGCCAGTGGTTCCCCTGACAGGAAGTGGTTAGCGTTACCTGAAGAGTGTACCCGCTTGGATGTTCAACCCATAGGATTGTATCTCGAAGTCACAAGAGATAAACTAGGACCAACGTAGTTAAATCAAAAAATTACTTTTAAAAAAGTAAAAACCGAATAAAATAAGTTTCAATAATTGGGTAATTCTACGATAAGTGGACATGCGCACGGCAATCAATATAAAATAGCTTTTCTATTTTATATCTTGTCATTTTATTTATAGCAGCATGAGGAACAGGGTATCAAGTTCACTCATCCTCCATAAAAAAGGGAGGATCCTCCGACCAGACGGGTGTCGTGTCTGGTGGGCTACTGCCCGACGGTTGATGTCGGGACGTTGTATATATGCTACTCGCGCGGTAAACTCTGATTGCGCGATGCAGGTTGCGTGACGTCATGTCATTGTGATGCGTAGTTCGTATGTGGCGATGTAGATGCCGCCACATATTCAATAAATCGCAGGGTCTTAATGTATTTTATCCATAGCACTGGTTAAATGTCTAATTTAAGCATAAAATTCAAATTCAAATGTTTGTTGCTCAACACAGTACATAATCATACACACACCCCCACACGCAGCGACACTACTGGTTTCTATGTAACTATGAAAACGCCTCTGAAGACGGCGACATTACCGCCTGCTGCTACGATCTAAAAAGGAATTTCTGATTCATCAAGCAAAGTGCTATTATTTTGATTCGTGTGCATGTCAATCTTCTTCCAACATTGTACTTACCAGCTTTATAAACACAGGGGCGACCGTTGCGAAGAAACCAAAACTAGACACACGAAGAACAGAACTAGACGCAATAACAGCCGAGCAAACGGAAAAAGACAAATCAGAATCGAAAATTATCCAGACAACTGAAAAACGTACGTCCGAACCTGGCACTTATTTCAAAGAGCCTTACAAATGTGATCTTACACAACTTACTCGTACACAAATCAGTGAAAGCCCTTACAAGTGTGATGTATGTCAGCGTAGTTTTAGTAAAAAGAGAGCTTTAACAACACATATTCGTATTCACACCGACGAAAAACCTTTTAAATGTAATGTATGTGAACGTAGTTTTATTCAAAAGGTTAATTTAACAACACATATTCGTATACACACTGGTGAAAAACCTTATAAGTGTAATGTATGTCAGCGTAGTTTTATTGACAAGGGTACTTTAACAAAACATATTCGGATACACACTGGTGACAAACCTTTTAAATGTAATGTATGTGAACGTAGTTTTATTCAAAAGGTTAATTTAACAACACATATTCGTATACACACTGGTGAAAAACCTTATAAGTGTAATGTATGTCAGCGTAGTTTTATTGACAAGGGTACTTTAACAAAACATATTCGGATACACACTGGTGACAAACCTTTTAAATGTAATGTATGTGAACGTAGTTTTATTCAAAAGGTTAATTTAACAAAACATATTCGGATACACACTGGTGACAAATCTTTTAAATGTAATGTATGTGAACGTAGTTTTATTCAAAAGGTTCATTTAACAAAACATATTCGTATACACACTGGTGAAAAACCTTATAAGTGTGATGTATGTCAGCGTAGTTTTAGTGCAAAGAGTACTTTAACAAAACATATTCGTATACACACTGGTGAAAAACCTTATAAGTGTGATGTATGTGAACGTAGTTTTAAGTACAGAAGTAATTTCACAGAACATATTCGCATACACACTGTTGAAAACCCTTAGGGGCCGAGTCTTGTACGGGCTCCCCGCAGTCCCCGCATTCATCCTACCTAGCGTAATTATTAAACAACTAGCTCACCCGACAGACGTTGTCCTGTCTTAGCTGTCAATGTTCTAATGTAAACGTGTGAAGTTCAAATAGTCGTTAAGTTTTCTGAAATTTTAAAATTTTCTGCGAAATTTTCTTAATTTTTCAATAATAAACACAACATAAAAGAATTAGCGAAATTGATCCATCCGTTCACGCGTGATGCTATGACCGAGGCAAATAGGTATTTATTTATTTATTTATTTAATCTTTTCGCACTAAAACCTGTACAAAGACGGACTTAATGCTTATGCTTTATGCTTTATTTTTATTTTATTTAAAAAGGAACACCAACAGCTTCTGTATACAACACATCAATTAATAGTAGCTAAAAAGTAATAGGCTTATACAGTTGCCAATAACAGGTGAACCAACATTCTCAAATACAATGATAACAGCTTATGCTTATTTATTTTTATTTATTTAATAACAACCAACGTATACTAACAGTTTTCACCACACATACAAGTTATCGGTCAATAGGTACTTTTGGTTTCGGAGCGTGAGAAACCTTACTTAAATACTAAACACTCAGGATTTTGACTGAGGATATTACTCGGTACTCTGCTATCAAGCAGAGTACCATACCTATGAATTTAACCCCCATATATTATGTTCTACGATTTTTTGTAGTTTTTGAGTTATTTTGGATCCCACAATTTCCATATCAACAGTAGTGGTTAAAGATAGAAAAATTATATCTTTTTTTTGGGTCAACTTTAAACAATAATGTACTAAATAGGGCATTATTTGCTGAAATCGGTTGTTGAAAGTGAAAATCTTTTTCTTGTGATTTTCATATTTTATAATTTATTCTACATAATAAAAACATATATGATACCTGAGTTCTGCGTAAACCTAGAGGAATAGTAAATATCAGGATTGACAAAAATATTCAAAGATAATAATAAATTATAAAATATGAAAATCGCAAGATTTCAGATTTTCACTTTCAACGACCGATTTCAGCAAATAATGCCCTATTTAGTACATTATTGTTCAAAGTTGACCCAAAAAAAAAGATATAATTTTCTAAAGCCATCATCTCGAATATCAGGAAACATATCGAAAAAAAATTATAACTCGAAAACTACAAAAAATCGTAGAACATACATGGGGGTAAAATCGATAGGTATGGTACTCTGCTGTCAGCTCGCACTGGCTTGACACCTTAAAAGAAACATCCTGTATCGATAGGTATTTGAGACGGTCGGAAAGTTGCTCTACTAAGTATTCTTCAATATTTATTTATATTTGAATGGTAGGGGCTTGGATCTGGGTGTCAGTTTTCCGTGGTTGTGTGTGTTCCGCAGTATCCCTGACAAAGAAGATTTGAGTGCTGAGTGTGAAGCGTTATTTTGAAGGTTAAAAGAATCATCATCTTCCTGCCCTTATCCCATGTTACTTGGGGGTCGGCGCAACACGTCTTCTTCCATTCTCGCCTGTCAACCGTCACGCTATCATTCACTCCCTTCTCTTTCATATTGCTACGAGCTGGGGTTCGGGATAAATAAATTGTATACCAATTTACACCAAAAACACACTTCAATGAAATAATCACAAATACAGTAATCAAAAACAAGTAACAAGTAAGTAAAATTGAACGACTGAATCGAACGTAACGGGTTGAACACGAGTGAAACGAGTGCTGTGATTTTAAATTCTATTTTGCGTAAAAAACAAATGAATGTTAGAGAGAAATATACTGTGGTGTGTCTTCTGAAACTATTTATGTGATTGTGAAATCAAAACTAAAAAATAATAAGTGATAATCAAGTTATTCTCGAAAACAAATATAAAAATTCAAATAACGAACCATAAAGAAAAAACACAGTGTCGCGTAATTGGAAAGGACCGCGTTCTGTGTCGATCTGTGTCTTACCGTGTCACCGCGGCAGGCGACCGCAGCGGTAAGCTCCGCCCACCAGCACTGTGTCGCACAGTAAACGACTGCTGGAAAGGATCGCGTTCTGTGTTGATCTGTGCCGACCCATATCTACTACTAAGTGACTCGCGCCATATTTATCATGTCTAACAACTCTGACTTACAATTGTTTTCACTAGAAACTGATAACGTGTAACCATTAGAAAACATCAAAGCAAAATAAACATAAGTACAGAAAATTCTTTTGCATCCTTGTCAGTGGACGATGACAACGAATACCCATCTATTACGTCTTACGACAAACATAACACAAGTTGCCCTCAGTTACAACTTAATGAAAATGAAAATGAAACAATAACAGAATTAGGGACATTAGTTAATGCCTTGCGAAGAAAATTGGCTTCTGCGGATAGTGAAATTGAAAACTTATTAACGGAGAATTTTTCACTTAAAAATATCATAATTAACCATGAGAAAGTTATAAAAAATCTAAAAAAAATATGTACACCTAAAAGAGTTTCAACCCTAACTAAGAAGAAAAGTATAAATAAAGGCAAACTGAATTTTTCCTTTGAAGAAGATTACTTGCTCCAAAAGCAAAATAAAGGCGAGAATAACAGCAAAAATGCAACGCCTAAATCTGAAATAAAAACACAAAAGCTAAGCAACAAACGTACCACAATGAAAAAACAACAAACAATTACTTTATGCACCACAAACACTAAACAAAATAAAACAACTCAAAGGACAGAAATAGAGGGTAATGTGAAATCTACGAGGAATAGGTTAAGCATTGTTAGTGCTAACAAAACAAATAATATTCTGTCTATCGCAGAAGAGACATTTCAAAACTTACAGATCTGTCACTATGTGTCTCCGAAATGCGGATTGTTACAACTTATCAGCAATTTGCATGAAAAAGTTGTGGATTACTCGTTTAACGATTACTGCGTAATTTTGATTGCAGAAGAAGATTTTCAAAAAACTAAAAACTATGTAGAAATCATAATAGGATTAAGGAAAACGCTGGAAAAAATTCAGCATACAAATATTATTTTGTGCCTACCTACATTCAAGCTAAGTGATTATTCGACGATGTTCAACTGGCGTATCGAAACGTTTAACAACTTACTTCATTTAGATTTACTGTCACATAATTATGTAACAGTACTAGACTCCAACTTAGACTTACTCTACGATTTTACTATGTTTTCAAAATATACTAGAAAATTAAATAACAGAGGAATGACAAATATTTTTCAAAATTTACTGTTACTTATAAATAATAATAATCACTAAATGTCACCACTTGAACTTGAACCTGATCACAATTGAATTTAAACACGAATGCGGTCACACGTACCCAGTTTTTTCTTTGATCACATGTATGTTATGCATCAGAATATTGCCGGACTTGTAAATAAATCTGATCTATTAACCGTGAACATTCAGGAGCTGTTAAGCAAACAAATAATTGTAGATGTTATATGCATAACCGAGCATTTTATAATGTCGGGCCAGGAACATCTTCTTTATATACCTAATTATAGGCTCGCTGCATGTTATGCAAGAGGCAACATAAAACGCGGTGGGGCCTGTATTTTAGTTAGAAAGGGTCATGAGTATATAGAATTACCCGACATAATGAAATACTCGGTTTCAGGAATAATAGAATGTTGCGCCATTAAAATGACACAACATAATTTAATTATATTATGTATCTATAGACCGCCCAACCTGTCTAATTTAAGTAAATTTTACGAAAATTTTGATGCTATTCTAAAAAAAATATGTACTAATAGTCACACTAAAATAATTATATGCGGCGATTTTAATATAGATGTTTTAAAAAATAACAGAATTACTTTGGAATTTAAATGCTTTCTCTTAAGTTACAATCTTATTTTGGAAATTAATGAAGCGACACGTCCTATTAGTAATTCCTGTTTAGATAATTTTGCACACAATACCAGACAAAAATGTCATTGTCAAGTAATAGACTTCGGTCTATCTGATCATACAGCTCAATTAACTAAGATAAAAGTGAATAAATCATGCATAATTAAAACTTGGAGAACTAAGGTCCGAGATACGTGTAAAGGAAATCTCATTCAATTTAATAACTATCTGCAAAATCTATCGTTTTCTGACGTATATAACACAGAGGATTCGAACAAAGCATATGATAATTTCTTTGAAACATTTAAGCTCATGTATGACTTATGTTTTCCCTATAAACTAGTGACAATAAAATCAGAAAAGCCAATTAAGTTGCTATCGCGTGGCATAAGATTATGCAGTAAAAGGCAACGAAATTTACTGTGGAAACATAGACTGAGGCCGTCACCAGAAAATAAAAACGCTTTTGTTAATTACTCGAAGAGATTTAAAAAAATAATTAAACTAACTCAGAATGCCCAAAATAATTACTTGATCAAAAACTCGAAGAATAAGGCAAAAACCTCATGGCAAATAATAAATAACAGCAAAATGAATAGGGAACCAATCTCACAGATAACGAATAATAACCAGACAATAACGGATCCGAAAGAAATAGCAGAGTCTTTCAATAATTTTTTCATTGACCAAATTACTGATATACCTAATAACACAATGCACGACGTTAAGAAAATAGATCACAACCCAAACTCGATATTTGTGCCACCAGTCATACCTCAAGACGTGATTAGAATAATTCAATCATTGAAAAACAAAAAGAGCTTTGGTTATGACGAGATTTCCACTCAAGTCATAAAATTTGTTGCTAATATTATAGCTGGCCCTTTAAGTCATATAATTAACGCTAGCATATCATCAGGAAAATTTCCTGACAAGTCAAAAACGGTAATTGTAAAACCAATTCATAAAAAGAACAGTAAAGATGATATGTCGAACTACAGGCCGATAGCTTTAATTTCCGTTTTTTCTAAAATAATAGAAAAAGTCATTTATGAAGCAATATCATCTTTCCTGACTAAATTGAATATACTTTGCCCTGAGCAATACGGGTTCAGGAAAAATAGGAATATTAACATGGCAATTTTTGACCTGTTGAATATAATCATGTCGAGTGTTGATACTAAAACGCCTATATGTGCTATATACACAGATATGTCGAAAGCTTTCGACTTTGTCAACCATAACATACTTCTTCAAAAACTTAACGCCTATGGTATTCGAGGCAATATTCTGAACCTAATAAAAACATATTTATCGGATCGCAAACAGATGACAGAAATTTACAAAATATGTGTCAAGTCTAAATTGGGTAAAAAATACGTGTCTTCCTATAGAGAAATTAAATTCGGTGTACCACAGGGAAGCGTCCTTGGGCCTTTGTTATTTTTAATTTACATTAACGACCTCCCACGCCAAATCCACCATCGTATGGTACTGTTTGCCGACGATAGTACAGCACTCTTAAAATGCGACAGTAATGAAAATTATGAAAACGATATAAACGACACCATTAGAATTATAATAAATTGGCTAAATAGTAATAACTTACAAATAAACTTAGAAAAAACAAAGATAATGCATTTTTACCAAAGACTTCGTATCAATGACCTAAATGTAAATTATACTAGTCAAGAGGTGGACAGGGTAGACGTTACAAAATTTCTAGGAATTTTAATTGACAGTCAACTGACATGGAAGGCACAGGCAGAAGCAATCTGTAAAAAACTTAGCACATCTGCATATGCACTTTATAATCTTAAAAAAAAAGTTAACATCAAAACAGTGTTACTAGCATATCATAGTCTTGTCGTTTCCATTTTAAGGTTTGGGATTATATATTGGGGCAATTGTACCGAAAGAGAGAGTATTTTTAAAGCCCAAAAACGCTGCCTACGAGCAATATTTGGTTTGAAAGTTACCGACAGCTGTGTTTCAATTTTTAAAAGTCATAATTTGTTGACATTTCCATGCCTTTATATTTTAGAAATTGCTCTTTTTGTTAAATGTAATCGACATCTATTTTTAAGTATATCGGAAAGCAGACACCGAGATGTAGCTTTGCGATCTCAATACCAAAACTTGTTACGCACAGGTGGTTACAAGACTGCTTTGTTGAGGAAAAGTGTTTTTGGTATGGCACCGGCTATTTTTAACCACATTCCTAATTCCATAAAAGAGGAACCAGTAACAACTTTCAAAAAGAAATTAACTGTACTTTTATTAAATAAATGTTACTACTCTGTATCGGATTTTCTAGCTGATAAATTTTAGTTTTGTGTCAGTGTTTGTACCCATATTTGATGATGAACTGCATCAATGTTTGCATGCCAAAATGGTAGAATGTACAAGGATTCTTTTATATTATTTTAACCACCTTATTGTAAATACCTACGTTCTGAGCAAATAAATGTATATTCTATTCTATTCTATTCAAAAACTTTAAGCAGAATCACTTGTAGTTTACTATTAGTTCGCTGTAGTTCACTGGTGTTCACTGTATCGCGTTCCAAACTGAACTGCCGTACACCGCTAGCAACCCTCTATTATATGACGAGTGTAAGTTCTAGAAAGTTCGAGGACATAATTCGAGAACATTCTAGTACTTACGGTAATGATCTAGAATGCTGCAAAACGACACTTAACCATCTAGAAAATTCTGGAAGGTTCTGGAATTGTGTAGAATGTTCTAGAAATATCTGTCACGAATCGACGTATCGTGTAATCGGATGCAGCTGAATATCAGTATTTTACGGACGAACGAATGCTTGGAACGACAAATAGTCGCTGAAGAAATAGTTACTACGTTACGTAGGCATGTACCGCCTGGGAATCCTAGAACGGTGTCTGGGACATCGTCAACAAAGCTCCCTAAGTTGGAACTGCCCAAATATGACGGAAACCAGATAAGGTGGTGCGAATTTTGGGACAAATTCCAGAGTAATGTTGACGCCAAAAATATAGCAGATGTGGATAAACTTTCATATTTGCTGAGCTGCTTGGAGGGTGCTGCTTTGAAATCTTGTGTCACAACACTCACAACCAATTTGCTTCGAATCTACTGGACCGATTAAGTTGAAATTCAGTACACATATGAATTTCTGTAACCTAAACACGGAAATGAATGAATTTTGAATATGGGGTAATTTGGGGGGCAAATTAGATAGATAAAAAAAATTGCAAACTGTAGGTACCGTGTGACATATCAAAATGAAAGGGCTTGTTGCGAGGGTCTCAAATATATTATTTTTATAATTAAAAAAAAGCCCCCTCCCAAAACCACAGAGCCATTAAAAAATAATTTCGCGACGAATTATTTGATACTATTTGAATTTAAATTCGGAATGCGCTCGCGGTACAAAATCTCTAAGGTGATACTCGACAGTGTCCAGTGTTACTCTGCATTGCTCGCTGGAGTGCTGAGCCTTCGATAAATTGTTCAAAGCCATGTAATGTGAGTCGATCTGTGTGGTATCTGACCCGAATCTTCGCTTCAATGTGTCAACCGCAATTTCATAGTTTGCTCCAGTAGTGGGCAAGCCTGCCACAGATTTCAAAGCAGCACCCTCCAAGCAGCTCAGCAAATATGAAAGTTTATCCACATCTGCTATATTTTTGGCGTCAACATTACTCTGGAATTTTTCCCAAAATTCGCACCACCTTATCTGGTTTCCGTCATATTTGGGCAGTTCCAACTTAGGGAGCTTTGTTGACGATGTCCCAGACACCGATGTAGGATTCCCAGGCGGTACATGCCTACGTAACGTAGTAACTAGTTCTTCAGCGACTATTTGTCGTTCCAAGCATTCGTTGACTATCGATTGATCCGGTACTTGAGAACTGGTAACATAATATTTATTTTCAGTGTCTAGTGTATCGATCAGGTCCAACGCTTCTTCCATCACGCTCTCAAATAAACCCACTTTATCACTTAATTTAAATGAATTTACCACTAAATACGATAGTCTGAACGATATTCTCTAAATTTCCACTATTCACAAGTTTTCCGTAGGTAGAAGAAAAACTTTTCCTGAGGCGGCAAACAAACTGTGCACTAGTGCTCTCAAAGAGGCGATGAGTTACCGGTTTTTTTTTCTTATCAGTTATATAAACACGAATTTCTGTAACCAAATGCTACTACAGCATTTATTGAGTCAGATAAATATTATCAACTAAGGTGGAGTCTTGTAATTGCAACTAAAAATATTGGACTCCTTACTTAACGGTTCCATAATTCTATATTAAATAAGCACAATGTATGTTTTGAAAGATTCGTTAATAAGTAAATTTAATGTAGATTTATATAACCGTCATATTTAAAGGAAAGCTGTAAAGAATAAAAACATATTTCATAAAAGACAATGGGCGGATTTGGTCCAAATGTCCACCACGAACGAGACCTATGTAACTAAATAGTCCACTAAATATAGAGTAACTTTCATTATGAAAGCAAAAAAAAATATGCTGGCAGTAAAAAGTTATAACCAAAGAAAAAAATTTTTTTTTCATTGATTTTTTCGTTCAATTACTTTTCTATTGGTCATTATCACCACCACGCGACCAAGGTTTTGAGCGATAGCACGATTTTTTGTCCCTTTTGCACCTACAGAACAATGCGCTTGAACCCGACGCAACCGGTTTTTATGTGATACAGGTGGCTGGTGGTGGGGACCCCACTGAGCAAGTAAAAGATTTGTACCTTGCAGTCGTTCGTTTGCTCTCGGTGCGTACTGTTCGTTTGTTAATTTGTTTTGGATATACCTGTATTTTTGTGTGACCTTGGCTATCTCTTATCGGTCTTTCAGTGATTCTCAATTTATGTGACCTTGGCTATCTCATTACGGACTTTTCTGTGACTTCTGTCAAAATGCAAGTTGATAGAAGAAACTGCATATGTTGTAATTATTCAGTGTTACGAAGAATGTGTGGTTGTGGTTATCCAAGAATGGTTGTCATCAGTTACTTCAACCATTCTTGGATAACCACCCGGGAACCGCTGAGCATATTCAAGGACTTCTGGCTCCTCGGCAGGTTAACATACATACACATTATTTATATTTTTTTTTTATACAACGTGAATCACTGAGGGTCCAAAAAAAAGGGAAAAAGGGGGGGTGAGGGTGAGGGGGGGAAGTGTGTCCGAGTATGGACTGTGAAGTGTAATTACAAATCACAGTCAACAATCGTACACCCTCGTTTTATCGACGGATTATTACGTTCCATCGTGATGTGTGGTTATATATATCGTCGTACTTCAGTCACATATATGGACTCACAGATGTTAAGCACGTAGTCTTATCACAAACGTTGCTCACCGTACGCAGATCAAATACACCGGGATTTAATACCGCGACCTCCAGATTAGTGTTCGAGACATTCGAACTAGGGGTGTGTGTAACGATTCGTCAGAGTTCCCACAAAAAGTTATGGTAATGACGTAGAGTTCGCTGACGACGACAGTGGTGCGGTGTAGATAGAGTAAACACGTGGAGCGCTCGGCGATGGTGGCGTACCTCACATACAGAGGTACTCTTTTGATACACCACCGCCGTCGGCAACCATCTCGCTTTATTGTTTATTTAAAACTATTTTGAAAACACATCATTACTGTATTACAAAGAAATGCACATTTTGTTATTGGGTGCAGTTATCTTCGCTTATACAATCGAGCAAACCATTTGCAAATTAAAGACAATAGATTTTACTGCGACGCTCGGCGATAAGCAAATTCAATAGGTACACTGACTCATAAAACATCTGCTACTTCTCTGCATCTCAAAAGTGGAGTAGGTACATATAATTTGTTGTTAACATAGCAACAACCTGAACACCTACATGTTCCCCATCGTTGGCACAAGAGCATCAGCCCAATACTACACTAGCCATTTATTTAATGAAGCTTCGTACGGGAGAAAGCAATGAAAGACTGAGCGTTCTTTTTAGAATGAGTCGACGTACGCTTGAGCGTAAAATGACTGTCGCACGAACGTGTCTGTTACGTGATTTCGTACCACAGCATCTGGGGCTTAACTATATTTCAAGAAACGAAATTATGGAAAGAAATCGAATCCTACCAAACGGCATTTATGGAAACCCAGATGGAGGGTTGGAAGAAAGAAAAGCTATTGTTGTAATAGACGGTACATATAACACACGGTACATACAAAAGTCAAGCAACTTCCTATTTCAACGTGAAACATATAGCTTGCACAAATACAGCAACCTATTGAAGCCGTTTCTTTTAGTGTGTGGTGATGACTACATCATAGATGTCACTGACCCTCACGCAGCCACAACATCCGATGCTGTACTAATGCGAGGCTTAATATAAGAGAATGAAGACAACGCTTTTCATTATTTATTTACTCAAGGCGACCTATTTATCTGTGATCGTGGCTTTAGGGACGTAATTGCGGAAATTGAGTCGCGTGGATATGAGGCGCATATGCCTATAAGTGAGCTGATGCGAGGTGAAGCTTAATTATCAACAATAGAGGCGAACAAGAATCGGCAAGTCACACTTTGCCGCTGGGTCGTCGAAGTCGTGAACGGCTGCTTCAAAGGCGACTTTAAGCTGTTTCGGCAAGATTTTTTTAATTGGGCCTTGCACCACATGATGGACGACTTCCGAGTAGCTGCATCTTTCATCAATAATAATAATAATAATAATAATTCCTTTATTGTCAGGCAACTAAGGCCCATAGATAAAATACACAAATTACAAAATAATAAAATAATAAACTAATACATATCAAAAACATAAAAACTACTGCACACGAAGTGACGGCGTCGTGTTACGCTGCGAGGTGTCGCGTAGCTGGCCGCGGAAACGCCGATACAGAACACCTTCCGGCCAAAACTCTTCCTTGAGGAAGGTCAGCAAATGGTGAGTCGGAACGCGCACCACAAACGACTTGAAATTGGTGTTATGGCGCGCCTCCAACTTCTCCACCCTCAAGGTCCAGGTGGTCTTCAACCGTATGTACTCTACGATGTCCTCAGCCTTCGTAGAGTGGAACAAACGGGACACGTACAGCTGCGTCGTCGGTACTGCAGGACGAAGCAATATGTTAGGCCCAGCCGGCGCCGTCCCACACTGGTTGCGATAAGTAGGCTTCCTCTTCTTTCTCTCCACCTTGATGAAGCCGTCCTCATCACAAGTTTTCTTCGGTGGAACCTGCTGTTCGTGGTCCACCACAGCGCCTTTAGTCGCGCTCGATGCTGAGCGACTCTGTTTTCCCCCTTTTTGTTTTTCTGCTTGTCGTTTCGTTTGCGACACGGCAGTTTTCGTCTTTGCGACCGTTGCAGAATAGGTACGTATAGGGGTCGATGTACCTATATCACGCGTCGCTTCCCCGGTAGGTGCGATGCGATCAGCGGAACACGATGCAACGCTTGCATTCTTGACAGTCGATGATGTAGATTCACTCGCCGACTGTAAACTGCAGACAGAAGCATTTTGTGCCCCGCGACGTGTGTTTACATTGGAGCCTTCTGGTGACCCACTTGTCGGAATAGCGTTGCGCAACAACGCTACTTCGGCTCGCAATTCACCAATCATGACATCCGATGACTCCAACTTGGACTTCATCTCAGCCTGGCTCACCTTCAGAGACGTGATGTCCTTCAGCAGCCTGGTGACGTCGACGTGGTCGAAAGTGACAGGAGGCAGCTTGTGCAGGTCCTTCGCCACAAAATCTGGCACGTCATCCGGATCGGTCCTCTTCAGCAGGTCGATGATATCCTGCAGACTCTTCTGGCCACCACCCCTTCGGCGAGATGGCATCTGTCCGACTTGGTCGAGTAATTGAAATAACAGCAACTTGGCACTGCATACCTCTTCCTCTTTGAAGGTCGACTTGCAGATCTGCAAGATGCTGACCTCGTCCATGTAGTCGATGGCATGCTTAACAAATGCCAAAAGCTCGTTGGCAATGAGCTGCCTCGTTGCCATTGTGTACAAAATCGGGCAGCGGTTACCACTGCGCAAAACGCGAATAAAATATTCGTGCTGTGTAGCGCAAACGCGTCCGTTTCCGAGCGCGCATTGCTCACACTGATCAATGCTTTCCTTCTAATAATTCAGGACAGCAGGCATGTTCAAGAATTCTTGCGAATTATGAGGGAAAGGCTGCATGAACCCAATCGCCTGGGTGCATATATCACAGCAAGAAACTTAAACAGACGGCAGGCAATATTTCGCAATGTTGAAGCCGATGTTATCGGAGCAGAAGAGTTCCCAATTGTAACAAACGATGATTTGGAGTTGTTTGCACTAGGAACATACCAAATAAAACTTGCGCGTATTTATTATAGCGAGCATATACGCAATGGCGTATATCGTATTCAAGCAGCAAGAGAAGACGATTTAAATGACATTACGGACTTTGGCATCGAACGCAACAATGCAATGATGGTTCGTGCAAAGATTCAGTCCAGACACGCACGTGCAAGAACATATTACACTTATGTAGCAACAACACAGCAACCTAAATGGACGAAAAGAAGTTTCAAATTATTATTGTTCCTGTCTTTCTGGGATGCGAACTTTAGGTTGCTGTGCACACGTAATGCTAATTGTGTGGTATTTTGGATGGGCAAAACACCAACCTACAATTAGGCTCCCAGCTGCAGATCTTGATAATATTATTATAGACGAAAATGAATAAGACTTATCATATTATAACGTACTTGTTATATTCTTCACACTTGATGTACATTTATTTTGTTCCCTTATACAATCAACCACAGCATTAGCTGACCCACCCTTGCATAAATGGTTGCGATTTTTAGAATACGAATCGATAGACTTTAGTAAATAAAATACAAAAGAATTATAAAATTCTATCGACTCGTATTCTAAAAAATCTCAACCATTTATGTAAGGGTGGGTCGGCTAATGCTGTGGCTGACTGTACTATAGCGTAATAAAGATGTGAAGTATCAATGAAAAAGAGTCCTAAAGCAGTTTTTTTTTTAAATATTGTTTTTCTTCCATTGCACAGTGCAAAAATGTAGGAGTTCGTGGCATGTAGAAGCTCGTGGCTAAGTAATAACAGCCGCACGGGTTGATCAACCAGGTTAAGCTAAGCTTGCCGCGGTTAGTCCGTGGATGGTGATCATCTTTACATACCGAGACTCCTCCGTGCCTCGGAAAGTACGTTAAGCCATTTGGTCTCGGCTGTCATTCATGGATCTTTGACAGTCGTTACGGGTCGTCAGAAGTCCGAAAGTCTGACCACTAGTCTTACCAAGGGTTATCGTATTACCCAGTGACTGGGTTGTGGAGGTCAGGTAGGCAGTCACTCTATGTAAAATACTGGTATTCAGCTGAATCCGGTTGAACTGGAAGCCGACCCCAACTTACTTGGGAAAAGGCTAGGCAGATTGATTGCACAGTGCAAAAATGTAGCTATTTGCATACATAAATGTCAAACAAAATCAATATAAAATCAAATGAACGAAAACAAAAAAAATTTTTTTTTTAGCTATAACTTTTTTCTCCCATAATTTTTTTTTTAGTCACTTAGGAAAAGTTGATCTATATTTAGAGGGCTATTCAGCTGCATGGGTCTCGTTAGTGGTGGAAATTTGGACCGCGCCCCATACATTTTTGCCCATTCTCTTTTCTTACACAGGCAGCAATAGTTACAATTACCAGTCTTGGTGGGTAATTGCAACTAAGTACTTGTTTTACTTTTTATTGTATGGGTGCATCTACTGTAAAATTTAAAAAACATGCCTTGGACAAGAGTTCATAGGATTTCAATAGCTATGCCTTTAAAACAAAGTCCAATTTTGCACAAAATAACTTTTTAGCCGTGGGACCGGTAATTGCAACTATTTACCTACAAATAGTGATGGGAACCTTATCGTGATTTTATCGACCGGCATGGTAACAAAAGTTAAAGTCGGGGATATAGTTTTATATATTTTCATTTTACTCGTAAACATCGTACGCGCAAACATCGTTCATTATTTAAATTAAGGAATTATTATTATGTTCACTGGTTAAGTTTACACTTACCAGTGAATATTTTGATAGGAATATTTTGAAAGGATTACTGTCATATTACTATCACAGTAATCCTTTGGTAATCAAACAGTCTTTTTTACTATTATCTTCAAGCTCTTTAGTTTTTTTTTTCTTCAAGTTCAGGTGGTCTGCCAGGCGTTGGCTATTTGGCATCGCGCGTTCCATATAAATGGTGCATAATATGTAGTTGACCTCGAGATTTTGTATTTTACGGAGGCTTCATAGCTATTCCTCTTGTTTTGCCGTACATTTTCAACTGCTTCTATTAGATCAGTTAAAGAATATGTTAAATTAATATTACAGTTCAATTCAGAATTATCATTCTTTGAATGAATTCAGATGACATAGACAGCATTCTGCAATCCAGCATAGTATGGAAGTGTGCATAGTACTCCTTCGATAAAATAGTATTTATCGACATAGTCATTTTCACTGTCACATTACT
This sequence comes from Cosmia trapezina, assembly GCA_905163495.3. Lineage (NCBI taxonomy): Eukaryota > Metazoa > Arthropoda > Insecta > Lepidoptera > Noctuidae > Cosmia > Cosmia trapezina. The sequence goes on along the minus strand of LR991046.1, from coordinate 2,081,849 downwards.
AGCATTTTCATACTTCATACAAAAACGGTCAGTTAATTGCAACTACCCTAAAAATTGAAAAATAGTTGCAATAACCAGACTTTTTATTTTTAGTCCGGTAAATGTAACTGCATCCATAACTCGGAGTAGATTTATCGTAGAATGAAACAAATACGTAAAAAGTAACTTAACGTGGTTAATAATCACTCTCCTCGTGAAAAAACCTTCAAAAAACCACAAAAAACTGGATTTTACATATAATTACGCTCCGCGTGTACTCCGCGTCACTACGAAAAAAATGGTGGTTTGACAAAAATAACTGTCATTCACATAGTTCTTGACATATCAGCGCCATCTATTTTTTTTCATTGAGAATTTTAGTAGAAGAACAATATCACGCCTGTCGTTGTTCAGAACGGTGATCTTAGAGGGAGTTATTTATGTTAGTTGCAATAACCGGATGGTTGCAATTACAAGACTCCACCTTACTTGAATCACCGTACCTATAGCGTTATTTTCTGGTTGATGCGCCAGGGTAGCCCGCGAAATTCAAAATTTCTTACGTTTTTTGCAATTTGTAGGTCAGTGTAAGCTTGTGTGTTGATTAAAATATTCTAATAATTAAAATCAGCAATACAACTCCATAAGTTAGCATTTACCTCAAATCTAGCGATTTCATGAAATCATGAGGATGATGATGAAAACGTAAGAAATTTTGAATTCCGCGGGCTACCCTGGCGCTTTCGCCTCAGGGGTAGCCGGCGAAATTCAAAATTTCTTACGTTTTTTGCAATTTGTAGGTCAGTGTGAGCTTGTATGTTGATTAAAATATGACTGAGTCACACCATAAGGGTTCCTTTTTTACTATTTTGGTACGGAACCCTAACAATCACGAATGCGCCGCAGTGACGAACGGACGGTGTGTGGATTTGTAGCAGTAAGCGTGCGATTTGTGATATACAACGTGTAACATTAAATGCGCAAAACCTCTTAAGGGGTTATTGTACTCATCATTATGAACAACTTTTACAATGGGACCAAACCTGAAATCGCGAAAAAAAAAATCAGCTGTTCAGTACATTTATGTTCGCATTATTCGTGAAAATGTACTGAAGAGCCGATTTTTTTTCGCGATTTCATGTTTGGTCCCATAGTAAAAGTTGTTCATGATGATGAGTACAATGACCCCTTAAGAGGTTTTGCGCATTTAACGTTACACGTTGTATATCACAAATCGCACGCTTACTGCTACAAAACCACACACCGTCCGTTCGTCACTGCGGCGCATTCGCGACTGTTAGGGTTCCGTACCAAAATGGTAAAAAAGGAACCCTTATGGTGTGACTCAGTCATATTTCACTTGAAATTTGGAACAGTTTTAGATGACGTTTACCCAACTATTTTGCAAATAAGAAAGAATAAAAAATATTTATATTTTTTTTGCAACAGGGACTGAAAGGAGCTCTTAAAAATTCAAATTGGGGGTAACACCGAAATGTGGGGTATCATATGAAAGAGCGCAGTTTGCACATTCTCAAACATTATTTTATTTTTTTTTAATCCGCACAGTTTTCGACTTTTGGTGAAACATGTAAAAAAAAACCGTTCCCCCCCCTTATCTCTGAAGTTTGCGAAGAGAAAAATCTGAAATTATTCTAAGTAATAGAAGTTTATGTAAAGATTACAGGAAAAATAAAACGATGTCTCTAAATAGCACACTTTTTCAGAAATCGGAACGGAACCCTCGGTGCGCGAGTCGGACTCGCTCTTGACCGCGTTTTTTTTTTTGCCCGCCGAGTGCATACCGAACTCAAGGCGCGTAGGTATGACTCACGTTCCAACCGTTTGTATGAAGATACAATACTGTAGATATTTATATTGTGCCCTAGCTTAGGTTACTGCGACCAATTCGGCATTAGAAGCCACACCAAACGCTTATTATGACTGTAGAAAGCCATTCTGCATTACGTCTAAATGTGGGTAACTGTGAGGGGTAGAACTTTACAGGGGGATAGCTATACTATAAATTAAAGAGATAGAGGGAAGTCAAGAGGGCTGAGGTCCTTTTTATATTGAAATAACTCAGTTTCAAATTAAAATATATCACACCTATCGATGCCCTAGCTAGAATCCACAGATTAGGTAGAGATGCTACGCATCTATATAGAATCTGTCTACAATCTGTACCACCCTTGAACAAAAGTCAGATCCGCCGAGTTCCGCTGTATTTTACGGTTAATTTTGGTTTGGTAGGGCTGGACTTCATATTAGCGATGACAAAATGAAGACATTTGATTTTCGCCATTTTGGCGCTGAAAGCAATGTGAGGGCCCATGCAACTAATATTAGAGATGTGACACAGCTGAGATAAAAAAATACTTTTATGGACTTTATCGACCATGAGTTACGGTTTTTTTTATTTGATCTGAAATTGGTATAGAGTATAGACTATCAAATACTAATAAAACGAATTCTATAGTTACTTAATAATATATTTAAGGATTGTTCGCTTTGTAGGAACTTATTGTGTTGTGAAAAGGAAATATTGATGCCAAAATAACCATCCCTTTTTTTGTTTCTACAGTTATTAAAAAACCGGCCAAGTGCGTGTCGGACTACGCACAATGAAGGGTTCCGTAGTTGGTATTAAATTAAATATCCCAAGAACAAAATTAGATTATAGTTGAAAAACATGTTCTTCCATACATTCCAACAGTAAATGTAAGTTTGTACTCACAATATTGAGAGATTTAACAAGTTATTAAGACCACAAACTTCTTAGAGGTTTTCCTGTAATCTACAGGTATAGAACAATTTTTTTGTATTTTTTTCAAAATTTTAGGCTCAGTAGTTTTGGAGATAAGGAGGGGATGGTCAATTTTCATCTATTCTCTTAAATAACTGTAAAATGATTTGTTTTTAAATTATAAAAAAATATATATTTGAAACTCTTATTAAGCCTATTCTTCCTATTTATTATTATTATTTCTTTTTTGTTTGATATGTCACATGGTACAGTTTGCAACTTTCTTATTTGCCCCCTAAAAGGGACCCATATTCAAAATTAATTTATTTACTGTAACCGTACGTGTTTGGGTCTCAGAAATATATATGTGTACCAAATTTCAACTTAATCGGTCCATTAGATTCAGAGCAAATTGGCTGTGACAGACGGACAGACAGACAGACAGACACACGAGTGATCCTTTAAGGGTTCCGTTTTATCCTTTTGAGATACGGAACACTAAAAAGGAATCAAAATAAATAGAAGTCTCTAAGTATCACTGTGAGGAAACAAGACTTCGGCCAAAGCAAATTTTGATTGATAAGCAGGTACAAAATACATATATTATCGGACTTAACGAAAAAATTTCAGCCATGTCATGCTTAGAACGCCTACGGTCGTTAAAATTATTTAATTATTAGTTAAATTACACATAAATTTAATCTTTTTATATTAGAAACTTATTTGCTTATTTGTTTTAGCTACTGAAATTGCATATCTGACAACAGTTAATTTTTATTTGAATGACGTCAATTTAAAATGACTCAATATTGGAAGAAAAATATCAATCGACACATTATCGATAATGGAACATTCGCAGCCCTATTCATACGATTGTATTTTGTTACTAACCCGTCGCACGCAAATTACTAGACACATTAGATTTTTATTGTTATCCGCACATAATATGGTGTGCAATCAACATTTTAAAGAGATAATAAAAACTGAGCTGTAATTATAATTACACTAAGGCTGGGTTGCACCATCTTACTTTAACTATAACAAACATTGCACCTTCAGGTAAAGTACTAGTTAAACAAAAAAACGGGTTGCTCCATTTGACAATTTGTTAACTGACGTCATAACTTTAACCTAACTATCATGCTTCGCTGAATAAAGTTATAGTTAGATTGGGTTGCACCATCTTACTTTAACTATAACAAACATCGCACCTTCAGTTAAAGTACTAGTCAAACAAAAAACGGGATGCTCCATTTGACAATTTGGTAACTGACGTCATAACTTTAACCGTCCACGCTTCGCCGGTTAATGTTATCGTTAAAGTTAAATTTCTGTCAGAAGCGTCGAATACCATGTCTCTGCTCCGACAAATACTCGCGGAAACTAGGTAATTCTGAAGACGAAGGTGATGACCTGAGGGGCAATTCTCGTATTTTTAACAACGTTCGCAATATCATCTCAAGACTCAATCTGACAGAAATTGTATAGCGTTTACCTTCATTTTTGACATTTTGATTGACGCTGGCATGAGATTGTGAACGTTTTTAGGTACGAGAATTGCCCCTCTGGTCAGTGTCAGGTCTTGAAAAAGAATAGTGTCGGTACCTCTTTATCTAGACCCGATCGTTTTTCACATGGGACGAAGCGTCTTTTTTGGCGAGATTTCCTGTCTCCTAAAACGTAGCTTGGTGGCTGACTCTACGGTTGCAACGCTGGCTAAAGCTCCCAACAATGAAGTAAGTTTCCTTATGCCTACCATCTAGGATGCAGGTACTTATCTAAATACTGTCTTTAGATACCTACCGAGCTTTTTTTTATTTTAGTTGCTTTTTTAGGGTTCCGTACCAAAATGGTAAAAAAGGAACCCATATGGTGTGACTCAGTCTGTCTGTCTGTCTGTCCGTCCGTCTGTCTGTCTGTCTGTCTGTCTGTCTGTCTGTCTGTCTGTCTGTCACAGCTGGAAATCTCAAGAACTACTAATGCTATCAACTTGAAATTTGGAACAATTTTAGATGACGTTTACCCAACTATTTTTCAAATATAATAAAAATATATGTATTTTTTTTGCAACAGGGACTGAAAGGGGGTCTTAAAAATTCAAAGTGGGGCTACTAGGGCATGTGGGGTATCATATGAAAGAGCGCTGTTTGCACATTGTCAAACCTTTTTTTATTTTTTTTTAGGCCGCACAGTTTTCGACTTTTGATGAAAAATGTAAAAAAAAAATACCGTTCCAACCTTATCTCCAAAGTTTGCAAAGAGAAAAATCTGAAATTATTCTATGTGATAGCAGTTTATGTAAAGATTACAGGAAAAATGAAACGATGTCTCTAAATAGCACACTTTTTCAGAAATCGGAACGGAACCCTCGGTGCGTGAGTCCGACTCGCTCTTGACCGGTTTTTTTTTTGTTTTAGTTTAATTACTCTGAATCCTAGGTAGTTATAGTGCATGCATTTATTTAGTGGGCTTTTGTTACTTTATTTTTTTGGAATGCCCTCCGTCATGACAAAGTTAAGGCACCTTTTATTTTTCAGAAATAAAGCAGTGATTCAGTACAGCAATAGTTAGGGAGGCGAGGTAGCTAAATGGCGTAATTCAACGGCGCCGTCGAGACCTATCAAAATCGAAAGATAAAATAATTTCGAAAAGAAAAGCTCGTATGGTAAAAACCATTTTAGCGGTGGGTTTGGCGTGTACGGTTTTTCAAAAATGTTAAAAAAAACAGTTACTTGGGCATTCTCGAGCGCGTCAGATATTCATACTACGTATGCCCCAAGTGCCTCTGATAACAACGGTATACTAATCTGCCGGTTTGCGTGGTGGGGGTAGGCATATAAAGTAGTCAAAAATGCAAAAAAAAAAAATTTACTCGAGCGCGTCAGATTTTCGGAAGGGGTGTTAAGTAGGCCCCAAGGAAGCTCCCTTTAAAAAAACTGACGATTTCGGCGTGACGATAAGTTACGATGAATTTTTGAAAATGCAAAAAAAAAAAGTTTTTTTGAAATACTCGAGCGCGTCAGATTTTCATAGTGGAGGTTTATCTCGGTATCCTGAAAGCATATTTTCTTAATCTGACAAAAATGTTGGTGGGTTCTCTTAATCTGACCGAAAAAGGTTTTTTGGTTTCTTTTTTTTCTTTTTTAGTTTTAACTTTGGACAAAAATATAAAGAGACCTTTTTTGTGTAAAATAAAATTACCTTTTTTGTTTATTTAAACTTTTTTTTTGTAAAATGTATCGTTCGCGACTTATATGCCGCAACGCGTTTTTCGGAAGACTAAATGGCTCCTCCACACTTCGGGTCATGCGGAAACCGGCAGATTTTGTATTTTTAGTAAGTTTTAGATTATATTCTTCAAAATAAAAAATAAAAAAATCGCGCTCGACAATGCCGGATTAACGTTTTTTTTTTACAAGTTCGCGACCCTATAACTCGGCGGCGTCAAGGACTTATCGTCAGATTAGTTAAATTTAGTCTTAAAACACTAAAATCAACCCCCAATATCTTAATCTGACGCGCTCGAGTATTTCAGACTATCGATTTTTTTTTACTAATCTGATCGTCTATCCTAGGCGCGCGTCACTACATATAGAGCTAAATACTTTACAAGGTTGTTCTATTAGGTCTAAGGTATCTCTCATATCTTAAACTGCCACGCTCGAGTATTACCGAAATTCCCTTACTCGCCTCCCTAACTACAAGTACCTACTTATCGCGTTAGAATATTATGCTTGTGGTCCGTTCCAAAGATGCGTTGGCGATACAGCTAGTGTGCTAAAGGCTCTTACAGACAGGCGATATAGCGTCGGCGACGCGATATTATGTCCGTAGAACAATATCGCGTCGCGACGCGATATCGCCTCTGTTTGTAACAGCCTTAAGTCAACTGTATCACGCATAATATAAAGGGTGAGCCGCGCAATTGCAAGATGCGAGCAGAAGGCTATGCAGTAAAGGCGTATTTGCTAACACCTCTGCGTGATCCTGTTAGTGATGGAGCTAAATTATATAATGAAAGCCAAATCCGTACAAGGAATCTAATAAAAAGGGTGTTTGGATGTTGGAAAAGAAGATTTCCCTGCCCTTTCCATGAAAATAAGAACTCTGTTAGAGAGAGTCCAGCCTATCATAGTAGCTACTGCTATACTACATAATATATGCAAAAAATGCGGGATCCTATGCCTCCAAGTAGGAATAAGGGCAGTGACTGATCAGATGATGAGGAAGACATTATTTATACAGTGGTGAGGAATGATGATTGTAACAGGTCACTATTGATAAACAAATATTTCAGTAGGCTACAAGCTGTTATTTAGTATGTGAGGGAGAGGTAAATAATAAACAAATTTAAATATATGTAAATTAATGCTTTTTATTTATATAAATATCCTAAAATTTTGATGTATTTTTAATGTTAAGATTTAAATTTAGTTTTTACATCTCTATTTCATATATTAAGCACTCGCAAAGACAGATTTTTGGCTTATGACATCATCATAATAGCCTAATTTCCATCAATTGATGTTTGTATAAGGGACCTCAGCCAATCTGTAGTATCGTCCAAATCAGGTGGTGGTGGTGGTGGTGGTGGGGAACCTCTTCCAGTACGACGCATTCTTGGCGCTCTTTGCTAGCTTCCTGTAAACATGAACATTTTATTAAAATTGGTTGTGCATTTTTGAATGCTCCTCTGATACAGGTATTACTTACAAAGGGATATTCTATCCATTTTTCACTTTTCACTTTATTGTTTTAATGAAATACGAAAACGCACTAATTAGAATATTTATATCAATAAATTACCTTCTTTGCAACTTCAGATTCTCAAATTTATATTTGAGCTGTTTTACGGTTTGTGGAGTGTCTCCTAGAGCATTGAACTCACACTCGATTAAACTCCATGCACTGTATTTTTGTTTGGAGCTAATCCCGTCCGTCTTTTTTACAAAACAATATATTTTTATGTTTTGAATTTTTGATATTAGTGCGTGCGGTCTGTCCATTTCCGCTTTTGTAAAATTTGGACTTGTTTCTCTGAAACATAAAAATATAATTTAAGCAAAGGCGTATTTTGAGTAAATAGCTACAATTATTTGTATAATTTTTGACTATTAAGGTGAATAACGGCATTCAATGAAATTGTTCAATCACAGCACAATGTTTTACCTTATTATTTATTACATAGGACAGCAAGCAAAGTGCAACTGCAAAAAAACAACACGCTAAAGACAATAGTTTATATATATAGGTGCTTACTTTGTTTTCAAATCATCTTCTATTTTCATGTTTTATAGTTATTTTCTGTTTAGCATCCTTGATAAATACAATCACTTTACGCAACACAAAACCACGCTGTTTTGACAGTTGACATTAGTTACGATAAAAAACAAATTATAAAATGACAGCGCCATTTGAACTCGCCTCTTTACCATATTTAAAAATATTCCCTGCAACGAACCTATGGTAAATTAACCTCATTTGATTTGCTACCCCGCTAACTTTAACTATGGATACGCTGGTGCAACGCATTTCACAGTAGTTACCGTTAAAGTTAACGTTAAAGTTATTTTCAAATTTGACTTAAACGTTAACTTTAACTACTGTTCTGGTGCAACCCAGCCTAAGTATGTGATGAAATTTGAGTAAAAAAGTTTATTCTAAATGAAAAATCATAGACGTATAAAAAAAGGAGGACTCCGCGCCACGCATATCGAAAGTGAAGCACCGTACCGATTTATGTGCGTGATTTGAGTACCTGCAAAGACGCCGTCACTCGTGTCACGTACCTAATGGCGGCCGATCGGCATACAATGATGTCAATGGGTGCGTGAGGCGTGTTTGTACAAACGGTCCATACTTACTGTGCTTCACTTTCGATATGCGTGGCGCGGAGTCCTCCTTTTTTTACACGTTTATGCACGTAAGTTAGATTATTATTCTTAACCTTATTATTGTTCATTCCTCCCATTGATTCTAACAAAAGTTTACGTAATTTACCAGGTTTCCAAATGATTGCGATTTAAGAACTTTTTGAGTTATGAAGTTTGGAACCTTCAATTACATACTAATCGTAATCGTAATCGGTAATCCTTTGCATGATTTCTAATCTCCCGCCTGTATCACGATTTTAACCATACCCAGCCCACGGGAGCCAATCGCAGCTCAGCGAGACAGAGACAGAGGAAACTATCGAGCATCCATCTCTCTCGTTGCGTTTATCGCTTTCCACCTCCATAAGTTCACAAAGCCCTCAAATGTATGATTTCGTAAAATTATTACATTTGCTTCCGCAAATGGCATTTGCATACAGTCGTTAATGCATAGGTACTAAGCCATTTTTTCGAAAATTATTTTCCAAACTAATCAAAGTATATATTTTTTTTGCACTTTGTATTTTCTATTACCCCAAATAAAACACCATAAAACAACAAAATATTATTTTTCTGCTTTCCTAGATAATTCATGCACTAAAGGGTTAACAGGGTACATGCGTCATCGATGGGTACATGTCAATTTTAGTTCCTGAGACCCTCGAGGTAGCGCTTCAAATCGGCACAAAAATCAACTGTCATTTCCTATAGTATCTTTAGTCCAGCGTACTTGTACAATAGAGGTCAGTGGTTTGGTAGGGTTGGCAAAGCTGCCTGTTAATGTCAAACTGTTAACTTACCTTACTTACTTAAGTTGTCAACGTCAAGTCGTCAACGTCAACTGACAACTGTCACTGTCAAGTAGCATGCATAGCTTTTGTATTTATTTTTGTATTTATTTGAACGTGTGTGGTGTGTTTTGTTGTGAATCTTGTGAAGTATTTAACGAAATAAACGTATATTTATGTAGTAGATGGTGAAGGACTAATAAACTAATTTCGGTCAGTGGGTCATCTTAGGGGCGGAGTTACATGGACTACGAGTGACAAAGATAAAAATTTACCATCCTTTATTCTCAATATCTTGGTAGATTACTAGAAGAAGACGTCGTATTCGTATTAATAATATACAACAAGCCTTCCTCGTTATTTGTACGCAAGGCAACAGTGTTTCTCTATAATATAAATGTAAAGTTAACTAAATAACACAAGTGATACTTTTTGAGATAAAAGATGGAAAAACTGCCAATGTGTAGGATATGTTTAGCGAAGAATGTTCGCATGTGTTATATTTGATCATTGTTTTTTATAATTTTTAGCACTATATTTTTAATTATTAAGTAAAATTGAGATTACCTTGATTCCAGAAACCATAAAATCATTGTAAAACCACCTTTAGATATTTCATTTTGGTATTATTTTATTACCGTTTGTTGGATAGTGACATCTGTCACATTTACGAAGCTTGGAACTAATGTAGAAGTATCTAATTTGACTAGTTATTTTGTTTATAAAATATACCACTCTTAACTTGTAAAAATCGTATAGATGTTATTACTGTAAATAATTATGTAATATTTAATAGTACTTGGACTATATTTTAGAATTTATATTGTTATTTTAATATAATAGGTTGTTTTAAACGATTGGTATAATACTGTTAGTTGTTTGATGGAAAGAGTGGGTAGTAGGATATAAAAAGGACTGTAATGACATTCTCGGGGCAATTGCTCGTTGGACGGTCAAGTGGTTAGTGCTAGTGCCGTTGTGATGTGAAATAGACCTACCTACCAGGTGTCACGTAAGTTACGTAATTTGATATTATACCTTAAATATTGTTACTATGTCTAATTGAACCATGTTATTTTAGTAGCTATTGTTATTATGTTGCTATTATTCTGAGTTCTCTTGGACAATGGTCCAAGAGGTAGAATATTATCTGTTTGAGATAACTATAATTTATAGAAATATAAGAAATAAGAAATGTGTTGATAAATATACTTAAACACTGTTTCCGTGGAGTTTCTTGTTCGTTCTTCTCCACGAAGACCTAGTTTTGCGAACGGACAATAGCTTTCTCGTTAAAGATGAATAATTATTGACAAGCTTGATTGAAGAAATATAAATATCTAGTCTTGTCTTTCTGTGCTTTTAATTATGAAATCCTTTCCTTACACACCATATTCATAGAACACAGTAAAACACAGTAAACAATAATACTTTAATACACAGTAAATAAAATAACTAATAACCATCCTGACATTCAAGTTTGCTATTTGAGTAGTATCTAGGTATATATATATACACTTATAGATAGTTATAGTTATATATATTATATAAATTCTAACATCAGAAGTGGGATTCTTACATAACAGATTTCTAATGAATTTTATTTTGCTATTTTCATGATCAACGTTGGAGTACTGTGTTCTGCTGGAAGCCATTGGTAACGGCGGGTTGTTGACTCAATCCTCACCATAACGATGACAACGTGCTGCCAACTGAGAGCCTGGACTGCGGACCTGCAAGTTGCTGTGACACCTTCGAAAATCATTCCAAGAAATCAATGGAGCAGGAGTACCTACGAAATTGGCTAAAATCGGTAACGCCTCTAGAGGCTCTGCTTTATTATTATTTTGAAATTTGAGACTATTTACAGCTGATGTGTATCAATTATGCTGTTATTTTTAACGGACCTAAAGAGCAGGTTTTGTTTAAGTACCTACTTAAAGTAAGATGGAAGCTTAGCTTATAAAATCAATAATGAAAATGTGGTTACTATAATTAGTTACCTACTACATTATAATTAATTCTAGTTCTCACAAAGAGGACTGAGAATAAGACACAAATTTTCAGACAGGATTAAGATTTAACAATAAAAATGCAAGGGTTGACAAAATTGAACTTGGCAATTCCAAATGTTATACTTTGTTGCTTATTTAAAATTATATTACAAAGTGATATTTTATCTGTAGTAAAATTAGTTTGTGAGCATTTTATTTCAAAGAGGTAATAATGAAATAATTGTTGTATGTCGTATTTGATTTGAATTTCCCGGACTCACAAGGGTGAGGCTTGAGAGGTTGGATCATTACGATGTAAAAGAAACTGATAACGATGAAACTTAGCATTGGTTGACATGACACTCTAACTCACGGTAGTTGGGGCTGAGAGTTGTATGGTCGAAAATAAAAATGCAAGTGTTCACGGGAACCTAATTTAAAATTGCTAATATTATTGCTCTGTTGTTCACAAATTAATTAAACAGTACCTATGGATAAAAACCAGTTTTTCACTTTCAAAGTGCTTAATGATTATGCTGCAGTTCTTTATACTGATATGGGTTATAATTATAACCTTTTACTACAAAGTAAAGTACTTAGTGCCAACACAGTGACCATGTTAACATTTGGAATTATTTAACAGAAAATATAATAAGGTGATCGATACACTTTGCAATGATATTGTCAGGTTGACCGAGCGATTTATTGTTTTGATTATTTTTCACACTATTGTTTCTGTATAATGATAATCATCTTGTACTTTGAGAACAAAGTACATGTCAGTATGGCCGTATTACATAATTATAATTGGCTGACTATGACTATGACTGTAGTTAAGACTATGCCTGTGGCTCTGCCTGTGGCTGTGACTGTGCCTGTGGCTTTGCCTGTGGCTATGACTATGACTATAACTGTGCCTGTGGCTGTGCCGGGTGGCTGTGCCTGTGGCTGTGACTGTGCCTGTGGCTGTGCCGGGTGGCTGTGCCTGTGGCTGTGACTGTGCCTGTGGCTGTGCCGGGTGGCTGTGCCTGTGGCTGTGACTGTGCCTGTGGCTGTGCCGGGTGGCTGTGCCTGTGGCTGTGACTGTGCCTGTGGCTGTGCCGGGTGGCTGTGCCTGTGGCTGTGACTGTGCCTGTGGCTGTGCTGGGTGGCTGTGCCTGTGGCTGTGACTGTGACTATGGCTGTGCCTGTGGCTGTGCCTGGTGGCTGTGCCTGTGGCTGTGCCAATAATAAAAAACAAAAAATTTTAAACCAAATTAATCGATTGCCAGAAATGTACTTCTAAACTTAAATTTCAAAATAATTTACAAAAAAAATGTTTTTGTACTTCGAGAACGAAGTACATATCAGAATGGCCGTGTTATATTTGATCATTGTTTTTTATAATTTTTAGCACTATATTTTTAATTATTAAGTAAAATTGAGATTACCTTGATTCCAGAAACCATAAAATCATTGTAAAACCACCTTTAGATATTTCATTTTGGTATTATTTTATTACCGTTTGTTGGATAGTGACATCTGTCACATTTACGAAGCTTGGAACTAATGTAGAAGTATCTAATTTGACTAGTTATTTTGTTTATAAAATATACCACTCTTAACTTGTAAAAATCGTATAGATGTTATTACTGTAAATAATTATGTAATATTTAATAGTACTTGGACTATATTTTAGAATTTATATTGTTATTTTAATATAATAGGTTGTTTTAAACGATTGGTATAATACTGTTAGTTGTTTGATGGAAAGAGTGGGTAGTAGGATATAAAAAGGACTGTAATGACATTCTCGGGGCAATTGCTCGTTGGACGGTCAAGTGGTTAGTGCTAGTGCCGTTGTGATGTGAAATAGACCTACCTACCAGGTGTCACGTAAGTTACGTAATTTGATATTATACCTTAAATATTGTTACTATGTCTAATTGAACCATGTTATTTTAGTAGCTATTGTTATTATGTTGCTATTATTCTGAGTTCTCTTGGACCATTGTCCAAGAGGTAGAATATTATCTGTTTGAGATAACTATAATTTATAGAAATATAAGAAATAAGAAATGTGTTGATAAATATACTTAAACACTGTTTCCGTGGAGTTTCTTGTTCGTTCTTCTCCACGAAGACCTAGTTTTGCGAACGGACAATAGCTTTCTCGTTAAAGATGAATAATTATTGACAAGCTTGATTGAAGAAATATAAATATCTAGTCTTGTCTTTCTGTGCTTTTAATTATGAAATCCTTTCCTTACACACCATATTCATAGAACACAGTAAAACACAGTAAACAATAATACTTTAATACACAGTAAATAAAATAACTAATAACCATCCTGACATTCAAGTTTGCTATTTGAGTAGTATCTAGGTATATATATATACACTTATAGATAGTTATAGTTATATATATTATATAAATTCTAACACATGCATGTAGTGGTCAACAGGAACTTGCACGAACTGTATGAGAAGTTGACTGATATTCCAGTAAGTTGATATTTATAATAAGAATTATGTAAATTACCTATGGTATTAAATGTGTCTTCTATGCAAAGATTCATACTAGCTACCTCAGCCTCACACATATGGTTCATATAAAAGCAAAAGCAGCAACATCCAGTTTAATTGAAGTGCGAGAAACGGTTTTTAGAGTAAATAAAAAAACCAGACAGTGCTGCAAACAATACAGTGAAGCATGTGCAAAACTACACCTTGCTCTGTGCATACACGCTCACATGCACACATTTACACCAAACTACAATTAAACTACACCTCACTATGTGCACACAAATGTTTATGAAACCAGAAATGTGTGGCCTCGCATCCCTGTTGACTGCACTATGTTTTGGATTTTTATTTAGCCTGAGCTCCTACAAGAACTTTTGTCTCAGGGGAAATCACTGATATTGGTAAAAAAAAACAGCTTTAAAAATAAATATGTATTTTAAGTCACCAATCTGCCTTGAGCAAGAGAAGTGACCAATGCTCATTTCTTCTCCGTAAGATTTGCACAGAAAACAATAAGGATAAGAAAATACCTGTATACTTATCCTTAGTATATAGGTATTTTCTTCATAAAAACAAAATAGTGTAAGACAAATTATCTTGCAGTTTGTAACTGAAGACCGTAGACCAATTCTTGCTTGTTTCTTCTGCTACGCTAAACTAAAGCAATGCTACCGTTTACTGAGACAATGTCTGGAAGCTGAAGAGCTGTTCGCTCAGATGATGTATGAGGATTATGAGGTGAGGTATTCTTCAACAACCATTAAATTCAGTGTAATATGTAAGTGATTTCATATCTATTGTGTCTGTATTTAACCCCAGCTTTATCATTGAGTGTTATTACATGTTAAATACTCCACATAATACTGCTACTTCTGCATGAAACTTGTATGTGGCAGTTTGATAACAGTCCTCTCTCATGTTGGTACAGTTGTTTTATCTCACGAAAGCGGGTGAGCCATACTTGTAGATGTAATGCGTATAGACACGCGCTCTTGTGTGCGTACCTGCAGGTAGCGCGCTCCCGAGCTTACGCACACAAAGACAATGTGTGTGTAACATTTACACATACATGTATGGCTCGCCCGCTTTCGTGAGATAAAACAGCTATACCAGCTATGCAACTCTCCCATTGGATCCTCAATATGTGTGGGCTCTTTTGATTGACTTTAGTATAATGAAGAAAGGTTTATGGTCACCAGAATGTATGTTTTCCTAATACTATAATCATCTTTTTACAGCCCAATTCTTTAATAAACCAAAACCACTTAGAGTTTTTCAGTGGGTTTATTAAATCTCCAATATTGCACATGAGTATAGTTGATGAATGTCAAACAGAAAGCATTGCTATCAAAGAAGAATTACCAGCTGTTTGTGAGGGACTAGATGATATCATTGAGCCAAAGGAGGAACATCAAAGTGATGGTATGTTTTTAAGACCAACAACTAATAAAGATATAAATAAAATAAATAAAAATAAAATAAAATAAAATACTTTTAATTCAGACATGGTCCATAACATTGTTAGTAACACTTAAAACTATGTTAGATTTAAAAAATTAATTTAAGTATTTGCCGCCCACTGGGGCCCCGGGCACACGCACTTGTGCTTGAACCCAGTGCCCCAGAAGGGGGCTGTCCAGCTTGTGGCTGAGCACGTTCAGGATGGTGTTGGCGCTCCCACGCGTGCGGAACATCAGCGAAGCAATGCGGCGCCGCAGCACAGCGTGAAAGCCGTCTGTGTGCACGTGCGCAAACATCGCAGATGCACTACAGCAGCGTGGGAGCCCCACCAGCACCCTGAACGCGTTATTATATTGTATTCGGAGAGCGTTGATGGCCCGCTGCGTGTAGTTGAGCCACAGATTGCAGGTGTAGAGAGTTTGGCAGAATGCTTTAAACAGAGTTATCTTTACCTCTACACTACACCTTGCAAATCTGCGTGCCATCATGTTACAGCGGACCGCCATCGCCCTCCTCTCTCTTTCAATGTCCCCATCGACTTTTAAGTCCTCAGTGACAACATGGCCGAGGTACTTAAACTCTCTTACTCT
The DNA here is from genome assembly GCA_905163495.3 of Cosmia trapezina. Taxonomy (NCBI): domain Eukaryota; kingdom Metazoa; phylum Arthropoda; class Insecta; order Lepidoptera; family Noctuidae; genus Cosmia; species Cosmia trapezina. The sequence goes on along the minus strand of LR991046.1, from coordinate 2,065,913 downwards.
TCGAAGAGCGACATAAGCAGCACAGGTGCCACATCCCCCAGTTTACGACCCCTGGCTTGAAATATCAAGAGTTCGCTTTTCTGTACATTGTACAGGAGACCGTGTGCCCTCACATACTCCTCACACACGCCAATCAGCTTTCTGAGCGCAGCTATTGATGGGCTGAGCAACACCATATCATCTGCATAACTAATACTATTGATACAGTGACCATCGATCGAGCATCCTACTCCGCTGTCGCTCAGCTCAACAATCAGCCCATTCACGTACAAGTTGAAGAGTGAAGGAGATGTCAACCCCCCCTGTCTCACTCCACACTCCAACCTGTACTCATCAGAAAGTTTGCCAAGCCATTTGACCTGGTTAGTTTGGTGGTCATACCAATATTTAAAAATATTAATTAACTCACCCGGCACACCTGTATCCTTTAATTTGCGCCAGAGGATATCATACCTAACCAGGTCAAATGCCCTGGAGAGATCGAGAAAGGCTGCATACACAGGCGTGCTCCTATCTGTGTAGTACCTGACAGTCTGCTTGAGCGACATAACCGCACATTCTGTCGAAAGTCCTGGTCTAAAACCAAACTGTGCATCGTTTAAATTCAGGTGTTCTTTAAGCTGTCTCTCAAGCAGGCCATCAAGCACCTTAGATGTAGTTGTGGCTAATGATATCGGGCGGTAGTTGCACTTGTCGGAATTATCTCCAGTCTTGTTTTTAATTATAGGCACTACCGCCGTCCTCATCAGTTCACCTGGCAGATAGGAATGCCTAATACAGAACGTAAATAGCATTCCCAGGAGCCTCGGGAGGTGTGGCCCCGCATGCTGAAAATGTTCGATGCTAAGGCCGTCGTGTCCAGGCGATTTCCCTCGGGTCATGCTCTTTATTATTAGATCAACTTGTTTTGCTGTGACACGCTCAGGCACTCCTGACACGACGACCCCCGCACCCCTACTCTGCTCACCTTTTAGCGGAGACTCCACTTGAAAGTGACATCTAAACAAACTAGCAATGTCTTTTGGTTCGCTAATGCCGTTGACACTCACCGGGACGCTAGGCTTAGGGTTTAAATTTTTCGTTTGTTGCCAAAATCCTTTAAAATCTTTATTCTTGTGTTTGGTAGCTAAAATATTCTATATAGTTCTTGGTTATTCTGACAGTATTGTAGTTTACTTTTAAATTGTTTTCTAGATTCATACATTTCATTATAAATGTTACCACTGTTAGGTCGACCATAACACACCCAGGTTAAAAACTAATAAAGGCATTACATAGTCTTTACCAGAAGAGGTAGGAGGAGGATATTGCGTGGCTTTGCGGGCTTGGGGATGGTAACTAAATGAAAGTCAATGATATTCTGAATGTAAACGACTTTCTCCTAGGTACGTAAGCGCTTGCGCAAATCCTTCACTTCACTGCACTGCCAGGGTGAGCACAACCATTAGTAACATCACAATCTCAATAATCAATATCACCGGCTTTTCTAAAATATACTGCAATTCGCTTATAAGCGGATTGTGTTAAGAACGCGTTTTTAAGTATCTTTGTTCATATTTTGGTGACGCAAACTGAATTTGGAACAAATTAGACCCAAACTCAATCACTCTAGGACTATTGGTTGCGAAGATACAGCTAGTCAAAGATTTGCAAGAGCGTACGTGTTTGTTTTTTTTTTGAAATGTAAAACACAGACAAATTAAAAATCCGGAGTCACACTTAATCTGTTCGATTTATGCCCATGACGTGTGACTCCGGATTCTTAATTTGTCAGCCTTTTTCTAACTTCAGATGAGAATATTTTCTTGTTTCATACTTTTTAGAGCGTGATTTCTCAGTAGTCGGGTTTTAGTTTTTAAAGTCGCTTTTCGCGTCTGTCTGTATGACAGCGTTGTTGTATGTATGTATGAAACTACGCAACGAATTTTGATGCGGTTTTCACCATCAGTTTAGATAAATTTTGAAATTATTATTTAATTATATTTATTGTGTTTGTGTATACATTTGTATTAAACTTACGTATAATAAAAAAATCACGATGTTCTGTGAAACCGTGCGAAGCAGGGGCGGCTCGCTAGTTGATAATACAAGAGTAATACTGTTGACTGTTGTTGTTTACTTACAGAGCTAGAACCGGACAAGTTAGACAATAGCTGTCTAGATGTAGCAGATACACCACCACACCAATATGAGTCAGATTTAAAAGATGATGTACCTTTAATGGAGTTTAAAACTGAAGTGGAAGAAGAACAAGAAGTATCTAAGAAGAAACGAAGAGCCAGGGAGACGAATAGTAAGTATTAGTTAGTTAATCTATAGGTAAGCAAACAGGCCAGTGGTTCCCCTGATAGGAAGTGGTTAGCGTTACCTGAAGAGTGTACCCGCTTGGATGTTCAACCCATAGGACTGTATCTCGAAGTCACAAGAGATAAACTAGGACCAAAGTAGTTAAATCAAAAAATTGCTTTTAACCTTTTCACCGCCAAGCACTTCTATAGAAGTTCGGGATTTTCGTGCCACCAGCGGCGCCACAACTTCTATAGAAGTTGTTAATTTTAACTATCTTATTAAAATAAATTTACTGTGATTAGAAGCTTTGTTTCATTTTATTATTTAAGATAGCACTGTCTACTACCCTGTTTTTTATTTTTCTACACAAAATAAGCCCTAGTTTGTCCTAAAATCGGCAAAAACAGAAACTCCGAATTTTGTTACTTTCCTCAGAACGCCAATCACTTCATATCAAGTTGGCGAGTGATGTGCCGTGAAAGGTTGATTTCACCATTGAAATATTTATAAATACAGAAAGTTACGAATATCGAAAACATTTTGAGGTCAATAAAATATGAACTTAGTTATCTACTTCATTACAAAGGATAGTAGATGAATTGCGACCTTCAGGTAGATGCCGATACGTAATTATAAAGTTACTAATTCTTGTCGATAGTTATTTTCCCATCTCTACAAAACAATTGGTCGTCTATGCCCCTGTGCGCCACCGAGTGCCACGAACTACTATAGAAGTTGGTCAGTGACGTCATAGGCGTGAGGCTGTCAAGGTCACTTTGGCATAGTGCAGCACAAAATCGGATTCGCGCGCACGCATCTTTCCTTCTTTCACTTGCAAATAGAAAAATGAGTGAAGAACTTGATTCGGACGAACTTCTGAAAATTTTGCAAGGTGTGGAATCGGACTCGGAGTATTTTGTGGAGAATATTGAACCAGAAGATAATTCTGAGGTATGTCTAACTGGATGATAATAATAATGTTTATTCATCAAAGAGTAGGAATTCAATAAGTATGTAAAATGTTCGGTGAACCCAGTATCTCCAGATGCACTGTAATTACAGTAGATTTAGGTACTGTTTTTGTACTCTATACACTATTATGGTAAATACAGTGTATGAAAGCACTGTAATTTTAACTTTTTTAGAAATTCTTTTCAAAGAAAAAAAAGGAAACCTAATTAAATAGAATTTAAATATATACTTACTTTCCATTTCAAAAAACACTTTAAAAACAATTCAAAATTCTGCCACTTAGATACCTACGGTAAAAAACGTTGACTGAAGTTATTAAAAAAACACAGGAATAAACAAAAATAGAAGAAAGAAAGACCATAGACCCCATCCCTGATCAGAATCGAATTCAACGTGCCCTCAGTGCCAATAACTTGATATTGGCACTGAGGGCAAGTGAAGTTAAAGAATGAGATCATGAAACAAATAGAGATGTACCCCATTCCTTATAGTTCTAATTGAGTTATGTATTCTTTGATACTCATAAATTATACTGTTTTTTCTTATTAAGGATACTGTGAAATAAAACAAATCTGGAAATATTTAATCAGTTTTTATTTATATTCGTAAAATCAACTTTAAATCTTAACTTTACGCGTACAAATCTTATTCATCGATATGACGATATCCCCATCACTACTGTTTACTGTATATTTAGTTATACATTTATAGCTTAGCGCTCGGCGAGGTATTGCGTTTTGTGTACGTTGGCGGCGAAAAGGTTAATTTTTCAATAATAAACACAACATAAAAGAATTAGCGAAATTGTTCCATCCGTTCACGCGTGATGCGATGACCGAGGTTAAAAAAGTAAAAACCGACTTCAAAAACTTAAAACAAATAAAATAAGTTTCAATCATTGGGTAATTCTACGATAAGTGGACATGTGCACGGCAATCAATATAAAATAGCTTTTCTATTTTATATCTTGTCATTTTATTTATAGCAGCAGGAGGAATAGGGTATCAAGTTCACTCATCCTCCATAAAAAAGGGAGGATCCTCCGACCAGACGGGTGTCGTGTCTGGTGGGCAACTGCCCGACGGTTGATGTCGGGACGTTGTATACAATGTGTCCGGGCATGGACTAGCGATATTCTAAACACTTAAATATAAGCTATTTTAAAGTACAATTACACTTTAAGCTTGGGTCCAAATCACTGCCCTGCTTTATGGCAGCCATTTTGTTTTTTTTTTGTTGAAATATTCCATATGAAAGTACAAAAAAAATCATATCTCTCTAAGTTTTTATTATACTGAGATAAAAATAGGCTTATTTGAAAGGCAATAATATTGTCTACCGTTAGCATTACAAAACAATGTGTTCCCAGTTCCATAACTTTTGAAAAAAAATGTGAAAGTCGAAAAAATAAACAAAAAATTACGCAATTCTACCAATAATGGTTAATTACTACAAAAACACCCCGACAACTTTTTTTATTTTTTTGCTAGATCGACAGATTTTGAGATAAGCTATAATACGACATAAAATTCACAACTGTATGTGTATTACTTTAAGAGTTATTGTTGTTTGAACATAGCGCATGCGCAAGTACAAAAAGTCATTGTCAGTGAGAACCATACAGGAAATCAATAAAAACACATACCATTCATATTAAATATTATTTAATGTTTTACTAATAAATAAATAACAGTTAAAATTAAAATTCTAAAGCAGTTGCTCAAAGTGACCACTTCCTGCTTGTAGGCACGCTACGGCTCTTTGTGCCACGGTTGATGAGCGCTTAACTAAGTCCAAATCAGATCTAATTTCTTCGGCGACTGTCATAATTTTTGCGACGAGTTCTTCCCTGGTGTTTGGAACTGTAGCGTACACTTTTTGTTTCATATTTTTAGATTAGATTTTTTTGTGTCATATGGAATATTTCAAAAAAAAAAAACAAAATGGCTGCCATAAAGCAGGGAAGTGATTTGGACCCAAGCTTAGAGTGTAATTGTAATTTAAAATAGCTTATATTTAAGTGTTTAGAATATCGCTAGTCCATGCCCGGACACATTGTATATGCTAGTCGCGTGGTAAACTATAATTGCGCGATGCAGGATTGCGTGACGTCATGTCATTGTGATGCGTAGTTCGTATGTGGCGATGTAGATGCCGCCACATATTCAATAAATTGCAGTCTTAATGTATTTTATCAATAGCACTGATTAAATGTCCAATTTAAGCACAAAATTCAAATTCAAATGTTTATTGCTCAACACAGTACATAATCATACACACACACACGCACACACACACGCAGCGACACTACTGGTTTCTATTCTATGAAAACGCCTCTGAAGACGGCGACATTGCCGCCTGCTGCTACGATCTAAAAAGGAATTTCTGATTCATCAAGCAAAGTGCTATTATTTTGATTCGTGTGCATGTCAATCTTCTTCCAACATTGTACTTACCAGCTTTATAAACACAGGGGCGACCGCTGCGAAGGATCCAAAACTAGAAGATGCAATAACAGCCGAGCAAAAGAAAGAAGACAAATCAGAATCGAAAATTATCCAGACAACTGAAAAACGTACGTCCGAACCTGGCACTTATTTCAAAGAGCCTTACAAATGTGATCAGCGTAGTTTTAATCGAGTAAAAAAAAAAATACAACATACTCGTACACAAATTGGTGAAAGCCCTTACAAGTGTGATGTATGTCAGCGTAGTTTTAGTAAAAAGAGTGCATTAACAAAACATATTCGTATACACACTGGTGAAAAACCTTTTAAATGTAATGTATGTGAACGTAGTTTTATTCAAAAGGTTCATTTAACAACACATATTCGTATACACACTGGTGAAAAACCTTATAAGTGTAATGTATGTCAGCGTAGTTTTATTGACAAGGGTACTTTAACAAAACATATTCGTATACACACTGGTGAAAAACCTTATAAGTGTGATGTATGTGAACGTAGTTTTAGGTACAGAAGTAATTTCACAGAACATATTCGTATACACACTGTTGAAAACCCATAACCCTAGTCTTGTATGGGCTTCCGGCTGTTCCCATTTTCATCCTACCTGTCGTAATTAGGTATTAAACTAGCTGACCCGACAGACGTTGTCCTGTCTTAGCTGTGAATATTCTAATGTAAACGCGTGAAGTTAAAATAGTCGTTAAGTTTTCTGAAATTTCTCAATTTTTGTCTTTCATAAGAACCTTTTCCTGACAATTATAATAAACACAACAAAAAAGAATTAGCGAAATTGTTCCCTCACTTCACGCGTGATGCGATGACCACGGGAAATAGGGATTCATTTATATATATACGAGTATTCGTAGATTTAGAGGTATTTGAGACGGTCGGAAAGTTGCTCTACTAAGTATTATTCAATATTTATTTATATATTTGAATGGTAGGGGCTTGGGTATGGGTGTTAGTTGTCCGTGTCTTCGGTAGTATCCCCGAAAACTCAAAGAAAATTTCAGTGTGAGTGTGAAGCGTTATTTTTAAGGTTAAAAGAGTACGAAAGCGAGTTTATTATATCTTTTTTATGAAATAGTTACTAAACACAAAAGTATTGTTTCTTATTTCTCAAAATCTACATAACTCAGTGTAATGATTAGTCTCTGCAGGAATTACTTTTCCTGAACGACAGCATCTGCGGCAGAAGACGTGGACGCGTTCTTATTTCTTTTTACTTTTTTCTCAATAGCTTGAATGATATATGGCTGTTCTTTTATTGGCATTCAGCGTTCAAGGCGGGAATCAATTAACTCCGGAAGCAGACGATGCAATAATGGTCCTACTATTTTGTCGTGCCAGAACCAGAACGTAGGGTCTATTTTTATACAGGGTGTAAAAAGACACATCACAAAGCCGTCAACTATGCATATCTACTGTACATCTAAATATTTTTGCGCAAAAAATATTGCTGCGCTAAAAAAAAATGCGACTTTGACCTTCAAAATCTCCAGAACCAGTGGATTCCCAGATAATGGACTAGTGGAAAAAACAATTCAAATAATGGGTAGAATATGTGGCTTTCGGCTTCGGCAAGTGTCTTTTTACACCCGGTATATTCGACTTTCATTGAGTACTCCTCTCCAGTCCATACGGCAAATAAGCACATATTCGTCTCCGTCACAGACTTATATTGGCTAGACGACGCAAGTGTATGTACTTCGCGTGTAAAAAGGGAGTAAAATTGACTTCCTTCAGCGCCGCTTCCATTCAGTCTGCGCTCGAACGTTCTTGATGCCGGACGTCAACCAAAAACTAAAAAATGCCAAATTATGCGGTATTGAGCTGTAGAAACTACACATAAAAAGTGGGACGAGATAATGGAAACGTTTCCTTTCATCGATAAGTCATATTGTTATTAAATTATGTGTTTTTTATTGCAAAATCAATTATTTTGTGTTCATTGTGTTCTTACAATGAACACTATGTAACTGAGTGTGTATCAAATAATTCGTGATACATTGCCGTTTTTAGTTACAAGGCAGTATGACTTGTCTGTTAAAACACGCAATGAAAATTAAAATGATCGATATTGTCACTTGTCGCTCAGCTTCGTGGTACAGTCGCTATTCTCATTTTTCTGTCAAATAAAGCAAATCGTGTTGTACACACAGTTTGTACAGTCAATCTCGATTCTAATCGATTTTGGAAACAGAGTAATGAGGAATGTTTGCGTTGGATTTTTTGTGACATGTAATTTTTTTTTTACTCCAATGTGCCAATTTAGTGATTTTGTTTAGAATATTATTAATTATATTTACAGATTTCCAAGTGATCCCAAAGTTAAATAAATATGGATTGAAGCGACGGGGCATGAAAATTGGTTCCCAACACAATATAGTCGAATTTGCTCTGTTCATTTTAATGAAGGCAGCTTTACGGAAACAAAAATTTCGACGCCTGACTACAATTGATGTATTGAAGGCGTTAAGTAATGCTGGAGTTAGTGGATTGACTTTAGGCTCGAATTCACTGGCATCGTTCTCTAAAACCTAAAATTCTCTATGCTTCATAGAAATCAGTAGGTACTTAGATGTTGTCGATGTCGGAACTCTTATGCGTATTGTTTAAGGCGATTGTTCCGATTTAAAAGTGTTCATCTAATCGAATCTGTACCCGGTTTTTTGTTAGAAATTTAGGATTAAAGAATGGTGCCAGTGAATAGAACCCGCCGCAAGCTTTACATTTTATTTTACATTTGCTTTTTTTTCAGGAATTATTAAAAATATTTTAAATTTATTTTTTACTAATTTATTTACTTAGTTCTGGATCGGATTTTATTTCATAGTGACTTCTACTGGCTTTTCTTTTTGTAGATAAAATGTCTTCTAGGGTTTTTTATTAACGTTGTAACTTTCCTACAACAAAGAACATAATAAGCCTAATTAGGTTCAAGCAACCAATAAGAACCAGTTATATCGTCGACCGTAGGTTTCAATTGAGGTAAGGGACAAAATACGATTTTTCAGGAGAGGTCGACAAAGTTTTTTTTCGGACTAAATCGCCTATAACTTTTTTTCTTATTAACCATTTTCGGGTCTGATTTCACACATAATCTTGTATTTTAGTGCTCTATCTACACGTAACATTTATTTAAATAAATTAGCTATTTAAGAAAATAGATGTCCCTTACAACAACGTATTTTGTTAGTAATGTCCCTTACTGATCAAGTATCTTGTAGTCTCGTCCCTTACATTAAATTGACCTCTGCGTTGGATTCAATTTTAATGGTAATTCGTTGATTGGGAAGACCCTTACCTTATTTCAAGTGGATTGGCGGCAATAATTACATCATTTTAAGTTCCTATATTGCATAGTTTTTCAGATACATTGTTATTATGGGGCTGATTCGAAATTTGGATCCAAAAATCATTAGGGTAAGGGACATTTTTCTTAAGCTAGAATTTTTTCATATACACCATTCGATAGAGCGAAAAATTCTGAACAAAACTGTATACTTAACTCATTTTGGGTATTTTGTCCCTTACCTCAATTGAACCTACGGTCGACGATATAATGACATAATCGAAAATGACTAACATTTCAGTAAAAAAAAAAACAAATAATTTTAGATCTATCATTCCTCTGTCGATGAACTCGAATAATCGATTGCTAAATCGATATTATAAAATTATTATTTTTTACTCAAATAATCTTTACGTAACACTCCCTCTTCCCTTTCGGGATACCTAGGCACAACCGGAAGCAGTGTGAAACAAGTAGGTATAAGATGCAAGCGGACGGAATGCTCGCACGCGACTTCTCGCTCCAAAGACGAGGCGAAACGCGGCGGGGCCTTTAAATCGTTTTGAATCGTTTACTCGCGGACGGGGAGTTCCCATCACTAAATCGCTCATGTGACGTCACAGTAGGTGGAAAAATAATGGCACGCTTGGTTTCTATTCAGACGATGAGACTTGCGTAGTCTAGCCAATATAAGTCTGTGGTCTCCGTAATGTTTAGTTGGCCCTGAATTTTGAAATAATAATCGTGATTTATGTCAATCACAAACGTTTTTTTCCTTGTTATAATTTTCAAATTTTTTTTTGCTTTTATAGATTCTTCAGCTTTCATATTGTTTGCAGAAAGGGCATTTCACTTCTACCAGTCCTGTCGTTCCATATTTCTCTTTACAAATACCATCGGGACTGGCTCCTAAATATTGGAGTGTTTTATGAATATGAAGGTCGCAGCGGGCAATTGTGACGTTTTCCTGCCGAGGTTAATGCTGTTTGTTCATTAGAAATAACTGGGTTAAGGTTGATGCGCCAGGGTAGCCCGCGAAATTCAAAATTTCTTACGTTTTTTGCAATTTGTAGGTCAGTGTGAGCTTGTATGTTGATTAAAATATGATTTGCGGCCTTAGCTAATATGGCTTTACAGAATTATAATCATTAGAATCAGCAATACAACTCCATAAGTTAGCATTGATCTCAAATCTAGCGATTTCATGAAATCATGAGTTTTAAGATAAATGCTAACTTATGGAGTTGTATTACTGATTCTAATGATTATAATTCTGTAAAGACATATTAGCTACGGCCGCGAATCATATTTTAATCAACATACAAGCTCACACTGACCTACATATTGCAAAAAACGTAAGAAATTTTGAATTTCGCGGGCTACCTTGGCGCTTTCGCCTTAATACTGTTTGTTTGTTCATTAGCTCTACCATATGTGGACATTTCACAAGTTATGTGGTTTCACAATAGCTTTCACTAAAGAAGCGCAGCTAATGTTTTCTTTCCGTTTCCATATTTTTCCAAACATAGACACGTTAATATATTTTTTCTGTTTTCTAACCATTCTTGACTGGAACTTTGGTATATCGTCTGTTTCTGCAGTTTGTCTCTTTGTTGGGCAGTTTCCATTTGTTTAAGAAATTATTTTTTTGTCATCTGAAAATCTTCATCGGTCATATCTGGTCTTTGAGCTTTCAGCCCATAACCTGGATCATTCATATTTTTACGGTTGTTTTTAAACTTTTCTTTTCTCTTTTGGTGTATTTGCCAGTAGGTTTACTAAATATGCAATCGACAGCGTTTATTGGTCGCTTGGTGTTAAAGGAAATAACTGAAGCGGAACACCTTTCCTGGTATGAAGTTTTAATTAATTCGTTTCCCCCTATTTGGCAATCACTGAATAGGGATGATGACTAAAAATTGATTTTTTGTCCGTCATCATAGAGATTATTAAAAAATATTGGACACATATTTTTTCTTTTTTTACGTAATCAAAAAATTACGGCGATACATTGAGTTAAAATATGGCATGACGTCACGCGTAGCTAGGTTTTATACGTTTTATCAAAATGAGACTTTTAAGCCCCGTATTCATGGTAAACATTTGTTTAGCAACAAAGTTGAATCAACGTGTTGCGGAGTTGCTGTCAAGATGTTGCTGGCAACACTGCGTGTTGCAGAGTTGATAGCGTCATGTTGACAAGCTCTCGCCCGACAAGCGTAAACATCAGTTTAGCGAAAATTGTTGACGTGTGTGAACGTGTTTGCAACAGTTTATAAACATGGCAGTAGTGTGGAGTAATGATAAAATAATGCAACTAATAGAATTATTTCAATCAAAACGATTATTATGGGATTCTTCTATAAAAGAATACAAAGATAGAAACAAAAAGAACGATGCATTCGAAGAAATTTCTCAAGCCCTAAATATACCCAAAAAAGATGTGGAAACTAAAATACATGTACTGCGTACTCAATTTACTAGAGAGAAAAAAAAGTTGTCGGCAAAAAAAACATCAGATACAGAGAACACAACAACACTACCTCCTCGGGCAACATTTTAACGCAGACTGGCGTGTGGACAACCTGTATTGATTTAAACATAGTTGCTAGCAACATTCTCGCCGCTCACCAACAATGTTGATCAACTGTTCCTAAACAAATGTTTACCATGAATACGGGGCTTTAGCGTTTGCAGCTAAAACAAAACAATTTGACTCATTTTCCTCCACAAAACTGTGTTAGCTTATAGAGGCATTTTCGCCACAAGCTGCATCACGTTTTGTCAGTTGCTGGGCATATAGGATCACCGCAATCAGAATGACTACCAAAAGAATGGTGTAATGCATTCAAAATATCTGCACGAAGTTAATACACTTTTTGACTGTCAGAAATGTTTTCGTGTTTCCTTAATTTAATAGCCCGCACTGTGTATTTGCGTAACTTCATGATTTTGAAGTCAGGTAAAAGTTTCCTTAATTGAATAGGAATATGAGTATCTTTAATACATGCTCTCAGTTTGTTACATAGATTTCTTAGTAGATGGTTTCTGCACTCAATCTTCTGAACCTTGGAGTTTTTATATGGACTGCTTTCCAATATTTTTTTTATGAGTAGGTACTTGAATCACCATCTGATATCAGTCTAGCATATATTAAATCATGAGTTTCAAGAGAGTTACCAAATCCGTTACATATATTTCTTAGTAGATGGTTTCTGCACTCGATCTTCTGAACCTTGCAGTTTTTATATGGATTGCTTTCCAATATTTTTTTATGAGTAGGTCCTTGAATCACCATCTGATATCAGTCTAGCATATATTAAATCATGAGTTTCAAGAGAGTTACCAAATCCGTTACATAGATTTCTTAGTAGATGGTTTCTGCACTCGATCTTCTGAACCTTGCAGTTTTTATATGGATTGCTTTCCAATATTTTTTCATGAGTAGGTACTTGAATCACCATCTGATATCAGTCTAGCATATATTATATCATGAGTTTCAAGAGAGTTACCAAATCCGTTACATAGATTTCTTAGTAGATGGTTTCTGCACTCGATCTTCTGAACCTTGCAGTTTTTATATGGATTGCTTTCCAATATTTTTTCATGAGTAGGTACTTGAATCACCATCTGATATCAGTCTAGCATATATTATATCATGAGTTTCAAGAGAGTTACCAAATCCGTTACATAGATTTCTTAGTAGATGGTTTCTGCACTCGATCTTCTGAACCTTGCAGTTTTTATATGGATTGCTTTCCAATATTTTTTCATGAGTAGGACTTGAATCACCATCTGATATCAGTCTAGCATATATTAAATAATGAGTTTCAAGAGAGTTACTAAATCCGTTACATATATTTCTTAGTAGATGGTTTCTGCACTCGATCTTCTGAACCTTGTAGTTTTTATATGGACTGCTTTCCAATATTTTTTTATGAGTAGGTACTTGAATCACCATCTGATAAAAGTCTAGCATATATTAAATCATGAGTTTCAAGAGAGTTACCAAATCCGTTACATATATTTCTTAGTAGATGGTTTCTGCACTCGATCTTCTGAACCTTGCAGTTTTTATATGGATTGCTTTCCAATATTTTTTTATGAGTAGGTCCTTGAATCACCATCTGATATCAGTCTAGCATATATTAAATCATGAGTTTCAAGAGAGTTACCAAATCCGTTACATAGATTTCTTAGTAGATGGTTTCTGCACTCGATCTTCTGAACCTTGCAGTTTTTATATGGATTGCTTTCCAATATTTTTTCATGAGTAGGTACTTGAATCACCATCTGATATCAGTCTAGCATATATTATATCATGAGTTTCAAGAGAGTTACCAAATCCGTTACATAGATTTCTTAGTAGATGGTTTCTGCACTCGATCTTCTGAACCTTGCAGTTTTTATATGGATTGCTTTCCAATATTTTTTCATGAGTAGGACTTGAATCACCATCTGATATCAGTCTAGCATATATTAAATAATGAGTTTCAAGAGAGTTACTAAATCCGTTACATATATTTCTTAGTAGATGGTTTCTGCACTCGATCTTCTGAACCTTGTAGTTTTTATATGGACTGCTTTCCAATATTTTTTTAAGAGTAGGTACTTGAATCACCATCTGATATTAGTCTAGCATATATTAAATCATGAGTTTCAAGAGAGTTACCAAATCCGTTACATATATTTCTTAGTAGATGGTTTCTGCACTCGATCTTCTGAACCTTGCAGTTTTTATATGGACTGCTTTCCAATATTTTTTTATGAGTAGGTACTTGAATCACCATCTGATATCAGTCTAGCATATATTAAATCATGAGTTTCGAGAGAGTTACCAAATCCGTTACATATATTTCTTAGTAGATGGTTTCTGCACTCGATCTTCTGAACCTTGCAGTTTTTATATGGATTGCTTTCCAATATTTTTTTATGAGTAGGTACTTGAATCACCATCTGATATCAGTCTAGCATATATTAAACCATGAGTTTCAACAGGATTACAAATCCTTCAACAAGTGACGTTGACTCCATACTGGAAGAGCTACCAGAATAATTCTTATAGCTTATGTAATTTGCAGGTTAAATTTTTTATTTTCAGCCTTTGCACAGAGACTATGCAGTATTTATTTTTTACACCAAGATATAAAATACCCGTGTATTGCTGCTTCACCTGATGCTGAATAATTGTTACGGAAAGATCTTTTGGACCAACACCGTCAGCTATTACATCAATCATCGGTGTACCTTCACAGTCGACACTGCCGATTTCTATTGCACGTTCTGCCTCTTCGACGCCTGCCATTTCTTCTACTGCCGTCTTATGGAACCATTCCTAAACTTTTTTGCTTGTTTGAGCGTATAAATTTTTTTATATACCAGGTATATTAGTCTTACCAATGCATTTAATTTTCCCAACCCACAGCCAATACTAATAATAGCTGCAACTATGGCGTGATTTAAATCACAAGTGTTAGACGGATCTTCAGTGTTTATGTCAAATTCGGAATACCAGAGTTCATACTTGAAACGCAGTATTGATACAAAATCTTTACGCCGCTCACCGATGTATTTCAGATTTCTATATCTGCATCCAAAGATTTTTCGTTATGATTAGCAATCTTCTTCCCCAAACTTTCCAAAAAATATCTGATCGATGATCTGTTAGATATGAGGCTTTTGCTCATATTGCTTTTTGAGCGTACTGTCTTGTTTTATTATATTTCTTTGTCTATGTGCGTTTTATTTGTGCAGAATAAACAAGTTTTCTTTCTTTTTTTTTTATCGATACGATTCTGCGTCCTTCTAGGCGAAAAAGCTCATCATTGGTAATTTCTATTTCATTTTCAATTTGTAGCGGTTGGTCGTCGCTAATAATTCCAGGTTGTTGTCTTTTCCTTACGGAAATTTGTAGTGGTTGGTCGTCGCTAATAATTCCAGGTTGTTGTCGTTTCCTTACGGAAATTTGTAGCGGTTGGTCGTCGCTAATAATTCCAGGTTGTTGTCGTTTCCTTACGGAAATTTGTAGCGGTTGGTCGTCGCTAATAATTCCAGGTTGTTGTCCTTTCCTTACGGAAATTTGTAGCGGTTGGTCGTCGCTAATAATTCCAGATTGCTGTCGTTTCCTTACGGAAATTTGTAGCGGTTGGTCGACAGGTTGTTGTCGTTTCCTTACGAAAATTCGGCAAAAAGGAAAAGCTCCATGTTCGTTTCTGGATTTGGGTTTGTTACATTTCCAGTTCTGTCAGTATTTATTTTTATTACTTTTATACACGAAATGTCTTAAGGGGTCATTGTACTCATCATAATGAACAACTTTTACTTTGGGGCCAAAACTGAAATCGCGAAAAAAAACAGCTGTTCAGTACATTTATTATAAATGATTTCGTGTATGAATAAATACACTTTATTTAAGAATCATTATGCATACAAACCATATTTAAATCATTACAAATTACAATAAAAAGAAACGCCAAAGAAATAACGCAACGAAGTGACGTTGTCTGTGAAACAACGCTTTTCTTAGTTTGACGATAGTTAACACCATTTTTCAAGTAGTATACGCGTGTGTTATGTGGACGTGGAACAACCCACCCGCCCTAAGTATTGGTTTTAGTATTTCTACCATAATTAGTTTATATTACTTTGTAATTTCAGTTTTGGATTCTCGAAGAGGCTAATTAGTTTAACCATAATATATGAAGAAGTTAAAAAACTGTCGCCAATTTCAACTTTTAGTTAATAAATAACCAAAATGTTTTATGCAATGGTGCCGAAGATACAGGCTGTGCCTCCAACTGTAATGTTAACGTTGAAATAAACTTGTACTACTTTTACCTTGTTTGATTATCTGTACCAAATATTCCTGCCGCCGCCGCCGATGAATACTGTAAATGGATATCTCCGAATTGCACCAATCTGATTCCTAACCCTTCAAACATAGACGTATAAAAAAAGGAGGACCACGCATATCGAGAAGCACCGCACCGATCTATGTGTGCGTGATTTGAGTACCTGCAAAGACGCCGTCGCGTCGCGTCGCTGGTGTCACGTAATGGCGGGTGGTCGGCATACTATGATGTATTATATGTGTGCGTGAGGCGTGTTTGTACAAACGGTCCGGCATACTTACCTACTGTGCTTCACTTTCGATTTGCGTGGCGCGCAGTCCTCCTTTTTTATAAGTCGCCTTCAAGTAAAGATTGCTTGCCCGCTCGCAATCTATCTGTCATCTGTCACTGATGGGTTGTCGAATCCGCTGTTTTACTAATCTGCTGGCGGTTTTACAAAATACACACATCAAAAGTGTCTATGGATCAAGTACATTTTTAACTACTTACTATGTTTAAGTTAAAACATAACTCTTTATTTTGTACAAATTAAGAACCTACTTACCTAACTTCTCGATCTCGATCGATCGATCTCGCATTGATCTCGATTTCCTTACAATCAGAGGTCAGTGTAAACTGGAAAAGTATAGCTTTGTGAGATAAAAATACTATGTCAATCAAAAAACTAATTATTATCTATAAAAAGGATATATAAATAAAATTAAATTACATAAATCAAAAGAAACGTTTATAGTCTATGCCATTATGAAACTCTATGAGAGATAGATAGAAGTAAAAAGGATAATCTAAAAGCCTCAGTAGCCAGGTGATGCACAAAAAAAATCTAATATAACAATGTCAGCTGTCAACAGTGTCAACGTCAAGTAGCTTTTTTATTTAACCTAACTAAATACAAATAGGCATATATAGGTGTTAGATACGTGCTTTGCTATGAAATATTAACGAAAAAAACGTGAATTACCGGTATATTAAGTAGTAGATGGTGTGAACTAATTCTTATGAATTATCTGGACTGTCTGGATTTCCTATGAGAAATATTAATTCACTTTTTTTCTTAAAATTTTCGTAGAATAATGTACTTACTACAATAAGTTGTAATAAAATTGTATTAGTATTATACAAGCCTCCCTCATTATTTGTGCACAACACAACAGTTTGGTCAGTGAGTCGTGTTAGGGGCGGAGTTTTCTCTCTATGTAATTTATTAATATAGTGTTGGACTAAATAACACAAGTGAAACTTTGAGATATATGATGGAAAAATTGCCAATGTGTAGGATATGTTTAGCAGAAAATGTTCGCATGCTCATAGTGGTTAACAGGAACTTGCGCGAACTATATGAGAAGCTGACTGATATTCCAGTAAGTTGATGTTTTTAATAAGATTTAAGGTCAGTGGGTCGTCTTAGGGGCGGAGTTAAGGCAAATCCGCCACTGCCCTTGTACGGGTTGTAGTAGTTAACTCCGTACACCGATTTGTCGTGAAGATTTGAAGTTCAGTTGTATAGAGAAACGTTCCACCAAGATGCACTAAGTAGATAAGTTTATTTAAGTTAATAGTAAGTAACAGTTCTAGAGTGGAAGGCGATTATTTCTCTCAGTTGTTGATATCTACTCAGTTATAAGTTCACTATATTTTAATTTGTTAGTCATGTTATTTTATAATGCTAAATTATGACGCGCATCGTTGGCGTAAAGTAGGTTACAGAGTAAGCAGAAAAATGTGCGGCGATGAGACCGTACATAATCACAATCTATTTGGGGTTGACGCAACATGTCCCTTTTTGTCTTCTTGGTAGTCCTCCTTTTCTAGCCATATCATCTTTCACACAGTCCAACCATTGTTTCTTAGGTCTACCTTACTCTTATAGCCATCGACATTCATACTCAATACTTTCCTCACAACATTTCTTTAATCCTCCGTATCACATGCCCCTATCATGACAACTGATTTCTGCACAACTTTTCAATGACCAATGCCACTTTCAAACTTCCTCTTAAGGTTGATGCGCCAGGGTAGCCCGCGAAATTCAAATTTTTTTAGGTTTTTTGCAATTTGTAGGTCAGTGTGAGCTTGTATGTTGATTTAAATATGATTCGCGGCCGTAGCTAATATGGCTTTACAGAATTATAATCATTAGAGTCAGCAATACAACTCCATAAGTTAGCATTTACCTCAAACCTCATGATTTCATGAAATCGCTAGATTTGAGGTAAATGCTAACTTATGGAGCTGTATTGCTGATTCTAATGATTATAATTCTGTAAAGCCATATTAGCTACGGCCGCGAATCATATTTTAATCAACATACAAGCTCACACTGACCTACAAATTGCAAAAAACGTAAGAAATTTTGAATTACGCGGGCTACCCTGGCGCTTTCGCCTTAAAAAGATTCATACTACCTACAAAAATTTAAATGAGAGTGGTGTCTTTGGCGAAAATGGAAATCATTACATTGGTGAAGGAAAACAGTGACATTGGTTTGTCATACATGTTTTGGAGATCTCCTTTTAAGCAAGAGTTGCTTGTGTTAGGAGACTCCGCTCTTCCGCTAGGATTATCTGTAATTAATAAACATTATTCAATAATAAGGCAACAATGCGCGTGTAATCAAGTATGGGTGCACTCACACATACTTGATTACACGCGCATTGTTGCCTTTTTATACATATGTGAGTGTGAGGATGTATAGTGTTTGAGTTAAAAATTCAAATGTTAAGTTTGACTATAGGTATAAGTTAAATGTAAGTGTAAGTTAGTCCTACGACCGCGTCTTGAGATCGGAAGAAGTTTAATACAACTCCTTCCACTAACAATGCACACCGTAACTCACTTATAAGCTATTGAAGAGTAGATACAATAGACTCAATATCGTCGTAAGTGATAGTCATAGACAGCAGTAAGAACCACCAACTGTTGGCTTGGACAGCTTTACTAGAATTTGTATGATTAGAAGTATTTTCTGCATAAAATCAAAATAGTGTAAGATAAATTTTGTTGCAGTTTGTAACTGAAGACCGTAGATCGATTCTTGCGTGTTCCTTCTGCTGTGCTAAACTAAAGCAATGCTACCGATTGCTGAGACAATGTCTGAAAGCTGAAGAGCTGTTCACCCAGATGATGAATGAGGATTATAAGGTGAGGTATTCTTCAACAGCTATTTACTCTAATTTAAATGTGGAAGTGATTCCTCTCAAGCTCATACCTATTGTGATGGGATGTCACGCCTACCGTACCATCAAGTGTTGAATGTTGATATGTACGCTGGGTATATTATGAAATGTAGGTGTTTACAAGTATTGCTTGTTAAATACTCCACATAATACTGTTACAACTTCTGTGTAAACTTGTATGTGGCAGTTTGATAACGGTCCTCTCTCATGTCAGCACATCATGCTATGCGATAATAGCTGGTGCAGCGGTCAGTGAGGCTACGGCCGACTCTCCAGGATATATTAGACCTACCTAAGTATCCTCACTTGTGGAGGCTCTTTTGAGTGACTTCAGTATAATGAAAAAAGTTATTGCTCATTGGACTGTGATCACCAGCATATGATAAATGATAAATGATTTATTTTCTGTAAGTAGGTTTGTACAAACACTTTTATACGTCAATCATATTTTTTAAAGCTAGATGAGGTCGACGTTTCCTATCTGACTACTCTGAGAAGAAACGCCGAAACAAACTCAGAGGTCACAGTCTCTTTTAAAGTCCAGACATAATCTTGGTCAGATCATGTGAAGACCATGTGGATTGCTCTCTGAAATGTTCCTAATACTGTCATCATCTTTTTGCAGCCTAATCCTTTAATAAACCAAGAGCAAGACCACTTCGAGTTTTTCAGTGGGTTTATTATAACCCCAATGGTGCACATAAGTATAGGTGATGAATGTCAAACAGAAAGCATTGCTATCAAAGAAGAATTACCAGCTGTTTGTGAGGGACTAGATGATATTATTGAGCCAAAGGAGGAACATCATATTATTGAGCCAAATGAGGAACATCATATTATTGAGCCAAATGAGGAACATCATATTATTGATCCAAAGGAACAAAGTGATGGTATGTTTATGAATAACTAGCTTTTTCCCGCGGCTTTGCCCGCGTGCATGTCGGAAATTATCCCACGGGAACAAAAATTGGTCCTTATTCCTTGTCTACATTATAAAGGAATCCTCTGTGCATAACTTCAGCTTTATAGGTCCAAGGGTCTGGGCTGGGCGTTGATGAGTTAGTCAGTCAGGACTTTTCTTTTTATGTTTTTATAAGTGGAGACCTGTAATTGGCTTTCAGACTAATGTACTGTTCTTGATCTGTTTGTTTTAGCTGTAAGTCTCCCATGTTATTAAAATAAATAAATAAATATGTATTGAGATAGCATCTGCCCGCGACTTCGTCCGCGTGAAATGTCTTGTTCCCCCGACCTACTCCGTCGCATCGCATTGCCTGCCCTCGCTATTACTTCATATTTGCTTAGCGTTTTTTCTGACTTTTTTCTTTTTGCTGGGCACCTAAGAGTTCTAGAGTGATGTTAAATATGCCCATAGCCGTCCTTAAGAATTGGGCCATCAAATGCAAAAAATATTATTTAAGTCCGAGATTCTCCCCCTCTCCCTCTCACGCCCTCACCAAATCCCGCTAATCTTGCCCCCCCCTCACACCCCTGCACCGCTTTCCCTCCCCTACCCTCACCAACAAAAAAAATAAAATTCTATTCTATTCTATTCAACTCCTCCCCTCCCCCTCGCCCCACCTCTCCACAACCTCCCCCCACTACTCCCTCCTATCCCTCTCCCCCTCCCTCCATCATCCTCCCCCTCTCCTTCCTCACCACCCCTGCCTACACTCAACCCCTCACCTTCTTCCTTTCCGTCCTCACCACATCCTCCCCTTCCCCCTTGACTCCTTACCAGCCCCCCCTTCCCCCTCCCCCACTACCCTTCCCTCTGGGGGGAAAACTATTCATGACAAACTTTATTACTTGCTCAGGCAAGTATTTGTGCCAAGTTTCAAGTTAATTAACCGAATAAATAAGATTTTCCATATAAACTATGTTCCCTGTTTTCACCCCTCACAGGGGTGGAATTTTAAAAAATCGTTTAGATATTTCCGTAGCTTGACTGAAAGATTATTTACACCAATTTTCGAGTTAATCAAGCCCCGCAGTAAAACATGCCCTGTCAAATTGACTACCCCTTTTCACCCCTTTAGGGGTAGATTTTCGAAAAGCCCTGATATATGTTAGTTTTCATTTTTGGTCTCTAAATACTGACTTTCGAGTTAATCGAACCGCGCGTTAAAATTCCTCCGTATAAACTTTGAGACCCCCCAATTCCTTCTTAGGGGGGTAGTTTAGGAAAACTCAAAATGATAAACTTTATAATTTACTAAGATCCAGATTCGTGCCAAGTTTCAAGTCTATTAACTCAAGGAATAAGATTTTTCATACAAGCTTTGGATCCCCGTTTGATCCCCTTAGAGGGTGAATTTTGAAAAATCCTGTCTTAGTGCACCCCTAGACCTCATAAGGAACCTACGTGCTAAATTTGGAATCTCTAGACCCAGCGGTTTGGGCTGTGCGTTGATATATCAGTCAGTCATTCAATCAGTCAGTCAGTCAGTTTCTTTTTTTATATAAATGTTTTGAACTACTTCAGGAGAACTACTTTAAACTACTTTGAGGAGCTCGTGGCTAAGTAATAACAGCCGCACGGGTCGATCCATCAGGTTATGCTACGCTTACCGCGGTTGATCTGTGGATGGGTGATCATCTTTACATACCAAGACCCCTCCTTGCATCGGAAAGCACGTTAAGCCGTTGGTCCCGGTGTCAGTCGTGGATCTTTGACAGTCATTACGGGTCGTCAGAAGCCCGAAAGTCTGACAACCAGTCTTACCAAGAGGTATCGTATTACACCGTTACTGGGTTGTGGAGGTCAGATAGGCAGTCGCTCCATGTAAAATACTGGTATTCAGCTGCACCCGGTTACACTGGAAGCCAACCCCAACATAGTTAGGAAAAGGCGGGCAGATTGATTGATTGTTTTGAACTACTTTAAAGTTTTGGTAGTGTTTTGGTGTGTGTTTTGTGTTTTGGTGGTAAATGTAAATGTAAAAAAAATACCGCCCCCCCCCCCAAACCCCCCCGGCTTATCAAAAGTGAAAAATCTGAAATTATTCTATGTGAATAGAAGTTTATGTAAAGATTGCAGGAAAAATAAAACGATGTTTCTAAATAGCACACTTTTTCAGAAATCGGAACGGAACCCTCGGTGCGCGAGTCCGACTCGCTCTTGACCGGTTTTTTTTTAACTTAACGGTAACCACATTATATTTGAAATAGAACAATCATCTATAACTATAACTAGTATAAAATAAAGTCGCTTTTCGCGTCTGTCTGTATGACCGCGTTATTCTTCTAAACTACGTAACGAATTTTGATGCGGTTTCCACTATCTTATCAGACAATTTAGTCAAGAAGGTGTATGTATATACATAAATAATAATGTATAGCCGTGCGAAGCAGGGGCGGCTCGCTAGCTGATAATACAAGAGTAATACTGTTGACTGTTGTTGTTTACTTACAGAGCTAGAACCGGACAAGTTAGACAATAGCTGTCCAGATGCAGCAGATACACCACCACACCAATATGAGTCAGATTTAGATGATGATGTGCCTTTAATGGAGTTTAAAACTGAAGTGGAAGAAGAACAAGAAGTACCTAAGAAGAAACGAAAAGCCAGGGAGACGAAAAGTAAGTATTAGGTAGTTAATCTATAGGTAAGCAAACAGGCCAGTGGTTCCTTCCATAGAAAGTGGTTCGAGATACCTAAAATGTGTGTTTACATTTGTGTTATGTTGAATTCTATCCATAGGATTGTGTACAAGAGATAAACTAGGACTATCGTAGTTAAATCAATAAAGTGTTAATTTCTGCTAACAATAACAAAACCACGGGCAGCAAGACGACAAGTCACTCATTCTCTCACATAACTCTAAGATTAGCCATTACCCCCTCGCTGTGTGCGCCGACGCTACCGCAAGCAGTGACGACTAGGGAGCGTGTCGAGCTTGCTGCCAGTTGCTCAGACAAGACGCATTTTATCCGAAAGTTGGGCACGTTATTTAGCCCATAAAACCAAATAAATCTGTAGCTAGCCAGACGTTTTCTACCATGACACGATTTCCTGTTCCTAACTAATATAATAAATGCGAAGTTGAGTTTGTTTGTTACGCTTTCACGCTAAAACGGCTGAACGGATTTGGATGAAATTTGACAGATAGAATTTGGCTAAGTAATAACAGGCGCACGGGTCGATCCGGCAGGTTAAGCTGCGCTTGCCGGAGTTGGTCCGTGGATGGTTGACCATCTTTACATACCGATACTCTTCCGTGCCTCGGAAAGCACGTTAAGCCGTTGGTCCCGGCTGTCATTCGTGGATCTTTGACAGTCGTTACGGGTCGTCAGAAGCCCGAAAGTGTAACAACCAGTCTTACCAAGGGGTATCGTACTACCCAGCTACTGGGTTGTTGAAATTACATAGGCAGTCGCTCCATGTAAAATACTGGTATTCAGCTGCATCCGGTTAGGCTGGAAGCCGACCCCAACATAGTTGGGAAAAGGCTGGCAGATTGAGGGTAGCCTGGGGCCTGGAGAAGGGCTACTTTTCATCCTGGATTGCAGATGAAGTCGCGGGAAACAACTAGTTATCTATATGTTACCTGCTAGCTTAAGAGGCCGTACACGAAATTTTGCCGATTTCGCTGATTTACGTGATTTTACAGACGCGATTTTACAGTTATAAGTAATATAGTATTTGTATAAGTTTTAATGCACAACATGAAAGATCATTTCAATTATGATCTAATGTATGAGCTACTTTTTTATTTTTATTATGTACTTTTGATTAATCGACCTAAACCGGCGACTGTTTTGTGATTTTTTTGCTGTTAGAGGTTTAGAATATCACATATTTAGGAATCGTTTTGACGTTTAAAGAGTATTGAAAAATTACAATGTATTCTTGTGAAAGTTGTATATACAATGTATGAATCACTTTTTACGACTATAATATAAAATTATTGAGTAAAAAAATATTCAACTTAGTTAAATTTTTGAGAAAATTGGCAAAGAATTGCTTTTGATTTCGGCTACTTAGAACTCTCGTTCATAAAATGAAAAAAAAAAACAGAAATAAACTTCAATTCAAAATCAATTCATTTCCTGAAAAAAAAAATGCAAAAAATTAAAAATATTTGCCATTAAAAAATCATTTTAAACATCCTAATTCTCGCACAAAAACTCGACGCAAAATAAAAATGTAGCTCATTAATTAGATTATAATCGAAATGATATTTTATGTTGTCCATTAAAACTTATAGAAATGCAGTATTTTGACTGTTAAATTACGTCTTTAAAATCACGCAAATTAGCGAAATCGGCAAATTTTCGTATACGGCCCCTTAAGAGCCATTTCACGTTTTCGTGCGAATATTAGTCGCGCGACTTTAGTCGCGTAATTTACCATCTTAGGTAAAACTCTGACATTGTTGAATACAGTTAATAGAAAGACCAATCTTTCGTATTGATACTTCATGTAAAACATTTACAAAAACTTATTTGTTTACTTATTTCTTTTTTGTTCAACCCACCCCGTCGCATCGCATTGCCTACCCTATTACTTCGTTTGCACTTAGCATTGTTTCAGACTTTTTTCTTTTTGCTCGGTACCTAAGGGTCCTAGAGTGATGTTAAATATGCCTTCTATAAGATTTGGGCTATCATTAATGCCAAAAAGACTTTTGAAAGTCCGACTGGTAGGGTAGTTCCAGAGATTAGCTCGTTCCTTCACCACATCCCCTTCCCTCTCTCTCTCTCACCACCCCGTCCCCTCCCTATCCCCTCTCCTCCACCTCCGGCTCACCAACCCGTCCCCACCCCCTCTGCATTCACCACGTCTTCCTCCTCTCCTCACCAAGTCCTGCCCCTTTCTCCCTGCGTCCATCATCCTTCCCCTCACACTCCTCACCACCCCTTCCCTTCCCCCTCCCCCTCTAACCCTCCCTCCGGGATAGTTTTGAAAAACTAATAATGACAAACTTAGGCAAATATTTGTGCCAAGTTTCAAGTCAATTAAGACCAAATGAATAACATTTTTCATGTAAATTGTATTCCCTGTTTTCACTGGAATTAAAAAAAATAGCTTTGAGATATTTCCATAGCTTGACTCAAAAATTATTTACACTTTTCGAGTTAATCAAGCCACGCAGTAAAATCCTCCCCTGTGAAATTGACTACCCCTTTTCACACCGTTAGAGGTAGATTTTCGAAAAACCCTGATACACATTATTCTTTATTTTTGGTTTTAAGTATAAATACTGAGTTTTGAGTTAATCGGATTGCGCGTTAAAATTTTTCCATACAAACTTTGAGACCCCCAATTCCCCTTTAGGGGGTAGTTTAGAAAAACAAAAAATCATAATTTACTTAGATAAATATTCGTGCCAAGTTTGAGGTTTATTAACTCAAGGAATAAGATTTTTCATACAAACAATATCCCCCCTTTTACCCCCTTATAGGTCGAATTTCCAAAAACCCTTTCTTAGCGGATGCCTAAGTTATAATAGCTACCTGTGTTCCAAATTTCAGCCCAATCCGTTCAGTGGTTTCAGCTGTGTGTTGATAGATCAGTCAGTCAGTCAGTCAGTCAGTAACGCTTTCCTTTTATAGATATAGATTCATAAACTCACACCTTCCACCTTCCCATGGGGGTAGGCAGAAACTACAAAACGCCTGTATCACACTAATATTATAAAGGCGAAAGTTAGGGTGTGTGTGTGTGTGTGTGTTTTTATGCTTGTTACTTCTTCACGCCCAAACGGTTGGACCAATTTGGATGAATTTTGGTATGTAGATAGCTTATACCCTGGATTAACACATAGGCTACTTTTTATCCCGGTCTACGCGGGTGAAATCGCGGTGCGCCCCGCTAGTAATACATAATTAAACTTACATAATTATAATATCACATTGTTTTGTCAAGTCGTAAAAAGCGTGCGAAGCAGGGGCGGCTCGCTAGTGGATAATAAAAGATACTGTTGACTGTTGTTGTTTACTTACAGAGCTAGAACCGGACAAGTTAGACAATAGCTGTCCAGGTGTAGCAGATACACCACCACACCAATATGAGTCAGATTTAGAAGATGATGTAGCTTTAATGGAGTTTAAAACTGAAGTGGAAGAAGAACAAGAAGTATCCGAGGAGAAAGAGACGAAAAGTAAGTATTAGTTAGTTAATCTATAGGTAAGTAGACAGCCCAATGGTTCCCCTGATAGGAAGTGGCTACGACACTATGTGCTAGCGACAGTTTTCGGGGCCCCATTATTGAGTGTGCAAGTCACCCCCTGCCATTTTTTCTGTGTATAATAAAACATTGTTTAGGCAGGGGCCTAGTCCTTTCATAGTTCTAGGTAACCAGTCCACTTTAGGCACCCAAATCCATAGTTCAATATCTTTATTTCCATATCCTGCAATGGTCCTACACCAACCGGGGTTTGTCCCTGGGTGCACTTGCATAGTGCATACAGGGATAATAGTCGGTTGGTGCCTCATTTCATTGAAAGCGTCTAACGGGCCTCTGCGAGTTGGCTTCGGGCCCTCGGACTCCTTCCAAAGGTCCGGGACCACAAAGTCCCAAAAAATGGTTTATTTATAAAAAACAAAAAAAGGAGGAGAAATAAAGAATTATTACTATTACTATTTATAAAAGAGGCAAAGAAGAATGCGCAAAATTGCCCCAGCCCCGTGGCAAAAGGAACCTATCCCAGATTTTTGTACCTTTTATGTTTATAAAAAATACATGTATGTGATCTCCCTAATCAGTGGCCATTGGCCAACATAGTAAACAATTACACTGAATTTGCACATTTTATGTTGATCATTATGTTGAGTACAATTACTTCTTTTAAGCTTTAGGGTAAACAAAAAATAAGGTTGTATTTATTATATTTAATAAATTTAGAAATGTGTGTGTATTGTTGTATTTAATAAATAATATTTAAGAATTTGTCAGTCGCAGGCCGCAGTCTAGTTTTGTGCCCGGTTGATATAGATGTGTGTATGTGTATGCAGAAATTCTTTGCCAGCGTGGATGGCATATTGATCGCCTGCCGTCGAATGGCACCTACTTTATTGTATAAATAAAAGATACTTTGAGATATTCGGGGTTTGGTTTTAATAAACACTTTCATATATTTTAATCAGGATACAATAGAATGTCTAATCCAAGCTTCACCGGAAAGGGAAGTGCCGGTGAGGCCAGCCTCTTATTAGTGTTGGCAGACTTACAACTAGTGTTGCCATTACACCTACAAAAAGCAAAAGAAACGTTATGAAATGGCTTTGACTTCTATAATGTATATCGACACATAAAATAGTTTAACATGTAATGAATGTATATGTCGCAGCCAGAGCTTAGAATTGATCATTTCATGAAGTGTTTGACTATTTCATGAAATAGAACATCGACCGCTGGTGACGTCATGATGTGGTCAGGCCAGATCATTGAATACTCAACGCACACGCAACGCGTTAAACGCACGACTACCTACTTCATGATGTGGTCAGGCCAGATCATTGAATACTCAACGCACACGCAACGCGTTAAACGCACGACTACCTATTTCATGATGTGGTCAGGCCAGATCATTGAATACTCAACGCACACGCAACGCGTTAAGGCGGGACTATACGCCAATGACCTTGAGTGGTTAGCTTGCGCGTTCTGTGCTGAGCTCACGCAACGCGTCGTACGTCCAGCCAGTAATAGGACTCGCCCATCAAGGAGCGCTGTCCCAAATTAGACGCATTATCAATTTATTATACATAAAACAAAAGGCATTTTAATAAAACACGTATACTAAAAGATAAATAATTAAATTACCTTTAAAATGGTGAAGGTTTCATAAAAATACGCCTGACAGTTTTTGCGTGATTCTCAGTTTTTTATCTGCGTTAGACATAACTTTACAAATTAATTACACTATTTAATATAAACATAATCTAAAATATTCACATATTAAGTTATTAAGAAAATGCTCTAATTTAACATATATTTTTTCCAAATCATTAACACTACTCGTTTAGACGTGATCTTCAGTTTAAAATCATCAAAAGTCAGATAGCGTCGCCTTAAACGCACGACTACCTACTTCATGATGTGGCCATACATTAGTGATCATAACGTAAAATAGTTAGATTATCGCTTTGTTTTTGTTGTACAACGGTCCTAAAAATACTAAATAGCCAAGTAAATGCGGTCAGCTTGGATGTAGCGCTCGCCAGCTGCTGTTGGTCACAGCTCCAACCTAAACCATTTGGTCGGGATGCCACTAGCGGCGTGAAATGCAACTACTTTGTGTAAAAAATGGAAAAAACCACCACCACCACCACCTTATGGTTGAAATTAGTTGTAAGTCAACAATAAGTTAAATATTTGGTAGAAATCACGTAAAAACACGTCATAATAAGTCAAATAAAATTTAAAAATATAACTAAATCTTGGAAATCCATGTCACAAACACCACTAAAAAAAAACCGGTCAAGAGCGAGTCGGACTCGCGCACCGAGGGCTCCGTTCCGATTTCTGAAAAAGTGAGCTATTTAGAGACATCGTTTTATTTTTCCTGTAATCTTTACATAAACTTCTATCACATAGAATAATTTCAGATTTTTCTCTTTGCAAACTTCGGAGATAAGGGGTAACGGGGAGAACGGTATTTTTTTTTACATTTTTCATCAGAAGTCGAAAACTATGCGGCCTAAAAAAAAGAAAAAAATTGTTTGAGAATGTGCAAACAGCGCTCTTTCTAGACTAAGAGGTCACAGGATTTTTCATAACGATCATGGATACGGTTAGATTTACTTCGATGGGTTGTAGAGTAGTTCCCTAATGCGAATGACGTCGGTCTGCCTGCTCTGAGTGGTTGCAACTTCGAGTTATAGCGCTTACAAGAGGCGTCATTGTTGCGAAAAAAAAAACGATCAGAGAAATGGTCAGTTTTGGTACACATTGAAAGTATGGCGTCTCCGCAGATGAAACAAGTTGGTCTGCCGGCTCTGAGTGGTTGCATTTCAGAGCTATGATGCGCGCAACATTGTTGCGAAAAAAAAAACGATAAGAGAAATGGCCAGTTTTAGGACCCATTCGAAGTATGGTGTCTCCACAGGTGAAACGAGTTGGTCTGCCGGCTCTCAGTGGTTGTATTTCAGAGCAATCGTTGTATATGCAAGACGCTTATTTGTGGAGAAAGCCTAAAAAATACATCGAAAAAGGGGACAATAGGCGAATTTTTCAAGTGCACGCCGGCCGGTGTCGTACCCCCACCCTACACCTGCGCCGAGAACCACCCGCTGCGCGACCGTCCCCCCTGTAAAGGAATAGGGAAAAAGCTACAGGTGTCAATAAGAGAAATGGTCAGTTTTAGTACCTATTCGAAGTATGGTGTCCCCACAGGTGAAACGAGTTGGTCTGCCGGCTCTTGGTCGTTGTATTTCAGAGATTGATAAACACGCGTTTTTTTTTTTTTGAGAATGGGAAATCATCAAATAACTTCTCCCGCTCTGGGTGGAGCGGAAGGGCGTGTCAGACTTTTACTGACTAAAACCCACCCGTGTTCCTTCAGTTGCCTATGCCAGGGCCGCGGTATCTTTTTTAAACTACCCGCGACCCCAGCGGCGTCGGCCCTATTGGACCCCATCTTTTGCTGACATCTCTTTGAGGCGCGCGTGGAACACAACGCACCGTCGACTCGGGCCTGGTCCTTACCGGACGGCGAGCTACTCGCTACTCACCGTCCGCAAGCCCGCGCCTACGGTGGCCGGAAATCGCCCCGCGATTCCCGCTGCCCAGGGCGTCTCCAGCGGCGACTGAGGGCGTGAGGCTGCCTCTCCCTCACGCGTTCCCCCTGCTCCTTCGCGAGCATTACTGCTTCGCAGAAGGAGGTGACGGCCTCCCATGCACTCGCTCCGCACCATGGCCTGGACCAGGCTCGGACGCGAGAGATCGCCGCCGCCGATCGCCTCCGTGAGAACACGGCGGTGCTCTGCCCAAGCCGGGCAGACCTCCACTGTATGCTCCACCGTGTCCTCCGGGCGATCCAAACAATGGTGACACCCGGGCGTTTCCTCCCGCCTTATGCGAAACAGGAACCTCCCGAAACAACCGTGTCCGGTGAGGACCTGCGTCAGGCGGAAGGTGAGGACGCCGTGGCGCCTCTCTAACCACTCCTCAAAGAGGGGACTTATCGCCGCAATTTGGCGTGCCCAGCGCTGGGTTGCGACAGTCGCGCTCTCCATGTCGCCATGAGATCCCGCCGGAGCTCTGTCCGCTGTACCGTGATTTCTCGCGGCAGTTGGTACGGAACCCTAACAATGCAATTCTGAGAATTCAACGTTACACAGACAATATGTGCTAATGAGTTACTGATAACGCGAGCGCAACGTAATGATGTGTTCACTTCGGAGGTCGATGGCATCTCGCAGTGCAGCACTAGGGGTCGAAACTGCTTAGCCGGTCAAATGATAGTTAGGTAAAATGGGTGACATATTTATATTTTTGGGTAGCTTGTTTATCGGTAAATCGTTGTAAGTAATTAAAGTGGGGGTTATTGATGATGAAATTTTTGCATTTATGACCTAAGGCGGTACGTTGAATACTCTCACGTATCTAAAATTAAAGATTGAACTGTCTATTTTGAAAATATAAACGGTTTTTTTGCGTCCTTTTGGGACTTTAGTTTCTGTAAAGCCTCTACGACTGCGTAGGCGCAGGCGTAGCACGGTCTACGAAACATACCTACGTAAAATATTTTAATTTTTTTTTTCAGGTACTTTGATTAAATGTACTTTCTCAAGGATGCATTTCTTTGAGATTTGGTCTGCCGTAACTGGAAGAGTTCCTCAGAAACATGAACACGTGTTGGGAACTATTCTAGCTTCACTGTATGAGGTGGACAATCTAGACATTAGGAACTTAGATAGAAAGATACTCAATTTATGTAAAAGTGTTGATAGATATTGGAAAATTGTCTCTAGAAATAAATCAAAATTTTTGCATAAGTATTCAGATTGGTTAAATGAAATTGAATGTGTCGAATTAGTAAAGAAGTAATGAGCAGTGCATTTAAGAAAACGCGAACCAGCCCGCGGCCATCTTGCGAACTCGGCCGCTCGAGGAATGGTTTTTCAGAATTGTCTAAGCCAGGGATGCACAGACCGCGGCCCGCGGGCCGCATGCGGCTATATGCCAGTGGCCCACCAGCAAAAATGTTCCAGCTGATTTGGTTCTACTTTTATACAACATTAGTTTTTGTTTACACTAAACCCGAAAAGTACATTACGTACATTGTACTCATCATTTTGAACAACTTTTACTAATGGGACCAACCTTGAAATCGAAAAAAAAAACAGCTGTTCAGTAGGTACATTTTGACGAGTTTGATGTAGATAAATGTACTGAACATCTGATTTTTTTTTCGCGATTTCAAGGTTGGTCCCATAGTAAAAGTTGTTCAAAATGATGACCTCTTTTCGGGTATATTGTAAACAAAAACTAATGTTGTATATGTGAACAATTGATTGATTGTAAAATGATTGTAAGCACAATGCATTGCCACGCTTCAAACTAGTAGTTACTTATATATATTTTTTTTATTAAATTTTTGGCTATTTTTATGTTTTTAATTTGTGCTGGTGGCCCGTCATTAGTTCACCATTTGCCCAAATGGCCCGTGGTCTCAATAAATCTGTGCATCCCTGGTCTAAGCGCTTGAAACGTAGAAGATTGGCAGAATTATCTCAAGTAGATGACTCTGCTGTGAATGCACTACTCAATACGTCTGATACGTCTAATACTAGCTTAAGACTGAATATAAATGCGGAAGAGGTCTTATCCCTTTTTGTTGAGGCTAAGTTGACGAAGCATCAATATTTAATAATTAAGAATTTCATTAACAATAAAACTGCATGTGACATTTTACCACCTTACCAAAGTGTACTGACTGCTTGTGTGTAAATATTACATTTTATCAATTATGCTACTCACTACGTTCTCCACAGATTACAATTTAGAGTATTTATAACTAACTAGAAACACGGATACAATTAGTAAAGTTAGCTTTCTCCGTGATCTTGGTGTTCTGCTAGATTCGAAGCTCCATCTGGATGCTCGTATAGAAAAAATTGTTACCAAAGCCTATCAAATGTTTGGTTTTGTCACGAGATCTTCTAGGGATTTTGATATGAGTTTCTAGGATAATATTGTTAAGTATCTGTGTTTCTACCTAGAAACTCATATCTAGATTTTTAAATTTATACCTCATAAATTTATACCCATTTTGCACCTCATAAATTTTCTGTTTCTTAAGATTGGAAAATGGAACCTTGTGGTACACCGGAGGTTACCCGAAAGAGCCAGATTCAAAGCCATTAACAACCACCTTTTGTGTTCTGTTAGTTATGTAAGATATAAACCACCGTAAAAGGTCCCCTCTGATTCCATTTTAAGCAATTTTATTAAGTAGTAGTGTGTGGTCAAGTTTATCGAAAGCCTTTCGGAAACCTGTGTAAACCGTATCAATCTGCTGTATATTATCGAGACTATCAAACAGTTGGGACATAAAAATAAGGAGATTGCTAATGCAATATTTGTCTTTAACAAAGCCATGCTGTTCCTTTATTAAAACACTGCGAATAGCAGGATATTAGTTATTTATGCAACTGTTGTATAATAGGTAAAGGGTATTAAAACACGAATGATAATAGTATCACATGAGTGTTTTAATACTTAATTGTACTCCTCATTATGAACAACTTTTACTATGTGACCAAACCTGAAATCGCGAAAACCACTCACTCACCACCACACTCACTTCACTCACTCACCACACTCACTCACTTACACTCACTTCACTCAACACTCACTCACCACCACACTCACTCACTTCACTCAACTCACTCACTCACTACCCACTCACCACTCACTCACTTCACCCATTCACTCACTTCACAACCACTCACCACTCACTCACTTTACCACCACTCACCCCAATCACTCACTCACCACTTCACCCACACACACAAAAAAAAAAACAATCTCGGCTGTTCCCTACATTTTGACGAGATAGAAATTCATAAAGATACCACGTGAGTAAGGAAGGGATCGAAAAAGCAAAGGAGTTGCATAATGAAATTTAGTACAACATTATAACACCCCTTTGGATGATAATATTATGGTTACTATGACACTGGCTGTTTTAATGTTGGCAATAAGCTAACTGTTTCAGAAACTTTTATACAGGATTTTTAGCATCGGTGTAGATAATAGTATATTATGCAATTAGTGAATAAAGGACGGATTTAAAGCGAGGGCCATAGATGAATCACGAGCTAGTGAAGGATTCTAACGATTGAATCACGACCGTAGGGAGTGATTAGTGATTCAAGTATTAGAATCCTGAGCGACGCGAGTGATCATGGCCCTCGATATAAATCCGTATTATTCAAGAGTTGCATACTATACTTTATACCATGACTACGAGAAAAAGAAAGATTTAAGTGAAAATAGACATATAATGAAGAAAAAGGAAAGTTAAATTGGCTTTGATATAAACCAGCCGTGATTTTTTGGGTAGGTAGCAAGTTTTCCACTATATCGGCCGCCCTCTCTTTCATAAACTCAGGTGTTAACACATCTCCATCACTAGAACGCATTTTCAATCGATTAGAACAACACTAAACAAACACAATATTAAAGATTAAAGTAACACTAAACTTTGTATTCGTACAACTTACAGTATTCAAAATAGCACCAATTTACTAAGGACAGCAAAGAACACAAAACAGTTTTTATTCTAATCTATACTAATATTATAAAGAGGTAAAATTTGTATGTAAGTTTGTATGTAGGGGGTAATCTCCGGAACTAATTATCCAATTCTAAAAATTTTTTCACAAGTAGAAAGCTACATTATTCCTGAGTGCTATAGGCTATAAATTATATTTATATCATGCATATTAGCCGAGCTATCACAATTTTTGTCTAACAAGTCGGAAAGAAATACCTCTTTAAACAGACTTTTTTGCATGCGCTGCCTAAACGATTGTTTATAGTTGAGAACAATGTATGGCAGTCTGGTCCGTCTTAAATAATTCTACAAAAAAGTCCGCGACACCATATTTCTATCTTTTATATTTTATCTTTTATACATCTTTTATTACTTTAAAAAAGTATTTTTTAGACATACTTACGTTTGGATGATTGTTTAAACAACAAAACATTAATCCTTATCAAAATAAGTTATTTTATGATCACAAGGACATCATGGAGATAAGATTTGGCCATTATGATGTTATTAATGAATTGGATTATCTTAATTAATTTGTAATGTAATGTTACTGTATGAGTGTTTTTGGTACTATGAGTCAGTGATACTCAAAATAAAATGATTTTATTTTATTTATTTACAGTATGTCAATTGGTAATACAGTTTTGGAGATAATATAAAATTACTAAAACGCAAACTAACTTTAATTCATACCGGTCGCTCTTGAGCGAACATGTTTAGTGCGGACGTTTTATCAATTTCCCCATAGTTGTGCAAATAAGTAATTTTTCTGAATTGCGAGATTTTCCGCGGATTGACGACCCTCTCGATTTATTATTTCAATAATGTCGGTGGAATACAGCGGAAGAGTTTGTTTGAACGCGCTATCTCTGGAACTACCCCAGTCGGATTTGAAAAAATCTTTTTGCATTTTATAACCCAGTTCTTGAGGAGGGCTATAGGTTATATAACATCACGCTAGGGCCCTTAGGAGCCGAGCGCGAAGTAATAGCGCGGGCAGGCGATGCGGAAGGATATAGGCTATTTAACATCACGCTAGGGCCCTTAGAAGCCGAGCGCGAAGCAATAGCGCGGGCAGGCGATGCGGAAGGATATAGGCTATTTAACATCACGCTAGGGCCCTTAGAAGCCGAGCGCGAAGTAATAGCGCGGGCAGGCGATGCGGAAGTATATAGGCTATTTAACATCACGCTAGGGCCCTTAGGAGCCGAGCGCGAAGTAATATCGCGGGCAGGCGATGCGGAAGGATATAGGCTATTTAACATCACGCTAGGGCCCTTAGGAGCCGAGCGCGAAGTAATAGCGCGGGTAGGCGATGCGGAAGGATATATGCTATTTAACATCACGCTAGGGCCCTTAGGAGCCGTGCGCGAAGTAATAGTGCGGGCAGGCGATGCGGAAGGATATAGGCTATTTAACATCACGCTAGGGACCTTAGGAGCCGAGCAAAAAGAAAAAATGTTAGAAAGGATGCTTAAGCGCAAACGAAGTAATAGCGCGGGCAGGCGTTGCGATGCGATGCGTCGTTGGGGGACAAGAAATTTCACGCGGACGAAGTCGCGGGCAGAAGCTAGTGTTAAATAAACTCCTTGTCGAAAATGTCGAGCAATTAAATTGAATTTAGAACACATCAATATAAATCAAATCAAATCAAATCAAATTATTTATTCGCATAATACGGGTAGTTTTACACAGATGTTACAAATAAATAGGAAGTACTCTGTATCATTACCTAATAAGGTGTGCAAAGGTTTATTATTATTAATCATGCGCTAATATCTATTAAAATAACATTATAAAATTATTATACTCAAACAAAAAGAAAAATAAAATAAAATAAATTGAGATTATGTATATTGTGATTATGTATAGGTCGAATACACAGATTACACTTACACTTGATACGGCAAGCCACGACCAAGCGTGCCCTGCATGTTCGACTGTTCGTACTAAAAAAGTCTGTTAGCTCAGTGACGCTTAGCGATTGAAACAATCCTGTTTACGTTGGGCACATCACTAAATGGCTGGGGTGAAGTTATCGTAGGTATAAAAAATATGACACGTTCGGTTTTCATACTATCTAATAACATGCCGTATCTAGCCTAGGTACTCTAAATCTGTGGTCGAATACATTGGTGTCTTCCATTTTCAAACATCAAAACAGTGTGTAAAAGTGCTTTTTATTCACTGTTTTCAGTGAATAAAATAAGCTTTTTAGAGGGGGAATGGTATAAAATTTATTATGTACTAACTAGTCTCTCAAATAGCTTGAAAAAGCAGATAGTATAGAGATAGTTCGATAGGTCGCTACGTCATGCTTAGAACCACTCTGATGAACTTGTACATACAATGTCCCACTTAAGTTGCCCTTCAGATAGTATTACAGTTTGGAACAATCCTGAAAATAAATTTCAAGTAGTTACATAAATGCGGGAAGCCGTGAGCTTATATTAGTATTTAAATAACAAATACATTAATTGCAATACAAATTACGTAAGCG
Organism: Cosmia trapezina; assembly: GCA_905163495.3. Taxonomy (NCBI): domain Eukaryota; kingdom Metazoa; phylum Arthropoda; class Insecta; order Lepidoptera; family Noctuidae; genus Cosmia; species Cosmia trapezina. Next base: position 2,029,628 of record LR991046.1, on the reverse strand, counting down.
GAAAATTAAATTAATAATAATAATATATAATTGAATACATAATAAATATTTCAATAGATTGACTTATAATAAATTATATTCATCAATAACAAGGAAAACAATCAACAACAAAAATCATTAATAACAAGGAAAATAATAAAAGCGCTCTTCCTCTCTCTTACTTACAGCTTGCTGTGCCCGACAGGGTCCATAATTGATTCTTAAATTATTACTTACCACCTGTACCACATTATGGATTGCAATAAAGATTATTTGATTTAAATATACAGGGTGGAACCGACATCGACGCGCAAACGGTTACCACGTATTCAGTACATCATTCTGAGCCCCCTATATAGAAATTTTTCATCGGTTATTGAAAAAAAAATCTGCTCTTCCATACATTTTGACTGTCTAGGTATTGCAGATATGTATAGGGGGGCTCAGAATGATGTACTGAATAAGTGGTAACCGTTTGCGCGTCGATGTCGCTAAACGCATTGTTATATTGAACGCGGAGAGCGCTGTACGATCTTTGCGTATACCGCGTTTGCGCGTTTGCGTTTGAAATGTAAGTGATTCTGTAGCCATTATTTCGTATTTTACTCGATGTTTACTAATATCGTGTACTCGCACCAAAAAAAAATTCGAGGCCATTTTTTCTATGTAAGCCACTGTTTGGGGTGATCACATATATATGTTTTGTATGAGTGCGTGACTCTTCATTTAGTATTTGCCGCGTATTAACATAGATGTACTTATAATTTATCTGTGAAATTGTTTCATTCTATGGAGCGAGCTGTCATTTTGAATGACGGATACAGTAGGCTATACAAATGAGAATTTTAATGCAATTAGAATATTAATAGTGATTAACAACAACTGGTGAAACAATAGCTTTAAATGTTGTTTCTCTTTTCAGGTGAAACTAGTGAATAATCAATGTTAAAGAATATGTTGTAAAAGTGTTAATAACTAGTTTTTTATGTACCTACATATTAAAATAAAATTTCTCTTTTCAGAGCAACTCAATTTTGGTTATAGTTTTACTATTCATCACAATATTCAAGGATAATTATAAACTATCATATTATAAGTATACAAATGAAATGTACAAAAATCTGAGATAGGTTAAATTTGCGCCGGAGCTGGGGTAATTTTCTATGAAATTTGCGCATTCTCCTTTACAATAATACCTTAACAATTAAAATAGAGCACAGTTGCTTATTTGCCTGAACGAGGTTGAACCTGTGGTTCAGGACAGAAAGTGCATAAATACTTAGGGCCTATTTCACGATGTCCGAATAACCACCCTTACCGAATATATTCAATAATGAAACATAATTTGTATGAAATTATCTGCCAAGTAAGTTAATCGGAACTTAATCTTAGGTGGTGAAAAAGGCCCTTAATGTAATAAATTAACAATGAGTATAAAGTAAAAACTAAATTACTAAAAAACTCAATCAATCAATCTGCCTAGCCTTTTCCCAACTATGTTGGGGTCGGCTTCCAGTCTAACCGGATGCAGCTGAATACCAGTATTTTACATGGAGCGACTGCCTATCTGACCTCCACAACCCAGTTACTGGGTAATACGATACCCCTTGGTAAGACTGGTTGTCAGACTTTCGGGCTTCTGACGACCCGTAACGACTGTCAAAGATCCACGAATAACTAAAAAATTACTAAAAATAATTACTAAAAAACTATTTACCTAAAAAACTTAGGTAAATAAAAGTAAAATATAATGTTAGCGGTTTTATTTGCAGACAACAAGTAGATCTTCTGTCTGTGCATAATCTATGGTTAGTAAATATTTAAGTATAATTTTGTAGTAAGTATAACTTTGTTTTCTATTTAATCTATTGTACAGAAATGGGCCTAAGAATGTAAAAAGTCTTTCTACAAAGACATGTTTTGAGGTTGCATTTGATACTGTATCATTCCGTCTCTTGTTAGTATTGCCAGTATTGTAGGTAAGCATGGTGTTGGCTTCGATAGCCCCTGTTTCAACAATTTTACAAGAAAAAATGGTAGCTTAACAAAAATGAACATTCCTTCCAAAGAGGAATTTCTGATTCATCGTGTGCATGTCAATCTTCTTCTAACATTGTACTTACTAGATTTATAATCACAGGGGCGACCGTTGCGAAGAAACGAAAACTAGACACACGAAGAAGAAAACTAGAAGATGCTATAACAGCCGAACAAACGGAAAAAGACAAATCAGACTCAAAAGTTATCCTGACAACTCAACAACGTACGTTTAAACCTGGCGCCTATTTCAAAGAGCCTTACAAAAGTGAACAACGTGGTTTTAGTCTAGTTAAAATTATACAACATACTCGCACACAGATTTGTAAAAAACCTTATAAGTGTGATGTATGTCCGCGTAGTTTTAGTCAACAGAGTGCTTTATCAACTCATATTCGCATACACACTGGTGAAAAACCGTTCAAGTGTAATGTATGTCAACGTAATTTTAGGTGCAAGTATAATTTAACAAAACATATTCGTAAACACACTGGTGAAAAATCATTCAATTGTGATGTATGTCCGCGTAGTTTTGGGTACAAGAGTCATTTAACAAGACATATTCGTAAACACACTGCTCAAGATCCTTATAAGTGTGATGTATGTCCGCGTAGTTTTAGTCAACAGAGTGCTTTATCAACTCATATTCGCATACACACTGGTGAAAAACCGTTCAAGTGTGATGTATGTCACCGTAGTTTTAGCAAGAAGTGTAACATAGTACAACATATTCGTATACACACTGGTGAAAAACCGTTCAAGTGTAATGTATGTCCACGTAGTTTTAAGTACAAGAGTAATTTAAAAAATCATATTCGTATACACACTGGTGAAGATCCTTATAAGTGTGTTGTATGTCAACGTAGTTTTAGTCAAAAAAGTGCTTTATCAACTCATATTCGTAAACACACTGGTGAAAAACCATTCAATTGTGATGTATGTCAGCGTAGTTTTGGGTACAAGAGTCATTTAACAAGACATATTCGTATACACACTGCTCATCCTTATAAGTGTGATGTATGTCAACGTAGTTTTAGTGAAAAGACTGCTTTATCAACTCATATTCGTAAACACACTGGTGAAAACCACTATAAGTGTGGTATATGTCAATGCAGTTTTAGTTACAGAAGTGATTTAACACAACATATTCAAATAATACACACTGATGAAAAACCTTATAAGTGTTATAGGGGTAAGAGGAACAGCTAGTAATGTTCACTCATCCTTCATAGTAAGGGAGGTTCATCCGTCCAGACGGGTGTTGTGTCTGGTGGGCTACTGCTCGACGATTGATGTCTATGACACACACTCGGTTAATATAGAACAGCAGCATAAATCGCAAGCCATGAAGGAATGCGACGCACCGCCAATAACCAAAAACTCGAAACCTAGCAGTACCACAACATGTCCAACTCCTGAAAATAAACTAGCTTCAAAAATTAATTAACCAAACACCAAGTCTCTCGGAGTTGATACAGACCCATCTGCGGCTTTTGTCCCCAGTTCAGTCTCGTCTGTCGCTCCTGTCCTCGGTGCTCACAAGGTCATACAGGTAGAATCTTCTGCGTCTGCCTCTACCATGAATAGCCATGACTGTGAAGGCACCGATGAAGTAAACTGGGAAGAAGTAAATCGCAGGAGGTCGCGATCTTCGCTTCCCGAGGTACTCAGTGGTACCGCTGCGCCTGGCTCTACGATGTTGCATGCTGCTGAGAGGAGAAGATACTTGCACCTATATTACGTGCGGGAAGGCACCGAAGTCAAGCAAAACCCGTCTACTCGTCTTTTAAGCTTGGAGTTCCATTGAAGCATGCCGAAAAGATAATGTCCACCGAGAACTGGGCTGAAGACATATGTGTTAAGCCATGGCGGCAGAACTTTCGTGCCAAAAACAATAACTATCAAGTGTCGAACGCGATTCCTTGAGATGAAAATGTGCTATCAAAATGTTCGTGGCCTAAGGACGAAGATATACATTTCTTAATAATGTTACGCAATGTGAATATGAGACCTGAGACGAGGGCGGGCCGTGTGTAACAGTGAACTTTTGCTCCGGGCTTTCATGTGGTACGTAAAGATAGAGCAGGTGACAGGGGCTGGGGAGGAGTTCTGCTTGCGTTTCGTGACTATTATAATTTAAAAATAGTTACGGACATTGTTAGTATGACTGACGATAAAGAATTAATTTTCGTTATCGTGACATATAAAAATGTAAAATTTTTGTGTTGTATCGTGTCGCCTCCTAACTATAAGGATGAGCAATATTTGAATTACCCTGACATGAATGATCTAATCCTAGGTGACTTTAATTTGAACTCCTGCAGTGCCAATGTCAAGACTAATTTTGATTTCTTTTGTGACTTCTGCTCGCTAAAGCAATATAACGCAGTTTTAAATAATCGCAGTGGTATGCTAGATCTCGTGCTGGGCAATTTTGGAACTGATCAGATAGCGGTATCCCTCGGTGAACATCCTCTGGCAAATATTGACCAGTACCATACTATGCTCGATATAATTGTAACATTTCCGAGGATGTGGAGATGACACCATAGATGATATCCCAATGATATCAACTATGGTGTCATCTGTCATCATCATCAAAAAAAAAATGTATATAAGTAGTTTATCAGCCATCTCGTTACCATAACACAAGCATTAGGTTGCTTAGCTTGGGACTAGATGGCGTTGTGTGAAATGTCCAAGGATATTTATTTATTTATTTATTATCTCCACATCCAGTGACACCTCACTCGTCGGAAACCAGTTAAGATTGGAACTGGCGCAAGGCAGATTTCCAGGGTTTGTATGGGGCATTGATGGAAATAGACTGGTCCGACTTGTTAACAATAAGCGATATCAACAGTGCTGTTCAGTTGTTTTACTATAAGTTATATATTCATATAACTAGCATAAGTCAGTTTGTACCCTTTAAAAAACAAGTAGAGTGTAGTCGTCGTTACGTATATCGGAAATGGTAAAACGTAGAAATAATAAAAAATATACAAAATAAACACTCATCATAAGAGATTTAAAGAAGAGGGTAAAGATTGGTAGTGTTTATATATTATAGATGTAGAGTGAAAAAAATGATTGATTGTGAATGTCGGATATACCACTACGAACTTGGTCGCGCATGTAGACTATGTCGCTCGCAAACGGATAGGCGTAAGCAGGTCGATGCGGCTTACTTTGACTTCCAAATAGCCTTCGACTTGGTGGAGACTGATATACCGTTGGAAAAATTTGCTATTATTGGATTCACGTCAGCTCCTCAAATTCATTTCCTGTTACCTAGATAATCGTCGTCAATCTGTGCGATTAAAAGAATATGATTCAAGAATCTACTTCACTAGGTCAGGAGTAAGTCAGGGTAGTACGGTGGGACCCTTGCTATTCGTGATATTTGTAAACGACTTACCGAATGTTGTTTTGACCTCCGAGTGTCTCCTATTTGCGGATGATCTAAAGCTAAGTTTGAGTGTCGACGCCGAGGCTAACGCGGTGGCATTACAGAGAGATGTAAAGTTAGTATCTAATTGGAGTCAAGACCTTCCATTCAATAATCTGAAATGTAAAATAATAAATTTAATAACGTTTTTACGAAAATCACAGCCCTTGATTATTGATTATAATTTGGCTGACGCTCCTTTGGATACAGTTTATGAGATTAGGGATTTAGGATTAGAATTAGATCGTAAATTAGACTTCCACACCCACGTTACCAAAATTTGCAAGTCTGCACACAAAGCCTTATTATAAAGTGCTCTGAAGCTGCCCGCCGCGCGCACCAAGCGCAGGCGACAGGCGCCCGCGTACTTCGCACTATCGGGGACATACTTGCTCAGCACCACGAACTGGACTTATTTGCCGATGGATTAGGACATTTGTATACTTAAGGATGATGCTCAGTGGTAGCCCGCGAAATTCATTTTTTTTTGAGTTTTTTGGAATTTGCAGGTCCGTGTCAGATTGTATCTTGATCAAAGTACGATAAGCGGCAATAAAAGTTATGTATTTATATAATTTTAACCATAAAGATCATCAATACATCTCTATAAGTTAGATTTCGTGCAGATTCGTTAGATTTCGTTCGTTTGAGGAATCTGCACGAAATCTAACTTAGAGAGATGTATTGATGATTTTTATGGTTATAATTATTTAGGTCAAGTTGAATTGATTACTATTAATTGACACTAAAATGACATTTTATTTTGCGTATTAATTCGTCGTTGTAATCTATTTTTATTATTATTTATAGACTTTGGCATTATTGCTATTTTTATAAAATCTATGTATACGGAGAATTGTACACTCACTCGGTGTTTAGATATTCAAAATCAAAATCAAAATCAAAAGTCCTTTATTCAAATTAGGCTGAGAATCAGCACTTTTTGAACGTCAAAATTACAGTAAGACAGTCCCCACAAAACGCCCGCCCTTCACCACTTCCTAGTGCTTTAGCTGGGAAGAAGAAGTAGCGGAACAAACTCCCCAGCAGCACAGCTGTCTGTTCAGTTAGAAGAACTAGATTCTATACAATAGTACCTATGCAAAATAATTTACGCAACACAATACATTAAATTATATTTTTGTCAAATAAAATAAACAATTTTAGTACTTAACTCATTATTATGCGCAGTGGTAGCCCGCGACATTCATTTTTTTTTTTTTGAGTTTTTGCAATTTGCAGGTCCGTGTCAGGTTGTATCTTGATCAAAGTATGATACGCGGAAATGAAACGTATGTATTTATATAATTTTAACCATAAAAATCATCAATACATCTCTCTAAGATAGATTTCGTGCAGATTCGTTAGATTTCGTTCGTTTGACGAATCTGCACGAAATGTATCTAAGAAATTTGAATTTCGCGGGATACCACTGCGCATCATCCTTGAATTGTAAGAAAATTAACCGTATGAGCGTTTCGGATGTCAAGTCTGTTAGCTCGTAAGACTAGTTGAATAAATAAATAAATAATCAGAAATTATACCAATTTTTATCTTTTATATTTGTAAATATATAAGATTTATTTATCTTTAAGAATTGATTTTAGTTTTCCTACCTTAATTAGATTATAATTATAGTTTTGCAGTCTCGAAGAGTGTTGGATACAAGGTGTGATTCGGTGGGTGATCACAATAAAAGGCGAATGCGATTTTATCGAACATTGTTAGTTTATTCTTTAGAATAATTAGTAGCTTTTGAACAATAACTATTATCACTGCTGCTAACAAACGAGAACACATTTCAACAGGAACAGTAGGTAAGGTGGGTAAGGTAATGGCTGCCTGGACAAGACCGGAAAAAATGAAGTAAGTATATAATTACAGATTGTAGACCTTTTGGTCTGAAATATAGACTAAATAAGTAGCAAGTAAAACTAATTTACGTCACTAAGTATGTCCCGACATAAGCCCGACATCCTTCATATTGTAGTGATGAAGTTGTGGCGTTCCAACGAAGAGGCTAATTAATTTCAGGTGATTGTCTCTAAATAGCACGCTTTTTCAGAAATCGGAACGGAACCCTCGGTGCGCGAGTCCAACACGCACGTGACCGAATTTTTTTATAATAGGGTTTTAGGGGATTTATATCTGGTAAATTTAAAAAATAAAAATAATATATGATAAAAAAAAAAAAATAATAATATATATATAATATTATTTAAATTTATCAATAGTGAATAAAAATTTTCCTTTTTCAATGTTGTTTTAATCCTTGTAACATCCCCATTCTAGTCTGTTGCTTCTTGTAATACACACAACTAGCTTTTGCCCGCGGCTTCGCCCGCGTGGATGTCGGAATCCCACGGGAACAAAAATCCTTCTTTATTCCTTGTAAACGTTATAAAGCGAACCTCTGTGCAAAATTTCAGCTTTATAGGTCCAAAGGTAGGTAGGGTTTGTTTTTGTGCACCGTAAATGTGTTTTTTTTTCTGAATTAAAAAAATATTTATTTTTTATTTCATTTTATTTAAAGGTTTGGGCTGGGTGTTGATGAGTCAGTCAGTCAGGCCCATTCTTTTTATACAGGGTGTCAAGCCAGTGCGAGCTGATAGCAGAGTACCATACATATCGATTTAACTCGAAAACTACAAAAAACCGTAGAACTATAGGTATGCTACTCTGCTATCAGCTCGCACTGGCTTGACACCTTAAAAGAAACACCCTGTATATTAACATAGCTTCTGCCCGTGACTTCGTCTGCGTGAAATTTCTTGTTCCCCCGACCCACACCGGCGCATCGCATTACCTGCCTGCGCTAATATTTTCGCTTAGCGTTCTTTCAGACTTTTTTTTCTTTTTGCTTGGCACCTAAGACTCGTAGAGTGATGTTAAACATGCCTTTAACCTTCCGTAAGAATTGGGCTATCAAATGCAAACATAATTATTAAAGTCCGACTGATAGTTCCTGAGATTTGCTCGTTCAAATGAACAAAAAAAAGTGTATGTGTGAGCTCCGACGCACGACTGGAGTTTACTGTTTTTTATGCTGTTCCGAGTTTCTGGCTTTCTATTTTTCGGTAATTTCTGTCGGGCTGGGTTTCTTCAATAAATCACTACAATATATAAAGCAACTTTCAGGTGTGAAGGCACTCTTTCCCCTTTCACCCCCTCCCCTTCTCAACCCCTCGCACTCTCCTATATCACCCACCTCACCACCCCCTCTCACCCACCCCATCCTTCTCACGCCTCTCACCACATCTCTTTCCCGTTAACCTTCCCTTCACCCTCTCACCCTCTCTCATACCCCCCAACCGATTTCCCCTCCCCTCTATCATCACCAACTACCTGCCAACCCACTATTCCCTCCTCCACACCCTCCCCCCTCACTGCGCCCTCCTATACCTCTCCCCCTCCCTCCATCATCCTCCCCTGACCCTCCTCACTATCCCTCGCCCTTCACTGCGCCCTCCTATCCTTCTCCCCCCACCCCATCATCCTCCCCTGACCCTCCTTACCACCCCTCCCCCTCCCTCTCACCACACTTCCCTCCTTACCATCCCCTCCACTTCCCATTCCCCTCTACCTTTCCCTCTGCAAACTTTATTATTTGCTTAGGCAAGTATTTGTGCCAAGTAAATGAAAAAGTTTTTTCATATAAGTAAACTAATAGGTCTTTACCTATGAAATTGCCGTTTTGTATGAAAAAATTTAAACGAATTTTTTTCATGTATTTTTTATTTGTATTAATCGAAGTAATCACCTATGCAATCAATGCATCTTTGCCAACGCAGTGGCAGTTTATTGATGCCCTTCTTAAAGAAATCAGCTGGTCGGGAGGCAACAAATTCTTCAAAGGCATTTTGTACTGCCTCTCGGGTATTGAATTTTTTTCCCGCCAAGAAGTTATCCAAATTCTGGAAAAAGTAGTAGTCTGTAGGCGCAAGGTCTGGTGAGTAGGGCGGATGACGGAGAGCTTCCAACCCCAGTTCTTGCAACTTGGAGACCGTCTGCTGTGCAGTATGAGGTCGTGCAGGAGCAGCGGAGACGAGCGATTGACCAATGCTGGTTGGAGATGTGCCAGCTTCTCCATCATTGTGTTCAGTTCTTCACAGTACACATCTGCAGTAATGCTCACCCCGTTTGGTAAGAAGCTGTGATGAATCACACCGGCGCTAGACCACCAACCAGTGACCATCACTTTTCTAGGGGTAAGTTTTCGTTTAGGGCATTGTTTAGGTGCTGAACCAGGATCCAACCAACTTGCTGAGCGCTTGCGGTTATCAAACAGAATCCATTTTTCATCGCAGGTAACAATGCGGTTCAAAATTCCTTCATTTGTGTGTCTGTTGAGCAGTGCAAGGCACGTCTCGACGCATACTTCGCGCTGGCGATCATTGAGTTCGTGGGGCACCCATTTGTCAAGCTTTTTTACCTTGCCAATTTGACGCAAATGGACCAATATTGTTTTGACGCTAACGTCGAAAGCTGCTGCTAATTCAGCCGTAGATTGTGTATCGTCAGCTTCCACAATCGCCTTTAATTCGTAATTGTCGACCAAAGTCTTCGGACGACCGCGAGGTTCATTTTTCAGGTCAAAATTTCCAGAACGGAAACGAGCAAACCAATAACAGGTGGTGCGTTGGTTTGTAGTGTTAGCTCCGTAAACGTCGTTGATGTTGCGTGCCGCTTGTGCCGCGTTGCTGCCACGACGGTACTCATATTCCATAATTACTCGAATTTTTAACGTATCCATGATGACGAAAAAGATTGAAATGCGATGAAAATGTAACACTAATCAATAAACAAATGACTACTTTTGGAAAAAAAATCCATGTTTTTAAAATAAAATTAATTTGAAATTAGAATTCTTAGCCAAACAAAAATTATTTTGAATTGAAATGGCCAGTACTGCAGAACGGCAATTTCATAGGTAAAGACCTAATATATTCCCTGTTTTCACCCCCACAGGGATGGCATTTTAAAAAATCGTTTGGGATATTTCCGTAACTTCACTGAAAGATTATTTACACCAATTTTCGAGTTAATCAAGCCCCGCAGTAAAACCTGCCCTGTACAGTTGACAACCCCTTAGGGGTAGATTTTCGAAAAACCCTGATACACGATATTCTTTATTTTTGATCTTAAGTATAAATACTGAGTTTCGAGTTAATCGGACCGCGCGTTAAAATTCCTCCATACAAACTTTGACACCCCCCAATCCCTCCTGAGGGCGTAGTTTAGGAAAACTAAAAATGACAATCTTTATAATTTATGTAGATAAATATTCATGCCAAGTTTCAAGTCTATTAACTCAAGGAATAAGATTTTTCATACAAACTTCCATCCCTTATTTTACCCCTTTAGGGATAGAATTTCCAAAAATCCTCCCTTAGTGGATGCCTACACTGTATAAGGTATCTATGTGCAAAATTTCAAGTTTCTAGGTCTAGCGGTTTGGGCTGTGCGTTGATATATCAGTCAGTCAATCAATCAGTCAGTCAGGACTTTGAATTTTATATATGTCGGAGAAAGTAAACAAAGAGTTGATTGTTGGTTGCATACGAATAGATAATATTGATGGCTAATTAAGTCTTAATTTAATTTGATTTATTACATTTTTACATTGTGTAAAACCTAACAAATTTATTAAAAGTCACTGCATTGTATAACGTCCAATCAGAGCAGAGGGTAGACCTAGAGTGGGGTCGAGGCGCCATCTTAACGTTCGCCGGGTGGAGCGTGCAGTCTTGTAACGGTGGTTGATCGAGGTGGATCACAAGTGGTGAAGTTAGATCGGTGCCGCGAACCTGCTGCTCCTTTATAGTTAAAATTACCTACCTAGTGATTCAAATTGTAGAACTTTAATAAAATCGCGCGTGTGTGTATGTAAATAGTGTTTTGTGCTCGCATATCCCTATGACGCCCACTAGACCCAACGTGACACTAAAAACGATGTCGAGGAGGACGGTGTTTCTCCGACATCAGAAGTGGGATCAATGCAGGCACAAAACGTACACAGATCGAGTGATAGAAACGATGGGTGACGCGCTTTATTTGAGGCGCAACAAAACGCTTGCGACTACTCGTGGAGACCCTGCGCAACCCGCCGGCTACTGCAGCGAACAATATTACGCTGCCCAAATTTGAACATGAAAATGCAGACACTGACGCCCGAGCCTGGCTAACAACAGCGGATACTGCTTATCGGACCATGATATACAGGGAAGTAGACCTTATTCTTATAATCAGTAAGTCTGTGAATGGTTCTGCCACCACGTGGTTTTCCCAAGTGGCTGTTAAGGTATTTTGTCTAATCGGCGAGATGGCTAATTAGACTGTAGATATTAGTTGTCTAAAAAGGCGAGGAGGCCATTTAGACTGTAGATATTAATTGTCTAAACAGGCTAGGAGGCCATTTAGACTGTAGATGTTAATTGTCTAAAAAGGCGAGGTGGCCAATTAGACTGTGTAGTTATGAGTTGTCTAAAAAGGCGAGGTGGCCAATTAGACTGTGTAGTTATGAGTTGTCTAAAAAGGCGAGGTGGCCAATTAGACTGTGTAGTTATGAGTTGTCTAAAAAGGTGAGGTGGCCAATTAGACTGTGTGACTGTGTAGAGTTGAATTGTCTAAAAAGGCGAGGTGGCCAATTAGACTGCGTAGATATGAATTGTCTAAAAAGGCGAGGAGGCCATTTAGACTGTGGTATTGGTTGTCTAAAGGGTGAGGTGACTGTTTTGATACTGTGACTGTTTACACGAAGGCATTAGTGAAATAAAAAAAATAATAACCCTTGCTGTGTGCCTAATAGATGAAGTGTAGAATTTATTTTAAATGAAGCTTTTGTGCAAAAGATGCAACAAAAATGTTTGTTTCACTATGTCAGGAGTGGCCGAACTGTCTTACAAAAGTTTTGCTTGTTTTTAATTGTTACAGATTACAATGACGCTCGTCTCTCAACATCACACGAGGACGTGTGTAATGTCAGGACGGCCGTGTCGGAGAAAGTAAACAAAGAGTTGATTGTTGGTTGCATACGAATAGATAATATTGATGGCTAATTAAGTCTTAATTTAATTTGATTTATTACATTTTTACATTGTGTAAAACCTAACAAATTTATTAAAAGTCACTGCATTGTATAACGTCCAATCAGAGCAGAGGGTAGACCTAGAGTGGGGTCGAGGCGCCATCTTAACGTTCGCCGGGTGGAGCGTGCAGTCTTGTAACGGTGGTTGATCGAGGTGGATCACAAGTGGTGAAGTTAGATCGGTGCCGCGAACCTGCTGCTCCTTTATAGTTAAAATTACCTACCTAGTGATTCAAATTGTAGAACTTTAATAAAATCGCGCGTGTGTGTATGTAAATAGTGTTTTGTGCTCGCATATCCCTATGACGCCCACTAGACCCAACGTGACACTAAAAACGATGTCGAGGAGGACGGTGTTTCTCCGACATATATATAGATACGTATCTACAATAAAGATTTTGGTTTTTAGGTGAAAGATAACGTCCTGCGTGAGAAATACTATTTGTTTGTTTGCTATTTTACATGGCACCACATAGGTACGAGGCACAATTTGCTTAAATGCGACAGTAAAATAAGAAAATAACATTTAATTTTGACGCCTTTATTTTAGTATTACTTTTGTGCGGCTTTTTCAAACTTTACAGTACTCACTATTTATAGTAGCCCTAGAGTAAAATAAAGTGTATAATATCGCGTCTAACCAAATCATGACTTTTTTCCTTGTATAATATACATCATACAGCAATATAATACTTTTGGGGATTTAGAAGGATTTTTATTTAAAAAAAAAAACAACCGACTTCCAAAAAAACACTACAAAGTGAAAAATAACTTTAATTTCGGAAGTCGGTGTCTTTGGTTTTTTATTTACTTTCGTTTTTTTTGCCACCGACTTCCGAAATTAAAGTTATTTTTCACTTTGTAGTGTTGTTTTGGAAGTCGGTTGTTTTTTTTTATGTAAAAAGGTTTTTTTTTTTCTTTTTAGTGGTGCCTACCCCACACAAATGTGAATACCACTCTGCAATATAAATTAGAGGAGCATCATCCACATAGACTAAAACAGCTCAAGTAACTAGCGCAATTTGAAGCGCCATATAGTAAGCATTAAATCATTTATAGCCAGAGTGCACCTCATGACAATTCCAATAAGCCCAAACACGGCTAGGATAAATTGTTTTATTACTGAGTTCCGATGCCTACCTTCCGGCTCCTTCATCAGATCAGTTCGATGGTACCATTTTCATCAGAACCATTTATTTAAAGCTTCGCCATAGTCGCTTAACTATTAATCGAGATATCTTATCGCCACCCGTGAAATACTTATCATCGTTGAGGAGTTCCCGTGGCTTTCTGTGGTCTTCTTCCTCAGTTCCACTTCACCAGATGATACTTTCTGAATGCAAACGCTTGATTTGTTGATGGAAATACCAAAATAGCTATATGTCTGCCTATAATATTTGAGGAGTTCCCTCGATTCCTCATGGATCCCATCATCAGAACTGGATTTTGATAAAAATGGGACCAATCTGGAAGTACCCTTTCAAATAAAAAAGAATTTTCCGAATCGGTTCATAAATGACGGAGTAACTACTGAGGTAACAAACATACAAAAAAAAAAAAAACAAACAACCGAATTGAGAACCTCCTCCTTTTTTTGAAGTCGGTTAAAAAAAATATAATGAACACCGCTTAATTTTTAATAAATTACAAAAATATTTTAACAAAATTAAAGAAAAATAATAGCTAAGTAAAACACAAAAATACACGATATCCTAGTCGATGTTTACGAGTGCGCGTCTGTCGGCAAAAAAGGGACGTGCTTTTTTTTTTTTTTTTTTTTTTTTTTAATGGCTTCTCGCAGTTGACCACGGGGGGTCGAGACTGTTTAACCGGACTTTCCTGTGGCTGCTATAAGCGAGAGCTTAAAGCCTCCGGCCAGGCTTAAAAACTAAGACTTAAAACTAGGGGTTTGAGCGACTCTGCACGTCGCTGCGGTAAGGGTAGGGAGGACAGCCAGAGGGTTCAGGCTGGGTCGTGACGCGATAACATCCAAGGTACTAGGTACGAGAATGATCGGTGGGCAAGGGGAGTTTAGTGGCGGGTTAGAGACTACAGGCTCGGCTGCGCTACCGGCTGGCGCAGCCTCGCCGGGTAGGTAGAGGGCAAGGGGAAGGTGGGCAATTACGTTTCCGACCACGACGGCGAGGTCGGAACGTAGATCTTAATTTGCGTTTGCGGAGCGTACTGGTGGCCTTATTACTCTCCTGTAGGAGGGTTATAGGGTCATCAGGTTCGGAGAGAACATGTTTAGGACGGCGGGTCCTACTAATCCGGGAGGGAACATAATTGGCGGATTCGACAACCAAAGGGTTGCGATGTTTCGCGGCGGTTTCAAAGAAACGCACGGAATTGCGTTTCAGAAATTGTCGGATCGTTGGGATTTTGAGGTCAAGGTGGAAGGGACGTGCTCCGGTTTCCGCTGGCTTATATATAGCTGGTCTCCAGTAGCTCCCTCTAGTCGGTCGTTGCAGCTAACAATACTTTTTCTAGGTTATGTGGTTTAAGGATGATGCGCAGTGGTATAGCCCGCGAAATTCTTTCTTTTTTTTTAGTTTTTTTTTGCAGGTCTGTGCCACGTTGTATCTTGATCAAATTATGATACGCGAAAATAAAACATATGTATTTATATAAAAATCATCAATACATCTCTGTAAGTTAGATTTCGTTAGTTTGACGAATCTGCACGAAATCTAACTTAGACCGATGTATGGATGATTTTGATGGTTAAAATTATATAAATACATATGTTTTATTTCCGCGTATCATATTTTAATCAAGATACAACCTGACACCAACCTGCATATTGCAAAAAACCCAAAAAAAAAAAAAAAAAATGTCGCGGGCTACACAGCGCAATCACCTTAACGTAAGAAATCTTACGTTAAACTTCATTTCTCATACCACATAACCTAGAAAAAGTATTATATTGCTGTCTCATTCATGACCGGCCACGCGGTGGCTCGATCTAGATGTATAATATTTATGTACAGCACCATCCGCACTATGTTTTTCTATCAAAGGATAACATAACATATTCCGACAAAACGGAATCATGATGAATTCATAATCTTTTTCACGTCCTTGAAATAACTCGCACTGTTTGCGACTGTTTTTTTTTTTATGCTTTATATTTGTGGCCATGGACCTATAACATATTGTGGCTTTTTGGTTTGGTAGGGTTGGCAAAGCTGCCTGTCAATGTCAAACTGTCAAGCACTTAAGTTATCATCGTAATGTCGTTAAGTCAGACGACGACAGTGACAGTTGTCAAACGAAGTAGCTTGGGTTGCGTCAACAATGGTTTTGTTTGAGTCATTGGGTGGGTGGACTGGGTGGGCCTTCAAAGTATATATAATAGTAGTCTATGGTGGGCCTTGCAATAGTTTATCTAATAAATAGGGGGCTAGGGGCCTTGGCTTGGCATCCATCCATTACATATATAGTATACGGTGTTATGGGACTAATAAATTAGTTCCTATGAAATACCTGGACTACAGGAGTCTTGGAGATAAAAATTTACTAACTTTTATCTTCATTCTCATTTTGGTAGATTACTAGAAGAAGACGTCGTAATAATATTAAACAAGCCTTCCTTTTTATTTGTACGCAAGGCAACGGTGTTTCTCTATAGTGTAAATGTAAAGTTGAACTAAATAACACGAGTGATACTTTTTGTGTTAAAAGATGGAGAAACTGCCAATGTGTCGGATATGTTTAGCGAAGAATGTTCGCATGCATGTAGTGCTCAACAGGAACTTGCAAGAACTGTATGAGAAGTTGACTGATATTCCCGTAAGTTGATATTTTGAATAAGAATTATGTAAATTACATTATAAGGTTTTAAATGTGTCCTCTATGCGAAGATTCTTACTATATCTCAGCCTCAGACTAAGTAAAAAACCCAGACCTAGCACTGCAAACAATACAGTGAAGCGTGCGCTAAACTACACCTTGCTCTGTGCATACACACACACACACACACACACACATTTATTACCAAACTACAATTAAACTACACCTCACTATGTGCACGCAAATGTTTACGAAACCAGAAACGTGTGGCCTCACGTCCCTTTTGACAGCACTCGTTTTGGTTTTTTATTTAGTCTGAGCTTCTACAAGAACTTTCGGTCAGGGGAATACGGAAATCACTGACATTAGTGAAGAAAAACAGTGTGATGAAACCTGGACTTAAAAATAAATATGATCTCGATGATGGGCATATGTTGCAAATTGCTTATAATATACAGGTTATGAAGGGGTAACCCTTTCACCGGGTTTCAACTATAGAACCCATTCAATGGGTTATCCATATTGAAGCGATAACTTTTACTGGGTTTCAAGACTAAATCCATTCAAGGAGTTGTACATGATAAAGGTAACATCATAAACGGCTTACCCCTTCGAAAGACTTAACTCTTAACCGGTGTTGTATGGTCCCCGATTATAAGTCACTAATCTGCCTTGAGCAAGAGAATTGACCAATGCTCATTATCAATCTGCCTAGCCTTTTCCCAACTATGTTGGGGTCGGCTTCCAGTCTAACCGGATGCAGCTGAATACCAGTATTTTACATGGAGCGACTGCCTATCTGACCTTCACAACCCATTAACTGGGTAATACGATACCCCTTGGTAAGACTGGTTGTCAGACTGAAAATAAAGATGGTCACCCATCCACTGACCAACCCCGGCAAGCGTAGCATAACCTGATAGATCGACCCGAGCGGCTGTAATCCTTCACAGAAAGCATTAAGGATAAGTATAAAGTTATTTTCTCCATAAAAACAAAATAGTGTAAGATAAATTTTGTTGCAGTTTGTAACTGAAGACAGTAGACCGATTGTTGCTTGTTTCTTCTGCTGCGCTAAACTAAAGCAATGCTACCGATTAAAGAAACAATCTCTGGAAGCCGAAGAGCTGTTCGCTCAGATGATGAATGAGGGTTATGAGGTGAGTTATTGTACAATAGCCAGTAATTCTCATAATATCTAGTTTCAGTATAAAGGCACAGACGCACCGCGGCGCACGGAGAGGCCACACATGTGTGTTAAGCTTCGCTTTGCAGTATGTGATTGTGTCCACTGCAACCCACGGACACGCTACGCTTCATGCGTGCCTTGCTCGAATATTGCGCTCACATAGCTCAACGCTGTCAACGCCATGCACGCGGTACACACTATACACGAATGTGAAGGCGCGGACTGAACACGATTCTATACGGATACGGCACACAACCGCGTAATCTGTTGTCGTCATATTTAGATGGCTTCAAATAAGGTTCAAAATTGAAAATAGTATTTGTGTTGCCGAGATGTGCATTATCTGCGAATGTGCATTTATAAATAATTGTCCGGTTAAAGTTTTAAAAAAAATGTTAAGTCTATTAAATTCTTAACAAAAAGGATGTCGTCGTCGACGCAAAATACAGAGATGAACGACGCCAAAGTTTATTTTTTTGGACCAACTTCCAAATTTTTTATTGGATTATTTAATTTTTTATTAAAAAATACAGTGTCCAAAAAAGGGTTTAAAGAAAAATTTTGGAAAAATAGTTTGATTATCAAACTATTTTTCCTAAATTTTTCTTTAAACCCTTTTTTGGCCACTGTATTTTTTGCGTCGAATAGTTTCATTGCGTTACGTCATAATACTCGACAATCCATGAAAGCAATTTTTGTAATACGGGCTGGTATCCGCAACTCCACGACAATGCGCGTATTTTGCGTATGGGTGGGAAAATCGGTTATTCGATCCACCCCAGCTCCTCAAACAAGGCCAGCAGCGCCTTGACATTACTTACAACCTCCCGGATGGTACCTGGGTTACCGAAGTACTTTGCCCTGTATGCGGCGACCACCGGGCAGTTTAGAAGCACATGAGCTGCTGTCTCGTCGTCCTCCATGCAGGCCCTGCACAGCGGACTGTCTGTGACTCCTATGACAAAGAGGTGTTTATTAACTGACCCATGGCCAGTTATAGCTGCTGTAACTATACGCAGCTGTTGTTTAGTCAGTCGAAGAAACTGTTTCGTGAGGCGGCCATCAATTGTAGGGAGTGCTTCCTTAGCCTGCCTACACTCATCTTGGTCCGACCATAGTTCATGATGCTGGTCCCTGGTACGTTTCCTTACCAGAGGTGCGCAAGTACCCGAAGGGGAGCGGCACTATGGGTTCAGGTCCCACTGGTGCCATGCTCGACCCCCTTCTGGCAAGTTCGTCGGCTGCGTCGTTGCCTAGCGAGCCGCTGTGTCCCTTGATCCATTGAATGGTTATATTATTGAGTCTACCCACCTGGTTTAGACCGCGCCTTAACCCACGATACATCAATCATATTCTTACACGTGTGTAGTCTCTTCGTGAGCCGCGGTGGGCTACGCACGTGTGTACTGCAGTGGAAACTTAGACCCACGTTGTCAAAAGTCGGTGGCGCCGCGGTGGGTCTGCGTCTTTATATGGAAGTGATTCCTCTCAAGCTCATAATATCTACAATAGATATCGCTGATGCCGGGGCTACACTATACGGACATCGCCTCGGACTCTATGGCCTATGGACGAGGGGTCGGTGAATTCAATGAGCATTGACGTTGACCGTTCAAGTGTGGCCACTCAATTCATCGCGTTGAACAACGGAACAATTACCGCGATGTTTAAAGCGTATAATGTAGCCCCGGCATGATAATAGATAGGTCTGATTTCACTCCAGCCGTATTATTGAGTGTTCAATGTTGATATGTACGCTTTTGTCAAATATAGTTGTTTACAATTTTTAGTTTTTACTATTTTAAATATATAAGTGCTACAACTTCTGTATGAAACTTTCTCTCATGTCAATAATAGCTTGTGCAGTGGTCAATCAGGTTGGCAGCATGGCCGACTCTCCGTTCATTCCCGATGTCCACCACCTGTTTGGCCACCACTGGGGGACAGCGGCACAACTTTGTAAATTATCATTCGCCACCACTGGTGACAGACATGGAGAGTGACACGGATTTTTAAACATTTCCTATGGCCACCACTGGGGGACAATGACACAACTTTTGATCTAATTCCCACTGGCCATCAATTTAGATCACCAGAATATTTTCCTAATATTATAATCATCTTTTTGCAGCCAAATTCTTTAATAAACCAAAACCACTTCGAGTGTGGGTTTATTATATCTCCAATTGTACACATAAATATAGTTGATAAATCTCAAACAGAAACCATTGCTATCAAAGAAGAATTACCAGCTGCTTGTGAGGAACTAGATGATATCATTGAGATAAAGGAGGAACATTTTATTATTGACCCAAAGGTGGAACATCATATTATTGAGATAAAGGAGGAACTTCATATTACTGAGCCAAAGGAGGAACAACATCAAAGTGATGGTATGTTTTTAAGAACAAAAATAACATTTAATTTATATTTATCAAAAAGTGTTTAGTTTCATGCAAATTAATGGTAAGTAACCATTGATTATTTTACTATGAATAAAAAAAAGGTTTAGGTTGTCCTCTACTTCTCTTGCTCTTGTTCTCTTCTTCTGGGATACCAGTCAGTGACAACTTTGCACCATTTCTCTCGTGGATCACGTATCATGTGACCTGCCCATCTCCACTCTTGTTGGTCTATCCGACTTATTATATGAACAACTTTGGTTATATCCCTTATGAAGTTACATCTCACTTTGTTCTGTTTCCTTATTCCTATCATGCTTCCCTCCATGGCTCTGACAGTGTTCTAGCTTTTCTCTGTCGTGTTCGGTGAGTGCCTAGGTTTCGCATCCATAAGTAATGACTGGAAGTATACATGTGTTGAAGACTTTCCTTTTTGTTTGCATACTTAGCTCCTTGGGATTCAAGACTTCTTCCAAAGACCAGTATTTTTTCCATCCTGTTCTTCGCTCAAATTCCTTAGTTATTTCACTAAGGAAATAATTCATTACGGTTTTGTGTAAATTGAGTGAAATATGATGATTGTTGAGGATGTCGAAAAACAAGCTTTCTGGCGTACGTCGCATAAACCACAATGTATTACATCATTAATACATTGTTTACCTGGATCACCACATAGGGTACTTTTAATCCCGGTAAGTACTATCCTCCCGTGGGACATTCTGACATCCACGCGGGCAAAGCCGCGGGCAAAAGCTAGTAAATTAATAAATAAATGATAAAGAAATCACGATGTTTTGTGAAGTGTGAAAAATCGTTCAAAGCAGGGGCGGCTCGCTAGTTGATAATATAAGAATAATACTCATGACTGTTGTTGTTTACTTACAGAGCTAGAACCGGACTATTTAGACAATAGCTGTCTAGGTGTAGCAGATACACCACCACATCACTCTGACACAGATTTAGAAGATGATGTACCTTTAATGGAGTTTAAAACTGAAGTGGAAGTAGAACAAGAAGTATCCGAGGAGAAATCCTCGGATACTTCTTGTTCTACTTCCACTTCAGTTCGAAGAGCCAGGGAGACGAAAAGTGAGTATTAGTTAGTTAATCTATAGGTAAGCAAACAGGCCAGTGGTTCCGCCCATATTAAGCGGTTTGTTTCAAAATTATCTGATCAAAGTTTAAGCAAACTCAAAGCATTTATGTGAAATAAACCAATTACAGGCACTTTTGAATTGTCAAGGGGTCGGTCAGTCAGAAAGATGAAGCTAGTTGACCATTCCAAAGCGTAGTAGGTACCTATGGAGAAGAACGGGCAAGAAACTCCACGGACACTCTTTTAAATCAAGATATTTTTACAAGATATTGGTTACATCGTTCATGTTAAAAATATACATGTGAGAACAATTTAGAAAGACGTGCACGTTCAAATCGTCCGTAATAAAAAGATAAAAACTAAAAACAACTAAATTAAAAATAAGCCGTGGCAGCTAAGAGACGACCAGTCCCAACTGACGGCGCCCGTTCACGAACATGACGCATGGATCAGCACCAATTAGCTCAACCATTTTGAAGGGAACTTAATGATCCAACACACACGCCACCACCAGCGAGACATTTGAGTGAGCATGACATACTTTCAACCGCCAGGGCACATACAAGTCAGTGAAAGACGTACCCCGTAAATGGTAGCTTTATATTAGCTACATAGTGCTCACACATGTGCAAGCGAAACCTGTTCAAGGGAATTAGTAACACATTCATCTGCATTTAGAAGGCTTTAACTTAATATCTCACCACTTATCCAACAATAATGGTTGCATTAAGAGTGCTGCTCCTGTGCTGCGCTCTTAGCCCCTGCAACTGAGGAAGTGGCAAATACTATGTCGTGCCATCGATTTATCCCAAAAACAAACTTGACATTGTAGTTGAAAAACATGTTCTCCCATACATTCCAACTGTAAATGTATGTTTGTTCTCACAATATTGAGAGACGAGAAGCGCAGTGTCGCTGCTGTTTTAGTTTCAAACGGGACGTTACAACTGCGACGGCTATGTCGCTCTGTTCGTGACAGCCACTGACAGCACAGCGACTGGTAGGTATGCCGTCTGCAGTCGTCCGCTCGGCCGCAGCAGCAGGCGGCAATGTCGCCGTCTACAGAAGCGTTGTCATAGAGTCACATAGAAACCAGTAGTGTCGCTGCGGTCTGTCATTGCGGTTGCCCAACCGCCTGATGTTTGCGGTCTGCCGTCACATTCGGAACTGTACCTTTATAATGTAGGACGACGCAGCGCCACCGCCCCGGCATCGCAAGGTACTGGCGACATATCGTGTGATCTCACTCTTAAAATATCTTAATAACTGGGTAAAGTCAGAAAAAATGCCCGTACAATTGTTGTTTTTCTGATTTTACCCATAAGGCGGCGGGCACGAAACGAGCGACGAGGAGCGATGGACCGAGCGGGGCGATGGCGACGGAACACTGTTGTACCGTCGCCATCGCCCCGCCCGGCGCCCGGCCCATCGCTCCTCGTCGCTGGTTTCGTGCCCGCCGCCTCAGTGTTTGTTTAACGTCGATAATTTTATTATCGACGTTATATACTATGTCTACTCTATAGTTTCATTTCCATTAATCGTTTCACAGAAGGGACCATTTCGTACCGGGACCGGATCGGAACCAAATATTCATTTTATCCACATTGCTATCCAATCCCACAAATGGGGGTCGGACTGTGGGATCCAATCGGAATAAATAAATAAAATTTTGTTCGGAAATATATATATTTTTTGTAAGCCACTCTCGAAAGTAATTTTTAATAATGTGATATCGCGGAATGTAGGTGTATTATTGATTGATCACACCTACATTCGGCGACGTAGGTGTACACACTATACAGCTCTGACGCTGCGGGTGATACAGACGTGGTGTTGTGTGGTATTTATTGATCACACCTACATTCGGCGACGTAGGTGTACACACTATACAGCTCTGACGCTGCGGGTGATACAGACGTGGTGTTGTGTGGTATTTATTGATCACACCTACATTCGGCGACGTAGGTGTACACACTATACAGCTCTGACGCTGCGGGTGATACAGACGTGGTGTTGTGTGGTATTTATTGATCACACCTACATTCGGCGACGTAGGTGTACACACTATACAGCTCTGACGCTGCGGGTGATACAGACGTGGTGTTGTGTGGTATTTATTGATCACACCTACATTCGGCGACGTAGGTGTACACACTATACAGCTCTGACGCTGCGGGTGATACAGACGTGGTGTTGTGTGGTATTTATTGATCACACCTACATTCGGCGACGTAGGTGTACACACTATACAGCTCTGACGCTGCGGGTGATACACACGTGGTGTTGTGTGGTATTTATTGATCACACCTACATTCGGCGACGTAGGTGTACACACTATACAGCTCTGACGCTGCGGGTGATACAGACGTGGTGTTGTGTGGTATTTATTGATCACACCTACATTCGGCGACGTAGGTGTACACACTATACAGCTCTGACGCTGCGGGTGATACAGACGTGGTGTTGTGTGGTATTTATTGATCACACCTACATTCGGCGACGTAGGTGTACACACTATACAGCTCTGACGCTGCGGGTGATACAGACGTGGTGTTGTGTGGTATTTATTGATCACACCTACATTCGGCGACGTAGGTGTACACACTATACAGCTCTGACGCTGCGGGTGATACAGACGTGGTGTTGTGTGGTATTTATTGATCACACCTACATTCGGCGACGTAGGTGTACACACTATACAGCTCTGACGCTGCGGGTGATACAGACGTGGTGTTGTGTGGTATTTATTGATCACACCTACATTCGGCGACGTAGGTGTACACACTATACAGCTCTGACGCTGCGGGTGATACAGACGTGGTGTTGTGTGGTATTTATTGATCACACCTACATTCGGCGACGTAGGTGTACACACTATACAGCTCTGACGCTGCGGGTGATACACACGTGGTGTTGTGTGGTATTTATTGATCACACCTACATTCGGCGACGTAGGTGTACACACTATACAGCTCTGACGCTGCGGGTGATACAGACGTGGTGTTGTGTGGTATTTATTGATCACACCTACATTCGGCGACGTAGGTGTACACACTATACAGCTCTGACGCTGCGGGTGATACAGACGTGGTGTTGTGTGGTATTTATTACTGTGTCGGCATCTACATCGCCACGTATGAACTACGCATCAATGACATGACGTCACGCAAACCTGCATCGCGCAATTAGAGTTTACCACGCGATTAGCATATATACAACGTCCCGACATCAACCATCGGGCAGTAGCCCACCAGACACGACACCCGTCTGGTCGGAGGATCCTCCCTTTTCAATGGAGTATGAGTGAACTTTACACCCTGTTCCTCATGCCTCTAAATTACTAAACTGGTTTGTGTTACTCAGTCCTAGTACGTTTGGGCGTTTGGGCGTGTCATGCGTATTTGCTCCCGCACGCGGAATAGACCCGCATGCGCAGCAAGAATGTATCACAATTTTTTGATAAATTATTTACTCTGTTACAAACGAAATTATAGAAAGAAATCTCATAATATTGTCATAGCGGGAGATTTTAATATTGACATATTAAAAAGAAACAATAATACAATTGAATTTGAAAATCGACTATTAAATTTTAACTTAAAACTAGCATTGAATGAACCTACACGATTGAAGAGCCAAACATGTATAGACAATTTTGCTCATAATTTCAATAAGCCTTGCAAAACTATAATGTTAGAATTCGCATTGTCTGACCACACAGCTCAACTTCTTAAATTCCCGGTAGACAAAACGTGCGCAATAAACAAGTGGCGTATAAATAGACGGGATTATAGTGATGAAAACTTAACCAAGTTTAAAAATCATTTAAGCAGTTTAACATTTACAGAGGTATATAATGCTAATGACCCTAATACTGCATATAAGGCTGTTTTAGATTTGTTTAAATTAATGTATGACCTGTGTTTCCCTCATATTGGGGTAAATGTAAAAAAAAGTAAATTGTATATCTCGTGGTATTAAGGTTTGTAGTAAGAAGAAGCGACAACTACTATGGCATTATAGGTTAAAGCCTAATCAGACAAATAAAATTCGTCTGAAAAATTAAACCAAGTTGTATAAAAAAATTATAAAGCTGACACTGTGTCAGCTTTATAATTTTTTTATACAACTTGGGCGCACAAAATAATTATAAAATATAAACTTCTACAAATAAATCCAAAACGACTTGGCAAATAATTAAACCCTAATATTGACGAAGTTGATACAACAAAATTTTTAGGACTTACTATTGACAATAAATTAAATTAGAAGGCACATATAGAGACAATCAGTAAGAAAATAAGTTCCTCAGCATATGCTCTGTACAAACTGGCAGCAGTAATTAATGTAGATGCTTTGCTCACCGCATACTACGGCTTGGTGGAGTCCATCTTAAGATACGGTGATATCTTTTGGGGTAACTCCACGGACCGGGAACTTATATTCAAAACTCAAAAGCGTTGCATTAGGTCGATGTTCAAACTTGAAACCATTCAGAGTTGCAAGCCTTATTTTCAAAAATCTTGACATCACCATCACTTTATATATTAGAAATTGCAATGTTCTTAAGATCCAACCCTCACCTCTTTTCTCGCATGGCAGATCGATTTCCTCGTAATAGACGTGATAATACACAAGTTTGCCTACATCAATATAGAACGGCACTTATGGGTAAAAGTGTCTTTTGCATGGCTCCAAAAATCTATAATAAATTTCCTAAAAGCTGGAAGCAGTTAAATGATGTAGCGTTTAAACAGAAAGTTATTAATTTTATAGCAGATAAAGCTTATTATAATTTGAATGAGTTTTTTGATGAGAAATTTTGATTATGTTTTGATGATTTATTATTTTTAATGTTCTTATAATTATCATGACATTTTTAATTAATTTGACGCGGAATGACATTTTATATAATATTGTATTAATAATATTTGCATGACATTGTTTTGAGAAAAAAAAAAAATCGTTGATGTGATAATGCATTATCATCATCGATCATCGAATCGTTGCTCCAGGCCCAAACTATTCGTAGATTATGAATTTATGATTATTCGTAGATTACTTACCTATATCCAAAAACATAGGATAGATAAATCCTACAATATAAAACCTAACCTAACTTACCTATTTATATTTGTACGCCACGCTATACGCGTCGGAGCTGTATAGTGTGTACACCTACGTCGCCGAATGTAGGTGTGATCAATAAATACCACACAACACCACGTATGTATCACCCGCAGCATCAGAGCTGTATAGTGTGTACACCTACGTCGCCGAATGTAGGTGTGATCAATAAATACCACACAACACCACGTGTGTATCACCCGCAGCGTCAGAGCTGTATAGTATGTACACCTACGTCGCCGAATGTAGGTGTGATCAATAAATACCACACAACACCACGTGTGTATCACCCGCAGCGTCAGAGCTGTATAGTGTGTACACCTACGTCGTCGAATGTAGGTGTGATCAATAAATACCACACAACACCACGTCTGTATCACCCGCAGCGTCAGAGCTGTATAGTGTGTACACCTACGTCGCCGAATGTAGGTGTGATCAATAAATACCACACAACACCACGTCTGTATCACCCGCAGCGTCAGAGCTGTATAGTGTGTACACCACGTCTGTATCACCCGCAGCGTCAGAGCTGTATAGTGTGTACACCTACGTCGCCGAATGTAGGTGTGATCAATAAATACCACACAACACCACGTCTGTATCACCCGCAGCGTCAGAGCTGTATAGTGTGTACACCTACGTCGCCGAATGTAGGTGTGATCAATAAATACCACACAACACCACGTCTGTATCACCCGCAGCGTCAGAGCTGTATAGTGTGTACACCTACGTCGCCGAATGTAGGTGTGATCAATAAATACCACACAACACCACGTCTGTATCACCCGCAGCGTCAGAGCTGTATAGTGTGTACACCTACGTCGCCGAATGTAGGTGTGATCAATAAATACCACACAACACCACGTCTGTATCACCCGCAGCGTCAGAGCTGTATAGTGTGTACACCTACGTCGCCGAATGTAGGTGTGATCAATCAATAATACACCTACATTTCGCGATATCACATTATTAAAAATTACTGACGAGAGTGGCTTTAAAAAAATATATATATTTCGGAACAAAATTTTATTTATTTATTCCGATTGGATCCCACAGTCCGACCCCCATTTGTGGGATTGGATAGCAATGTGGATAAAATGAATATTTGGTTCCGATCCGGTCCCGGTACGAAATGGTCCCTTCTGTGAAACGATTAATGGAAATGAAACTATAGAGTAGACAAATTATCGACGTTAAACAAACACTTAGGGTTGGACCTCATCTGGCAGCACGGAATCGCCTTTTTCCGTCGCCCTTTCTCTTTTTGTCGCTTAGAACTGCCATTTGCTAGACCGAGACAGAAAGCATAATGCGATAGCACGCGGCGGAATCCTCGAGGCGATCGGCATCACGGACAAAATGCAATGGTCGGCAGGGAGACTCCGGAACGCTGAAGCGCGCGATAGCATGCTAACGCATCCTTTCACAGCCGATCACTTGCTATCGCATGCTGTCTCACTCTATCGTACAATGGCGCACGCGGCCGCTCGTCAGCTCAGTGCAGCCTGTTCATTCATGCCGTACGGATGGAAATAACAATGACTGACGAAAATTTGATAGTTTTAGTGCAGAAATATCCTTGTCTCTATGACACGGAGTCGGCGGAATACAGTGACCAACACCGATGGAACCCAGTATCTCTGTTTTATTTTGCGAATGCGTTTCTTTTTATTATTTAGATTTTGCATTTCTTGCAAAATACACGCTAGAATCACTGCTCTCTCTTCCGTGGTCCTATCCATCTCGCGCTTGAAACTAAACTGATCATGAAAGAACGCGGCAGTATGCCACCCATGCTGCAGCATGCTGACGCGTGCGATCGCCTTTTTTGTCTGCGGAATGCGACAGCGCGCGTTCGCATGCGGCAGCATACTGCAGCACGTGGTAGCACAGGCGGAACAAATGCGATTCCGTGCTGCCAGATGTGGTCCAACCCTTAGGCGGCGGTCACGAAACCAGCGATGGGCCGGGCGGGGCGATGGCGGCGGTACAACATTGTTCCGTCGCCACCGCCCCACTCGGTCGATCGCTCCTCGTCGCTCGTTTCGTGCCCGCCGCCTTATGGGTAAAATCAGAAAAACAACAATTGTACCGGCATTTTTTCTGATTTTACCCAGTTATTAAGATATTTTAAGAGTGAGATCACACGATATGTCGCCAGTACCTTGCGATGCCGGGGCGGTGGCGCTGCGTCGTTATAAAGGTACAGTTCCAAATGTGACGGCAGACCGCAAACATCAGGCGGTTGGGCAAACGCAGCGACAGACCACAGCGACACTACTGGTTTCTATGCAACTCTATGACAACGCTTCTGTAGACGGCGACATTGCCGCCTGCTGCTGCGGCCGAGCGGACGACTGCAGACGGCATACCTACCAGTCGCTGTGCTGTCAGTGGCTGTCACGAACAGAGCGACATAGCCGTCGCAGTTGTAACGTCCCATTTGAAACTAAAACAGCAGCGACACTGCGCTTCTCGTCTCTCAATATTGTGAGAACAAACATACATTTACAGTTGGAATGTATGGGAGAACATGTTTTTCAACTACAATGTCAAGTTTGTTTTTGGGATAAATCGATGGCACGAGATTGTATTTGCCACTTCCACAGTTGCAGGGGCTAAGAGCGCAGCACAGGAGCTGGGGCATACTGTGTACCCCAGCTCCGCAGTCACAGCTAGTGATGGCAATTAATGCGATTTAGAATAAATTTCATTATCATGCGAATTCTTGAGTCTTAGCACGCTAAATGCTATTGCTATGCTATTTGCTAATATGACGATAATTAATAATAGTCAAGTATGTGAATTTTGTTAGTATGTGAATTAAAGAGCGCGTTCGCGGGCTACCGTCTTAGCGCGTGTTTTTAACAATTTAAAAAATAATCGCCCGCCACGCACGGGCCAGACAAAATCACAAATTATTATTAACAATACAATCATACGCATTCATTCAATATACGATCCTAAGTACGAGCTAATCGAAGATAATAATTGCTTGACTTCATTATTCACACCACCTGCTAAATTGCTAATAATTTCACTTGCGAACGAGGTCAGGATCACGTGAAACAAATATATTTAGTAGATCCGACTTTTCGTGGGTGCGACAGAGAGCGCGCACTGCACGCGCTGTCGACCTATGAAGTACGAAGGGATGAATAATAATTCATTTCACATTTCACAGAAATTCGCAACTACATTTCATTTGCTAAATAAGCATTCGCATGCTAACAATGAATGCGAATGCTAATTAATCCATCACTAGTCACAGCTGCTGCCGTCCCGCCGAGGTAGCCCCTCTCTTAATATGCGTGTGGTGTGAGGGCCACTTTATTGAAACTCTTTGAAAATATGCTTAGGATTTAGTGAACATTCCCAAAGAATTGTGAAAGTTGGAATCAGATTTTGTGAAAGTCAACTTTGCGAGATATGGACTGTAAAGTGGGGCCCTCAGTTCTCACATAGAGGATTGAGGGCCCACCTGTACCTGATGAACTATGGACACTACAGATAAAGTCTTTATGCCAAAATCTAAGCTTATACCAAACAAAATTTGTGAAAACAAGATATTATCGCAAAACACTGTCCTACTTGGTATATCTTCGTTCAAAATGGGCCCTCAATCCTCACACACGTAAAAGTTTATCACGCAAATAAAATGAAACCATTAACTTAAAGCTACTGTTTGTAATCCTATAAGATACTAAATAATTTGTGAAAATTTGTGAAAGCAAGAGCAGGTCACCATTTCTTGTTGTTTGAAAGTTATGACCTTGACAAAATTCGGGCCCTCAATCCTCCATTTATTTTGTTTTCCGTTTTAACACGCTTATCGTATGAAAGATTAGACAAATACAAAATAGTCTCTTTTTGTGAAAAAAATTGTGCAACAAATTCGATACCAGAAAGAAATTAAAAGACCCTTTATTATAAATAAAAATCAAGTTTTATTTTTGTTCCCTGAATAAGGAAATAGGGTGACCACAATACGGTATTTTACGCTATATGAGAAAAAATCTAAAAATATATTATTTAGATAGATTAGGCAAAAAGCAGTCGGAAAATATTAGTTTTAGTTCAATAACAATATAAATTTTAAAATTAAATTCAAAGTTTTCAGGTTATTTTAATGTTTTTTCATACCATGAAATAGTAGCCGCCATTTTATGACGTCATTCGTCTGTGTAAATTAAAAAAGTGTCAACTGTTAATTGATCAGCGTATCTCTTACAGCAGGTATAGATTTTACTTAAAAATCAAAATCTTTACCGTCCATACGTATTGTGTGTATAGAGTCATGAAGAACAGGCTGTAAAGTTCACTCATCCTCTATTGAAAAGGGAGGACCTTCCGACCAGATGGGTGTTGTGTCTGGTGGGCAACTGCCCCACGGTTAATGTCGGGTTGTTGTATACCTATATGCTAGTCGCGCGGTAAACTCTCATTGCTCGATGCAGGTTGCGGGACGTCATGTCCTTGTGATGCGTAGTTCGTAGATGGCGATGTAGATGCCACCACATGTGTATTACAAGAAGTAACAGGCTAGAATGGAGATGTTACAAGGATTAAAACAACAAATGTGAAAATGAAACTTTTTAATCACTATTTATAAATTACCAGATAAAAAAAAATTTAAATCCTAAAACCCTAATTAAAAAATAACATTCTTTTTTTGGGCACTCGTGGTAAGACGTTAAGCTAAATTGCGCTGTGGTAGCCCGCGAAATTCATATTTTCTTGTTAAAAAATAACATTCTTTTTTTGGGCACTCGTGGTAAGACGTTAAGCTAATTGCGCTGTGGTAGTCCGCGAAATTCATATTTTCTTGCGTTTTTTGCAATTTACAGGTCAGTGTAAGGTTGTATCTTAATCAAAATATGATTCGCGACATTAATAATTATGTATTTACATAATTTTAACAATAAAATCATTAATTACCTATGTAACGCGGCCTTTTATAATGTGTGAGAACGTGCCCTTAAGCGTGGCAACGGGAGTATACACGCCCGCCCGCGCCTGAGGACCAGCGTCAGGCAGAATGTGAGGACGCCATGGCGCCCCTCTAACTACTCCTCAAAGAGGGGATTTATCGTCGCAATTGTGGCGTGTCCAGTGCTGGGTTGCGACAGTCGCACTCTCCATGTCGCCATGATCCCGCCGGAGCTCTGTCCACTGTGCCGTGATTTCTCGCGGCAGCGGAGTTAGGCCCCGCCGTTTCGCCTCCTCGCACCACCCGCACACGGCACGGCAGTGCGCGCAGGGCCTTACCGGTGTCTGCGGTAAAATCTAGCGTTTACCGACTGAATACCGGTAAAAGTCCGAAATTAAAGACAGTTTTAGAATAATTCGGGGTTTTACCGGTGAGATTTGGTAAATATTACAATTTACGGATAAATCCTAATATTTACCGCAGTTCGGTCTTTTACAGTAACATACAGTGTGAGTCTTCATAATGTGCTCAAAGTTAAGGATGTGGTGCAGACTATCAAACTGAACAACTTTTTCCCGGGGACCAACATCGTAATAGTAAAAAAAAAACAGTCGTCCCATACATTTGGTCAAGTAAGCATTGAAATTTTGTAAGAGACGACTGTTTTTTTTTTCCACGATACGATGTTGGTCCCCGGGAAAAAGTTGTTCAGTTTGATGGTCTGCACCACATCCTTAAGTTTGTGCACATTATGAAGACTCACACTGTATAGGTAGATGAGTATGTATCAAAACAAACTTACATGTACTTATTTGTATGACTATAATAATATTTCAGTAACTATTTTCGTAGTTTTCTCAATCAATTGACATGACATATTATTGTAATACAAAGAACATCACTGTACTTTTTCTTTGTAGTAGTCGCATAGACAAACTAATGAGGTTGAACTCCAAAACTCCTCCTCGATTTTATGTGAAAATGTTTAGAACTTAATAATCGTTAAATAAAATTAAATATCAACATTCGCTACTCAAAGATAATTACCCATACAACTATGTGTATTATAAATAATATATGCTTTGCATTGTTCTGTGAGCACCTTATGTCAAAAATTATTGTCACCCTACCCTACTACACAATTCAAAAATAGTCGATTTCGGTATCTATTAAGATTTTTAGTTTAATCGTTATTCTTATTAGTAACAAATAACACCAATTTGTTGCACAATTTTTTTCACAAAAAGAGACTATTTTGTATTTGTCTAATCTTTCATACGATAAGCGTATTAAAACGGAAAACAACATAAATGGAGGATTGAGGGCCCGAATTTTGTCACGGTCATAACTTTCAAACAACAAGAAATGGTGACCTGCTCTTGCTTTCACAAATTTTCACAATTTATTTAGTATCTTATAGGATTACGAACAGTAGCTTTAAGTTAATGGTTTCATTTTATTTGCGTGATAAACTTTTACGTGTGTGAGGATTGAGGGCCCATTTTGAACGAAGATATACCAAGTAGGACAGTGTTTTGCGATAATATCTTGTTTTCACAAATTTTGTTTGGTATAAGCTTAGATTTTGGCATAAAGACTTTATCTGTAGTATCCATAGTTTATCAGGTACAGGTGGGCCCTCAATCCTCTATGTGAGAACTGAGGGCCCCACTTTACAGTCCATATCTCGCAAAGTTGACTTTCACAAAATCTGATTCCAACTTTCACAATTCTTTGGGAATGTTCACTAAATCCTAAGCATATTTTCAAAGAGTTTTAATAAAATGGCCCTCACACCACACGCAAATCTCTCTTAATGCAACCATTATTGTTGGATAAGTGGTGAGATATTAAGTTAAAGCCTTCTAAATGCAGATGAATGTGTTACTAATTCCCTTGAACAGGTTTTGCTTGCACATGTGTGAGCACTATGTAGCTAATATAAAGCTACCATTTACGGGGTACGTCTTTCACTGACTTGTATGTGCCCTGGCGGTTGAAAGTATGTCATGCTCACTCAAATGTCTCGCTGGTGGTGGCGTGTGTGTTGGATCATTAAGTTCCCTTCAAAATGGTTGAGCTAATTGGTGCTGATCCATGCGTCATGTTCGTGAACGGGCGCCGTCAGTTGGGACTGGTCGTCTCTTAGCTGCCACGGCTTATTTTTAATTTAGTTGTTTTTAGTTTTAATCTTTTTATTACGGACGATTTGAACGTGCACGTCTTTCTAAATTGTTCTCAAAAGTATATTTTCAACATGAACGATGTAACCAATATTTTGTAAAAATATCTTGATTTAAAAGAGTGTCCGTGGAGTTTCTTGCCCGTTCTTCTCCATAGGTACCTACTACACTTTGGAATGGGCAACTAGCTTCATTTTTCTGACTGACCGACCCAAGACCGACCCCTTGACAATTCAAAAGTGCCTGTAATTGGTTTATTTGACATAAATGCTTTGAGTTTGCTTAAACTTTGATCAGATAATTTTGAAACAGACCATAAATGATGTCGTACAATTTTGTACTTCATGTCTCTTGTGATAAAGCGTATTATTCAATGTCACCAGAAATTCCTTTTCGGTTCTAGTGTGAATCATGCACAGCGCTATTATTTGGATTCGTGTGCTTGTGAAGCTTCTTCCAACATTGTACTTACCAGATTTGTAATCACAGGGGCGACCGTTGCGAAGAAACCAAAACTAGAAGAAGCAATAACAGCCGAGCAAACTAAAGAAGACAAATCAGACTCGAAAGTTACCCGGACAACTCGAAAACGTACATACAAATCTGGCACTAATTTCAAAGATCCTTTGAAATCTAATCAGTGTACTTTTAATCGAGAAAATAAAATTACACACATTGGTGAAAAACCTTTTAAGTGTGATGTGTGTCAGCGTAGTTTTCATCGAAATGATATTTTATCAAAACATATTCGAATACACACTAATGAAAAACCATTTCAGTGTGATGTATGTCAGCGTAGTTTTAGTCAAAAGCCTCATTTATCAGATCATATTCGTATACACAGTGGTGAAAAACCTTTTAAGTGTGATATATGTCAGCGTAGTTTTACTAAACAGTATAATTTAACAACGCATAAGCGAATACACATTAGTGAAAAACCCTATAAGTGTGAGGAATGTCAGCGTAGTTTTAATACAAAGTATGATTTAACGAAACATATTCGTGTACACACTGGTGAAAAACCATACAAGTGTAATCTATGTCAACGTAGTTTTAGTCAAAAGGGTCATTTATCAGATCATCTTCGTATTCACAGTGGAGAAAAACCTTTTAAGTGTGTTGTATGTGAGCGTAGTTTTAGTATAAAAAATCAATTAACACAACATATTCGTGTACACAGTGCAATATTTTATAAGTGTGATGGATGTCAGCGTAGTTATAGTTCAATGAGTAATTTAAGACATCATATTCGTAAACACACCTCGTGTCAGAAACCACAGATTTAGAGTAGGCTAGATATCGCATGTTCATTAATTAGATAGTATGAAAACCGAGCGTGTCATCTTTTTTATACCTACGAAAATTTCACCCCAGCCATTAAGTGATGTGCTCAACGGAAACATAATCGTTTCAATCGCTAAGCGTTAGTGAGCTAACAGTCATTTTTATATCCTCGACGACACAATCTCCACTGGCGCGATCAAACACAAACTAAAGTAGTAGCGCGTCAAGTTTGTGCACAGCACAAACATGGCACGCTTCTTCGGATGGCTTGCGGTATCTAGCCTACTCTAAATCTGTTTCAGAAACCCTTCAAATGTTTGTAAGTGTAGTTCTAGCCAAACCTGTCATTTAAAATTACATTTTGCCGATCAAGTTGTTGGTGTGTGTGTGTTCAGAAGGTTTGGCAAATAAAAGAGCGTGTTCTAAGTTGGAGCTTTACGGAACGACTGAATGTATACAAAGGTTGGGACTTAGAATAATCTTACTAGCTACGTCATACATAGGTATTGCCTAAGACTAAAGATGTTTCATATGCGCGCTACAACATAATTGTAATGCACACTGGTGAAGAACCTTATAAGTTTGATATACAGGGTGTCTGAGAAAGGTGTTGCGAAACTTAAGGGTGTGGTACAGACCATCAAACTGAACAACTTTTACCCGGGAACCAACGTGGTAAGCGTGAAAAAAAATTTTTTTCGTCCCATACAAAACTTTAATACCTACTTACTTGACCCAATGCTTGGGACGAATTATTTTTTTTCACGATTACGCGCCCGGGAAAAATGTGTTCAGTTTGATGGTCTGTACCACACCCATAAGTTTCGCTACACCTTTCTCAGACACCCTGTATGTCTGCATAGTTTTAGTATGGGTTGGTATCAGAATGACTGGATCGCAAATTGACCACGTCGCTCTTAGTCCAAATCTCAAAATACCTAAGTCGCAAAATGACTACATCGCTTTTAGTCCACATCTCATAATGTCTAAATCTCAAAATACCTAACTCGCAAAATGACTACATCGCAAAAAGTCCGAACAGTTGTGTAGGCACCTATACCTACATTAATCTCTTCGGTTCTTAAGGTGACTTTTTTTCTAACTTTCCCTAGACTATAATGTGTTTCCCCAAAATTCACTCTTTACACCAAACTTGAACCAAATCGGTCCATTTTGATGCTTGAACAGACAAAAATGTTAAAATCACCTATTTTGGGTAATACAATACTGGTATTCAGCTGCATCCGACCCCAACATAGCTGGGAAAAGGCTAGGCAGATGACGATGATGAATGATGATGTATCCAGTCATTCTGATATCAACCCTGTATAGGTGCCTACACAACTGTTCCGACTTTTTGCGATGTAGTCATTTTGCGAGTTAGGTATTTTGAGATTTAGACATGAGATGTGGACTAAAAGCGATGTAGTCATTTTGCGACTTAGGTATTTTGAGATTTAGACATTTTGAGATTTGGACTAAGAGCGACGTGGTCAATTTGCGATCCAGTAATTCTGATACCAGCCCTGGTTGCTCTAAGAAACCATTTTCGAACACAATGGCGACAAATCATCGTCAATCTCCTGCCGTATTCCAAATTATTTTGTGCTCCTCTATCAGTCGTCATCTCGGTAGTCAGCCTCATTCTAGCCATATCATCTTTCACACAGTCCATCTATTGATTCTTGGTCTTCCCCTACTCTTATAGCCACCACATTCACACATAACCCACACATTTATACAAATGGGACACTTCGCAAAATTATTTAAATAATAAGCGACTCTTGCTACGACACAATAAATTGCAATTCAAGTCGCACAACGCTTATTACCTACAATTTGCCTCTCTTTCTATCGCGTAACTCTTATACCTTCTGACTCGTTAGGGTTGTCTTGTGAGTGAGTATCGAACTAACGTGCTCCCCGGCCGGTGCGCGGCAGTCCACACTGAATTGACCCAGTGAGATGAGCCCGCCGCGTACTTGTAGCTTCATACCTAAACTGTGGAGTGTCCCATCTGTATTAATCTGTGGTTTATCTTTAAAACTTCTGACTGTAATATTGTTAAGAGGAAATGGGGGCGACCAGACTTTTGAAAATGAAGTATTTTATGAAGGTATTGCTGTCGCTCTGCGAGCGCTCTGCCCTCGGATTCGTGCGATAAGGACAACTGCAGATCCGACTAAATAGCCTATGTAAAAAGTCACATTTCGAAGTTTGGCTCTCGCTTATTTCCTCCTCCAATATTGGACCAATTTAAAAGATATTTCATAAACTGAATAAGAAGGATATATACTATGCCCCTATGTTTTTCTTTTTTCGTTAATAGTTGTCAAATTGGTACACTAGGCGTCTGTTGACAGCGGTCTGAATAGGCAATTTTGAGCATTTTTTGAGGGTTCTAGTTCTTATAAAAATAATATATCATCAAAAAGGAAAACATAGGGGCATACAAGTAGCTGATATTTATATTTCTGTAAAAAATCATTGCTTTATGGTCATTAACCAGAAAGAAAACAGGAGAGAGCGTTTTTGTATGGAGAAAAGAGCACCCACATTTCCTCTTAATATCACTTTTCAATCAATTTAAAATAAAGTAATGGCGGAATGGCCTGTCGAACAGTTTGTTTTATTACGACTAATTCTCTTCTTGATGTGTGAACGGCACGGCTTGACGTTTCTTGCTGACTTTCACTATGATGATCACCATAAGGAACCAGGAAGTATAAATAAAACTTGATTTTGCTAGTTTTAGCTGCGGCAGTGTTGACGTGTTGAAGATTGCTTGTTGAATGACACAGATTTCCCGAGCGCCGCCCTTTTTATAGGCGGACGTGTTTTGTGCATGTGTGTGTGTATGTTTTATGCGGCGTTTATTTTAGAAAATAATACATAATGCACACAGTGCGTTTCATTCATAATTACATAGTACATTTTATACTAGATATTATCTTACTACCTTTATGGATAAAATAGGAACTTAGTTCGATACAATTCTTATTGGAAACTAATTAGATTCTTGCGGGAATACAATGCAAAGACTTATTACTGCTTAGACGTTATAAAGTAGGTAAATAAAGTAAGTAAAACTTATACACTATAGGAAACAATTCAAAGATTACTTAAACGCTATAAAGTAGGTAAATAAAATAGGTAAAAAACTTACATGCTACAGGAAAACAATACAAGGACTTATATAACTACCTACAGCTGTTATTTACAATGTGTTTTCAAGACTTAAAAAATTGTTAAGTTAAGGTTGTTTTGTAATTTATATTAGACTAGCTGCGCCCCGCGGTTTCACCCGCGTAGACCGGGATAAAAAGTAGCCTGTGTGTTAATCCGGGGTATAAGCTATCTACATACCAAATTTCATACAAATCCGTCCAGCCGTTTGGGCGTGAAGAAGTAAAAAACATACAAATACACACACACACTCACAATCTTTCGCCTTTATAATATTAGTGTGGTTATTATATTAAAAGTGTGATTATATTAAGGTTGTGTTTATTAGATTATTTTAAGGTTAAGGGATAGTTTTGTAGTGTGTGTATTGTAATTTATATTAGTAGGTAGGTATACATAGTTGTAAATCCTACTAAAAATAAATAAGTACATAAGTACAAACCTATTATTAATTACTAATTTGCCCTAAACAGGCAAAATATGGACTGTGCATAAACCACCAATTTTTTACATCTGGTAAAACCTGTATTTTCTGCAAATAAATTATTCTTATCCTCCTTTATTTAATTAAATATACCTTATAAATTACATTTTTAAATATTTATTAATTTAAAAAAAATTTAAAATACAGATAGATTAGATTGTAGATTTTTTTTAGAATTAAAAAAAATAAAAACATTTAAAAATATAAAAAATAGTAACCCACCGGTATCTAGAACAGGGTCCAAGCTTACGGCGGTCAGGGCTCCAGAGAGAAGAACCTCCTAACAATGCGCGCCGTGTCCAGAAGTACCGCTTTCTGAATCAAACCCTTGATCCAACTGCCCAACGAGAGTCTCCTTAGGTGTTGGTCGAGGCTCTTGGCAATTAAGCCATTGGCTTCTTATTCTCACTATTATTTATTATTCGACCTGAAAATGTACAAATACACATAAAATACGGCATAAGACCGATTATGTAATGTAAGTCAATTTATGTAACCTTTACACGTTCACTGCTGATCACACAAAATCGGCCCGATACGGTGGTTACCGCACCGTATCACGCACGGTAAAAATTATTATCTTTCTCGCTGGTGCGGAACGATTATCTTCGGTATTTGTAGGAGTTCGACAGAGACAATTATAGATTTCGGCTCGAGGTAACTGGCATTAAAACATCGCGGCGGGCTTCGACCACCATCGCACTGAATGACGGTGAAAACCCGCTCTCTGCGGCGGCGGCGGCGGCGGGCCTATTGTGGTTTATGACCGTTACCGACCTGTTCCGCACGGAGCGCACGCTCTAGCGTCGAGCCGCAGTCAGTGTTGTGCTCTCTACATGACAGTACGTGTGCGTGTCGTTATTTTATCGACAGGTATTTAAGTATGGCGCAACGCAAATAATAATAAAGTCATACGGTAAATTACACGCAATTTAAAAAAGTTTTACATTTCAGAAAATCAAGGACCAATCAAAAGTAGTGGAAATGTCCTCGAAAAAGGGCCTAAGAGAAGAAATTGTGCACGGTGCTATGCAAAGCTACGACAGACAGATGCAAAGAAGCAGAAACTGCAACGTACATAATATTATATAAACTCATACGGTAAATTACACGCAATTTAAAAATGTTTTTCGTTTCTAAAAATCGAGGACAAATAATTTTTTGTGGACATGTCCTCGAAAAAGGGCCTAAGAGAAGAAATTGTGCACGGTACTTTTTTTAAATCTTTATTTATTTACGGGGTTTTTTCTATAAATAATATGTCACCCCGATTATTGAATACAATACTTATTATAAACTTACAGTATAAATATAATAAACTAGTCTACCCGCAACCTTGTACCTACGCGTAATAATATTATGATAAAGTGTTCTGGCCTCATCTGACAACGGTGAGGCCAGTACGCTATTATAGAAGCCTACATTAAAACTACTTTCAAAAGCTTGACGTCTTCG
The DNA here is from genome assembly GCA_905163495.3 of Cosmia trapezina. NCBI lineage: Eukaryota > Metazoa > Arthropoda > Insecta > Lepidoptera > Noctuidae > Cosmia > Cosmia trapezina. The sequence goes on along the minus strand of LR991046.1, from coordinate 1,989,949 downwards.
GACTCCAATACGATCACATTCCGTCAAAATGTGATGCACATCTTCTATGACTCCACAGACAGTACAATTGGGTGAATCAACTTTGCGCATCATATAACCAAAACTATTGAGTGGAACGTGGCCGGATCGAAGTCTCAAATCCATCACGACTTCTTGCCTGTTCACCCTGCCCTCGCTGAACCAAAAGCATACGTGGAAGAGATGGTTATATCGTCCTGTACCAAATGCCCTTCGTTAAAGACCTTTTTTCAAAATATTCTGACCAAGATTGAATACATCTGTCTCTAACTAAGGGTAAAAGCTCAGTATTCCATGGAGGACAAGCATAAAATTCCCCAATGCAAAGCTACGACAGACATTAGAGTGCAAACAAGCAAAAAGCGCAACGTGAATAATAATAAACTCATTCGGTAAAAAAAGTAAGTTTAAAAACTAAAACCCGACTACTGAAAAGTATGAAACAAGAAATCATTCTCATCTGAAATTAGAAAAAGGCAGACAATTTAAAAATCCGGAGTCACACGTCATGTCATAAATAAATCGAACAGATTACGTGTGACTCCGGATTTTTAAATTGTCTGCCTTTAGTTTTTAAACTTACTTTTTATTTAAATTATTTTGGGGTTATAATTTCGTGAAAAAGTATTTGCAGAGCCGTTTTACATTTTTTAAAGAATAACAGTTATTATGTTTGTATTTTAGGTAGATTTGTAGAGAAAAGTTTGGCTCCGGTCTGAGGCGTGATTTTAGAAATTATTTCTAAATATCGGGTGATTGCAAGCAAAGCCGCGAGCAACAGCTAACAATATATATTTCAAATGTGCTAATTAAGCCCTTTCGTTTGATACCAAACACGGCATCATTAAAAAATGTTTTTGTTTTAGTTCATGACTTTATGTCCGCTAGAGGGCGCCATATTCAACTTAATGTGACGTCACATAGCCTATAACCAGCGGACAATCAAGACGCTTCCAAAGATACCTCATTTGTCAAATTATGACAAGCAGTTTAGAAGTTATGAGGGAACAGATGAACATACATACATACATATACATACATACTTACATATATACTGGTCAAAATCATAACCCTCCTTTTTGCTTCGCCGTAGTCGGGGAAGCAAAAAGTGCAACGTAAATAATAATAAACTCATACGTTAAATTCCTACACGCAATTTAAAAAAGTTTTTCGTTTCAGAAAATCGAGAACAAATCATTTGTTGTGGACATGTCCTCGAAAAAGGTCCGAAGAGAAGATATTGTGCACGGTGCTATGAAAAGCTACGACAGACATTAGACTGCAAAGAAGCAAAAAGCGCTACGTAAATAATAATAAACTCATACGGTAAATTACACGCAATTTAAAAAAGTTTTTCGTTTCAGAAAATCGAGAACAAATCATTTGTTGTGGACATGTCTTCGAAAAAGGTCCGAAGAGAAGATATTGTGCACGGTGCTATGAAAAGCTACGACAGACATTAGACTGCAAAGAAGCAAAAAGCGCTACGTAAATAATAATAAACTCATACGGTAAATTACACGCAATTTAAAAAAGTTTTTCGTTTCAGATAATCGAGGACAAATCATTTGCTGTGGACATATCCTGGAAAAAGGTCCTAAGAGAAGAAATTGTGCACGATGCTATGCAAAGTTACGACAGACATTAGAGTACAATGAAGCAAAACAGAAAGTTAAGAAAATTAAAACATTTTGCAACAAATGTGATAAATCTCTTTGCATGCAGTGTTATAAAGAAATACACGTATCAAATTAGTACATTGTTTCTGTCTGGCTTATGTGATTTGCTAAATACATACTTTTTTGTTTTTAATAATTCTGTTTTAGTTTCGATAACCCTATATTTTTGTCTGTCCCATCACTATAAAAAAAAACCGGCCAAGAGCGAGTCGGACTCGCGCACCGAGGGTTCCGTTCCGATTTCTGAAAAAGTATGCTATTTAGAGACATCGTTTTATTTTTCCTGTAATCTTTACATACACTTCTATCACACAGAATAATTTCAGATTTCTCTCTTTGCAAACTTCGGAGATATGGGGGAACGGTATTTTTTTTTACATTTTTCATCAAAAGTCGAAAACAATGGGGCCTAAAAAAATAAAAAAATGTTTGAGAATGTGCAAACAGTGCTCTTTCATATGATACCCCACATAGTATGAATTTTTAAGACCACCTTTCAGTCCCTGTTGCAAAAAAAAATTTTTATTCCTTTCTTATTGGCAAAATAGTTGGGTAAACGTCATCTAAAACTATTCCAAATTTCAAGTTGATAGCATTAGTAGTTCTTGAGATATCCAGCTGTGACAGACAGACAGACTGAGTCGCACCTTATGGGTTCCTTTTTTACCATTTTGGTACGGAACCCTAATATATGACAAAGTTTGTGAGAGACTAGTGTCTGCACTAGGAATACCTGTATACCAGGGTACCACTTAGCGTTGCCGGAGAGTAATATTCCGAAGTATTCCCGTCGTATTATTCGCGGAAGCTTTGAGTAGTATTCGCCGAGCTAAGTACAGGTTCGGTCACGCATAGAGTATCTATTAAAGTTGGACTATTCACCGCTAGATGGCGTTCATGCCAGTGACTGTGTGGGGCGCGTCTTCGTGGATTGCACTATACAGGAAGGGACATCGACGCGCAAACGGTTTTTTTTTTTTTTTATTCTTTTATAATCGCAATGCGTATGACAGTCCCATCGTACCCTAAATACACACTGCTACAGCTTACATTTGGGTCATGAACCTGAACAGACTCTTCGCACCATTTGGCTGAGACAGGATTTTATGGAATGTGCCTATTTCAAGTCGGTTCAAGCTCAATACCTCGAACAGATCCTTCCTACTAGACTCATATCGAACACAGTCCATCAATAAGTGATGTAAGTCTTCCACAACTCCACACTCCACGCAATTAGGCGAGTTAGTTTTTTTCATCATGAATGCAAACTTATTACATGGAATGTGTCCAGATCTGAATCTATGAGCTGTAACAATTAATTTTCTACTTAAATTGCTATTCATAAACCAGGGCACACGAAAAGGCTGACCCTGCATGGTTTTATACCAGATCCCTTTTTCCAATGATTGTTTATCAAAATACTCCTTCCAATCTTCATAACACTTATTTTTAAATTTCGGTAAGACTTCTGCATAATCTAGAGTTATATTAGTTACTTTTCCATGTTTAGCTGCATATTTTGCCAACATGTCAGCCTTTCCATTGCCCTGTATCCCAATATGCGAAGGAACCCATTGCAGTCTCAATTTAACACCCTTTACAATTAATTCATCGATCTAAGATAGATTAACATAAGCTATCGATATTCGATACACCTCTTATAATTATAATGTATTATGTGTTTTTTTTGGATATTAAAACGCCCACCATTCTTTCGCGGGCTACCTTAGCGCTTCTACCATAACTTGCTTTCCGAAGCACGGAGGGGACTTTCTTGGTATGTAAAGATGGTCACCGATCAACCGTGGCAAGCGTAGCTTAACCAGGGGGCTTACTATGAGATCTTATAGCAGTGCAAAAGTTGAACGGTTCGTGTGTGGGAGAGAGACGGAACTATATGCGACCATCCTTTTTTCTCAACGGATCCATGATCTTTTTTCACGTCATAGTACGGCCCCCGGTTATTACAATTACAATAAATTAGCCACAAGTTCCTTAAAGGCCTCGGTAGCCTGACATTAAATTCCCAAAAAAAAACCTGTTTCAATCGGTATCTGTCAAATGTCAAGCTGGCTCACAGCTGTCAACAACAAGTGTCAACCTGTCAACTGGTGTCAATGTCAAGTCAATGAAGTCAATCAATCAATCTCTTGGGTACTCTACCAGTCGACAGCACAGAGTACATTTATATAGGAGGATAGAGACGTCACTCGAACATTTCATAGCGCCCTCTAGCAACAAGTAAATACAACATTCCGTGAAGCAATATGGGTATATATATAATATATATTTATATTGTGCTATTTTCTTTCCTTTTATTAGACGTGATACCTAGTTACTAAAAATAAAACATTAGATACAATGTCGAATACTTTATTTCAATCTTTTTGTACAATAATTGAAGGCCAACTCCTGAATTCTGTCTTCTACATCGTAATCTTTACGTGATCCACTTAATAATTTATTTGTGTCTTTACACCAATTATAAATGAAGAAATTAATACACAAATCTTCAATTTTTGAAATTAATTGCATTTTGTGGTCGTTGCATTTAATAAAACTATAATCTAATATAACTGAAAATATTGTTTTCATATATTGTCGGATGTTTTTCTTTTTACAATCTTTTTTTAATAAACTAGTGACAACATCTTGTATATTTGAGAAGCATTTGATAAGTGAGATGGAAGGATATGTAAGGCACGTTTTATTTCTAAAATATTATGAAGGTTCATATTCGGTTTGCGCAAATATGACCATGTTTCTGAATATCGTGTCAAGCTCAAGTGGTTACCAATTCGCCTTCGCCGGAATGCTCATATTCTTTCCCTTTTGTATAATGTGCTCTTTTCTCCTTCCACCCCTCTCTATCTCAAGAAACGTTTCCGGTTTCTTTGCGACTCCCACGCGAAATTTTTAAGGTCATCAGATAACTTGAAGCTCAAAATGCCTATGCATTCCACAACTTTCCTCGACAAATCCTTTACTGTCCAGGCCGCTCGTTTGTGGAATGCATTGCCCGTTCAAATTAAACGCGCGCAGTCGTTACCTACGTTTAAAAGGCTCGTAAAGGAACATTACTTGTCGTTGTGATCTTGTTCTCATAACTGTTAAATTAAACATCTTTAGTCTTCATTGTATGTATTTATGTATCTATTATTTAGGATATGTATGTATGTATTTTAGTTTAATATTGTATAAGTTGGTATTTACTATTTGCACCAACAACAGCCCCATTTTATATCGTGATAAATCACTGTCCATCCTAAGGTTGCCTGGAAGAGATCGCGGAAAGCGATAAGGCCGCCCATTGTATGTTTTGTAGTGTATATGTTTTCTTTTGTTATGTATTTTTGTGGTGTACAATAAAGTATATATAAATAAATAAATATAAATAAATTCTCTAAAACGAAGGTAACTATGTTCTTTATTTTCATTATAAAATGAATCCTTGCAATTTTTGCATTTTTTTACTTTTAATTTACGCAATACATATCCTGTAACAAACTCTAATTGTGCTTTTATCTTTGGGTCTTGGGTCTTTGTTTCAAGATCTACAAAGATATTGTCACTATTCACATCATCAAAATCAACTTCCATAATATAACTTGACGTCTCAGGTTTCTTAAAAAAGAGGTTTTTGAGGGATTTAAAATTTATGCAGTTATCAACTTCACAGTTGGCCCCCGGCGAATGCGTACTACTAAAATTATTAATTAATAAGGAAGCATAGGCTGCTTCGAAGCCAACACACGAAGGCGACGTATTACGATAACCATGGCTTCGAATGCAGCCAAAAAAATTTTCTAGGGGGTCTTGGTTGAAATGTCTCATCCATATAGACGTCAGGTTATACTTTTTAGATAAAACATTGACAAGATATTCAATATTTTCAATTGTCTGCAACCAATTGGTAATTGATGGTACAGTACCAGATTTGCCATTACCGCAATATTTCATACTACTTATAATTTTCTTTGCTTCAGCCCACACTGTTTTGTGAGTTGAATTAGGAGTTACTGGTCCAAGCAGAGGTTTCCCTGCCCTTTTTTTTGAATTTTCGTAGCTCCCGTTAACGGAGTCGAACAAATCGTCGAAAAATAAAAGTAAATCTGCTGTTTCTTGGCATTCATTTGGCAGAATTCCCATACCTGGAAAAGAAAGATAAATTCATCATCATCAACTTAATTAATCAATTTGTTAAATTATAATTACATTATTTTTTATTTACATTTATAAATTAGTTAACTATAAATGATTACATTACGGGCCTGTTTCACCACCTACGATTAAGTTCCTATTAACTTACTTGGCAAATAATTTCATGCAAATTATGTTCCATTTTTGAATTTATTTGGTGAGTAGTATCTATTCGGACAAAGTGAAATAGGCTCTTATTGAATCTAAATGACAATATTTTATTTTTATAATTTAATTTTAAAATTTGTCAAGGAGTCATTTAGTGCTATTTAAATTAACATAATTATGTATAGAAAGAAAGAAAAGAAAGAAAAATCGTTTATTCTGCACAAATATATAACAAACAACAAATGTATAACAAAGTGAAATAGGCTCTTATTGAATCTAAATGACAATATTTTATTTTTATAATTTAATTTTAAAATTTGTCAAGGAGTCATTTAGTGCTATTTAAATTAACATATATAAGAAATATAAATTTTAATGTGTACTGACTTGCGAGATATCCCATATTTGCTGCAACAGAGCGACTGAAAACCTGTGTGGCGCATTTGACTTTCATCTTAGAAATTTTGTTTGGGACAACATGTCTGTCGGTCAATTTAGGCATCAGCCTTATCCCCTTATAAGCAGGATTTTCATTATATAGTTGTATAACATGATCCCATTTAGCAGTCTTTTCTTGGCCATCTATTTTAAATTTTAAATTTTTAGTAATTAAATTGTTTCTTATTCCTTTAATAAGGTGAGGAGGATCATAAAGAGGAATCACTTCTTCTCCGTCTACCTCAAATATTTTATTTTTCTGCACTTTTTCTTGTCTAAGGTATCCTTCCATTGTGTCTCTGATAAGCCAATTAATTGCACTTACATTTGTAGCACCCTGGTCACATACAGTTGCTATAACTTTTAGCCCAATTGCATGCAAGCTTCTTATTACAAGCTTTATTTGTGTTGCCAACTCCAAAGCTGGTGTGGTGCTTGCACAAAATGTGTACGAAATTGGCTACTTATAATTCCTTTGAACACCTCTCACCATGAACACCAGGGCATGGTCTGCAATTTTTTCATATGTTCTAGTGCCATTATTAACGAAACCACTCACATAATCGGTTCTTCTATTATAGTCGAAGTGTGGGGTATGTGCAACTTCGTCAAAAAGTAATATGCATAGCTTTTCTGCTGCTTTCATTTTTTTCACTTTTTTTTCTAACTGGTTAAATAAATTTTCGTTGATACCTGGGTGTAATGAAGCCCGTGATATCATCCTGGTAAGTGTTAGTGGGGAAGGTAGTACAAAAAATTTTCTTAGCCATCTGTAGGCTCTAGGTCCCTGCTTATATAGGGCTAAGGACATAATTTTTTCATTCTTCGTGAATCTGCAACCTAATTTATGTTTCCCTGCCTCCCGGAATTGTAGCATTGTGAATATATTTGCTGCTGACGAAAATTTGCTGAGTGCTTTCTTGAATGTAACATTTTCTGACAGTTTTAAAGCTTTCTTTAATCTTGTCATTGCAGAATCCTTTTGTCCTTGCAATTTTTTAATCTTATTCTTCAGCATAATAGTGTCGGAATCAAAAGTTCTGAAGATCGTTCTCTTGACATTTTGTTTGCCTGGAAATACAAAATTATGACTTAATTCTACTATAAGTATAGATAACTGTTTAGTATAGGAAAACTGAACAGTAGTGATGGTAATAATAAATAAATAAATAAACTATTTATTTCAGGCGACACAGGCCATAAACAAACTAAACAACCAAAAACAACAATAAAAAAAAACTGAAACTAAACTGAACTGTTTGTAATAAACTGAATGATAGTGTGATGGTTAACAGGGAAGAGTGGAAGAGAAAAACATTTTGCGCCAACCAAGTAACATGGGACAAGAACAGGAAGAAGAAGAGTATTTTTAAGACCCCCTTTCAGTCCCTGTTGTAAAAAAAAAAAATTATTTCTTTCATAATTGCAAAATAGTTGGGCATCATCTAAAACTATTCCAAATTTCAAGTTGATAGCATTAGTAGTTCTTGAGATATCCAGCTGTGATAGACAGACTGAGTCGCACCATAAGGGTTCCTTTTTAACATTTTGGTATGGACCCCTAGTAAAATAGTTACTGCTAACAGCTGTTAGTATGGAACTTACACTGAAATAGCGAAAAATAATCATCTATCTATCTATAGTAACAATAAAATAATTCTAATGTGTACCTTTAGATGTTGATGGGGCAGGTTGCTCAAGTATTGAAGGAGTAGGCTGATTTTGAGATAGAACAGCTGGCTGCAACACTTTTACACATCCCTGACCCGAAAAGATATTTTCCGGATTGGTTGTTATATTGGTAACATTTTGTAACTGCAAAGAAGAGCGGATACCTGAAATAGAATTGAGTATAATTATTAAAATATTAGCTTCTGCCCGTGACTTCGTCCGCGTGAAATTTTTTGTTCCCCCGACCCACCCCGTCGCATCGCATCGCCTAACACTAAAAGTTTTTCAAAAAGAACCAGTAGTTGCTGAGACTAGCGCGTTCAACCAAACAAACAAAGTAGTAGTAGTAGTGGCACTGAGTGCAAAAAACGAACAATAAAGAGGGTAGACCGATATTTATCTGCTCATAAAACACACACCCGCAATACAGTGTTTAGAATTATGGAAAGAATACTTTGATGAGAGGTCGCTAAGTAAGGGAATTTGGTATAGAACCATTCAACATAGCCTGTCCAGACTTCCTTGGTTTGTGGGTGCAGATATGCATAGAAATGAGACTGTGACTGCTTTCAGACTACGTTCAGGAATATTCCGTTGAATAGCTTCGCTTTTCTAATGAAAAAGAGTGATTCGCCCAATTGTTCTGAGTGTGGTAAGGTAGAGAATACTACTCATATTTTAGCGGAATGTGTCCGGAACGAAGTTGAGAGGAGTAGCTATTTCATAGAAAATGGTTTTAATTCTATTAATGTTGGTATGTATAATACATAGTATCTTGGCTGCTCCCTTGTCCAAATTGTGCATCTAGGATTTAAGCGTAGATAGACATAGGATGCCCCTATGAGGGTGACATGGTCATACTGATCAAACCCTCTATAAATTTATAAAGATTTAAAAAAAAAAGTTGATAGCATTAGTAGTTCTTGAGATATCCAGCTGTGACAGACAGACACATAGACTGAGTCGCATCATAAGGGTTTTTACCATTTTGGTATGGAACCCTAATAAAATAGTTACTGTTAACAGCTGTTACTATGGAACTTACACTGAAATAGCGAAAAATAATCATCTATCTATTGTAACAATAAAATAATTCTAATGTGTACCTTTAGATGTTGATGGGTCAGGTTGCTCAAGTATTGAAGGAGTAGGCTGATTTTGAGATAGAACAGCTGGCTGCAACACTTTTACACATCCCTGACCCGAAAAGATATTTTCCGGGTTAGTTGTTATATTGGTAACATTTTGTAACTGCAAAGAAGAGCGGATACCTGAAATAGATTGAGTATAATTATTAAAAAACATACTACTAATTATATATATATATATAATTAGTAGTAGGGTTGTCTTATAGTTTTAGTTTGTGAATGTGAATATGTGAGGGGGCAGCTGATGTGCACTAGGCATACATGAAAGACTACGGGCCTACAAGAAGAGTTTAATATTTTATGAGCAATTTAAGTTTTAAACCATTAGCGGGTTTCTGCTAACAGTTTATCTAGAAACAGTTTCATACTGCATAAAATAATTATCATACCTGATAAAAACAATGATGGAACTGCATTTTTGCTGAGTCTTTTGCTTGCAGTGTTGAATTTTGGATTAAAATGTGAGTGGCAGACTCTTCCATTCTTAAAGACAGACTTGGGGTCTATCACTAATATATTCCCACCAATTGCATATATCCACCTATTGAATCTATCCAACTCCTTTTCTGGATCGGGGAACTTATGCAAAGTAGTATCTGGACCTGAAAATAGACCAAAGGTTATATTATTTCCTGCTAGGTAGGTACAAGCTTTAGCTAGTAGCTGTAGCTTTCCTCTATGTTGATATTCAATTGGTAATGTAGTTAATTCAGTGTGCAGTTGTTAATAGGTACCCATATAGTTCACATATGGCGCCACCACAATCTCTTCCTTGTTGCTGTTCTGCTTACTTGAGGTAGAAGGAGGCAGCGTGCTTTTATTTTAAAGTATACCCACATGCTGAATGTTGTTCCACATGTTATCATACTGCCGTACAGGACGTAGTGATGTTGTTTATGGTAGGTAACTATTTGTACTTACGAGTGTTTTTGCAGTTCAGCACACAACATTTGCTCGCGTTCATGTTTTTAGACAATACAATATCAGTGCGTTTCGCAAACAAGTAAACAGTCCAGATTTTCATGCAACGGTCAATCAGATATAGCGATGTCGTCGGTATCCAATACTTTTCCAGGTCAACGTTTAAAAGCAGAATCGTCAATGTCCATACAAGCCAAGTCGTCAAGAAAAATCCACAAATATATCGAAGCGCATCCATTCACTCGGAAAGAGAAAAACGGACAACGGAATATTTTTGTTTAAAAACAAATTTGACGTTTACGCGAGTTGTGATCCTTTTTTTCCACTTAATGAAAACAGTTTAAAAAAATAATGTTGCGTTAATGGATGATTTTAGCCATAAAAACAAACGCTGTATGTTAACACAATTAATTTAAAACCCCTTAATTGTTTTTATTTGTGAAAAAAAATAGTTGTTATTATAAGAAAATCTGAGTAAAATGGAACATAAGTTTAGACTAAACCCATGAACATTTTGAGAACAGCGCTATCTGTCAATAAGTAAGTTTAACTTTTGATATTACTATTCGAGTAAATTAAAAATCTATCTATTTGAGTAGTGTATCTCCAAAAGCAGAAGCCCACCTAAACTGACCGGTTATGCTTCCCTTACTTTTGTTCTAAGCTATACCACCGTGGTCGACAGCGATGCGGAGGAATGAGGAATTTTTCGACGCCATATTTTAGTTTTTTATTAGTTTTAGTTTAAGATATTATATTTTTAAGTTATTTTAGCTTATTTTTAAGTATTTTGGCAATCAATTACAACCATTTATTAGTCAATCAATGATGTCAAGGTGTGTTTTATTTTATTAAAACTTTTGTTTTGTGAAATACAACGCTTAGAGGAAATATATAATATCGGGTCGACAAAAGATGATTTAATTTATATCATTTGATATCAATAGTGATACCGTTTGAGTTAAAAGATGGAAAAACTGCCAATGTGTAGGATATGTTTAGCGGAGAATGTCCGCATGTATGTAGTGGTCAACAGGAACTTACATAAACTATATGAGAAGCTGACTGATATTCCAGTAAGTTGATATTTTTAATAAGAAAATTACCTATTAGATTTTAAATGCCTCTCCTACACGAAGGCTTCCGTAAAACAGCATGTGGAAACCTGGACTTGCACGTCAACATCTGCAACCTGCCTTGAGCAGGAGTGGAGATCAACCGCTCATGCATTCTGTGCAAGATGCGCACAGATACTGTTGGCTTTGACAACATTACTGTAAAGAAGAGAAGTATTTTCTTCATAAAAACAAAATAGTGCAAGACAAATTTTGTTACAGTTTGTAACTGAAGACAGTAGACCGATACTCGCTTGTTTCTTCTGCTGCGCTAAACTAAAGCAATGCTACCGATTACTGAGACAATGTCTGGAAGCCGAAGAGCTGTTCGCTCAGATGATGAATGGGGATTATGAGGTGAGGTATTCTTCAACAGCCATTTATTCTCATAACTTCTAATTCCAGTATAATGTGGAAGTGATTCCTCATAAGCTCATACATATTGTGTCTGGATTTCACATCAGCCGGATCTTTGAGTGTTGAATGTTGATAAATGTATGCTTTTGTCAAATGTAGGTGTTTACAGTTATTACATTGTTAAATAGTCCACATAATACTGCTACAACTTCTGTATGAAACTTGTATGTGGCAGTTTGATAACGGTCCTCTCTCATGTCAGCGCAAGCTATGCGTCAATAGATTGATAGAGCAGTGGTTGATGAGGTTACATTGGACCTACTTCAGTATCCTCATTTGTGGAGGCTCTTTTGAGTAACTTTAGTGTACGGAAAAATGTTTGTGCTCGTGGGACTGTGATGACCAGCATATGTTCCTAATAATATAATCATCTTTTTACAGCCCAATTCTTTAATAAACCAAAACCACTTAGAGTTTTGCGGTGGGTTTATTATATCTCCAACAGTGCACATAAGTATAGTTGATGAATGTCAAACAGAAAGCATTGCTGTCAAAGAAGAATTACCAGCTGTTTGTGAGGGACTAGATGATATTATTGAGCCAAAGGAGGAACATCAAAGTGATGGTATGTATCTACGAAACATAACAATTAAAGATTATTATCTAATAAAAATATATAATTATATATTCAATGTTTAAAAAAACAACAACATAAATGTTTTGAATGACTTCAAAGTTATGCTAATGTTTCGTTTCATTCAACTTAACACTAACCACATTATATTTGAAATACGGCAATAATTATGTTACGGTAAGAGTGATTAGGAGCTCGTGGCTAAGTAATTACAGCCGCACGGGTCGATCCGTCAGGTTAAGCTACGCTTGCCGGGGTTGGTCAGTGGATGGGTGACCATCTTTACATAACGAGATTCCTCCATGCCTCAGAAAGCACGTTAAGCCGTTGGTCCCGGCTGTTATTCGTGAATCTTTGACAGTCGTTACGGGTCATCAGAAGCCCGAAAGTCTGACAACCAGTCTTTCCAAAGGGGTATTGTATTACCCAGTAACTGGGTTGTGGAGGTCAGATAGGGAGTCGCTCCATGTAAAATACTGGTATTCAGCTGCATCCGGTTAGACTGGAAGCCGACCCCAACATAGTTGGGAAAAGGCTAGGCAGATTGAAGAGTGATTAATTGAAAATTATTAATAATTGTCACATTTACCAGTGATTAATATAATGTAACCTTAGTACTGATAAATGTAATAATTTTCAAAGTTTATTTAGTATTTTAGTCCAGTACGTGTATTTGTAAGTACTGTGGTATTATAAATAAATACCTAGTGGGCAAATAAGAATAAGAAATTTTATTTGCTCGAATAAAAATAACTTCGAGTATTTTATTTTATTATTTTTACTGATGAGAGTAGTGAATTATTAATCACTACTAAGTGAAAAATAACTTTAATTTGTAGTGTGTTTTTTTGGAAGTTGGTTGTTTTTTTTTTGTAAAAAAACATTTATCATAGGACATGAAGACTTCTTCCATCCATCCGAACCTAGGGTTACCAGAAAGAAAATTTAAAAGTCCGGAGAAAAAGCCTGATTTCCATTGAAAAATCCTGAGATTTTCTCGAATTTTGTGAATTCTCTCGCGAACGTAATTTTTTAATGTTATCACTCCATACATTGTGGGTTATGGGCATCTCTCTATACTTACTTTACTCTTTGGCAACCATTTTCAGGACCATCGGTGTTTCAAGATTAACACAGATAATGGATATTTGTCAATACGTATTCAAACTCAAACTCAAAGCATTTATTTCAAATAAACCAATTACAGGCACTTTTGAATTTTCAAAGGGTCGGTCTTGGGAGACTGACCGAGTCAGAAAAATGAAGCTAGTTACCCATACCAAAGCGTAGATCCTGGAGAAGAACGGGCTAGAAACTCCACGGACACTCTTTTAAATCAAATATTTTACATAATATTGGTTACATCGTTCATATTAAGGTTCATCATACTTAATAAGGACTTTTACTAAATTTAAGCTTATTAACATTATTTATACAGCTAATTATTGCACGAAATTAGCTAATTATTGTAAAAACCCCTAGCGTTTACACTTTTTTTTTCCTTTTTAAACTTTTATGTCTACCTGTGGACAGCGTTGTGGGTTATATTATTAATAATATTGTTTATTAAAAGATAGTTGTATAAGTTCTTATAATGTAACTGTTTGCTGTTCCTTTCAATAAAATAAATAAATAAATAAATATTGAAAATATAGATGTGAGAACAATCTAGAAAGACGTGCACGTTAAAAGCGTCCGTAATGAAAAAGATAAAAACTAAAAACAACTAAATTAAAAATAAGCCGTGGCAGCTAAGAGACGACCAGTCCCAACTGACGGCGCCCGTTCACGAACATGACGCATGGATCAGCACCAATTAGCTCAACCATTTTGAAGGGAACTTAATGACCCAACACTTCGTATCCTATTCCTATCGTATTTGCTATTACAACCCAGAATGCAAACATAGAGTTGTTTCTATCATGGGGCTCAATTGAATGAAAAAAACTGACTAACGTGCGAAGCATTTTATAGAAACGTGTTAAAAGACAAAAGTTTACTTAAAAAGGTATCGCAAAATAAATATGATAAAACTAATGATTAGAATAATAGATTTCATACATTTCACGCTTAGAGCATTTAACCTATGGAGATGGCATAGCTAAGCGAACCCCTCTGCCAAAGTCGATTGGCCATATGGCCATGCACGTTATATAAAACTAATTCATTCGCCGACTGCTGTCATTGTGTATCGTATTGTGTCGCAAGAAAGTGCTCCCAAAAAATGGTTAATTGTGCAGTTTCCTCGTGCAAAAAGCGATCTGCCACTTCAAATTTGCGAAAGCATGGTGTTTCTTACCACATACAAGTATAAATTATACATTCAAACAGTTTTATTTAAGTATAATGTCGAAATAATCGTTGTTGACATTACGATAGAAAAATACAGTGGTACGTTGGTAGCGCAAACGTAGTACAGGTAAGAATTTGCATAGTGCAGGGACAACGTGAATCAATGATTGATAAAATAAATGATTTTTTCAGTCATTATGTTCAGTAACCAGTTTTTTTTTTTGTAATGTATCTGGTTAAGTCAGGTTGAAATAAAAATTATATATCTATACTAATATTATAAAGAGGTAAAATTTGTATGTAAGTTTGTAAGTTTGTATGTAGGGGGTAATCTCCGGAACTAATGATCCAATTCTAAAAATTTTTTCACTGGTAGAAAGCTACATTATTCCTGAGTGCTATAGGCTATAAATTATATTTATATCATGCATATTAGCCGAGCTCTCACAAGTTTTGTCTAACAAGTCGGAAAGAAATACCTCTTTACACAGACTTTTTTGCATGCGCTGCCTAAACGGTTGTTTATAATTGATAACAATGTATGGCAGTCTGGTCCGTCTTAAATAATTCTACAAAAAAGTCCGCGACACCATATTTCTATCCTTTATGTTTTATCTTTTATACATCTTTTATTGTTTTAAAAAAGTATTTTTTAGACATACTTACGTTTGGATGATTATTTAAACAACAAAACATTAATCCTTATCAAAATAAGATATTTTATGATCACAAGGACATCATGGAGATAAGATTTGGCCTTTACAGTATGGCAATTGGTCATACAGTTTCGGAGATAATATAAAATTACTAAAACGCAAAATAACTTTAATTCATACCGGTTCCTCTTGAGCAAACATGTTTAGAGCGGACGTTTTATCAATTTACCCATAGATGGCGTTGTGCAAAATGTCGGTGGAATACAGCGGAAGAGTTTGTTTTTAGGGTTCCGTACCAAAATGGTAAAAAAGGAACCCTTATGGTGTGACTCAGTCTGTCTGTCTGTCTGTCTGTCTGTCTGTCTGTCTGTCTGTCTGTCTGTCTGTCACAGCTGGATATCTCAAGAACTACTAATGCTATAAACTTGAAATTTGGAACAGTTTTAGATAATATTTACCCAACTATTTTGCAAATAAGAAAGAAATAAAACGATATGTATTTTTTTTTGCAACATGGGCTGAAAGGGGGTCTTAAAAATTCAAAGTTGGGCTACTAGGTCATGTGGGGTATCATAAATGAAAGAGCGCTGTTTGCGCATTCTCAAACATATTTTTATTTTTTTTTAGGCCGCACAGTGTTCGACTTTTGATGAAAAATGTAAAAAAAAATACCGTTCCCCCCCTTATCTTCGAAGTTTGCAAAGAGAAAAATCTGAAATTATTCTATGTGCAAGTTTATGTAAAGATAACAGGAAAAAAAAAACGATGTCTCTAAATAGCACACTTTTTGAGAAATCGGAACGGAACCCTCGGTGCGCGAGTCCGACTCGCTCTTGACCGGTTTTTTTTTGTTAGTTTGTTTGAACGCGCTATCTCTGGAACTGCCCCAGTCGGATTTGAAAAAATCTTTTTGCATTTTATAACCCAGTTCTTGAGGAGGGCTATAGGCTATTTGACATCACGCTAGGGCCCTTAGGAGCCGAGCGCGAAGTAATAGCGCGGGCAGGCGATGCGGAAGGATATAGGCTATTTGACATCACGCTAGGGCCCTTAGGAGCCGAGCGCGAAGTAATAGGGCGGGCAGGCGATGCGGAAGGATATAGGCTATTTAACATCACGCTAGGGCCCTCAGGAGCCGAGCGCGAAGTAATAGCGCGGGCAGGCGATGCGGAAGGATATAGGATATTTAACATCACGCTAGGGCCCTTAGGAGCCGAGCGCGACGTAATAGCGCGGGCAGGCGATGGGGAAGGATATAGTATATTTAACATCACGCTAGGACTTTTAGGAGCCGAGCGCGAAGTAATAGAGCATGCAGGCGATGCGGAAGGATATAGTCTATTTAACATCACGCTAGGGCCCTTAGGAGCCGAGCGCGAAGTAATAGCACGGGCAGGCATTGCGATGCGATGCGTCGGGGTTGGTGGGTGGGGGGTACAAGAAATTTAACGCGGACGAAGTCGCGGGCAGAAGCTATATTAGATAATATTAATTTCAGTTCTTTGTGAGTCGATTTAAATTCTTTTCTTTTGTAGTTTTAGGCTAATAAAAAATAACAGTTTGTTCGTTTCGAATGTGAGTTTTTGCAGCTCATGCAATTTGAAAAAAATTAATCCGCACTGGAATAATTTAATAACTATTCCACCGCGGACCGTAGGTAGAAGGTACTGTAGAGGTTTTGATGTGTACAAGCCATAGTATGAATAACTGGCTGACGATCATTCAAACATCGAATACTCTTATAAAAAAAGTGATGGCTTTTTTTATAAGAATTGTCAGATAGCAGATAACTAGGGCTCCGCGTAGGACCTAGGGAGTGAATTATAATTTTATTTCTATTTTAATATAGCGGGCTTCAGCCCCATTTCTTCAGTACACTACTGTCTTTTATTATAAAGTAGTTAGCCTCCCGCTGTGAGGTTCGAGCCCTCACATTTGGTGGAGGCGCCGCCGCCGCCGCCGCCGCCGCCGCCGTAGAAGAAGCTTCATAGCGACCGCGAGTACGCCCGCGGTACCTCTCGAAGGTTTTTTGGAGTGCGCCGATACGGCCGAGCTTTGCTGAGCGAAATAGTTGAGCTATATGTGTTTGGCGTAGAGGATATTCCGCCGGACGCATGACTATCGCACGCCTAGCGATATGAGGAGCAGTGGATCCCCTTAAACAGACTAAGTGGTTTTAAATAATATTATTATTAGAGAGTGTTCGACATGGTGCTGATGTTGGATTATTATTTCACGGGCATCGACGCCCGTTGTCTTGAAAAGTTTATTGCTGATTTCTTACGAATAGCCAACATCAATGGATGGCGAGAAAGCGATTGGTCGCTAATTTTGGGTGCGTTTCTTGCAAGTGCTGCAAGATCTTTTTACAATTATACATGGTCGGACGGTATGTCCTTTGAGGCACTGTGTGACGCATTATGGGCAGAATTCCCATGTAGATGCCATAAGGGAAAGATTTTTAATGGTGCGCCACAAGAGGCGGACGCACAAGAGAGGTCTGTTGAAGACAGACAGGAAAATGTGTTATGTATAGATGTTCATACTGAATTAATTTCTAGCGAAAGAGAGCAGGAAGTAGATGTGTTGGAAAAATGCGATGTAAGCAGTGTTGAAGATGAAGTTGAGGTCATTGCTGAGCTCAGCTGCGCAGAGAGCAGCCCTGTGGTGACTGAAAACGATGTGCAGACAGACGAGGTGCTTATGAAGGAAGACCAGGAAGCACTAGAATATTCGGGTCTGTCCAATCCTGTTATTATGTCTAATATGTCTGTGTGTCAAGATGATCCTGTTCACGATGTGGAAAACAATAAAAATAGCATCGCTTGTGAACAATTTAAGCAAGATAATTTTAATTTAAAATCTTCGATTTCAAAGGAGAATGGCCATTCCAGTCTGTCGTTGGAAACAAAGGAGATTGGTGATTTTTGTCTTTTGGAAGTCGATTTAAAGTTAGGTGAACAGAATGTGGAGTCATGCGCAGTCGAGACAACGGTTGATATCGCGCAAGTAGAAAATAAATATATTGAAAAAAGTTGTGATAGGTTCCCTAATATCCCTTCACGACACCGAAGTGTCATGTATAATACAAAACGTGTTGTATCGAAGAAGAAAAAGTGTTTATCTGTAAAGAAGATTAAATTTAAAAAATTGGTTCCTAAAATAAATAATTTAAAAAAGGATTTGAAAACCAATGAACATTTTATAGTGAAGTTTTCCACTGTAAAATATAGTTTTTTTAAAGTGAATAAAAGGAGGTTGAGAGATACTTTTGTAAACTATATTAATACATATAAACTTTTTAGACCTCTTAGATTTATAAGATGGAAACTTTTTCTTTTAAGGATTATTTAATTGTCATTGTCTTTATTTACAGTTTATCATGTCACTGCATTTGATTTATGACATCAGCAGGGCATGAAATATTAATGTGTATATTTTCAAATGTTCTAATATTGTTTTTTTTTGTGTAATATTTCATATGCTGAGAACTACATCGGACGCAACCAACAGCGTGTGAGGTTACGCTACCCCACAACGCTGACCAAAACAATGAAGAGCATGAGGGAGTGAAACCTACGACAACGTCGCTTCGTTACGGGTCGATAGGGCCGGTTAGCATGAACATCCTCCAGCATTTAGTATGACGTATTAGGAGTAGTGGAAGTTTTGAGAAACTGTGAATACCTTCTAGAGGGGGGGTGACTTTGGTATGAGTTGTAACCAGCTTTGCTGACGGGACATAGTCCTTGCAAAGTGTGTTGAGTTGACACAATTGGTGCAGTTTATATCAGAGGATCCACAGTTTGGTCAATATGGACCAGTAGTATTACGTAAGGGTTCAGTGTTGACATTACGCGATATTTTTCTTTGAATTTGCTGGAGATTGACCATGAGTTAGGTTCTACGGTAGAATTTTGACTTCCTGGCGCATTCCTCCCTCTGGCTCGATACTGTCCGATGGATTAATGAATCACGATGTTGAGTTCTTTAGATTTTCAACCCCTTCTGGGCTGATGTGAATTGCGACATCATTTTATTATCGAAAGAGGCACGTCATTCTTTTCCCTCCGGGTTTTGTCTGACGGGGCTCAGACTGGATAAATGCGATATTTTTGGGTGCACAATGGCACACTTTAATATTACTTTGACTGACACTTAGCATAGTGTTAGTTTTTCGCGTTTCGTTTATCCAGAGCTGAGCCTGTACCTAGAAGTACAATCCCTCATATTGTCGCCATTTTCCCGGAGTTAGGTAGGGTGTCTATTTTTTTAGGTTTAGGTAGGTTTTGTCTGTATGATCGAATGTCTTGGTCTGAATAAAAGTTTTATTTTGAAGTTGACTACGTTAATCCTTTTATTCAAGGGTGGGCGTAGCTCATGTAGAGGTTTTGATGTGTACAAGCCATAGTATGAATAACTGGCTGACGATCATTCAAACATCGAATACTCTTATAAAAAAAGTGATGGCTTTTTTTATAAGAATTGTCAGATAGCAGATAACTAGGGCTCCGCGTAGGACCTAGGGAGTGAATTATAATTTTATTTCTATTTTAATATAGCGGGCTTCAGCCCCATTTCTTCAGTACACTACTGTCTTTTATTATAAAGTAGTTAGCCTCCCGCTGTGAGGTTCGAGCCCTCACAGTACTTACTAGTAGGTTTTTTCAAGGCTGTTATGAAAACGTAGTACACACGGCTACACATCAAGCTATACATTTCCAGTTTACACTAATCTCTCATTGTAAGGAAATCCTATGCAGTGCGAGATCACCTTATACTGGATATGTATAACTTGATCTGTAGCCGTGCGTGCGTACACAATCAAATTAATAGACATGATTTTCCTTTGATTCTATTGGCACTTATTTAAACTGATTACTTCTATTCTATATTTTTCTTCAACAGATTTCCAAAAGATCCCGTACTATGACAAAATTGGAGGATATTTTGCGGTAATACAGAAACTTGGGGACCCACGCGTACTAGTGCAATCTGTTCGGAACATTTTATGTCGTGTAATTTTAAACAACTTGCAAATAATAGAAGGAAACTAATTGAGGGTACGATACCCACTTTAAAAAACATTCTTGGCACGGAAGAACCGCCTGCAAAATTAAAGATTTTAGTAGGACCGTTTTATTATTGGCAACACTTCTGAAATGTCAGAATTCCGTCGAATTAAAAATCAGACTGTAGTCGTCATTATTCAGACATATGAATATGAACTAAACATGCGGGTGTGGCTTCATAGCCAAAGCCTGCACCCGCATGTTTTCCTACTAAAATATCAAACACATCATTTAGTTTCTTTAATTAGTTTGTTATGAAACACCGAACTCAAATAGTTTTAAAAAACAAAAAATGGACGAGTAAAAGTGTTATTTTTAACAAAATAATAAAATTGGCTGTGTTATTTTATTATTTATATTCTACCCTTCCCACTTTTTGACACGTATATTTACGTTAAGCCCGCATTATAAAACGGGGCTCAAGTATGTATCCCGAACTGTGGCTCCACTGTACTATCACACACGCGCGTCCGAAACTTCACATTGGTGAATCACTTGGGTTAGTGACCATTACCTCTATTGCTTGAGAATAATTTTGGTTAGGTTGGGTTAGGTTAGAACAGTGACCCTTAACGCGTAGCTAGTATATAAAATCGCCGGTTGTGTTTGTACAGTGGTTCCCGAATTTCTAAATGCAGAATGATAGGGAAGGTCCAGCAATATCAATAATGTTATTTGAAAAAAATATTTGACTAAAAAATAAATACAATCGTTCTTTTTCTAAAGCACTATTAATTGTTTTGTCATTACTGGCTACCTACGTAGTTTCGCAGGCATTAATCATATTGCGTATTTTTGTGTACAGACGCCAGCACGTCAAGCTACTACAATCTTTATAAATCTAAAGTATTAGGTTCAAGGTTGATTGGGAAAATTTGACAGTTTCGGGTGGCTTGACCTGTAGTCTGTACACACAAGAAAATAAAACGAATTAACATTTTATTTATTCATTCATTCATGTAATGAAAGGTAGGAATGGAATGAATCTGCAGAAAAATGAGTGGCAGAAAATGTTGTTCGGTGATTCGCTGCTTGCCATCTCCATAGGTTAAATGCTCTAAGATTTCACGTGTTGATTTTATTTGTATGATTCAGATGACCAAAGTTGATTTTTAAATAAGTCTATTTAAAGAAGATTTTTATTTGTTTTTGTGATAAAAAAAGATCTGAAAAATCTACTCTGTTATTGAAAATTCAAAAAATCCTGAGATTTCATGAAATTTCCAAAATCCGGCCGGAATCCTGAGAAGAGCCTAAAAATCCTGAGATCTCAGGACAAATCCTGAAATGTGGTAACGCTATCCGAACCCTACAAAACGATTTGTTATGCATCTGTTGTGTAGGTACGTAGGGACAAGTGAAACTACTGACAGCTAGAAGCGCACTGTTTATTGTTAGGTTGAAGGACGGCTGGCACGCAGCCCACGCACACATATACAATGGAATAACACATATATAACAGCATCCAAAACGTATTTAACCCTCAAAACTGTCATGGGACGGTCAATTCAAGATCGTTTTTCTTTTGTTGGTCCATCACAATATAATATTAAAAAAAAGTAATTAAAAAAACTAAAAAACCCGACTGCAGTAAAAAAACTAAAACTGAAAAGCTAAGAAAAAGCCCATTTTAAATTTAATAAAAGTTGGAAGCCGGCGGGACCCATTCCATTTTTAGCTTTTCAGTTTTAGTTTTTTTACTGCAGTCGGGTTTTTTAGTTTTTTTTATTACTCTTTTTATTTCCAGCTTTTTGGTTTACAAATGTGAAAGATTTCGCAGAGGATTTAGTTAAATAGTCAAGCCTTCGAGGTCCTAACTCTGCTCAAAGCAATTTTTTTTTATGAAAATTCAATTTGTCACTTCGAATTACTTTTAATTATATAAGTTGTATATATTTTTGTAATCACCTGTAAAAACCCTTCATTTTGATACCCCACTCGATGGTATTAGAACACAAAAAAATGTCGAACTCCACAATATGTCACCCAAAATCCGCCATTTTACTTTATTTTTGATGTTAATGTAGCCAGTGACATTTGCGCCACTAAGACAAATCTAAAGACGTATAATTTATCCAAATCCGTTCATTCGTTTAGGAGTTACGAGGGAACAAAGAAACGGACATACATACATACATACAGGTCAAACACATAACCCTCCTTTTGGGCTTCACCGTAGTCGAACTTTCCCTGAGGTAGCTGATGTTATAAGGAGTAACGCTACTTTTAAAAGAATTAGGGTTCCGCGCAAAAAAACCCACGAATTTGTGAACAAAAAGTCGGATTTGAATTTTGACAAGGCAACTGTAAGAAGTTGCAGCGACACTACTTACACGTAACCACTGCTTGCCGTGTGACTAACACTAGCCACAACGTAACCACATCGCCACCACTAGAGACAACGCAACTGTAAGAAGCTGCAGCGACACTACCCACACGTAACCACTGCTTGCCGTGTGACTAACACTAGCCACAACGTAACCACATCGCCACCACTAGAGACAACGCAACTGTAAGAAGCTGCAGCGACACTACCCACACGTAACCACTGCTTGCCGTGTGACTAACACTAGCCACAATGTAACCACATCGCCACCACTAGAGACAACGCAACTGTAAGAAGCTGCAACGACAGTACTAAGTATTTAATTTATGTACTTACACAGGAAAATACAGAAATACGACATAGTAACATTTGATTGCCTGCTTGGTTATTTCTTAAGTATTTTTGGAACGGACGGACGCTAGGTACAGTGGCGGCTGGTGGGTCATGGAACTGGTGGTGCACTTTACTAACTCATTAATTAATATTAGGATTGAAAAATGCAATAACACGACATTTTGTTTAAAGGTACTTTTTTATCAATTCGTCGACTTTTTCCGAAACGAAATGTTCGATCACCTTTTTATTATGGTTTGGTACCTACATGATTGAATCGCCGCCAAAAATAATACAAGGAAAACAAAGGCGCTCAATTTCTATGTAGGTACATTTCAGTTTTAAAACTTCGAGTAAATGCTTCATTTTCGTTTTGAACTCTTGTTTTATATGTATTAAGAAAATGACCTTGGCGGTCCAATCGATTTTATTTCTACTTTGTTTTGAAAATATTTTTTATTGTTTTTAATATATGTACGGTCTACGTACATTGACCCTACTTCTTGCTGACAAGGCGAATCAATAAGTTCACTTGTCACAACAAATACTGCTATTTACTCAGTGTGCAATTTACCAACCCGCGCAACAGACATACATGTAATAATCACCAACTTTTACGGTGTACGACACTAGTGATAAATAAACTTTTGGGTTACTATGTGAAGTGTTTTACATGTGGGACACACTCGCTACTTAATACACAAACAGTTATAGTGTACAGTTCAGGAACTAATCTGGACCGTACATTTTATGGTCCTTCGAGCCATCGTGTGATCGTGTTTCTAGTTACGGTAGCGAATCGGTTCAGCTGGTCTCCCGGAAGAGGGTCGCCCCAGTTGAATTGAGAAGGCGCAGATACCTAGCCAGAGTACGACACATTGAGTACCGGAAACAACTACGTCAACAAGCCAACTACTACTACGGCTACTACTACGACTACTACTACAACTACTACTACAACTACTACAACTACTACTACGACAGCTTTCGGACTACGACGTGAACTGCGGGTAATCCGAGGCCGACAACCTAGAAGACACCAAACTACGAGTTCTTCAATAACTACTATACCTACTTACCCTAAGTCAAACTTAAAACTACTGACTCAAAATGGGACTACTTACTAAACAAGTTGGTATCTTTGAAGATATCAAAACGTTGTGTTCCAACTATAAAAAGGACAGCATAACTAGGAAAACCGTTGATTACCTAGAAAAACGTTTAAAGAACCTAGAAGAACTATGGGGAGCCTTTGATGAGCAGCATAAAATACTGCTGGAGACTACTGAACAGAAAAATATCGGATACTTCAACAACGACGTTCACACGAAAACAAAGCACATGTACGAGTCAACTAAAAGGCATATGATGGATCTATTGGCTTTCCAAAAGAGACAATCAAAACAAGATCAAAACTTCGATCTAACTGGGCTAATGGACGAAGAAACTGAGGACGACGTTAAGAAACTCATCACTCAGCAAGAACGCAATTTTAAAGCTTTAACTAAGGCAATGTCAAAGATAAACATTGACTTCATAACCGAAAAGTGGGAGTTCGAAGAGCATCTAGCAACCTTGAAATCAAAATGGCAATGCATCGACAAGATACACTGGGAACTTGAAGATGAGCTGAAGGGGTCTATTCTGAAAGAAGATTACAACGAAAAGTACGAAGCCATTGAACAAAAGTACGACAACTTAAAAAGAGATCTAAACAGTAAGATATGGTCCAATATTCACTATCAACAATCAACACCTAAAATTGAAATCCCGGAATTTACCGGGAAATATGTTCATTGGATTACTTTCAAGGACATTTTTCATGAAACCATACACAATAACCCAAGTATTCCCAAAGCGCAGAAGATGCAACACCTGAAAACGAAACTAAAAGGAGAAGCAGAACGCCTCGTCCAGCATCTATCAATAAGTGCAGACAACTACGATTCCTGTTGGGATATACTAGCTCACCGGTATGACAATCGCCGACTTCAGTTCACCTCGTTTATGAGCACTATGCAGCACTTACCCACCATTCAGCAACCCAACGCCAACAACCTGAAAAGGATGCATGACGTAATAACCGAGTGCCTAAATGGCCTCAGCAACATGGGAGTTGAAGTGAGCAGTTGGGGCCCGATAATTGTTTACATGATGTCGCAAAAATTGGATCCCACAACACTCAACGAGTATACCAAGGAAACACAAAACAATAGGGAATTGCCACAACTAGACGAATTTCTTAATTTCCTGGAACACAACTTTCTAGCTCACGAAACCGCAAAGAGCTGCTTAAAGGATTCGGCTGAGAATAAAACTACTCAGAAACCGAACTATAAGAACTGGAAACATAACTACAAGTTCAAAAACAACTTTAAGAAGTCAGAAGATGAAACGAAAGCGGGACACTCTAAAATATTTCATGCGTCATTTGGAAAATGCCCTCTCTGCAACAACGATCACGTGCTGATGCAATGCGATAAGTTCGTTAACATGGATATTCCGCAACGAAACAAAACAGTGGCGAAACTACAACTTTGCAAAAACTGTCTGTACAGTCATGGCAACAACAATTGCAACTCAAGAAAAACATGCCGCGAATGTAACTCAAAACATCACACATTACTGCATGCGAAAAACCCCTCTGACTCTCCACCGACTGCAGAAAAGAAGGATGATTCAACTAAAACCTCACGACCGTCAACATCAACCCAACCTGCAGCTCACCACTTGACTGCTGACAATACTGAAATCTTATTGACTACAGTCCTACTTAAAGTTAAATCAGCTGACGGAACTTACGTAACACTACGGGGTCTCCTAGATCAGGGGTCTCAAATAAACTTAATAACAGAGAATGCCGCTCAACTATTGCGCCTACCTCGAAAGAAACTTGACGCAGCTGTGACCGGAATAGGTTCTACGTCACGAACTTGCAGGGGACTCCTGCATCTCGACTGTCAATCAATACATTCCAGCTATAAATTCAACGTGCAAGCATTGGTCCTACAAAACTTAACAAACAAGTTGCCCAGCTGTACTTTCCAAAGTACCAGCTGGACACATCTTCGAAACCTAAAGCTGGCCGATCCTAACTACAATGTGTCAAGCTCAATAGATCTTCTACTGGGAGCTGATGTTTACGCAGATATCATCCTAGACGGAGTTCTGAAAGGCGACCAACACTCACCTATCGCTCAGCAAACTCATTTGGGCTGGATCTTGTGTGGAAAACTCAAGACCTTCAACTGTCACTTAACCTTATTCGAAACTACAGATCTCTCGAAATATTGGGAGAGCGAAGACATTGCTCCAGGTGCGGAAGACATGCAGAGAAATGATCAATGTGAACTTTACTACCAAAAAACGACCAAGCGATGCTCAGATGGCAAATACATATTAAAAATGCCGATGACTCAAAGCTACGAAAAGGATCTTGGAAGTTCCAAGTCAGCCGCTATTGCGCAATTCTTACAACAAGAAAAAAGACTAGGTAAAAACGAACAACTTTCAACGATGTATAAAGATTTCATCCGCGAGTACTTAGAACTACAACACATGAAGCCGGCGGGTCATATTACATCCAATCAACTTGAATGTTATTTACCTCACCATGGTGTCCTAAGGGACCAATCGACAACCACTAAACTAAGGGTGGTTTTCAACGCGTCACAAAAAACTTCTAGTGGCAAAAGTTTGAACAGCCTCATGGAAAAAGGACCCAACCTACAAAAGGATATTCAAGCCCTTATCTTGAAATGGCGAACCTATAAATATGCAATAACTGCTGACATAGAAAAAATGTACAGATGCATATGGATATCCGAGGACCAACAACATCTTCAAAAAATCATATGGAGAAACTCTCCGGACGAACACCTACAAGAATATGCTCTACGGACTGTGACATACGGCACAAAATGCGCGCCATGGTTAGCCATGCGAACTTTAAAACAGTTGGCTACCGATGACGGTCACTTATACCCTGACGCAGCGAAAATACTACAAAAAGAGTTCTATGTCGATGACCTAATTAGCGGGCACAACTCTCTCGAAACTGCTAAGCAATTACAAAATGACTTGATACAACTACTACAGCGAGGAGGTATGAACCTAAGGAAGTGGTCCAGCAACTGTACCGAATTACTAGAACAGCTTCGGCCAGACCAAATTTCTAAAACCAACTTTAACTTCAAACAAGAAGATTGCATGAAAACACTTGGCCTTGGCTGGAACCCTACGTCGGATACATTCACGTTCAGCTGGAACCTGAAACAAGACTCTCAAAAGGGACTGACTAAACGATCCCTACTGTCTCAGATTTCACAACTATACGACCCACTCGGCTGGCTTTCACCGGTCACTATACGAGCCAAGCTAATTTTTCAAAGCGTCTGGATACTAAACTTAACTTGGGATGAACCGTTACCCATTGCCATACAAGAAGAGTGGCTGAAACTGAAAGATCAACTGGACGAAATAAAAACTATAACAATTAATCGCTGGATTGGAACAATTCAAAACAAAATTGAACTACTTGCATTTTGCGACGCAAGCGAGAAAGCATATTCGTGCGTCATCTATACACGGGCGTTGAACGAGACCGGAAAACCTACACTAAGCCTGCTTGCAGCAAAGACTAGGGTTGCTCCGCTCGCGCAAAAACTATCTCTTCCAAGACTTGAACTCAGCGGGGCACTACTTCTATCACAGCTGGTTAACAAAATCATCGAGTCACTAACAGGACACACCATAACTATATGGGCCTGGTGCGATTCAAAAGTGGTGCTGGCTTGGTTGCAAGGAGCGACATCCAAATGGGAAAAGTACGTAGAAAACCGAGTCGTCAAGATCAAGCAAGTGGTACCAGCATCACACTGGTTCTACATAGAATCAAAAAACAACCCTGCAGACTGCGCAACCAGGGGGTTAT
The DNA here is from genome assembly GCA_905163495.3 of Cosmia trapezina. Lineage (NCBI taxonomy): Eukaryota > Metazoa > Arthropoda > Insecta > Lepidoptera > Noctuidae > Cosmia > Cosmia trapezina. Next base: position 1,962,048 of record LR991046.1, on the reverse strand, counting down.
ATCCGAAACAATTGGTGAATTTTAACTTGTGGTGGAATGGACCTTCAACACTGGAAATGTTTACAGACAAATCCGAAGAGCAACGTAGTTGTCTACTTACAACTACCATGGAACAAAAAAGCACCGCGCCAACCTTAAGTCAACTAGAAAACATAATTATCAACTTATTGAACAATCACAGCAAATTAAACTGGGTGACGCGTATTGTCGCTTGGATTATGCGATTCAAGACAAATTCACTTAGTAACGCAAAACTAATGAAGAAAATTGATGCCGATCAGCAGATACAATACAATGACCTGACGGCCAACGAACTCAATTACGCAACGGACTTAATAACAAGAAACGTTCAACGATTAGAATTCAACACAGAATATGATTTATTACTAAAAAATAAACATGTTCCCACTAAAAGCAAAATTTGCAAATTATGTCCTTACATAGACAAGGAGGGTATCTTGCGTGTCGGCGGACGTCTGAACAAAACTAATTTACCTCTGGGAATGAAAAATCCCGCAATCCTACCAAGAAAGCATAGACTCACAGAACTACTGATAAACCAAGCTCACACCACGACTTTACATGGTGGAGCCCGATTAACGCTCGCCTTCATCCGTCAACATTACTGGATAATAGGAGGGAACAGAGCAGTAAAAACACAGCTGCGACGATGTATACGGTGCCATCGATTCAAAGCTACGACAAACTACCAGCTCATGGCCGATCTTCCACCACAGCGTGTGACACCATCCCGCCCCTTTACTCACGCGGGGGTGGATTTCACGGGTCACGTAGACGTCAAATTAAATAAAGGAAGAGGCGTTAAGACATCCAAAGGATACATCGCAATCTTTGTTTGCTTAGCAACAAAAGCAGTTCACATCGAACTAGTTTCAGACTTGAGCACTGAAACATTCATGGGTGCTTTCCAGAGGATGTGCTCAAGACGTGGTACACCAAGCCATGTTTATTCGGACTGCGGCACAAACTTCATTGGAGCCTCAAAAATGCTAAACAATGAGTTCGAAATGTTCAAAACGGAATTGCCCTCAGAATTTTTTAATGAAATAAGCAGAATGAAAGTAGAGTGGCATTTTAACGCCCCTGCGTGGCCAACCGCGGGGGGACTATGGGAGGCTGCGGTGCGCTCTATGAAACACCATTTACGCCGAGTTTTAGGGGAACAGAAACTCACCTATGAAGAATTTTCGACCTTACTGGCTAAAATAGAAGCGTGCATGAATTCCAGACCAATTTGCCCCCTCACAGAGGATCCAGATGAGTTCTACAACTATCTTACTCCAGGACATTTTCTCACTGGTAGTCCAACGATGACACTTCCGCTATCCAGCTATGAAGATGACCGCAACTTAGATCTACGCAAAAGGTGGCAGCTAACTGAAAACATGTTCCATCAATTCTGGAAGCACTGGTCCTCCGACTACTTAACATCGCTACAGGCTCGCAGTAAATGGCTGAAACCTACACCTAACATCAAAACAGATGATGTTGTCTTGATAAAGGAAAACAACATCCCACCAGGAAAGTGGGCCCTTGGACGCATAACCGAAATGCATCCTGGCAGCGACGGACACGTCCGAGTCGTAACTATAAAAACGCAAGGTGGCACATTGAAGCGACCTATTACAAAAGTGTCACTGTTGCCAATTGAAAACTAAGTGAATAAATACAAACCACAAGTCACTACGTACACATTTGCTTACCGAAGCCGCAACCTACTACACTGAAAACTCAAAAAAGGAAACAGTCATCAAGTCATCATGTTAACTACACTACTATTCATCTACTTGGTGGCCAGAATACACGGCAGCGTCATCCCACAAGAATCGTCAAGTGTTCAAATAACAACTTTAGGAAGTGATCGCCCCATATACTATGACACCATTGGAAAAGTACAACTGATTCACGACGAATGGAGGTTGCTGATGTACTACAACTTATCTACCTACTGGAGTGGAGTTCAAAAGTTCGAAAACTACTTACAAGACATTTCGGACCTCTGCAATAAGTTGGAACCAAGATTTTGTCAAACCACAATCCGTCAGCTTTCGCACGAAATGGACCTTCTGCACTATTACAACGACATACTACTAGCCCCACATAAACACTTGTCGGGTCGCAGCAAACGAGGTCTGGTTGACGGAGTGGGATACGTGGCAAGCAGTCTCTTCGGAATTCTGGACCAAAGATTCGCCGACCAATACCATAAGGATATCAAAAACGTGCAGAAGAATGAAGATTACATCCTGCAACTCGTAAAAAACCAGACTTCTATAGTTGAAATTGAAAATGACATCTTGAAGAAAAACGAAGAGAACATCGGTCAGCAGTTCACACTTGTAAACAACTTTATGAACGAAACTGACATAAGATTAACGAAGATTGAATCGGGAATTGAGATAGTCATGGCCACAAATTTTTTTACCTCAACTGCGCTGGCTGCACACTTATTACTGGGAAACTTGAAAACCATTCAAGAAACCTTTTTCAACACATTCCTGGATATCTATAAAGGACGTATGGATGTTCACTTACTAACTCCAGTCAAACTAATTCAACAGCTGACAATTATCTCAGGAAGGCTACCGAAAACGCTAACTTTACCAATAGACAATACTCAAGAAGATATAAAAGATATCTACAAATTAATTTACGTGAAGGCACGTGTAACCGACAGTTACTTCCTGTACGAGCTTCACATTCCACTGGTAAGCGACGAGGATTTTGTTGTATACCAGATCATCCCACTGCCCATGAAAAATCCACAGAAGGAAGACGAAACGACAGTTATCCCTGTGTCATTCAAGTTCATCGCAGCGAATCTGGAGAAGAATACTTACATTAGACTAAACGAAGAAAAATTAAACCGCTGCATCCAGAGGCGACCGGAAAATCTCGTCTGTATTATGAACTTGCCTATTTTTAGTTTGCAAGATGCCAAAGCGCCGTGTGAAGCTAAACTACTAGGTCAACATTCAACCTTGCCGTGCCTTACGGAACAAACGAAATGCGAAACTGCCTGGATTGAATTACATAACACGAACACATGGCTAGTGACATGTTGCAACTCATGCACAATACGTACTGTGTGCAACGGTGACGTCAGATCGCACGTAATCAACACGTCATCTATAGTGTCGCTGAAACAAGGATGCCTTCTACAAACAAAGGAGCTGAAAATACACTCCCACAACAACTACGACAGCAACGCCAGATTATATTACGACATCCAAGTCCCTACCCTGGACAAAACAATAAATGGCATCATAAATACTCGGACAACACCACTGCTGCAAGTAAAGCACAACGAAGACATCGCTGTCGTCGAAGAACGACTGCGGTACTTGAAAAGTATGGAACAACTTCCAGCAACATTGACAATACACGACATACATCAGTACGTCATTTCTTACGTACTACTGACCGTAATCGGAGTGGCAATAATTGCATGGGTGGCTAAAAGATGCGGTTATTGTACGAAGAAACCAGATGACGAAAATCGTGTTACCAGAAATATTACCGCAGACGTGGAAATGCAGTCCAGGAAACCTGTGGCTGGGATGAGCAGGCTGTTCAGGTCGCGTTCATTACTAGAGCGCTCGCCTCCGAAGAAGTCAAGAGATGAGGCAGAGCGGATGACTAGCGGCAACCATCCACCTACAAGGACCACATTGGATTCCAACACCGATGTTGAATTTAATTTTTAAGAATTTATTTTGTTTACATACTTTTAATGTTTTTACTTTTAACATTTTTACATCATATTTACATTTTTACATTCTATAATTTCTTGCTTTGTACTGGTGATTCTTACATGGTCATATTCTCCTCATCCTTTGCTTGGGTTAGGAGTATGTACGGTCTACGTACATTGACCCTACTTCTTGCTGACAAGGCGAATCAATAAGTTCACTTGTCACAACAAATACTGCTATTTACTCAGTGTGCAATTTACCAACCCGCGCAACAGACATACATGTAATAATCACCAACTTTTACGGTGTACGACACTAGTGATAAATAAACTTTTGGGTTACTATGTGAAGTGTTTTACATGTGGGACACACTCGCTACTTAATACACAAACAGTTATAGTGTACAGTTCAGGAACTAATCTGGACCGTACAATATACTTAGTCAAAGTTAATCCTCATCTTCACAGCTCACACAAGTCACACACACACACACTGTCCCACATAATTATATCAAATCCTTTCAGAATTTAAACGAATACTAAAACAAAATAAATAAACACTACTATTCACGTAAACAAAACATCGCGGCACAATCGCGGCGGCACTCGGCAGCTCTCGGTAATCTTCGGTTCGGCTCGGTCAAGTTCGGCGCCCGTGCGCCGCACGAGAATGGACTTTTTACTCCATACAGTTTGTACCCACTATCTTCTGTCTCACGCGCTAGGCGTTTTAGCTCGTATCTCATAGAAGTTGTATGAGCATTCGCCGTGCGCTCGGCCTAGCGCACGAGGAATTTTCTTTACAGCGAAAATAAGTCTTAAATAGTTTAGCAAAGAGTTTAATTGGTTCGTCATTATTTCGTAAGTATTAAATAGATAGGTAATCAGATGTATTAAACATTTTTCTACACCTGTTAAAATCTGGTAGTGCAGCGCACGAGCGCACTTAAGGGGCAGCCGCCCCTGGCTAGGTACGAACTTGGTGGATGAGGGCGAAAAAAAATAAAGATTTTTCCGTCACGACCACGAAAACAAAACACACAAGGTTTTGTTTTTATATTCTTATATTAAAAATTGAGTCCAAGATGGCGGATGCAAAAATTTTAAAATTTTTCGTCATGGGTGTCATTTTCATGGTTTTTGAGCTCGCTGAAAACGATAATGAGGTCAAAATGAAAATCCAAGATGGCGACTGCGAAATTTTTTTTTTTTTTTTTGTCAAAATCCAACTCAATATCGGCTTTAGCGTCAAAAGCAATAGAAACGACACCCTTGACGAAAAATTTGAACCTCAAAAACCATGAGAATGACATCCATGTCGAAAAAAAATAAAACTAAAAAGAAAAATAATAAAACAATTGGAAAAAAAAAGAAATAAGCAGGTACTCAAATGTCGTTTATAATAATAATAATGTTGATCTCAAATAAACAAAGTATTTAATAAATATAGTTTACTTGGGACAACCCTTGCTGTTGCGACAATGTCTAGACGTTGTCGGCATTTACCACGAGATCAAAGGCGTCGTCCTACTGTATGTTTTTATACCGTGGTAATACTCTTGACTGTTGTTGTTTACTTACAGAGCTAGAACCTGACAAGTTAGACAATAGCTGTCTAGATGTAGCAGATACACCACCACACCAATATGAGTCAGATTTAGAAGATGATGTGCCTTTAATGGAGTTAAAAACTGAAGTGGAAGAAGAACAAGAAGTATCTAAGAAGAAACGAAGAGCCAGGAAGACGAAAAGTAAGTATTAGTTAGTTAGTTAATCTATAGGTAAGCAAACAGACCAATGGTTCCCCCCATAGGAAGTGGTTTTTGTTTTTGCCCCTTATTTCTATTATTCAATAACGATAAATAGTCATTTGACCACGCCATCCAAAAATGTTGCCGTGCTTGCTCACAAAATCGCCAAAAACGAAGTCGATTGGCAGGGACCTCTGTGATATCTGGGTGTGGATAGGATGTCAGAGAACTACCAATTAAAACAAAAGCGAGTCGGACTCGCTTTTGCTATATATTTGTCTATCTCGCGTCGAGTCGGACTCGCGCACCGAGGGTTCCGTTCCGATTTCTGAAAAAGTGTGCTATTTAGAGACATCGTTTTATTCTTCCTGTAATCTTTACTTCTATCACATAGAATAATTTCAGATTTTTCTCTATGCAAACTTCGGAGATAAGGGGGTGGGGGTATTTTCTTTACATTTCTCATCAAAAGTCGAAAACTATGCGGCTTAAAAAAAAAAATTGTTTGAGAATGTGCAAACAGCGCTCTTTCATATGATGCCCTAGTAGCTCCACTTTGAATTTTTAAGACACTCTTTCAATCCCTGTTGCAAAAAGAAACATTATATTTTTAATTCTTTCTTATTTGCAAAATAGTTGGGTCATCTAAAACTTTTCCAAATTTCAAGTTGATAGCATTAGTAGTTCTTGAGATATCCAGCTGTGACAGACAGACAGACAGACTGAGTCGCACCATAAGGGTTCCTTTTTACCATTTTGGTCCGGAACCCTAAAAATTACCTGGAGTCAGAGAAGAAAAATCATTATGATCTTGCGAAAGAGGGGTAAGGGGGCGAGAATTCAATATACTCTCTATATCTGCAATAATTGTGTTGAATTGCTCATCTATATATCTATATCTATCTATCTGTATGTATAAAAATCAATTGCTGTTCGTTTGTCTCGCTAAAACTCGAGAACGGCTGGGCCGATTTTGGTGATTTTGGTTTTGAAATGTTCAGGGAAGGTTTAAACGGTGAGAAAATATGGAAAAGTTGCCGGAAAAATTTAATTCTGAAAAACTGAAAGTGGATTTCCTATGGGAATTTTGAATTATTGAAATTTGGACTGGACAATCTGTCGGGTCAGATAGTATGTAAATATTTTTGAGCCAACTATTCTTTGCAGATGACTTGTTAGATTTGACTGCAGCTTCCCATAGACCACCATGATTGAACTATAAGCGGGAATAAAATGAAATTGAATACCTTTTACGGAAGCATAACTATGAATCGCATCTTGAAAGGTTTATTGTTGCTATCAGTACAATTTTGAACTTCACGTCTCTGGCGATGAAGCGTAAAATATGATGAAGCGTAAAATTGTCAATCTTGTACTTACCAGATTTGTAATCACAGGGGCGACCGTTGCGAAGAAACCAAAACTAGACACACGAAGAACTAAACTAGAAGATGCAATAACAGCCGAGAAAACGAAAAAATACTCGAAAGTTATCCGGAGAACTCAAAAGCGTACGTCCGAACCTGACACTTATTTCAAAGAGCCTTCCAAAAATGATCAGCGTAGTTTAAATCGAGTAACACAAATTACACAACGTACTCGCACTCAAATTGGTGAAACAACTTACAAGTGTGATGTATGTCAACGTAGTTTTAGAACTAAGACTATATTAACAGAACATAATCGCATACACACTGGTGAAAAACCATTCAAGTGTGATGTATGTCAACGTAGTTTTAGTCGAAAGTCTAATTTAACAACACATAAGCGACTACACACTGGTGAAAAAGCTTACAAGTGTGATGTATGTCAGGATAATTTTAATACAAAAGGTAATTTATTAATACATAAGCGCATACACACTGGTGAAAAACCATACAAGTGTGATGTATGTCAGCGTAGTTTTAGTGCAAAGAGTACTTTATCAACTCATATTCTTACACACACTGGTGAAAAGCCTTATAAGTGTGATGTATGTCAGGATTATTTTAATAAAAAAAGTTATTTAATAATACATAAGCGCATACACACCGGTGAAAAACCATACAAGTGTGATGTATGTCAACGTAGTTTTAGGCAAAAGCCTAATTTAACAATACATAAGCTATTACACACTGGTGAAAAACCTTACAAGTGTGATGTATGTCAACGTAGTTTTAAGCAAAAGCCTAATTTAACAACACATAAGCTATTACACACTGGTGAAAAACCATACAAGTGTGATGTATGTCAACGTAGTTTTAGGCAAAAGCCTAATTTAACAACACATAAGCTAATACACACGGGTGAAAAACCTTACAAGTGTGATGTATGTCAACGTAGTTTTAGTCAAAAGCCAAATTTAAGAACACATAAGCTATTACACTCTGGTGAAAAACCTTACAAGTGTGATGTATGTCAGCGTAGTTTTACTCGAAAGGGTAATTTACCAAAACATATTCGACTACACACTGTTGAAAAACCTTACAAGTGTGATGTACGTCAACGTATGAAGGATGAAATACACACTGGTGAAAAACCCTAAAGTCTAATTATTAATTCACTGGAGTAATCTGACGTTTACGGAGTTACCATTTTCATGAAATAAAAATGCATTGAATTTATGTAGGTACTTACAGGGTGTAAATGTAAACAGTGGCAACTTTTAAGGGATCATTGTACGCATCATTATGAACAACTTTTACAATGGGACCAACCTGAAATCGCGAAAAAATAACCAGCTGTTCCCTACATTTTGACGAATTTGTGCAAACATAAATGTACTGAACAGCTCATTTTTTTTTCGCGATTTTAGGTTTGGTCCCTTAAAAAAAGTTGTTCTTATTGATGAGTACAACGATCCCTTAAAAGATTGCCACTGTTTACACTTGCACCCTGTATGTATTATAATTAATTACTTTTTATAATAAATGTTCCTATTGACTTTGTGTGAATGAGCTGAAGCACAACGAACGGAACGCATCACTATTACAATAAACATGGCACCATTATTTTACAAAGTGACATTAGCATCTGTCAGTTTACTCCAGTGAATTAATCGTAGACAGAGAATTCTATAGACTGCTGGATATCTTCCTTTGCATTCACACAAGAAAAAGAAGAACATACTAACGTCACTAGCAAAGAAAAGAGACGAGAGTAAAAATATTTCTGTCCTTTATCGCGTGCCGGCTGTGACCATCGATGTGCACAACAAGTTTGACGTTTATGGGACCTCTGGGGGACCTAAGCATAATGCTGACGCTTAAACCTTTTGCTTCCGGTATTATAGTTTTGTGTATGTACCACTACTACTAGCTGTAATACTGGAGACAATAAACATTTATTCTATTCTATTCTATTCTTCTATTGGTATGGCGGTTGCAGATTGAAATCCAATTGTTTATTAATAATTACATCGAGAGTATACACAAAATACGACATTCGTGCTCAATTCTATAATATTACATTGTAATTTGTGAATTGGTCTAAAACAATTCGTTTCTTTAAAATCTGAAATAAAAACACCTATAGGTATTTTTCATTGTTATGACACTTACGTCAGGCTGTCAAGCTGTCATTATTTTTTTCTTCTATCTAAGTATCTCTCATAGAGTTTCATAATGGCATAGACTATGAACGTTTCTTTTGATTTATGTAATCTAAATTCTTTTTATCAATATGTTAGGTCAAATATTGTATTTTATAGATAATTTTGATTTATTATTGAATAGCTGTATCTTAAATTACTTTTATAAAATTAATCCACACACACTTGAAATTCATCGAAGAGGTTAGAGGTTGTTCAATGTATATTACTGGCAGATTCAAGCATTGACTGTGGCGTTTGGCATTCTGATGACGGAAAGCTTCAAATGTGGAAAGGATCTGAAATTGGAAGACGTTTTTGAAAAACGCTGATGAACCGATGGATGGAAGACTCGGAGACTGTTCAGTCCTGCTCCGGAATCTATAAGCGTAACATCTCTTAACTAACAGTATTCTTCGGGGGTAAAATAGGGGTTGATTTTAAAATTTACAAAACTGCACGGATTTCGACAAAATTGGGCAAGGCTGTATATAGCATCCTGAGAAAGGACATACTATACTATTTTTTTCAAAAATAATACTACAGGGGGTGATATAGGGGATGAAAGTTTGTATGGGAAACTAAGTATTTCTTCAGTTAGGGATGTGAAAATTAAAATATATGCTTTTGATAGAAAATAAAGAAATATGCGGTTCAGCGTTTTTGAAAAATCATCCCCTAAGGGGTTAAAATAGGGGTTGATTTTAAAATTTACAAAACTGCACGGATTTCGATAAAATTTGGCAAGGCTTTATATAGCATCCTGGGGAAGGACATAGGCTACTTTTTGTCTTAAAAAATAATCCTACAGGGGGTGATATAGGGGATGAAAGTTTGTATGAGAAACTCAGTATGTCTTAAGTTAGGGATGTGAAAATTAAAATGTATGCTTTTGATAGTTCAGCGTTTTTGAAAAATCATCCACAAGGGGGGGTAAAATAGGGGTTGATTTTAAAATTTACAAAACTGCACGGATTTCGACAAAATTTGGCAAGGCTTTATATAGCATCCTGGGAAATGACATAGGATACTTTCAAAAGCAATACTGCAGGGGATGATATAGGGGATGAAAGTTTGTAAGGGAAACCCAGTATTTCTTAAGTTAGGGATAACAAATTTATGCTATTGGTAGGAAATTAAGAAATATGCGGTTCAGCGTTTTTGAAAAATCATCCCCTAAGGGGGTAAAATAGGGAAAACTGCACGGATTTCGACAAAATTTGGCAAGGCTATAAATAGCATCTTGGGAAAGGACACAGGATACTTTCAAAAACAATACTACAAGGGGTGATATAAGGGATGAAAGATGGGAAACCCAGCATTTCTTAAGTTAGGGATATGAAAATTCAAAGAAGATTGGCAAAATGGGTACCGAACCAAACTGGGTCAATTTTAAACATTTCAAAAGAAGACTAACTGCAATTTGCAGATCAAAGCACTGTTGATATTTTCCAATTTAAAATGTTTTGATAGCTGTTGGAGGTAATAAATAAATCTTAAAAGTTAATTCTTATGCAATCGTAAATAATTGTAATGCAAAAACAAAACGCATTAAAACAACTCATACAATGCGTGTTGCCATATTCAGCAAAGAAATCGGTATAGTTAATCGATCATAGACATCATACGATTTTAAAACTGGTGCTTATTGTATTAAAAAATGGAGGAGCTCGTGGCTAAGTAATTACAGCCGCACGGGTTGATCCATCGGGTGAAGCTACGCTTGCCGGGGTTGGTCAGTGGATGGGTGACCATCTTTACATACCGAGACTCCTCCGTGCCTCGGAAAGCACGTTAAGCCGTTGGTCCCGGCTGTCATTCGTGGATCTTTGACAGTCGTTACGGGTCGTCAGAAGCCCGAAAGTCTGACAACCAGTCTTACCAAGAGGTATCGTATTACCCAGTTACTGGGTTGTGGAGGTCAGACAGGCGGTCGCTCCATGTAAAATACTGGTATTCAGCTGCATCCGGTTAGACTGGAAGCCGACCCCAACATAGTTGGGAAAAGGCTAGGCAGATTGATTTGAGTGTATTAAAAAATGGTTCGATATAAGTAGACTAAACATATTTCGTCAAATATTATATTAACGAACATCTATTTATATAATCTACATTTCAATCACAGAAATAATTTACTTATTTATAATGATAGGCTAGATATCAAATCGATTTTTTACTGATTTCTGTACTAATAGTGGCAACACTAGTATAAAAAAAAGAAAGGATTCAAAAATGTCTTCCGTTTTATCTCGTGCTCGTGCTCTCGTTCATGGTTTGTGGTATTTTCGATACTGCGTAAATGAATGTGAATTCGAGCTTTGTGTTTTGTGTGTATGTGTTGTATGTACTTACCTACATACTGTTCACGATTTGTGTTGAGTAGAATAATCTTGTTCCTCCGTAGGATTGAATGACAGTGAGACAGGACTCGGTGTATAGTTTAGTTTTTTTTTTCTATTGTTTTTATTAGTTTAATTGAGAAAGTGACTCTTGTGTTATTCCTATTATAAAATGTCGGCGACCGATCTTCGCTGCATAAACTGTGATATACGCCTAAGACATCTAAGGCGACATGTCATTTCTGGTGAAGGTGATGGTCTTAAAGCTGTAATCCAACACTGGGCCTACCCTCGAAATGTAAGTAAATAAATAAAAATAACCCTAGTTTAAACATATCAATTGATCTCGGCATTTTGTTCAGTAAGTGTAATGATTAAAAAAAAGTATTATAAGGTGGGTAAATGTATTAAGGAGTGTAAACAAAACTTTATTGATTTGTTAGACGTTTAAACAGTGTAGTAAACATTTAAAATGTATGTGGACTTGAGAAAATATGTAAAATACCCAATTGATAAAAAGCGCTCTTGGTTAGGAGTGGTTTATTTTTATCATTTTCTGTAAATTGTCTAAAGGTTTTATAAAGTCATAAGATATTATAAACAAATAAATAGTTATCCTATTTTCCGAAGCAATGGTTTATTTTAACTATTTATTGTGGCTATATACATTTTGTATTTTACAGATTAGTGATACCGATTGCATCTGTAATGCATGCTGGGAGTTAGCCAATTATCAATTATCGAGTGGCAATGAACAAGCTTCTACATCACAACAAGTTAGCCATCGTCAACTGTGTATTAATTGTGGACGTTCTATTTTACGGGCCAGTAGCCGACAAGTGATCAGGCCAAACGCTAATGAAGAGGAACAGCGGATGGCAACTATTATATCTACATGGATACACCCTCGTCAGGTATGTTCACAGTTATAATACACAATATTAGTTCTACTGTCGAACAATTTAATTAACCAACTGCTACTACTAGACACAACAGGACATGCAAACATATGTTTTCCTTTAGTCTATTATGTCTTAAAGTAATGTTCAATAAAGACAATCATTTAAAACAAGAACATTGAAATCTAGTAAAATGCACATGTTTGCTGTAAGCTAGTAGTGTATATTTAAAACATCATAATATTCACTTGTTTTGATGAAATAGGTATTTATTTATTTTTTTTTTTATTTTTTTTGGTATAATACATCTGTTGCTGTTTGTTGTAGCTCATTTCAACTGACCAAGCATGTGTTCCCTGCTGGCTTCGGGCTCAAAGAGCCTCAAGACGACAACAGCCTCTAATTATAAGTGACCAGCCACTTCATGTACAAGAAACAGACAACCTAATAAGTCCAGATATCATACACAATATGTGTATTAATTGTGATGTAGAGATTGCCTCCGAGGCTGGACATATCATATCAAATGTACATGAAAATCTTGTGGCGATTATTAAACTATGGACCTTCCCAAGGCCCGTAAGTATGAGATATATATTATATATGTTTATCTTGCTGTGGTGTTATAACTGTGCCACTTGAGTTATACTCAAGCTCCCCTCCGGCTCACTAGTATTGCTGATTAGTACAACTAATACAGCTACAAATAATACAGCTTTGTATCTCTAGTACTACCAGTGGACATACTCATGGACTTAATGTTTTTTTCTTTGTTTTGTTTTTTAAGCTATCAATATACTGTTGTTCTTTTACCGGACTACGATTTACAATTAGTTTAAATACATTTCTGTTCATTAAATGCATGTTGTTTTAGGTCAGTGCAACTGACTGGATTTGTAATACTTGTTGGGAGATGGCAACACACCAGTTGCAACATACCTGCATTGTTTGTGGTACTTCAACAGAAGAAAATGCAGCTCATATTATTAATCATGCATTAGATGAAGATAATCAGATAGCTGCAATAATCAACCAAAGGATCCAACCGCGTCAGGTGTGTTTATTTTTTTTATTTTACTACAGAGGGAGTAGCGTTTCTCAGACATGTTTTGTATTTTAAGAGATTTACAAATACATCCTTATTGACATTAACCACTATCTGATGCAGAAGTAGATAATCACTTTCCCATTTCTGTCAATGGATGTTGCAATGATTGTTGATTGCTACATATACATGCCAATGTTGGGCGTTAATCAATTAATATTTTAATCATCATAGTAATTGATTGAAAAATTAATTGCAATTAATCTGTTAGTTGCATATTGCAATTAATTTATTTAAATTAACTCATGTTAATTGCAAGATACAATAAAAAAAATTCAATGAATATTTTGAATTGTTGGCAGAAACAATTAAAATTAACAATTAATAATCATGTTTCTCTGACTGCACCTACCTGTCTGTTCTACGAGGGAGGAAAACAAAGGACTAGGACCATAGGTCCTTTGTTTTTGCCTTTTCGTCTTTCTTTTCGAAAACCACCCGGCCTGTCCGACGAGGGAGAAAACAAAGGACCAGGACCTTAGGTCCTTTGTTTTCGTCTTTCTTTTCAAAACGCCCGACCTGTCTGTCCTACAAGGGACGAAAACAAAGGACCAGGACCTTAAGTCCTTTGTTTTCGTCTTTCGTTTTAAAAACTGCCCGTCCTGTCCGATGCGGGACGAAAACAAATTACCAGGACCTGAGGTCCTTTGTTTTCGTCTTTTCGTCTTTTCGTCTTTCTTTTTGAAAACTGCCCGTCTTGTCCGACGCGGGACAAAAACAAAGGACCAGGACCTTAGGTCCTCTGTTTTCGTCTTTCTATTCAAAAACCGCCCGACCTGTCCTACGAGGGAGGAAAACAAAGGACTAGGACCTTAGGTCCTCTGGTAAAAAGAAAGACGAAAACAAAGGACCTAAAGTCCTGATCCTTTGTTTTCTTCCCTTGTAGGACAGGCAAGTCAGGCGGTTTTTGAAAAGAAAGACGAAAACCCTCTGTTTTCGTCTACCTAAGGTCCTGGTCCTTTGTTTCCGTTCCTCGTCGGACAGGTCGGGTGTTTTTCGAAAAATAGACGAAAAGACAAAAACAAAGGACCTAAGGTCCTGGTCCTTTGTTTTCTCCGTCGTCGGACAGGTCGGGCGGTTTTCGAAAAGACGAAAACAAAAGACCTAAGGTCCTGGTCCTTTGTTTTCTCCCTTGTCGGACAGGACGGTGGTTTTCGAAAAGAATGATGAAAAACGAAAACAAAGGACCAAGGTCCTGGTCCTTTCTTTTCGTCCCTCGTCGTCGTCGTCGTCGTCGTCGTCGTCGTCGTCGTCGTCGTCGTCGTCGTCGTCGTCGTCGTCGTCGTCGTCGTCGTCGTCGTCGTCGCCGTCGTCGTCAGACAGGACGGGCGGTTTTCGAAAAGGAGGAAATAAAGGGCCTAAGTTCCTGGTACTTTGTTTTCGTCCCTCGTCGGACGGGACGGGTGGTTTTCGAAAAGAAAGACGAAAAGACGAAAACAGAGGACCTAAGGTCCTGGCCCACGAAGAACGATTTAGCACGGCCTGGAACTTCTTTGCAAGATCATCAGTCAACCTTGTGATAGTCCTACCCTGTGCCACTCCTCCATCTTATATTATTTCTATTTACATTGTTTTAATTGAACTAAAGTTTAATTGCAGGAACAATTAATAATTAACAATTGATTAATTGTTAATTGAAAAACTAACAGTTAACAATTAATTAATTGTTAATTGATATTTCACAATTAACAATTAATCAATTGTTAATTGTACCTTGCAATTAAATTCTGCCCAACACTGATACATGCATACTTGCACATATCAAATGGTCATTATTGCCAGCCTAGTACAGTGCATCTCCCCATGTATAGCAACTTATTGATGGCCCTATTACCAGTGGTGTTTCTCTATGATTAAAATAATAACAAAGAGTCATATTAGTATTAGCAGTTGCAAAAAGGAATATTATAACTTATTCATTAGTAAGCAGTAGAATTTATGAACCGCACAAGTACTTAAATCAGTCTTTATTCTATTGAACAGGTCACACCCAATGAACCAGTATGTGTAGCATGTTGGGAACAAGCACATGCAGATTTAATCAGGAACATTGAACATGAACTCAGAACCCAAACTATAATTTTGCCTAACTTAAGAAGAGTAGCGGAAACTCCTAGGCATTGTTTATTTAGTGGTTGCACCAATACGGAACGTAATCATGTTCCTGATAATATACGACGACAAGTGTTGAGGAATAGTTATTTTTATATACCCAGAGGTTCTCGGGTATGTAATTATCATTTAGGCCGCAACAATTATAGTGAACTATATACAGCTGAATATAGTTTTGACTATTTTAATCCGAATCAGATTGAAGATTTGATATTCATATTAACAGAAGACCAGAATGAATTTCAGCTTGGTGATATACAAGCACTACCAGAACACTGGGTGCATTATTTTGTTGGAATAACAAAAGAGCAACACCAGCAGATTCTCAATGAAACCTCAAGACTATGCAACATGCGTCGTGGGAGCCTTGCACTGACTGCCTTGTTGTGCAAATTGCGAACTGGCGACTCAAATGAAAGGCTTTCAGCACTCTTCCAGGTTCCGAGGCGAACATTAGAAACGTTGATGGATGTTGCAAGGGAGATTTTAATTCAAGACTTTGTCCCGAGTCACCTGGGTATAGAACACATATCACGAGAAGAAGTTGCAGCCAAAAATTCGATCATAGCAGATGGTTTATTTGGAAATCCAGAAGTGCCAAATGGCCAAAAAAATGCAATAGTAATTGCTGATGGCACCTACATCTATACTCAAAAAAGTTCAAATTACCTTTTCCAAAAAGAGACATATTCTCTACATAAATACAAAAATCTGGTCAAACCATTTTTAGTTGTATGCTGTGATGGTTATATTTTAGACATATTTGGTCCATATGCTGCCACCACAAATGATGCTACCATTATGAATAGTTTGTTGGAGGAAGAGGCATTTGTGCAGTATTTTAATGAAGGTGATGTTTTCATCTTAGATAGAGGCTTCAGAGACTCCATGGACAAAATTCATGATAAGGGTTTACTAGGTCATATGCCTGAAAGTCTATCACCTGGCCACTCACAATTGACAACTCTAGAAGGAAACAGGTCACGATGTGTGACAATTAATAGATGGGTTGTGGAGGCAGTCAATGGCCACATAAAAAGGGACTTCAGACTTTTCAGGCAAGAATATTTTAACCGAGCAAGTCGACATTTAATGAAAGATTTAAAAATTGCATGTGCAATACTAAATGCATTTGGAACGCGGTTTCGAGACTCAGAAAATGCAACTGAAATATTAAATATAATTAATGATCGTCTGTTTATGGATAATGAATTAGCCTCAATTGTGTCCATGGAGCATCTGAATCGCCGCAATGTTTTGTTTAGAGACATAGATGCCTCGAATATTTCATTTCCTCGTTTGTCATATGAAGAATTGGTGTTGTTTGCGTGTGGCACGTATCAGATCAGGCAAGCAAGATCATATGTTGGAGAGCATTTTCGCTTTCATGGAATTTATAATCTAGAAATAGGTCGCGAACAAGTGGACTTGACCAGTTTGGGGGGAGAAAATATATTATTAATCCGGGCGAAAATAAAATCTCGTCACGTGGGACGGAAAACTTATTTCGTTTTTATTGCTGTAGAGAGGGAACAACAAGGTAGGAACGCCATCATCGGTTACTGTTGTAACTGTATAGTGGGGCTGAGAACAGTAGGCTGCTGTTCTCATGTAATGAGTGTAATATGGTATTTGGCATATGCGAGGCATGAGGGCGCCACTCCTCCGGCCGAATTTCTCGACAGTGTTTTGTTAAGAGTGTAATAAATACAATAAAATGCTTTTGTAAAGTATACACACTTTTTATTTTTACCAGTTACAAACTGTCTCCCTAATCTAATATAATAATTATGCTGAATCAGAAATAATAATATGTTATTACCTATCTATAGAGATTATAATCTTTTATCAATATACAGGGTTATTGGTAAAACATTAACAACCTCTTAAGGGTTCATTGTACTCATCATTGAACAACTTTCATTATGGGACCAAACCTGAAATCGCGAAAAAAAAATCAGCTGTTCCCTTACGTTCGCATAACTCGTCAAAATGTAGGGAACAGCTGATTTTTTTTTCGCGATTTCAGGTTTGATACCATAGTAAAAGTTGTTCATAATGATGAGTACAATGACCCCTTAAGAGGTTGTTAATGTTTTACCAATAACCATGTATAAGTATGTAAGTAACATACATGTTATACATGCAACGATTCGTGGTACTGTTAGGGTCAGCGCACACCGAACTGCAAAATGCTCGCGTATGGTCGAGCAAACTCTTGAATCTCAAAAGCTAGTATGCTCCTGCATGCTCGAGCATGGTCGAGCATCAAGTTTAGACGTGTATTTAATTTTGCAATGTATGGAATTGTCATAATATTCATTTTTCAATAGTGTCAGAAAATGCTCTGCTCTGCTCTGCTCTTGGTGTGCGCTGCCGCTTACTGTTACAATTCCCGGGTGGACAAATGTAGAAAACAAACTATATTGTCTTTGGTTTGGATGGTTGTGGAACTATCGTTGTTTTCGATTACCTATCATAACATAAATGCTTTAACTACTTAGCATGGGAGCGGAAGAATGTACAATTACATTCTTACCGTTGGTAATATCAATTTATGTTTTGGGAAAAAAGCCATTACAAATCATAAATAATAATTCCTAATATTTTTAATAGTGTATTGTAAAGAAGTATATAATAGGAAGTATCTATCGACCTACATACAAGGTAACCTTAGATAAAAATAATTAATTAGGGAGACTGGACCTGTGCCTAGCAGTGGGTGGCCAAGTATGGTGTCATTGAGATCCAAATACTTTGTTGTTAATAATATCAAAATAATTGTGATAAACCCTTTTTACAAACGTCGAAGACGGATTCTTACTATGTACTTAGTCGCATTTATGAGATGAGATGCAGTTGGTTCTTCAATGGTAGAGAATCAGAGGCCGGTAGAATATACCGAAGTGAAATGCGCGCAAAGACATAAGGTGACGTAAAAGCCAAGCGCAAATGTATAAAATATAGGTACTTAAGTATTCATTTCACGGTTCTAACCTCAAAATATTAATCCACTTAGGTTTAATATTTTGAGGTTAGAAGTCGATGTCAATATTTTTATTCCCAACACCTACGTAAAAGCTACGATTACATTTTCTTTAAGATTAAATTAAAGCATTAAAATGCACATATTTACTTTACGATACGCAACGTCTTTATGCGGTACTGAAATTACATGGACATCTGCCATTCTCCTTTATGCTTTTGGTAGGAAATAAAGAAATATGTGGTAAAGCGTTTTTGAGGGGGTACAATAGGGGTTGACAAATGTTGGTGTAATTACCTCTTTTTAAGAGATTTAAGGGATTGGAAATGTAGTCATAGTTCGAATCTTGAGGTAACATTTAGTCTTTATTTCATTCGAAGTTTTTACGAGGAAATTATTTGAACGAGTGGACACTCGGGCAAAAGTTATTTGTTATTAGAGCGTGACTGGCATAATAAATTTTAAGTTATTAACAAAGTCCCCCCGCCGCGTAAGTGTGTGTTTAAATGCGATAATGTCAAAAAGTACCGAACGGATTTTCATACGGTTTTCTCCAATGAACGGAGTGATTCAGTGTAATTCATTATGGTTTTGTGTATATTGGCTGAAATATCACGACGACCGTTGAAGATGTCGGAAAAAATCATGCCGACTGGTAGCTTTATACCTACTATACACGGTAACGATATATCGTAGCGATTTCAGTTTGTACAGTTATATCGGACGGCCCTGTGTTTTCCACATGTACGTTCCCATGGGATATTTTCCGACATCCACGCGGGCGAAGCCGCGGGCAAAAGCTAGTTTAGTATAAATGTCTACTAAATACTTATGTACAAATCAACATTGTATATATTCGGTATCTGAAAAAAAAAAACTTTTCGATATTCATTAAGAATTCGCTATTGAGGGTGACCATGTTGTGTGTGTACCTGGGACAAACGGTCAAACTAGGTAAGTCCAACTTCGTTAAGTTAGGGAAGCTACGGAAGATCTTCTCGTCCAAAATATCGCAGTGTCTCGAAACAAAAGTCTTTGACCAGTGTGTGTTGCCAGTTATGATTTACGGCACTAAGACGTAGCGTTTTACAATGGGCCTCATAAGAAAGCTCAAGGTCACCCAAAAGCCAAAGAAGAGGGTTATGCTCGGTGTTTTTCTGCGAGATCGAGTTAAGAATGAGGTCCCTTTTGGGGGGAGCAGTGGACGTCTTTCGGCTGAAATGATGATGATGTTGATGTTAAATGAAACCAGGATGACTAGTTTTTGAAATTTATTTTTTTAATAAAATCCCTACTTATTTCTAACAGAATTGTATTATTCACTTTGTAAAGGAGAAAAATAATAAAGTGTTCATCCTAAACGTTCTAAATAATTGCCACTTAAATACTAACTTACCTAATAAATAAACACATTAATACTAATTGTAAAAAAATATTCAAACTGCCCATTGATACCTCTGATGTTATGATAAGCGTTTTTATCTACGATTTTGTATCGAAGCGCTTTTGTGTTTTAAAACAAATCACAATTGAAATCAAGATGTGCCAACAAAGATAATTATGCAAATTAGGTATAATAACAATGTTACAAAACCGGTCAAGAGCGAGTCGGACTCGCGAACCGAGGGTTCCGTTCCGATTTCTGAAAAAGTGTGCTATTTAGAGACATCGTTTTATTTTTCCTATAATCTTTACATACACTTCTATCATATAGAATATTTGCAGATTTTTCGCTTCGCAAACTTCGGAGATAAGGGGGGGAACGGTATTTTTTTTACATTTTTCATCAAAAGTCGAAAACTGTGCGGCCTATAAAAAAGAAAAAAAATGTTTGAGAATGTGCAAATAGCGCTCTTTCATATGATACCCCATATGCCATAGTAAACCCACTTTGAATTTTTAAGACCCCCTTTCAGTCAATGTTGCAAAAAAAGTATAAATATTTCTAGTTCTTTCTTATTTGCAAAATAGTTGGGTAAACATCATCTAAAACTGTTTTAAATTTCAAGTTGATAGCATTAGTAGTTCTTGAGATATCCAGCTGTGACAGACAGACTGAGTCACACCATAAGGGTTCCTTTTTTACCATTTTGGTACGGAACCCTAAAAAGGAACTATCCCTATACTATATGTTTTAAAAAACAGCACATAATAAGAAGTGGTAGGTCCACTAATCGAATCGCAACCCACGAAATACAATAATTGAGTAGTCGCGATGCCCATCTGTGGTCTCCGAGAGCAAATGCGCGAGTTAGGGTCAGCTCACACCGAGAAGCGACGCGACGCGACGCTGCGCGCACATTTTAAAAGAGCGACTCAAAATATAACTTTATTTTCTACACGAAAATATACACATTTCATTGTGAGAATTTAGAATACGTTGCACCATGCAGCGCTGCGCCTCGTGATGCCTCGCAGCGTATAGCGATGCATCGCGACGCAGCGGTGCTTCGCCGGTACGCGCGTTGTGCAAGAGCGGTGCTGCGCCTCACGAAGCCGCGCGACTAGTCTACTACAGTCTCTACTATTTCCGTCCAGACTTCGTGTAGAATTGATGCAGTTTGGTCGAGTGAAATTATAATGATAGACTGGGATCTTGTTATAATCGGACTTCTTGCAGAAGAGGAAGAGGAAGAAGAATACAAAAATAAAATTAAAAAGACGCAGGGCGGGGCGGGAGCACGTGGCGAATGTAGACACGTCCCGCTGCGCCGCGCGGCGTCGGCTTGAAATGGCGGCTGCGAAAATTTTTGCAGCCGCCATTTTGGATTCCCATTTTGACCTCATTATCGTTTTAGGTGTTTTTTTTTACCTCTAGTGTTTTACACCCTTAAAAAATTTCACAAGTTCCATGATGAAACTATGATGATAATGAAGTTTGCTATGTTGACTGTACAATATAATCCAAAAAAAATAGGCTTGGTAGTGTCGTTAATTGGAAACGACACTACTGGTAGTGCGGCTGGTAGTGTCGTTGCCAATAAACGAAAATTTAAGGGATTCCCTCGATTTCCATGGGATCTCTTCATCAGATTCTGACTTGGTGACAATGGGACCACCTCGAGAGCATAACCTTTGAAACAAAAAAATAATTGTGCAAATCCGACTATACAGGCTGACTTTGAAAACATGCGACAAAATAGATTTTGTTTCTATAAGCCACGAAACGTACATTTTCTTTTTAAATCACGTATTCATGGTCACCCTACAAAAAAATTTCATAAGAAATTAAAGAATAGCTAATAACTTCGTAAATATGTAGGTACTTTTTTTTGTATTTTTTTATACGTACATTTTGTAGAAATTTATACAAAATATTGGCGTTTTTTGTTCCAAATTTCGTCACATGATTATGTAGATTAGAGGCAAATCTATTTACCGAAGCATCTGAATTGAGGAGCCACATTAAATATGCTATATCTCCCATTTCTTTCTTTTGTGATTGCCGACTCTTATTCTACAAATCTAATATACTTACTACTAAATGATGTTGAAATTGCGCATTAATTGAACTACTGCTTCTTTGTAAAATGACCAGTCGTATGTGTATGGTCTGAGGAGCCACACATAATGTATTGTAACTTTTTTAATTTTAACACTACCGAGCTCAGATTTTGTCTACTAAATACTCTCAAATACTACTAAATCATACCAAATTATGATAAACATTCATCCATGATGTTCTTAGTTCTGACGAGGCGACTCAATCCAAACATTTAGATTGAGTTGCCACCTATAAGTTCATATATCTTTGAAGTATTATACCTACAAAATCGAGGATCAAACCTACAAAATTTTTTAACTTACTACTAAATAAGTATTAAATTTCATTAAGATACGAAATTTGGCGACTCAATCCATACGGACATTGATGTTGCACCCTTACAGAAATAAAAAGCAATAGGCTGCTGCCATTTGTAAATGGCTCCTCTAAGCATAAATTATGCTAGAGCGTGGTCTGCAAACTCATCAGTCCTCCCATTTAAGTCTACGAAGCCATGGATTATATCTCCGTGTTTATCGTATGTTAGGCCCGGTTCTAGGGCCATCTCGTCAAACAATATTGAGCAATATTTTTTGTTTTCACACCAAGTGCTAACCTGAAAATAATAAAAATATTTTGGTTAAATTAAAATTAAATTAATATAAATGTACCAATAAATATTATAAATCCCTAAATAAGGTATCTATCTTACCTCTTGCTTTATTGCTTCAAATATTTGAGGATTAATTCCAGTGCCAATATTCAAACCAGAAATCATTTTATTTAATGTGGTTTTAGAGGGAAGAATAAATATTTTCTGTAAAAATTTGTAACATTTCGGGCTCTGTTTTAAAATTGAGAGACCAATTAACTTTTCTTCGTCAGTAAATCGACGACCATGTGAGCCCTTGGTGCACTGCTTCAATTGCATCCACATTATCTGTTTTGCCAAAGGATTCATATTTTGAGTCGGCTTTTCAAAAGATTTCTCTTTTGAAAATTTGAGAGCCCTCTTGGCCCTCCGACTAAAATTAAGTTGTCTCTTTGACCGTACATACTCCTTGTAGAGTTTCCTACATTTAGGAGTAAGATTTTTTTATGTTTTCAGAAGCCTCCTTTTCGTCAACATTTTGGGAGTCATAAGGGGAGTCATAAGTCTTGGCTCAGCTATAGGACTTGAACCTGTGTAATAAAACATAATATAAACAAAAATATTATAGGAGAATGCCAACCAAAGTATGTATTTTGAAGCATTGATCCGAGTTAGTTTTTTGTTTTCATCAATTTAATATTGCATGATGAAACTCAATGTATAAAAATCAACTAAACTCTTAAATAGATGTCTAAATACAGGGTGCTTCTTTTAAGGTGTCAAGCCAGTGCAAGCTGATAGCAGAGTACCATACCTATTGATTTAACCCCCATGTATGTTTTACGATTTTTTGTAGTGTTCAAGTTATTTTGGATCCCTCATTTCATATCAATGGTAGTGGTTAAGGATAGTAGTAGGTATACAATTTATGTTTTTATTATCAACTGAGCTCTGCTTAAACATAGAGGAATAGTAAATATCTGCATTGACAAAAATATGCAAAGATAATAATAAATTATAAAAAATGAAAATCTCAAAATTTCAGATACACCACTTTCAACAACCGGTAATAATGCCCTATTTAGTACATTCTTGTTCAAAGATAATCATTTTTAAATAATTTTTTAAAGCCATCATCTCGAAACTACAAAAATCGTAGAACACACATCGGTGTTAAATCGATAGGTATGGTAGTCTGCTATCAGCTCGCACTGGCTTGACACTTTAAAAGAAACATGCTTTATATTGACATACTACTTTCTAAAGCGAAATATTAACATGCGAAATGTAAAAAAATGCTGGAACTTTTACTATAAATATTTGAATTTGATACATACCAATATCATCCAATTCATTTTCTTCGTTTGCTGTACCAGAAACACATGATTTAGCATCACCATTATATGTTGACATCTTGATCATCTTTGATGTTGAAGGCATTATTAATGACTGATCTGTAAATATTTCATTAACATTATAAAAACTATAGAACTATACACAAATGTCTATAGGGAATTTAAAATCAAGTACCATAGTAAGTACATACCTGTTACATTTCCATTATTTTCTAAGTAAGTAAGTAAAATTTTATTTGTTTAAACATGGTGTACATGATACATTGCATGCAGGATAATAACAGATAGGTAAAGAAATAGTTCTAACATGTTCAGCCGCATATCGTGGCGTACAAATTGGTAGGAAGAGATGGTGCATAAACCGTGATAATATTCATCAAAATTAAGTACATTATAGAAATTATGTAGGTACAATTATTAAATCATCATTATTAGTTATAGATTTAGTATCATTACAACTCAGCAAGCATATTTTTTAGATAAAATTAAATGTCAAAGTAGTCAAGGTAGTCAATAAAAATAAATAAATTACTGTCATTAAAATTTCAATTCCTAATTACAATTATTCCATAAAAATACAATAGATTACAATAACATGTCAATAAAATACAATATTGTCATCTCAAACACGAAGGAAAATTGTCTTCGCCCATAAACTCTGCTATACTATATGCTCTTTGACATAATAAACTCTTCAGTTTACTTTTGAGAGCAGATATATTTAATGTTCTCCATGATTTGGGCAATTTATTATAGATAGTCGGACCCATGCAAAAGGTGCTCTTACGCATAAGAGCGGTTTTAGCGCCGTGAACACAGAGTTTGAAATTATCTCGTCTATTCCTAGGGACAGCATCAGACCAAAGCTGAAATAAATGAGTATTCGACTTAATGAACATTACTGTTTCCAGGATATATAATGAGGGCAATGTCAATATCTTACGTTCTATAAAATAAGATTTACAGCTGTCCATTGTTTGCAGTCTAAACATTGATCTAATGCACCTTTTCTGTGCCCGAAACACTATTTCATTGTCCGTGCTATTCCCCCAAAAGATGACTCCATATCTAAGAACTGATTCGACTAAACCATAGTAGGCAGTAATTAGCGCATCTGTGTTGAGAACTACAGCAAGCTGTTTCAGAGCGTAGGCTGCACTACTCAATTTTTTACTAAGTGCCTCTATTTGTGGTTTCCAATTCAATCTAGAATCTATAATTAGTCCCAGAAATTTTGTTGTGTCAGCTTCATTGATATTTATATTATCAAATTGAATATTAAGATTGTTGTTTGTTTGTGTACGTTGTCTAAAGTGCATTACGTTAGGTTACGTTCTGTTACGTTACGTTACGTTCTGTGTCAGAAATTGTGGATACTCCATCATTAATTGGTTTTTCTGATAACAATGGCACTGCAAGTGAGGTATCTGAAACAAAGTACTTTTTATTTCTAAATGTTGTTATACAAAAATAAAAAAAGTTAACTTTTGTTAACAGGATATTATTTTAAGCAGTGTGCAAATTTTCACATTGTGTTCTACTCAGGAATATGAACAACTTTTACTATGGCACAAAACCTGAAATCGCGAAAAGAAATCAGCTGCTCCCTACATTTTGACGAGTTTCGTGTAGATAAAATGTACTGAACAGCAGATTTTTTTTCGCCATTTCAGTATTCCTGTTTAGAATAATAATCAGCAGGTTTATATGAACATTTTATTGTTAATTAAAATACCAGTCTTACCAGGCAGACGGGCATATGTATGGTCATCATGTTTTCTTTTCCGAGGATAATTGTGATCATTATTCTGACAAACATCTGAAAAACAAATGTATAATATTAGTATTGTATAATTATACTATGTGGAAAGGCAAATTTTTTTGGGTGGTAGAGTGGTGATCAATACTGTTTGCCAATGTGCAACTTTTATAATTTCTTATGTGGCAATTTTATTGTGAACTCCACATCCACATCAAGGCATTTCAATAATACGGGGAAGTATAATGTAAGGAAAAGATGTCTTTAAATTTCCATCCACAATAAAGTTATAACTTGCACATAATTATATTCATTTATGGACAATGGAAATTGCACACACATTTGTTTTGTTTTGTTATGTTTTTTAATTTGCAATAAGTACCACATACTTATTAAAGTTGGACAGCCTGTTAGAAGCTCATATAAAAAGCAATGTTGGCTATGAAAACTGGAATGGTTTAAAATGGAATCTACTCATTTTACAAATAAACAATCATTTAATAATTACGTACGAACCATCGTCAACTTTTGTTGGTATTCCAGAAGTAATTTCATCGGCCGAAAACAATGATGGATATGAACCAACTTTGAGCCGATACTTCTCACTGATGAACCTTTTTTCAAAGTGTTTCTGGCACACACAAAGTTTTTGAAGTTCTTGCGCGCTCAAGCTACGCAAATAATCACTGTTAATGCTCAGTAGCCACTTTTTGAGTCTTATCTCATTACTAGGAAACGGATGCATTTTAACGTCCTTTCGTTTAGTACCACAATGTTCGATGCAACACTTGTTGTACATCTTGCACTATCAATGCAAAATATTAAAGTTTAAAATCACTGCTATACTTACTTTACTCTTTGAATCACTGAGAGGATAGGTAAGTACGGAAATTAATCAACGCAGACTTCACTCGATCAACAACAAAACTGTAATTGGCGGCTAATGGCGGCAGTCGGCAGAAAAACTTTGTCGACAACCGCCATAATTTGACAGTGACATTTGTAAATTGGCTATAGTTTTGGCACCGGGTGTCAGAGGGGTGAAGAATGATAGAAGGGGGCGAGGATACCTGTCATGTTCTTTTCTTCCAACCATAGAGTATACGGTTGTTTTTGTTCTAAGTTTGCGTGCCGTGCTACCTACCCTACTTGGCGTTGACAGCTTGACAGTTGACTTTGACAATGACAGGTAAACATAGATTTTACGAGATTTTTTTTGTGGGTATGTAATGACCTGGTTAATGAGGCTTTTAAGTCAGCCTTTTTTTTTAAATTACTAATATTTTGTTCTTTGGTATGGTCATGACTAGCGTTGCCGGAGAGTAATATTCCGAAGTATTCCCTTCGGAAGTATTCGGAAGTCTTCGCAAGTTTTGAGTAGTTTTCGCAAGTATTCCCCGAGCTAAGTACATGTGCGGTCACGCAAGTTTATCTATTAAAGTTTGACTATTGACCACTAGATGGCGTTAATTAACGCCATCTAGCGGTCAATAGTCAAACTAACATTACGTCGTGTGTGTGTCGTGTGTGCTGTTGTCGTATGAGTATGTTGCGTTCATTCATGACTCCGAGTAATATTCGATTTGAAAACTTCGCAATACTTCCGAATATTTCTTTACATCTACTTAGATAAGTACTTACGTAATAAGTTTTTGTATGCGGTTTAGGTGTGAAAGTGGTAGAGAGGTAAATACATAGGTAGATTACTGAGTTTATAAAATAGTTTAAAGTAAGTGCAAAAACACACCGTTTTCGAGATATAAAATACAGTACCTACATTTTTTTTTCTTTTGCTTATATCTCGAAAACGGTGTGTCCTATCGCAAAAATAATGAAAATTTGGCCCCCCTTTATAAAACCCATAAACCCCTAAACCTCTACATGTAGGTACCAAAAAAAAACCATAAAGAACACGTTGAAGCTGCCCCCTCCTAGCGCCCCTCCATGTCTAAGAGAATCGACACTAATATCGGCACAAAATAGACATTTTAAACTCAACCATACAAAAATAAAACAATAATTACCGAGTCACTGGTAGATAACTACTTACAGGGAATTATTCGCGCTAGTAGATAACTACTTACGCGGAAATATTCGCGCTAGTACGTAGGCATCGAATAATACTCGTTGATTTTATGAATGAACGGGCTCGAGCTTCATAAATCACGTGTGTAAGTGAACGCCGGCTCGCTGCTGGCACCGCGCGCCGACCAACTTCGGGTACTTATTGGATTATCTTTTAAATGCGACTATTGACCGCTAGATGGGGGCGCAGTTCTCATTGCAAATTACATATATTATATCCCGCATTGGTGATAGTGCATTCATTAATACCCACGAATCAATCTTCCACCATTCATAAGCTAATCAGCAAACCTTGGTCACTGCAGTAGCAGAAAGCGTCGCATTAACACGACTAATCACGCTAGTTAATGCTACGCTTCTGTGGCACCATCTTGCGGATTCTTGCGATAACAATAGAATAGTCGGCGCACTGCATTTTTGCCCTTGAACCCCCACTTGTCCGGCACTGGATTCGCCATAAAAACGTGTACAGGAGCGCTAATACTTCGTTGACTCATGAATGAATGGCTGCGAAGCTCGGTGGTGTGCCACTTTACTATCAAGCCAATGCCAGGCGAGCGCTGGCGTCGCCGAGCGACTAACGAGAGCAGGTGTTCATTTACAATTCTACCATTGCCCGCTAGATGGCGTTAATTCAAGTAACGGTACGGCGTAATATATTCGGCGAGTCGAGTCTCATCAAGCAACCTACGCAAGTACGCATACATTCGTAACTAGGTACCTACTGGCAATAATTTCATTCTTAAAAGGTAATAAAAAGTAGGTTACCTACTACATTCTTACTAGTAGTATTCCTTCAAATCGAAGTATTCCTTTGAATATTTCGCAATTATTCCGAATACTTGCGAAAACTTGCGAAGTTTTGCAACGCTAGTCATGACTATAAACATGATGGGTATGTGATCACTTGTAGAAACGAAACTTAGTTTGTTTTGGAAACTCTTTACTTTTTAACTTTTAAATGTAAAAAAAGCTATACTTTCCATTTATGATTTCATTCTTCAGTATGTAAGTGTAAAGTGGGCCAAATTGCAATATTGTTCATAAAGTAATTTTATTTTCCCTAATGTTTTTATGTTCAAGAAGTATTTTCCATAAATTCTTCTTTTAGTTTTATTATTAATAAAACTAAAATGTGTTAATTGTGTATTAAATTCAGAATAGCGAAATTACCATTTTTTATTTATTTATTTGTTTGATTTACACGGCTTACAAAACCAATTACATAAATCAAAGTATAATAAAAAAAAAATTAAATAACTACTATTCTTTTCACAAAAATGAAGGCACATAATACGTCATTGGGCAATAACCATTAAATGGTTAATTTTATTTTACAATTAGGAGATAGCGTTGCTGCCAAACTAGGCACAGCGTGTGTATTGGACACCATTACTAGTCCGGTCAAGTTAGCCCAAACGGGGGTAAGTTTACAAAAAATCGCATGGAGCTGATTTGCACCATTATAAATTAAATGTGACAAGTCCTCATCGATCCGACATTTGCAAGAAAAACTATTCAAGGTCAAAGTTTGAAAATATGGGGTTTTTGCGTTTTTCAGCCCAACGGTAAGTTTTATCTTGTCTTACACTTTTTAGGGTTCCGTACCTCGAAAGGAAAAAACTGAACCCATATAGGATCACTCGTGTGTCTGTCTGTCTGTCCGTCTGTCACAGCCAATTTGCTCCGAATCTAATAGACCGGTTAAGTTGAAATTTGGTACACGTATGGATTTTTGTGACCCAAACACGTATGGCTGAATTTTGAATATGTGGGTCACTTTTAGAGGGGAAATAAGAAAAAAGAAAAAAAAGTTTTGCTAACTGTACCGTGTGATATATGAAATGAAAGGGCTAACGCCCGGTTTCTCGACGGCTATTCAAATCTAAAATTAACTAATTATGTGTCAAATCTCTTGTTAAGTCAAAAACGAGTTGCACGAACGTTGATTAAGTACTTTGATTTGAATCTTTGATCTCTTTGACACAACAATCAAATTAGTACAAAAATCTCTTGCTAATTCAGAATTTGGGTTTCTGAACAAACGATTAAGCCTTAATTGTCTTAGCTAATCTGTCGAGCTTGGGCGATTATCTTTGCGTTCCCTGTGATTTTCTGTTTTCTTTGGATATTTTCTAGTTATAATTAATAAAACAACTTCTGCACGGAGGCACGGAGGAGTCTCGGTATGTAAAGATGGTCACCCATCCACTGCCCAACCCCGGCAAGCGTAGCTTAACCTGATAGATCGACTCGACCGGCTGTTATTACTTAGCCACAAGCTCCTCCTAAAAATCTAAAACCAAACAATAAAAATTCTATAGGTAGGTATGTACTTTAACTGCGGTACATATTTGTTTTTGATACCTTCGTGTTGAGGTTTAGGGGTTTAAGGGTCTTATAAAGGGGGGCCAAATTTTCATTATTTTTGCGATAGGACACACCGTTTTCGAGATATAAGGAAAAGAAAAAAAATACCAAACATTCAAATTTTCAATAAAATGGCGCCTTGGTCAACAGTGTCACCTTGACATTCAATTGAACGAATTATTTGTCAAAATGAATGAAGAATACGATGTTGCCATACACTTAATCTATTTTCTTTAATCGTTGATTAATTAATTTTGTCGTAATCGCCACTTCAGCAACCCAATTTGATTTGACTGGTCTGTTAATTTAAACAGTTTGTTAGTTGATTTTAGATTTGAATAGCCGTCGAGAAACCGGGCGTAAGGGTCTCAAATGTTTTTTTTTTCTATAATTTTAAAATAATTTGTTTTAAAGTTATTTAAAAAAAAAAAAAAAAAAAAAATCTTAGCAGTATACGAGTGGTCGGAAAATTTTGTTGATGATGTAAATAACGAAGGAAAAATAGAAAAAGTTCTGGAAGGGGGGTGGGGGTGGTGATATATACGTTTTCAGGGGTTTGTACTCGTTTTTTGCGATTTGCGGCTAAACTATGCATCCTATCGAAAAAAGTTAAATGTAGAAGTGGTAGATAATAAAAAAATCTTAAACTTTCTTTTCACACATTATTACCCATAACCTCAAAATTATCGAGAAAAACGCAAAAAACCGTTTTTTTGGTTTTTAATTTATAACCTTGATCTCAAGGTCACTAACCAAGGTCAAGGTCAGTGACCTTAGGAGAATCGCTGATTTTGAATTTCGGATCATTGACCCTGACCTCAAGGTCAATGCTCTTGAGGTGTCCCATGGTATTTCCCCACCCGACTACTCCCACATCTCGCCGGGTCCCGAAGACTTGATTAGCCGTTGGTTTTTGGTACTTTTAAGCGTTCCGTACCTCAAAAGGAAAACACGAAACCCTTATATTATTACTTCGTTGTCCGTCTGTCAGTCTGTTAACACCCTTTTTCTCAGGAACGCATAGTGAAATTATTATCAAATACGTAGGTCTCTGGTCCCTTGGAGCCCTAAAAAAACAAACTTCGAAGTCAACGCAGGAAAAAAAGACGGCCATTTATTTATTTATTTTATTCATTTATATACATATACTTTATTTATTGTACACCACAAAAATACATAACAAAAAAAAACATATACACTACAAAACATACAATGGGCGGCCTTATCGCTTTCCGCGATCTCTTCCAGGCAACCTTAGGATGGACAGTGATTTATCAGAATATGAAATGGGGCTGTTGTTGGTGCAAATAATAAGTACCTACTTATACAATATTAAACTAAAATAGATACATACATATCCTAAATAATAGATACATAAATACATACATACTAAAAAAGCAACGAAAATTAATGAAGAATATTTAATTTTACAGTTACGAGAACAAGATCACAACGACAAATATTGTTCCTTTACGAGCCTTTTAAACATTATGAGACATATTTTGATACTCGCAAGTAAATCAAAACCTAGATACTTCCCGTTGAACTAAAATCATGTTTGGCAAGAAGCAAAGTCTCACAGGTAAAGAAAAAAGTCCGAAAATTGTTAATTTGTAATTTATTTATTTATTCATTTAAGGCGCCGATAGTCGAGTTTTAACTGAAGATCACGTCTGAACGAGTAGTATTAATGATTTGGAAAAAATATATGTCATATTAGAGCATTTTCTTAAGGCGAAAGCGCCAGGATAGCCCGCGAAATTCAAAATTTCTTACGTTTTTTGCAATTTGTAGGTCAATGTGAGCTTGTATGTTGATTAAAATATGATTCATACAGAATTATATATTCTGTATGAATCATATTCTTAACTCTTACTTCATAAGTTAGCATTTACCTCAAACCTCATGATTTCATGAAATCGCTAGATTTGAGATAAATTCTAACTTATGGAGTTATATTGCTGATTCTAATGATTATAATTCTGTAAAGCCATATTAGCTACGGCCGCGAATCATATTTTAATCAACATACAAGCTCACACTGACCTACAAATTGCAAAAAACCTAAGAAATTTTGAATTTCGCGGGCTACCCTGGCGCATCAACCTTAATAACTTAATATGTGAATATTTTAGATTATGTTTATATTACATAGTGTAAATAATTTGTAAAATTATGTCTAAGGCTGAGGCTACATTAGGCCTCGACGCGACCTGCGACATATGAGCGATTGAAACAAATAAATGAATGCTCACGTATGTGGCTACACCGTACATCAAATATTACTCTCGTTATTCGTTTCGCTCTTCCAGTCGCATCGCAAATTGCTGCTTACTGTAGCCTCAGCCTAACGCGGATAAAAAACTGAGAATCACGCAAAAATTATCAAGCGTATTTTTATGAAACCTGCACTATTTTAAAGATAATTTAATTATTTATCTCTTAGTATACGTGTTTTAATATATTACCTTTTGTTTTCTGTATAATAAATTAATAATGCGTCTAATTTGGAACAGCGCTCCTTGATGGGCGAGTCCTATTACTGGCTGTACGTACGAGGCGTTGCGTGAGCTTAGCACAGACCACGCAAGCTAACCACTCAAGGTCGTTGGCATATATCTACGTCTTAATGCACAATGTACACACAGTTACAGGCTATGCTTATAACTAAAGAGTACATGACCCCGTTGGGGCGCAGCAAGATAACATAAGACTAACATTATCAATTGGAACATTATTGGTATTACATTAAAATTTTAATTGTATTATATTATTAAATATTTATATTAAATTGTGCTAAATTACGTTATCATTATATTCTGCTAATATTACTTAGTTTACTTTAACAAAACATACATTTTATTAATGAGACATAACTAGCTTTACAACAAACAAAACAAAATAAGAAATATCACAATTAACATATTCTAAGGGTTTTTATCTTCCATAAATTCTTGTATACTAGGTACATATAATAACATTTTTCTATGAGTAATGATTTTAGCCTTAAGTGTTTTGGTTGAACGTATACTTTCGGCCAATTTATTATATAATTGAATGCTACGGTATTCAAACAATTTAGAACGGCTTAACGTATAGAACTTCAAAAAAAAAATGCATACGAATAATATTTAAAATTAAACCCTAGAGACAGCTGCAGACCCCACTTTATAAAGGAAAAATTACTAACTAAAGTTAGTAATTTTTCCTTTATAAAGTGGGGTCTGCATTTCTTTTGGGCAGTAAAAAGATCTTTGGCATCTAAACTGTGTCCCCATAGGATGATGCCATAGCGTAGCCACGCGTAGTCATACGCGTAATATGCAGAGAGGGCGCAGTGAGTTTGTGTTAGATTTTAGGACGCTAAGCCCATATGAAAATTGTGATAGTTTCACTTTGGTTTTTTCGACATGATGATATCATTGTAATAGTTGTTAGGTTAGCTTTTTGTTTTTGGTAGGGTTTATTTAAACTGTATAATTTTAGTTTTTTTGTTGTTTATTTCAAGATTGTGATTCTGAAGCCATGATTTTATTAGGTTAAAAGTATCAATAATTTGGGAGTTATATTCTATTATGTTATTAGAAGGGCTTTTAAAGAGAATGGAGATGTCATCAGCGAATAGGACACAAAGATCGTCACATATTTTAGGCAGGTCATTTATGTAGACGAGGAAAAGTATACATCCTATTACAGTAACTTGTGGAACAGACCAGTTTGTAGTTAACATGTCCGAGCGCACGTTTTGTAACTCGCATGTGTCGTCACCTAGGTGTTCTATCTGTACGTACTGTTTCCTATCAGCGAGGTACGATTTTAAACCGTCAAGTGCGTCCCCCCTGATGCCAACTCCATTTAATTTCTGTAACAGCATCGAGTGTGATACTTTGTCTTACCGCCTGGCCACGGGACATTCGCTGCAGCGAAAATTCGCGCTGTGCGAACGACCAAGCGTCTTGCGACTAAAACAAAAGTATAGAAAGGTACCAGCCATGCCACGCGTAGCGGCGAATGGCGGCGCGACCGGCGAAATTTGCCGAGCGAATCGCAAGAGCGACTGGCCGCGCGGCGGGCGGCAAGAACAAATGTATGGATCAGTACTAGGGCTTTCAGTCTCGCTGCATTTCTGAGTCCCGGGAAAAAAAATCGCGACTCGATGCGGTCTCGAAATTCCCGGGAAAAACGAGACTTTCGAGACTATTTCAAAAGTGGCTTTCATACTTATAGGCTAGGCATTTAGGCAGTCAAAATAAGATATTTCAACTTCTTGGGGGTTTAACAATTTATTAAGCTCACATTTCAGCTGTTCTCCTGTGGTTAGACTTGTGAGCTCCGCAATCGTCGCATCATTTGGGTCACTGGTATTTGCGGCATAATTTTCAGTTTTTTTTTTAGTTGAGTGTGGATTTTAAATAAATCCACACTCAACTAAAAACACACAACCACACCTTTCGTACAATTATTTTAAAGACATTGTGATTTCATCGTTGCTTAACGTTTGAAAGGCACTTGCATGCAGCTTTTTTTCAAAAAACTGAGAAGGACTACGCAAGTATTGTAAGACACTTGCCTCAATCAGTCTATTTTCCTTAATACGGATAGGTACGCAGTGAGTTGGCGAGACTTACGTTAAAACAACTTTGTCGTATTTCTAATTGCTGTAAACAGAAATTTAGTGCATTTGTTAAAAGATTAGCGTCTCGCCTTCACAGTACATAGTGCTTCTAAGGCCACTTTGACGATACCAAGTGAATTTGAGATTGCTTGCAATGTATTATACTCCTGATGCAGTGAACTCTACTCCGGATACCTACTAGATATATGAATTAGAGCTTTTCGGGCGAATATCTTTATTTTCAGAAACCATTCAAGAATTTCAGCTAAACTGGACCATCTCGTCTTGTAATCAATTATTAATTTTAGTTCTGTGTGGAACTCTTCTGTTAGGTACTTATTTAATACTGCCAAGTGACTTAAGTCTCAAAAGTCTCGTTATTCCCCAGACTGAAACTATCAGTCTCGAGTCTCGAAAATACCAAAAAATCGTCGAGACTCTCGAAATTTTCGAGACCGAGATTCCCGGGATGAAAGCCCTAATCAGTACGGCGCATGCCACGGTGTCGCGCGGTAGACGCGGCGAATAGTGCAGGAACCAAAATAGTTTAGTTGTATTCGCCGCGAATTTTTCTGCAGCGCTTAAAATCCTATCGGCATTCACCGTTTTCTCCAATTCTGGTTGTTTATTCATAAGAATATAATCAAAGGTTTTGACTCTCATTCGGGTATAATTGAAAAAAAATCTGGTTAAAGTCTTTATTTGCCGTACTTCTTGTGGAATTCTCCATCTATAACTATACCCCTTCTTATTCAAATCATGTACTTCACAATCTCTTCCAAATATTATGTCTTGAAACCAAAAAACGACTACCCTTTCCAAGCAATATCGAGATAATTTTGATAAAGACATTTCGCTCTCGGTGTATCTGGTCGCGGCGGCGAACGCTATTGCCCGTGGCCTGCAAACTGTTCCGCATAGATTGTCGCCCCGCCAGACGCACCGACGTTCGCGTCGCCCGTTCCCGTAGCCAGGCCGTTAGGCTTTTGTCCTGTCGAGCAAGAGACCATGCTCCCTACCTACCTAGTTGCTCGGTGGATGTTGAAGTGGCTAGTGCTAGTGCCGTTGTGATGTGAAATAGACGTACCAGGTGTCACGTAAGTTATTGTTATTATGTTGCTATTATTCTGAAGTGTTTGAGATAACTATAATTTATGGAAATATAAGATATAAGAAATAAAATAAATCCTTGGACATTTCACACAACGCCATCTAGTCCCAAGCTAAGCAACCTAATGCTTGTGTTATGGTAACGAGATGGCTGATAAACTACTTATATACAATTTTAAATATGTTGATAAAATACTTAAATACTGTTTCCGTGGAGTTTCTTGTTCGTTCTTCTCCACGAAGACCTAGTTTTGCGAACGGATAAATAGCTTTCTCATTAAAGATGAATAATTATTGACAAGTCTAACTGAAATATAAATATCTAGACTTGTCTTTCTGTGCTTTTATTTATGAAATCCTTCCCTTACACACCATATTCATAGAACACAGTAAAACACAGTGAACAATAATACTTTAATACACAGTAAACACAATAACTCATAACCAACCTGACATTCAAGGTTTGCTATTTGTGTAATACCTAATATATACACTTATAGTTAGCAGTTATATAATATATATCAAATCGTGTGGCTGACACTGGCTTGGCCACCATCAGGGATTTTACTTTTGATAACACAGAGATTTAGTCGTTAATTAGTCGAAATTTGTCGCCAAATATCAGAATTTGTCGGTCACTGGTTCAAAAGTTATAAGGGGTCATTGGTGGCCGATCTGGAGAGTCCCCAGCTTGGCCACCTTTATATCTCAAAAACTAGGGCACCTAGCGAAGATCTGTTTTCTCCCAGATTTAGTCGCTAATTAGTCGCAAGTTTTCGCCAAGTCACAGATTTAGTCGGGTCTTAGTTTAGAAGATATAATGAGTTCAATTTTTAAGTATAGACCAAGAGCTAGATCAAAGATTTTATCATAAACTCTTCAATATAGCTCTTGAACTATACTTAAAAATTGAACTCATTATATCTAAAGTATGTTTTTCACCTAAAATTTTGATTGTCATACTGAATCAGACTATTTTTAATCGCGATTCAAGCCACTTTTTCACTACTGGATGTAATATATATTACATCTTGAGTTAACTATGAATAGGATGACCTATATATTATAGCACAGTGTGAACGGTCTCGTACAAAAAGTATGACGAGCGATAAAATATTATATCTCAAGTTGTAATATATATCCCATAGTGAAAAGCCGCCTTAAAAATGTGTGGATGTACAGTAAAATTATTTGTCAGCACATTTCTCTGCTAGTCCTTGACATTATTTTTTTTTATTTTATTTTTATTAGGAAACTCAACAGCTTATAATTAAACTTACATGCGTTATGAATGTTCACCCCACTATCAATGAAACAGCTCAATGCAGTTGCGCCAATGTTACAACAACTTATCATCATCTTACAGACTGCATACACTGCTCAGTGATAGCGAGATGATGACAATTATCACTTAAGCCAATAATAGAGTTTCACGGCATTGATAAAGCTAGGTTAACTAGAAAGTAGCGAGAGAAACAAAAGAAAAAAACTTAAACAAGTATAGCCATCAATAATAGGTAAAATGCGGTTGTTGACATATTACACATTCAATTAAAGTTAAAAGTGTGTACCAAATACTATGACTATATTAATTAACAAAAGGAAAAAGAAAAACTAAATACTAAGTAATTTGCCACACAGCAATTGGAACGTGCTATGTTGAAATAGGTACGTTTATTAAAAATAATTTTATTAAAATTAAAAACCATAAAGAATGAGTTAAAAATTATATAAGAATGAGTTATGGCACAATTTGATTACTAAACAATATCTGCTTGACTTGATTCCGGAATGATTGTTTGGATGAATGAAATATATCGACACTTTCAAAGCTTTCAGAATAGATGCGAGGCAGTCGGGTCAGAACAGCATTTCTCCCGTATTTCGTACGGCAGCCAGGGATACTGAGTAATTTTGTGTGTCTGGTACGTGTTTTCGGGGTACAGAAATTAATACATGATAGCAAATCACTGCTGTCCAAGCGACCTCGCAGGATATCAAAGAGAAAAAGCATATCCAACATCTTACGCCTATCTACAAGGGGAAGCATATCATAGTGTTTGCAGTCTCGTGCATAGGAATCATGACGTTTCCGGGATTTGTAGTTTAGGAATTTTACAAACAAAAGACATAAAGAGATTTGGTTGGATATTTAATCGCGATTAAAAATAGTCTGATTCAGTATGACAATCAAAGTTTTAGTTGCAAAACAGACTTTAGGGCAAATTCAGACAACTTTTGAATTATGACGACACGGTTGGCGCAGTGGTTGAGCGATTGACTGCTGCGCAGCATGTCACGGGTTCGATTCCCGCACGGAACAAATATTTGTACGACCTACAAGTATTTGTTCCGGGTCTGGGTGTTTTTCTATCTATAATATGTATGTACGAGGGGCGTTCAATGTATTCTTGGTATGGATGTGTTAGAAAAAAGATAAAAACTTGAAAATAATTTTATGTTTCAATATAGTCCCCCATGATACCAATACATTTGTTTGATCTTGAAATAACTTTTTCTATTCCTTGGAAAAAATTGTTTTCCTCTTGGCCTGAAAAATGATCATTTACAGCGGACTTGATCTCATTATCGTCAGCAAATCGCTTTCCCCGGAGGTCTTTTTTATGTTTGGGAATAAAAAATAGTCACTGGGTGCAAGGTCTGGGCTGTGGGGTGGGTGCATAATTTCTTCAAAACCTTCACTCTCGTACAGCAGCCTTAGAGAGCCGCGCAGTGTGCACCGGTGCGTCGCGAAGAAGCTGCACTTTCTTGGCCAACTTTCCTCTTCTTTTTTCTTTTATTGCGTCTCTTAAACAGCTTTCTAAAACACTTTGATTCTTACACGTGCATCTTCTAACACAAGTTTTTCGATAATTTTCACATTTTCTTCGGTAGCCGCTTGATTGGCCCACCTGGGCGAGTGTCATCTTCGATACTTTTACTGCCTCTTTTGAATACACTTGAACATTTCTTTTCGGTCGATAATGAAGGAGCAGAGTCTTGATAAACGGCTACCATTTCTTCGTGGATAGTTTTTTGAGGTTTTTCTTGTTTAGCGAGGAATTTAATCACCGCGGTGGTGCTCGATTTTCTTTAGCATTGTCGCTGCAGTCATTTCCGTGGTCTTTGACTGGAGGTTGCAAACAAACGAATTAAGTTATTAAAATGAAATTTTATACAAATACCCTCAGATAATGTAGTCAGCTAATGATATATTTTAATTACCCACAATATTATCAAATCAACCCGATACCGAGAATACATTGAACGCCCCTCGTATTTACTAAAAAAAAAAAATGTAAAAAAAGTTTATCAGCCATCTCGTTACCATAACACAAGCATTAGATTGCTTAGCTTGGGACTAGATGGCGTTGTGTGAAATGTCCAAGGATATTCAGAATAGAAAAAATGCCATTTTCACTGATAAAATGCTGTCAGACATGACATAGTTAAGTTGTGTCATTTTAGTCAATTTCAGAATGGGAAATCGTCATTTGACAGGAATAAACTAAATTTTTGCGATTTTTAGTCTAGTTTAGTGAATTTTGTGACAAGAGAATAGGCACCAGGGTGTATACGACTATGGTTCTTTAAACTAGCCTTTATACTAAAACTACGCTGACATACATCACACTTGAATGGTTTTTCACCAGTGTGTGTACGAAAATGTTGTGTTAAAAGGCTTTTGCATCTGAAACTTCGTTGACATACATCACACTTATGGGGAATTTCACCAGTGTGTGTACGAATATGATCTGTTAAATTGCTCTTGTAACTAAAACTACGTTGACATACATCACACTTGAATGGTTTTTCACCAGTGTGTGTACGAAAATGTTGTGTTAAAAGGCTATTGCATCTAAAACTACGTTGACATACATCACACTTATAAGGTTTATCACCAGTGTGTATTCGCATATGATCTGTTAAATTGCTCTTTATACTAAAACTACGTTGACATACATCACATTTGAATGGTTTTTCACCAGTGTGTTTACGAAAATGTTGTGTTAAAAGGCTTTTGCATCTGAAACTTCGATGACATACATCACACTTATGGGGAATTTCACCAGTGTGTATACGAATATGATCTGTTAAATAGCCCTTGCAACTAAAACTACGTTGGCATACATCACACTTGAATGGTTTTTCACCAGTGTGTGTACGAAAATGTTGTGTTAAAAGGCTATTGCATCTAAAGCTACGTTGACATACATCACACTTATGGGGAATTTCACCAGTGTGTGTACGAATATGATCTGTTAAATTGCTCTTGTAACTAAAACTACGTTGACATACATCACACTTGAATGGTTTTTCACCAGTGTGTAATAGCTTATGTGTTGTTAAATTATTCTTTTGACTAAAACTACGTTGACATACATCACACTTATAAGGTTTTTCACCAGTGTGTTTTCGCATATGATGTGTTAATTTGCTCTTGTAACGAAAAATACGTTGACAAACATCACATTTATAGGGTATTTCACCAGTGTGTATACGAATATGTCGTGTTAAAATGCCCTTGCATCTAAAACTACGTCGACATACATCACACTTATAAGGTTTTTCACCAGTGTGTATTCGCATATGATCTGTTAAAATACTTTCGTAACTAAAATTACGTTGACATACATCACACTTATAGGGTTTCTTGTGTATACGAATATGATTAGACAAAATACTCTTAAGAGTAAAACTACGCTGACATACATCACACTTGTAAGGTTTTTCGCCAGTGTGTAGAAGAATATGGTTTACTAAATTACTCTTTTCACGAAAACTACGCTGACATACATCACACTGGAATGGTTTGTCATCAGTATGTATACGTATATGTCGTGATAAATTAGGTTTATGACTGAAACTACGCTGACATACATCACACTTGTAAGGTTTTTTACCATTTTGTGTAAGAGTATATTGAATCTTTTTTTTTACTTGATAAAAACTACGGTGATCATATTTGTAAGGCTCTTTGACATAAGTGCCAGGTTTGGACGTGCGTTTTAGAGTTGTCCGGATAACTTTCGAATCTGGTTTGTCTTTTTTCGTTTTCTCGGTTGTTATTGCCTCTTCTTGTTTTGTTCTTCGTGTGTGTAGTTTTGGTTTCTTCGCAACGGTCGCCCCTGTGATTACAAAGCTGGTAAGTACAATGTTGGAAGAAGATTGACAAGCACATGAATCAAAATAACAGCGCTGCGCATGATTCACATTAGGACCCCAAAAGGAATTTCTGGTGACATTGAATAATACGCTTTATCACCAGAGACATGAAGAAGTATAAACTTGTACTAACATCAACTTATGGTCTTTTACAACTGGTCTGCACATAAATAAATAAATAAAAAACATTAGACGCGTCGCACTGTCTGGACGCACCTTCACGTAACGCGCGCGCGATTTACTAGAAACTGGGTATTAGTAACACTTTTGACAAATAAGGAACAATGAAAAAAAAACAACTTTTTGGCTTTTTCAAAAATCGCTCCTTTACAGGATAAAAAGTGGTTAAGTATTACGTTTTTAGGGATGGTATAAATAATGGAACTACTGCCATATCGAGTAAATAAATTGTGGTTGTCCTGTAATGTGTTATTGTACTAAATTATATAAAATTGAATATTTAATATTATCGATACTGCTAACGTCGCCGTGATACATGTAGCTAGCGTCGCGCGTATCTTTCATACAGATACATTATATGGACTATCGTGTCCAAAAATAAAGCTTTCACAATCTAGCAGTTTATCTTATCTATGAATATTCTACATAATAATGTGACTAATACACTTAACATAGAGTATTGCTAGTATTAGAAGTAAGTACGGAACAAGTAATGTTTAAGTCAAATAATGGAAAAGAACCGGAGTAACCGACATAGCTTACAGAATAAGCAAACTGAAGTGGCAGTGGGCTAGCCATGTTTGTCGAAGGACCGATGGCCGGTGGAGCAGACGGGTCCTGGAGTGGAGACCGCGTATCGGTAAGCGTAGTGCGGGACGCCCCCCAGCTAGATGAACCGACGACCTGAAGAAGGTGGCTGGGACAGACTGGATGCGGAAGGCGGAGGACAGGGTGTTGTGGCGCAGCCTGGGAGAGGCCTGTGACTGCGATAGGCTGAGTTGAATGGAAACGTTCCAAACGATTTTTCTAAATCCACACCTGCGGGGGTGTAAAGACGGGATTTAACTCCTCAAGTGTCGACTTAAATGAAAATTCTTATGCCTTTGATCTAAGAACTTTAAAATTGGCCCGAATATACCTGATGACTTTTTTACCGTCTCGAAAAAAATTGGCTATATTAGGTGAACGGAGTAGAAGCGTATGGCATTTTTTCAAAAAACAAAAAATCAAAAATTCTAATCATATGCAGGCTGCATATGATTTGAATTTCGATATTTTTAAACGGTTTATTTTTTTTTTTCAAAATTTCTGTTTTTATGGTACAAAAATGAAAACTTTACATCGAATTTATCTAAGCTATTAAAAAAAAAAAACACTAGGTATGCCATAGGCTTCTACTCTGTTCACCTAATATCCTAATATACCCAATTTTTTTCGAGACGGTAAAAAAAGTCATCCGGTATATGTAAGAAATGAATAGCTAATTCGTAACTATCATTTCCTCAATTTGAAATTACCCGCGCACCTTCAAGCGCGAGTGTTTAATATAGAATGACATAAGATTGAATGAGTGTAGGAATGAATGAATGACGTAGGAATGAATGAATGACTGACTGAGTTGGAGATGTCAGTGTTGTGTATGTCATTGCGATTTTTGAGGTTATGAAAAAACGACTTTATTGTGTTAGATTAAATACGTGAAGAATTTATAGGAGACGATATTCGTGAAAATTGAGCTTTGAATGTTGTTTCTTTATTTACTGGTAAAGTAATATTTCGTAACGCATTATGTACAGACGCCAGCACATCAAGCTACTACAATCTGTCAAATTTCTTTAATAGATTTTCATCTTTATGGCTGAAGCGTTAGGTTCAAGGTTGTTTGGGAAAATTTGACAGTTTCGGGTGGCTTGACCTGCTGGCGTCTGTACTTATTTTAAAACAACGATACAACGCGTTTCAAATAAGAATAGGATCGACTTAGCGCCATGTTGTGACGTCATAGCTGTCAAATCGAATAAATTGGGTAGGGTGCGCAAAACATGATATTTTTTAAATAACATTTATTTACGAATCATGAACAAAGAATTTAAAAAAAATTAAAAAAATTGTTGCCAACAATTAAAATATGAAAGAAAGAAGTATAATTTTTTTTAAACTAATTATGAATAATTTTTTGATATCTTTTTTCATTTTGATTTAACAAAGACTCGGTTAAACCGCGGCAAGCTAACTTTACCTTCGATCGAGCCGTGCGGCTGTTAATATTTAGCCACGACCCCCTCAACATATCTGAATAAATAAATAAGATAGATATCAACTGATAATTAATTTTCGAATACTAACTTTTATATGAAGGAAGGAAGGAGTTTTAGAATTTGTAGGAGAAAATACGAAATTCACACGAACGAAATCGCGAGCGACAAAACTTAAGAGGAAAGGCGGGTGGCCAGACTTTTGAAAATTAGGTATTTTAAGAAGGTATTGCTGTCGCTCTGCGAGTGCTCCGCCCTCGAATTTGTGCGATAAGGACAACTGCAGATCCGACTAAATAGCCTATGTAAAACGTAACATTTCGAGGTTTGGCTATCGCCTATTTCCTCCTCCAATATTGGACCAATTTAAAAGATATTTCATAAACTGAATAAGAAGGATATATACTATGCCCCTATGTTTTTCTTTTTTCGTTAATAGTTGTCAAATTGGTACACTAGGCGTCTGTTGACAGCGGTCTGAATAGGCAATTTTGAGCATTTTTGGAGGGTTCTAGTTCCTATAAAAATAATATATCATCAAAAAGGAAAACATAGGGGCATACAAGTAACTGATATTTATATTTCTGTAAAAAATCATTGCTTTATGGTCATTGACCAGAAAGAAAACAGGCGAGAGCGTTTGTATCTTTGTGTATGGAGAAAAGAGCACCCACGTTTCCTCTTTCTGAAGTGGGTGCCAAGCTAAGGTGCATTGAAGAATTGAAGACACCGACTTCAGAAGCTGTGAAGTTTTTTATGAAAGTTATTTTAATTCGTTTTAGGTTTTTGAAGTCAGTTTTTACTTTTTTATTAAAAGTAAATTTATTTTTCAATACACTTCCTCGAAAACTGGTTCATATCGCACTACGATTAGGTTAACAATGCAATGTATTTTACACGCGTGCGATTTTTCATTTTCCCGCACGTGTGCGGTAGTAAAAATTGCCACAGATAACTTATACCTATACTTAGTCCAAATTGGTTCAATGCCTCTATTCACAACTCTCTATTCAGAGGTGAATGTTTTTTTTTAAATCTCGGCAAAGAGGTATGCGTCTTTTATGCGTTAATATTTT
Source organism: Cosmia trapezina (assembly GCA_905163495.3). Classification (NCBI taxonomy): domain Eukaryota; kingdom Metazoa; phylum Arthropoda; class Insecta; order Lepidoptera; family Noctuidae; genus Cosmia; species Cosmia trapezina. The sequence continues at coordinate 1,917,745 of LR991046.1, read as the reverse complement.
TCGAATATTTAAATAATGTTTATAAATAGAATATCACCAAAAACTATGATTATTACAATAAAAAAACGTTTATGAACAAATTAACAATTATTTGTGTTCTCAACTAGAAAATATTTGAATTTTCAATTTTTCATATTAGGCTGTTTATCGGCTTTATACCTTTGCTTCTCCTTCAACCTGGCGAAAGCAAAGCGCGAAAGAAAAAAGAAAATTTAAATCATAGTTTCCTAATAATTAATGACAAAAATATTTTCCATTATTTTATTTTATTTCTTCAAAAGTGTATTGAAAAACGTCGTTTGATACTCGTGGACATTTGTTATTGCAGTTCTCGGCTCAAAAACAACCTCGCCTGCGGCTCGGGTGTTAATTCCGCCTCGAATGCAATAACAAACTTTCTCCACTTGTATCAAAATGTACTATTTCCATTTTTAGTTGAATATACAATTACATAAGCCAAAGACGAACGAAAAGAAGAGTCATCCAAATCCGCTTAGAAAAGCCGCAGATACAGTACATTTATGCATATAACTTCGTACATAACAATAGCTACTATTAGTATTATGTACTAAAACCTTTCTAAAAGTATGTAGATCACGTTAGTGAAAGAATCATCATAATTGGTTCATTCGTTTTTGAGAAAATCGCGGACATACAAACATAAATAAATAAATAAATAAATATCCTTGGACATTTCACACAACGCCATCTAGTCCCAAGCTAAGCAACCTAATGCTTGTGTTATGGTAACGAAATGGCTGATAAACTACTTATATACATTTTTTTTTTTTTGTAAATACATACATATTATAGATAGAAAAACACCCAGACTCGGAACAAATACTTGTAGGTCGTACAAATATTTGTTCCGTGCGGGAATCGAACCCGCGACATGCTGCGCAGCAGCCAATCGCTCAACCACTGCGCCAACCGTGTCGTCATACATACAGATACGGGTCGAATACAGTACCTCCTTTTTTTAAGTCGTTTATCGTCGTCGTTATTTAGAAGATAAAAACGGGTATGAGCGACAACAGTTGTAATTTCAGTTATTATGCAAAATCAACATTATACAGGGTGTAGCTATCAGACAGGTGTCGGAAGGGTGTGCTACAGACAACGGTGACTTGTCGTCTTGCGGCCATGGACCTGTTATTGTTATCAGACATTAACAGTTTATGGAATTAACTGCGATGGTCCTATCTCGAGACACAGACTTCGATGTAAGTCCTATGGATAGAATTCAACATTGCACATGGAAGCGGGTACACTCTTTAGGCAACGCGAACCGCTTCCTATGGGGGAAACCATTGGCCTGGTTGCTTACCTACAGATTAAACAACTAATACTTACTCTCCGTCTCCCTCGCTCTTCGTTTCTTCTCAGATAATTCTTGTTCTTCTTCCACTTCAATTTTAAACTCCATTAAAGGCACATCATCATCTAAATCTGACTCATATTGGTGTGGTGGTGTATCTGCTACATCTAGACCGCTATTGTCTAACTTGTCCGGTTCTAGCTCTGTAAGTAAACAACAACAGTCAACAGTATTACTCTTGTATTATCAGCTAGCGAGCCGCCCCTGCTTCGCGCGGTATTACGATATGACAAAACATGAAGGATGATAGTAAAAACCGCATCAAAAGTGATTAGTGATTCCGATTTCCTATTTACAGAATAAACTATTTCATTTCATGTCCACACACGTCACGGTTGACAATAACCGCAAGCGCAGTGCCGCTGCTGTTAGTGTGCGTCCATACTGCCGGCCTAGCGCGGGCGCGACGACGGGCGCGAAATATCAAACATATGAAACCGCCGCTTGTGTCCATAGTGCAGTGACTAAGGCGGGCGCCTAGCGCGACGGGCTCGAGCGAGATAGCGCGCGTAGTTTTCAAACGTTCCTATCCGCGCGTTATGGCCATACTACGGGCCTAGTGAGCAAGCGAGCTAATGCGCGGCTGGGCAGTGTTGCCAACTTAGTGCTTTCGGTAGTAATAGATCTGGAGCATTTTCTGTTAAATCAGTGCTTAAAAATAGATTTTAGTGCCTAGCGCGCTATCCATGTAATACATTTTTAATGCCGACGTAGAACGAGTGGTCAGCCAAATGAACAAATTGTAAAAACGAAGCAAGGGAATAGAATGAGCCTTCAGTGTTGTATATTCGAACTGACCTATAGCTTACTTCAGTTGCGAAATTCCGAAAAAATGTGGGTTTTAGAGACATGTAAAATAAGTAGCAATAAACTGCATCCACTTCTCAATTAAAAAAACGCTTTAAACCGTTCCGTTGTTCAACGCGATGAATTGAGTGGCCACACTTGAACGGTCAACGTCAATGCTCATTGAATTCACACCCCTCGTCCATCGGCATTGTGAATGCCGTTGTCAAATTATCGCGTAGTGGTGGCTACACCTACGGTTATCGCCCTTCAACGCGATGATCAACGGCGATGTCCGTAAAGTGTAGCCCCGGCATCATGATGTAGTCAAACGTTGATACGGGCTATTTAGTAAAAGTGCCAAATCCTTGTCCATGGTTTGCCTTTGCAAGTTTGCAACACCTGAAATACGTCATAAACGCTTCAACAGCTCGCTCGTCACTGTGGCCACCGGACGCCGCCGCCATTGGCCGCCATCGCGCCCGCCTTAGCCCCTAGTCACCGCGCGTTCACTGTGGACGCACACTTATAGTTTCAAATGGCACGTTACAACTGCGACGGTTATGTCGCTCTGTTCGTGACAGCCACTGACAGCACAGCTACTGGTAGGTATGACGTCCCCCTATTTTTTTATTATTTTGAATTTTAATGTTATGACAGTATTATACTTGTGACAATACTTAAAGACCGACTGTATGTAGGTGTATTATTTATTGATCACACCTACATTCGGCGACGTAGGAGTACACACTATACAGCTCTGACGCTGCGGGTGATACAGACGTGGTGTTGTGTGCTATTACTAAAGTGGTTTGTGTTACTCAGTCCTAGTACGTTTGGGCGTTTGGGCGTGTCATGCGTGTTTGCTCCCGCACGCGGAATAGACCCGCATGCGTCCCGCGCGCGTGATTGTATTAATGATTGTTGTCTGAGCAACTGGCAGCAAGCTCGTCCCGCTCCCTAGTCGTCACTGCTTGCGGTAGCGTCGGCGCACACAGCGAGGGGGTAATGGCTGATCTTAGCGTTATGTGAGTGAATGAGTGACTTGTCGTCTTGCTGCCCATGGTTTTGTTATTGTTAGCAGAAATTAACAGTTTATTGATTTAACTACGATGGTCCTATGGATAGAATTCAACATTGCACATGTAAGCGGTAACGCGGACCATTTCCTATCAAGGAAGCCACTGGCCTGCTATTGGCACACTATTGTGACGCCATTGGTTAATATAATTCCGAAATGTATCAATAGCGGCTGGGTAGCCGCTATTCAACTTTCATAACAGGAGCAGAATACCAAGTGTCATTTTATGCTATTGCCATGCTGACGACGTGCAATTGAACTACATTACATTTAGCAGAATTGAGACCCTGTTTGCTTGGTTACGTACCTATAGAATATAGATTAATAAATAACTAACACTTACTCATCGTCCCCCTGGCTCTTCCCTTCTTCTTAGATACATCTTGTTCTTCTTCCACTTCAGTTTTAAACTCCATTAAAGGTACATCATCTTCTAAATCTGACTCAGAATGATGTGGTGGTGTATCTGCTACATCTAGACCGCTATTGTCTAACTTGTCCGGTTCTAGCTCTGTAAGTAAACAACAACAGTCAACAGTATTACTCTTTTATTATCAGCTAGCGAGCCGCCCCTGCTTCGCACGCTTTTTACGACTATACAAAACATGAAGGATGATAGTGACAACCGCATCAAAATTCGTTGTGTAGTTTAGAAGAACAACGCGGCCACACAGTCAGACACGAAAAGCCAGTTTATTATTTACGGGAAAACCGGCTATAAAACTATTTGTGTGTGTTAACAAGAATAAAGGCAATAAGAATTACTGCAGGATTCAAGCCGGTAAGTGTTAGAAGTAAGAAATTTTTGTTGTTTTCTTCAACCGGTACGGGCTCGGAAATGCTTTGTTCTTGTTTTGAGTGATGCGTCATTCTAATTAGATTCTTGTTGGATTATTGATTTGATCATTTAAATATTATTATTTTTTTATTTATATGAATAGTCTGTTAATTGGAAAAAAACATTAAGATATATTTCAAATCTTCTACATCTATATCTATCTGCCTAGCCTTTTCCCAACTATGTTGGGGTCGGCGTCCAGTCTAACCGGATGCAGCTGAATACCAGTATTTTACGTGGAGCGACTGCCTATTTGACCTCCACAACCCAGTTACTGGGTAATACGATACCCGTTGGTAAGACTGGTTGTCAGACTTTTGGGCTTTTGACGACCCGTACCGACTGTCAAAGATCCACGAATGACAGCCGGGACCAACGGCTTAACGTGCTTTCCGAGGCACGGAGGAATCTCGCTATGTAAAGATGGTCACCCATCCACTGACCAACGCCGGCAAGTGTAGCTTAACCTGACGGATCGACCCGTGCGGCTGTTATTACTTAGCCACGAGATTACCTCAAAACTTCTACGTATCAGATAAAATTAGGAAAAAATATTTAGTCTGGGCTCCAAACGGCGCGCGCGTCAACAATGTTGTCTCACCAACTTCGGATGGTTGTATATATATGGTTGTATATATATTATACTATGCAATGTGGTTTTAACATTGGAAATGTTTTTTCGATCGCTCCGGTATAGGCCCTCTTTTCAAGAAAAGTGCGACATGCCGATATTTCCGTTATTTCTAAGTCAATATAGTTAATTGAGGTGTCAAAATGTTTGGTATTGACGAGGGCTACAATGTACAAAGAAGTAAAATTGAATTAGTCAAATATTTCTTTTAAAAAATAAAGAGAATGGCACTAAAATGGTCATATTTATGGGGTCCATAATGTACCCAACATCTAGTCTTATTTATGAATATTTAGAAAAAAATTCTACATGTACATGTTCAGGAAGGTTATGCCTCCGACTGTTTTTCGAAATTCAAAAAAATAATAATAACTTTTGGAGTTATAACGATTTTAAAATCTAGGTTTGAGCCTCTCGGGCGCGCGCGTTTGTTAACACTTTCGTGCTAATTTGAGTTCTATGCGCGAGGCTTAAGGTTTATAGGTGTTACCACTGCGTTACATGTGCGGTCTAACGTACGACAAAGCTGTAGAAGTATGTAAGTATACTATTAAAACCACTGCATTTTTCTAAAATAAATAAGTAAATGTTTAAAAAATCAACATAAGTAAGTATAAAATGTTCGTTAAATAAATAAGTATAAAATGTTCGTTATAGTGTGCAGTATTAAAACTCATTTGTACGGCTAAATAATAAAATGTAAATGTTTAAAACTTAAAAATATAATACCTAGATTGTTAAACATGGGATGTAAGTAATCAATTACACCCGAGATATTTAGGCACACGAGCGAGCGAAGCGAGCGAGGTTGCTTATAGTTGCTACTTTCAGAGCATCAGTGATGAAAAATATATTACGTACGTGTAAAAGTCACTAAGTAGTATAGAAGTAGTGTTAAAACCTCTGTCTTTTCGATAATAAATAATTAAATGTAAAAAAAAATCAACATAAAATGCATTAGTAATAGGTATTGAAAGGCCTGTATTTTTTATTACAATAAAATTAAAATTGAATGTTTATGTAAAATACATGCTAGGTACAACAAAGCTTTTAGTAGGTACTATTTAGAGAAGCAGTATTAAAACCTCAGTATTTTATATAATACGTAAATGAAAATGACAATTTTTAAAAATTAACATGAAAATAAGTAAGTATGCATGTTCGTATAACAAAGCTGTAGTATGTGGTCCATCAATCCGCCGAGCCTATTCCCAACTATGTTGGGGTCGGCTTATGTAGTATAGAAATAGTATTGAAACCTGTGTATTTTCTATAATAAATTAAAATAAATGTTTGAAAAATAATAATAAACATACAATATACAGTTCGTACATTATAGCTGTAGAAGTAATACTAACTAGTACTAATGGTATAGAAAAGGCTGTACCTATTTTCTCTTAAAATAAAATGTTTTGAAAAATAAAAATAAATGTTCCTACTAGTTTGTTTTCTTTTTTTATTACCGAAGTTCATTTCCAATGCTATTTGAAGGTCATGTGGTGCATGACATCTGTGATTTTTTTTATATATTTATGTTAAGAATAATCACACCATGTATTTTAAACCATAAAAAATATAGGTCATCGCTTGTTTTTTTTTCAACTAAGTACAGCTACAGCCATTTATTTGAAATCTAAGATAAAAAATTTCTTTGTTTAAATTTAGAACTACAACACGGTCACATTAACTTGACGCTTGGCGTTGATGACGTCATTTTGGTAATATTAATATAACAATATTAATATAACAACAACAGAAATCTAGCCAAATTATCGACGCGCGTATCGGTGACAAAGATGCTGACCATACTGACCCTTGCCGGGCGAGCTAAGGGAATGCGGGGGGAAGCGGGCGGGGTCTCGCATTCCAGAGATGCGTCAAGTTAATGTGACCGTGTTGTAATGTTCTAAATCATTACAATCAATATTCAAACGAAATACAAGCCATTTGAAAGGCCTATTATATTATCAACGATAACAATTATTTATTATTTATTTATTTATTTATTTATTCATATAACAATTCGCATTGTGTTTGAAATGGAACAAAAAGAAGTATCGACTTGTTGGCAGTTGTTGGAGCTCTTCGAAGAAACGACGCCGTCGTAACTTGTTTGTTTGGCGACCACCCGGCGCGCCTGCTATGACGTCATCGGCCGACCACGTTAAGCCCGTCACAGACGTAGCTATAATATACTGTGAATTTCTTAGTGTAATATAAATATATATTACAGCTACGTCTGAGCTCGCTCGATGTTTAATATGGAAAATATATCGTAATATGTCTTGCTATAATATACCGGATGACTTTTTTTACCGTCTCGAAATAAATTGGGTATATTAGGTGAACGGAGTAGAAGCATATGGCATACCTAGTTTTTGTTTTTTTTAATAGCTTACACAAAAAAAAAATAGCTAAGTACCAATAAATACTACAAATTCGATGTAAACTTTTCATATTTGAACCATAAAAACAGAAATTTTGAAAAAAAAAAATCGTTTTAAAATATCAAAATTCAAATCATATGCAGCCTGCATAGTCCGGTCAATTTAGACATTCGAGGTTACATAAAGTCCCAACAAGCTGAATTTCTGTGAAATTGTTCAAAACATAATTATAAACAATGTCTAGAAGTTCCCCATCATTCCCCTGTAAGGAAAAAATTTTATTCAAGGTCAAAGGTAAAAAAAATGAGTTTTTCGCGATTTTCAGCAAAACGGTAAGTTTTATCATAAAAGTACCTCAGACAAAAATTGTAGATCATAAAATTATCAATAAAAATGTATTAATACTTTTTTTCTTACGAGCCACCGTTTCTGAGATATAACGATTCAAAAAGTTATAAAAGTTGTTATCGTCATAATATGCACACGTTTCCACGCCACCTATGAGGTAGTGTACTTAGCGCGTTTTTTGAACGTGGTTTCTTGTTGAGTTGAATTACTCTTTTTAAAAACTTCAGCTTCTTTTTTTTTTTTTTTTTTTTTTTTTTTTTTTTTTTTTTTAATATAACAACTGTAGGTGTATATACGTGGCGTAATCATGTATATTATGACGATAACAACTTTTATAACTTTATGAATCGTTATATCTCAGAAACAGTGGCTCGTAAGAAAAAAAGTATTATATGATGATGATGATAATTTTATGATCTACAATTTTTGTCTGAAGTACTTTTATGATAAAACTTTCCGTTTTGCTGAAAATCGCGAAAAACTCATTTTTTTGACCTTTGACCTTGAATATTTTTTTTTCCTTACAGGGGAATGATGGGGAACTTCTAGACATTGTTTATAATTATATTTTGAACAATTTCACTGAAATTCAGCTTGTTGGGACTTTATGTAACTTCACTCTCATTTTTTGGTCTAAATTGACCGGACTAGCATGTGATTTGAATTTTTGAACGCCGCGGGCGGTCGCCAGCCGCGTCGTAAACAAACGAGATTTATGGCTTTGTTTCTTCTAAGACTCTTGGAGAGTTTATATTCATTGGAATTGTAGTTAACTGTGCTCTATTATTATGTGGGTTGTATTTGAATGGAAGTGGTTTGAATAAATTAAATTAAATGATAAATATGAACCTATAGAATTTTACACTACGATTTCAAATAAATGGTTGTAGTTAAAAAAAACAAGCGATGACCTATATGTTTTATGGTTTAAAATGCATGGTGTGAATATTCCTAACATAAAAAAAAATACAAAACCACATTGCATAGTACAATATTTAGTACTAGCTTGTGCCCGCGGCTTCGCCCGCGTGGATGTCGGAAAATATCCCAAGGGAACCTGCTACCGGGAATTCCTTCCTTATTCCTAGTCTACATTATAAAGGGAACCTCTGTGCAAAATTTCAGCTTTCTAGGTTCAATGGTTTGGGCTGGGTGTTGATGAGTCAGTCAATCAGTCAGTCAGGACTTCTCTTTTTATTTATATGGATAGATTTACAACCATCCGAAGTTGGTGAGACAACATTGTTGACGCGCGCGCCGTTTGGCGCCCGGACTAACTATCTTTTCGTAATTTTATCGTATACGTAGAAGTTTTGAAGTATATCTTAATGTTTTTACCAATTAACACACTATTCATATAAATAATAACATTTAACTGATTAAATCAATAATCCAACAAGATTCTTGTTAGAATGAGTCATCACGCGAAACAATAACAAACCATTACCGAGACGTACCTGTGGAAGCAACAAACAAAAATAAAGTACTTGGAGCACTTACCCACTTCAATCCTGCAGTAATCCTTTAGATATTATTGTTAACACTCACAAATAGTTTTTATTCAGTTTTCAAGTAGAACCGCTTGAGCGCTCCAAAATTCGCGAGAAAAACAACTAGAGCGCTCGGGTCGATTACGTCATCGCGACGCGCCGGGCGGTCTACCGCCGCGTCGTAAACAAACTATCGATTTATGGCTTTGTTTCTTAGAAGGGGCTACGAGTAATTTATTGGAATGAGAGATATTTATTTGAATGGTAGTTAACTGAGGGCTAAGTAATAACAGCCGCACGGGTCGATCCGTCAGGTTAAGCTACGCTTGCCGGGGTTGATCAGTGGATGGGTGACCATCTTTACATACCGAGATTCCTCCGTGCCTCGGAAAGCACGTTAAGCCGTTGGTCCCGGCTGTTATTCGTGGATTTTTGACAGTCGTTACGTGTCGTCAGAAGCTCGAAAGTCTGACAACCAGTCTTACCAAGGGGTATCGTATTACCCAGTAACTGGGTTGTGGAGGTCAGATAGGCAGTCGCTCCATGTAAAATACTGGTATTCAGCTGCATCCGGTTAGACTGGAAGCCGACCCCAACATAGTTGGGAAAAGGCTAGGCAGATTGAGTTAACTGAGCTCTATTACTAACAGGCCGTAGACGAAATTTTGCCGATTTCGCTGATTTACATGATTTTACAGACGAGATTTTACAGTTATAATATAGTATTTGTATAAGTTTTAATGCAAAACATGAACGATCATTTCAATTATAATCTACTATCTAACTATTATGATATGCTATCTGTATGAGCTACTTTTCTATTTTTATTGCTTAATTTTGATTAATCGACCTAAACCGGCGACTGTTTTGTGAATTTTTGCTCTAGGAGGTTTAGAATAGCTCATATTTACGAATCATTTTGACGTCTAAAGCGTATGCAAAAATTACAATGTATTCTTGTGAAAGTTGTATATACAATGTATGAATCACTTTTTACGACTTTCATATAAAATTTTTGTTCTCGTTCATAAAATGAAAACAACATAACTAAACTTCAATTCAAAGTCAATACATTTCCGGAAAAAAAAATGCAAAAAATTAAAAACATTTGCCATTAAAAAATCTTTTAAAACAACCTAATTCTCGCATAATAAACTAGACGCAAAATAAAAATGTAGCTCATTCATAAGATTATCATCGAAATGGTATTTTATGTTGTGCATTAGAACTTATAGAAATACAATATTTTGACTGTTAAATTACGACTTTAAAATCACGCAAATTAGAGAAATCGGCAAAATTTCGTATACGGCCCCTTAAGTGTTTCAATGGAAGAGGTTTGAATAAATGAAATGAAATGATAAATATGAACCTATAGAATTTTCTACTACGATTTCAAATAAATGGTTGTAGTTAAAAAAAAACAAGCGATGACCTATATGTTTTATGGTTTAAAATGCATGGTGTGAATATTCTTAACATAAAAAAAAAATACAAAACCACATTGCATAGTACAATATTTAGTATTTACAACCATCCAAAGTTGGTGAGACAACATTGTTGACGCGAGCGCCGTTTGGAGCCCAGATTAACTATTTCTTCCCAATTTTATCGTATACGTAGGAACCCATTTTTCAAAAGGGAAGCCGGTAGGAATCGTGTTATACGGTGTTTTCGCCACTGTAAGTTAGACTACTTTTCAACAATACAATCAACGCCTCATCATGGCTGGGGCTGTGGGCAAAAGGGACAAAAGTTGTTGTTCCTTTATTTTAGAAGAAAAATATGAATGTAAAATAATACCAGGGAGCTAAAACAGCCACTTTGGCAGAATCATAATAGGATAATAGGTATTTATTAATCATATTTGAAATCGTAAAACTGTCACAAAGTGACAATCATTCATAATTTATCTGCGTACAATTCACGCAATTCATCTGTGTGACAGTTTTGTATGGAGATTCGTAAAATGGTCCACAAATTATGAATTGCTTTATTGAAGTTTAATGTCAAATACGTCACTCGTAATAAATTGCTGGGAATTCAGGAAATGAATCGCTTTTATAGGAATTGCTTAATGTGGCCGTTTTAGGCCCCCTGGACATTAACCGCTAAACTGCGTCAAAGCGCGCGAAAGCCACTCCGTTGACTGCGTAAGCCGGTTACGTCATCGCGCTCGCCGCGGGCGGCCGCCACTCGAACATAAACAAACGAAAGACCAATGTAGCCGCCCATACATTGTTTTAGCTGAGATAAATGCTTGCGTCTTTAAATTAAAAATATCTTGTGTAACTCAGCGTCACCTTCTGAATTACTTTGTGCAAGAATTTTTGTTCGAAAAGGCTGAGAATAATAGATATTCAGTCTTGAACTTTTGTAGGTATGGTAACTTAAGGGCCCCTGAGACGATCAAAAATGCACTTGACAAAAAAAAAAGTAAAGTATTATTACAGGTACATAATTAAGAATAGCTACTTACGATTCGGGGATGTACCCAGCTACACAGTAATGTAATCACTCTAGTATCAAGTTCCATGGCATAATATCGACGCAGTATATTAACGCATATATTACAGTTGATACACAGAATTCGTGTCGGTCTGCCACGACGACCTTCCATCTTAGCGGTATCTAGCAAACAACTAGATCACTATTAACTAATCCAAACAATTAGGCAAGATCGGTGTCCAGTAAAGAAAAAGCACAATGTCAACACAGGGAAAATCTTGGAGTCCTTAAACACGCACAGGGTCACACAGGGAAATATCACAGTCCATAAGCAGTCCAGGTCGAGTAAAAATTAAAGAAAACGGGAAAATAAATCGAAAGCAAAACACAAAACACAGAGCGCAAGCGTCAGTGATTGAGTATGATCAAGTATGATCAACTGTCAACAGCAACCAATCAATAACCAAACTATATTTTTTTTAGATTTGGGATACTAGTCTTTTTGCTGTTCATTTATAAAAAGTAATTCATTTATTGTCACCCCACAGTGTTTTTACCTCTCTGCAAGGAACACTTACGCTTAGAAATAAACTGTATTGTAATTCACATATTCCGTTTAATTATAATAACTGGAACTTTTCCGGAGTTACCTAACAAACCGCACTCAAATTGTTAGGATTGATAATCATAACAGTAACGAGCTCCCCATCTGCTACGGGGTCCCTCAAGGTAGCATATTAGGCCCCACCCTCTTATTGATATTTATTAATGATCTGTGCAACCTTGATATCCCTAATGGCAAAGTTATTGCATTTGCAGATGACACTGCCATCACATTTACAGCCGATAGTTGGTCAGAGCTTGAACATGTAGCTCAAAATGGTTTCAACACAGCTCTGGAATGGCTCACCTCACACACACTTACACTAAACACTAACAAAACAAACTTTCTTACTTACTCAATCAGCCCGATCACACAACCACACACTCCAATCACAATAAAAGCACATCTTTGTCAAACTAAAACCTCCTGTCACTGTTCATCTATAGCATCAGCTGGTCGATTCTGTAAAAATCTCACCGTGAAAACTTGCGTGGAGTGAGCTGTCAGTGTCATACCACGGATGCTAGGGATTGACCAAATTACATTTACAATCATAATCGAGATTTAAGTTATATTTTTTATGCGAATTCTATACATAATGATTTTATATTATTTGTAAGCTAGTAAGTATGGTGTCTAAACATTACTATTTACGGGGTTTTAAAATAAAATAGTCAAATAAAAAAATTTTGCAATTTTATTTAAAAACCCCTTATAGGTGTAGTAATGTTTAGACACTTAAATAGGTACTAGCTTTGAAATAATATAAAATGACCACTAGAATAGCGTAAAAAATATTATTGAAATCTCGATTATGACTGTAAAAATGTGCTTGGTCCATCCCTAGTATCAGTTGGAATGACACTGACAGCTCACTCCACGCTCACTTCACTTAAGTTTTCACGGTGAGATGATTACAGAATAGCGTTGCTGTTGAACATACAAAATATTTGGGCGTAGTGCTGGATAAGCACCTCAACTTTAAGACGCATATAAACCTGCTCACTACAAGAGTCCGTAAACTAATTTATGTATTTAGAAACCTACGACATGTAGCAAATATAAACACTATTCGAACCGTCTATTTTGCTTTATGCTCCTCTATTGCTACATATTGTATTTCCTGCTGGGGTGGTGCGGCAAAAACGACTCTGAAGCCTCTGGAAATAGCCCACAGAGCTGTTTTAAAAGTTGCTACTTTTCGCCCTATTTTATATCCTACCAGTGAGTTGTACAAAGATTGGAAAATTCTTAATGTAAGACAACACTACATTTTACAAGCCATCCTAATACAACATCGCAAAACTCTATTCAAAAAAATCACAAAACGACGAAAAGATCTAATATGTGCGGTACCGCAAACACGATCATCTAGCATTAAAAGATTCTGCTACTACCAAAGCCCGAATTTATACAATAAAATTAATAAACATTGTCCAATCTAGGGTATGACGTACCATAAATGCAAAAAAGCAGTTTACTCATTTCTCCAAAATAAAACTTACGATGAGACAGAAAAGTTTCTAACAGCATAAATAAAAATATGTTTCAAAATCATACCATTTCTCTCACAGAAGCAAACCCACATACCTACACACGACAGACGCGACAACGCACACCACAAACACGCACGTCCACAAACACGCACGTGCGCACACACATATACACACCCCCACATACATACACACACTCACACAATCACACTCACTTACCTTTGAGCAAATGTTTATCTTTTTATTATGTATTTTTTCCTCTTGTAATAAAATTGTAGTAGAAGGCCACGTACTGTGTACAATATCATTATATTACCCAATGGGGACTGGCACTGCACTCCCTTATACAGGTTATTCTGTAACCTAGCTGGGAATGCAGCACCTCACCACCATTTTAATTGTAGTTTTAGTAGGTACACTAATTTGTCAACACTAAATTACCATGTACTACAATACTGTTTTTATAAATAAACAATTTGATTTGATTTGATTTGAATAACAAAATAAAACTGATTACAATTCAAAAATGCTGCACTTACTATCACGTGGCAGAATAAATATAAAATGGCAACACTAAACGCTAAACGGTAATGAAAAGATCAAATAACTTTTCATTTAAAGTATTTTTTTTATCCGGCCTGAACTAGTTACTTTGATACTTTGAAAAAAAATGGATCTTCCTTCATATAATAGTCACTTTTAGACGCTCAAATTTATGTCAGCTAAAATTTCGCCCTTGTTCTTTATGACTCAGTTTCTTTTGAAGAAGTTGTTTGTTATTTGATGGAAATCCTTTGCGGTTAACATAGACGTATAAAAATAGGAGGACTCCGCGCTACGTATATCGAAAGTGAAGCACCGTACCGATCTATGTGTTCGTGATTTGAGTACCTACCTGCAAAGACGTCGTCGCTCGTGTACCGTAATGGCGGCCGGTCGGCATATTAATTGTATGGGGAATGCCACCCCTAATTATGTTTATCGTAATTTCACTACACCATTATTAAGCGGTGCAAAGAATATAACTTCTTTCCAATTTTCATCGAAATAGTCTCCCGAGTAAAATGGCTGTATGACATTCGGACGCATTGCATTTTTTATAACGTATTTTGGATAGAAAGTTTACAATCGGCATGAAACTGATGTCTATGAGAATTGATTTACAATATTAAGAAATAAGTATTTGGAATAGCTGCCGGCGGTTTCCGTACGATGTCTATGAGAATTGATTTACAATATTAAGAAATAAGTATTTGGAATAGCTGCCGGCGGTTTCCGTACGATGACTAAGCTATCTATCTATCTATCTATGTATCTTTCTAAATATGTATATAAAAATCAATTGCTGTTCGTTTGTCTCGCTAAAACTCGAGAACGGCGGGGCCGATTTAGCTGATTTTGGTTTTGAAGTGGTTGCCGTAGTCCAGGGAAGGTTTAAACGGTGAGAAAAATTGGAAAGTTGCCGGGTAAAATGGAAAATTCGGGAAAACTCAAAGTGGATTTATGAAAGATTTATGTGGAGTGGAAATTGGGACAGGACAACGTCTGTCGGGTCAGCTTATACTTAAATAATAATAACCCGCTCTGACTTTGCATGGAATATGGATGCAGCGGAAAAGTATAATCAGGATGTTTTGTGCGTACAATGCGTTTCAACTAAAAACAGGAATGACCTTGCGCCATGTTGTGAAGATTTGGCAAAACAGCATCTCGTTTACACATTTTCAAAGTCAGTGACATATTTTAACAAAAACAAATTCCAAAAATAGAAATAAAATGGATAAGGATCAGTTGACAGCTAGAGGTCACTGACGTTCCTATTCTTAATTGAATCGTATTGTACAAAACTTTTTCAATAACAATGATAACCATTCTAAAATTTTGTGCTTTAGAAGAAGTGAGCGGACAAAATAAAAAAATGGACAGTGACTTTGTTCTATAATACAGGGTGTAAGGGACAGCCCTCCGCAAACTAACAGGGTGCATTCAGCTCATTATTTTGAATCACATTCCACCGGAAAATTTCTCAGGAAAATTTTAATTTTTTAAATATTTTTTTCAGTAACATTTTCTTTATTTCAATGTAAAATTACATTGTGTTCGCAGCACTCCATTTATGTAAAAAAAACCAGCAATGGATGTTGAAATACTCTAACGAACGACGCGTGAAATCAGCTGTCCACCTTCTACTTAGATACAGAGTTCATCGAACTCACCGCATATCCAATTACCTACCCCTCCCAGCCAGTAACAGACGCTCCGATTTGTGCACAAACACAAACAAATCGGGTTTTTTTGATTCCCATAACGTTCCTGAAATAATTTCATGTACGGGTCATCTTAGCATGATATACTGAATTCACCCCATCAGTGTGCGGAGGGCTGTCCCTTACATCCTGTATGTAGTGATACTGAATAGTCAAGCTTGTTTAAGTGAGTAAGAGATACTGAAATATTCAACTATTGTTTGCGATGCAGATTAAAAAATCATAGACATTGTTACTATGGTCGGACTCAATGACATTGAACCTGTAGCGTTGCCAAGATTACAGTGTGAAGTGTGGAAGTGAGACACATTATATAGGGTGACTGGTAATTAGTGACCGATACCTAAACACATGATTGTGCTCATGATAATAAACAACTTTTACTAAAAAAATCAGCTGCTCCCTACATTTTGACGAGTTATGCGAACATGAATGTAGGGAGCAGCTGATTTTTTTTCGCGAGTCCAGGTTTGGTCCCATAGTAAAAGTTGTTTGTAAACCCTTGGACCTAGAAAGCTGAAATTTTGCACAGAGGTTCCCTTTATAATGTAGACAAGGAATAAGGAAGAATTTCCCGGTAGCAGGTTCTCTTGGGATATTTTCCGACATACACGCGGGCGAAGCCGCGGGCAAAAGCTAGTTATGTTACAAAATTAGCATAAAAAATATAATTAAAAACTCGATTATGATTGTGAATGTAATTTGGTCAATCCCTAGCATCCGTGAGATGACACTGACAGCTCACTCCACGCAAGTTTTCACGGAATTTTTTTTACAGAATCGACCAGCTGAATACTACAACACCTCAAGAGGAACGATACAACAGTGCTCACATTAGCACCAGAAATGCAGTAAAAAGATGTTTTGAGTTGTGGAAGCAGAGGTTCCGCTGTTTAATAAGAGGCCTTTACTGCAACATTGAAACTGCAAAAAAAAAACTATCGCGGCATGTGCTGTATTGCACAACGATAAAGATTAAACGATAAAGAGTTATAAGTAATTATTAATAATGCATTTAAATTTATTTTTTAAATTTTTAATTTTTGACATCTGTAATTTTTTGTGACTATTGGGATTTTTCTTTTAATTAATGACATTTTTGGCAATGCTACTATACAATAGATAAGTTTTTTAATAATAAAGAGTTATAATAATGAGATATATTAATGCTGCAAAAAAAAAAATATGACATTGTAATTTTTAATGAATATTGGTGTTTCTTTTTATTAATGATTGAATTATCTTTAGCAGATTTACTTTGCATATTATTATATTTGTATGTCTTAAGACAAAACATAGCGTACTATTTTATGTGTAAGACCTAATTGTATACCTACCTATGTTTCACAAATAAAGATTATGATTATGATTATGATTGCCATAGATATGAAGGAAGATGTGTTTCATCACATCTGAAGCAGGAGTTTTACCAGTGGAAAACAACGTACAGACGCCAGCAGGCCAAGCCACCCGGAACTGTCAAATTTTCCCAATCAACTTTGAACCTAATGCTTTAGCGATAAAGATGAAAATCTATTAAAGAAATTTGACAGATTATAGTAGCTTGATGTGCTGGCGTCTGTACAGTAGTACCCAAGTGATATGGCTTATCGATGTACCTGCGCAGAAGATGAAATTTCAAAGCGCGGGAAATGCTATTGACCAATCGGCACGCTCCACGCTTTTTCCTGTACCGCTATTGGTCGGTAGCTGCCGCCATGTTAGCACGGCTTGACAGCCGCCATACTTGCGAGTGAGACGGAACTAACAGCTGCAGTGTATTATGAACCTTACAGTAGTGATCTAAGGTTGATTGTATGTTTAAGTATTCTCGTTAATCTTCGGCGCCATACTTTCTTTTCTGTGCGAACGAAGATTCACGACGCGCCTTATTAGTTGAGTACTACTGTACGTGGAAATATTAGAAGACGGCAATAGGGTATTATAAGGAAATTGTTCACGTCTCTAACTAATTTGAACTGGCTTAATTGTCCGTAAAGGCTCCTTGCTCTTGCCCATGGTACGGGATATCTATCAGTTCTTTTATTAGTTTTTGAAAAGTGTATCAATTAGATTCTATAGTGCTAATAAGCAACTAAAAAACCGGTCAAGAGCGAGTCGGACTCGCGCACCGAGGGTTCCGTTCTGATTTCTGAAAAAGTGTGCTACTTAGAGACATCGTTTTATTTTTCCTGTAATCTTTACATAAACTTCTATCACATAGAATAATTTCAGATTTTTCGCTTTGCAATTTTCGGAGATAAGGAGGGGGAACGGTATTTTTTTTTAAATTTTACATCAAAAGTCGAAAACTATGCGACCTAAAAAAAATAAAAAATAGTTTGAGAATGTACAAACAGCGCTCTTTCATATGATACCCCACATGCCATAGTAGCCCCACTTTAAATTTTTAAGACCCCCTTTCAGTCCCAGTTGCAAATATTTGCAAAATAGTTGGGTCAACGTCATCTAAAACTATTCTAAATTTCAAGTTGATAGCATTAGTAGTTCTTGAGATATCCAGCTGTGACAGACAGACAGACTGAGTCACACCATAAGGGTTCCTTTTTTACCATTTTGGTACGGAACCCTAAAAAACACAAATATTTTACTCAATCGACCTCAGTACCATAAAAATCATGTGTTTAGCTTAAATTTAATAAATTAAAGACGGATTTCGAGGCGTAAAGGATTACTGCAGGATTGAAGTGGGTAAGTGCTCCAAGTACTTTATTTTTCGACGGCCCCCACGTATACTATCGAAATTGCAAAAAAGCCATTTTCGTTTTATTGCACTAATAGCAAGTAGAGATAAAGATGTACAATTCTATATAAAAATTATGTACCAATTTTTATACCCTCAACTATTTTTCAATCGAACAAAATCGAAAATACGTAAAAATCAACCAGTTCAGTTTCAGTACGTAATCGTACTAAAACATCGACCTTAAAATCGCTCTCCTGTAAAGTAGAGGTTTTGCAGTTTCAATACTTTACGTGGGGGGCGTCGTTTTGTTTGTTGCTTCCACAGGTACGTCTCGGTAATGGTTTGTTATTGTTTCGTGTGATGACTCATTGTATTAAGAATCTTGTTATATTCTTGTTTTAATTAGTTAAATGTTATTATTTATATGAATAGTGTATTAATTGGTAAAAAAATTAAGATATACTTCAAAACTTCTACGTATACGATAAAATTAGGAAAAAATAGTTAGTCCGGGCTCCAAACGGCGCGCGCAACAACAATGTTGTCTCACCAAAGTCGGATGGTTGTAAATACTAAATATTGTACTACGCTATGTGGTTTGGTTTTTTTTATGTTAAGAATATTCACACCATGCATTTTAAACCGTAAAGCATATAGGTCATCGCTTGTTTTTTTTAACTACAACCATTTATTTGAAATCGTAGTATAATATTCTATAAGTTCATATTTATCATTTAATTGCATATATTTAAACTACTTCCATTCAAATACAACAAACCTATTAATAGAGTTAAGTTAAACAGCTCTCCAATGATTATAAACACTCGACGATCCTTCTAAGAAACAAAGCCATAAATCTCGTTTGTTTACGAGACGCGGCGGCAGACCGCCCGGCGCGTCGCGATGACGTAATCGGCCAAACCAGATTAGTTTGGGGTTTTTCCGCGCGCCGCCGCCGCGCATCTCAACATCATAATAATCCTAAGCGTAATAACAGAAAGTTTTCTTTTCTGAGCTTATGGAATGTTGCAATAGAATGATATCATGGTGAACGAATAATGTTTGCATTAATCTGTGGTTGATATTAAGACAATGGTTCAAATGACGGTACTTACTAAGAAGACCACGGTTTTTTAAAGTTTTGTAATACGGACAAAGAACATCGGCCTTTCTATAGAAGCTGGACCTGAGTTTTATTTTCAGTGTACAGAAGCAAATCGGTGTCCGGAAATCAAAAGCACAGAATAATCGTCACAAGCGGTACCTAGTTATCAGTCTGTAAAACAATGCCAAGGTCAAACAACAGAAGGAAATCCAAAACAGTACAGTACGTATCACAATATTCACACTAACAACAACAACACAACAATGCGAGATCGCCGGGTGCAAAGACTACACAATACAGTAAATTAGTGTCAAATTGACACCCGTTGTAATTGACAGTATTGACACTGTCAATCCATGGCGCGCGTCGATGACATATTATGACGTTCCGTTGTACACAATTGAACAAAATGCTGATACTTACTATGAACCCACATAATTATTTTTATGACAAGAATCCAATACATAATAAAAACAGCACTAGTTGGTTTGATACACAAGTATATAGAATTGAATTACATCTAATAACTATTCAGAAAAACGTGAATAATTATAATCTTTGAGTACTAAATCATTTCTTAAGCAAAATGAATCGTCAAAGGTGCGTTCTGAACATGTTATTCTAAATAATTTGCAAATTATGCTATTAAAAAAAATGTGTTTGTGCTTTTTTTTCTGGCGACTTAAATATCTATTTCTTATGTTTTTTAAGACCTTAAAAAATACTAGATTTTTTTTCATATATATGGCATATCTGTACACCACCGCCTCGTAGTCAGGTACGATTTGGGCGTCCTTCTTTAGACCATGGTTCTGCAGATAAGGTTTATTTAGTTTTTTGTAATAAGACGGTTTAGGAAACGCGGACCATTTCCTATAAGGGAGCCACGGGCCTGTTTGCTCAGTTACGTACCTATAGAATATAGATTAATAGCCTGAATGGAGGCTGAGGAGACCATTGCGCATGTGCTCTTTGAATGCATAGGCGTCACCCAGATTAGAACAGAAACTCTTGGAATACCCCGATCTTTCACAGATGTTCTTAATAGACCCAGAGATTTGATTAACTTCTGGAGGGAGGTGGGCTGGTTGGAATAACCCCCGAAGGCCGCCATGGCTCACGCACAATGGTCCACATAAATCAAATCAAATCAAAAATCATTTATTTCAATCCATCGATCATAAAATAAATTCAAATTAAGTAATAAATATAAATAAAATTAAAATTTGTAAAATTAAATCAAAATAAAATTAAATCAAATCAAAATAATTAATTTAAATTAAAAAAAAAGATAAAGGACTAAGTGCGGAAACCAAATCCTTAACATAGAACATAGATATAGATTAATAAATAACTAATACTTACTTATCGTCTCCCTGGCTTTTCCCTTCTTCTTAGATACTACTTGTTCTTCTTTCACTTCAGTTTTAAACTCCATTAAAGGTACATCATCTTCTGAATCTGACTCATATTCCTGTAGTGGTATATCTGCTAAATCTAGACAGCTATTGTCTAACTTGTCCGGTTCTAGCTCTGTAAGTAAACAACAACAGTCAAGAGATTTTCTCTTTTATTACCCGACTGCGGCGAAGCCCAAAAGGAGTGTTATGTGTTTGACCTGTATTTATGTATGTCCGTTCCTTTGTTCCCTCGTAACTCCTAAACGAATGAACGGATTTGGATAAATTGAACGTCTTTAGATTGTCTGTCTTGGTGGCGCGAGTGTCACTGGCTACACTAACATGAAAAATAAAGTAAAATGGCAGATTTGGGGTGACTTATTGTGGAGTACGATTTTTTTTTGTCTTCTAATACCATCGAGTGGGGTACCAAAATGAAGGGTTTTTACAGGTGATTACAAAAATATATACAACTTATATGTTTAAAAGTAATTCGAAGTGACAAATCGTATTTTGATAAAAAAAAAAAATTGCTTTGAGCAGAGTTAGGACCTCGAAGGCTTGGCTATTTGTGCACTCCTCACGGCCAAAACTCCTTGCAAGAACTAAATCGTCTGCGCAATCTTTCACATTTGTAAACTAATAAGCTGGAAATAAAAAAGCAATTAAAAAAAACTAAAAACCCGACTGCAGTAAAAAACTAAAACTGAAAAGCTAAAAACAAGCCCATTTTAAATTTAATAAAAGTTGGAAGCAGGCTGGACAAATTCCATTTTTATATTTTCAAACTCAAACGGGTCCCGCCGGCTTCCAACTTTTATTAAATTTAAAATGGGCTTTTTAGCTTTTTAGTTTTAGTTTTTTACTGCAGTCGGGTTTTTTAGTTTTTTTTTAATTACTTTTTTTTATCAACTAAATTGTTGATAAAAAAAATTAACCCCTGCTTCATCATTTCAGCCGAAAGACGTGCACTGCCGGACATAGGCCTCCCTCGAGCAACGTCACTTCGACCGGCTCTGTGCTTATCGGCCATCTATTCCGCATGCAATGTGCCCTGACCACTGCCACTTAAGTTTGGCAATTCCTCGGGCCATGTTGGTTACCTTGGTTCTCCTGCGGATCTCTTCATTTCTGATTCGATCACGTAGGGAAACTCCTAGCCTAGCCTTCCCCATTGCTCTTTGGGTGACTTTTGGGTCAAAACCAAAATTTTGTACAATTTCATAACAATTTCATGTCCACCGACTTTTCCTTATTCCTCAAAAAATTCTGTAATGGTAATGCTATTTTAAAAAATGGATTTCTTAGCGGAATACTACCTTAAATTCATATTTAATTTATTAGGTGGTGGTTCAGTTATACTTTACGAAATATTATGAAAATAATAAAACGGAATGGAAAATACCATATTATTCTCCCTCAAAAAACCTGTGTCCAACTATCGATTTCAATGTTTGAAACCGCAAAAACTTCGAAAAGGGTTTTATTTATTCAACATAACGAAGTGTGCGTAAATCACTCAATATCTAGGCAACTTATATGTACTAACAATTATATGTAATAATTAAAAAAAAATAAAAACAATGCGTCTCAAAAAGAGTTCATTTATGTTATTCCTTTATGTAACGCGTTATTTTCCAATAAAATACTTTTTTTTAAACTTACTACTGGGAACATTGACGGAAATGTCACGCCATTTACACCACCAATTTCTGCGCCGCAGTCATAATCTTGTGTCATGAAAGTCGAAAGGTGTTGTGCGTGTGGAGTGACAAATAAACATTTAGTGGTTTCTCTTGAAAATTCATAAAAAAATAACATGTAAGTATGTTTGATCTTAATCTTATTATCTGAAAACTATTTTGTTTGTGCTATTCAGTAGCTTAGGAGCTGTAATCATTAAGTGAATAGTGTGTCTTGAATTGAAATGAAACACTTCAAAAACATCGTCCATGTTTCCTTTATGTTACATTTTTATGTTACGTTATTTAAAAATTGCATTAAGGTGTATTCACAAACACAGGCATGTACTTTTTGTAAGAACGGTTAATAAATATTTTTATCTTTACAATATGTTTGGTTACCGGTTACCGATACTAACAACATTTATTTTATAATACTTAATGCATTTATTTTAAGAAAACCTCTGGCAAAGTGGCAACTAATGAAAACTTAGTGAAAATTAACTAAATAGGTACCTTTAAATTAAGGAGGATGCGCAGTGGTAGCCCACGAAATTTTTTTTTTTTGGGTTTTTTGCAATTTGCAGGTCCGTGTCAGGTTGTGATCAAAATATGATACGCGGCAATAAAACATAATTATGTATTTACATAATTTTAACCATAAAAATCATCAATACATCTCTCTAAGTTAGATTTCGTGCAGATTCGTTAGATTTCGTTCGTTCGAGGAATCTGCACGGAATCAGTTAAGTTAATTAAGTAAAATTTGATTTTTATATAAAGATTTATATTCCCTACCTTTTGATATCATTTTGTAGACTGACTCAAATACTTTTGGTTAAACATAATTTCACATGCAAAATTCAAGGGTTGTTTTTGCGAAAAAGTAAAAAATGTAAAAAAAAAAAGTTTTTTTTTGTGTAAAGTTTCGTGTTTTTGTATGTTTTTTGACTACTTTTTTATTTTATTTAGTTTTTCCATAGCCTCAACGTCTACCTTTACAATTAAGTCATTTGGACGTCTGTAGGTTTTTTAGATTCAAAGATATTAGCATTTTATTGCACATTCCCTAATGCAGCCGTTAAAAATGTCCGCCATTAGCGGGGTGTTGGGTTAGGATTTTATATAAAATTAGATTTGTCGATAAAAAATAGTATATAATATGCCCTTTTAGTATCGGTAACCGTAACCAAACACATTGTAAGTATATAAAACAAATTCGATTCAGTTTCACATTTATAACTTAAGAACCGCTGGACCGATTGGATTTGTCTTGTTCGTCGGGTCAGCTAGTTTATCAGAAATATCGGATTTATCGAAACCTGCTAAACTCAAAGTGTTTGGTTTAATATGCCTTTATCGGTTGCAGAAAGGCAGAAAATGTATCTAGAGCGGCTAAAAAATAACGATCCCGAAAAATGGAATCGAATGCATGAGAAAAATTTTGACCAGAGCAAAAAATTCTACAAAAAAAAATATAGTAGAGCTATCAGACAAAGAGAAGGAGACCAGACGAAAGTACTGGAGGAATTAAAAAAAAATACTGACAACAAGCAAGAAGTAGAAAGTGTGAACCTCGAAAAAATACCAAAGAAAATATCAGAAGAAATACAGAAAATTAACCAAAGAAAATTAAAAGATTAATCGGTACTACCATCGGTAGCCCACATTGAAGTGACTACCTGTTATTTTAAAATTAAGATCACGTAAAAGCTTAGACCAAAAACTTAAATGTTTTTTTAACAGCATTGTAGTTATTCTTTTAGGCGTCGAAGTGAGACTTTTGTTATGTCAATCTTTCAGATTGTTACATTTTTATCATGAATAAAAATAATTATAAAATACTTTACTGTTTTTCTCTTACATCATGAACACAGCCCTTATTTTCCTTTATGTTACTTTTATGTTATTGTGACATAAAAATAACACAAATGAAATGATCCAAAATTTTGGTTTTGACCCTTTTAGCCTTCTAATAGGGCCCATTGTGAGCGACCACGTTTCAGGGTTAGGTCATCACTGGCAACATGCACTGGTCAAAGACTTTCGTCTTGAGTCACTGCGGTATGTGAGACAAAAAGATATTGCGAAGTTTCCCGAACGCTGCCCAGCTGAGTCGGATTCAACAATTGACCTCTTTCTCAAAGGTGGACCTACTTAACGGGGCAGTATGTACAATCATGTATGTATAGTTGCTGTATTTCAGATATAATGTTGTTACCGGTAAATTGAATGAAATTTAGTTTCATTCAATTTAATGCTGTAGCAAAACTTTGAAGTATGTAGTTCAAACCATTTATGAACAACATAAAACAAATAGATTATATCTTTAATTGTTATTTTTATTCCTAAAAACATACCGTCACTTTGATGTTCCTCCTTTGGCTCAATAATATCATCTAGTCCCTCACAAACAGCTGGTAAATCTTCTTTGATAGCAATGCTTTCTGTTTGACATTCATCAACTATATTTATGTGCTCTATTGGAGATTTAATAAACCCGCTGCAAAACTTAACGTGGTTTTGGTTTATTAAAGAAATTGTCTGTAAAAAGATGATTATAGTATTAGTAAAACATTCTAGTGATCATATACCTTTCTTCTTTTACTAAAGTCAATCAAAAGAGCCCCACAAGTGAGGATACTTAAGTATGCCCAATGTGCTCTGGAGAGTCGGCCATGCTGCCAACCTGACTGACCACTGCACAAGCTATTGACGCATAGCTTGCGCTGACATGAGAGAGGACCGCTATCAAACTGCCACATACAAGTTTCATACAGAAGTTGTAGCAGTGTTATGTGGAGTATTTAACATGTAATAATTGTAAACACCTACATTTGACAAAAGCGTACATATCTACATACAACACTCAATGGTATGGTTGGAGTGACATCCAGACACAATAGCTGAGCTTGTATGAGCTTCAGAGGAATAACTTCCACATTATACTGAAATTATAAGAATAAATGGCTGTTGAAGAATATCTCACCTTAAAATCCTCATTCATCATCATCATCTGAGCGAACAGCTCTTCGGCTTCCAGACATTGTCTCAGTAATCGGTAGCATTGCTTTAGTTTAGCGCAGCAGAAGAAACAAGCGAGTATCGGTCTACTGTCTTCAGTTACAAACTGTAACAAAATTTGTCTTGCACTATTTTGTTTGATGAAGAAAATACTAGATACAGGGTGGAATTTTGTAATGCCACCTGAAGGGAAAGTACTCTTAATACTGTAGATAGAAGATTTTACTCAAAGGAAACATTCCTTTATTTTTGAATAGAAAGAAAACTGCATTCAAAGATGTTCGAAAATTCGCTTGCCACACCCGGGAATCGAACCGACTAAAATCTGTAAAAATGACACACTGTACTTTTATTGCATTGATCATTAGGATCAATTATAAGGATGAAATCTCTCTAACAAACTTAATAAATTAAATGATAGGAAAACCATGAAATCTTAAATTATTTTAATTACTTACAAAAAATTGTAAACTAAATAATTAGTTGCTCGAAATGGGCTCCATTTTCTTGGATACACAAATGTATTCTTCTAAAGAATTCATTCTGTCTTTCTTTATTCTTTTCTAACCTCTAATAACGTGTTGTGGTGAATATTATAAATCGTATTCTGAACTTCAACTTTTAACTCGTTTTCATTTGCAAGATTTAATGTAAATTAGATTTTTCACATATCCCCACAAAAAAAAATCTAAAGGGGTGAGATCTGGTGATCTCGCAGGCCATCTGATTGTGCCGTTATTACCAATCCAGGTATTAAAATGGTTATTAATGTAGGCAGTATAGTGATTCTGCTGTTATGCGCTAAAGAGCTTTAACTTGACTTATTGAATTTATAAGTCCAGATTTCATGGTTTTCCTTTCATTTAATTTATCAAGTTTGTTAGAGAGATTTCATTCTAACGATCGATGCAATAAAAGGACAGGTTGTAATTTTTACAGATTTTAGTCGGTTCGATTCCCGGGTGTGGCAAGCGAATTTTCGAAAATCTTTGAACGCAGTTTTCTTTTTATTCAAAAATAAAGGAATGTTTTCTTTGAGTAAAATTTTCTATCTACAGTGTTAAGAGTACTTACCCTTCAGGTGGCATTACAAAATTCCACCCTGTATATAATATCCTTAATGCTTTCGGTGCGCATCTTACAGAGAAGGAATGAGCATATTTCAGTCCAGGTTGGTCCACACTGTTTTCCTTCACCAATGTCAGTGTGTCCCTAAGACGACCCTCGGACCGAATGTTCATGTAAGTACAGTACCATCTCGCTAATCAGGCATTAATTCAGACCCAAGGTTGTTGAATTCGTGGAATATGGGAAAATAATGCAAAATATTGGGACACATGAGTACTTATTTATTTATTTATATAAGCACACCAACAGCACGGTCACTTACAATTGTTATTAAAATAACAAATAAAAATGGCATTTTAGTAACCATGCAAATAACAGGTATGCATGACTTTCACATATGAAACATTATGGAGAACATTAAAAAGTTTGTCTAGTAGAACTAAATGTAAACATACCAATTTGAAACTATATTGACATGCAGTCTTCGCACTGTTTAAATAGTGAACGTCTGTATGAAGCAAAACTCATGGAGAAAACATCAATAGGGTAATCTGTTAAGTTGGACCTTTCGTTATATTGCCTTGTCATACGTGTTAGTGGACTATTAAATGTGGTATTAAAGGTGGATGTAGACAATTCATAAATACGATGATGACGCTTACTACATTGGTTAGACCTGAAGTTGAAATAGTTTACCAATTCTGCATCTATAGAACCGTTTATTATTTTATAAAGTATAAGTAAGTCAGAATGGTTACGTCTTTCTTTTAAGCTAATCATCTTGAAGTGCTTCAACCTGTCATTGAAATCAGGTATAGCTTTTCGGATCCCATTCTTCATAAATAAATACCTAACAAAATGGGCCTGAACAGATTCAACACTATTAGTAAAAGTTGAATAATAGCAGACCAAATAGTGGAACAATATTCCAAGGAGCACCTTACTAGTGCGTTGTAAAGTAAAATAATGCTACTATAATTACGAAAGGGTTTAGACATACGGATAATAAAGCCAAGCATTATTTTAGCCTTACTCACTAAGCTATCTATATGATTGCCTATACTTCATAGGTCTTCTAATTGATGTGGTGCACAGGAGCACGCCCAACATTGCATTCCTTCACGAGTTTACAAATGTTTTCAAACCTCTTTAAAATTTCCATCTCCTCACCCAAGGTCAAAGTTTTATGTTTACTCTTATTACTTGTACTAGCAGAAGCCATAATAATGATAGATTCAGCATATGAAACTGAATTATCAGCGAAAATCAATCTAAATCAATGTCGTGTTTACAGTTTAGGCGCGCCCACAAGAAACTGACCTAGCAATACCAATAATGCAAACTAATGCTGTGCCGGGTTGGAAGTGCCGGATTACCGAGATTGTACTGTACCTAGGTAGTACGAATCTTCGCGTAGGAGAGGCCTTTAAGACATTTACACAATTCTTAATAAAAATATCAACTTACTGGAATATCTGTCAGCTTCTCATATAGTTGGTGCAAGTTCCTGTTGATCACTATATGCATGCGAACATTTTCTGCTAAACATATCCTACACATTGGCAATTTTTCCATCTTATAGCTCTTAGGTTATTTTGTTCAACTTTAACTGTTTATATTTTGAATACGACTTCTTCTGCTAGAAGATTGATGATTTAAAGAGGATTTAAAGATGACTTTATCTCTCGTAGCATTCATAGGAATTAGTTAACAAGTCCCATATCACCATCTACTTCACAAACTACGTATAACACACAGAGTACCCTATAATACTGGTACAACCTCAGAATAACGACTAAAGCATAGAAGGAAGGCTAAAAACAGAATTCTGTAACTACCTTTATTCCCGTTCTATTATTAGGTACGTTAAAGGTACGATAAAGGATGTGGGAAAGAGATGAAATGATGAATGTTTTACTCTTTGTTTTACTTTCTTGGCATGGTCACAAGATCAATTGTCATTTGGTGAAAAAAGTTAAAGTATGACGCGGCCAAATTTGATAGTACTTTGTTTCAATGTCTGACAGTTCGTTCATTGAACTACCTGACTTATTCGCGTGTTCATTGTTTACGTGTTAGTCGTAATCTTCCATGGTTTTGCGATGTTTTAATAATATTTCTACTGTTAGATTGCATGAATTCTTTGTTTAACTACAAACAGTGAGTGTGTGGACGCTGTGGAGCAATTTCTTGTGTGGTTGGGGGCTGCCAGTCCCATTCATAGCGAAAATAAAATGAACAATAAATATTGACCTTTCATCGGTAAGTTTTTGCTTAATTTCTTGTTGCATATGATCTGATAAACGAATATAAATACATAACAAATATTGCTGTGTCACTATATAGCTGAAACCAGTCGTAATATTTATTCCAATAGAAGTTATTAGCGAATATTCGGAAATTGTTTTGGGGTTATCTTGATCAGCCATAGTGACGGAAATAATGTTGTCGATACTTTTCTTTTACAGATTTCCTAGACGATGTGAAAAAAAAATGGATAAATTGTATTGGTAGACGAAATTGGACTCAGCCACATAATATGCTCCAAGCATTTAAAAAAAAAAAACATCCAGTATTATGATATAATTAAGGTATTTTATTGGCAATAAATAGTATCCCGTTCAAATTAAAACTTGATTTATTACATTACAGGAAATACTTATGGAAGTCTGCGAAGAAGGACATAGCGCAGTACTGCAAATTAAAAGAACCGCTCACCATCAACAGCAATCTAACATGAAGACAGGTATAACATTTCAGAAATATGTTCACTTGATATATGCGATACAATGATATTATATTAAAAATATCATTGATGCGATATTATTCTTCTAATTATCCCAGTCGGAAATATAATCGTGTGCAAATTTATTTATTTATTTTTAATAAAAAATACGTAATTGTAGGATCCCGTAGCAATGGAAGTTGAAACAGGACCTAGTACATCGGTACAGATTAATGAATCGCCACTGATATTGACATCTCGTGAAATCATCTCACATCAGTCAGGTAAGACATACAAATAAAACTATATAACTAAATAAAAATGATGATAAAAAATCTTACATAAATTTTATTGAGAACTGTTCGTTTTAGGAATCCTTGACACAGATGACAATAACAAATTCAGAAATAATTGGATTCCATCCCGATTCAAGAAGACTGCGCTTTTGGCGAGTTCCTGGTCGCCAGAGCCGACTCCAGAATCCTTAGGAAGTTCATCCGTATTATGGTGTGGGCTGGAATTCGCGTAACAGATTATTAAAGTTGCTAGGCATTTTATTTTTTTATTTAAAATATTATCTGGTCGTTATTTATTTTTTTATGTGCGAAAAGTTTTTGTCGCTTTGGTACCATTTTGAATTTTCATAATAAATTTTATTTTTTCACTAACAACAATTTTATTTAATGAAATAATTCAAATCTCTATTAAATTACGCTTCACTGATTTAAAATAATATGTTACATAATTAAAAAGTATTAAAATAAAAATTATTAGGTACTTTGAATACCCTTGTTCCCTAGATTTTGTTGAGTAGTCTATGATGTAAAATTCAAAAAATTATGAGAAAGTAAGTTGCTAAAAACATTTGCAAAACCGAATGTCTCCCACTTGTTTTCAATAAACTCATCAGTTATTATGGCAATTAAATACATTCTGGTTTAGCCGGGTCAGATTTAATACATGAAGAGCTGTCGGGAACCAAGGAAGACTATTTAGTTCATACTTTAAGTATTGTTTCATTTTGAACGAATATATTAAGTATTGGGATCATAAGGATGCCTAGTTAATTCAAAATTTTAGGTACGCACGGCTACAGATCAAGCTATACATTTCCAGTATAAGCTGATCTCGCATTGTATTTCCTTACAATGAGCGGTCAGTGTAAACTAGAAATGTATAGCTTGATGTGTAGCCGTGTGTACCTATATTATTCTTGGCAGTATAAGAAAGAATGTCATTGTAAATTCTATCGACGTTGAAATTGAGTGGGTACATCACTAGTCAGAATAAAATTAATGACAACCTACAAAATTTCGAAACGTCTTCTGTATACGTGTCCTTCTTTTACATCATAGCGGCTCCATAAGTCAAAATGAAACAAATATATTGAGTTCAGTTGCTATTTAAATACTACTTCTATGCTTGTTGTTCTTCTGAGGGTACAACACCCACAAAAGCACAAAAGCTATGATTAAATCACAGACTACTTAGGGATACTACGTAGATTAAATAATGAAATCTACTGAGAGTTTGAGAGTCAATGAGCCATCAATGAGCACCACACAGACATACGTAGTATCCCTAAGTAGATACGTAGTATCCCTAAGTAGTCTGTGCTAAGTAGTCTGTGACACAGACAGACCGTCGTCGTCACAGACTGCCCCAAAGAGTAAAGTAAGCTATAAGTAAAAGTACTCTGTGTCACAGACAGACTGACAGTACTGACACTGACTGACAGGAATGAGGAAAGCTAGGAAAGCTACCATTCTTTTCCTTAGTCTGAGACCATACCATCTACTATTCCAATTCCAATTTTATATGAGTGGCTCCATCGTTTTAACGATGATTCTGCCAATGTCAAGGTTGAAGGAAACAAATAGTATTCGCGGAGGTTGATCGGTTATACAGCCTATATTACGGTTTACTTAAAACTGGATCTGTTTGAGTAGCCTGTAACACAATATATTTGTTAATAAGAATAAGTAGACAACACAAACAACACAAAGCACAATAAGCAGACAACACAAATTACCTAACTTAACTATGGAACTGACGACGAATTAATCACTAAGAATTACTATGTTAAAGCTTGATGTTATTTAATATAATAAATTTTTGGAGAGTTTTAATTAATGGGGAATCAACAAGTGTTAAGAGGAATGGAATATTAATAGGTCTGGGGAAATTAGGGGGGAGTATATCATACAGAGGGACTGCAAGATTACGACAAGAAAAAAATATGTGCTCAAGTGTACCCTCTTCCATACCACACTCGCAAAGGGAATTATTCCGAATGCGAAGTTTAGCCAAAAACACTGGGGAGCAAACATGTCCTAGTCTGAGACGTATAATGATGGATGTAATTAATTTATTGGATTTCTTATTTTTGACAAACCAGGGTTTAACTGGAATGTTGGGTTGAATACTGCCATAATATTTGCCTTTAATTACCCTAGATCTTTGATACAGATCATCCCAAGACTTCATGAGACGTGGTTTAGCTAGGCAGCGGACGTCCCGAGCCGGTATGTTACGGAAAGATGAACAACCTGTCTGGATAGACTGCTTAGCATAGAAATCAGCTGCTTCATTACCTAATATGCCAGTATGTCCCGGAATCCAAGCCAAGACAGTTTCCAGGCCAGATTGAATTAACTTGTATAGGATTTCCTTAATTCTAAGAATAATTACAGAGTTATCTTTGCTGCGAAAGGGAATTTTCAATAAATCTTGGAGAGTGCTGAGAGAGTCTGTAAGAATCAAGGATTTATTAAAATGATGTTGATTGGCATCTATGTATTTTACTGCCTCTAATATTGCCAGGGATTCTCCTGTAAAAATGGAACACTCAGGCGGGCTCTTAAAACTTAATACGACATTAAACTTTGGAATAAATACGGCTGAACCTAAATGAGATCCATCCATTTTTGATGCGTCTGTGAATAATAAAATCCAATTTGCCCATTTTTTCTTGAGAATTTTATTAAATAGATTGTTGGGATCGGAACTCTGTTTATGAATACCAAAATCTAAAATCACTCTGGGTTGGTAAATCACTGAGTCAAAGGGAACCAGAATACAATCTACTATACAATGTCTACTTGACGACCTTGACGTTGACAGCTTGACATTGACAGATAAAGACAAGATTTTTTTGTTTGTTGTTATGTAATGACCTGGCTACAAAGGCTTTTAAGCTATGGTGAACAAAACTATTCGTTCACGGACAACACTAGTGGGTCTAGAGGGTTTGTCTATGTTTCATGAGAGAAAACCAGTGACTAGGATTTTCATCTTATTGTAAAATACTATATTTTTAATCGCGATTAAAAAGGTGTGGAATAAGATTAGTTGTCAAGAGCTAAAATTCACACAAAAACCTTGACTTCAAGTGCAAAAACAGTACTGTATTTTATTTTTTTCCTTTCCATATATCTCGAAAACGGTGAGTCCTATCGCAAAAATAATGAAAATTTGGCCCCCCTTTATAATATCCTTAAATCCCTAAACCTCAACACCAAAAAAAATTCACAAAAACACGTTGAAGCTGCCCTCTCCCTGCCCCACTCTAGCTCTAAAAAATATCTGACACGGTAACGGCAGCGATGTTGGATTGTCTGTAAACAAAATATGACAAGCCTTCTCACTTTTCATTGTGATTTCGTTAGTTCCAATTCAAGCCACCGGGTCAAATATACTACGAGCACTATACCACGCGGAGTCACGATTGTCAAACTCCATTTTAGTTGTGTCAGAATTGTTTCTAAAAGAGGTTTTTTTTTTGCAGAATAGATTCTCATAGCCAAAAGTAAGGAATTTTAGTGATAGTTTGGTTGGTTAGTTTAGTTCCGTGTACAATAGAATCGGCACCACTGACCTACAAATTGCAAAAAACGTAAGAAAATTTGAATTTCG
Organism: Cosmia trapezina; assembly: GCA_905163495.3. NCBI lineage: Eukaryota > Metazoa > Arthropoda > Insecta > Lepidoptera > Noctuidae > Cosmia > Cosmia trapezina. Next base: position 1,884,368 of record LR991046.1, on the reverse strand, counting down.
CGGACTACCTTAGTGCATCCTCCTTATGCGAAGTTAAAAATAGCGTTCTATATGTATAATACTTAAACACGAACTCCTTAAAAGCCTAGTGGCCTGACATTAAATTCCCAAAAAAACCTGTTTCTATCCTTACCGATCAAATTGTCAATGTCAATCTGTCAAGTGTCACTGTCAAGCCGCTTTTTTCGTTTTGGAGTTTTTGGATTTGGACAACAAATTGATTTGGTTTAATTAATTGGTCTGTGTTCTGTAAGAATTAGATCGACGCATAAGAAAAATATAATATCGGGTCGACGAAAGTTGATCTAAATACATCTAATATCAAAGTTGGAGTTAAAAAATGGAAAAACTGCTAATGTGTAGGATATGTTTAGCGAAGAATATCCGCATGTATGTAGTGGTCAATAGCAACTTACATAATCTTTATGAGAAGCTGACTGATATTCCAGTAAGTTGATATTTTTAATAAGAATTAAGTAAATTACCTATTAGGTTTTAAATGCCTCTCCTACACGAAGATTTAATGCTCCAGTGCTTCTGTAAAACAGCATGTGGAAACTGGACTTTGGATAAATATGTAGTATTAAAATAGCCAATCTGCCTTTTGAGGAGATCAATGCTCATGCCACCAGCTGTTGGCTTGAACATTATTACTGTATAGAATAAAGTAAAAACTCCATAAAAACAAAATAGTGTAAGACAAGTTTTGTTGCAGTTTGTAACTGAAGACAGTAGACCAATACTTGCTTGTTTCTTCTGCTGCGCTAAACTAAAGCAATGCTACCGGTTACTGAGACAATGTCTGGAAGCCGAAGAGCTGTTCGCTCAGATGATGAACGAGGATTATGAGGTGAGGTATTCTTCAACAGCCATTTATTCTCATAATTTCTAATTTCAGTATAATGTTATTATTATTTGGAGAGACACACTAGCAGCTAATTAGCTGACGCGTGTGTATCAAATAGCTTGTCAGCTCTTAAGGCAGCATATTTACACCTAGAACAAAATTTTAATTAATTTATTTATTTTTTGTTTACCAGCACCTTTTCCTAATACTATCTAAATCTACACTATCTAATCTAAATCTTTTTACAGTCCAATTCTTTAATAAACCAAAACCACTTCGAGTGTTTCAGTGGGTTTATTATATCTCCAACATTGCACTTAAGTATAGATGAATGTCAAACAGAAAGCATTGCTATCAAAGAAGAATTACCAGCTGTTTGTGAGGGACTAGATGATATTATTGAGCCAAAGGAGGAACATCAAAGTGATGGTATGTTTTTATGAACAAAAATAACAGTTAAAGATGTAGCGTCGGCCTATTTCGTTAACCTGACGAGTAAAGCTGGCTATACAACGTGTAACGTTAAATGCGCAAAACCTCTTAAGGGGTCATTGTACTCATCATTATGAACAACTTTTACTATGGGACCAAACCTGAAATCGCGAAAAAAAAATCAGCTGTTCAGTACATTTATGTTCGCACAATTCGTCAAAATGTACTGAACAGCTGATTTTTTTTTCGCGATTTCAGGTTTGTTCCCATAGTAAAAGTTGTTCATAATGATGAGTACAATGACGCCTTAAGAGGTTTTGCGCATTTAACGTTACACGTTGTATATTGTTTTCCTAATTTTCCTGATATTATGTGTGTACAATATGCTATTAGTAATGAGTTTAAAATAACGTGGAAACTTATTAGAATCAACGGGAGATGATAGTTATGAAAATGTTGGTGTAAAGTGAAAAAATTGGGTTCGTTGAATTATGACTTCAATTTTCAACTGTAAATTAAAAACCTAAAGAGGTGATTTAATGGTTCCTAAATAGGCTTTAAAAATGCGTCAGATTCTCAGCTTTCATAATCATTTAAAAAAAAGTGGTACTTAAAGAGGCTACTTTGGCTAAAATCGACCTTCAAAGACCTTAAAATTAGCCATAAAATATATTTTGGTTAATTACTTTGTTAACTAACCAAAAATGACTACAGAAAAGCTAAGACTTAAAACTTATTATTTGAATAGTCTAATACGAGTGTAATACGAGGAACCTAATTTTTTATTTGGACGTCAATCTTCCGGCCAGCTGTTTATAAAACAAAGTTGGGTTTGTTCGAACACTTATAAACACAAGAAAGGCTGGGCCGATTTTCATGGTTTTTCATTTGTTGTATTTGTCTCCGTCCCGAATAGCAGAGTAACTATTAAAAACATTGGAAATTGACGAAAAAAAAAAACCCGTACAAAATGTCATTTACTTAATGATCATCCCGTCGATACGGTAAACTCTCCCCTTAAATTAAAGAACGTATTTAAATAAAGGTTTCGAATCTACAAGATTTATATCCACAATATTCGGATAATGGCGTCTTTTAGATTAAAAAAAATGTAGAATAATGTCAGTAATGAAAAAGGATTGACATACATAATGGTTGTCAAATATTTATGCGTGTGTTTAGAAATTTATTTTGTGTAAACTAAGTTTTTTTTCATCATTTTGACCTTTTTAACCGACTTCTGAAAAGTGGAGGAGGTTATCAATTCGGATGCTTGATTCGTTTCTGAAATATTAAGCTTTAAAGTGATAATTTTTGTTAGTCAAGTGTGTGTGTCCCTGCCAGCTTAACGGTGAGTTTTGAACGGATGCAAAAATTCACGGTAGTGGTACCTATACAGGGTGGAATCTTTCAGCGGGGCAGTAAGGGGAAATACCTTATCCGTTGCAGCTACGCGAAAATGGTCTTAGGAGACTATCCATATTGTTTTATGGAATTTTGATCCCCGTTCACAGATTTTCAAAAAAAATTACCTACAGCAAGAAAATAGCCATTTTACGCAAAAACATCTTTCTTTCATCTTTGGGACCAACCATCGTTGGAGTACTCAAAAAGTCACAAATTGCAAAAAACTTTTCCCGTACATTTTGTATGAAAATTTTACGCAAAAGCTTTTTTAGTGACGGTTGAGATCTTTTGTTTTTTGTGGGGCTGTACCTGAAAACAGGTTTATAAAAAGCAATACGATAGTGTTAAAGAACTTAGACTCACTAACTACAATTTTGTATGGAATTCATGTAAATAAATCGTCAGCAGCCACTAGGTCGGTACAGAAATGAATCAATTTATGTATTCGTCAAAATGGCGGTCACTTCGAGTACTTGATATCGTAGGGCAAGAAACAGCAAGATTTTAAATAAGAATAACATCATCAAGTTATGTTAGTTAATAATAAAAATAGAAAATTAATACGCCTTCTCTTTGATATGTGTAAAATTCTATTCTACGTGATCATTTCTAAATTCTATTCTACGTGATCATTAACTTTCGTCGCTGCCGTCTTAGAGAGTGGACGCACGCCAAATCCTAGTTTAAAATAATTAAAAGTGTGAAATAATTACGTACAGGACTTCGATTGTTAGTGCAAAGTGACTCATTGTGTTTGAGCGGAACAATGCCTCATACACCAACTCCATCGACAAAACCTGATGTTTCCAAAGCAAGTTCTAGGGAGATCAGTAATATTACAACCCGTACAAAACCCAAGAAACCAGATGGAGAATATTTTGAACATCAATTTGGTACATTTAAGGATGAAATCAAGTCCTTGCTCACGTCAATGTTCGAGTCCTGGAAAAATGATCAAGAATGTACTATGTCTAAAATAGTGCGCGAGATCACTGAAGTTAAAAGTCAACAAGAAACAATTAAGGAAGAAATACAGAATATAAACTGCGAAATAAAAAGTAAAAATACAGAAATGGAAAAGTCTCTGGATTTTGTGAGCAACAGATGCAGTGATCTGGACACAAAATTCAAAAACTTGGAACAGATGCGCCATGATTACATACTCCATATCCAAACCCTGGAAGATTCCATCGACGAACTACAGCGCATATCAAGACTATCATAATTCATAATTCATAATTCATAATTCATAATTCATTTATTAATTGTTTGTCACAGGTGAAAATAGTTCTTACAGTTGTCATTTTTGTATCACTGAAACATACCCATGGGGTGTACAATATTTATTACGCATGTCAATATTATTGTCTATGTTAAAAATAATTTTATAAAAATACAATTACCTACATTTTTTTAATGTTTGGTGGTTATTATCCACTGCATTGGTTGTTATAATCGACCTCGTTTTACATTAATTACTATACATAAGCATTATGGTCATTCAATTTACGTTTACATTAGGCAAAAAAAATAAATAAAATAAAAATAAGCATAACATGTCGATTTTTTTAGGATTTTTCTATCAAAGCTGGAAATTAAAAATCTACCGAAAACCACAGACGATAACAAGGACAGCATCGCAGCTATGGTGCTTAAGATGGCTCATACTGTAAACGTGAGTATGTCGCTGTCTGATGTACGAGACATCTATCGCCTTCCGATTAAAGGACCAAACATCGTCATAGCTGAAATGACATCTCCCATGCTAAAATCAAAATTTATCACAGCCGTGAGGAAATACAACACATCAAATAAGCAAAATCAACTAAATACCAAATGCCTGGGATCGATCAATGACCCACAGCCAATATATGTATCAGACAACTTGACGCCTAAATCTAGGAGGTTACATTTTCTAGCGAGAGACTTTGCGAAGTCTAACGAATATGAATTTTGTTGGGCAACCAATGGTAAAATCTATGTAAGGAAGGCAGTTGGTAGCAAGCAAATCCAAATAAAATCAGTTGAGCAACTGGCTTCTCTGAAAAATGTCCAATGACTGTATGTAGGATGGTGTCCTCATTTAAATAAGGTCTGTAAAACATGTTCTACTCTTAATGAGTCTCTTTATCATTGTTTCAATTTGTACAAAAATATCTTAAATGTAGGTACCTACTCGTAATAACAACTATTTATCTACTATGTGTTTTGAAAACATTATAACTTCTGTAAAAAACATAGACATAACAATCCACATAAATACACCATCTCATAGCTCAAGCATACATAAATTATTGCAACCAAAAAGTAACATTACTTACATAATAATAAACATCACATATACACAATTACCCACATACTATTCACAAAATACACAAACAATTCCAAACATACATTATCTAAAAATCATGATCTCGGGCCTGCATAATGTCCGATGCTTGGTTGTTATAGCCACTTTTAAGAAGGTAGGTTTACATCATAGAAGTACTCTAGAAATAATATTTAACCTTGTGTTATATTATACGGCACTAACTAATCAGACTTTAATTATTATAATCGTGCAAAAATGACGTGTACACAGCAAATAAATAGCGAACTAGATAACTACCGAGTGTCTAACTCCTTAATATGTGAAACTAGCAGTGCTGCTCAATATATAAATAAATCACGTAATAACTTAACTATGATCACGCAAAACATACGGAGTATAGGCAGAAATATCCCGCAGTTTGAGGTTTTTCTTGCAAATATCGGTGTGGAATTCGATATAATTATTATGACGGAGTGTTGGGCAAATAAAAATATTCTACCCCCACCCCTGCATGGCTATGTCAGCTAAGCGACTAAGGACTGTGCGACGCAAAACGAGGGTGTCGTTACCTACATACATTCAACGCTAACGCATGAAGTATACGAAACATCATTTACAGGTGCGAACTGTGTAGTCATAAAACTCGGAACTAAAGTAGCCATAATAGCGATATATAGATCTCCCTCAATTCAAAATATCGATAGTTTCCTTACCTCTTGTGATAATGTTTTAAAAACGCTATCGACATTTAATACCATAATTTTGACTGGTGACATAAACCTGAACATCGACCCTGACAATATGGATGCACGCTCGCACTTGTATCTCAATATGCTTGCCACGCACGGTCTTTTGCCGGGACATAGCCTTCCAACCCGAGACAAAACCTGCTTAGACCATATAAACATAAAAACCGAATGTAGTTCAAATATTGTAATAATAAAGTCATCCGTCACTGATCACTTTCCCGCATGTCTCACATTGGAATTACGCATTACCCGTAAAGTTTTAAATAAAACTCAAGAAAGGATAAATTATGTAAAAGTAACAGACGAAATAAGACACAGTCTTATTTCGTCTGTTACCTTTCAAATTGTAATACTCTTTACTCAATAAATAATGTTAATTCTGCGGTCCAATTTCTTGTAGACATAATAAATAACGCAATCAAAGCGAACAAAACCACCACCGAAGTTCCTCATCGTAAAAGAGTATTTAAGCCGTGGATTACTCCAGGCCTACTTCGATGCATAAGACATAGGGACAAACTGCATCTGCACCATAAAAAATACCCTAATAATAACATCCTAAAGACTACCTACTTCAGATATCGTAACTTTTGCAACGACATTCTGAACAAAGTCAGAGACACGCATGAAAAATCAGAATTAAGTAAACATACAAAAAACCCAAGGGAAACTTGGAAGCTAGTCAAGGAAATCGCAAACTTAAATTCGACACGTCAACCTAACCTAGACTTACTTAAACTAGAAGAAACACCGGAGGAGGCTGTAAACACTGTAAACAACTTTTTTGTCAAAGTAGGTGAAACCCTAGCAAGTAAAATAAGCGCTCCTAACGACATCCCAACGAATAGTAACGACCCACAAGTCTGTAACTCTCTAGTTTTGCTTGATACAGATGAGCAGGAAGTAGAGCAAATTATTTTAAACTTAAGAGAAGACTGCGCTAGAGGTTGGGATAATATACCTGTTAAGATTATTAAATTAGCTAGAGATGTTCTGGTCCCCGCTCTTGTTCATATTGCTAACTTATGCTTTAACTCGGGAACATTCCCCACACTACTTAAACTCTCTGTAGTCCATCCAATTTACAAGTCTGGTGACAGGGCCGGTGTCAGTAACTACAGGCCAATTTCTGTGCTTCCAATACTTTCTAAAATAATAGAAAAACTCATGAATAGTAGACTAATAAATTATCTAAATAAAAATAAATTAATTTCTCCAAACCAATACGGCTTTGTATCAGGGAAATCTACAGAGGACGCGGTAATAAAACTAACAGATCATATTGCAGGTAAACTAGACAGCAAAAATAAATGCATAGGAGTCTTCCTAGACCTCAAAAAAGCATTTGACACCGTCTCTGTCCCCAGGCTTGTGAAGAAGATGGAGAATATAGGGATTCGAGGAACCCCTCTTAAATTATTTACGGACTACGTTACTAACAGAACTCAGCTAGTTAAAATTGACAAATACGTAAGTGATAGTGTAAATATAGATTTTGGTGTACCACAGGGGAGTGTGCTCGGTCCTAGTTTATTTCTAATCTATATTAATGAGATATGTAATTTAAATCTACAAAATGGTCAAATAATAACTTATGCAGACGACACGGCGCGCCTCTTCCATGGAAAAACATGGTCAGAGGTTGCCGCCCTTGCAAATGCCGGGCTGAGAACAGTTCTAGGATACCTTAACCTAAACTTACTCACCCTTAACTTAGAAAAAACTAAGTACCTCATGTTCTCGATAAAGAAGCCTCCACAATCCGCTAATGAGCTGGTTGAAGTCCGACCACACACCTGCAGTCATAACAATATCAGTGAATGCAGATGTCTTCCCATTCAAAAAACAAACTGCATAAAGTATCTCGGAATACAAGTAGACGACCAGTTAAACTTCCACAATCACGTAAAAATACTAAGCTAATACTAAGGATTAGAAAGTTAATAACAGTTTTTAAGAAGTTACGCAGGGTGTGCGACCCGAAGCTGATGAAAATAATCTATCTATCATTATGCCAGTCAGTACTGGAATACTGTATCTCTGTATGGGGGAGTACACACAAGACTCATATATTAAACCTAGAAAGAGCACAGCGAGCAGTTCTAAAAGTTATACACAAAAAAAACTTTCAGTATCCAACAGAGCAACTATATAAGGATTGTATGGTTTTAACGGTACGACAACTTTATATCAGGAGGGTTCTGCTTATAACCCATAAAGGCTCAACGTATGACCCGGAAGGACTAAGGAACAAACGTAGGAAGGACCTAGTCTTTGACCTGAAACCGTGTAAAACGGACTTCTATAGGTGACAACCGTTCTACATGGGTCCATATCTTTATAATAAAATAAGTAAAAATACACAGTTATATAACCTACCGATAAAAAAACTAAAACTTACCTTAGACGACTTCCTTCTCTCTCTAAATTATGAAAATACAGAAAATATGCTAAAAAGTATAAAATAAAATAAAACACTAAGCCACTCAGGCCCATTCACAACACGCAAATACATATACATACGCGCACAAACACTCCTCTACACACACCCCACAATCATAAACACACACTCATACGAACATACACATCCACACTCACCCCTACACACACTGACACACACCCCACAATCATACACACACACTCCTACGAACATACATATCCACACTCACGCATGTCTATATTAATAATTTTAATTTCCTATTATTGTAATTTGTACTTACAGTATAATACTTGTTTTGCTCCGCACCGCACTTGTAATGGCAGCTCGAAACGGTGGAGACGGAAGTAACTGGTGCTTATAGCACAGGAATCCTCCTAGTTTAAGCCCAGTTACACTAGTTTTGTATCTTGCCATCTTAGTCTAATTACATAATAAATGTAATACTGTAAAGGTTTAAGTCTTGAACAAATAAATATTATTTTATTTTTATTTGTCTTTTATTTATTTTTTAACCGACTTCCAAAAGGAGGAGGTTCTCAATTCGTCGGAACCTGTATGTTCCCCGATTACTCGAAAATGGCTAGACCGATTTGGATTTTTCTTTTTTTGTTCGAAAGGGTATACGTCCCAAGTGGTCCCATGATCATCAAGTCAGGATCTGATGATGGGATCCCATGGAAATCGAGGGAAACCCTCAAATTTTATGGGCACACCTATATCGATTTCGGTATTTTTTATAGTTACTCGTGCATTTGCTCTCGGAAAGTACCATTCGGTGAACTGGAACTGATGATGAAGACCACAGAAGGCCATCGGAAATACTCAATTATATCTAAGTATATAACAGGTTAGGTTGCGATTCGATTACTTTAATATGGTTTATGCTCGTCAAAATAATGGTAATGGTGACTTCACCATGAGCTCCATTTCTCCTGGTTCTTACTAGGAGAACTCCTCAACAATTAACGTCCCTGCATCGGGAAAAGCAACATTTTGTAAAACGTGATGAGCAGTTGACATTGGGTTATTGTAACTTAGATAAATTACAAACTGAACCACTAAAAAGTGAAAAATAAAAACTTTTTTACAAAAACAAAAACCGACTTCCAAAGAAAAACACTACAAAGTGAAAAATAACTTTAATTTCGGAAGTCGGTGGCAAAAAACTAAACTAAAGATCCAAAGACACCGACTTCCGAAATTAAAGTTATTTTTCACTTTGTAGTGTTTTTTTTTGGAAGTCGGTTTTTGTTTTTGTAAAAAAGTTTTTTTTATATTTCAGTGGTAACTGAAATATAAAAAAAATAAATAACATAAAATTCTTATAAATAAATTAATACACAAATTCTTTACAAAATGTAAGGGAAAAGTTTTTTGCAATTTTTTGTGACTTTTTGAGTACTCCAACGATGGTTGGTAACATAAACGTTTTTGATCAGTATTAGAAACAGGATCGGTTGGCATCAAAAAATGTTTTTGTGTAAAATGGCTATTGTCTTGCTAACTGTATTTTTTTTTTTTTGAAAATCTGTGAATGGGGATCAAAATTCCATAAAAAATTATGGATAGTCTCCTAAGACCATTTTCGCGTAGCTGTAACGGATAAGGTACTTCCCCTTACTGCCCCGCTGAAAGATTCCACCATGTATATATACAGGGTGGTGAAGACAATACGACAATAAATTAAACTTCGCATACCTCAAGACGTTCTCAGTCTACATACAAAAAATCATTTGAATATATCCAGTAGTTTAGTCACAAGAAAATATTTTTCATTTTTAACATTTGCTACATGATGTATCTGGTAATAGGGAAGCACTGTCAGGTTAGTGACCCCCATCGGTATAAACATCAAAACATTAAAGTCACGTTGCCAACTCGCTACTTAAGAACTTTCGCCAAATTAGTTTTTTAATTTGATATAGTGAAAATTATACCTTAAATCTGACTAATAAGTCATAAAGCATGTCATCAGAGTTGGATAAGAAAATAACGCATGCAGAAATTGCTATGCACTCATATTAATAGAAAATTTAGTGTGTGCGAAAGAGATAAATCTAGTTTCGTTTGTTACTTCGGTTTCTTGAAGAAATTTGCAACTACAAATTTAGGTCAGTGTGCCGGCGTAATCCTGTGACGATTCACGCGTCATCGCTTTGTAAGCGCACGAGTAAAGCCCGCCGCGCCCGCGCCGCCGCGCCGCCTTTGTAGTAGGTACTTCCCCGCCGCTCGTGTGTTTGTAATTTATAACTTATTTACGACGGAATTAGTGCGAAATTGGACGCTTGATTTTAGTGACAGGACACGTAACGTTTTAATAGGTATCTAGTTAAATAGTTAAGTGAATTGTGCGAAATTAGACGCTTAGTTTTTATTGTTTTCGTGTTTTTTTTTTAATAATCATGCCTCGTTACAATTACACAGCTTCGGAGTACGCCGACATGATTTTGATTTTAATTTAGTGACTATCATACCTATAGCCAAGTTATTGAACAGTGATCCAGATCGTGATTAATAATTTGATTAATAAATAACACGCGGGTGAGAGATACCTGATTATTTGATTAATAATCTGTGATTCAGTGTAATTTTACTGAGCATTAATGTAATGGCGCCAAAAGATCAAGTCGCTACAGGACTGCGCGCTGTTGCCGCTTTTACGACAGGTTAGTGAACCAATATTTATTAATGGTGTTCTATTTCGTTTCTAGTTTTATGCCATTTAGTTTGTTTGAAATTTTTATTTTTTTATTTTCGATATTAGGACTTTTTTGATAGCTTAAAATTATTCCTATGAACTAGTATTGTCCGTGTTTTCATTTATTGTCGTATTGTCTTCTCCACCCTGTATATATATTTTTAATGTATGTGACGAAACGACCAAACGGGCATAATTTCGTCATATATAAACGGATTTGATCCCACTGTCACCAAGTCAGAATCTGATGAGGGAAATGAAATCGAGGGAAACCCTTAAATTTTATAGGCACACCTGTAGCTGTTTTATAGTAACTTGTGCATTTGCTCACAGAAAGCACAATTTGGTGAAGTGGAACTGAAGATGAAGACCACAGATGGCCATAGGAACTACTCAGTTATAAAGCATTTCATGGGTTGCGATTCAATTAAAAGTAATTTCGAGCATTTCGAGTTCGAGATTTTTTGTTAAAAAGTTTTTACGAGCATAAATTGCTTAGCAACCATATTAAAGTAATATGGTTGCTAAGCAATTTATGCTCGTAAAAACTTTTTTACAAAAAACAAAACCGACTTCCAAAAAAAACACTACAAAGTGAAAAATAACTTTAATTTCGGAAGTCGGTCTCTTTGGATCTGTATTTAGGTTTTAGCCCCCGACTTCCGAAATTAAAGTTATTTTTCACTTTGTAGTGTTTTTTTTGGAAGTCGGTTTTGTTTTTTGTAAAAAAGTTTTTATTTTTCACTTTTTAGTGGGTCAGTTTGTAATTTATCTAAGTTACAATAACCCAATGTCAACTGCTCATCACGTTTACAAAATATTGCTTTTCCCGATGCAGGGACGTTAATTGTGGAGGAGTTCTCCTAGTAAGAACCAAGAGAACTGGAGCTCATGGTGAAGTCACCATCACCATTATGCATTTTGACGAGCATAAACCATATTAAAGTAATCGAATCGCCATAACAACACACTCGACATAATTGAATATTTCCGATGGCCATTCTGTGGTCTTCATCATCAGTTCCAGTTCACCAAATGGTACTTTCCAAGAGCAAATGCACGAGTTACTATAAAAAATACTGAAATCGATATAAGTGTGCCCATAAAATTTGAGGGTTTCCCTCGATTTCCATGGGATCCCATCATCAGATCCTGACTTGATGATCATGGGACCACTTGGGAAGTATACCCTTTCGAACAAAAAAAGAAAAATCCAAATCGGTCCAGCCATTTTCGAGTAATCGGGGAACATACATAAAAAAAAAAAAAAATAATAATAATAAAAAAAAAAAAAAGGTTCCGACGAATTGAGAACCTCCTCCTTTTTGAAGTCGGTTAAAAATGCATAATGGTGATGATAATTCAACCATAGAGCTCCAGTTCTCCTCAACAATTAACGTCCCTGCATCGGGAAAAGCAATATTATGTAAAAGGTGATGAGCAGTTGTCATTGGGAACTTTTTTACAAAAAAAAAAAACAACCGACTTCCAAAAAAAAAACACTAAAAAGTGAGAAATAACTGTAATTTAGGATGTCGGTGGCAAAAAACTAAAATACAAACTTTCGAAATTAAAGTTATTTTTCACTTTGTAGTGTTTTTTTTGGAAGTCGGTTGTTTTTTTTTTGTAAAAAAGTTTTTATCACTTTAAATTTATTCCGGTATTTTACTTTTCAGCAAAAAATCGTAGTTCAATCCTTAAAATATAAATTAAGTTTACCTACACAATTCAAAATGTTCTCAGTTTGCGCCTTCGGGAACTTCGCGCGTTTACATTAGAATATTCTTAGCTAAGACAGGACAACGTCTGTCGGGTCAGCTAGTTTATATTAAAATGACTTTTATAATTAAGAAATCACGATGTTTTGTCAAGTTGTAAAAACCGAGCGAAGCAGGCGCGGCGCGCTAGTTGATAATACTAGAGTAATACTGTTGACTGTTGTTGTTTACTTACAGAGCTAGAACCGGACAAGTTAGACAATAGCTGTCTAGATGTAGCAGATACACCACCACACCAATCTGAGTCAGATTTAGAAGATGATGTACCTTTAATGGAGTTTAAAACTGAAGTGGAAGAAGAACAAGAAGCATCTAAGAAGAAACGAAGAGCCAGGGAGACGGAAAGTAAGTAGGTATTACTTATTTAGTTAATCTATAGGTAAGCCAAAGGTAAGCCACTTCAACAATATTCTAAGCGTGAGATATTGCTAAGTCACCAGAAATACTTTCCAAAGAGGAATTTCTGATTCATCGTGTGTGTTAGAAGTGATATAATATAACTATAATTGTGTATATAAGTGTATACTATAGATACTACACAAAAGCAAACCTTGAATGTCAGAATGGTTATTATTTATTTACTGTGTATTAAAGTATTATTGTTTACTGTGTTTTACTGTGTTCCATGAATATGGTGTGTAAGGGAAAGGATTTGATAAACAAAAGCACAGACAGACAAGACTAGATAGGTATTTATTACTTCAATCAATCTTGTCAATAATTATTCATCTTTAACGAGAAAGCTATTGTCCGTTCGCAAAACTAGGTCTTCGTGGAGAAGAACGAACAAGAAACTCCACGGAAACTTATCTTTAAAGTATTTTATCAACACGTCAATACATTTCTTATATTTCCATAAATTATCGTCATCTCAGAAACAGTTAATTCTATCTGAGGGTACTCAGATTAATAGCAACATAATAACAATCTAGGAAAGGAACATGAATATTCCTTTGTTCAATTTGACACCTTGCCAATATTAGCCATATTTATAACACATACAGAACCACATAGTAACAGTAGAAATCAAACATAATAACAATAACAATAGAAAATAGAAATAGAAATTGTACATATTACTTAACTTTTACCTGTAGGCCGGAGCTCCGTTCTGGTCAACTTCTGGATCAAGAATGTGCCCAGAGCTCGTGGATATCGCTACGCCCCGCAAGGGGCGTGGCGTGCGGCTCCAGGGCTAAGCCCCCCTACCGCGGAAGCTTTACGGTGGTCCGTAAATACGGACCCCTCATTTTGGTCGCCACTGGCGATGGCTGGTTGGGCGTGCTGCATTAACACGCCCATGGAGATGGTATCTGTCTTTGTGTCCGTGGGCTCGCTACGGCATATGCATACTACCGCTTTCTTCACCGTGTTTCGGCGGTCAACTACTACCGGGTGGAGCCCGCACCTACATGCGTGAAGCCCAGCAGATAGCGACCAGCGACAGAAACACGGACTCCGCGTTCCCACGGATGGGGTGAGTGGCCCCCGTCCGACCCATTTTCAGAGCTAGCCGAGCCTGGGCCGGGGGAGGGGGACCGTGTCGTGAGTGTGAGGGTGGCGTTGTACTGTGTGTCGCCACCCGGTGTCTATGCAAATACGCGCACGCCCGCGCTGCGTATTCGCGTGTGTGCTTTGTGCCTGTATAGAGGTGCATGTCTGGGGTTTGCCACGTGATACGCCTAAATTATCCTAGCACGCACCACGTGACAGCGTATGTATTTGTGGTGGAAGTGTTGCTGTCACAAGTGAGCCGCGTGTAGCCGGGAGCGGCTCACTCGGAAGGTCAGTCCGGTACGGTGATGGGGTCATCGTCCGCAAGCAGGTCGCGGGGGAGGGGCCTAGCGTCCGGGGGGCGCGTATGCCAGGGCGCGATCTGCTTGACATGCGGCCAGGCAGACGCGTCGGCACGCGCGAACATCCCCTTCGCCAGGCGGCCCACAAACTTGTCCAGGCTCTCAATCCCGAGGTCGCGGTGAAGCACGTCGTTCCTCACGAAGCGGGGCGCGCCGACTATTGTCCGCAGCGCAAGGTTCTGCTGCGCGCGGAGCAACTTTCGGCTAGGCTCGCTCGTGAGGGCAAACCATGATGGGGCGGCATAGGTCAAGATTGGGCGCACGTACAACTTGTACACGCCCAACTTGACACGATGCGGGAGGCGGGACGAGAGCACAGGTCTAAGTAGGTTGCGGGCGACCCTACCCTGTGCGGCGACATTGCGGACGTGTGGCCCCATGGTGAGCCGACGATCGATGGTGACACCCAGGTATTTGACCCGGGGCGACCAATCGATGTCGACTCCTTGCAGCCTGAGGGGTGGTGGTAGACGCGCAGCTCCTGTAATTATCGCCTGCGTCTTACCCACGTTCACCGACAGCCGCCACTTGGCCAGCCAGTCGGGAAGGAGGTCGAGGGCGCGCTGCATTTTGACCGCCGCGTAGTTCGCATTCAGCGAAGTGGTGATATACGCGGCGTCGTCAGCATACAGCGCGAGCGTCGCTTCTGCTGTAGTGGGGATGTCGTCCGTGTATCGTGAGTAACACGCCGGCGACACGCAGCTACCCTGGGGTACGCCCGCCAACACCGGGCGGGCGCTAGAAAGCGCGCCGTCGACCACCACCCTGAAAGTCCTGTTCGAGAGAAAGTCAGAAACCACCCTAACGACGCGACGGGGCGCGTCTGAGGTGGCCAGCTTGTAGACAAGGCCGTCATGCCATACGCGGTCGAAGGCCTTCTCCATGTCGAGGAGTACTGCGACCGAGTATTCTTTCTTGTTTCTAGCGGCCGCGAGTAGGTGCAGTACCCTCGACAGCTGGAGCGTCGTGCTATGTTCCGCCCGAAACCCGAATTGCTCCGGACGCGGCGCGATGTGCGGTTGGAGATGTCGCAGCAGGAGTGCTTCGAACACCTTGGAGATCGTGGACAGCAGAGTTATCGGCCGATAGCTCTCCGGCTTCAGGATGTTCTTTCCCGCCTTGGGCAGCATGATGACGCGCCCCTCCTTCCACGCAGCGGGAAAGACCCCCGTGCGCAGTATCGCCGTAAACAGGCGCGCCAGCGCCGCTACCATGCGGTACGGCAGGTGGCGCAGCACTGTGTTTGTGATACCGTCAGCACCAGGGGCCTTACGGGGCTTCGTCTTCAGGATGGCGCGTCTGACTGCGCCAGGCGAGAAAAAGATGGCGTCTTCTTCGGGAGCTATCGGCGGCGCGAAGTAGGCCTCCAGGTGTTTCTCGACTGCTGCGACATGTTCGTTGTCGCTGGTCGGGTTCGGTTGGAACTGACGCTCCAGGTGCTCGGCGAAGACCTCCGCCCGGTCCTCCGCTACATATTTGAGCGCCCCGTCACTGCTGAGTAGAGGGCGCACCGGAGCTGGGGTATTCGATAGTGCTCTGCAGAGTCTGTAAACAGAAGGCCAGCTATCTGTAGCGGCCTCTATTCGTTCCTCCCAGCCCGCGGCGGTCGAGGCCCTAAGCTCGGCCTTAACCTTCTCCGCGAGACGGTTGAGCTGTCTCTTCATAGTTGGGCATCTAGTTTGTTGCCACTGCTTGCGTAGGCGCCTCTTCACGGCGATCATAGCTCTAAGGTGGGTCGGCAGGGGCGGCAGTAGCCCTCTCCCCTGCGGCTGCGTTGTTGTCGCCGCTTCCAAGGCGCTTTGAATGCAAGCAGTGACGTCGTTCGCCGTCTGCTCTACGTCCGCGGAGGAAACAATAGGCCGAGTCGGCGTGGTGGTCTCTAACTTCTCTCGAAACGCTGTCCAATCCGTTATTCGACGTGGCGCTATGGGCTTCAGTCGGGTCGGCATACCCGATAAGACGACGAGTACTGGCTGATGGTCTGACTGTAGCTCGTCGTCTATCACTTGTTGCGTGATCTGGCCTTGTAGCCCTCGGTGGACTACGATGTCCAGCACGTCCGGCATGTAGATGTGGGCGTCCGGATAGTGGGTGGGCGTCTCTGGGCCGGACACCGTATAGCCGAAGGCTTCCGCGTCCGCGAAGAGCCGTCTCCCCTCGGTATTCGTTGTATATGAGTTCCACGCTGGGTGCTTGCTGTTCAAATCACCGGCGAGGATGGTCGTCTTCTGTGAGGTACTGATGAGGGCCCGCAACTCTGACAGGTCAAACCGAGTTGCGGGCGGCTTATAGCAGGCATATATGTTTATATCCTCGCCGGCTATATTTAGCTGCACACCCAGCGCGTAGAAAGTGCTGAGTGACGGCAAGGGGAGTTCCTGATGGACGACTCTTCGTCTCACAATCACCGCCAGACCACGATAGCGGGTGTTCTGTGCCGACCTTTCGTCCTTCCTGTAAACGAGGTAACCTGGGAACCTAACCCTATCTTCGGGCCCCAGGAACGTCTCGCTTATGAGCGCCACGTCTATGTCTTGTTCCCGAAGGAGATGGCGGAGGGGGGGCGACCTTGTCCCGTAGGCCGCGGGCATTCCAGTGAATCACCCTTAATGACCTAGCCATGGTAGAGCGTCAGTAGGGTGGCCAGGCCATCAAGGATGACCGTTTCCACGTCTTGACCCTGCCTTATTGCCTTAATAAGGTTCATCAACAATTTGATGGCGCAGGTTGTGAATTCGCGTTTTGTAGTTTTGTCTTTGGCGCCGGCAGCGCCACTCGTCTCTCCGGTGAACTTTTTTAGTTCTGACTTTTGTCGCTGCGCTATGCCGGCGCCAGCAGTCGGTTCAGTAATGTTCACAGCCTGCGCCCTGTTTGTGGCAGGGTCGGCCTCCGGGACATCTTCCTGTGTCGCAGGGGGTGGGGGGAGGGTCGACTTCTTGCCCTTTCCCTTCCCCTTACCCCCACGTCTCTTATTCTTCCTCCGCCCTGAGGAGGAGGCTTGCTGCCTATCTGTGGGCCCGTTGGCCGCCGCCATCAGCGACGTACCCTGTTGGGCCTCCTCTGTTGCTTCTTGCGGCCTCTCGGTGGCCACTTGTGGCCGCCGCGAATTGGTCGTGATGGCGGCGGTCCCCGCCCGCTTGTTTCGAATTTCATTCTGAAACACGGGGCACTTGAGATTGCTCGCGGGATGCGGGCCCCCGCAGTTGACGCAGGTGGCCGGCTCCTCCCGCGGGCGCGGGCAGTCTCTTGCTGCGTGCCCCTCCCCGCACACAAGCGAGCGGGCGGTGGCAGTGGTGCGAGCTGTGCCGAAATTGTTGGCACCGGTGGCACTGTGCGGGCCCACGTTTGCCCCTCCAGGCCTCAATTTTGACACCACGCATGTACATGAATACCGTGGTGTCATATATGGCCCGGACATCTGGCGTCCTCTTTATGATGGCGTGGAACACGCAGCCGGGTCTTCCTTGCGCCCCCTTTATGTGGCGCACGTACTCCGGCTGGTATCCCATCACCCGGAGCTCCTCCTCAATCTCCTTCGGGTCCGTATCTGCCGGTATACCCCGTATGGCGATTTTCAGGCTCTTCTCCGCTGGTAGCGAGTAGGCGAACCATGAGATACCTATCTCCTTCTCTAGGTTGGTCAGATAACGCTGGACCAGCCTGTATTCTTCCTCCGTCTCGGGGCTAAATTTGACTCCCGCCCCGTATGGACGGGCATTAGGAGGCCGGCCCAGCTTGGCGGCGATGGCCCGGAAATGGGTGGCCCAGTTAGGTAGTTTTTCGACTACCAGCGGAGGATATTTGGGGACTTTCTGCTGCTTATTCGTCGTCGTCACCGGGGCGCCGGAGGCGCTGGGGACGGCAGCAGGGGCTGCGGTGGAGGTAGAGGGGGCAGGTGATAAAGTGAAAGCACTTACCCCAGCGGTCATGGCGACTGGCATCGGTGATGGAGGTGGTGTGCGGCGTGTCGCGTCCGCAAACGTAGGCGACGGCGACGGTGACGCAGGCGGCGTGGCCCGACTCCGCGGCACACTTTCGCGTGGTGCCTGCGGCGTGTCGCGGCAGGACCGCTTTGCTACCTCCACGCTGGTGTCCGACGAACTCCTCCGGCGTGGCATCTTCTGTCTCTGGGGTTGGGGCTCGAAACGCATTGGCGTCTTCATGCCTTCAGCTCCTCCGGCTCCTCCCACGTTGGGCCGCAGCCCGGATCGCGGTGTCGTATCCGGAGACACGTCGTCGCGACCGGACCCGGCCGAGCACGCCGATGCTAGCGACATGCTAGATCCCGCGCGTGACGAGCATGCCGATAGCACGGCAGGCGAGTCGTAGGCGGAGGTACGGGGGGGCGCCGGTGAGTCGGGCACCCGTGGAAGCACTGCACTTTCACTTACACTCACTTTCACTGCACTTTTTCCCGCACTCACCGGTCCCGCCAGCGAGAGGCGGGGACCGGACGTCGCGGTGCGCGGAGCTGGCGCAGCTTTGGTCGCAGCCCCCGAGGGCGCGGGCGGCGAGGTGAAGCGCGGCGGTGGCGCAGAGCTGTGCGCGGGGAGTGCGCGGAGGCGCACGGATGACGCGGGCGGCGCGGGGTACGCGGGCGGCGCGGCGGCGCGCGCGGTGGGCGCAGGCGTGCGCACCGGTGCGGGTACTCGCGCGGGTTGTGGTGCCGCGGCGCGGGCTTGCGGCGCGCGGCTAGGGTTCGCGGCGGCCGGCCCCGGGGCCTGTGTTGGCACGGGGCGGAACGCGGCGGGACGGATAGGGACCGGCTGCTGTCGGCTCGACGACGGCGTCGGCGCAACGCGCGCAGGCGCCGATGACGTCAGCGGGCCGGTAGCTGCAACGGTGCCCGTTTCCTCTCCTCCTCTTCCTTCTTCCTTCTTCTTCTTCTTCTTCTTGGAGTTGCCGGCCGGCGGCAAACCGGATGACGTACCGCCGATGTCCGGCAGCGACGTCGCCCGGTCTAACGTCGGGCGGGGTTCCGGGGACCCGGCATCGCGGCCAAGCGAGCCGCGGCTGCCGGGTTTCGGCATGTTGTTGGGCGTGGCCTCCGCGACCGCAACGGTGGGCAAAACCACCGGGCAGCACGGTGCCTTCCCCCTGTGTCCACACAAGTGCCGGCTGGGTTACTTGTGTGACCCAGCCGGCACTTGTGTGGACACAGGGCTTCCGAAATTAAAGTTATTTTTCACTTTGTAGTGTTTTTTTTGGAAGTCGGTTTTGTTTTTTGTAAAAAAGTTTTTATTTTTCACTTTTTAGTGGGTCAGTTTGTAATTTATCTAAGTTACAATAACCCAATGTCAACTGCTCATCACGTTTACAAAATATTGCTTTTCCCGATGCAGGGACGTTAATTGTTGAGGAGTTCTCCTAGTAAGAACCAAGAGAACTGGAGCTCATGGTGAAGTCACCATCACCATTATGCATTTTGACGAGCATAAACCATATTAAAGTAATCGAATCGCCATAACAACACACTCGACATAATTGAATATTTCCGATGGCCATTCTGTGGTCTTCATCATCAGTTCCAGTTCACCAAATGGTACTTTCCAAGAGCAAATGCACGAGTTACTATAAAAAATACTGAAATCGATATAAGTGTGCCCATAAAATTTGAGGGTTTCCCTCGATTTCCATGGGATCCCATCATCAGATCCTGACTTGATGATCATGGGACCACTTGGGAAGTATACCCTTTCGAACAAAAAAAGAAAAATCCAAATCGGTCCAGCCATTTTCGAGTAATCGGGGAACATACATAAAAAAAAAAAAAAAAAATAATAATAAAAAAAAAAAAAGGTTCCGACGAATTGAGAACCTCCTCCTTTTTGAAGTCGGTTAAAAATGCATAATGGTGATGATAATTCAACCATAGAGCTCCAGTTCTCCTCAACAATTAACGTCCCTGCATCGGGAAAAGCAATATTATGTAAAAGGTGATGAGCAGTTGTCATTGGGAACTTTTTTACAAAAAAAAAAACAACCGACTTCCAAAAAAAAAACACTAAAAAGTGAGAAATAACTGTAATTTAGGATGTCGGTGGCAAAAAACTAAAATACAAACTTTCGAAATTAAAGTTATTTTTCACTTTGTAGTGTTTTTTTTGGAAGTCGGTTGTTTTTTTTTTGTAAAAAAGTTTTTATCACTTTAAATTTATTCCGGTATTTTACTTTTCAGCAAAAAATCGTAGTTCAATCCTTAAAATATAAATTAAGTTTACCTACACAATTCAAAATGTTCTCAGTTTGCGCCTTCGGGAACTTCGCGCGTTTACATTAGAATATTCTTAGCTAAGACAGGACAACGTCTGTCGGGTCAGCTAGTTTATATTAAAATGACTTTTATAATTAAGAAATCACGATGTTTTGTCAAGTTGTAAAAACCGAGCGAAGCAGGCGCGGCGCGCTAGTTGATAATACTAGAGTAATACTGTTGACTGTTGTTGTTTACTTACAGAGCTAGAACCGGACAAGTTAGACAATAGCTGTCTAGATGTAGCAGATACACCACCACACCAATCTGAGTCAGATTTAGAAGATGATGTACCTTTAATGGAGTTTAAAACTGAAGTGGAAGAAGAACAAGAAGCATCTAAGAAGAAACGAAGAGCCAGGGAGACGGAAAGTAAGTAGGTATTACTTATTTAGTTAATCTATAGGTAAGCCAAAGGTAAGCCACTTCAACAATATTCTAAGCGTGAGATATTGCTAAGTCACCAGAAATACTTTCCAAAGAGGAATTTCTGATTCATCGTGTGTGTTAGAAGTGATATAATATAACTATAATTGTGTATATAAGTGTATACTATAGATACTACACAAAAGCAAACCTTGAATGTCAGAATGGTTATTATTTATTTACTGTGTATTAAAGTATTATTGTTTACTGTGTTTTACTGTGTTCCATGAATATGGTGTGTAAGGGAAAGGATTTGATAAACAAAAGCACAGACAGACAAGACTAGATAGGTATTTATTACTTCAATCAATCTTGTCAATAATTATTCATCTTTAACGAGAAAGCTATTGTCCGTTCGCAAAACTAGGTCTTCGTGGAGAAGAACGAACAAGAAACTCCACGGAAACTTATCTTTAAAGTATTTTATCAACACGTCAATACATTTCTTATATTTCCATAAATTATCGTCATCTCAGAAACAGTTAATTCTATCTGAGGGTACTCAGATTAATAGCAACATAATAACAATCTAGGAAAGGAACATGAATATTCCTTTGTTCAATTTGACACCTTGCCAATATTAGCCATATTTATAACACATACAGAACCACATAGTAACAGTAGAAATCAAACATAATAACAATAACAATAGAAAATAGAAATAGAAATTGTACATATTACTTAACTTTTACCTGTAGGCCGGAGCTCCGTTCTGGTCAACTTCTGGATCAAGAATGTGCCCAGACTCTCGTGGATATCGCTACGCCCCGCAAGGGGCGTGGCGTGCGGCTCCAGGGCTAAGCCCCCCGACCGCGGAAGCTTTACGGTGGTCCGTAAATACGGACCCCTCCTTCTGTGGGCCTAACACGGCCTAGGCTGATGGAGCGCCTGGCGCCCCTGTGTGTAGATGCTATATTTGTGTCTGTAGGCACGCCACGACGCTGCTAGTCAGCGCCGCTTTTTTCACCGAACCCCGGCGGTCAGCCCCTACCAGGTGGAACCCCCATCTACATGGGTGAAGCCCAGCAGAAGGCGACCAGCGACAGAGGTACGGACTCGACGTTCCTACAGAAGGGTGAGTGGCCCCCGCCCATCACACTTTCAGAGCTAGCCGAGCCTGCGTGGGTTAGGGGGACCGTGTCATGGGTGTGAGGGTGGCATTGTACTGTGTGCCGCCACCCGGTGTCTATGCAAATACGCACACGCCCGCGCTGCGTATTCGCGTGTGTACTTTGTGCCTGTATAGAGGTGCATGTCTGGGGTTTGCCACGTGATACGCCTAAATTATCCTAGCACGCACCACGTGACAGCGTATGTATTTGTGGTGAAAGTGTTGCTGTCACAAGTGAGCCGCGTGTAGCCGGGAGCGGCTCACTCGGAAGGTCAGTCCGGTACGGTGATGGGGTCATCGTCCGCAAGCAGGTCGCGGAATGTGCCCAGATACTCAGAGCTCCCCCTTTTATAGTCGTGAACCAACAACTGACTTCTATATCTACCGTCATCTAAAATATCAACGACACAATTGTACCAATCGTTTGAAACAGCTTACTATATTAAAATAACAATATAAATTCTAAAATATAGTACAAGTACTATTAAATATTACGTAATTATTTACAGTAATAATATCTATACGATTTTTACAAGTTCAGAGTGGTATATTTTACAAACACAATAACTAGTCAAATTAGATACTTCTACATTAGTTCCAAACTTCGTAAATGTGACAGATATCATTATCCAACAGATAGTAATAATACCAAAATTAAATATCTAAAGGTGGTCTTACAATGATGTTATGGTTTAAATCACAACCGAACCAATTTCCGGAATCAAGGTAGTCTCAATTAGATATTTTTAAATATTAGACAGAATAATTACATGTTACAAGTTTGTAGGTTATGCAAAACATACGTTTTAATAATGAAAGGATTACTCATAATAATAACAGTACCTATAGTTAGGATAATCTATCACGGCCATACTGACCATACTTCGTCCCGAAGTATCGCCAAAAATTTTTTTTTTTTTTTTTGTTGTTTTTTTTGTTTGTTTGTTTGTTTGTTTGTTTGTTTGGGTATTTACATTGTTTCGGCCATGCCTGACCCAGATAGGTCAGCCTAACCAGGACATCACTAAACCAGTGGCATCGCTTAACAAGCGGCATCACTTAACAAAGCGGCAACACTCAACAGAGTGGCAGGGAAAGTCATTACTCAACAGAGCGGCAACACTCAGAGCGGCAGGTACAGTCAATGCCTGACCCAGATAGGTCAGCCTAACCAGGACATCACTAAACCAGTGGCATCGCTTAACAAGCGGCATCACATAACAAAGCGGCAACACTCAACAGAGTGGCAGGGAAAGTCATTACTCAACAGAGCGGCAACACTCAGAGCGGCAGGTACAGTCATCACTCAACAGAGCGGCATAACTCCACAAAGTGGCATCACTCAACAGAGCGGCAGGAACAGTCATCACTCAACAGAGCGGGATCACTTCACAAAGCGGCAACACTCAACAGAGTGACAGGGAAAGTCATTACTCAACAGAGCGGCAACACTCAACAGAGCGGCAATACTAAACAGAGCGGCCGTCATAGTCATACATCAGTCTCAGTCAGCCATTTATAATTATCTAATACGGCCATACTGACATGTACTTCGTCCACGAAGTACAAGACAAATCATTATACAAAAAGAATAGTGTGAAACTCAATAACATCTTACTATATGCGGCCAAACACCCGCCGTCAGTGAAGCTCTATCACCCGCAGTCAGTGAATGCCGGACAACAGTCAAGACAAAGCTCTTTTTGTATTAATTAAATAACTAATCAAAACAATACATCGCTCGGTCAATCTGACAATATCATTGCAAATTGTATTGATCATCCTTATTACATTTTCTGTTAAATAATTCCAAATGCTAACATGGTCACTGTGTTGGCACCTAAGTACTCTACTTTAGTAAAAGGTTATAATTATAAGCCAAATCAAAATTATTATCAAGAACCACAGCATAATCATTAAGCACTTTGAAAGTGAAAAACAATAAAATAAAGACAATTATGTCATATTTGTTTATCGACAAGTTTTGTAATATTCGCAATTTTTTTTAGTATATCAGATAAGAAAGATATAATTATTTTTCATCCATTATGTCATATTTGTTTATCGACAAGTTTTGTAATATTCGCAATTTTTTTTAGTATATCAGATAAGAAAAATATAATTATTTTTCATCCATTGTTTATCCATGGGTACTTATTGTGAAGTACCGTCCAAAGCTATCTTTTAAATTAATTTGTGAACAACAGAGCAATAATATCAGAAATTTAAAATTCTTGCCGTGAACACTTGCATTTTTTTTACCATACAACTCTCAGCCTCAACTACCGTGAGCCAGAGTGTCATGTCAACCAATGCCAAGTTTCACCGTTATCAGTTTCTTTTACATCGCAATGATCCAACCTCTCAAGCCTCATCTTTGCGAGTACCGGAAATTCGAATCAAATACGACATACAACAATTATTTCATAATACCTCTTTTAAATAACATGCTCACAAACCAATTCTGCTACAGATAAAATATCAATTTGTAATACAATTCATAAGCAACCAAGCTTAACATCTGGAATTGCCAATTTCATGTTTTGTTAACACTTGCATTTTATTGACAGTCTCATTTTTGTGAGAACTACAATCTTAAATCTTCTTGCCAAGCTTTATACTGTCTGAAAACTTATATCTTATGCTCAGACCTCTTTGTGAGAACTAGAATTAACTATAATCTAGTAGGTAACTAAATTATGTTGTTGGCTAATCTAGCATAACTTATGCACAACCAGCACAACAGGTGTGAAACATACAAATATCCAAACCAATCACCCGGGGCGGGACTTGTCGGAAGACCGCCACCTCACGACTCGTTAGAGACCTACGGGAGGCATAACTTTGCGTGTGTGAATCAGTTCACATAAAAGCATGTCTCAAACCAATACTATACAAAAATCATAGTAACAACTTAGAAGCCAAGGTTCAATCCCATCTTACTTTAAGTGGGTACTTTTATAATAGTGGTCTTTTTCTGCAAAATACTGGTCATTTTCTTATAACAAAACCTAATACCAGTTGAAGCTTAACTTTTAATGACAAATTTTTGTTTTAAGATTCTAGTTTCACTGGTGCCGATTGTTTTGTTCAATACCTAAACCAAAAGTAGGGAATCGCTGTCTTTTACTATAAGGCAGCGTGAGAAAAGGACGGCTATAGCTATGAACTAAGTTAGAAATGTCAAACTAGTTTACGCCTTGCGTTTCACAGTCTTTTTAGTCGACATGTTTTTACGTCTCATCCAAATCTGCATGGAAATATTAGTTCAGCTAAATTTGACAGCTCCAACTCACGTCCGACTCTTTCTTGTTTTATTAGAAAGAAAAAGTAAGCAATAGCCTAAATTATAATTAAAACCAGTATTAGGTATAGGTAGTTTCAGATTTCAAAGTAATAAAGAAGAGCCTTAGAAATTTTCCTAAGATACACCATCAAAATAATAAAGCAGAGCCTCTAGAGGCGTTACCGATTTTAGCTAATTCGTAGGTACCGCTGCTCCATTGAATCCTTGGAATGGTTTTCGAAGATTTTACAGCAACTCAGTTGGCAGCACGTTGTCATCGTTATGGTGAGAGTTGAACCAATGACTCGCCTAGCTAATTCGTAGGTACCGCTGCTCCATTGAATACTTGGAATGGTTTTCGAAGATTTTACAGCAACTCAGTTGGCAGCACGTTGTCATCGTTATGGTGAGAGTTGAACCAATGACTCGCCGTTACACCGTCGCCACTGCCGCTGCCGCCGCCGTTGCTGGCTTCCAGCAGAACAGATTGCTCCAACGTTGATCATGAAAATAGCAAAATAAAATTCATTAGAAATCTATTATATGAGACAGAGCACAATCCCACTTCTGATGTTAGAAGTGATATAATATAACTATAATTGTGTATATAAGTGTATACTATAGATACTACACAAAAGCAAACCTTGAATGTCAGAATGGTTATTATTTATTTACTCAATACTCAATATATTTATTTGCATTCCACAATGTTAGCATAGGTGGTAGGTACATTATAAAATATACATCAGTTTACATAGATCATTGTGGACCCTGTCGGGCACAGCAAAATAGGTTGTAGGAAGAGGGCTATTATTACATTATTATTTGAAAAGTAAAATATAAAAAAAATTCTAATAAGTAGGTACTAGTTTTGGTACTTATTCATTTTTAATTAAGTATTAATTTAATTTATCATTAAAATATTCATTAACATTATAGTAGCATTTATGGATTAGGTATTGTTTTAATTTATTTATAAATAGATTCAATTTTTGTTCATATTTAATTGCTTCGGGTAATTACTATGTATTAAAGATTATATATTATATATTATATGTATTGTATTATTTACTGTGTATTAAAGTATTATTGTTTACTGTGTTTTACTGTGTTCCATGAATATGGTGTGTAAGGGAAAGGATTTGATAAACAAAAGCACAGACAGACAAGACTAGATAGGTATTTATTACTTCAATCAATCTTGTCAATAATTATTCATCTTTAACGAGAAAGCTATTGTCCGTTCGCAAAACTAGGTCTTCGTGGAGAAGAACGAACAAGAAACTCCACGGAAACTTATCTTTAAAGTATTTTATCAACACGTCAATACATTTTTTATATTTCCATAAATTATCGTCATCTCAGAAACAGTTAATTCTATCTGAGGGTACTCAGAATAATAGCAACATAATAATAATAGCTAGGAAAGGAACAAGAATAATAAACAGTTAATTCTATCTGTGACTACTCAGATATTCTATCTGAGGGTACTCAGATTAATAGCAACATAATAACAATCTAGGAAAGGAACATGAATATTCCTTTGTTCAATTTGACACCTTGGCAATATTGGCCATATTTATAACACATACAGAACCACATAGTAACAGCAGAAATCAAACATAATAACAATAACAATAGAAAATAGAAATAGAAATTGTACATATTACTTAACTTTTACCTGTAGGCCGGAGCTCCGTTCTGGTCAACTTCTGGATCAAGAATGTGCCCAGATACTCAGAGCTCCCCCTTTTATAGTCGTGAACCAACAACTGACTTCTATATCTACCGTCATCTAAAATATCAACGACACAATTGTACCAATCGTTTGAAACAGCTTACTATATTAAAATAACAATATAAATTCTAAAATATAGTACAAGTACTATTAAATATTACGTAATTATTTACAGTAATAATATCTATACGATTTTTACAAGTTCAGAGTGGTATATTTTACAAACACAATAACTAGTCAAATTAGATACTTCTACATTAGTTCCAAACTTCGTAAATGTGACAGATATCATTATCCAACAGATAGTAATAATACCAAAATTAAATATCTAAAGGTGGTCTTACAATGATGTTATGGTTTAAATCACAACCGAACCAATTTCCGGAATCAAGGTAGTCTCAATTAGATATTTTTAAATATTAGACAGAATAATTACATGTTACAAGTTTGTAGGTTATGCAAAACATACGTTTTAATAATGAAAGGATTACTCATAATAATAACAGTACCTATAGTTAGGATAATCTATCACGGCCATACTGACCATACTTCGTCCCGAAGTATCGCCAAAAATTTTTTTTTTTTTTTTTGTTGTTTTTTTTGTTTGTTTGTTTGTTTGTTTGTTTGTTTGGGTATTTACATTGTTTCGGCCATGCCTGACCCAGATAGGTCAGCCTAACCAGGACATCACTAAACCAGTGGCATCGCTTAACAAGCGGCATCACTTAACAAAGCGGCAACACTCAACAGAGTGGCAGGGAAAGTCATTACTCAACAGAGCGGCAACACTCAGAGCGGCAGGTACAGTCAATGCCTGACCCAGATAGGTCAGCCTAACCAGGACATCACTAAACCAGTGGCATCGCTTAACAAGCGGCATCACATAACAAAGCGGCAACACTCAACAGAGTGGCAGGGAAAGTCATTACTCAACAGAGCGGCAACACTCAGAGCGGCAGGTACAGTCATCACTCAACAGAGCGGCATAACTCCACAAAGTGGCATCACTCAACAGAGCGGCAGGAACAGTCATCACTCAACAGAGCGGGATCACTTCACAAAGCGGCAACACTCAACAGAGTGACAGGGAAAGTCATTACTCAACAGAGCGGCAACACTCAACAGAGCGGCAATACTAAACAGAGCGGCCGTCATAGTCATACATCAGTCTCAGTCAGCCATTTATAATTATCTAATACGGCCATACTGACATGTACTTCGTCCACGAAGTACAAGACAAATCATTATACAAAAAGAATAGTGTGAAACTCAATAACATCTTACTATATGCGGCCAAACACCCGCCGTCAGTGAAGCTCTATCACCCGCAGTCAGTGAATGCCGGACAACAGTCAAGACAAAGCTCTTTTTGTATTAATTAAATAACTAATCAAAACAATACATCGCTCGGTCAATCTGACAATATCATTGCAAATTGTATTGATCATCCTTATTACATTTTCTGTTAAATAATTCCAAATGCTAACATGGTCACTGTGTTGGCACCTAAGTACTCTACTTTAGTAAAAGGTTATAATTATAAGCCAAATCAAAATTATTATCAAGAACCACAGCATAATCATTAAGCACTTTGAAAGTGAAAAACAATAAAATAAAGACAATTATGTCATATTTGTTTATCGACAAGTTTTGTAATATTCGCAATTTTTTTTAGTATATCAGATAAGAAGGATATAATTATTTTTCATCCATTATGTCATATTTGTTTATCGACAAGTTTTGTAATATTCGCAATTTTTTTTAGTATATCAGATAAGAAAAATATAATTATTTTTCATCCATTGTTTATCCATGGGTACTTATTGTGAAGTACCGTCCAAAGCTATCTTTTAAATTAATTTGTGAACAACAGAGCAATAATATCAGAAATTTAAAATTCTTGCCGTGAACACTTGCATTTTTTTTACCATACAACTCTCAGCCTCAACTACCGTGAGCCAGAGTGTCATGTCAACCAATGCCAAGTTTCACCGTTATCAGTTTCTTTTACATCGCAATGATCCAACCTCTCAAGCCTCATCTTTGCGAGTACCGGAAATTCGAATCAAATACGACATACAACAATTATTTCATAATACCTCTTTTAAATAACATGCTCACAAACCAATTCTGCTACAGATAAAATATCAATTTGTAATACAATTCATAAGCAACCAAGCTTAACATCTGGAATTGCCAATTTCATGTTTTGTTAACACTTGCATTTTATTGACAGTCTCATTTTTGTGAGAACTACAATCTTAAATCTTCTTGCCAAGCTTTATACTGTCTGAAAACTTATATCTTATGCTCAGACCTCTTTGTGAGAACTAGAATTAACTATAATCTAGTAGGTAACTAAATTATGTTGTTGGCTAATCTAGCATAACTTATGCACAACCAGCACAACAGGTGTGAAACATACAAATATCCAAACCAATCACCCGGGGCGGGACTTGTCGGAAGACCGCCACCTCACGACTCGTTAGAGACCTACGGGAGGCATAACTTTGCGTGTGTGAATCAGTTCACATAAAAGCATGTCTCAAACCAATACTATACAAAAATCATAGTAACAACTTAGAAGCCAAGGTTCAATCCCATCTTACTTTAAGTGGGTACTTTTATAATAGTGGTCTTTTTCTGCAAAATACTGGTCATTTTCTTATAACAAAACCTAATACCAGTTGAAGCTTAACTTTTAATGACAAATTTTTGTTTTAAGATTCTAGTTTCACTGGTGCCGATTGTTTTGTTCAATACCTAAACCAAAAGTAGGGAATCGCTGTCTTTTACTATAAGGCAGCGTGAGAAAAGGACGGCTATAGCTATGAACTAAGTTAGAAATGTCAAACTAGTTTACGCCTTGCGTTTCACAGTCTTTTTAGTCGACATGTTTTTACGTCTCATCCAAATCTGCATGGAAATATTAGTTCAGCTAAATTTGACAGCTCCAACTCACGTCCGACTCTTTCTTGTTTTATTAGAAAGAAAAAGTAAGCAATAGCCTAAATTATAATTAAAACCAGTATTAGGTATAGGTAGTTTCAGATTTCAAAGTAATAAAGAAGAGCCTTAGAAATTTTCCTAAGATACACCATCAAAATAATAAAGCAGAGCCTCTAGAGGCGTTACCGATTTTAGCTAATTCGTAGGTACCGCTGCTCCATTGAATCCTTGGAATGGTTTTCGAAGATTTTACAGCAACTCAGTTGGCAGCACGTTGTCATCGTTATGGTGAGAGTTGAACCAATGACTCGCCTAGCTAATTCGTAGGTACCGCTGCTCCATTGAATACTTGGAATGGTTTTCGAAGATTTTACAGCAACTCAGTTGGCAGCACGTTGTCATCGTTATGGTGAGAGTTGAACCAATGACTCGCCGTTACACCGTCGCCACTGCCGCTGCCGCCGCCGTTGCTGGCTTCCAGCAGAACGGATTGCTCCAACGTTGATCATGAAAATAGCAAAATAAAATTCATTAGAAATCTATTATATGAGACAGAGCACAATCCCACTTCTGATGTTAGAAGTGATATAATATAACTATAATTGTGTATATAAGTGTATACTATAGATACTACACAAAAGCAAACCTTGAATGTCAGAATGGTTATTATTTATTTACTCAATACTCAATACTCAATATATTTATTTGCATTCCACAATGTTAGCATAGGTGGTAGGTACATTATAAAATATACATCAGTTTACATAGATCATTGTGGACCCTGTCGGGCACAGCAAAATAGGTTGTAGGAAGAGGGCTATTATTACATTATTATTTGAAAAGTAAAATATAAAAAAAATTCTAATAAGTAGGTACTAGTTTTGGTACTTATTCATTTTTAATTAAGTATTAATTTAATTTATCATTAAAATATTCATTAACATTATAGTAGCATTTATGGATTAGGTATTGTTTTAATTTATTTATAAATAGATTCAATTTTTGTTCATATTTAATTGCTTCGGGTAATTACTATGTATTAAAGATTATATATTATATATTATATGTATTGTATTATTTACTGTGTATTAAAGTATTATTGTTTACTGTGTTTTACTGTGTTCCATGAATATGGTGTGTAAGGGAAAGGATTTGATAAACAAAAGCACAGACAGACAAGACTAGATAGGTATTTATTACTTCAATCAATCTTGTCAATAATTATTCATCTTTAACGAGAAAGCTATTGTCCGTTCGCAAAACTAGGTCTTCGTGGAGAAGAACGAACAAGAAACTCCACGGAAACTTATCTTTAAAGTATTTTATCAACACGTCAATACATTTTTTATATTTCCATAAATTATCGTCATCTCAGAAACAGTTAATTCTATCTGAGGGTACTCAGAATAATAGCAACATAATAATAATAGCTAGGAAAGGAACAAGAATAATAAACAGTTAATTCTATCTGTGACTACTCAGATATTCTATCTGAGGGTACTCAGATTAATAGCAACATAATAACAATCTAGGAAAGGAACATGAATATTCCTTTGTTCAATTTGACACCTTGGCAATATTGGCCATATTTATAACACATACAGAACCACATAGTAACAGCAGAAATCAAACATAATAACAATAACAATAGAAAATAGAAATAGAAATTGTACATATTACTTAACTTTTACCTGTAGGCCGGAGCTCCGTTCTGGTCAACTTCTGGATCAAGAATGTGCCCAGATACTCAGAGCTCCCCCTTTTATAGTCGTGAACCAACAACTGACTTCTATATCTACCGTCATCTAAAATATCAACGACACAATTGTACCAATCGTTTGAAACAGCTTACTATATTAAAATAACAATATAAATTCTAAAATATAGTACAAGTACTATTAAATATTACGTAATTATTTACAGTAATAATATCTATACGATTTTTACAAGTTCAGAGTGGTATATTTTACAAACACAATAACTAGTCAAATTAGATACTTCTACATTAGTTCCAAACTTCGTAAATGTGACAGATATCATTATCCAACAGATAGTAATAATACCAAAATTAAATATCTAAAGGTGGTCTTACAATGATGTTATGGTTTAAATCACAACCGAACCAATTTCCGGAATCAAGGTAGTCTCAATTAGATATTTTTAAATATTAGACATAATAATTACATGTTACAAGTTTGTAGGTTATGCAAAACATACGTTTTAATAATGAAAGGATTACTCATAATAATAACAGTACCTATAGTTAGGATAATCTATCATGTGCATGTCAATCTTCTTCCAACATTGTACTTACCAGATTTGTAATCACAGGGGCGACCGTTGCGAAGAAACCAAAACTAGACACACGAAGAACAAAACTAGAAGATACAATAACAGCCGAGCAAACGGAAAAAGACTCGAAAGTTATCCGGACAACTCAAAAAAGTTCGTGTAAACCTGGCACTTATTTCAAAGAGCCTTACAAAAGTGATCAGCGTAGTTTTAATCTAGTAAAAAAAATTACACAACGTACTCGCACTCAAATTGTTGAAAAACCTTACAAGTGTGATGTATGTCAGCGTAGTTTTAGTGTAAAAAGTACTTTATCAACTCATATTCTTATACACACTGGTGAAAAACCTTATAAGTGTGATGTATGTCAGGATAATTTTAATAAAAAAAGTAATTTAATAATACATAAGCGCATACACATTGGTGAAAAACCATACAAGTGTGATGTATGTCAGTGTAGTTTTAGTGTAAAGAGTACTTTATTAACTCATATTCGTATACACACTGGTGAAAAACCTTACAAGTGTGATGTATGTCAGCGTAGTTTTAGTTTAAAGAGTACTTTATTAACTCATATTCGTATACACACTGGTGAAAAACCTTACAAGTGTGATGTTTGTCAGTGTAATTTTAGTGTAAAGAGTACTTTATTATCTCATATTCGTATACACACTGGTGAAAAACCTTACAAGTGTGATGTATGTCAGCGTAGTTTTAATGTAAAGAGTACTTTATTATCTCATATTCGTATACACACTGGTGAAAAACCTTATAAGTGTGATGTATGTCAGGGTAGTTTTAATAAAAAGAGTAATTTAGCAACCCATATTCTTGTACACTCTAGCGAAAGACCTTACAAGTGTGATGTATGTCAGCGTAGTTTTAGTTTAAAATATGCTTTAACAAAACATAATATTCGTATGCACACTGGGGAATATAACTGTGATATATGTCAACGTAGTTTTAGTGAAAAGATTGCTTTATCAACTCATAATCGTATACACACTGGTGAAAAACCATTCAAGTGTGATGTATGTCAGCGTAGTTTTAGGGAAAAAAGGTATTTAACGAGACATTCGTATTCACACCGGTGAAGAAGCTTTTATCTGTGATGTATGTCAACCAAATTCTAATGCACACTGTTGAAGAACATTGTAAGTTTGATATACATACTTGTCGGACAGTCAGAATTTACTCAGTCAGATTCAGATAGCATATGGGCAGAAGATTGGTTTCGTGCAAAAATAAATTATTTTTTAGTATGTTCATTATGTATTTTCGATTTTGTTCGATTGAAAAATAGTTGAGGGTATAAAAATTGGTACATATTTTTTATATAGAATTGTACATCTTTATCTCTACTTGCTATTAGTGCAATAAAACGAAAATGGCTTTTTTGCAATTTCGATAGTATACGTGGGGGCCGTCGCAATGAAAACACACTGGGTGCTAAACACGGAGTTTCGCAAAATCACAAGATAACACATCACAGTTCCGCGACCTAGTAACCCCGATGCGATCAGACACCAGACTGTCCTCCTCGCCGTGGACTTAAAACATCACGACTCTGTAGGAGCGCGCTGTTGGTGTGAGTAGATCACGTGATGTCGCCAGTGGCGCTCTTGCGACTCGTTGCCTGTCCGTACTATTGACCGGATCCGACATACTTATGTCGGGATAGTTTTAGTGTTGTGTTAAGGTTGATCTAAGAAATCATTTTCGAGCACACTGGCGACAAGTCATCATCATCAATCTCCGGCCGAGTCCCAATTTATTTGGGGTCGACACAACATGTATTTTCTTTCACACACACACACACACACCCCCACACACACAGACACTTCTCTATTAGTCATCATCTCGGTAGTCACCCCCTTTCTAGCCATGTCATCTTTCACACAGTCCATCCATCGTTTCTTGGTCTTGCCCTAGTCGTATAGCCATCGCATTTATTTATTTACTAGCTTTTGCCCGCGGTTTCGCTCGCGTGGATGTCGGAAAATATCCCAAGGGAACCTGCTACCGAGAATTCCTTCCTTATTCCTTGTCTACATTATAAGGGGAATGTCTGTGCAAAATTTCAGCTTTCTACGTCCAAGGGTTTGGGCTGGGCGTTGATGAGTCAGTCAGTCCAACACACTTTAATACACGAATAATAATTAAATAATTAACTAATTTTATTTTATTTTTTATTATTTACTTAATCTATATATATATCCTTAAATATAAATAAAAAGAGAAGTCCTGACTGACTGACTGACTCATCAACGCCCAGCCCAGCCCAAACTCTTGAACCTAGAAAGCTGAAATTTTGTACAGAGGTTGCCTTTATAACGTAGACAAGGAATAAGGAAGGATTTCCCGGTAGGACGTTCCCGTGGGATATTTTCCGACATCCTCGCGGGCGAAGCCGCGCGGGAAGTGCTAGTAATTTATACACGAAGTGGTCTCCATAGCTTAACAATAAATGTAACACAATAATTAAATCATCCTAAAGCCAGGAAAACAAAACACACAAACAAATATTACATTCCACATTGGTCACAACATTATTAGACTTAATATTAATTATAATAATTTAACTTAATATTAATTCAAAATCAATATAAATTCAATTCAAAGAAATACTTAAAGTCACTAAAATATAATCACATATTAATTCGAACTACTATTAACTTCGAGAAACTCTTCAATGCTGTAATAACTTTTCTTCAATAACAATGACTTTAATTTTCTCTTGAATTTATTTGGATTCATAGAGTTATTAAATTGTACATGTTTTTGTATTGTAAATATTTACAATACAAAAATATGTAGTTATACAAGTTGTACCAAGCCCTAATATTATAACATCGCGTTAGTGGGTACGCGCCTTAGGCGGCCCGTGCTGACGGAGCATTCGCGGAGCGTCGCGGGATGTTATGGCTAGCGCTCGGCGACACGAATCCGTAGAGATAAGGAACTAATATTAAGAACATTGTATTTCATTTAGGTTTTAAGCTTTTTAGTCTGCATTAAATCGTCTTCGCGACTAGACTCATTTTGTTTCTTTTAAAAACCTTCGGCAGTGAAATCTTTGGCCTTTTGTTAAGTATAACAACTCCCCTGAAGCACCGGTGTTGCCTGGAATCCCCGCGTGGCGCCACGCGAATGTTAGCCTTTTTTGCGTAGAAATGAAACTAAATCAATGCCGAATATTTTTCAACTATATCAGAAGCTTAGAACTCAACTAATAAGGCGCGTCGTGAATCTTCGTTCGCACAGAAAAGAAAGTATGGCCCCGAAGATTAACGAGAATACTTAAAACTTACAATCAACCTTAGATCACTACTATAAGGTTCATAATACACTGCAGCTGTTAGTTCCGTCTCACTCGCAAGTATGGCGGCTGTCAAGCGTCGCGCGCTAACATGGCGGCAGCTACCGACCAATAGCGGTACAGGAAAAAGCGTGGAGCGTGTCGATTGGTCAATAGCATTTCCCGCGCTTTGAAAATTCATCTTCTGCGCAGGTACATCCATAAGCCATATTACTTGGGTATTACTGTACAAACATGCGCGACACGAAGGCAAGGCGCCATCTACACGGCCGCGGGCGTGAAAATCGCGGCGATAATCTCGTCGTGCCACCAAAATTGAAAGAATCTCTACGAATCAATCTCCACACCGCGATAATTTGAAGGCACAGCGTGACTATCGCCGCGATTGTCTCGCCCGTGGAGATGGCGCCCAAGACACACACGTGTCGCGCTACGAGCGGTGCCATTGTGTTGCCCCTGTTAGTAGGAGCCTTAGTACATGATCAGCCTATAATGTTCCCACTGCTGGGACACAGACCTCCTCTCGGTGAGGGAGCGGGCGACAATCCACCACGCGGGCCCAGTGCGGGCTGGTAAAGTTGTCACATGTCTGAATTTTTCGTTCTAAGATATGCCGGTTTCCTCACAATGTTTTTCTTCACTGTTTTGAGAGCATGCTCTTTAAATAATTTACACAAAGAAAAGCGCCGTTAATATGCACGTAACGTTGGAAGGGCTCCCACAAGGTGGACCGATGACCTTGTAAAGGCCGCAGGAATCTGCTGGATGCGGGAAGCACAGAACCGGTCGCGGTGGCGGTGCTTGGGGGGGGCCTATGTCAAGCAGTGGACATCTTTCGGCTGAAATGATGATGATGAAAGCGCCGGGGTCAATGATGTATTTCTCTGAACCCCCGAATCAGGGGTGGGAGATGTAGAGCAGCATGCTGGTCTTTTATTACCCCTTGTGGTGGATATGTCGCAGATGGATTGATGGTTGATGTATAACTGTACGCTTAGCATGACGACGTTTTGTCGACAGAAGAATAGACAAAACTACACATTGCCATGCTTAAACGCGTAGAATGCGTAAAAATATTTCTACTATCTTCCATTTTGTCTATTCTTCCGTCGACAAAACCCCGTTTCTATGGCGGTCATGCTAAGCGTGCTGCTGAACGACGTGTAGCGATGTTTCATACAGCTGAACTTTAACACGCAGAATTGCATAAACGTTTTGCATTTTACCAATGCAGCGGATCAACGATTAGAGGAAGCAACTTGAAATGAAATGTCTAATTGTAAAAGAACATCGGCCAAATTAAACTATACGGTTAAAGAAACAAACTAACACTCACAAAAACAATCATCGTCCATGTTAATAAAACTCCTCTCGTCATCCCTCGTTTTTTTCCTGAGGTGTTGAAAATTTGGGCAAATTTTTTCATGCCCATGCCTATGGCGTGACGAACGTTCCTTGACGTCTGGCGCGGGGATCGAACGAGTCGCCAATGTTAGTGACTTAAATTTGGAATCAATTTACGGTAGCCTACTAGGACATCTCATAATCTAACTATCTATCTATCTATCTATCTGGACATTTCATAATCTAAGCTCAAAGTCTTTTAAATGGTTGTTTAATATATTTAATTACCAGTTCTAAGGTTGATGCGCCAGGGTAGCCCGCGAAATTCAAAATTTCTTACGTTTTTTTGCAATTTGTAGGTCAGTGTGAGCTTGTATGTTGATTAAAATATGATTCGCGGCCGTAGCTAATATGGCTTTACAGAATTATAATCATTAGAATCAGCGATACAACTCCATAAGTTAGCATTTATCTCAAATCTAGCGATTTCACGAAATCATGAGGTTTGAGGTAAATGCTAACTTATGGAGTTGTATTGCTGATTCTAATGATTATAATTCTGTAAAGCCATATTAGCTACGGCCGCGAATCATATTTTAATCAACAAACAAGCTCACACTGACCTACAAATTGCAAAAAACGTAAGAAATTTTGAATTTCGCGGGCTACCCTGGCGCTTTCGCCTTAATTCAATTATTTTCACATCAACATTTGTCAAAAATCGAATAGGCTGTATAGGCTGTTTCCGTTGTAAAAAAAATGTAGTTACAAAAACGCGCCATTGTCTGAACATTTTAATTTTTTGTGTGATAAATTGATAATGAGTTCAAGTACGAGTGATGAAATGGAATTAACTCCACCCGATATTTTATCTGAGACGAAAACTGCACAAGATGAAATTTTTCCCCAAAATCTCGAGATGGCGACTTGCGATCATTTTATTTTATGGAAAAAACAAAAGAAAACTAAATAATTTTCAGCAATGATGTAAGTATTACCTTTATAATACGTCATTGATTTTCAGAACATGTTTTGTTAGCTTATTTTTATGAATTGAGTGGCAAATATAAACCATCTAAATGCATTGTGCTCAATTTATTCCATGTTATATAGTTTTTTCTCTCAAATTAAATTCTTTGATTTGTTTTTTACTATTTCCCACAACTGTATTAAAAAACGTCGTGTGATACACGGGTGTGTAGGTTATTGCAAACGAGCCGTCATTAACAAGCCCGAGCCGAAGGCGAGGGTTTTTAATGACACGAGTTTTTAATGACACAACTTTCCACCCTTGTATCACAATGTACAATTGTATGCTCTCCAATATGAGAGTACATTTCACCTCATGTGGGGCCCACACAGCTGCGTTACCCTCCAACTGACTCCTAATTAGCGCGTCGTACAATGCCGAGATGGCCTTAATACTCGTGAACGCTGGCTCTGCGAAGTACCAATCCCAACCGTTTGTATGCCTTTTTACAAACGTGCACGATATGCTCACGGAATCTCAGCTGCGCATCCATACGGACGCCCCAGGTCTCGCACTGCATCCTCTCTGTTCATAGGCGCGTCGTCCAATTTATAATCGTAAAGAAGTGAAGAAGGTCGGCTGAATGTCATAATTAAACATTTCGATACATTGAACTGCAGCTTGTTTCTCCGACTCCATTCAACTACACGATCAATGTAAGAAAGAAAAAGAAAGAAAGAACGAAAGGAAATACGTTTATTTGCGGTAAACAGGACACAAAGAACAACAAAATAAAATAACTATTTATAAAAAAAGTTTGGGGAAAATATGCGTCACATCTAGGCAAAACGGCCACTGCTCAGCATAATACCGCGACCCCATGCGAAACGGAGCCCCAGCGCTGGTTTTCAGCGATAGCCGGCGTTGACGCGATGACGTCGACCGTCTGACGTCGAATGTCCCGCTGAAGGCGGTGAAAATCTTCCTCGTCTTCGATGGCCAGGAGCAGCTGGAGGTCGTCCGCAAATAGCAGACACCTGGCATCACGTACTACGTCAGGCAGGTCATTGATCAAGATAATAAATTGTAACGGCCCAACATTGCTGCCTTGACTCACGCCCGACCTAGTGAAATAAGGTTCAGAGCGACAACCACTGAACTCAACGTATTGACGTCTGTTCTGCATATAGCTCGCTAAGAAGTAGAGCAATTTTGGTGTGCAGCCAACCCTATATATAACACTTGAATAGTTTTTCATCAGTGTGTACACGAATATGGGTTGCTAAATGATCTTTTCGACTAAAACTACGCTGACATACATCACACTTGTAAGGTTTTTCACCAGTGTGTAGTCGCTTATGTTTTGTTAAATTACACTTTTGGCTAAAACTACGCTGACATACATCACACTTGTAAGGTTTTTCAGCAGTGTGTGTACGAATATGATTTAATAAAGTACTCTTTAGACTAAAACTACGCTGACATACATCACACTTGTAAAGTTTTTCAGCAGTGTGTACTCGCTTATGTTTTGTTAAATTACTCTTTTCACTGAAACTACCTTGACATACATCACACTTGTAAGGTTTTTCACCAGTGTGTAGTCGCTTATGATTAGTTAAATTACTCTTTTGACTGAAACTACCTTGACATACATCACACTTGTAAGGTTTTTCAGCAGTGTGTATACGAAAGTGAGTCAATAAATTAGTCTTTTGACTAAAACTACGCTGACATACATCACACTTGTAAGGTTTTTCAGCAGTGTGTGTACGAATATGAGTTAATAAAGTACTCTTTTGACTAAAACTACGCCGACATACATCACACTTGTAAGGTTTTTCACCAGTATGTAGTTGCTTATGTTTTGTTAAATTACTCTTTTGATTAAAACTACCCTGACATACATCACACTTGTAAGGTTTTTCACCAGTGTGTAGTCGCTTATGTTTTGTTAAATTTCTCTTTCGACCAAAACTACCCTGACATACATCACACTTGTATGGTTTTTCTTCAATTTGAGTGCGAGTACGTTGTATATTTTCTTTTACTAGATTAAAACTACGCTGATCACTTTTGTAAGGCTCTTTGAAATAAGTGCCAGGTTTACACGAACGTTTTTGAGTTGTCCGGATAACTTTCGAGTCTTTTTCCGTTTGCTCGGCTGTTATTGCATCTTCTAGTTTTGTTCTTCGTGTGTCTAGTTTTGGTTTCTTCGCAACGGTCGCCCCTGTGATTACAAATCTGGTAAGTACAATGTTGGAAGAAGATTGACATGCACACGATGAATCAGAAATTTCTTAGACAATTTTAAATGAAGAGAAGGCACCAGCCGATGATTATCCCTGTATGGACTATGCAATTGCACCCAAGGGCAATCCCCGGTTGGTGCAGGTCTATTGCAGAACATGGAAACAAAACATATCGGACTATGGGTTTGGGTGGCTATAGTGGATTGGGTACCTTGAACTATTGGAGAACTATGTCCCCTGCCTGACCAATGTTATATAATACACACAGATAAAATTGCAAGGGGTGACTTGCACACTCGGGGCCCATTATTGAGTCCGCACACTCAATAATGGGCCTCGAAAACGGTCGCTAGCACAGAGTGGCGTAGCGGCAAGGGGGCGACATGTCCTGAGGTGCTTGTGAGGAGTGGAGATGTATCCCACGGCTATCAGGACAATCCCGGAAGTACGGTCACGATTTTGAATAATTATTATTAGGTACTTAAACCAATTTTTTACAATAATTAAAACTTTAAGAACTATGTAGAAAACATTAAAAAATTGAATAGAACAGAATAGGTACTCATTTAAAAAAACAGAATCATCTCTATAAATAAAAAGAGTCCTGACTGACTGACTGACTCATCAACGCCCAGCCCAAACCCTTGAACCTAGAAAGCTAATATTTTGTTCAGAGGTTCCTTTTATAATGTAGACAAGAAATAAGGAAGGAATTCCCGGTGTACTGTAATTAGGAGTGAGGCAACACAGGCGTTGCGAGTGCATTGCGCCGGCGCACGACATCGCAACGCACCGTGTAGCGTGCCGTCATTTATGGTACACTTCCAAAGGCGATGGCAGACCACACACGTCACGGTTCACAATAACCGCAAGCGCAGTGCCGCTGCTGTTTTAGTTTCAAACGGGATGTTACAACTGCGACGATTATGTCGCTCTGTTCGTGACAGCCACTGACAGCACAGCGACTGGTAGGTATGCCGTCTGCAGTCGTCCGCTCGGCCGCAGCAGCAGGCGGCAATGTCGCCGTCTACAGAAGCGTTGTCACAGAGTTACATAGAAACCAGTAGTGTCGCTGCGGTCTGTCATTGCGGTTGCCCAACCGCCTGATGTTTGCGGTCTGCCGTCACATTCGGAACTGTACCTGTATAACGTAGGACGACGCAGCGCCGCCGCCCGGCATCGCAAGGCACTGGCGACGTATCGTGTGATCTCACTCTTAGAATATTGTTGAAGTGGCATATCTTTTGCTTACCAATCCATACTAATATTATAAATTCGAAAGTAACTCTGTCTGTCTGTCTGTCTGTGTGTTACCTTTTCACGCCTAAACCACTGAACGGATTTCGATAAAATTTGGCAAGGCTATAGATGGTATCCTTGGGACGGACATAGGCTTCTTTTTTTTCAAAAATAATCCTGCATGGGGTGATATAGGGGATGAAAGTTTGTATGGGAAACTCAGTATTTCTTAAGTTAGGGATGTGAAAATTAAAATGTATGCTTTTGATAGGAAATAATGAAATATGCGGTTCAGCGTTTTTGAAAAATCATCCCCTAAGGGGGTAAAATAGGGGTTCATTTTAAAATTTACAAACCTGCACAGATTTCGACAAAATTTGGCAAGGCTTTATATAGCATCCTGGTGAAGGACATAGGCTACTTTTTGTCTTAAAAAATAATCCTAGGGGGGGTGATATAGGGGATGAAAGTTTGTATGGGAAACTCAGTATTTCTTAAGTTAGGGATGTTGAAATTAAAATGTATGCTATTGATAGGAAATAAAGAAATATGCGGTTCAGCGTTTTTGAAAAATCATCCCCTAAGGGGGTTAAATAGGGGTTGATTTTAAAATTTACAAACCTGCACGGATTTCGACAAAATTTGGCAAGGCTTTATGTAGCATCCTGGGAAAGGACATAGGATACTTTCAAAAACAATACTACAGGGGGTGATATAGGGGATGAAAGTTTGTAAGGGAATAGGCTACTTTTTGTCTTAAAAAATAATCCTACAGGGAGTGATATAGGGCATGAAAGTTTACATGGGAACCCCAGAACCACTGAACGAATTTCGATAAAATTTGGCTAGGCTATAGATGGTATCCTGGGGACGGACATAGGCTACTTTTTTTTTCAAAAATAATCCTACAGGGGGGGGATCCTAATATAGGGGATGAAAGTTTGTATGGGAAACTCAGTATTTCTTAAGTTAGGGATGTGAAAATTAAATGAATGCTTTTGACAGGAAATAAAGAAATATGAGGTTCAGCGGTTTTTAAAAATCATCCCCTAAGTGGGTAAAATAGGGGTTTATTTTAAAATTTACAAAAGTGCACGGATTTCGATAAAATTTGGCAAGGCTATAGATAGCATCCTGGGAAAGGACATGGGCTACTTTTTGTCTTAAAACATAATCCTACAAGGAGTGATATAAGGGATGAAAGTTTGTATGGGAAACCCAGCATTTCTTAAGTTAGGGATATGAAAATTCAAATTTATGCTTTTGGTAGGAAATAAAGAAATATAATTATGGTACAGCGTTTTCGAAAAATCATCCCCTAAGGGGTACAATAGGGGTTGACAAATGTTTGTGTACCTACCTCTGTTTATGAGATTTAAGGGATTGGAAATGTAGTCATAGTTCGAATCTTGGGGTAACATTTAGTCTTTATTTCATTCGACGTTTTTATTAGAAAATTATTTGAACGAGTGGACACTCGGACAAAAGTTATTTGTTATTAGAGAGTGACTGGCATAATAAATTTTAAGTAATTAACAAAGTCCCCCCGCCACGTAAGTCTGTCTGTTTGAATGCGATAATGTCAAAAAGTACCGAACGGATTTTCATACGGTTTTCTCCAATGAACGGAGTGATTCAGTGTAATTCATTATGGTTTTGTGTAAATTGGCTGAAATATGACGACTGTTGAAGATGTCGGAAAAAATCATGACAACTGGTAGCTTTATGCCTACTAAACACGGTAACGATATATTGTAGCGATTTGAGTTTGCACAGTTATATCGGACGGCCCTATGTTTTCCACATGAACGTTCCCATGGGATATTTTCCGACATCCACGCGGGCGAAGCCGCGGGCAAAAGCTAGTACATTAACTAAATAAGTAATACCTACTTACTTTTCGTTTCCCTGGCTCTTCGTTTCTTCTCAGATACTTCTTGTTCTTCTTCTACTTCAGTTTTAAACTCCATTAAAGGTACATCATCTTCTAAATCTGACTCATATTGGTGTGGTGGT
Organism: Cosmia trapezina; assembly: GCA_905163495.3. NCBI lineage: Eukaryota > Metazoa > Arthropoda > Insecta > Lepidoptera > Noctuidae > Cosmia > Cosmia trapezina. The sequence continues at coordinate 1,840,655 of LR991046.1, read as the reverse complement.
GTATCTGCTACATCTAGACCGCTATTGTCTAACTTGTCCGGTTCTAGCTCTGTAAGTAAACAACAACAGTCAACAGTATTACTCTTATACTATCAACTAGCGAGCCGCCCCTGCTTCGTCCGGTTTCTACTTGACATCGTGAGTTCTTTATCATAAATGTAAGCTTAATATAAATGTAACATACACATACACATTCCTGAATAAATTCCCTAAACGATGGTCAAAACTGCATCATTATTCGTTGCGTAGTTTAGGAGAACAACGCGGTCATACAGACAGACGTGAAAAGCGACTTTAATTTATCAGATACTACCTGACCGTTATCCTGACAAAATTTATTAATGACATAAAGGAATGATCAATTTATTCAATTCAAAGATTATTTAAATAACAATATAATATCCTAAACTAACTAAAACTATTAAATAACAATATAATATCCTTAACTATAACTATTAAAAAACTAAAATATTGCGTCGAAAAATTCCTCCGCATCGCTGTCGATTGGTAGAGTACCCAAGAGACTGGCGGCATTGCCACGTTATATGGCAATGGTAAGCCTCTGGCCAAGGTAAAAGCCAGCCCTTGGGTCACGGGAAGTGTCAAAGAGCCGTTTGGAGAATTTGTTGAACAAACTATGAGTACTCGGACCCCACGGCCCAAGGGTTTCAACTAGAGATTGCCAACCGGGTCCGCCTTGGCCCGGTGCCCTTTTAGGCACCCACCGGGCCCAGCCATTCTTAGCCGGCCCGGTCACCGGACCCGGTACAGTACAGCCTAGCCTATAAGATTTCGCTATTTGCTCAATTAGTAATAGTAACACTCACTAGTCTTAATAGCCAAAGTTTAAGAAAAAACATAATACTTTACTTTTAGCAAATAAGAATTTGTTTTGTTTACCAAAGATACTAAAGTTTATCTATCTATCTAATCTAAGTTGTTATGAAACGTTTAGTAATTTAGGCTGTGTTATTAGTTTCTTATTTTAATACTATGTTTTCACATTGTGAATGTTGTTAGAATGTTACCTTTCTGTCCAGTTACCAAATTTAGAAGTACTACATACTTCTAAGTTTTGGTAACTGGCCAGAAAGGTAACATTTTAACAACATTCACAATTTCAAAACATTTATCATCAATTAAAAAACACACCATCACTTTGATGTTCCTCCTTTGGTTCAATAATATCATCTAGTCCCTCACAAACAGCTGGTAATTCTTCTTTGATAGCAATGCTTTCTGTTTGACATTCATCAACTATACTTATATGCTCTATTGGAGATTTAATAAACCCGCTGCAAAACTTAACCTGGTTTTGGTTTATTAAAGAATTTGGCTGTAAAAAGATGATTACAGTATTAGGAAAACATTCTGGTGATCATAAACCTTTCTTCTTTTACTAAAGTCAATCAAAAGAGCCCCCACAAGTGAGGATACTTAAGTAGGTCCAATGTGCCCTGGAGAGTCGGCCATGCTGCCAACCTGACTGACCACTGCACAAGCTATTGTTGCATAGCTTGTGCCGACATGAGAGAGGACCGTTATCAAACTGCCACATACAAGTTTCATACATGTTAAATACTCCATATTTAACATGTAATAATTGTAAACACCTACATTTGAAAAAGTGAAAAATAAAAACTTTTTTGCAACAAAAAAAAAACCGACTTCCAAAAAAAAACACTACAAAGTGAAAAATAACTTTAATTTCGGAAGTCGGTGTCTTTGGATCTGTATTTTAGTTTTTTGCCACCAACTTCCGAAATTAAAGTTATTTTTTACTTTGTAGTGTTTTTTTTGGAAGTCGGTTTTTTTTTTTTGTAAAAAAGTTTTTATTTTTCACTTTTTAATGGTTCAGTTTGTAATTTATCTAAGTTACAATAACCCAAGGTCAACTGCTCATCACGTTTTACAAAATATTGCTTTTCCCGATGCAGGGACGTTAATTGTTGAGGAGTTCTCCTAGTAAGAACCAGGAGAACTGGAGCTCATGGTGAAGTCACCATTATCATTATGCATTTTGACGAGCATAAACCATATTAAAGTAATCGAATCGCAACCTGTGATATACTTAGATATAATTGAATATTTCCGATGGCCCTCTGTGGTCTTCATCATCAGTTCCAGTTCACCGAATGGTACTTTCCGAGAGCAAATGCACGAGTTACTATAAAAAATACCGAAATCGATATAGGTGTGCCCATAAAATTTGAGGGTTTCCCTCGATTTCCATGGGATCCCTTCGTCAGATCCTGACTTGATGATCATGGGACCACTTGGGAAAAAGAAAAATCCAAATCGGTCCAGCCATTTTCGAGTAATCGGGAAACATACATAAAAAAAAAAGGTTCCGAGGAATTGAGAACCTCCTCCTTTTGGAAGTTGGTTAAAAAAGCGTACATATCAACATACAAAACTCAATTGTATGGTTGGAGTGAAATCCAGACACAATAGCTGAGCTTGTGTGAGCTTCAGAGGAATAACTTCCACATTATACTGAAATTATAAGAATAAATGGCTGTTGAAGAATACCTCACCTTATAATCCTCATTCATCATCCGAGCGAACAGCTCTTCGGCTTCCAGACATTGTCTCAGTAATCGGTAGCATTGCTTTAGTTTAGCGTAGCAGAAGAAACAAGCAAGAATTGGTCTACTGTCTTCAGTTACAAACTGCAACAAAATTTGTCTTGCACTTTTTTGTTTATAATAATAATAATAATAACCCCACCGCCGTATCTCTACGTTGACGTCGTGGTGGGGCTTGCGCGCTCCGAACTCTGGGCCTGTGCCAGTAGAGTTCACTTTGCCGACACAGGTCTAGGGTGAGGAGCCAGACCAAGAGAGATACAGAAACCCGCAGGGCAGCATGTGGCGAGCTGTTGGGCAGTAGCGACCCCACGGACCCTATCTCCCGGGAGAAGTGTTGTTCCTCACCTCTCGCTTGCCTTTATTGGCCGGCTGGAGTGAACACTGACGGGAACAGAGCTCCCACCTCATTCTTGCCTTTATTGGCTGGCTTGAGTGGAGATTCGCAAGAGCAAACGTGTTCGGAGGAAGGAAGTATTCCAGTAAGTGTTTGTAGGGATCTTGACCATCTTCCGGGCTCTGGGATTATTCTGAGAACCGTGGGATACCTCTCCACTCCTCACAAGCACCTCAAGACATGTTGCCCCCTTGCCGCTACGACACTATGTGCTAGCGACCGTTTTCGGGGGCCCATTATTGAGTGTGCAAGTCACCCCCTGCCATTTTATCCGTGTATTATAAAACATTGATCCGGCAGGGGCCATAGTCAGTTCATAGTTTTAGGTAACCAGTCCACAACCACCCAAATCCATAGCCCAATATGTTTTGTATCCATGTTCTGCAATAGTCCTGCACCAACCGGGGGTTGTCCTTGGGTGCACATGCATAGTGCATACAGGGATAATCGTCGGCTGGTGCCGCCTCGTCATTTAAAATTGTCTAAGGGGCCTCTGCGAGTTGGCTTCGGCCCCTCGTACGCCTTCCAAAGGTCCGGGACCCCAGGGTCCCGAGATATGTCAAAGACAAAAAAAAAAATAATAATAATAATAAATTTATTGTAACGAAAAAACTCAGTTTACAGGAACATTGTGTACGATAACAACTGCATTAGTAAGTAGTACTGTGTCGCAGTCATTAACGCCCACCTCCAAGAAGTCGTGAAAAAGCAAAACTAAAAGACTAAAACAGTAAAATTAAAAACTAAAAACAAATAAAAAAAAAAAATAATAATAATAAAAAAGTTAAAAATAGAACTAAAAAATAAAACTGTAATTATTCGTGCAATTGTGTGTTTGTATGTAAGGATTGTGTAGGTTTGTGCGTGGAGTGTACCTATAGATGTATGTGTGTGGGGGTGTGTGTGTGTTTCTGTGAGTTTGTGTTTGTGTCATGAATGTGTTCGCGCAAGTTATGCATATAAACAATTAGAAAGTGAGTTTAAGTATTTACATATGTTTCTAATTCTTCATAAGTAAGTGTATGAAGCCATTCATCCGTGATCCTTCGACATTCTCGCAAGGTCAGTGGGTATATATTTAGATGTTTATTCACTCGATTATACAAAGTGGAGCTAAGGAAGTGGTATTGCCGACGAACAACTTGTACTCTGGCAGATTCCACTTGGCAGACTCTGTCACATCTGCGTTTTTGGGTAACGACAGCTGGATCGAAAGGAACGTCTAAGTGTTTACGCAACACTACAGCAAGAATAAATATGTGTCTGACTGTTGGTAACTCGCAAAGAGCGTACAGTTCAGTAGTTGGAAATCGGACAGGTTTGTGAGTCATGACTTTTAACACTGCCCTCTGCGCCCTTTCCAGAGGAGCATTAAGCACTTCCACAGTTTGACGAAGAAAATGCTATACATGTAATATCCATAGTGCTTTCTGTGCGGATCTTACAGAGAAGGAATGAGCATAGGTCACTTCTCTTGCTCAAGGCAGATTGGCGACTTAAAATGTATTTATTTATTTCAGTCCAGGTTGGTCCACGCTGTTTTCCTTTACCAATGACAAATGTTTTCTAACCTCCTCACCCAAGGCCAAAGTCTTATGTTTTCTCTTATTACTTGTACTAGCAGAAGCCATAACAATGACAGATTCAGCGTATGAAACTGAATTATCAGCGAAAATCAATCTAAATCAATGTCGTGTTTACAGTTTAGGCGTGCACTCGCGTTATCGCCCACAAGAAAACTGACCTAGCAATACAAATAATGCGAACTAATACTGTGCCGGGCTGGAAGTACAGGATTACCAAGATTGTACTGTACCTAGGTAGTACGAATCTTCGCATAGGAGAGGCATTTAAAACATTTACACAATTCTTAATAAAAATATCAACTTACTGGAATATCTGTCAGATTCTCATATAGTTGGTGCAAGTTCCTGTTGATCACTATATGCATGCGAACATTTTCTGCTAAACATATCCTACACATTGGCAATTTTTCCATCTCTTAGGTTATTTAGTTCAACTTTAACTGTTACGATTACGATGCGTTCAACTAACGAGGAACGCTAGTGTATGTATATCACAGATTACTATATTAGTAGCTAGCTAATGTATATTATGAATACGATTTCTTCTACTAGACGATTGATGATTGAAAGATGACAATATCTCTCGTAGAATTCATAGCAATTAGTTAACCAGTCCCCTAACACCAACACAAACAGGTACAGGTTCACATTTATTCCAACAATACTTCACAACAAATTACGTACAACAGACAGAGCACCTAATAATACAATCATACAACACCCACAAAGGCACAACAAAAGCTATGAAACTACGAAACTACACTCCTTTGCAAAAAAAAACGGGCGGTTTGGATTTTTGGGCGTTGAATCAATAAACTGTTTTTTTTAACGACTTTTCATTGGTCAACGGGTTAACTGTTAATCATTAATGAAAAAACAGGTTGAAAATATTAGCTGTCAGTTTACGTCAACGCACTCAACGCATTATTTCAATATTATTTTATTCATTTCTGTGAATTTAGTCTCCTTCGGAAATATTCGTTACTTACAGTTACAGTCCTAAGCCTGGAATAAGTACGAAGGACAGGTCATTCCATTACAGTCCAGTTCAATAAAAAAAAAAAAAACTTATTTCTTATAAATCTCAACCTAAACTGCAACAAAGTTGTTATTTTATGCGTATTCGCTCGTATTTTAAACGTTGACACACTAAATTGACGATTATCGCTAACGATTATTAACGCTACGAATCATTGAAATTTTAACCTGTTATTTATTAACAGTTTTTTTAACCCGTTGACCATTAATGTTTAACAGTTAAATTACATTAACTCAAAAACCGTCAATGACCCATCTCTTTTTCTACATTCAGTGTTGCCACCTTGGCACAGACTACTTAGGGATATATATATATAGTCCTCCTTATCGATTTCGATAACGGCGACCCTTCGAAATCACTTCCTTGCGTGTGCTCTTAGATGGCTCGCTAGACCGAATTTAGTTTTGAACACCCGGTCACAACTAGAGCAATAAAGTTGGCCTGCAGTGTTGTATGTGTAGGTGTAGGAGGGCTTAGGTCTTTCTTTGCGTATTTGGCGCTTCTCAATAATAGCTTCGTGTCGCTTTTCTTCGAAAGATTTTATACTTTTGCGAATAGTAGAGCGCCAAGACGACCTATGTAAAGCGAGCCTCTCCCAACCTGTAGGATCAATAGCGCACGCGTTAAGATGCCTTTTGAGCACATCCTTATAGCGGAGATGTTGACCGCCATGCTTCCGTTTACCTTCTGCCATCTCAGAGTAAAAAACCATTTTTGGTAAACGGTGGTCCTTCATGCGAAGAACGTGTCCACACCACCTGAGTTGACGCTGCATGAGTAGGGCTTCAATGCCATATATGCTGGAACGGTGCAAGACCTCCGTATTAGGAACATGGTCTTGCCACTTAATGTTCAAGATCGATCTGAGACACCTTAGATGAAATGTGTCCAGTTTCCTAATGTCTGGTTTGTAAAGGCACCATGTTTCTGCGCTGTATAGAAGAACAGGTAAGATTAATGCCTTGTAAACACTAATTTTTGTCTCTAGCTTCAGGTCATGGGATTTCCAGACACGATCATTAAGCCGTCCAAAAGTCGCAGCGGCATTTGCAATGCGCAATGGTATCTCCGATGCCAGGGTGTTATCATGCCGTATGTTGCTTCCAAGATATTTAAACTGCGAGACTTCCTCTAGTGGTTTCCCATCTAGATTAAGTGTGGCTTTATCAGCTTCGCAGCCTCGGGGTGGTTGTTTGAGGATTTGCGTTTTGGAAGCACTGATAACTAATCCAAATCGTTGACAGGATTGATGTAGTGCATCTATATAGCTTTGGAGATGCGCCATGCTGTCGGACATGAGGCACACATCGTCAGCGTAAAGAATCTCCAGAATGGAAGTCCTTTGAAGTTTTGATTTGGCTTTAAACCTAGAAATATCAAACACGCCTTTATCAGTTCGGACATTCAGTTGGATTTGATCACTACAGTACTGCAGGGCGTCTCTCATAACAACTGCGAAGTAAATTGCAAAGAGTGTGGGCGCCATGACGCAACCTTGTTTTACTCCACATGTAATCTGGATCTCCTTAGAAAGTTCGTTTTCATGTTGAACCTGCGCTTTCATGCCGACATGAAATTGGCGTATGAGGTTGACGAACTTCTTTGGGTATCCAGACTTTTGGAGAACAAGCCAAAGAGCCTCACGTGGAACTCTATCAAATGCTTTCTCTAGATCGACAAAGCACATGTAGAGAGGCCTTTGATGTTCCAAGCTTTTCTCCTGGAGTTGCCTTACGACGGATATAGCATCGATTGTACCTCTGCAAGGACGAAAGCCACATTGACTCTCAGGCAGGTATTTTTCAGCAAGTTTGCTAAGGCGGCTGTTGATAATGTGGGCAAGAATTTTACCGGCACTAGAGAGAAGTGATATGCCTCGGTAGGAGCTGCAATCGGAGACATCTCCCTTCCCTTTATACAGCTTGCAGATCACAGCATCTCTCCAGCCCTGTGGAACTTCTTCACTTTCCCACACCCTTTTGACTAGATGGTAGAGTTTATTTACAATGTGTTTTCCACTGTATTTGTATATTTCCGCTGGAAGTTGGTCCATTCCAGGTGTTTTGGAGTTTTTGAGACGCATGACTGCTTCTGCAAACTCTTCAAAAGTAGGTGGGGCTTCTAAATCTTGACAAACTGGCAGTTCCTCTAGTGTATTTATGTACGACAGATCAGCGCTGAGTGCATCGGGATTCAAGACGTCACTAAAATGTTCTGCCCATCGCATTATTACGTCAGTTTTATTTGTAACTCGGTGTTGTCTGTCTTTTGTGTACATCGGTGCTATTTTCCTTGCCCTTGGTCCAAAAATTGCTTGGATACCCTCGAAGAACTTCCCAGTTTGGCGAGTATCAGCGCAGTGCTGTAGTTCAGCAGCTTTTTCCTTCCACCACTTATCCTTTAGTTCGCGAACTTTAGATCTCAGTTTTTGTTGCGCTTCCTTATTTCTACGTGCATCCGGGGATTTCATATTTAGCTCATGCCTGTGTTTGTCAACTAGCGCTTTGATCTCACTGTCAGTTGCGTCAAACCAGTCTTGGTTCTTTTTCTGTGGTCTTCCTATAGTTTCCAGCGCACAGGCATGAAGATGTTTGGCAAAAGATCTCCAGTCACCATCAATGGTAGATGAATCCCCTGCCTGCGGAGCACTCTCAGCAAATTTCAAATCCAACGCTTTACCGAGCTCTGATGACGTTATTAGATTTGAAAAGGCAAGTTTATGTGGAATTTTGTTGGGTGCTCGTCGTGGTGCTTTTAGCTGCAAGTACATCTTTGTTCTAATAAGACGGTGATCAGTCCAGCCAATAGCACCACGCATTGCTCTCGTCACGAGAACGTCACGCAGGTCTTTTTGGCGAACAATGACATAATCTAAAAGATGCCAATGCTTAGATCTTGGGTGCATCCACGAGGTCTTGTATTTCTCAGCAAGTCGGAAGCATGTATTAGTGATGCTAAGATCGAATTCAGCACATAACGACAATAGCCTAAGTCCATTATCGTTACATTTCCCTATTCCATGTTTGCCGAGGACTCCGTTCCAAGTTGCATATTCGGTTCCGACACGAGCATTAAAATCCCCCAGCAAAATAACTTTGTCACACTTTGGGATAGTCTCCAGAGTTCGCCTCAGGTTTTGGTAAAATACCTCTTTATCCTCATCCGGTGAAGGCAGGGTGGGGGCATAAGCACTTATGAGATGGGCGTACTTATTGTTAGATAGTGGAAGGCGTAGAGTCATGAGACGGTCATTGACACTCTTAGGTAATTCACTCAGATCTCCAGCCAAACCAATACGAATAGCAAAGCCCACACCGCTGCCCGCCCTCTCACCGGAGGGACGTCCGCTCCAGTAATAGGTGTAGCCTCCTAGGTGTTCACGAAGCTCTCCACTGTCACTCAGATGGGTTTCGCTTATTGCAGCTATATCTATGTTATAGCGAGCCAACTCTCTTGCAATGAGAGCAGTTTTTCTCTCTGGGCATAAATTCCGGTCGTTGTCTAATAGAGTCCGTACGTTCCATGTAGCGATGCAAAGTCGTTGGTATTTAATCTTATTATTATTAAGTTGCTTCTGTTTCTTTCGACCGCATTTCGTCGATGTCCAAGCGCCCGCGGTTTGGCACCTGGATGATGGGTGAGACGGACTATTTTTGGGCCACCTTTTCTAGACCCCTCCTCTGTGCAGAGGAAAGCAGAGCGATCCTAAATAGGGCTGCTTTGTCACCAGTTGTGCTGCCGAACCCAGAGTCCCGACTCAATCGACTCCGGGAGCGACCACTCTCCCCTGGCCGCCTACGTGCAGGGTGCTAACTAAAGCCTCGGTACATCGATACCTCAGCCCCACCGCCAAAACCCCATCGCCGCAGGGCTTTTAATACGCTCAGAACCGGAAGTAAATAGCTAGGGTCATCTGCGCGTGAATTGGATTATAGTGGACAAGTAGTTGCGCAGGTACAAATCCACTCTCTCGTCCCTTCCTCTGTGGTCCAATGGACTGGTAGACCAGTACGATCGGCAAAGGTTGGGATGCAGCGAAAGACCGTAAACCACTATATGGATCCTGGTATACGCCCTCAAGGTGCTTCGCATTACCCTGCTGCATTTTTTGATCACGGTAGCGAGAAGATAGTAAACGCCTATCATGACCAAGCAGACTTGTGTGCATTGAGGATCTCCCGATTTTCCTCAGTCGCCTTTTACGACACCCATTGGAAGAGATGGGTTGGTGCTATTCTTTGTGTCCGGACACCACACGGACACTTAGGGATACTACGTATCAGACGACCCACTCCCATAGACTGCCATAGAGAGAAAATGGTTAGTAGAGGTTTGTCAAAAGTTGGAAGTTTAGAACGTGACAGTTCGTTTTTTTTTTAATTTACGTGTTGAGTTTTTGGCAAAGGCTCACACAAACAGCCTCAATTACCTCGTTGGTACTGTATTCAGATTTCAATTTTTTTTTTTTTTTTGCTATTAGCAGCAAAAAACCAATGAACTCTTCTAAGAGCTCATCGGTAACATAATAACAGGGAACTACTGAGAAATATGTACATAAATGAAACATAACAAATACTTATTCAAATTTTTATTTTTTAATTTAGTTTTGTATTTATTGTATGCCTTATGTTGCATTCTGGGAAGAGATTTTCCAACTAATCGGGATATATCTGTGCCTTTCATTATTTTATTTATTATACAACACCAATTGCACCTTGGTGTTTGAAAAGGGGCAGTCGGACAAGCTAGTTGAAGCTAGATAGAAAGAGCTAGATTTGGCAAAAGAGGTGCAAGACAGGGCTAAAAACATAGATACAAATGCAAAGCGTTAAAAATTGATTATTTCAAACGTATTAATTTCAGAAAGTGCAAAACCTAATTATAATTAAGTTATTAAATTGTTAAAAATCAGAGTATTCATCAGAATCTTCCAAAATCATATCTGCCGAAGCAGAAGAATCTACTTAAATTCCAATTCCCACTCTTTTTTATAATGTTGTTTCTAAACAGTCTTTTAAGGGTTCCGTACCTCAAAAGGAAAAAAACGGAACCCTTATAGGATCACTTAGTTGTCCGTCTGTCTGTCTGTCTGTCTGTCAAGACCCTTTTTCTCAGGAACGCGTGGAGGTATCCAGTTGAAATGAATATCAAATACGTAAGTCTATGGTCCCTTGGAGTTCTAAAAAAATAAGCTTCAAAGTCAACGCAATAACAAAATACGGCCATTTATGCGACATATTTTGATACTCGCAAGTAAACCATAAAGTGTGAACTGACGAAATCTATACTACACTAGCTATCGCCCGCGTGGATGTCGGAAAATGTCCCACGGGAATATGCTACCGGGAATTCCTTCCTTATTCCTTGTCTACATTATAAAGGGAACCTCTGTGCAAAATTTCAGCTTTCTAGGTCCAAGGGTTTGGGCTGGGCGTTGATGAGTCAGTCAATCAGACAGTCACACCTATATTCTAAGTCGCAGCCTCGAAGGATCCTCGACTCACAACTCAGTCGAGGCGACCTTAAGGCGTGCCTCGAATGAGTGTGAGTCGAGGTGATACGGCATGAAATCGTCATTGTTTGGAGAAATATTCCGTATAAAACTTGCTTTTTAACAGTCTGTGAGCGCGTTGTCTGTGGTTTTCAACTTGAAGGAAGTGTCACACTTGTCAAAGAAAGTGAGCGAAAATTTGAATAAATAAAAAACTGAACCTATATCCATGTCCTGGGTAAAAAATAAGGGAAATACTTGAGAATTGGATGGCTTGGGAACATAAAAATACTTCAATAATACGTATACTTTAGTATCAGTCAGTCAGTGCTGTGTATTGTGTCGTATTGTGTGTTTGTTGTACTTGTTCGCAATGTTTGGAACTGGAAGACAGTTTTTTAGTGAATCTGAAACGATTTGTCTTCAAAAGTAGATTGTAAAATATAAATTAAACTCGGTGGCAAGGACTGTGTTGAGCCCAGCAGTTAAAAAGCTGCATGGGCTCGCCAAACGGAGGAATCTACTATCGAAGAAAATTCAATTACTGTGTGATTACACACCTTCATTTGCAGGTAAATCTTATAATAAGTGGTTAACTTCTACTTTTTGACAGTGTTGGATTATTAATTACTGTTTTTTGTATTTTACAGAGGTGCAAATTTCTACAGAAATATTGCCAGACACACCACAGGTTCATCTAGAAATATACGGTCTCGAGTTATCCCAGAGGAATTCTCTATATACATAAAAAATCTTATGACAGATACCAAAAAAGGGAAGAGGAGCTGCACAAATTGAAATAAAAATGGCTGAGAAAGAGTGGATGGAGAAGGCAGCAGAACAGAACTACTACAAAGCTAAACCCGAGGGAAGCTGTAGAGGAACTTCTCCACTGCAATATAGGGAAGAGGCTATTGCATTTGGCAAAATTTAAAAATAAAAATTAGAACTTGGGTACTTATTTATTTCAATGTCTTTCACATACTTTTGTCAATATTATTTAACAAACATATTGGATATATTGAAAACAAAGCTAGGTACATATAGACGAAACGAGAATAGACGTGTCTGTTACCACCAATATCTTGAAACAATAGTGGTAACAAAAAGCTCACCACAATATCTTTAGTAAAACGAAATTTAAATTAATTTTCACCATAAAACTCAATTGGGTTTTCTGCATCTCGTAAATAGCTTCACGATATACCTATATAATAATTGTAAGGATTATCGTACAAATATTCAATAAACTCAATGAAAATCTATTAAAATACGCAGTTAATCTTCTTCAAGGTCCTTATATTTGACAGAAGATTTCTCAACTCAAACTCACCTCGATCCTCAAGGTAGATTCCGACGTACCTGATATTTGACAGTTGGTTCCTCAACTCAAACTCACCTCAACTGAGGAAACTATTTGAGTTGAGGAGTAAAATTGCAACTATGAATATCAAACTACCTAAGTGAGGTTGAGTCGAGTCGAGGAAATCATGAGGATTTGACTTAGAATATAGGTGTTATTAGTGACTCAGGCGCTGAGGAACCGCAAATGCAGTTACATAGACCTCAAAAGAAACCTTGAAGAGGTACGAGGAGCACATATACGCAGTCGACGACCAGCGCGGGCCCCAAGTTACTCCGTGAGCACCGGATTGCTCGACTGACGTTCACTAGAAATTGTCTATCTTGGACACTTAGAGTTTACCATGCGATTAGCATATATACGACGTCCCGATATCAACCGTCGGGCAGTAGTCCACCAGACTTGACCAGACTCAACACCCGTGTGGTCGGAGGATCCCTCCCTTTTCTATGGAGGATGAGTGAACTTTACACCCTGTTCCTCATGCCTCTAAAAGCTCATAGTTAGGCCCCTGTACTCGTGATAACGGCAAATATCTGCTGAATGATTGTGATGAAGGAATTGAAATTTATTGCACTTCACTTCAAAAATTCAAGCGCTAAGTCCAAAATAGATAACCATTATTTAAAATGTAACGCACGATTGCCATTCCATTGTCAAATATTAAGTACTGTTAAGAAAAGCGCAGGAAACAACAAACTTGGCGGACGCGTCTTTTTTGATATAAAATTTGTAAATTTAAAAAACCCTAATTATAAGATCAGTAGTCATAGTTTTAGTGTTCTATTTTCTTTTACTTGTAGTTGGTGGTCTTAGTGTTGTATATTTTCATCGGTAGTGGTAAGTTTGTTTTAGCTAGTTTTGTGAACAATGAAAGACCCGCCTGATCCGGGGGACTTCGTCCCCCGGCATGCAATTTTGTAACTATTTCCATGTCCAATGAATCAGGCATGGATACCGATGGGTCGTCTTCGACTCATTTGAAAAGAAGCCATGTACATGTGTGTAAGAACTGCAATAAACGTCGCCGTACCCGGAAAAACCACGGTTCCGCGTCTTCTGGTTGTGATTGCATGGACTCTACTCTAAAACCTATTACATCAGAGCCTAAATCTGAAATAATCGTCACTAATGAAATACCTAGTTCTAATAACAAAATGCCCGATATCCCTGCTCTGCCCTCAGTTGTTCAACCACAGATAGGTCGTAAAACATACGGTAAAACGGACAGCGCGCCTTTTGTCATTCATGTTCAAAAAATCATAATTTCACCAGATGATGGAACGACACTGCACCCAATCACATTTGGTAAGTTCTTAAAGCACAACGCCTTCCAAAATATTATCAACGGTAGCGTAAAGAAAATTGGACGCAATAAAATTTCTCTTTCTTTTTCGAACTTTCTGGATGCTAATTCTTTTATTACACATAATAGTCTTGAAACATATACAAAGCTTTTATACCTACTTTTAATGTTACCAGAATGGATTTAGTGCATGGTGTTCCTGCGGAATGGTCTCCGGAGGAGGTTATTGATAACATAACGGTACCTATAGGTTGTGGGCCAATCTTAAAAGTCAGACGTCTTAATTTTAAAACCACTGTTGATGGTACAACCGTTTGGAAACCATCCCAATCCATAGTTGTTACATTTGATGGGCAGGTGACCAAAAACACCACCACTACCGTACAGTGTTTTAACTGCTGTCGTTTTGGACACACTAAAATTCAGTGCAGGTCCAAGCCTCGCTGTTATAAATGTGGCCAAGGCCACACTGGGGACAGTTGTGAAAGAGAACAAGAAAGTGCATCTTATTTTATTTTATTAAATAGGAACAACAAACAGCTACAAAATGCAATATTACAATAGAAAAACATATGTAACTTAAGTAATAATGTAGCCCACAACGCTGTTCACAGTTTACCATTAATAAATAAAACCTTAATAACTAGGAGGTGAACTGTTAATGTATGATACACTTATATTTTAAAAACAGTATTAAAAAAAAATAAACAGCAACAAACAAATTAGTCCTCAAGTTCAAGTGCCTCATACAAAAGGCTACGAAACCTTTTCAAAGAGCATGCAAATATGTCTATATGTTCGAATGCTTCATTGTAGGTTGCTGCCATTCGCCGAACTGGTGAACGTAGACCAGTGTTAGATCGGCAGGTACCTACTGCAAAGAGCTTGCCCGCGCGCACCTGCCGTCTATGGACAGTTCTGGGGACTGCATAGCACAATACATTATTTAGATCTATACAATCGAAATTGCCATTAACAATGTTATACAATGTCATTGCCTCTAATTGTTTCCGTCTAGAGCTGATCGTCAAAAGCTTGTATTTACTGAGCAACTGGTTATACTGCAGATAAGTTTTGTGACACCTGTAGTGCATTGCACGAAGAAATCTACGTTGGACTTTTTCTAACATGTCAATGTACTTACTATAATACGGGTTCCAGATGGATACGGCATATTCGAGCTGGGAGCGGACTAGTGTTTTATACAGGCAGAGGTACGAAGAGGCCCGTTTAAAGTCATGAGAGGATCTCATTATAAATCCATACATCTTATATGCTTTATTAACAATTTGTTCGATATGCAAATCTAAGCAGAGCTTTGAGTCAAGCAAAACGCCAAGATCACGAACCGAGTCAACTTTATTTAATAAAGCATTACATAGTGAATATGAGAACCTTATGATGTTTTTATTTTTGGTAAAATTTAGGTAGTTGCACTTGGGAATACTCAATTGGAGCTTACTAGTGTAACAATAGTCCGTCAGTCGATCCAAGTCCTCTTGGAGAAGATAGCAATCCTGAATGCTACGAATAGGTCTGTATACTTTGAGGTCATCAGCATATAACAAAAATTTGGAATGATGGAAACAGTTACCAATATTATTTATAAAGATAATGAATAGAAGAGGACCGAGAATAGAACCTTGTGGGACACCAGATGTAACATGAGTAGTATGAGAGTGATATCCATTAATAACAACCCGTTGACAGCGGTTAGTGATGTACGAAATGAACCATCGCAACAAGTTACCACGAATACCATTGAAAGCTATTCGTTTCAGCAACAATTCATGATCCACCTTGTCAAAAGCTTTTTGAAAGTCCGTGTACACTGCATCAACCTGTATACGATTGTCAATGTTATTAAAATACTAATAAATTAGTTGTCGTGGACCGCTTTTTTACAAAGCCATGCTGTTGCTGTATAATAGTGTTATGTAGGATAGGGTACACTTCGTTATGTACCAGTCTCTCAAAAAGCTTCGACAAGGTAGATAAAATAGAAATAGGTCGATATTGCTCAACACTACGCTTAGATCCACTTTTGTGTACAGGTGTGATATTAGCCTGCTTCCACACCGTTGGCATAACACTTTCTGTGATACATTTATTGTAGATTATAGCTAGGGGTCTACAGATAGTAGTAGCAGTATTTTTAAGAAAAAACGCAGACAGCCCATCAGGACCTGGTCCCTTAGATGGATCAAGGGATTTCAGTTCAGCCAAAACCGAATCTTCCTTAAAGTGCAGGTTAGATACAACAATGTCGTTAGACACTGTTTCAGAAGGTAACTCCCATTGAGAGATTGCAGATGAAGCAGGTTCATACACGGAAGAAAAGAAATCAGAGAACATGTTGCAAATCGATTGAGGGTCGTTGGATACATCGTTTTTATATTGAATCTTGTTGCCTTTGCTCTGGTTTTCACTATGCTACGAATAAGTCTTGCCCAGAATTTTCTAGGCAAAAATTAATTAAAACATATATGGCACAAAGTTCATGTCCGTAAGGATTGAGTCGCCACATTTCGTATCTTAATGAAATTTTATACTTATTTAGTAGTAAGTTTAAAAATTTTGTAGGTTCGATCCTCGATTTTGTAGGTATAATACTTCAAAAGATATATGAACATAAAGGTGGCACCTCAATCTAAATATTTGGATTGAGTCGCCACGTCAGAACTAGGTACATCATGGATGAATGTTTATCATTATTTGGTATGATTTAGTAGTAATTGTGTATAGTACCTACTAAAAATCTGAGTCCTGTATTGTTGATATTGAAGAATATACAATACTTTCAATGTGGCTCCTCAATCCATCAATCAATCAATCATAAAAACGTGAATTTCCATGAAAGTAATTGGTCAATTTATATTCCACTCCAAAGAACATTCAGTAGTAAGTGTGTTCGAATTTGTAGCATATAGAGATAGTAGTAAAACTGAGTGAATTTAGTAAATAAACGCATTTTATTTGGCTCCTCAGTCCTGACGTTCTGCAAATAAATAATTGATTGTATCTACCTGAGATCACAACGGAATCAATAACCAGAGACACTAACATTTAGTATAAATGTCTACTAAATACTTATGTACAAATCAACATTGTATATATTCGGTATCTGAAAAAAAAATACTTTTCGATATTCATTAAGAATTCGCTATTGAGGGTGACCATGTTGTGTGTGTACCTGGGACAAACGGTCAAACTAGGTAAGTCCAACTTCGTTAAGTTAGGGAAGCTACGAAAGATCTTCTCGTCCAAAATATCGCAGTGTCTCGAAACAAAAGTCTTTGACCAGTGTGTGTTGCCCGTTATGATTTACGGCACTAAGACGTAGCGTTTTACAATGGGCCTCATAAGAAAGCTCAAGGTCACCCAAAAGCCAAAGAAGAGGGTTATTCTCGGTGTTTTTGTGATGATGATGATGATGATGTTAAATGAAACCAGGATGACTAGTTTTTGAAATTTATTTTTTTAATAAAATCCCTACTTATTTCTAACAGAATTGTATTATTCACTTTGTAAAGGAGAAAAATAATGCAGCGGTGCTTCGCCGGTACGCGCGTTGTGCAAGAGCGGTGCTGCGCCTCAGTCTACTACAGTCTCTACTATTTCCGTCCAGACTTCGTGTAGAATTGATGCAGTTTGGTCGAGTGCTCGAGTGAAATTATAATGATAGACTGGGATCTTGTTATAATCGGACTTCTTGCAGAAGAGGAAGAGGAAGAAGAATACAAAAATAAAATTAAAAAGACGCAGGGCGGGGCGGGAGCACGTGGCGAATGTAGACACGTCCCGCTGCGCCGCGCGACGTCGGCTTGAAAAGGCGGCTGCGAAAATTTTTGCAGCCGCCATCTTGGATTTCCATTTTGACCTCATTATCGTTTTAGGTGTTTTTTTTTACCTCTAGTGTTTTACACCCTTAAAAAATTTCACAAGTTCCATGATGAAACTATGATGATAATGAAGTTTGCTATGTTGACTGTACAATATAATCCAAAAAAAATAGGCTTAGTAGTGTCGTTAATTGGAAACGACACTACTGGTAGTGCGGCTGATAGTGTCGTTGCCAATAAACGAAAATTTAAGGGATTCCCTCGATTTCCATGGGATCTCTTCATCAGATTCTGACTTGGTGACAATGGGACCACCTCGAGAGCATAACCTTTGAAACAAAAAAATAATTGTGCAAATCCGACTATACAGGCTGACTTTGAAAACATGCGACAAAATAGATTTTGTTTCTATAAGCCACGAAACGTACATTTTCTTTTTAACCCCTCAAGTGTATGAGTTTGGCTGATTTTAGACCCAAAACCCCAGCGAGTGGGGAGGGTTGGGGGTTAGTTGCGAACCCCATAGGTTCACAACTACTGATAATGATATGTTTTCCATCGGATGATGTTTTTTTACGTTTATATATACGTGATCTAAGCTTATATACCTATTATGTAAAGTTTTGTCCTTTTGCACACTTTGGGTGCATTTGACACGCGGGGGGGGAGGGGAGGTTAGCTGCGAACTCCATAAGTTCACAACTAATGATTTGATTGGTTTTCCATCGGATGATGTTTTTTTACATTTATATATATGTGATATAAGCTTATGTACCGAACAAAAAAAGGGTTTTTCTTATGCACACATGGGGTGCATTCGACACTTGAGGGGTTAAATCACGTATTCATGGTCACCCTACAAAAAAATTTCATAAGAAATTAAAGAATAGCTAATAACTTCGTAAATATGTACTTTTTTTTGTATTTTTTTATACGTACATTTTGTAGAAATTTATACAAAATATTGGCGTTTTTTGTTCCAAATTTCGTCACATGATTATGTAGATTAGAGGCAAATCTATTTACCGAAGCATCTGAATTGAGGAGCCACATTAAATATGCTATATCTCCCATTTCTTTCTTTTGTGATTGCCGACTCTTATCCTACAAATCTAATATACTTACTACTAAATGATGTTGAAATTGCGCATTAATTGAACTACTGCTTCTTTGTAAAATGACCAGTCGTATGTGTATGGTCTGAGGAGCCACACATAATGTATTGTAACTTTTTTAATTTTAACACTACCGAGCTCAGATTTTGTCTACTAAATACTCTCAAATACTACTAAATCATACCAAATTATGATAAACATTCATCCATGATGTTCTTAGTTCTGACGAGGCGACTCAATCCAAACATTTAGATTGAGTTGCCATCTATAAGTTCATATATCTTTTGAAGTATTATACCTACAAAATCGAGGATAGAACCTACAAAATTTTTAAACTTACTACTAAATAAGTATTAAATTTCATTAAGATACGAAATTTGGCGACTCAATCCTTACGGACATCAAAGTTCAGTATCTTTTGCTGAAGCGGAAAAATGTTACCCACCAGTAACTAAGTCATATGCTGATACACCCACTTTTATTTTCTCCTTCCAAAAACTTTGCACACACCCCATCAATCTCTTCATCTAACGGAATGCCTGCTTCAAGTAGCTATAAGAAGACTGTCTTCCTTAAACCACGGTCCCCTCCCAAATCTGTACAAGGATATAATAAAGAGGCTCACAATGCCATTATAAAAGATTATGACATTCCACAACCATCAAATGGTTGTGCTTTTTCTATTAATCATAATATTGAAAAAAACGACACTTTTTCCATAAACGATTTTCTTTCTGCTTTACCCAATCTTCTTTCTCAGTTCAACATTTCACCGTCCAACGTTGCCCCGTCTTTCAAAGTATCTCAATCCATTCATAATGGAAAACACATCCAAAATAATCCAGTGGAACTGCCGCAGTCTAGTAAACAAAAAGAGTGATGTTATATATCTGTTAAACATATATGAGCCATTTGCCTTTGCCTTAGCAGAGACTTGGCTCAAATCGAATCATATTTTTAAAATTAATGGTTATTTAACCATTAGAGAGGATAGATCTGATGGGTATGGTGGAGTAGCTATACTTCTCAAGATATTCATCTCTTGGACAACAGAAGAGGAAGGGTGAGGAATGTAAATAGAAACAAGACAAGTGTGATGAACTTTAATAGCTACAATTGAAATTTCCTCACTATGAGGAGGTAATGTAATAATAGAAAAAGGGATAGAATTCTTGATAAGTATAGCTACTCCACCATACCCATCAGATCTATCCTCTCTAATGGTTAAGTAACCATTAATTTTAAAAATATGATTCGATTTGAGCCAAGTCTCTGCTAAGGCAAAGGCAAATGGCTCATATTTGTTTAAAAGATATATAACATCATGTATATTTTTACAGTCACCTTGCTTCGTCCTATATGTAACGTTACTCAGCCCAGCATCCTGTCCCTCGTTTCTATCGGTTGTATCATGCCCCTTAAGGTTGCGTACCGGCGTGTTCAGGTTTCCAACCATCGGAAGCTTACTCCTACATTCATGGCACGTCCACTTCAGCTTACGCTCTTCTCCCATAGAGTTGTAGTTCTTTTCTGGCACGTTAGCTCAGGTAAGATCATAAAATTTGCAACATTTTAAACATTTTCGGTTATCAATAGAATTACGACAACCTGCACAAAAAGTGACTGTAGGCGCCATCTGTGTATTATCTGCAGAACTACTCATTTATGTTACACGGTACACTTGAATGGTCAGCCGCTTGCGCAGTTAACTTTACAAAGTATTACTATTCTTCTAATTAATCGATTTTTTCAAAATAGTCGATTATTTAAGGTGAATGATTCGGTCTGAAAAGACTCGTATTTAAAATTGTAAATTATGTTTCCGGACGATGATAAGTATAGCTACTCCACCATACCCATCAGATCTATCCTCTCTAATGGTTAAATAACCATTAATTTTAAAAATATGATTCGATTTGAGCCAAGTCTCTGCTAAGGCAAAGGCAAATGGCTCATATATGTTTAACAGATATATAACATCACTCTTTTTGTTTACTAGACTGCGGCAGTTCCACTGGATTATTTTGGATGTGTTTTCCATTATGAATGGATTGAGATACTTTGAAAGACGGGGCAACGTTGGACGGTGAAATGTTGAACTGAGAAAGAAGATTGGGTAAAGCAGAAAGAAAATCGTTTATGGAAAAAGTGTCGTTTTTTTCAATATTATGATTAATAGAAAAAGCACAACCATTTGATGGTTGTGGAATGTCATAATCTTTTATAATGGCATTGTGAGCCTCTTTATTATATCCTTGTACAGATTTGGGAGGGGACCGTGGTTTAAGGAAGACAGTCTTCTTATAGCTACTTGAAGCAGGCATTCCGTTAGATGAAGAGATTGATGGGGTGTGTGCAAAGTTTTTGGAAGGAGAAAATAAAAGTGGGTGTATCAGCATATGACTTAGTTACTGGTGGGTAACATTTTTCCGCTTCAGCAAAAGATACTGAACTTTGTGCCATATATGTTTTAATTAATTTTTGCCTAGAAAATTCTGGGCAAGACTTATTCGTAGCATAGTGAAAACCAGAGCAAAGGCAACAAGATTCAATATAAAAACGATGTATCCAACGACCCTCAATCGATTTGCAACATGTTCTCTGATTTCTTTTCTTCCGTGTATGAACCTGCTTCATCTGCAATCTCTCAATGGGAGTTACCTTCTGAAACAGTGTCTAACGACATTGTTGTATCTAACCTGCACTTTAAGGAAAATTCGGTTTTGGCTGAACTGAAATCCCTTGATCCATCTAAGGGACCAGGTCCTGATGGGCTGTCTGCGTTTTTTCTTAAAAATACTGCTACTACTATCTGTAGACCCCTAGCTATAATCTACAATAAATGTATCACAGAAAGTGTTATGCCAACGGTGTGGAAGCAGGCTAATATCACACCTGTACACAAAAGTGGATCTAAGCGTAGTGTTGAGCAATATCGACCTATTTCTATTTTATCTACCTTGTCGAAGCTTTTTGAGAGACTGGTACATAACGAAGTGTACCCTATCCTACATAACACTATTATACAGCAACAGCATGGCTTTGTAAAAAAGCGGTCCACGACAACTAATTTATTAGTATTTTAATAACATTGACAATCGTATACAGGTTGATGCAGTGTACACGGACTTTGCGCAGTTAACTTTACAAAGTATTACTATTCTTCTAATTAATCGATTTTTTCAAAATAGTCGATTATTTAAGGTGAATGATTCGGTCTGAAAAGACTCGTATTTAAAATTGTAAATTATGTTTCCGGACGATAATAATTGTGTCACAACTTTAACTGTATTCCAATTGGTCACTTTATGTGTTGCGTCAGCCAGTGCCGAGTAGTGATTAGGTGTGGGTCGTTACGTGCATTGACTTAGAATTCTAAGTCAATGGTTACGTGATTTTCGCGAAACGTAACGTAACTAGTGACTTCGAAGGCGTCACCAGTTTTGAAAACACGTGATTTTAGTAACTAGTTATTTTTCAAATTCTGTTCAGTGATTCAACATGGTTATTCTATCGAAGTATTACAGTTATTTACGAAACGAAAACATTGTACCTACCTAATGTAATTACTTACGTTACTTATCACAAGTTTAGTTTTTGTGGCTATGTAATTACTTATATAACAAAATTAACGAGTTTTAACAAAGTATTGCAAAAACATGCATGAGGCAATTAATAATTCTCGACCATGAGCGAACTAATTTGAACTAAACGTAGGTAAATAAACCATCAATGATATCTTTCCTTTCTCGGTCACTGCATTGTAATGTAACTACTTACAAAATCACGTGTTTATAGTTGCACTCGAAACTAGCTATTCGGTTACACGCCCATAACTAGTTCGGATTAATTCGTGTCACCGCTCGGGATTTCGGCTCACTCATTCGGTCACTGCATTGTAATGTAACTAGTTACAAAAATCACATGTTTATCGTTTCACTCGAAACTAGTTATTCGGTTACATGCCCCGTAGCCAGTTATTGTAACTAGTGACGTGAAATAACGCCCATACCTCTGCCGAGGTCTATATTTAATTTTCATTGGCTATTAACAGCATGTTAGATTGGCACTAATCCATACTAATATTATAAATTCGAAAGTAACTCTGTCTGTCTGTCTGTTACCTTTTCACGCCTAAACCACTGAACGGATTTCGATAAAATTTGGCAAGGCTATAGATGGTATCCTGCGGACGGACATAGGCTACTTTTTTTTTCAAAAATGATCCTACAGGGGGTGATATAGGGGATGAAAGTTTGTATGAGAAACTCAGTATTTCTTAAGTTAGGGATGTGAAAATTAAAATGTATGCTTTTGATAGGAAATAAAGAAATATGCTATTCAGCGTTTTTGAAAAAATCATCCCCTAAGGGGGTAAAATAGGGGTTGATTTTAAAATTTACAAAACTGCATGGATTTCGACAAAATTTGGCAAGGCTTTATACAGGGTGGCCGGAACATTGACGTCCAAAAATAAAATTTCGGTCCCTCGTATCGTGGGGTATTCGAATCACCCCCATGTATGTTCCGCGACTTTTCATAGTTTTCGAGTTATGAATTTTTTTCTGAATGTTTGAAAATTTTCGACCTGACCAACCTAAAAAAATTCTAAAAAAAAAGTAGAGGGTTTTATCGAGTTTCTTTTTTTGCAACTGAATTTTCATAAGTAGTACTTTTATGCATAAAATAATCAGCTTCGTAACTGTGATGAAAGTTATGAAAATGTTGATCTAAAGTGAAAAATTTACGTTCGGTAAATTATGACTCAAATTTTCAACTTTAAAAATTAAAAATCTTAACAGGTGACTTCATAATTCCTAAGTAGGCTTCAAGAATGCGCCAGACTCTCAGCTTTCATAATCATAAAAAAAATGAAGTACTTAATAGGGCTACTTTGTTTAAAATCGGCCTTCAAAGACAGCGAGGTGGAAAAATTCTTAAAATTACCCATCTGAGTAATTATTTTTTTTTTGGCTATTTTCTCGTTCCTAAGGTTAATTAATGATAAGAATACTGAAAACTAACCACATTATATTCAATATTCATAATTACCACACGTGGGCGAATGAAAATCCACTCGAAGTGAGAGCTTCGACATTTCCACATCGCTTCAGCGTTAACTTGTGGTCTGGTATCCTCAATGGCGAACTAATTGGTCCGTTTGAACTGCCGTCCAGACTTGATGGAGAAACATACAAAAACTTTTTGGAAAATGAACTTCCATTGTTGCTGGCAGATGTGAATCTCGAACTCAGACGAACCATGGTGTTGCAAAATGACGGCGCCCGTGTCACTATGCAACCCAGGTCCGAAATTACTTAGATGAAACATACCCCAACAGATGGATCGGACGCAGCGGACCAATTAGGTGGCCTCCACGCTCACCTGATCTCAACCCCATCGATTTCTTTATTTGGGGCTATTACAAGGAAATAGCATACGCCCGAGACTGTTCAAGTGAACAAGAGCTGAGGCAGTTGATTGCAGAAGCTGAACGTGTTGTGAGAGAGAACAGAGACGCTTTTAGACGATTGCCAGACAATTTCTTACGTAGGTGTAGAATGTGTATTGCTGCTGGTGGTGGCCACTTTGAAAACCTTTTGTAAATGTTAAAAATAAATTAAGTACTTTTTTCACATTATCCATCTGTGTTTTATTCAAAACCACTTTTTACGTAAAACTTTTCTTACCCAACTCTGAAACTATTTGTTGGTTAGTTTTCAGTATTCTTATCATTAATTAACCTTAGGAACGAGAAAATAGCCAAAAAAAAAAAATTACTCAGATGGGTAATTTTAAGAATTTTTCCACCTCGCTGTCTTTGAAGGCCGATTTTAAACAAAGTAGCCCTATTAAGTACTTCATTTTTTTATGATTATGAAAGCTGAGAGTCTGGCGCATTCTTGAAGCCTACTTAGGAATTATGAAGTCACCTGTTAAGATTTTTAATTTAAAGTTGAAAATTTGAGTCATAATTTACCGAACGTAAATTTTTCACTTTAGATCAACATTTTCATAACTTTCATCACAGTTACGAAGCTGATTATTTTATGCATAAAAGTACTACTTATGAAAATTCAGTTGCAAAGAAAAAAACTCGATAAAACCCTCTACTTCTTTTTTTAGAATTTTTTTAGGTTGGTCAGGTCGAAAATTTTCAAACATTCAGAAAAAAATTCATAACTCGAAAACTATGAAAAGTCGCGGAACATACATGGGGGTGATTCGAATACCCCACGATACGAGGGACCGAAATTTTATTTTTGGACGTCAATGTTCCGGCCACCCTGTATAGCATCCTGGGGAAGGCCATAGGATACTATTTTTTTCAAAAATAATACTACAGGGGGTGATATAGGGGATGAAAGTTTGTAAGGGAAACCCAGTATTTCTTAAGTTAGGGATAACAAATTTATGCTATTGGTAGGAAATTAAGAAATATGCGGTTCAGCGTTTTTGAAAAATCATCCCCTAAGGGGGTAAAATAGGGGTTGGTTTTAAAATTTACAAAACTGCACGGATTTCGATAAAATTTGGCAAGGCTTTATATAGCATCCGGGGGAAGGACACAGGCTACTTTCAAAAACAATACTACAGGGGGTGATATAGGGGATGAAAGTTTGTAAGGGAAACCCAGTATTTCTTAAGTTAGGGATAACAAATTTATGCTATTGGTAGGAAATTAAGAAATATGCGGTTCAGCGTTTTTGAAAAATCATCCCCTAAGGGGAATAGGGGTTGGTTTTAAAATTTACAAAACTGCACGGATTTCGATAAAATTTGGCAAGGCTTTATATAGCATCCTAGGGAAGGACACAGGCTACTTTCAAAAACAATACTACAGGGGGTGATATAGGGGATGAAAGTTTGTAAGGGAAACCCAGTATTTCTTAAGTTAGGGATAACAAATTTTTGCTATTGGTAGGAAATTAAGAAATATGCGGTTCAGCATTTTTGAAAAATCATCCCCTAAGGTGTTAAATAGGGGTTGATTTTAAAATTTACAAAACTGCACGGATTTATAGCATCCTGGGGAAGGACACAGGCTACTTTTGTTCTTAAAAAATAATCCTACAGGGGGTGATATAGGGGATGAAAGTTTGTATGGGAAACTCAGTATTTCTTAAGTTAGGGATGTGAACATGGGGTGCGGAGACAGGAAACCTCCCCGAGTGCCCGTGGGCTGGAATTCCCTTCGGATACGTCCGTGGGGAAGGCCAGTCTTCGGGACGGTGCACCCTGGGGTGCGGGCAATGGTTCCCCTTAGGCACAAGTGCCTAAGGGGTTTCGTTGCCCGTATGCCAATATCCTGTCGGAGGAACGCTCCAACGTGTGTCCCTCTGCTCTAAGCAGAGACGCACAGCGGCGGAGTAAGAACGGGCTCGGTGTGCACTAACCCTGCCGCCGGGCAGGCAGAAGGAAGCCATTCATCCACCATCAATCATCATCATCCCCGCCATCATACACCATTCATCATTCACCACACCATCATCCCCATCCCATCATCCACCATCAATCATCGTCATCCCCGCCACCATACACCATTCATCATTCACCACATCATCATTCCCATCCCATCATCCACCGTCATCATTCCCATCATCATTTCCATTTTCATTTCGTCATTTCCTTCTGCCACCGTTAGTCTCGTAGCCCCGAAGATCGTTCAAGGTCATGTCTCTGACTTTTGACGGGGGTCGAGGGTCTTGGCTTAACCGCCCGGACCGCGAGGAAGAAAACCTCTATAAAAAATTACCCCAAACCTCCAAGCGGCGGCGCACCGTGAGGGAGGTTGGTAGCTTGATTAATGGGTAGCTAAATTAGTCGCTAGTGCGAACCACTGAAGATTTGAGCAAGTACACAAAGTTATTACTCGTGGGAACAAAATGGAATTGTTAAAAGAAACCCAAAGACGAGAAGAGGAGAAGGCGATGAGTGATGCGGGGTCGGAGTCCGACGCCGCATCGGGGGCGAAGGCCGCGAAGGGCTCTTTCAAGAGCCCGGAGGGCGTTGAGGTGGGTTCCGCTGGTAGGAATGCGTTCCTGAAGCGGAACGTGGAGGCGAAGCCGGGAGATGGCCAGGGGTCGTCTTCCTCGGATGGCGGAAAGGGCTCGGCCAAAAAAGCTCGCCGGGTTCTAGGCTGGAGCCACAAAAAAACCAAGAGCAAGAGCCGGGCAGCCGAGGAGGATGACTCCGTCGGCTCGGCCGAGGGGAGCACTCTGGAGGCGTCTGGCGATGAGTCGGACGCCGCTGGTGGCTCCAAGGCGGAGCGGGCCAAGTTCGCGGAGGTCGTGGCTGCTGCAGTGAGGGATGTGGCCTTGAAGAAGAAGCAATCTTCTAAGGACAAGGCCATACCCGCAGCCAAGGCCTCCATTATGGCGGCAGCGGAGGCCCTGCTTCAAGGGCCTCCGTCGGACGGCATGTCAGAAATGCGGGCGGAGGTCGCCCGCTTGACAGCCGCCATGGAGCTTCTCCGAAAGGAGAACGAGGAGCTCCGAGCGGACCTGGCCAGGCTCCGCGATGCCGGCCCTCAGAAGGCGCCGCAGGAGGGGGCGCAGCAGGGGCAGAGCGGGCTTGGGCCCGCAGAGGACAGACTTCTGACCCTGGTGCGGAAGGAACTGGCTGCGTTCAACAGCCGGTTCTCTGTCCTGGAGGGCATTGTCCTCCGGCCCCCGCTGGCGGCGAGCCGGCAGGCCTCGGGCCAGCCAAAGGCGGCATCGTACGCAGCCGCCACAGCCGCCACGCCCAAACCTGGGTCGGCGGGGCAGGCGAAGGGCGGGGCCGCTCCTGCAAAGGCGCCTGCGAAGGCGCCTGCGAAGGCGCCTGCCAAGGCGCCTGAGAAGGCCCCGGCTGTGGCGGCGGCGACGACGACGCGGCCGCCCCCGCCTTCTAAATCTCCTCCGGCTGACGCCGAATGGCAGGTAGCCGGGGAGAAGAAGAAGGAGGGCAAGGCGGCAAGGGCGGCCAAGCGGAAGGAGAGGCGGCGTCGGCGCAAGGAGAGAAGCGTCGCGGCGAGGTTGCGCGCCCCAAAGTCCGCAGCTGTAGTGATCACACTACAGCCGGAAGCGGAGAAGAGGGGCGTGTCCTACCGCGACGTGCTCACCAAGGCGCGGGCGGCGGTGAACTTGGAGGAGATCGGTGTCACAAAGGGCATGCGAGTAAGGGTCACGGCGACTGGGGCTCGTATGCTCGAGATCCCCGGTGCGGCTAGTGGCCCGACCGCTGACGCTCTGGCCGAAAGGCTTAGGGCGTCCTTAAATGCGGACGAAGCCCGAGTGTCCAGACCCGCCAAGTGCGCTGACATGCGCATCCTGGGTCTGGACGACTCTGTGACAGAGGGGGAAGTTGTGGCCGCTGTGGTCAAGACTGGGGGGTGCGCTATCGAGCAGGTGAAGATAGGCACCATCCGTCCAGACTCTACGGGGTTGCGAGCCGTTACGGTGAGCTGCCCCGTATCGGCGGCCAACAAGATCGCTGGGGAGGGCCCGAGATTCCAGGTGGGCTGGGACTCCACGCGGGTAAAACTGCTGGAACCCAGACCTCTGAGGTGCTTCCGTTGCCAAGTGGGCAACCACGTGGGAGCCAAATGCACCTCGGAGGTGGACCGCAGCAGTAATTGCTTCCGCTGTGGTCAGCCCGGTCACAAGGCCGGCTCGTGCAATGCCACGCCGCACTGCTACCTATGTGCGGCAGCTGGCAAGCCGGCCGATCACCGGGCTGGAAGCAAGAGCTGTGGTCCACCCGCGAAAGCCCGGGGCAAGGGCAAGCCCTCCGCCCCCTCTATCGCCGTCACCGCTGCAGCCGTCGCCACAGGCGCCGCCGTCGCTGCCGCCCCCAATGCCGTCACCGCCGTACCCACTGCGGCGGAGCTCTCACAGGGGGCTCAGGAGGGGGCTGCAATGGAATGCCAGTAGTGGCCCCATTGCGCCTCCTCCAGGCGAACATCAACCACTGCGCCGCCGCTCAGGATCTGTTGATCCAGAGCATGGCGCAGTGGTCGATTAACATCGCCGTGGTCGCTGAGCCGTACTTTGTCCCGCCCAGTGATTACTGGGTGGAGGACCTGAGCGGCTCAGTGACCCTCATTTCGTCGGCCGCCGCCGGTACCCTGTCCCTTGAAGCCGTCAAGAAGGGACAGGGTTGCGTCGCGGCACGGTTCGGGGGGATTGTCGTGGTGGGGACATACTTCTCCCCGAGCCGAACTCTCGCCGAGTTCCACAACTCCCTTGCGGAGTTGAAAACCGTCGTCGTCGGGTATGGTTCCCTTCCCGTGCTTGTCCTCGGGGACTTCAACGCCAAGAATGTGGCTTGGGGTTCCCGGTGTACGGACACACGGGGCAGGATGGTGGAGGACTGGGCTCTGGAGACAGGCCTGGTCGTCCTAAACCGGGGTTCTGTCCCCACGTGTGTGCGGATGCGGGGCGAGTCGGTGGTGGACATCTCGTTCGCCAGCCCCGCTCTGCTGCCGCACGTGGTTGACTGGCGCGTCATGGAGGGGGTGGAGACCTATTCCGATCACCGGTACATCCGGTTTGACGTCTCCGCCCATACCTCGAGCGCGCCGGTCCGACAGGCCCCGAGTGGTCCGCGGTGGGCGCTGAAGAAGCTGGACCGGGAGCTCCTCCTGGAAGCCTCGATCGTGCAGGCCTGGGTGTCACCACCGGACAGGCCTGCCGACATCAACGACGAGGCGGAGTGGTTCCGGGAGGCCATGTCCGAAGTGTGCGACGTGGCAATGCCCCGGGTCCAGCCCAGTCGCGCCTTTCGCCAGGTGTATTGGTGGTCGCCGGAGCTGACGGCACTGCGCGAGGCGTGCGTCGCCGCGCGACGCCTGTACACCAGGCACCGCAGGCTCCGTATCCGCCCTCCGGATACGGAAGCCATTCAGGCGGAGCTGTACGAGGGGTACGGAGCGGCGAAGACCGCCCTCCGAGCGGAGATCTTGCGGTCCAGGGATCTGGGCCGCGAGGAGTCGCTGGAGACTCTGAACAGAGACCCATGGGGGCGCCCCTACAAGTTGGTGCGGGAGAAACTCCGCCCATGGGCGCCCCCGCTGACGCAGAGTCTCCGGCCCGAGCTCGTGGAGGACGTGGTGAGCGCTCTGTTCCCTTCGCGAGGGGAACATACTCCCCCGCCTATGGCTCCGCCTCATGCGGTGCCCGCTGCGGACCAAGAGACCGACGACGACGATGATACTCCCGAAGTGACCGAGGTAGAGTTGAGAGCGGCGGTACGCAGGCTCAGTGCCAAAAATACCGCCCCAGGACCCGACGGCTTACCTGGAAGAGCCTGGGTTCTGGCCTTTGGGGCTCTCGGGCCTCGACTAGGGGGGCTCCTAAGCGCATGCTTGGAGAGGGGCCAGTTTCCACTTCGCTGGAAGACGGGGAAACTGGTCCTCATTAAGAAGCCGGGGCGCCCTGCGGACTCTCCGTCCGCTTACCGGCCCATCGTGCTGCTCGACGAGGTGGGCAAGCTCTTTGAAAGAGTCATTGCAGACCGCCTCGTCGGGTGGCTGGTGCAGGAGGGGCCGGATTTGGCGGAGAGCCAGTTTGGTTTCCGCAAGGGGCGCTCTACGGTGGATGCCATCATGCGCGTGCGAGCCCTCACGACGGGGGATGCAGTGGCCCGGGGTGGGGTCGTCTTGGCGGTGTCCCTAGACATCGCCAACGCCTTTAATACCCTGCCCTGGAGTTGCATCAGGGAGGCATTCCGGTATCACCGGATGCCGACCTACCTCTGTCGAGTGGTCGAGGCCTATCTGACGGACAGGGCCGTCATATACCCCGGTCACCAGGGAGAGTGGAACCGGCGAGAGATGTCGTGCGGTGTCCCGCAGGGATCGGTCCTGGGGCCGCATCTGTGGGACATCGGTTACGACTGGGTGCTGCGCGCCGACCTCCCTAGCGGCGTCAGCGTAGTATGTTACGCTGACGACACGCTGGTCCTGGCGCAGGGGAGGTCGCACCAGGAGGCGGCTGACTTAGCGACACGCGGGGTTGCGATAGTCGTGGAGAGGATCCGGCAGTTGGGACTCGAGGTGGCCCTGCACAAGTCCGAGGCCATGTGTTTTCATGGTCCTCGGAATGCGCCACCGTCGGGTTCCGATATAACGGTGGGAGGGGTTCACATCGGAGTCGGGTCGACGATGAAGTACCTGGGACTCGTCCTCGACAGCCGGTGGAACTTCGTGGAGCATTTCCGACGTTTGGCTCCCAGACTGGCACGGGCTGGGGCTGCCTTGAGGCGGCTCCTGCCCAATCTGGGGGGTCCAAACGCCTCCTGCCGGAGGCTCTACGCGGGGGTCGTGCGGTCCATGGCCCTTTACGGAGCACCGGTGTGGGCGCGTTCCCTAAGGCTGGGACCAGCCGGCAGGTTGAACGCGTCCCAGAGGGTCATGGCCATCCGGCTAGTCCGGGGATACCGCACGGTCTCCCGGGAGGCGGCGAGCCTCCTTGCCGGATTGCCGCCGTGGGATCTGGAGGCAAAGGTCCTCGCGCACGTGTGGGAGTGGCGCGAGGAGGCGAAACGCCGGGGCGTAACTCCGCTGCCGCGAGAAATCACGGTACAGCGGACAGAGCTCCGGCGGGATCTCATGGCGGCATGGAGAGCGCGACTGTCGCAACCCAGCGCTGGGCACGCCACAATAGCGGCGATAAGTCCCCTCTTTGAGGAGTGGTTAGAGAGGCGCCACGGCGTCCTCACCTTCCGCCTGACGCAGGTCCTCACCGGACACGGTTGTTTCGAGAGGTTCCTGTTTCGCATAAGGCGGGAGGAAACGCCCGGGTGTTTCCATTGTGTGGATCGCCCGGAGGACACGGTGGAGCATACAGTGGAGGTCTGCCCGGCTTGGGCAGAGCACCGCCGTGTTCTCACGGAGGCGATCGGCGGCGGCGATCTCTCGCGTCCGAGCCTGGTCCAGGCCATGGTTCGGAGCGAGAGTGCATGGGAGGCCGTCACCTCCTTCTGCGAAGCAGTGATGCTCGCGAAGGAGGAGGCGGAACGCGTGAGGGAGAGGCAGCCTCACGCCCTCAGTCGCCGCAGGAGACGCCCTGGGCGGCGGGAATCGCGGGGCGATTTCCGGCCACCGTAGGCGCGGGACTGCGGACGGTGAGCAGCGGGTAGCTCGCCGTCCGGTAAGGACCAGGCCCGAGTCGACGGCGCGTCGTGTTCCACGCGCGCCTCAAAGAGATGTCAGCAAGTGACGGGGCCCAATAGGGCCGACGCCGCTGGGGTCGCGGGTTGTCTGAAAGGGTTACCGCGGCCCTGGCATAGGCAACTGAAGGAACACGGGTGGGTTTTAGTCAGTAAAAGTCTGACACGCCCTCCCTCAAAAAAAAAAAAAAAAAAAAAAAAAGGGATGTGAACATTAAAATGTATGCTTTTGATAGGAAATAAAGAAATATGCGGTTCAACGTTTTTGAAAAATCATCCCCTAAGGGGGTAAAATAGGGGTTGATTTTAAAATTTACAAAACAGTACGGATTTCGACAAAATTTGGCAAGGCTTTATATAGCATCCTGGGAAAGGACATAGGATACTATTTTTTTCAAAAATAATACTACGGGGGGTGATATAGGGGATGAAAGTTTGTAAGGGAAATCCAGTATTTCTTAAGTTAGGGATAACAAATTTATGCTATTGGTAAGAAGTTAAGAAATGTGCGTTTCAGCGTTTTTTAAAAATCATCCCCTAAGTGGGTAAAATAGGGGTTGATTTTAAAATTTACAAAACTGCACGGATTTCGATAAAATTTGGCAAGGTTATAGATAGCATCCTGGGAAAGGGTATGGGCTACTTTTTGTCTTAAAACATAATCCTACAAGGGGTGATAAAAGGGATGAAAGTTTGTATGGGAAGCCCAGCATTTCACAAGTTAGGGATATGCTCTATGTTTTCCACATGAACGTTCCCATGGGATATTTTCCGACATCCACGCGGGCGAAGCCGCGGGCAAAAGCTAGTGTTTAAATAAAAAACGGATTCACCAAACCTCATAATCCAGATTTTCCGAATAATATCATCTCACCAGACCAATTCCTGCTACCAGATATTATTTGAGCATTCGCCAAGCACTGTTTTGTTAATTCACAATAGGAATAGTTAGTTTAAATCTCACTTTGTGTCCCTCTGTAACTGTCTGTTGTGTGTACAACATAGATCTCGGTATTATGTGTTTCACTTATTTCCCCGTCCGTATAACACTAGCACTCACTAATTGTGCACTTTAGAGTCCAGATTCTCACTAATAATGCGTGAAAACAGTACTTTTCTATTTTTAATTATTATTATAGAACGGAGCCAATGTTTACATCACGGCAGCGCCACCTAGTTTTTAGTCATAGTTCGAATCTTGAGGTAACATTTAGTCTTTATTTCATTCGACATTTTTACGAGGAAATTATAGACACTCGAACAAAAGTTATTAGAGCGTGACTGGCATAATAAATTTTAAGTAATTAACAAAGTAAGCGCCGCGTAAGTCTGTCTG
Organism: Cosmia trapezina; assembly: GCA_905163495.3. Taxonomy (NCBI): domain Eukaryota; kingdom Metazoa; phylum Arthropoda; class Insecta; order Lepidoptera; family Noctuidae; genus Cosmia; species Cosmia trapezina. Next base: position 1,807,440 of record LR991046.1, on the reverse strand, counting down.
TTTGAATGCGACAATGTCAAAAAGTACCGAACGGATTTTCATACGGTTTTCTCCAATGAACGGAGTGATTCAATGTAATTAATTATTTTTTGGTTTAAATTGGCTGAAATATGACGACGACTGTTGAAGATGTCGGAAAAAATCATGCCGACTGGTAGCTTTATGCCTACTATACACGGTAACGATATATCGTAGCGATTTGAGTTTGCACAGTTATATCGGACGGCCCTATGTTTTTCACATAAACGTTCCCATGGGATATTTTCCGACATCCACGCGGGCGAAGCCGCGGGCAAAAGCTAGTCAATTTATATTTTTGAAATCGTGATATTTGTTAAAGCAAATCCTAATTTATTTCCCCGCATGGCAGACTAACAGTCAACTTTGTCAACATAAGTCTCGGACTGCACTTATGCGCAAGAGTGTTTTCTCTATGGCTCCCATTATTTACAATAAACTTCCCAATAGCTGGAAAGAGCTAAGCTTAGTAGGATTTAAAAAGAAAATAAAATCTTTTTTAGCTAGTAAAGCGTATTATGATGTAAATGAATTTTTAATCGAATCATTTTGAATTGACATGCTTTTTTTATATTTTTATTTAATCTTTAATGTATGTAATGTAATAATGATTTTGATAATATTTTTGACCAACGTTGACATTATATTTTTTAGGTTTTTATTTTAATAATTGAACCTTTGACAATTTTGTAAAGTTGCCCCCATCTACTTCTATATGAATTGATAATGTAATCAATCAATTTAATGTTATTTATTTATGTTAGCATTGTTATTATTATTTTTTATTTTTTGAAATCCAAACATATCAACATTTGCACACCATGACAATATGGTAAATATGTTAGCACATCTCCATGTACCTATTAACACCTTGCATGCATATTTATTTTATTTTCTATATAATTGTACTAGCTTTTGCCCGCGGCTTCGCCCGCGTGGATGTCGGAAAATATCCCATGGGAACGTTTATGTGAAAAACATAGGGCCGTCCGATATAACTGTGCAAACTCAAATCGCTACGATATATCGTTACCGTGTATAGTAGGCATAAAGCTACCAGTCGGCATGATTTTTTCCGACATCTTCAACAGTCGTCGTCATATTTCAGCCAATTTAAACCAAAAAATAATTAATTACATTGAATCACTCCGTTCATTGGAGAAAACCGTATGAAAATCCGTTCGGTACTTTTTGACATTGTCGCATTCAAACAGACAGACTTACGCGGCGCTTACTTTGTTAATTACTTAAAATTTATTATGCCAGTCACGCTCTAATAACTTTTGTTCGAGTGTCTATAATTTCCTCGTAAAAATGTCGAATGAAATAAAGACTAAATGTTACCTCAAGATTCGAACTATGACTAAAAACTAGGTGGCGCTGCCGTGATGTAAACATTGGCTCCGTTCTATAATAATAATTAAAAATAGAAAAGTACTGTTTTCACGCATTATTAGTGAGAATCTGGACTCTAAAGTGCACAATTAGTGAGTGCTAGTGTTATACGGACGGGGAAATAAGTGAAACACATAATACCGAGATCTATGTTGTACACACAACAGACAGTTACAGAGGGACACAAAGTGAGATTTAAACTAACTATTCCTATTGTGAATTAACAAAACAGTGCTTGGCGAATGCTCAAATAATATCTGGTAGCAGGAATTGGTCTGGTGAGATGATATTATTCGGAAAATCTGGATTATGAGGTTTGGTGAATCCGTTTTTTATTTAAACACTAGCTTTTGCCCGCGGCTTCGCCCGCGTGGATGTCGGAAAATATCCCATGGGAACGTTCATGTGGAAAACATAGAGCATATCCCTAACTTGTGAAATGCTGGGCTTCCCATACAAACTTTCATCCCTTTTATCACCCCTTGTAGGATTATGTTTTAAGACAAAAAGTAGCCCATATCCTTTCCCAGGATGCTATCTATAACCTTGCCAAATTTTATCGAAATCCGTGCAGTTTTGTAAGTTTTTATTGGTAGGAAATTAAGAAATATGCGGTTCAGCATTTTTGAAAAATCATCCCCTAAGGTGTTAAATAGGTTTAACACCTTAGGGGATGATTTTTCAAAAATGCTGAACCGCATATTTCTTAATTTCCTACCAATAGCAAAAATTTGTTATCCCTAACTTAAGAAATACTGGGTTTCCCTTACAAACTTTCATCCCCTATATCACCCCCTGTAGTATTGTTTTTGAAAGTAGCCTGTGTCCTTCCCCAGGATGCTATATAAAGCCTTGCCAAATTTTATCGAAATCCGTGCAGTTTTGTAAATTTTAAAACCAACCCCTATTCCCCTTAGGGGATGATTTTTCAAAAACGCTGAACCGCATATTTCTTAATTTCCTACCAATAGCATAAATTTGTTATCCCTAACTTAAGAAATACTGGGTTTCCCTTACAAACTTTCATCCCCTATATCACCCCCTGTAGTATTGTTTTTGAAAGTAGCCTGTGTCCTTCCCCCGGATGCTATATAAAGCCTTGCCAAATTTTATCGAAATCCGTGCAGTTTTGTAAATTTTAAAACCAACCCCTATTTTACCCCATTAGGGGATGATTTTTCAAAAACGCTGAACCGCATATTTCTTAATTTCCTACCAATAGCATAAATTTGTTATCCCTAACTTAAGAAATACTGGGTTTCCCTTACAAACTTTCATCCCCTATATCACCCCCTGTAGTATTGTTTTTGAAAGTAGCCTGTGTCCTTCCCCCGGATGCTATATAAAGCCTTGCCAAATTTTATCGAAATCCGTGCAGTTTTGTAAATTTTAAAACCAACCCCTATTTTACCCCATTAGGGGATGATTTTTCAAAAACGCTGAACCGCATATTTCTTAATTTCCTACCAATAGCATAAATTTGTTATCCCTAACTTAAGAAATACTGGGTTTCCCTTACAAACTTTCATCCCCTATATCACCCCCTGTAGTATTATTTTTGAAAAAAAAATAGTATCCTATGGCCTTCCCCAGGATGCTATATAAAGCCTTGCCAAATTTTGTCGAAATCCATGCAGTTTTGTAAATTTTAAAATCAACCCCTATTTTACCCCCTTAGGGGATGATTTTTTCAAAAACGCTGAATCGCATATTTCTTTATTTCCTATCAAAAGCATACATTTTAATTTTCACATCCCTAACTTAAGAAATACTGAGTTTCTCATACAAACTTTCATCCCCTATATCACCCCCTGTAGGATTATTTTTGAAAAAAAAAGTAGCCTATGTCCGTCCGCAGGATACCATCTATAGCCTTGCCAAATTTTATCGAAATCCGTTCAGTGGTTTAGGCGTGAAAAGGTAACAGACAGACAGACAGACAGAGTTACTTTCGAATTTATAATATTAGTATGGATGTACACACATGTTTGAGCAAATAAAGTATCTGAATCTGAATTTGTTGTCGTCCCTCGTAGGACAGTTCGGGCGGTTTTTGAAAGACGAAAACAGGAGACCTAAGGTCCTGGTCCTTTGTTTTCGTCTCTCGTCAGAAAGGTCGGGCGGTTTTCAAAAAGACGAAAAGACAAAATAGAGGACCTTTGTTTTCGTCCCTCGTCGGACAGGAGGGGCAGTTTTCAAAAAGAAAGACGAAAAGGCGAAAACAGAGGACCTAAGGTCCTGGTCCTTTGTTTTCGTCCCTCGTTGGACAGGTCGGGTGGTTTTCGAAAAGAAAGACGAAAACAGAGGACCTAAGGTCCTGGTCCTTTGTTTTCGTCCCTCGTCAGACAGGTCAGGCGGTTTCCGAAAAGAAAGACGAAAACAGAGGACCTAAGGTCCTGGTCCTTTGTTTTCGTCCCTCGTCGGACAGTCACACAGTCGGACTGTCAAACAGTCGGACAGACAAAGTCAAACAGGATGGGCGATTTTCGAAAAGAAAGACGAAAAGACGAGAACAGAGGACCTGTGTGTACCTACCTACTTACAATGTAAGTATTGTTCAAATTTTACCTTATACCTCTATAAAACCCTATATATTAAACCTACGTTTTGTTAGCCTTTTAATACAAGCTGACTGTCGAGTTTTATAATGTTATAAATATGTTATTATTGTCGTAAACAAATTAAGAATACTGTACATAATTTTTTCTTAATATAACTTTTATTGTCAGGGATGACGAAGATACAATGCCCAGTGACTGAGTCCCGCTCCCGACAGAGGCATTGCCTCCGGCAGACGCGGACATCGGGGTGTATCTCAAAAACTAGGGCACCTAGCGAAGATCTGTTTTCTCCCAGATTTAGTCGCTAATTAGTCGAAATTAGTCGCCAAGTCACAGATTTAGTCGGGTCTTAGTTTAGAAGATATAATCAGTTCAATTTTTAAGTATAGTTCAAGAGCTAGATTGAAGAGTTTACGATAAAATCTTTGATCTAGCTCTTGGTCTATACTTAAAAATCGAACTCATTATATCTTCTAAACTAAGACCCGACTAAATCTGTGACTTGGCGACTAATTTCGACTAATTAGCGACTAAATCTGGGAGAAAACAGATCTTCACTAGGTGCCCTATTTTTTGAGATATAAAGGTGGCCAAGCTGGGGAGACTCTCTCCAGATCGGCCACCAATGACCCCTTATAACTTTTGAACCAGTGACCGACAAATTCTGATATTTGGCGACAAATTTCGACTAATTAACGACTAAATTTTTGTGTTATCAAAAGTAAAATCCCTGATGGTGGCCAAGCCAGTGTCAGCCACACTACTTACAATGTAAGTATTGTTCAAATTTTACCTTATACCTCTATAAAACCCTATATATTAAACCTACGTTTTGTTAGCCTTTTAATACAAGCTGACTGTCGAGTTTTATAATGTTATAAATATGTTATTATTGTCGTAAACAAATTAAGAATACTGTACATAATTTCTTCTTATTATAACTTTTATTGTCAGGGATGACGAAGATACAATGCCCAGTGACTGGGTCCCGCTCCCGACAGAGGCATTGCCTCCGGCAGACGCGGACATCGGGGGCAGCGGGATGAGCATGTCGGGCTTGCTACGCGCTGCCAAATGCACCGCCATATTTATGGCTGATAGTCCCGCCAAGAGGCAGTGCGTTCGGCAGGAGTCGCCGCAAGCCAACACCCCAGCAGCCCAGTGCCCCACGCCAAAAGGAAAGGGTGTGGGAAAAAAAACTAAAATAATTCATTAAATAAATAAAACAACACAACGTAATTTTATTTGGTAACTTTACATCTTTCATTCATTCATTCACTCCACATGTTGACATTGGCGACAGTTCAATTTCTTATATATATGGTTAAACTAGCTAACCTCTTCGAGACTGCAAAAGTAAAATTACAAAAATAAACTTTATTAAGGAGGATGCGCAGATAGCCCGGGAAATCCTAATTTTCTTGCGTTTTATGCAATTTGCAGGTCCGTGTCAGGTTGTATCTTGATCAAAGTATGATACGCGGAAATAAAACATGTAAGTCTATCTGCCTAGCCTGTTCCCAACTATGTTGGGGTCGGCTTCCAGTCTAAGCGGATGCAGCTGAATACCAGTATTTTACGTGGAGTGACTGCCTATCTGACCTCCACAACCCAGATACTGGGTAATACGATATCCCTTGGTAAGACTGGTTGTCAGACTTTCGGGCTTCTGACGACACGTAACGACTGTCAAAGATCCACGAATAACAGCCGGGACCAACGGCTTAACGTGCTTTCCGAGGCACGGAGGAATCTCGGTATGTAAAGATGGTCACCCATCCACTGACCAACCTCGGCAAGCGTAGCTTAACCTGACGGATCGACCCGTGCGGCTGTTGTTACTTAGCCACGAGCTCCTCTAAATAAAAAAATAAAACATATGTAAGTATTTACATAATTTTAACGATAAAAATCATCAATACATCTCTCTAAGTTAGTTTTGCCGTGGTTTGGTGTGATTTCCGAAATCATCAACGCCCAGCCCAAACCCTTGGACCTACAAAGCTGAAATTTTACACAGAGGTTCCCTTTATAATGTAGAAAAGGAATAAGGAAGGAATTCCCGGTAGCAGGTTCCCTTGGGATATTTTCCGACATCCACGCGGGCGAAGACGCGGGCAAAAGCTAATCTAATATGTATTGCTGATTTTTATGGTCAAAATTATGTAAATACATATTTGTTATTGTCGCGTATCATATTTTGATCAAGATACAACCTGACACGGACCTGCAAATTGCAAAAACCCAAAAAAAAAAATAATTTCGCGGGTACCACTGCGCATCCCCCTTAAGGTAGGAAAACTAATATCAATTCTTATAGATAACATCCCTCCTAACTTCCTTACTATAATATTATAGCGAAAGCGAGTTTGTTTGTATGCTTTCACTTACACACTAAAACGGCTGAACGGATTTGGATGAAATTGGGCACATGAGTATGGCAGTACGTTCCCGTGAGATAATTCCCGACATTCACGCGGGCGAAGCCGCGGGCAATGGCTAGTAAGCTATAATTGATTTCATTTTAGCTTTTAATTCTTCCACCGTAACAGGCCAATGGAGATTGGGAAGAATGGAAAGAGAAATCGTGTTGCGCCGACCCCAAGTAACACGGCACAGGGGCAGGAAGGAGATGAGCAGCTCAACTTATATTGTTGTTAATCCTCAATCATTTTTCTCAGTTGGTGGTTTTTCACCAGTGTGTATTCGCTTATGTACTGTTAAATTACTCTTTTTACTAAAACTACCCTGACATACATCACACTTTAGTCCAGTAGACAAAAGAATATGCCCTTCGATAATTCCAAAGTTTTTTATTTTCGCGGAGTGGATTACTTTCGTGAATTCATTGCTATGTACAAAAATGCTAACAGTTTAGAGTTATGCTATAGGTATTAAGTAGGTATTTCTTATTATTTCGTGTTATAACAATAATATAAAATTTAAATTAAAATACTACACTGTTTCTTAATTAGTACTATCTAAAGTGTATATTACTGAAAATGCTAACAGATAGGTACTGTGGAATAATGGAAATCTGAAAATGTCCTTTAACTCATTCAATAAAAAATTTAAGTTTTTCAAATCATTTCCTATACACTTAAAGGGATTAGTTATACCTTACAACAAAAGTTCTAACAGCTAAGTAATATGGCTTCACAAGTAATTGTATTTTTACTTTGCAATTAGCGAAATATTATTGTTTATTGTTTATTGTTAATTAAAACGGTAACACCAATTACATTAATTAACATAGATAATTATAGAAAGATACACAAAGAAATAAAAGTACTAACATATAATAGAGGACACCCTAGCATACTTTCTCTCACAAAACATCAGACATACACGCATAATACTACTCCATTCATCAGCAAATAGATCACATTCAGGATTGGTGGTCAGGAGGGCGTTAAGCATCCTTAAAGTACGACACACCGATTGAATTTAAGTTTATAAATTTGCGCGTTTTAATATTGAATTTAAGTTTATAAATTTGCGCCCACATATTCGTGATAATAAGCTCTGCTACCATACAAAAGTTTCAACTTGTACGTGCTATGCCTTTTTGTTTAATAAATAAAATACAATTTGGATATTGTGGCGCGCGGTGTAGGTACGACAATTCGTGCAGCGCGACGCGGTGACAATCAGACCCACACTCACTGCAAACGTGCACGCGGCTACACATCAAGCTATGCATGTCCAGTTTACACTGACCTCTCATTGTAAGGTAATCTTATACAATGCGAGATCAGCTTATACTGGATATGTATAGCTTGATCTGTAGCCGTGCGTACCTACCTCTATTGAATGAGGCGCAAAATCATTTCATTACAGTCACATCTCACAAATGACTAATACGAGTACAGTCAGCGTCAAAAATATCGGAACGAACAGACTGTTCAAAATGATCTCAAAAACTAAGAAAATTAAACTACTCAATTGGGTAAAGCTCTTGTCAGAATTACAGTGTAATATTATCGTGTAGGTACTGTCTTCATTCTGAAAACAGTCTGTTCGTCCCGATATTATTGACGCTGATCCAATCCAGTCAGTTATTTTTTCTGTTCCATTCCGTGACCGTGACTTCGCCCGCGCGTAATTATCAATAATTGTCAAAAATAGTCAAAATCCCGGATTCCGGGATTCACAAATTTAGAGTTCTGATTATAGGATCGAATGTATATTTATGTATTGATCGTCAAAATGTCGTGATTCCGGAATTGATAAATTAAGTATTTTTTTTACCATTACTGGGTAAGTTGTTTATCACTAAATTTTCACAGGGTATCATCTACTATGAACAACTTTCACTATGGCATCAACACGTAAATCACGAAAAATAAATCAGCTGGTCGAGTAGGTATTGAGCTTTTGTATCAAACATCGTAATTTTTTTCGTGATTTCAGAGTTGGTCCCATAATGAAAGCTGCTGAAACTGTAAATCCAAGCTGGCGGCTGCGAATATTTTCAAATGTTCCGTCATGGGTGTCGTTTTCATTGGTTTCGAGGGTGTTAAGGCCGATAGTGACACTAAAATGTAAATTCAAGATGGCGGCTGCGAATATTTTCTAATTTTTCGTCATGGGTGTCATTTTTTTGGTTTTCGATAGTGTTAAAGCCGATAGTGATACTAAAATGTAAATCCAAGATGGTGGATGCGAATATTTTCTAATTTTTCGTTATGGGTGTCGTTTTCATTGTTTTCGGTGGTGTTAAAGCTGATAGTAACATTAAAATGTAAATCCAAGATGGCGGCTGCGAACATTATTAAATTTTTCGTCATGGGTGTCGTTTTCATGCTTTTCGAGGGTGTTAAAGCCAATAGTGACATTAAAATATAAATCCAAGATGGCCGGTGCGAACATTTTCAAATTTTTCGTCATAGGTGTCGTTTTCATGCTTTTCGAGAGTGTTAAAGCCGATAGTGACACTAAAATGTAAAACCAAGATGGTGGATGCGAATATATTCTAATTTTTCGTCAAAGGTGTCGTTTTCATGGTTTTGGGGGCTGTTAAAGCCGATAGTGATGTTAAAATGTAAATACATGATGGCGGCTGCGAACATTTTTAAAATTTTCGTCACGGGTGTCGTTTTCATGCTTTTCGAGGGTGTTAAAGCCGATAGTGACACTAAAATGTAAATGCAAGATAGCACCTGCTTTAAAAATGTTGATGGTTTTTTAATTACTATCACACGTGTTTTCAGATTGTAACGCGATACGCTGCACTGCCGCAGGGTTAGTTAAGTAGGCATCAGCCAAGCGTCACGCATTTTGACTCCTCTATCGGCTTTAGCACACTCTAAAACCATAAAAACGATAACCATGACGGAAAAATTTCGCAGCCGCCATCTTGGATTTACATTTTAACGTCATTATCGGCTTTAACACCCTCGAAAACCATTAAAATGACACCCATGACAAAAAGCTTGAAAATTTTTGCAGCCGCCATCTTGGATTAACATTTTAACGTCACTATCGGCTATAACACCCTCAAAAACCATGAAAACGACACCCATGACGAAAAGTTTGAAAATTTTGCAGCCACCGTCTTGGATTTACATTTTTACGTGGCGTTAAAATGTAAATCACCTTCGAAACCCTCGAAAAGCATGAAAACGACACCCATGACGAAAAATTTAATAATGTTCGCAGCCGCCATCTTGGATTTACATTTTAATGTTACTATCAGCTTTAACACCACCGAAAACCATGGAAACGACACTCATTGAGAAAAATTAGAAAATATTCGCATCCACCATCTTGGATTTACATTTTAGCGTCACTATCGGCTTTAACAATCTCGAAAACCAAGAAAACGACACCCATGATGAAAAATTAGAAAAGATAGAAAATATTCGCAGCCGCCATCTTGGATTTACATTTTATTGTCACTATCGGCCTTAACACCCTCGAAAGCCATAAAAACGACACCCATGATAAAACATTTGAAAATATTCGCAGCCGCCATCTTGGATTTACAGTTTCAGCAGCTTTCACTATGGGACCAACTCTGAAATCACGAAAAAAATTACGATGTTTGATACAAAAGTTCAATACCTACTCGACCAGCTGATTTATTTTTCGTGATTTACGTGTTGATGCCATAGTGAAAGTTGTTCATGAGTAGAAGATTCCCTGTGAAAATTTAGTGATAAAAAAGTTATCCTCTAATACTCGTAGTAAAAAAATACTTAATTTATCAATTCCGGCATCCGGACATTTTGACGATCAATACAAAAGTAGGTACATTCCATATTAGCCAAAGCCTAAACGTAAGTAAATAATTAAATATACATTCGATTCTATAATCAGAACTGAAAAATTGTCGTTCCGGAATCCCGGGATTTTTTCGATACCTACATAAGTGCAATCCATATTAACTAACATCTGCACTTAAGTAAATTATACATTCGATTCTATGATCAGAAGTCAAAATTTGTGAATCCCGGAATTTTTTTGATACAAAAGTGCAATCCATATTAGCCAACACCTGAACGCAAGTACCTAACTAAACATTCGATTCCAAAATAAGAACTTAAAAAGTGTCGTTCCGGAATCCCCAGATTTTCTCGATGTATAAGTGCAATCCATACTAACTAACATCTGAACTTAAGTACTTAAAACATTCGATTCTACAAGGTGTAAAATAAATAACCCACAACCTCTTAAGGGGTCATTGTACTCATCATTATGAACAACTTTTACTATGGGACCACACCTGGAATCGCGAAAAAAAAATCAGCTGTTCAATACATTTTTGTGTTCGCATAATTCGTCAAAATGTACTGAACAGCTGATTTTTTTTCGCGATTTCAGGTTTGGTCCCATAGTAAAAGTTGTTCATAACGATGAGTACAATGATCCCCTAAGATGTTTTGGGTTATTTCATTAATACGTTGTATAATTAGAAGTCAAAATTTGCCGATACCAGAATTCTGGGATCTTTCAATCCAAAAGCCCACTCCATACTTAGCCAACACCTCAACTTTAGGTTAATACGCATCCGATTATCCGATCTCTAGTAATAATGTAATGTCCCAAAACCCGGGAGATTAATTATAAAAAAATAAAAATAAAAAAGCCTTTTATTTCCAGTAAATTTACATTCCTTAAAATCTATGTATGTGTTAGTTTTGTTTAGTTCATTCTATGTTATTTATTTGTCTCTTACTTAGTATAATTTTATGTGTATCCTATGTATTATATCATAGTATTTATAGTTAGGTACTTCATTTTTTTATTTAATCTACTGGAACTCCAGAATGGGTGAAGGCCTCCTCCAGTGATGCCCATTTGACTCTGTCTTCAGCTACTTTTCTCCAGTTTGGACCAGCTATTGCTTTTATATCATCTTCCCATCTTGTAATAGGTCTACCTCTTGTTGTTTTGCCTAGTGGGCCATTCCAGAATGTTACTCTTTTGGGAGATTAATTATCCCGGAAAAAATGTTGTCCTAAAGAAGTCTCCACTGTTCATCTCCGTTCCTCGAATTTCTATTCCGTTCTTTATTTATTACCAGAGATCGTATGTTCGGACGCATATTTACCTAAAGTTGAGGTGTTGGTTCTATAGAGGAAAAATAGAATGGAATAGATGGGGTATAGGATATTGATAGTAGGAATTATAAATACAACTAGAACTTACTTGTTGGCTCCAATCGTCGTTATGTATTCCGGCAGCCCATAATATGGTCTCTTGTGTCTCTGATCGTCTAACTACAGAAACCTTTATTCGTTTGTCAGAGGAATGTTTTTGTTGCGACTGGAACGTATGTCCTACTGGTGCGGTCATTTGTTTCTACGAGTATCTCAGATTGACTTATGCGGCTTGTTATGGAAAATAGTTATTCGCAATTTAAACAAAAGGCATAGCACGTATATGTTGAAACTTTTGTATGGTAGCAGAGCTTATTGTCTCAAATGTGCAGGCGAAAATTTACAAACTTAAATTCAATATTTCGCTAATCGCAAAGTAAAAATACAATTACTTGTGAAGCCATATTACTTAGTTGTTAGAACTTTTGTTGTAAGGTATAACTAATCCCTTTAAGTGATATGATATGAAATGATATGAAAAACTTAAAATTTTTATTGAATGAGTTAAGGGACATTTTCAGATTTCCATTGTTCCACAGTACCTATCTGTTAGCATTTTCAGTAATATATACTTTAGATAGTACTAATTAAGAAACAGTGTAGTATTTTAATTTAAATTTTATATTATTGTTATAACACGAAATAATAGGAAATACCTACTTAATACCTATAGCATAACTCTAAACTGTTAGCATTTTTGTACATAGCAATGAATTCACGAAAGTAATCCACTCCGCGAAAATAAAAAACTTTGGAATTATCGAAGGGCATATTCTTTTGTCTACTGGACTAGAGGGCGAGCTCGGAAGAATAATTGTCAATACTAGAGTAGTCAGAAGGTAGATGAAAATGTACTGTTGTATAGCCTAACGAAACTTGCATAGTAAAATAAGGCCAGAGAAAAAAATCTCGTCTCTGACAATTTAATTACGTTTTCTAGAATTCTGATAAAATTAACCTAGTTTAGTTGCAAAACCTTCATTTCCCCTTTTGCGTTATTCTTGATTGATACTATAATAACAACAGAAAAATATTCTATCGTTAGACATGATCCCAAAACTTGATTTAAAGTTTTAATTAATGTTGAAGCAAAACATTCATTTGTTTAGTTGAATTCTGGTATCGGCAAATTTTGACTTCTAATTATAGAATCGAATGTTTTAAGTACTTAAGTTCAGATGTTAGTTAGTATGGATTGAACTTATACATCGAGAAAATCCCGGGATTCCGGAACGACACATTTTAAGTTCTGACTTTGGAATCGAATGTATATTTACTTACGTTTAGGCTTTGGATAATATTGAAAGTACCTACTTTTGTATTGATCGTCAAAATGTCCGGATGGCCGGAATTGATAAATTAAGTATTTTTTTACTACGAGTATTAGAGGATAACTTTTTTATCACTAAATTTTCACAGGGAATCTTCTACTCATGAACAACTTTCACTATGGCATCAACACGTAAATCACAAAAAATAAATCAGCTGGTCGAGTAGGTATTGAACTTTTGTATCAAACATCGTAATTTTTTTCGTGATTTCAGAGTTGGTCCCATAGTGAAAGCTGCTGAAACTGTAAATCCAAGATTGCGGCTGCGAATATTTTCAAATGTTTTATCATGGGTGTCGTTTTTATGGCATTCGAGGGTGTTAAGGCCGATAGTGACAATAAAATGTAAATCCAAGATGGCGGCTGCGAATATTTTCTATCTTTTCTAATTTTTCGTCATGGGTGTCGTTTTCTTGGTTTTCGAGATTGTTAAAGCCGATAGTGACGGTAAAATGTAAATTCAAGATGGTGGATGCGAATATTTTCTAATTTTTCTCAATGAGTGTCGTTTTCATGGTTTTCGGTGGTGTTAAAGCTGATAGTAACATTAAAATGTAAATCCAAGATGGCGGCTGCGAACATAATTAAATTTTTCGTCATGGGTGTCGTTTGCATGCTTTTCGAGGCTTTCAAAGGCGATTTACATTTTAACGCCACGTTAAAATGTAAATCCAAGACGGTGGCTGCAAAATTTTCAAACTTTTCGTCACGGGTGTCGTTTTCATGGTTTTTGAGGGTTTTAAAGGCGATAGTGGCGTTAAAATGTAAATCCAAGACGGTGGCTGCAAAATTTTCAAACTTTTCGTCATGGGTGTCGTTTTCATGGTTTTTGAGGGTGTTATAGCCGATAGTGACGTTAAAATGTAAATCCAAGATGGCGGCTGCAAAAATTTTCAAGCTTTTTGTCATGGGTGTCATTTTAATGGTTTTCGAGGGTGTTAAAGCCGATAATGATGTTAAAATGTAAATCCAAGATGGCGGCTGCGAAAATTTTCCGTCATGGTTATCGTTTTCATGGTTTTACAGTGTGCTAAAGCCGATAGAGGAGTCAAAATGCGTGACGCTTGGCTGATGCCTACTTAACTAACCCTGCGGCAGTGCAGCGTATCGCGTTACAACCTGAAAACACGTGTGATAGTAATTAAAAAACCATTAACATTTTTAAAGCAGGCGCTATCTTGCATTTACATTTTAGTGTCACTATCGGCTTTAACACCCTCGAAAAGCATGAAAACGACACCCGTGACGAAAATTTTAAAAATGTTCGCAGCCGCCATCATGTATTTACATTTTAACATCACTATTGGCTTTAACAGCCCCCAAAACCATGAAAACGACACCTTTGACGAAAAATTAGAATATATTCGCATCCACCATCTTGGCTTTACATTTTAGTATCACTATCGGCTTTAACAATCTCGAAAAGCATGAAAACGACACCTATTACGAAAAATTTGAAAATGTTCGCACCGGCCATCTTGGATTTATATTTTAATGTCACTATTGGCTTTAACACCCTCGAAAAGCATGAAAACGACACCCATGACGAAAAATTTAATAATGTTCGCAGCCGCCATCTTGGATTTACATTTTAATGTTACTATCAGCTTTAACACCACCGAAAACAATGAAAACGACACCCATAACGAAAAATTAGAAAATATTCGCATCCACCATCTTGGATTTACATTTTAGTATCACTATCGGCTTTAACACTATTGAAAACCAAAAAAATGACACCCATGACGAAAAATTAGAAAATATTCGCAGCCGCCATCTTGGATTTACATTTTAGTGTCACTATCGGCCTTAACACCCTCGAAACCAATGAAAACGACACCCATGACGAAACATTTGAAAATATTCGCAGCCGCCATCTTGGATTTACAGTTTCAGCAGCTTTCATTATGGGACCAACTCTGAAATCACGAAAAAAATTACGATGTTTGATATAAAAGCTCAATACCTACTCGACCAGCTGATTTATTTTTCGTGATTTACGTGTTGATGCCATAGTGAAAGTTGTTCATAGTAGATGATCCCCTGTGAAAATTTAGTGATAAACAAGTTACCCAGTAATGGTAAAAAAATACTTAATTTATCAATTCCGGAATCACGACATTTTGACGATCAATACATAAACATACATTCGATCCTATAATCAGAACTCTAAATTTGTGAATCCCGGAATCCGGGATTTTGACTATTTTTGACAATTGTTGATAATTACGCGCGGGCGAAGTCACGGTCACGGAATGGAACAGAAAAAATAACTGACTGGATTGGATCAGCGTCAATAATATCGGGACGAACAGACTGTTTTCAGAATGAAGACAGTACCTACACGATAATATTACACTGTAATTCTGACAAGAGCTTTACCCAATGGGGAGCCACACGCAAAGCTGTTTGTAGATGGCGCTCTGAACGACTGTACATTGTTTTACAAACAAATCCATACAATTTGACAATCGTTCGTTACGTCAAATCAATGAAATCAATGAAAAAAGTACAGTCGATCATATGCCACCTAGCGTGATAAAAAGTTAGTTTTCCTGCCCATTGAGTAGTTTAATTTTCTTAGTTTTTGAGATCATTTTGAACAGTCTGTTCGTTCCGATATTTTTGACGCTGACTGTACTCGTATTAGTCATTTGTGAGATGTGACTGTAATGAAATGATTTTGCGCCTCATTCAATAGAGGTAGGTACGCACGGCTACAGATCAAGCTATACATATCCAGTATAAGCTGATCTCGCATTGTATAAGATTACCTTACAATGAGAGGTCAGTGTAAACTGGACATGCATAGCTTGATGTGTAGCCGCGTGCACGTTTGCAGTGAGTGTGGGTCTGATTGTCACCGCGTCGCGCTGCACGAATTGTCGTACCTACACCGCGCGCCACAATATCCAAATTGTATTTTATTTATTAAACAAAAAGGCATAGCACGTACAAGTTGAAACTTTTGTATGGTAGCAGAGCTTATTATCACGAATATGTGGGCGCAAATTTATAAACTTAAATTCAATATTTCGCTAATTGCAAAGTAAAAATACAATTACTTGTGATGCCATATTACTTAGCTGTTAGAACTTTTGTTGTAAGGTATAACTAATCCCTTTAAGTGTATAGGAAATGATTTGAAAAACTTAAATTTTTTATTGAATGAGTTAAAGGACATTTTCAGATTTCCATTGTTCCACAGTACCTATCTGTTAGCATTTTCAGTACCTAATATATACTTTAGACAGTACTAATTAAGAAACAGTGTAGTATTTAAATTTAAATTTTATATCATTGTTATAACACGAAATAATAGGAAATACCTACTTAATACCTATAGCATAACTCTAAACTGTTAGCATTTTTGTACATAGCAATGAATTCACTTTAGTTATCCACTCAGCGAAAATAAAAAACTTTAGAATTATCGAAGGGTAAATGGAAAAAATATTATATCTCTACTGGACTAACTTATAACGTTTTTCATCAGTGTGTATACGAGTATGTTTTGTTAGAGCACATTTTACACTAAAACTATGCTGACATACATCACACTTGTAAGGTTTTTCGCCAGTGTGTACAAGAATATGGGTTGCTAAATGATTTTTTTTACTAAAACTGCGCTGACATACATCACACTTGTAAGGTTTTTCGCCAGTGTGTACAAGAATATGGGTTGCTAAATGATTCTTTTGACTAAAACTACGCTGACATACATCACACTTGTAAGGTTTTTCGCCAGTGTGTACAAGAATATGGGTTGCTAAATGATTCTTTTGACTAAAACTACGCTGACATACATCACACTTGTAAGGTTTTTCACCAGTGTGTACTCGCTTATGTTTAGTTAAATGAATCTTTTGACTAAAACTACGCTGACATACATCACACTTGTAAGGTTTTTCAGCAGTGTGTGTACGAATATGAGTTAATAAAGTACTCTTTACACTAAAACTACGATGACATACATCACACTGGAATGGTTTTTCACCAGTGTGTATACGAATATGTTTTGTTAAAACACATTTTACACCAAAACCACGCTGACATACATCACACTTGTACGGTTTTTCGCCAGTGTGTATTCGCTTATGTGTAGTTAAATTAATCTTTTGACTAAAACTACGCTGACATACATCACACTTGTAAGGTTTTTCAGCAGTGTGTGTACGAATATGAGTTAATAAAGTACTCTTTAGACTAAAACTACGCTGACATACATCACACTGGAATGGTTTTTCACCAGTGTGTATACGAATATGTTTTGTTAAAACACATTTTACACCAAAACCACGCTGACATACATCACACTTGTACGGTTTTTCGCCAGTGTGTATTCGCTTAATATGTATTGTTAAATTTATCTTTTCACTAAAGCTACGTTGACATACATCACACTTGTAAGGTTTTTCACAAGTGTGTAGTCGCTTAATATGTTTTGTTAAATTACCTTTTAGACTAAATGTACGCTGACATACATCACACTTGTAAGGTTTTTCACAAGTGTGTAGTCGCTTATGTTTTGTTAAATTACTCTTTTGACGAAAACTACTCTGACACACATCACACTTGTAAGGTTTTTCACCAGTGTGTATACGAATATGAGATAATAAATTACTTCTTACACTAAAACCACACTGACATACATCACACTTGTAAGGTTTTTCACCAGTGTGTATACGAATATGAGATAATAAAGTACTCTTTAAACTAAAACTACACTGACATACATCACACTTGTAAGGTTTTTCACCAGTGTGTATACGAATATGAGATAATAAAGTACCCTTTACACTGAAACTACATTGACATACATCACACTTGTAAGGTTTTTCACCAGTGTGTAGTCGCTTATGTTTTGTTAAATTACCCTTTCGATTAAAACTACCCTGACATATATCACACTTGTAAGGTTTTTCACTGATTTGAGTGCGAGTACGTTGTATATTTATTTTTACTACATTAAAAGTACGCTGATCACTTTTGTCATGCTCTTTGAAGTAAGTGCCAGGTTTGCACGTACGGTTTTTAGTTGTCCGGATAACTTTCGAGTCTTTTTCCGTTTGCTCAGCTGTTATTGCAAATTCTAGTTTTGCTCTTCGTGTGTCTAGTTTTGGTTTCTTCGCAACGGTCGCCCCTGTTATTATAAATCTGGTAAGTACAATATTGGAAGAAGATTGACTTGCACACGTTGTAGCAGCTAATACTTACGTACAGAATACAAATTAGAGGAGCACAAACGGCCGTGCCATGCGTGAGAGCGGACTGAGCTAGCCGAAGCTGCCGAAGTTCAAGGAATGCGGACCGGCCGGCTGTATCATCGCGCTTGTTGTACGAAGGGAGCCCGGCACGTACTACCGACATTACCAAATTGTGTTATTTATAAGTTTATTAATGTACCCTATTTATTTTCATTCTCACTGACTAATACAGGGTGTAAGGGACAGCTCTCCGCAAGCTGATGGGGTGAATTCAGTATGTCATACTGAGATGACCGGTACATGAAATTATTTCAGGAACGTTATGGGAATCCAATAAATCTGATTTGTTTGTGTTTTTGTGCACAATCGGAGCGTCTATTACTGGTTCGGAGGGGTTGGTAATAGGTATGCGGTGAGTTCGATGAACTCTGTAGCTAGACAGAAAGTGAACAGCTGATTTCACGCGTCGTTCGTTAGAGTATTTCAACATCCATTGCTAGTTTATTTTTTTGAGTTTTTTTTACATAAATGGAGTGCTGCGAACACACAATGTAATTTTACATTGAAATAAAGAAAATGTAACTGAAAAAATATTTAAAAAATTAAAATTTTCCGGTGGAATATGATTCAAAATGAGGAGCTGAATGCACCCTGTTAGTTTGCGGAGGGCTGTCCCTTACACCCTGTATAAGCAGCGTTTTTTAATAAACCATACAGATCGTTATTCGTCTTCTCATTTGCAACACCTAATACCTAAACTGGTGACCCCGAGCATGTCAGCGCGGCCTTCGTGCAACTCCTTCAGCGTGATGTCATCAGCATCACTTCCTTGAGAGGCGAGTCACACAGCCAGCCAGCATCGACGGCTTCAACGGGTATGCTGACCACCAGCATGCAGCGGACGCGCATTCCTGGTCCCCTTCAGCCTCAACTTCAACCCAGCGCTGTACACTCCGACTCACCGGGAACTATGCAGCACCGGGTTCCGACTCACTGGAACCACAACTGGCACTGGCAAACATCGCAATATACACGACTCAGCCCACTATAGACCTCCGGTCTCCGGAGGGGAGTGATGTGGCGGCATCTACAACGCCACATACGAACTACGCATCACAATGACATGACGTCACGCAATCCTGCATCGCGCAATTAGAGTTTACCACGCGACTAGCATATATACAACGTCCCGACATCAACCGTCGGGCAGTTGCCCACCAGACACGACACCCGTCTGGTCGCAGGATCCTCCCTTTTCTATGGAGGATGAGTGAACTTTGCACCCTGTTCCTCCTCTAAAACGTCCTCGTGTGCAAGTCAATCTTTACGCTTTATCACCAGATACAATATACATGAAGTTCAAAATTGCACTAATATAGACGTATGATTTGTTCCGAAAGTGATCAAAGTTTAAACAAACCCCGTCTGTTCAAGGGAATTAGTAACATTCATCTGTATTTAACTTTGTATCTCACCTCTTTATTGAACAATAATTGTTGGAAAAAGTGGGAATGCAGTAATAGAATAGAATAGAATAGAATCTTTTTATTTCGGACACACAATATCCATATAGTAATCAAGCAATCATTATTATAACATCTTATTATGAAAGGAGAAACTGACTGACTGATATATCAGCGCACAGCCGAAACTACCGAGTCTAGGAACGTGAAGTTTAGCGAGTTAGAGAGCGCGCTCTCCAGGCTTGTTCCGATTGGATTGGATCCCACAATCCGATGCCATTTCGTGGGATTCGTTAGGAATGTGATGTGGCTAAGATTAATATTTTATTCCTAACCGATCCCAGTACGAAATGGTCCCTGGGGGTCTACTCCCTAAGAAGTCCGTCCGTCCGTCAGTCCGCCCGTCTGACATAATGATCCATCAAAACAAGTGTAAAAGTTAAATTTTTCGGACGGGCAAAAACAAATCGGGAGTAGGGACAACTGTCAAATCGTGTTGTCATGCATAATTCGTTCGGGCCCCGAACCAATCATCCATCCGCAGGTGATACGGAGTAGCAAACGCCCGTAACGAAGGCCGGCGAAGGAATACAATAATCAAAACTTTAAGAACTATTTATTAACAGATAATTAGATAGTTAGATTAAAAATAAAAATAGAATAGAACAGAATACCCATTTAAAAAAACAGAATCATTTATCTATAAAAAGAGTCGCATGGCTATTGACAACGATACGATACGCTTTCGTATCGAACGCGAATGTTATCTACGAAGTCCCCTAAACGCTATTCACAAATCTGAAACCGTACAATTTTGACAGTTCGTATATGACCAATAATATCGCGATAAGACCCGTTCTCAATATTATTTTATAATGAGCTCGTATATAGTATGAAGACATCAATTCTTCCGACAGGTATTTGCTGTCGGAAGTGATATCGAACAATAAATATTGTTTAAAAACATAGTTATTTAGGCATTATATGAAGTATTTGACTACATAGTATGTGTGTAAAGTTTTATTATTGTTTTGACCGCTGCTTAGATACAAGTATATTTAAGTACATAATTGTAGGTGGTTACTGTTTATCACTTAAATTGGTTTGGTCAGTGGGTCGTCTTAGGGGCGGGAATTTAATTTAAATTATTTGGGTGACTCCACGCATTTAATTTAAATTATTTGGGTGACTCCACGTACTTCACTTTCGATACGCGTGGGCGTATCGAAAGTGAAGTACCGTTCCGATCTATGTGTGCGATTTGACAAAGACGCCGTCGTCGTGTCACGCAATGGCGGCCGGTCGGCATACTATGATCTAAATGTGTGCGTGAGGCGTGTTTGTATAAACGGTTCAGCATACTCATGCAAAATATGAAGTAATTACCGATTTACAAAAAATCTAGACATTGGACTAAAAAAGTAATCACATGAAATCATTCCTTATTATTTTGTAAAGAATTGTTATGAACACTTTTAATGAATACTGTAGGAGTTATATGGTAAAAACTCGAAAAAATAGACAAAAATAGACCTGGGTTTAGCCTTTTTTTTCTTTAGTTCTTCAAACTAAAATAGAATTCAGGACACATGAAGTCACTTCTTATGTATTCTAGATTATTGTGTATTTTTTTCTATCAAAAAGGTACAATAGTTACTGTCAAAAATGGGAACAAAGTTACTCATTTTCGCCGTATTTTAGGGAGGACAAGCCTTAATAGAAATCTGGTAAATTTTATGAATTAATAAAATCATTTTTTACTTTTTTTTTTGTTGTTAATAATTATTTGAAGTAAATTATGTACATCTTAAAATTTTCTACCACAAATATCTATTTACTACCATTTTGTAGCGTTCCCCTTAAACACACCTACAATCGGTTCAAAAAATAACATAAAATAAGATCTGTGAATAGCGGTGTGCCAGTCCTTCGGTTCAGAAATCAGGCTATCGTACATGTGTCACTGTCAATGTCGATACGGTAGCGAATCGTATCGTTGTGAATAGCTATGCTGACTGACTGACTGACTCATCAACGCCCAGACCAAAACCCTTGAACCTAGAAATCTGAAATTTTGCACAGAGGTTTCTTTTATAATGTAGACAAGGAATAAGGAAGGATTTTCCGGTAGTACGTTCCCGTGGGTTATTTTCCGAAACCCACGAGGGCGAAGCTGCGGGCAAAAGCTAGTGAACTATAATTAGGAGTGAGGCAACACAGGCGTTGCGTGTGCGATACGCCGGCGCACGACATCGCAACGCACCGTGTAGCAGGCCGTCATTTGTGGTACACTTCCAAATGCGATGGCAGACCACACACGTTACGGCTGACAATAACCGCAAGCGCAGTGCCGCTGCTGTTTTAATTTCAAATAGTACGTTTCAACTGCGACGATTATGTCGCTCTGTTCGTGACAGCCACTGACAGCACAGCTACTGGTAGGTATGCCGTCTGCAGTCGTCCGCTCGGCCGCAGCAGCAGGCGGCAATGTCGCCGTCTACAGAAGCGTTGTCATAGAGTCACATAGAAACCAGTAGTGTCGCTGCGGTCTGTCATTGCGGTTGCCCAACCGCCTGATGTTTGCGGTCTGCCGTCACATTCGGAACTGTACCTGTATAATGTCGGACGACGCAGCGCCGCCGCCCGGCATCGCAAGGCACTGGCGACGTATCGTGTGATCTCACTCTTAGAATATTGTTGAAGTGGCATTTCTTTTGCTTACCTAAAGATTAACTAACTAATACTTACTTTTCGTCTCCCTGGCTCTTCGTTTCTTCGATACTTCTTGTTCTTCTTCCACTTCAGTTTTTAACTCCATTAAAGGTACATCTTCTAAATCTGACTCATATTGGTGTGGTGGTGTATCTGCTACACCTAGACCGCTATTGTCTAACTTGTCCGGTTCTAGCTCTGTAAGTAAACAACAACAGTCAACAGTATTACTCTTGTATTATCAACTAGCGAGCCGCCCCTGCTTCGCCCGGCTTCTACGACTAGACAAAACATAGTGATTTCTTTAATATAAATGTAAGTTTAGTAAAACTGTATCATACACATGAGGGGTATAGACTAAGAAGTCACAGGATTTTTCATAACGATCATGGATACGGTTAGATTTACTTCATTGGGTTGTAGAGTAGTCCCCTAATGTGAATGATGTCGGTCTGCCTGCTCTGAGTGGTTGCAACTTCGAGTTATAGCGCTTACAAGAGGCGTCATTGTTGCGAAAAAAAAAACGATCAGAGAAAACAAGTTGGTCTGCCGGCTCTGAGTGGTTGCATTTCAGAGCTATGATGCGCGCAAGGCACTGCTGCATTGTTGCGAAAAAAAAACGATAAGAGAAATGGTCAGTTTTAGTACCTATTCGAAGTATGGTGTCTCCACAGGTGAAACGAGTTGGTCTGCCGGCTCTCTAGCTCTTTCCCTATTCCTTTCCGGGGGGGACGGTCGTGCAGCAGGTGGTGCTCGGCGCAGGTGTAGGGCCGGCCGGCGTGCACTTGAAAAATTCGCCTATTATATCGTTTTTCGATGTATTGTTTAGTCTTTCTCCACAAATAAGTATCTTGCATACACAACGATTGCTCTGAAATACAACCACTGAGAGCCGGCAGACCAACTCGTTTCACCTGTGGAGACACCATACTTTGAATAGGTACTAAAACTGACCATTTCTCTTATCGTTTCTTTTTCTCAACAATGCAGCAGTGACTTGCCCGCATCATAGCTCTGAAATGCAACCACTCACGATCTGGCAGACCAACTTGTCTGTGGAGACGCCATACTTCGAATAGGTACTCTAAAACTGACCGTTTCACTTATCGTTTTTTTTTCGCAACAGTGCAGCAGTGACTTGCGCGCATCATAGCTCTGAAATGCAACCACTCAGAGCCGGCAGACCAACTTGTTTTCTCTGATCGTTTTTTTTTCGCAACAATGACGCCTCTTGTAAGCGCTATAACTCGAAGTTGCAACCACTCAGAGCAGGCAGACGGACATCATTCACATTAGGGGACTACTCTACAACCCAATGAAGTAAATCTAACCGTATCCATGATCGTTATGAAAAATCCTGTGACTTCTTAGTCTATACCCCTCATGTGTATGATACAGTTTTACTAAACTTGTTTCATCTGCGGAGACGCCATACTTTGAATGTGTACTAAAACTGACCATTTCTCTGATCGACCATTTTTTTTCGCAACAATGAAGCCTCTTGTAAGTGCTATAACTCGAAGTTGCAACCACTCAGAGCAGGCAGACCGACGTCATTCACATTAGGGGACTACTCTACAACCCATCGAAGTAAATCTAACCGTATCCATGATCGTTATGAAAAATCCTGTGACTTCTTAGTCTATACCCCTCATGTGTATGATACAGTTTTACTAAACTTGTTTCATCTGCGGAGACGCCATACTTTGAATGTGTACTAAAACTGACCATTTCTCTGATCGACCATTTTTTTTCGCAACAATGACGCCTCTTGTAAGCGCTATAACTCGAAGTTGCAACCACTCAGAGCAGGCAGACCGACGTCATTCACATTAGGGGACTACTCTACAACCCATCGAAGTAAATCTAACCGTATCCATGATCGTTATGAAAAATCCTGTGACTTCTTAGTCTATACCCCTCATGTGTATGATACAGTTTTACTAAACTTGTTTCATCTGCGGAGACGCCATACTTTGAATGTGTACTAAAACTGACCATTTCTCTGATCGACCATTTTTTTTCGCAACAATGACGCCTCTTGTAAGCGCTATAACTCGAAGTTGCAACCACTCAGAGCAGGCAGACCGACGTCATTCACATTAGGGGACTACTCTACAACCCATCGAAGTAAATCTAACCGTATCCATGATCGTTATGAAAAATCCTGTCACCTCTCGGTCTAGTATAGATGCAAAACCGCCTCTGTCGTAAATTATCGTCATGCGATACCCGACTGACTACTGAAAAATCACACTATAAATAGTATGAAACAAGAAAATATTCTCATCTGAAATTAGAAAAAGACAGACAAATAAGCAATCCGGAGTCAAACGTAGGCAATCTGCCCGATTTATTTTATTTAACATGACGTGTGACTCCGGACTTTTAATTTGTGTGTCTCTTTCTAATTTCAGATGAGAATATTTTCTTGTTTCATACTTTTTAGAGCGTGATTTTTCACTAGTCAGGTTTTAGTTTTTAAACTTATTTCGTGATAAAGTAATTACAGAGTCCCTTTACATTTTTAAAGAAGAATCTATATTAATACATATTATAAAGAGGAGAGATTTTTTGTTTGTTTGTTTGTACCGAATAAGCTCCGAAACCACTGGACGGACCATTTTTTCATCAATAGAAAGCTAAATTATCAGGAAGTAACATGAGTTATAATTTATTTTCAAAAAAATTAGAGATCCTTAAGAAAATTGCAATAATGTAACCCAAAGTATAGAGTGAGCGTTGCCGAGGTACGGGAGGGGTTATTATATTATAAGAACGGTTATTTTACTCAGCATTCAACAAAGCACATAGCTTAGCGGTTTCACGGCTGCTTCCGGTAATTTGCTCCCGTGGGATAATTTCCGACTTACACGCGGGCGAAGCCGCGGGTAAAAGAAAATTACAAATAAAATTAAAATAATATTAATTAATGGAAAAATAATATAAATAATAAAATATATTATTAATAATATTAATATTGTAGTACCTATGTATTTTGGGTAGCTAAGGAGAGAAAATTGTTTGGTTCACAGCTGAGGCATGATTTTAGAAATGATTCCCAATTATGGGATGAATGCAAGCAAAGCCGCGTACAATAGCTAAGTAAATATCTAAATATACGGATAAAAGGAGAATGACCAAACTGGCCCAAAAATTGGTAAAAAAATATCAAGGTGTGCCCCCAGATTGACCACATAGCTCATTTGAGAGACGGATTCAAATGCAGCATTTGCTTCTATGGAACCGAAAATCTGTCCCACAGATACATAGATAAATTAGCTAAAACGTGAACTTAACTTTTTATACAAACGTAGCAGCAGGTAGCGACCTTTTCTTATAGCTGGTACATTAGCTTACACGCAAGTTTGCTTTACGTGTACCTTATTTATTATTATTATGTTGAGTTCTTTATTTTTCTTCTCTATTAAGAGAGTACGACCTTACACACGGGCCGGAACCAAGTGTGTAAGGGGAAAATTAAATTGAGAAGGTGGATGATAGTGTAGACGAAGTCAGGAACTTTCGGGTGATGCGACAGGTGTTGAGAATGGTGGCTTTTTGGAGCATGTAAAGTGTGTGAGAGGGCATGTGTATTAAGACTTTGTGTGAGAGCCCTCGGTACTACACCAGTAGATGAGAGTACTATAGGGACGATATGGACGGTTTGTGCTTTCCATTGGGTTTTTATTTCTATGGCGAGATCTTGGTACTTAGTAAGTTTTTCGGATATTGTAGTTTGAATGTTGTGTGAGTCGTGAACGGTGATATCAGGTCTATTGTAATGAATGGTTTTGTCTGTAATTATTGTTCGGTCCCAATAGATTCTCTGATTCCTGTTTTCTAAAATGATTTTTCTAAGATGATAATATTAAAATTAAATTAAATTAAATATTTGTTTATTAATGGCAACTAGGCCCAATTGTTAGTAACATTTATCTTAAAAATTATTGTTAGTAAACACAGAAACAAATACAAAAGAAAAAACTGTAAGGTTAGCTGTGGGGTCTTCTGACCAGAACCGCCACAGCGTGCGACTACCAAGGTGCGTCGCACTTTTCAATGAACATACTTAGGATGCCGTTAGAACTAGACCGCGCCCTTGTTAAGATGGAATTTGTTTTTTTGCGCATTATGGCGTAAAAATCATCAGTATGCGCAAAAGCGAACATACCGGAAGCACTACAATAGCGCGGTAGTCCCAAAAGCATCCTGAAGCAGTTATTATATTGAATACGCAGAGCGTCTAGCGATCTCTTGGTATGCTTTACCCACAGGCTACTCGTGTAGAACGATTGGCAATACGCCTTAAACAGCGTAACCTTTACCTCATTACTACAACGAGCGAACCTGTGTATCAGCATGCTGGGCCGGACCGCTAGCGCCCTGCGCTCTCGATCAATATCTACGTCGTCTTTGAGGTCTCCAGTTAGAAAGTGTCCCAGGTATTTAAATTTATCTACTCTTTTAAGTGGCAGCCCATTCAGCATTACCACTGGGTCGCTATGTACACGTCTACCGGAGGCCTCAAAGACCATCACTCACTCACTTTTATTTACATTGTAAACAAGCCCATGACTCATGACATATCCCTCACACACGCGCAACAGCTCCCTGATCGAGCCGGCCGTTGGCCCCAGCAGCACCATGTCGTCTGCATAACTTAAGTTGTTTACACAAACGTTGTCTACCCAGCATCCGACATGCATGCTGCTGAGCCCAGCGATCAGCCCGTTTATGTACAGATTGAAGAGCTTTGGCGAGGTCAAGCCACCCTGTCTCACCCCGCACTCCAACCTGTACGCCTCGGACAGAGACCCTCCCCATCGAACACAATTGAGCTGATTAGAGTACCAATATTTAAAGATATTCAAGAGCTCGATTGATATTCCCGCTTCCCTAAGCTTCTCCCATAGGACATCATAGACCACAAGGTCAAACGCTCTGGAAAGATCAAGGAAGCAGGCGTAAATGGGGGTGTTTCTATCCGTGTAATATCGGACAGTTTGCTTGAGACTAAGAATTGCGCTTTCAGTGGAAAGCTTGGGCCTAAACCCAAACTGCGCGTCATGTAACTGTAAAATATTACCTAACTCTTTATCAAGCAAACTGTCCAATACTTTCGCTATTACAGTGGCAAGCGATATAGGTCTGTAGTAGGATGGATCAGAGATATCACCAGTTTTGTTCTTTACAATGGGGACCACCACTGTTTTCATCATGTTTGTTGGCAAGTACGAGTGACTGATACAGAGCGTGAAATCATCGTGTAATATGGAATCATTTCACCTATAAGTTTATATTTGTGTGGTGTTGGTGTATAATTGCGGCAACCTGGTCATGTCGGTGTTTATAATCTGTCTGTGCGAGTGATTTACAGGCCCCTGTTATGTGTTGAATGGTCTCAGAGGCACTGTTGCAATGTCGGCATGTGTCAGTCGGCTGATTGGGATCTTTTACTATGTACTTTCTGTAGTTACGAGTTGCTATTATTTGATCCTGTATGGCCAGCATAAATCCCTCGGTCTCGGGAAACAATTCGCCTCGTTTAACTCATTCCATTCGTTCGACTTAACTTTGTCGACGTGTAGAAGATATAATAATAATAATTATTATTATTATATTTATTTATTTCAGGCATACGCCCATAATGTTAGTAACAAAGGTCTTAAAAAACAGTTGCTATACAACAGCTGCAGCGATTTGTTTATGTAGATACCTATTGATACAAGTTTCTATGTTCGTTTTTAGGGTTCCGTGCCAAAATGGTAAAAAAGGAACCCTTATGGTGTGACTCAGTCTGTCTGTCTGTCGGTCTGTCTGTCTGTCTGTCTGTCTGTCGGTCTGTCTGTCTGTCTGTCTGTCTGTCTGTCACAGCTGGATATCTCAAGAACTACTAATGCTATCAACTTGAAATTTGGAACAGTTTTAGAAGACGTTTACCCAACTATTTTGCGAATAAGAAAGAAATAAAAATATATGTATTTTTTTTGCAACAGGGACTGAAAGGGGTTTTTAAAAATTCAAAGTGGGGCTACTAGGGCATGTGGGGTATCATATGAAAGAGCGCTATTTGCACATTCTCAAACATATTTTTTTTTTTTTTTTTAGGGCGCACAGTGTTTGAATTTTGATGAAAAATGTAAAAAAATATACCGTCCCCCCCCCCCGCTTATCTCCGAAGTTTGCAAAGAGAAAAATCTGAAATTATTCTATGTGATAGAAGTTTATGTAAAGATTACAGGAAAAATAAAACGATGTCTCTAAATAACACACTTTTTCAGAAATCGGAACGGAACACTCGGTGCGGGAGTCCGACTCGCTCTTGACCGGTTTTTTTTTTAAGAGGGAACGTGTGGTATCATAATAAAAAAATGGTAAAAAAATGTATTAAAATTCCAAAAAAAAGATATGCGAACTTTGTCAGTTCAGAGTGAATTATTAGAAAATCAAGTACTTAATTATAAAAGTTGTATGTTTCTTTACGTACCCAGTGATTTATTATTAAACTCTTACAAGTAAAAGTGTATAAATAAGTATTATAAATTAAAAAATACTATTATTGTCTTTAATTTAGGGGGGTGGGGGGCGGAGGCATCCATCCGATGAATGTGCCATGGGCCTCGAACGGTGTAGTTACGCCACTGTCTTGCCGCACGCAAAAGCTATTATTATACAATGTGGTTACCGTTAAATCGGATTAAACGAAACACTTGGATCAATATAAATTAAATACATAGATTAGGTACTTATTCTTAAAAACATACCTTCAATTTGATGTTCCTCCTTTGGCTCAATAATATCATCTAGTCCCTCACAAACAGCTGGTAATTCTTCTTCGATAGCAATGCTTTCTGTTTGACATTCATCAACTATACTTATGTGCACTGTCGGAGATATAATAAACCCACTGCAAAACTCTTGGTTTATTAAATAATTGAGCTGTAAAAAATGATTATATTATTAGGAACGTATGCTGGTGATCACAGTCCCACGAGCACAAACATTTTTTTCATATTCTAAAGTTACTCAAAAGAGCCCCCACAAGTAGCCTGCGAAATTCATTTTTTTTTACATTTTCGCCAATATGCAAGTCATTATTATGTGGTATCTAAGTTGATTTACGTATAATTCGCGAATGTAACAAATGTGTGCCCACCGGTGGGCCACATGGCGTTCAACGTGATATGAAGCAATCACCTTTAAGACTTTTACACCACTACATGGCGCCAAAATTATATGAATAGTGACCTACAACCACAGAGACACAGTGTACCTATTCTAATAAAAATTAGAATAAAAAAAATAAACTATTCAGCGTTCTTAATTATGTGAGCAGCTAGTAAGTAGTAATACTAGGTTCAGATCTGACGTATACAGTAATAACGTATCTATTTATTTTTAGCCAATCATGTGTATCAACAAATGTACAACTAGTATGGAAAACATTTGCGATAACTACCGAGAGAAATATAGAAATACATGCAATTACAGACCTACTGTTTAACGGATCGATTAGCGGATGGGTGAAAGGGGTGCGCGGAGCAGAGAGCTGCTCCGCGCACCCCTTTCACCCATCCGCTAACAACTCCCCTCGCTCCCTTTTACCGCGCAGGCGATACGCGAGTTAAACGGTCGGCCTATAGTTATACTTGTAAGTTTGAAAAAATCTTGCCTTTAATTATGCGTTCTTAATTATATGACCACCACTGTAAGTTAGTATAGTTAGGGCCTGTTTCACCACCTACGATTAAGTTCCTATTAACTTACTTGGCCGATAATTTAATACAAATTCTGTTCCATTTTTGAATTTATTCAGTGTGTCAGTCATTCGGACATCGTGAAATAGGCCCTTAATCCTCAAATGTCAAGATTTCATGAAATAGTAATTCAATAGGATTACTTGGTTTTAATGAGTTATATTGATGACATTAATTATTATGATTCTATAAATACAGACTTGTTACGGTCGTAAATCATATTTACATGAACATACAACCTGATACTGACTTGCAAATTGCAAAAAACGTAAGAAAATTTGAATTTCGCGGTTAACCTGGCGCTTTCAGCTTTTATACTAAAGTTACTCAAAACAGCCGGTCAGTGGATACGAAACGGGGCACTATGAAAAATCAGCAGGTCGACGGAGCCCCGTTTCGCGGGGCTCCTATTTCTGTCTGCAGGGTTTAAAGGAACCTAACCAACCAAACCTCGGGGTGCCCTCATGACCTCAAGGTCGATGACCCTGAGGTTAAGGTCAGTGACCTTAGGAGAATCACAGATCTTGACTTTCAGAATTTTGACCTTGACCTCAAGGTCAATGACCCTGAGGTCAAGGTCAGCGGCCTTGAGGTGTCCCATGAAGTTCCCCCACCCTATTACTCCCACATCCCACACAATGTCTTTTTTTCATAGTGCCCCATACCTACACTCCAACCAAACAGCCTCCACAAATGAAGTGAGGATTCTTAAATAGGTCCAATGTACCTATATGTATTGTGTGTGATTGTGCACTGACCACTGCACAATCTATTGATGCATAGCTCGTATCGACATGAGAGGACCATTATCAAACTGTCGCACACACAAGTTACATACAAGTTTCATACAGAAGTTGTAGCAGTATTATATGGAGTATTTTAATGAAATAATGTGTAATAATTGTAAACACATTTGAAAAAAGTCTACAGTAACAGCCAGAAGTCGACTAGCAATCTCACAAAACCGTGGCATAGCAATATTAGTTGTACTTATGACCTTCTTCTTTAAGAACGTTCGACAACACTACACATTGGCAACTTGTTGCCCGCTTATGATTGTTATTACAAATTTCAATAAGTGTCGTAAGCGTTACGGTGGCCAAAGTGGTTAGCTCTGTGCCTAGCATGGCGAACGTTCGGGTTCGAGTCTCACATCAAACATGAAAAATATTTTTTAAGTATTACATGTGAAATAAGAATGCCGAGTTGCTAACAAATATGTTAAATATTCCACAACTAAACGAAGATTCTTTCGTTTTACAATTATTTTCAATCTTAGAGTCGTTATTAAAATATGAGGGTAGATTTGAAACAAAGTGATAATTTCACTTTGTAAATCCACCTTCATATTTTAACTACTTTACTAGTTCACATAAATTATTCCACTATTAGCTGTTGTTGGTTGGTGAGCGTTATTACGAGCGTTTGTGTTATCTTGCTGTTGCTATTTTTGTATTCTTCTGAATTCAATATGCAGGCTAATATTAGTATTGAAGCCAAGGCAAATCTTGTGGCCCTATATTCGAATGGCCTTAAAATATCGAATGGAACCGGCTAATGCGTAAGTTTATTTTTTTAATTTTATGTGATAATACCAACAAAATATAGTGGTAGATTAATCGCTTGTTGCAAGTGTGTAATATAGTTTTTTTTTTTTAGGGAGAGACTGTTAGTCGTTGGGTGAAGAGATTTGAGGAAGAAGGTAGCCTGAAGAGTCGTGAGAGAAGCGGAAGACCACCTCTTATTAGCCAGCCTCAGCGACGTTATATGGTAGCTGAATATGAGACGAATGGTTTCATCCCAACAAGGCGTTTTGCCGATGAGTTCGGCACATCAGTACGCACCGCTCGCCGCATACTCCATGCCGAAGGTCTTCATCACCGAACGCCAAGGCTAAGAAACCGTTTTTAATGCAACGGCATAGAGGAGAGGTTAAGTTTTGCCCGGGAATATTTGGACTTTGATTGGGAGACGACAATATTCACCGACGAAAAATCTTTTAAATCGTGCCAAAAAGGAAGGCTGCATTTGTGGCGTAAAATAACACGCGTTGGTCTGAAGGCAATGTCAGACCAAATACGGAGTCAGGCAGAAGCAGTGTGAATATGTGGGGGTGGTTAGGTGCTCATGGGCCCGGTGAATTAAGTTTTATATCGACGCGAGCCAACAGTGTCAACTATGTGGAAGTGTTGAATGATATAATGTCTACGGTGCGTAATATCTGTGGTAATATGTTAAGTTTAGTGCAAGACAATAAAATTGTCCTATTCACCGAAATCCTAAACAGGTAGGGTAATTTTGTGTCAGGGGACATAGTGGCCGTAACTTTAACAAATTAGTATTTATATTATTGTAATATTGAGGTTAAGTTTCAATCCTCTTTTCATTGAGAAAATGAATAATTAAGCTATAACCTCTTAAATTACATCACAGAATATCTACAGGGTGTAAGGGACAGCCCTCCGCAAACTAACAGTGTGCATTCAGCTCCTCATTTGGAATCATATTCCACCGGAAATTTTTCAGGAAAATGTTCATTTTTTCAATTTTTTTTTCAGTTACATTTTCATTATTTCAATGTAAAATTGCATTGTGTGTTCGCAGCACTCCATTTATGTAAAAAAAACTGCAAAAAAAACGGCAAAAAGAAAAAACCAGCAATGGATGTTGAAATACTCTAACCAACGACGCGTGAAATCAGCTGTTCACTTTCTGTCTAGCTACAGAGTTCATCGAACTCACCGCATACCTATTACCTACCCCTCCCAACCAGTAATAGACGCTCCGATTTGTGCACAAAAACACAAACAAATCAGGTTTATTGGATTCCCTTAACGTTCCTGAAAAAATTTCATGTACCGGTCATCTTAGTATGACATACTGAATTCACCCTATCAGTTTGCGGAGGGCTGTCCCTTACACCCTGTATATGTAACATAAAATGTGTTTTTTAACATTCAATACTATAATAATAACTTAGGTGTAAAGGATATCTTTTATATAAAAAATATTACAATGTTACCATATCAAAATTTGTTTCATTTATTATCATGTTATAATAATAAACTACCTATGTAACATATATTTGTTCAAAGTAATTTACCAAAATAAATTACTAAAACATAACAATTATATAAAACATAAAAAAACTGGCCCAACTCGGATTCGAACTCACATCTATCCCGATCACATTAGCGATAGCAGCCTCGTTACCGATCTAGCTAATGTTAACTTATATTCACATGTTGAAATTTTGCATTACTAGGAAAAAAATAATCAGACGGCGATAGAAAAACAAGTTACTGATATTGTCATCCTTGTCTAGCATTGACCACATCTATAACTACTCGTAGCAATGCTACACAACATGTTAATCTGTTAGCGTTGGAACATCGCTCACACGGATAAATATGCGTATGTGTGTATAAGCGCCGCAGCCCGTATAGCGCACGCGATAATGGTCATTGCGGTGTAAGTGGACTTCTGGCCGTTGACTGTACATATCACTATTCTACACTCAATGTATACTTGCCTTGAAATCCAGACACAATAGGTATGAGCTTGAGAGAAATCACTTCCACATTATAAGAATACCTCACCTCATAATCCTCGTTCATCATCTGAGTGAACAGCTCTTCGGCTTCCAGACATTGTCTCAGTAATCGGTAGCATTGCTTTAGTTTAGCGCAGCAGAAGAAACAAGCGAGTATCGGTCTACTGTCTTCAGTCACAAACTGTAAAAAGATTTTTTCTTGCACTGTTTTGTTTTTAACACTTTTTATACTATAAAGTAATGTTGTCCAAGCCAACAGTTGGTGGTCCTTAATGCTTTCTGTGTGCATCTTACAGAGAATGTATGAGCGGTTGATATCCACTCTCGCTCAAGGCAGATTGCCGATTTTAACCTACAAGTCCAGGTTTCTACATGCTGTTCTACGGAAGTCTTGGTGTAGGGAGAGGCATTTAAAACCTAATAGATGATTAACTTATAACGAGGAGCTTGTGGCTAAGTAATAACAGCCGCACGGTTCGATCCATCAGGTTAAGCTACACTTGCCGGGGTTGGTCAGTGGATGGGTGACCATCTTTACATACCGAGATTCCTCTGTGCTCTCGGAAAGCACGTTAAGCCGTTGATCCCGGCTGTTATTCATGGATCTTTGACAGTCGTTACGAGTCGTCAGAAGCCCGAAAGTCTGACAACCAGTCCAGTTTTACCAAGGGGTATTGTATTACCCAGTTACTGGGTTGTGGAGGTCAGACAGGCAGTCGCTCCATGTAAAATACTGGTATTCAGCTGCATCCGGTTAGACTGGAAGCCGACCCCAACATAGTTGGGAAAAGGCTAGGCAGATTGATTGAGATGATTAACTTATTCTTAATAAAAATAGAACTACTATAACTTACTGGAATATCGGTCAGCTTCTCATAAAGATTGTGTAAGTTCCTGTTGACCACCACATACATGCGGACATTCTCCGTTAGACAAATCCTACACATTGGCAGTTTTTTCATTGTTTCACTCAAACAGTATAACTATTATTATATGAATAAGATAATATTTATCAACTTTCGTAGATAAATTTCCTTTAAACGTCGACCTAATCTAATTAATTGAAATAACAAAAGATCACCAAAGAGAGGAGAGAAGAGAAGCCCCAAAAAAAGCTAACAGAAAATAAACATCAAATCAATCAAAGTCAAGCAATTTGACAGATACGGATAGAAATAGGTTTTTTTGGGGAATTTTAAGTCTGGCTACTAAGGCTTTTAAGGAGTTTGTGGATAAGTATAATATTAACAACCGGCCCGCACGGGTCGTTCGATCCGTGGACCATAATACATAGAATACCAAGAGTCAAAGATCCTCTGCTGTGCCTTGGAAAGCAAAGCACGTTATGGCGGAAGCGTTAAGGTAGCCCGCGAAATTTACATTTTCTTACGATATTTGCAACTTGCAGCTCAGTGTCTGGGTGTATGAAGATTAAAGTACGATTCGCGACCGTAACAAAAATGTATTTGCAAAATGGGGAGAGACATTGCCAATTTGTCCCGCTAGGAGTCACATCGTCGCTAGTGCTGTTTACCTGTCAAACCACATATTAGTGAGGTACTGCTGGATTTTTGGCCGCACCCATGGGGCAATCCAAAGTGTCAAAAGTGGTGCAGCATGTCAACATTGTAAAAAATACTTCTTCATACTGCACCAAAGCTTTATGGAACGATTTTTGGGATCATCTTCTACCCAACAAATAATAGTCAACTGCATGGTAGTGGGGGCTCATCTATGCCACTTAAATGGGGGGTAAATTAACATTATTGTTGCAATGGCGCATCAGGCTCAATTCGAAACTATGGGTAATAGGGCAAAGTGGTCAAAGAAACCATAATCTCAATTTTGAAGGAAAATAAAACTGCATGTTTGGGTTCTTTGAATTAGCTTCTGCCACAGCCAGAAGTCGAACCCGTTTTGTTTCAAAAACAGCACCCTTTTTTATTGCACTAACCGATAGTGTAGTATCAGTACACCATAAAAATAAATCAAACACAACAAAATATACAATGGACGGCCTTATCGCTATCTGCGATCTCTTCCAGGCAACTTTGGAATGGACAGTGATTTGCCTGGACATGAAATGGGGCTGTCGTTGGTGCAAATAATAAGTATTTATACAATATTATACTAAAATAGATACACAGATATATATATATATCCTAAACAAAAGATACATTAATACATACCTACACCTACATACTATATATTTAAGCAACGAAAATTTAAGAACACTAACTAATATTTTATTATAGTTACAGTTACGAGAATAAGATCACAACGACCAGTAATGTTCCTTTACGAGCCTTTTAAACACAGGTACAACTTTCACAATTCTTTGGGAATGTTCACTAAATCCTAAGCATATTTTCAAAGAGTTTTAATAAAGTGGCCCTCACACCACACGCAAATAAAACTTAGTACGCGATTGTACTCCAGGGCAGCGCGGAGAGTGCGCGGGTAGCGAGGGGCGGATTGCGATTGCGTGGCGGCTAGCGTCGCCGCGTTGCTATGGTTACGCGCGGCCCCTCGCAGCGCACCTCATACCGCACTTCGATTGAGACCCGTAAATTTGTTACTGCGCATTCAAGGTCATAGTTCAACTTACGTGCCGCGGTCTGTAACGACTGCGCGCGTTTTATTTCATTTACAGTATTCATCCGGTGGCGGCGGCAGGAATATTTGGTACAGATGTTCAAGCAAAGTAAAAGAAAACATCATATGTTTCAACATTAGCATAAGTATAGCATAATCAGCTGTTCCCACTGCTGGGACACAGGCTCCTCTCGGTGAGGGGCAGTGGGCCGTAATCCACCACGCGGGCCCAGTGCGGGTTGGTAGATGTCACGTCTTCGAATTTTTGGTTCTAAAGGACATGCCGGTTTCCTCACGATGTTTTCCTTCGCCGTTTTGAGAGCAGTGGTGATGAAATAATTTACACAAAGTAAAGCGCCTGTCTGGGTTCGAATCTACGACCTACAACTCTTAAGTCGCGGCCGCTACCACTGGGCCACCACTGCTCTCCAACCCTGCCTCCTCGTGCACAATTAGTATACTCTTTGCTCGTGCAGCTACAGAACATATTATATACCATAACGGGGCTTGCAGCTGTTAAACTTCTTGTTAGTATCTTAAAGTGCTACCAACTTAGCTGTCCAGATAGGCAAAATTGGAACGGCGGCCTAGTCAGCCGCCTTTTTGAAAACATCATTCCGCTGTCAGTTTCTGTCTAGTGCGAGTGCTTAAATAATTTAGTACAATGCATTTCAAATAAGAATAGGATCGACTTAGCGCCATGTTGTGACGTCATAGCTGTCAAATCGAATAAATTGGGTAGGGTGAGCAAAACAAGATATTTTTTAAATAACATTTGTTTACGAATCATGAACGAAGAATTTTTAATCTAATAAATAAATTGTGCCGTTTCTCGCTCTCAAAGTACTTGTCTACATTGCAGACCAATCTCTCGAGCTCTCCCATGTAAAACAGTGCCTCGTTTACTCATTTTCGAGCAAAGTCAGTGAGGTAAAGCAAATGATAATTACCAACAACAACTACGTAACACTAACAAACAGATTTAACGAAAGAAATAGTAACACTACAAGCACTCAGTCGCACGAACAAGCACACCAACAACGACAAGATGGCGGCTGGCATCTTCTTTACTTTCTACCAATGAAAATATCAATGAAAGTAGCATTTTTTTTAAAACTATTTTTCACTTTGATTTAACTAAGACTCGGACAAAAAAAAACGTTATTGATACGCAAATAAGTTTTCTTTGCAACCCTTACTTTTCAATCAACATTTGACAGATAGAGGTCATTAACGTTCTTATTCTTATTTGAACCACATTGTAATAATATTTTACTACAGTATTATGTAAGTATTGTTTTTTGTTTTGCTTGAAGTGGTTTCAGTATTATTTTATACTCCACTAGCGACGCTGTCAACTGAACAGATGTTTTTTTTTTTTTTTTTTTTTTGGCAATTGAGCCGATGTCGACTATTCTGCCAATGTCACGTTTAGACAGCAGCGCAGAGAAGCGGGCCGTCAACTTTGTACTTTGTGGTAGATCTACAGATGTTAGTCGCTAAAAGAAAAACGAGGACAAAGGTTAAATGGGCAACATAAATAATCTATTACAATCATATATATGACGGCGCGTCTAAAAGTTTTACGACGAAGTTGATTTTAGAACGATCATGACAGCTGTCAACTTGACGTAATCCCAGGTACTAGGAAGGCGGCCGCCCGCTAACAGTTTTGAAAGCTAAGCGTATTGCGGTAGATTTATAGAAAAGCCGGTGGGATTGATTATTGAGATTGTGATGTTACTAATGAGGGTGCTCACCCTGGCAGTGCAGTGAGGTGAAGGATTTGCGCACGCGCTTACGTACCTGGGAGAACGTCGTTTACATTGAGAATATCATTGACTTTCATTTACTTACCATCCCCAAGCCCGCATACCCACGCAATATTAGGACCTCTTCTGGTAAAGACTATGTAATGCCTTTATATACAATAGCATGATAAATAGCACTAAAAAAAAAATACAATACATATTTACATAAATATTACGCACCAGCTACAATTTAATATTATTTTTGTTTAAAAAAGTTTTGGTGGGACTGTAGTTTTCTATCTGAACGCAGCCAGCTCTATCTGTCAAAGTCAATACTGTCAGACTAATGCACTGACGTATAAATCCTATGGACTTGGCATACCTACAAAAAAAACGTGTCACTTTACTGAGCGGATAAAATGGCGGACAATAGAGCAGCCCCTATCGATATTTCTATAAGTAATAACATCGATAAAAGATTGTGAATGTTTTCAAATTGTCATAGTACGTACAATATCTACGAGTAAAAATACCCCAAGTTTTCTAACTGAGGCCTTTGACAAAACAACCCAACCAATGAATAAACAATTTTAATTCGGCAAAATTGTATTTGTCGGAGGGACTACGAGTAAAAACAATACCCGTAGCATGGACCTAAAAAAAAAGGCGGACGCCGTCTCCATTAACAATAACTGAAGCACCCATAGTAAGTCAGTGCGCTAATGTCTACAAGCCAGCACGCACACATTCACACCATAGTAAGTCTACCGGCCGCCATTACGTTACACGAGCGACGGCGTCTTTGCAGGTACTCAAATCACGCACACATAGATCGGTACGGTGCTTCACTTTCGATATGCGTGGTGCGGAGTCCATCTTTTTTTATAAGTCTATGACCCGTAGTACCTTCCAGGGACCACGGGAGGAACTACCATTTTAATTCGGCAGCATTGTATTTCTCGCAGGGAAATACATGCTATCATTGTTTTATGTTTTTAAATTACAGGAAAATATAAAAGAATTCTGTGGTCTAAAAATAACTCAAGGTAAATCTCTCAATATTATGCGAACAAACTTACATTTGCAGTTTGAATGTACCTATGGGAGAACCTTTGATTATATAATTATACAGGGTGTAATTTTAATCACCGTTATCCTCTTAAGGGGTCATTGTACTCATCATTATGAACAACTTTTACTATGGGACCAAACCTGAAATCGCGAAAAAAAATCAGCTGTTCAGTACATTTATGTTCGCATAATTCGTCAAAATGTACTGAACAGCTGATTTTTTTTTCGCGATTTCAGGTTTGGTCCCATAGTAAAAGTTGTTTATAATGATGAGTACAATGACCCCTTAAGAGGATAACGGTGATTAAAATTGGACGTAGTTTAGCAGTAAGGACTCATTCCACAATATGTCATTTTAAATAGATAATGTTTAGTTAAAGTTTTTCTCATGATAATTGGACGCAGTTTAGCAGTAAGGACCCATTCCACAACATGTCATTTCAAATAGATAACATGTTTAGTTAAAGCTTTTCTCATGATAATTATCATGAGAAAAACTTTAACCAAACATATTATCCATTCAAAATGACACACTGTGGAATGAGTCCTTACTGCTAAACTACGTCCAATTATACCCAGTATAATCAAAGGGGATAACATGTTTTTCAACTACAAAGTTTGTTCTTGAGATAAATTCATCCCGACTACGAAACCCTTCTTGTTTGTGATGTTAAGTTTCCAACACCTACCTTTTCTAAAATGCAGATGACTGTGGGTTTTAATTAAAAGTCAACAATAATTATAATAAAGTATATATATTATGCAAATCAATCAGTCTCATTCATTTCTAAACAATACAATTTTGTTCAGGTAA
Organism: Cosmia trapezina; assembly: GCA_905163495.3. Lineage (NCBI taxonomy): Eukaryota > Metazoa > Arthropoda > Insecta > Lepidoptera > Noctuidae > Cosmia > Cosmia trapezina. The sequence continues at coordinate 1,767,606 of LR991046.1, read as the reverse complement.
TTTCTATGAGATATTCTTTCCGTAGATTTAGACTCTACTGGCAAGCCTTTTGATTTTGCAACTTGCCTTTTAAGGAAGTCTTGGGGTCCTGCACATTCTGCAAGCAAAGCTTGAGATTCTGAATTCATTAAATTTCTTTCCTTTAAATTTCTGATGATATTATCAAAATTAGCAATTTTTTTTGTCTGTCTTCTAAGTTTCTCATTAAGTCTCTTTATCTTCTTAGACTGTTTTTGACATTTGTCCTTTAATTTCTTTATTATTTTAAATGGTTGTACCTGAAATCAAATAAAATAAAAGTAAGCTTTAACAGAATAGTGAAGACAAGCGAGAAAAATATCTCCCACCCAGTCTCAATTCAGTTGATGAGATGTTATCATTGAGATCAAATACGCAAATAATGACGATAAGAAAAATTTAAGCTAATCATACCGATAAATCTGGCGTAGCGGAGGAGCTAGCGGCTAAATCTGGCACAGCAGAGGAGCTAGCGGCTAAATCTGTCACAGCAGAGGTGCTAGCAGCCAAATCTGGCGCAGCGGCGGTTCTAGCGGCCAAATCTGGCGCAGCGGAGGTTCTAGCTGCCAAATGTGGCGCAGCAGAGGTGCCAGTGACTAAATCTAGAGTAGCGGACGTGCTAGGGGCTAAGTCTATGCCACTCCTCTTTGATATCGCTGCAGGTTGATTTTGAATGGTCGGCACGCTAACAGCTTCGACCTGAAAACCACTCTTTATTATTAACATAAATATTAATAAAAATAAAAAGTAATTACTCAAAAATTGTACATGGCTCTTCAAAAACAGTAGGGTGACCTTACTGTTATTAATTACAAAAAAAATATTGCCATATTAGGAGCACCACATCCAGACATTGATGTCTGATTTTGACCATTTTCAATTAAAATGCCAGATATATTTGATCGAATCGCAGGCTGAAAACAAGCAATAAAATGATTAGTATTTTTGATATTTCTTCACTTTTATTAATAGGATTTTTAATTTGTCATCATCATTATCATTGCAGCCGAAAGTCATGCACTGCTGGACATAGGCCTTCCTCAAGCACCGCCACTTCAACCAGTTCTGTGCTTCCCATATCCAGCAGATTCCTGTTGCCTTCATTTTTAATTAGTCTTTAGAAAATAATGAAACCTAAGACCACACTCAAACACATACTTTACATCACTCTATGTCCATTAGACAAGTGTTGTGATTGAGGACATCACCATCATTTATCAGCCACATGCAACGTTACTTACCAATAAGGTTCGTGAAGGTAAAACATCGTCACGCAATGTCACTTTATTCAGTTTTCTGTTAAAACAAGATTCTTCAAAGTGAAGAGAACAAATATGTATTGTTTTTGTTGACATCTTTAAATTTTCAACACCGATTGTTTCCAACCAAATTTTCTTTTTTCCTTTTTTAGCAGGCAGCCTTGAAAGTAAAACATAAAACCAATAGATACAAGCGATAGAGAACCATAAAAAAATCATTATCGATAAATATAAAAATGTAATGCACTACTCTATCCCTTCAATAACAAGAAGAAAATGATTTCATGATGTACAACTGTAGAAAACAAAGGCAAAAGGGAAATTGTGAATGCATTACTGTTGAAACTCTTCAATGAATGAAGAATCTTTTGTTTATTATCTAAATCTAAAGATATTTCAGCTGAAATTTAGTACGTACTGGTGCAAAGTTATGTTCGGGTGATTTCCGCTTCTTTTGATGCCACATCCGATTATATTGCAATTAGGCATCTTGCTATTGACGATTTCCACTATAGAACCGAGTTCAAACGCAATAGCACAGCAAATTACTCCAAAATTCACAAATTATTACCACAGCTCAAGAGCATTTGACAGTTGACGTACCCAACTTTGGTACCAAACATCGAGAGGATAAAATGGCGAACCGGCCGCAAATAGGTATTTCAATGACGCTGGAATGAAGGGTTGCCATTATAATAACTGTCAGAAATATTACTATCCTTTATCTTAAACGCAAAATTAAGAAAGTTAAAAAGAGATGGCAATATTTTTATGATTTTGGCGTCGATATGCCTCATATTTGTATAACTGTTTTTTCTATAGTCAACTATTTCAAGTCCATATGATTTATACGTCAGTGGACTAATGTCAAACTTGCCTCCAATTTTAACTTCTGTGAAACAAGGCGTTAGTGCAATCCACGAAGACGCGCCACACTACTCCTCCTAACCGTTTATAGTTACGTGTGCAACGGTTAGGAAAAACGGCTAATAAAATTATAAAACTCGTGATGCTTAATTTCGTCGTCTGATTATTAATAACGACGACGTTTTTCTCGTGCATTGCTCATGGTCCACCCGCCTGGTTCACCTGGGTGGACTATGGGAAATTATTTGTCCCATAGTCCAAAAGTCCATATTATGTTTTCTAGGTGGACTATGGGAAATTTTATTTTCCCCTAGTTCACCAGCAAAGAAAGAAAGAAAAGAAAGAAATACGTTTATTTGCGGTAAACATGGCCAGCGTGAAAGTGTTAAAATCTATTTATTTGTACCTCATTATACGTTAGACATTAAAAAAAAGTTAACAAATTTAATTATATAGGTAGGCTTGCCACATTGAAATAAAAATAAAATTGCATGTGTTGTATCATATTAACGGAGTTTTTCCAAAGCCTCTCCTACAGTAATTTCCCCGGATATGAGTTGCATCTGAATACTTACCAGTAATGTAGTCATCATTTTGGATGTCCATTTTTCGTCTTTTTGAATTTAGATTTTTAATTTCGAACAGAACATTAATAGCCTGAGTAGAATAGTCGTGTTTTTTTTTTTTTTTTTTGTTCAATTTTGAATGAAACCCCTCCAATCTTAGAGCATTTAACCTATGGAGATGGCATAGCTGAGCGAACCCCTCTGCCAAAGTCGATTGGCCATATGGCCATGCACGTTATATAAAACTAATTCATTCGCCGACTGCTGTCATTGTGTATCGTATTGTGTCGCAAGAAAGTGCTCCCAAAAAATGGTTAATTGTGCAGTTTCCTCGTGCAAAAAGCAATCTGCCACTTCAAATTTGCGAAACCATGGTGTTTCTTACCACATACAAGTATAAATTATACATTCAAACAGTTTTATTTAAGTAAATGTCGAAATAATCGTTGTTGACATTACGATAGAAAAATACAGTGGTACGTTGGTAGCGCAAACGTAGTACAGGTAAGAATTTGCATAGTGCAGGGACAACGTGAATCAATGATTGATAAAATAAATGATTTTTTCAGTCATTATGTTCAGTAACCAGTTTTTTTTTTTGTAATGTATCTGGTTAAGTCAGGTTGAAATAAAATATATATATATATGTTACATAATATTAATTTCAGTTCTTTGTGAGTCGATTTAAATTCTGTTCTTTTGTAGTTTTAGGCTAATAAAAAATAACAGTTTGTTCGTTTCGAATGTGAGTTTTTGCAGATAATGCAATTTGAAAAAAAATAATCCGCACTGGAATAATTTAATAACTATTCCACCGCGGACCGTAGGTAGAAGGTACTTACTAGTAGGTTTTTTCAAGGCTGTTAAGAAAACGTAGTACACACGGCTACACATCAAGCTATACATTTCCAGTTTACACTAATCTCTCATTGTAAGGAAATCCTATGCAGTGCGAGATCACCTTATACTGGATATGTATAGCTTGATCTGTAGCCGTGCGTGCGTACACAATCAAATTAATAGACATGATTTTCCTTTGATTCTATTGGCACTTATTTAAACTGATTACTTCTATTCTATATTTTTCTTCAACAGATTTCCAAAAGATCCCGTACTATGACAAAATTGGAGGATATTTTGCGGTAATACAGAAACTTGGGGACCCACGCGTACTAGTGCAATCTGTTCGGAACATTTTATGTCGTGTAATTTTAAACAACTTGCAAATAATAGAAGGAAACTAATTGAGGGTACGATACCCACTTTAAAAAACATTCTTGGCACGGAAGAACCGCCTGCAAAATTAAAGATTTTAGTAGGACCGTTTTATTATTGGCAACACTTCTGAAATGTCAGAATTCCGTCGAATTAAAAATCAGACTGTAGTCGTCATTATTCAGACATATGAATATGAACTAAACATGCGGGTGTGGCTTCATAGCCAAAGCCTGCACCCGCATGTTTTCCTACTAAAATATCAAACACATCATTTAGTTTCTTTAATTAGTTGGTTATGAAACACCGAACTCAAATAGTTTTAAAAAACAAAAAATGGACGAGTAAAAGTGTTATTTTTTAAAAAATAATAAAATTGGCTGTGTTATTTTATTATTTATATTCTACCCTTCCCACTTTTTGACACGTATACCTACGTTAAGCCCGCATTATAAAACGGCGCTCAAGTATGTATCCCGAATTGTGGCTCCACTGTACTATCACACACGCGCGTCCGAAACTTCACATTGGTGAATCACTTGGGTTAGTGACCATTACCTCTATTGCTAGAGAATAATTTTGGTTAGGTTAGAACAGTGACCCTTAACGCGTAGCTAGTATATAAAATCGCCGGTTGTGTTTGTCATTGTACAGTGGTTCCCGAATTTCTAAATGCAGAATGATAGGGAAGGTCCAGCAATATCAATAATGTTATTTGAAAAAAATATTTGACTAAAAAATAAATACAATCGTTCTTTTTCTAAAGCACTATTAATTGTTTTGTCATTACTGGCTACCTACGTAGTTTCGCAGGCATTAATCATATTGCGTATTTTTGTGTACAGACGCCAGCACGTCAAGCTACTACAATCTTTATAAATCTAAAGTATTAGGTTCAAGGTTGATTGGGAAAATTTGACAGTTTCGGGTGGCTTGACCTGTACACACAAGAAAATAAAACGAATTAACATTTTATTTATTCATTCATTCATGTAATGAAATAGCAGGTTAAGCTACGCTTGCCGGGGTTGGTCAGTGAATGAGTGACCATCTTTACATACCGAGACTCCGCCGTGCCTCGGAAAGCACGTTAAGCCGTTGGTCCCGGCTGTCATTCGTGGTTCTTTCAACCAGTCTTACCAAGGGGTATCGTATTACCAAGTAACTGGGTTGTAGAGGTCAGACAGGAAGTCTCTCTATGTAAAATACTGGTATTCAGCTGCATCCGGTTAGACTGGAAGCCGACCCCAACATAGTTGGGAAAAGGCTAGGCAGATTGATTTTTGATTCATGTAATGAAATACCACTGATTGTTTGTGTCCCATCACTAGCACTTTGTGTTTGTTGTCATAGGACAGTTGCGTAGATACGCACAAATTTGTCAATGTGTATGTATTTTTTTATTGTGTGGCTATTTTTCTTTCGTGTGCGTTCGTAGCAACACGAAGCATGTATCTGTGTGTGGTTGTCAAATTTTTGTAGTGTGCTGTATGTGTTTTCCTCGCCCCCCGCATAAAGTGGCAGAAAATGTTGTTCGGTGATTCGCTGCTTGCCATCTCCATAGGTTAAATGCTCTAAGCCTCCAATACGTTATTTATTCTATGCCTTTCCCCAAAAAATTATAAAATTTTGCTAAAATACTTTTTTTTTTCAGAAACTGTCAATGTATTTGAAATATGTCTTCATATTCTATTCGCAGCCTTCCTTTTTAGGGTTCCGTACCTCAAAAGGAAAAAATGGAACCCTTATAGGATCACTTTTGTCCTTTTTTGATAACTTGTTGAAAAAGTCCGAAAATTGTGAATTTGTAATTTTACGACACAATTATTATTATTATTATTTTTTTGATATCCAATGTTAAGTTTTTGGTATAAATTCTTTTACGGAACCCTTCATTGTGCGTGGTCCGACACGCACTTGTCCGGTTTTTTATATACTCATAGACATCCAACGTAGCTTCAGCTGGTAAAAGTGGAAGAGCTGCAGTGAGACCGATTATCCTCGTTTGGCCTTTTGATTTTAGTTTTAATGATTTGTATTGTAATAGAGATTAGTATTTTGGCTTTACAATTTATCATTATTCATTCATTCGTAATACTACGATAAAAACATAATTTATGGACTTTCTGGTGGACTATGGGAAAAATTGTTGCCCATAGACCACCTAGGTGAACTAGGCGGGTAGACCATGGGCAATACACGATTCGTAATACTACGATGAAAACATAATATGGACTTTCTGGTGAACTAGGGGAAAAAAAATCCCATAGTCCACCTAGAAAACATAATATGGACTTTCTGGTGAACGAGGGGAAAAAAAATCCCATAGTCCACCTAGAAAACATAATATGGACTTTCTGGTGGACTATGGGAAAAACAATTTCCCATAGTCTACCTAGGTGAACCAGGCGGGTGGACCATGGGAAATACACGGTTTTTCCTGTATTTCTTTCTTTTTTCTTTTTCAAATAATAACAGCAGCTGTATCTCAGGCATTGTGTTGGAACGCCACAAGTCCATCACTACACTATGAAGGATGTCGGGAAATTTAGTTGTACTTACTACTTATTAAATCTATGTATACTTCCTTTTCTGTTCTCTTCCGGGCAGCCATTAGCTTACCTGCTCCTGTTGAATGTGTTCTCGTTCGCTAGCAGCAGTGATAGTAGTTATTGTTCAAAAGGTTCTAATTATTCTAAAGAACAAACCAACAGTGTTCGATAAAATCGCATTCGCCTTTTATTGTGATCACCCACCGAATTACTACCTTGTATCCAACACATTGCTTATTTTATAACTAAAAAGTTGACATTGGCGACAGTTAAATTTCTTATATCTATGGTTAAACTAGCTAACCTCTTCGAGACTGCAAAAGTAAATTTACAAAAATAAACTTTATTAAGATGATTGCGCTGTGTAGGCCGCGAAATTCATTTTTTGTTTTTTTTTTTGTTTTTTGCAATTTGCAGGTCTGTGTCAGGTTGTATCTTGATCAAAATATGATACGCGACATTAAAATTAAAACATACATTAAAACGTATGTATTTACATAATTTTAACGATAAAAATCATCAATACATCTCTCTAAGTTAGATTTGCCGTGGTTTGGTGTGATTTCCGAAATCAGACCAAACCACGGCAAATCTAATTATCTAATCTATCTATCTTCTATCTATCTATATAAATAAAAAGAGAAGTCTTGACTGACTGATTGACTGACTCATCAACGCCCAGCCCAAACCCTTGGACCTACAAAGCCGAAATTTTGCACAGAGGTTCCCTTTATAATGTAGAAAAGAAATAAGGAAGGAATTCCCGGTAGCAGGTTCCCTTGGGATATTTTCCGCCATCCACGCGGGCGAAGACGCGGGCAAAAGCTAGTCTAATATGTATTGCTGATTTTTATGGTCAAAATTATGTAAATACATATTTGTTATTGTCGCGTATCATATTTTGATCAAAATACAACCTGACACGGACCTGCAAATTGCAAAATCCCAAAAAAAAAAAAATAATAATAATTTCGCGGGTACCACTGCGAATCCCCCTTAAGATAGGAAAACTAAAATCAATTCTTATAGATAACATCCCTCCTAACTTCCTTACTATAATATTATAGCGAAAGCGAGTTTGTTTGTATGCTTTCACTTTCACACTAAAACGGCTGAACGGATTTGGATGAAATTGGGCACATGAGTATGGCAGTACGTTCCCGTGAGATAATTCCCGACATTCACGCATGCGAAGCCGCGGGCAATGGCTAGTAAGCTATAATTGATTTCATTTTAGCTTTTAATTCTTCCACCGTAACAGGCCAATGGAGATTGGGAAGAATGGAAAGAGAAATCGTGTTGCGCCGACCCCAAGTAACACGGCACAGGGGCAGGAAGGAGATGAAAAGGCCAACTTACATTGTTTTTAATACTCAATCATTTTTCTCAGTTGATGGTTTTTCACCAGTGTGTATTCGTTTATGTACTGTTAAATTACTATTTCGACTAAAACTACCCTGACATATATCACACTTATAAGGTTTTTCACCAGTGTGTATACGAGTATGTTTTGTTAGAGCACATTTTACACTAAAACTACGCTGACATATATCACACTTGTAAGGTTTTTCGCCAGTGTGTACAAGAATATGGGTTGCTAAATTACTCTTTTGACTAAAACTGCGCTGACATATATCACACTTGTAAGGTTTTTCCCCAGTGTGTATACGAATATGTTTTTCTAAAACACATTTTGCACTAAAACTACGCTGACATACATCACACTTGTAAGGTTTTTCACCAGTGTGTATACGAATATGTTTTTCTAAAACACATTTTGCACTAAAACTACGCTGACATACATCACACTTGTAAGGTTTTTCACCAGTGTGTATACGAATATGTTTTTCTAAAACACATTTTGCACTAAAACTACGCTGACAAACATCACACTTGTAAGGTTTTTCACCAGTGTGTAGTCGCTTATGTTTAGTTAAATGATGCTTTTGACTAAAACTGTGCTGACATACATCACACTTGTAAGGTTTTTTACCAGTGTGCATACGAATATGAGCTGACAAATTACTCTTTACACTAAAACTACATTGACATACATCACACTTGTAAGGTTTTTCACCAGTGTGTAGTCGTTTATGTATTGTTAAATTACTATTTCGACTAAAACTACCCTGACATACATCACACTTATAAGGTTTTTCACCAGTGTGTATACGAATATGAGTTGATAAACTTCTCTTTTCTCTAAAACTACATTGACATACATCACACTTGTAAGGTTTTTCACCAGTGTGTAGTCGCTTATGTATTGTTAAATTACTGTTTCGACTAAAACTACTCTGACATACATCACACTTGTATGGTTTTTCTCCAATTTGAGTGCGAGTACGTTGTATATTTTTTTTTACTAGATTAAAACTACGCTGATCACTTTTGTAATGCTCTTTGAAATAAGTGTCAGGTTTGCGCGTACGTTTTTGAGTTGTCCGGATAACTTTCGAGTCTTTTTCCGTTTGCTCGGCTGTTATTGCATCTTCTTGTTTTCTTCTTCGAGTGTCTAGTTTTGGTTTCTTCGCAACGGTCGCCCCTGTGATTACAAATCTGGTAAGTACAATGTTGGAACAAGATTGACTTAAACAAGATGAATTAGAAATTCCTCTTTGGAAAACAATTCTGGTGACATAGCATTATACGCTTTATCACCAGAGACATGAACTTCAAAATTGCACTAACATCGACGTATGGTTTGTTCCGAAAGTGATCAAAGTTTAAACAAACCCCGTCTGTTCAAGGGAATTAGTTACATTCATCTGTATTTAGGTTTCCAAACTTTGTATCTCACCTCTTTATTCAACAATAATTGTTGGAAAAAGTGGCAATTTAGTAATGAAGCAATCATTATTATAGCATAATGTTATCTTATTATGAAAGGAGAAACTGACTGACTGACTGACATATCAGCGCACAGCCGAAACTACCGAGTCTAGGAACGTGAAGTTTAGCGAGTTAGAGAGCGCGCTCTCCAGGCTTGTTCCGATTGGATTGGATCCCACAATCCGAGCCCATTTTCTGGGGTTCGTTAGGAATGTGGCTAAGATTAATATTTTATTCCGAACCGATCCCAGGACGAAATGGTCCCTGCTGTGAAACGATAAATGGAAATGATAAGAGTACAGAATATTATTTGAATAATTATTATTAGATACATTAACCAATTTTTTACAATAATCAAAACTTTAGTAACTTTGTATTAAAAGATAATTAGAAAAAATATAAAAACATACTAAAACAGAATAAGTACCCATTTAAAGAAACCGGCCAAGTGCGTGTCGGACTACGCACAATTAAGGGTTCCGTAGTTGGGAAGAACTTATCCCAAGAACAAACTTAACATTGTAGTTGAAATACCTGTTCTCCCATACATTCCAACTGTAAATGTAAGTTTGTACTCACAATATTGAGAGATTTACCATGTTATTTTGAGACCACAGACTTCTTATAGGTTTTCCTGTAATCTACAGATAAGGAACGATGTTCTGTATTTCTTTCAAAATTTTAGGCTCAGTAGTTTCGGAGATAACGGGGGTAGGGAATGGTAAATTTTAGTTTAAAATTATAAAAAATATATATTTGAGACTCTCATAGCAAGCCCTTTTATTTGACATGTAACACGGTACAGTTTGCAAAACTTTTTTTTTTAATTTTCTTATTTGCCCCCTAAAAGTGACCCCTATAATTTAAATTCATTTATCTACTTTGCCCGTACCTGTTTGGGTCACAGAAATCCATATGTGTACCAAATTTCAACTCAATCGGCCTATTAGATTCGGAGCAAATTGACTGTGACAGACGGACAGACAGACACACGAGTGATCCTATAAGGGTCTCGTTGTTTCCTTTTGAGGTACGGAACCCTAAAAACAGAATCATCTATATCTATAAAAAGAGTCGCATGGCTATTCACAACGATACGATACTCTTTCGTACCGTGTCGAACGTAGCCTACCCTTTTTTTGGTACACACGGCTACACATCAAGCTATACATTTTCAGTTTACACTGACCTCTCATTGTAAGGAAACCCTATACAGTGCGAGATCAGCTTATTCTGGAAATGTATAGCTTGATCTGTAGCCGTGCGTACCTACTACTTAAGTGTGATAGAACGGTTAACCTTCAATCATTATTAACAATAGCAGCAACACTAATATTGTCTAAAAATGTGGATATACAGCGTGTAAGGGACAGCCCTCCGCAAACTAACAGGGTGCATTCAGCTCCTCATTTTCATCATATTCCACCGGAAATTTTCTCAGGAAAATGTTCATTTTTTCAATTTTTTTTCAGTTACATTTTCATTATTTCAATGTAAAATTACATTGTGTGTTCGCAGCACTCCATTTATGTAAAAAAAACTGCAAAAAAAAAACAGCAAAAAAAACCAGCAATGGATGTTGAAATACTCTAACAAACGACGCGTGAAATCAGCTGTTCACTTTCTGTCTAGCTACAGAGTTCATCGAACTCACTGCATACCTATTACCTACCCCTCCCAACCAGTAATAGACGCTCCAATTTGTGCACAAAAACACAAACAAATCAGGTTAATTGGATTCCCTTAACGTTCCTGAAAAAATTGCATGTACCGGTCATCTTAGTATGACATACTGAATTCACCCTATCAGTTTGCGGAGGGCTGTCCCTTACACCCGGTATTATGAGCTTTTATTCATGTAACATGACATAGAGAACTAACTTGAGATAAAGAAAAAATATTTTCCCGGTTTGACGGAAAGTTGAAGTTTACAAAGCAAGTTTAATAGAAATGTGTTTTTTTTGTGGTTTTAGCGGACTCGACAGACGTTGTCCTGTCTGAACGATCCTAGAACCCGACTGCACACGCCACCTACCGGGCACAACTGTGTTTTCAAACCATCCAAGAACCCATTCAAATATAGGTACACACAAAATTTCATCTATATCAGTCCAGCCGTTGTTATACCACGTTTTATTCGTTTTTTTTAAAAGTATCCTATGTCCGTCTCCTGTTTCTAAGCTACCTCCCCACCAAATTTTCAGCCAAATCGGTTCAGCCGTTCTTTTCTTGAGTTATAAATAGTGTAACTGACACGATTTCCTTTTATAAACACAGTCTTGCCATAAATATTGTCACGAAGAAAATATTTTTTTTTATTGCAAATAATATTTATTACTTTTACAGTGTGCTAGTTTAATAGATAAATATAAAACAACTAGCTGTGCCCCGCGGTTCCACCAGCGTAGACCGGGATAAAAGTAGTCTATGTGTTAATCCAGGGTATAAGCTATTTACATACCAAATATCATCCAAATCGGTCCAGCCGTTTGAGCGTAAAGAAGTAACAAACATACACACACACACGCACACACACACTCACAAACTTTCGCCTTTATAATATTAGTGTGATTTAAAATATAAAAAGCTTATTCGAAGTGGTCTCCATTGGCTGCAATACAGTCCTTTAAACGTTGAGGCCAGTTATCAATAGAAGCACGCACTCTTTCCATGGGAAAATTCTTCACTGCCAATCGTATGGATTGTTTTAGGGACTCCAAATTATCATGGCGTTTAGAGAAAGCCGTACTCTCTAAAACTGACCATAAATCATAATCCAGCGGATTAAGATCGGGACTAGACGACGGCCAGTCTTCAGCTCTGATGAAGTCCGAAACGTTCACTTCCAACCAAGACTGCGTGGACCGAGCTTTATGACCCGGCGCCGAGTCTTGTTGGAAGGACCATACTTGGTTATTGAACATGGTGTTGTTAAGGGGCTTAACTACCTTCTCAAGAATGGTATCTTGATACACTTGTGCCGATGTTTTGATACCTTTTTCACAAAGATATGGCTCAGTCACTCCTTCATAGCTAACACCCCACCAAACCACCACTGAAGTCGGATAATGCCCACGTTGCATTCTGTCGACTAGTTGCAAAGCTTCCTTAGAGCTTTGAGCATAAATACGGTCATTTTGTTTGTTAAAATGTTGCTCAATTGTAAAGATTTCTCATCCGTAAACAAAATTTTGATTGATTCAGTAGTTGTTTCGATTTTACCACCCTATTCTTTTTTAAATTATCAGTTAAAAAATGACTAGTGCGTCTCTTATAGGCTGCAAGTCTTAAGTCATCTTTTAAAATACGCGACATAGTTCTGGGTGCTATCTTCATCTCCCGAGATAAAATCTTTTGCTTTCGGACGGGATTTCTTTCCCTTACTGCTTTGACCACCTTTTTCGTACGAACACTACGTGGACGGCGATATCTTTTTCTATCACAAACAGAGGAGGTCTCATTGTACCTATTAATAGCCCGGTACACAAACATTTGACTAATACCAAGCGTATGGAGAGTTTTAAAAATAGCATTTGGCTCCATACCAACTTTGTGTAATGCAATTACAGCGATTCGGTTCTCTTTATCACCCCACTCCATTTTAATATCGCAAAATATTGCACAATGTATGGGCCCCAAAATTAGAAAACTCAATGAACAATCGTATAAAAATGACAGATTCCCAATTCAAATGTAATATCTTTCTTATTTTTAACGAATTTTTTAATGCCCTATGAGCTCTTCCCCTTTTTATTTTCTATTATATACTTGTACATAATATGTAAATAATATATTAGTGTTAGTTTATACTAATAATGTAATTCCATTTTTAACTGTAACAGTATTTATGGCCAGACTGTATATATAGATATAGATAAAATCATTGTTTACTTTTTTTTTGTTGTTAATAGTTGCTTGATTGCAAATTCTATAGTTGCACTTAGTGAAATATTCAATAAATATCGTCTATGAACCACTTAAAATTTTCTACCACAAATATCTATTTACTACCATTTCGTAGCGTTCCCCATAAACACACCTACAATTGGTTCAAAAAATAACCCTGGCACACCGCTATTCACAGATCCGTGTAGAAACACGGATCTGTGAATAGCGGTGTGCCAGTGCTTCGGTTCAGGAATCAGGCTATCGTACATGAGTCAATGTCGATGCGGTAGCGAATCGTATCATTGTGAATAGCTATGCTGACTGACTGACTGACTCATCAACGCCCAGACCAAACCCTTGAACCTAGAAATCTGAAATGCACAGAGGTTCCTCTTACAATGCAGAAAGGAATAAGGAAGGATTTCCCGGTAGTACGTTCCCGTGGTATATTTTCCGAAACCCACGCGGTCAAAAGCTAATGAACTTAGTAGTCAATCTAACATCAACAACCTTCGTCTGGACAAATGACTAGGGATTATCTCAGGTTTTCTCTTGTGTAATAATTATATAATTTCTTGTTATCTACTGCTGTTTGTCATAATGTTGTTGGTTAATTCTATTTTGTTATCTGCAGAATCCAAACTACCTCAATTTCAGTGTACACAACACAATTATACATTTCACATCCACACACACAACCACGTATACCAATTAATGCATTATACAAATAGAATTGCAAATATATCAAGTAGCAAGATCATTCTAGTACTACTCCAAGCATTCCTCTACCACATATATTTATTTTACAGAACACCAATTACATGTGACATAATTTTCAATTTTTTTCCCAATGGCTAATAATTCCAATACAATTTTATTAGATTTAGATACTATCTCTGTGGCAAATAGCTATTCTTGTGATCCTGAAACTTGTAATTCTATGTTACATAGCTCTGCGTTGAAGTCTTTGAAAATCATTACACAAAATATTCGTAGTATTTACAAGAACTTTGATAATTTTCAGGCACAGCTAGGCAGATTCTCCTTTGACATCGACATTATAATACTTACTGAATGCTGGCTTAATGAACACAAACCTATTCCTATTATTGAGAATTACGAATCTTTTTCTTCTAATACCCGGCTTAATCAAAATGGTGGCATCGTTATTTATGTCAGGAAAACTATTAAATGCACTGTTGAGGAACCTAAGTCAAATGACGCTAGTTTTCTATTGCTCCAAGTTTACCCAAATATCAACATATTAGCTGTGTATAGATCTCCATCTACACACTGCACAAATAGCTTTCTCAACTCATTAGAAGCGATCATACGTCCAATTAAAGCTAAACACGTCATTATTGCTGGCGACATCAATATCGATATTAAACCGAATAATACTGACAGGAACAGTGCATCTTAACTAAATCTAGCTGCAGAACTAGGGCTACTTCCGGCGCACCTCTATCCAACAAGGGCTGCCAACTGTCTAGATCACATTATGATAAACACATCCTTTTCTGCGGCGGCCTTTGTGATAGATTCAACAGTGACTGACCACGCCTCAGTCATCTTAAGCCTCTGTTGCCTGAATCCTAACATCAATAGAAACGACGTGCACAACAAAGTTGATTATGATGCTGCCCTTGCACACTTGCAAACTGTTGATTATGATGCTGCCCTTGCACACTTGCAAACTGTTGATTATGATGCTGCCCTTGCACACTTGCAAACTGTTGATTTTTCCTATGTCAACGATGACTCTGACGCAAATTATGCCGCCGCTCTTTTTGTTGATCATATTTCAAGTGCATTAACACAACACTCGATCACAATTTCTCGACCCTGTAGGAAAAGATTGCTTAAACCATGGCTTACGCCTGGTTTACTGCGATGTATCCGCCACAGAGATAAGCTTCACAAAATTTTCACAAAAATCCCACAAAATACATCTGCTGAACTGGAATACAAAAGGTACAGAAACTTTTGTAATGCTCTTCTGAAAAAGTTAAAAAGGAATGACGAAAAATCATTACTAGAAAATGCTAATTGTAGTAAAGATAAATGGAATGCCGTCAAATCCATTATCAGTACCTCTAAACAAAAAACTGCTGGGGAACACGTTTTAGTCCCACAGAAAAGTGGTTCAAGTGCTGTAAACGAGATAAACATCTACTTCTCTAATATTGGTAAACGGCTAGCAGATAAAATAACACCAGCTCAAAATAGTTATAAATTTGACATAACCTCCGTCCCAAATTCAATCGTGTTACTTCCACCAGACGAAGATGAAGTGGAAGCGCTGATTATGAATCTCAAGAATGACTGTGCTGCTGGTTGGGATTCTATTTCGGCTATGTTTCTTAAGTCTGCTAGACACGTTATCGTACCCCATCTGACCAAACTAATCGAGATCTGCCTTACCCAGGGTATTTTTCCGAAAGTGTTTAAAAAGTCCCTTATTACTCCTGTCCACAAGGGGGGGAAGAAGGATGATGTTGAAAACTACAGGCCCATCTCAGTTCTTACGACTTTATCAAAAATATTAGAAAAGGTTTTAAACAAAAGGCTCACAAACTTTCTGCAACACAATAATATACTGTCAGAAGCCCAGTATGGCTTTAGGTCGGGGAAAAGCACGGAAGATGCTGTAAGTGAATTGGTAGATCATGTCACACATAAAATAGATCAAAAACAGAAATGCGTGGGCATATTTCTCGACCTGGCCAAAGCTTTCGACACTATCATGATTCCTTTCCTTGTGGACAAGTTAGATAAGATCGGTATTCGCGGGAATGCTCTTAAAATTTTTAAGGATTTTCTTTGTGAAGAGTCAAGATAAAGGAATATGTTAGCTCGGATACTTGGGTTACCTATGGCGTCCCACAAGGCAGTATTCTTGGCCCGAGTCTCGTCTTGATTTACATAAATGACTTGTGTCAGCTGCCACTTATAAACGGAAAGATCTTTACCTACGCTGATGATACGGCATTAATATTTCATGGGGAGACCTGGGACGAAGTTCAGCGATGTGCCGAGCTGAGACTGCATAAGGTAAGCCATTGGCTAAGATCTAATCGCCTCACTTTGAACCTTTCCAAGTCTACATTTCTCCAATTCTCTTTTTCCAAAATTAAACCTGTAAACGTAGATATCAGACTACATGTCTGCAACTTCACTTCTTTAACGACATGCTCGTGCACAACTATCACTAAGTCTACATAAGTCAAGTACCTTGGTGTAATTTTGTGGATGAAAGGCTTGGCTGGCGTCAGCACATAGACCTTACCACAACGCGTATAAGGAAACTTATTTGGGCATTTAAAAAACATAGACACGTGGCCGACTTCAAACTCCTTCCACTGTGTACTATGCGCTCGTGCAGTCAGTCTTGTGGTATTGTGTTACTGTATGGGGTGGAGGATGCAAGACTTTTATGATTCACTTGGAAAGGGCCCAAAGATCTCTACTTAAAGTCATGACTTTCAGACCATTTAGATTTCCCACCAGAGTCTTATACGAGAAGTGTGAAGTACTTACGGTAAGACAGAATTATACTCTGCAAGTTGTTAACAAGCAGCACAGTATTACTCCTTACAATACACAAATTAATAAGAAGCGCACCATATCTAATGTTTGCTTACCTTTGCGTTTTCACACGACGTCCGCCAGACGACAGCGGTCATATCTTGCCACTTTTCTGTATAATAAGTTGAACAAAACCCTGAATATAAATCCCCTTACAACTCGTGAGACCAAAAAGAAGGTAAAGATCTGGCTACTGACTCAAGACTACAATATCAATCTGCCTAGCCTTTTCCCAACTATGTTGGGGTCGGCTTCCAGTCTAACCGGATGCAGCTGAATACCAGTATTTTACATGGAGCGACTGCCTATCTGACCTCCACAACCCAGTTACTGGGTAATACGATACCCCTTGGTAAGACTGGTTGTCAGACTTTCGGGCTTCTGACGACCCGTAACGACTGTCAAAGATCCACGAATAACAGCCGGGACCAACGGCTTAACGTGCTTTCCGAGGCACGGAGGAATCTCGGTATGTAAAGATGGTCACCCATCCACTGACCAACCCCGGCAAGCGTAGCTTAACCTGACGGATCGACCCGTGCGGCTGTTATTATTTAGCCACGAGCTCCTCCCTCAAGACTCAAGACTCAAGACTACAACGTAACTGAAAATTTACTGCAATCAACCTAAATATTATTTAAGAACACAAATCATTGGTATTTACACACACATACACTTACACACATACCCTAACACACCCTCTCACATACACACACACGCGTAACAGTACTTTTACTCTTAATTTTACTTTTAACTTTAATTTTAATGTTTATTTGGCTATATTGTGATTTGTTTTATTCAAATGTTATTTTATTTTAATTATTGTTCTCAATTTGTTATCTAATTTTGCTTTAATCCACATTCTATTTTAATTTTGTTTTTTTGCTTATTGAGATTATTTTATTTGCATTCTAATTTTAATTTTCATAATACATTTTAAGTAATTTAATATTTGCTATTAAACTTATTTTTAAGTAAGGTAATTTCATCACGTTTTGCTACTTAAACTTGCCTATAATTGTTACCTAAATGGAAGAAGTCACTGGCTCCTGAAATACAGGTACTCTAACCTAGCTCTGGTGCCAGGGTCTCAAATTTATCTGTAACCTATTTATGACAATAAAGAATTATTTATTTATTTAACTATAATTCGGAGTGAGGCAACACAGGCGTTGCGCGTGCATTGCGCAAGCGCACGACACCGCAACGCACCGTGTAGCATGCCGTCTAAATGACGGCATGCTACACGGTGCGGTGCGGTAGTACACTTCCAAAGGCGAAGACAGACCACACACGTTACGGTTGACAAGCCGTACGGTTACCGTAAGCGCAGTGCCGCTGCTGTTTTAGTTTCAAATGGGACGTTACAACTGCGACGATTATGTCGCTCTGTTCGTGACAGCCACTGACAGCACAGCTACTGGTAGGTATGCCGTCTGCCGTCACATTCGGAACTGTACCTGTATAACGTAGGACGACGCAGCGCCGCCGCCCGGCATCGCAAGGCACTGGCGACGTATCGTGTGATCTCACTCTTAGAATATTATTGAATTGAAGTGGCAATTCTTTTGCTTACCTATAGATTAACTAATACTTACTATTCGTGTCCCTGGCTCTTCGTTTCTTCTCAGATACTTCTTGTTCTTCTTCCACTTCAGTTTTAAACTCCATTAAAGTTACATCATCTTCTAAATCTGACTCAAATTGGAGTGGTGGTATATATGCTGCATCTAGAGGACTATTGTCTAACTTGTCCGGTTCTAGCTCTGTAAGTAAACAACAACAGTCAACAGTATTACTCTTGTATTATCAACTAGCGCGCCGCCCCTGCTTCGCCCGGTTTCTACGACTTGACAAAAGATAATGATTTCTTTATTACTTATAAAAATGAAAATTTAATAAAAATGTATTATACACATGAGGGGTATAATAGATGCAAAACCGCCTCTGTCGTAAATTATCGTTATGCGATGTTTTTATGTGGCAACATTCTTTATTATTTTAATTTTGCATTGTACTAAAACAAAAAGTAAGTTTAATAATAACTAAAACCCGACTGACTATTGAAAAATCACGCTCTAAAAAGTATCAAATTGAAGCCCTTGAACAGCACATTCCAAAAAATATAGAATTTATTGGCATCAACCACGTTTCATACATTTTTGGTCCAAACAATGACGTAAGTATAGTACTATATAACATCATTGGGTCCAAATGTGAAAGTGCCGTCCAAACAAAAATTGTGCTGTAGGTATTCTATTAGAATTTGTCAGACTGAGCATTTAATCAGGCTTTAGTAAGACTGTGAATGTCTATATTGTCACTAAAATGTATAAAATTAAAATAAATAATTAACAAAAAAATAAAAAAACACGACTGCTCTGCCAAAAAACAATGAGAAACAGATAAATGAAATTGTCATTGCAGCCAGCGGGACCATTCTGTGGAACACTTTTTAATCTAAGATCTGTTTAGTCAAAGAATATGACTTGGTTTTTACTTTTTAGTTCATTTTTGGCAGAGCCGATTTTTTAAGAATTTGTATAGGATTTATGGGGTTTACGCTGCCCTTCGTTAGGGCCATATTTAGTACGTTTATAGCAAGATCTGCTGCGACCTGTGTGGTGTTACGTTATGTATGAGTACCTACTATGACTAACAGATTTTTTTTTTAATTTTGGGCATAAAGTGTATTTATCAGCTTTTGTTCCAGAGCTCCTCATATAATGTGGTTACCGTTAAGTAGTATTAAACTATACACTTTTGAATCCAAATAAATTAAATACACAGATTACACATAAATCCTTAATTTTATTTATTTTTTATTATGTTTGTTCTTAAAAACATACCGTCACTTTGATGTTCCTCCTTTGGCTCAATTATATCATCTAGTCCCTCACAAACAGCAGGTATCTCTTCTTTGATAGCAATGCTTTCTGTTTGACATTCATCGACTATACTTATGTGCACTGTTGGAGATATAATAAACCCACTGCAAAACTCTTGGTTTATTAAATAATTGAGCTGTAAAAAAATGATTATATTATTAGGAATGTACGCTGGTGATCACAGTCCCACGAGCACAAACCTTTTTTTCATATTCTAAAGTTACTCAAAGGAGCCCCCACAAGTAGCCTGCGAAATTCATTTTTTTTTTTACATTTTCCCCAATATGCAAGTCATTATTAAGTGGTATCTAAGTTGATTTAAGTATAATTCGCGAATGTAACAAATGTGTGCCCACTGGAGGGCCACATGGCGTTCAACGTGATATGAAGCAATCACTTTAAGACTTTTACACCACTACATGGCGCCAAAATTATATGAATAGTGACCTACAACCACAGAGACACAGTGTACCTACTCTAATAAAAATTAGAATAAAAAATAAACTATTCAGCGTTCTTAATTATGTGAGCAGCTAGTAAGTAGTAATACTAGGTTCAGATCTGACGTATACAGTAGTCCCTCACAAACAGCTGGTAATTCATTGATAGCAATGCTTTCTGTTTGACATTCATCAACTATACTTATGTGCACTGTTGGAGATTTAATAAACCCACCGCAAAACTCTTAGTGTTGGTTTATTAAAGAATTGGGCTGTAAAAAGATGATTAGGTATTTTATTTTATTTGAGAAACAAACAAATACAATATAATAAGAAGGTAATTATTGAAAAAGGGAAAGCTGAGAATAAGTCTCAGTCATTTCCTTACAGAGAAGAAGTAGGCTCGCTCACCTACTTGAGGGAGGGCACTCACCCTGATCTGGCTTAATGCTGCAGGAGTGGCTTCATGGAACGTAGAAAAGCCGACTTACAGTGGTTGGTGTATGGCCTAAAGAATTAGAAGGTCGACTAGCAGCTGAGGGAAAGTGTTAAAGCCTCTTTGGCATGCAACAGCTGCAGTGCATAGACCTCGGTCAGAGCTGCAGTGACATAAAAATAAAAAAAATTGTGCCAGTGGTGTGTGTCAAGTAGAACCGTGTTACTTTGTTAATCTATTGTACCTACTCTCTTTATGACTTTCATGCATATTATATTAAGTATATTTTTCATTGAGTCTTTCACTGAAAAAGGTAAGTACCTAAGATATCACCATTCAAAACTCAATGTATACTTGCCTTGAAACCCAGATACAATAGGTATGAGCTTGAGAGGAATCACTTCCACATTATACTGAAATTTCAAATTATAAGAATAAATGGATGTTGAAGAATACCTCACCTCATAATCCTCATTCATCATCTGAGCGAACAGCTCTTCGGCTTCCAGACATTGTCTCAGTAATCGGTAGCAATGCTTTAGTTTAGCGCAACAGAAGAAACAAGCAAGAATCGGTCTACTGTCTTCAGTTACAAACTGAAACAAAATTTGTCATGCACTGTTTTGGTGTAGGAGAGGCATTTAAAACCTAATAGGTAGGTAATTTATTTAATTCTTATTTAAAATATCAACTTACTGGAATATCGGTCAGCTTCTCATAAAGTTTATGTAAGTTCCTGTTGACCACCACATACATGCGGACATTTTCCGCTAAACATATCCTACACATTGGCAGTTTTTCCATCTTTTAACTCAAACAATATCACTGTTGTTATATATATTAGATATTATACTTATATTTAGATCAACTTTCGTCGATAAATTTCCTTTTTAAACTAAACGTCGACCTAATCGAATTCATTCAAAAAACAAATGTTTTTTTTTTTGGCAATTTAGCCGATGTCGACTATTCTGCCAGTCAGCCAGTGTCACGTAAAAACGACAAAGGCAAACAACATAGGCAGTCAACATAGATACTTACCTCATTTACAATCATTGCAATCAACGAATTTTATGTTATTTTTTAAATTTAATTTTTAGTGCTATTTTTAATCATAATTTTTATTAGGATGATAGCTTAGAGCATTTAACTATGGAGATGGCAAGCAGCGAATCACCGAACAACATTTTCTGCCACTTTATGCGGGGGGCGAGGAAAACACATACAGCACACTACGAAGATTTGACAGTGCTAGTGATGTGACACAAACAATGAGTGATATTTCATTACATGAATGAATGAATAAATGTTCATTCATTTTAATTTCTTGTATGTATACGCACGGCTACAGATCACGCTATACAGGGTTATTGGTAAAACACCAGCAACCTCTTTAGGGGTCATTGTACTCATCATTATGAACAACTTTTAATGAGGGACCAAACCTGAAATCGCGAAAAAAAAATCTGCTGCTCCCTACATTTTGACGAGTTTGATGTAGATAAAAATGTACTGAACAGCAGATTTTTTTTTTCGCGATTTCGTGTTTGGGCCCATAGTAAAAGTTGTTCATAATGATGAGTACAATGACCCTTTAAGAGGTTGCTGGTGTTTTACCAATAACCCTGTATATTTCCAGTATAAGCTGATCTCGCATTGTATAGGATTTCCTTATAATTAGAGATCAGTGTAAACTGGAAATGTATATAGCTTGATGTGTAGTCTTGTGTACCTACACAAAAATACGCAATATGATTAATTCCTGCGAAACTACGTAGGTAGCCAGTAATGACCAAAAAATTTATAGTGCTTTAGAAAAAGAACGATTGTATTTATTTATAGAGTCAAATATTTTTTCAAATAACATATTGCTGGACCAGCCGGTCGATTCAGTAAAAATCTCACCGTGAAAACTTAAGTGAAGTGAGTTTGTTTTTGCTAGGAATTGACACTATTGACAGCTCACTCCACGCTCACTTCACCTAAGTTTTCACGGTGAGATGGTTACAGAATCGCACTGCAGTGCCTTTCCCTATCATTCTGCATTTAGGGTCGGCAATTCGGGATACATACTGAGCCCCGTTTTATAATGCAGGCTTATTGTAGGTATACGTGTCAAAAAAGTAGGAAGTGTAGAATATAAATAATAAAACAACACAGCCAATTTTATTATTTCGTTAAAAATAACACTTTTATTTTTATTTATTTATTATTTATTAAAACTTTATGCACAAGTAAAAAAATACTGTACAAAGGCGAACTTAATGCCTGAGGCATTTTCTACCAGTCAACCTTAGGATGATGCAGAGACAAAACATGGTAGGTGCAACACAAGGGATAGATAACTGGCAAAATAATAAATACTAATAAATACACGTCTTTTACCCGTTCGGTTTCTTTTTTTTACAACTATTTGAGTTCGGTGTTTACTAGCTAACTAATTAAAATGAGGTGTTTGATATTTTAGTAGGAAAACATGCGGGTGTTTCATAGCCATAGTCTAGTTCATAGCGGCTTCATAGCCATGGGCTAGTTCATAGTGGCTTCATAGCCATAGTCTAGTTCAATGACATTAAACATCTAGACGTTGCCATGATTACAGTGTGAAGCGTGGAAGTGAGACACATATATACGAAATTTTATTATTATCTCCTCACCGCTGTCACTGTGGCGAAGTTGTCAACAGCCTCGGACACCACGGCCTGTCTTGCAGCTGAATTGCGGGTCGCTTAGCGCGGCACGCTAACATCAATGACATCATCCGACGAGCCCTTGTCTCCGTCGGCGTTCCAGCTGTATTAGAACCCAATGGCTTGGCACGCGACGATGGCAAGAGACCGGACGGCATGTCATTATTTCCATGGAAGGTGGGTAGGCCTTTAGTGTGGGACGCAACGTGTGTCGATACTCTTGCGCCATCCCACCTTCATGGCTCGGCGTGCTGTGCTGACACTGCTGCTGCGGCTGCGGAAAACCTCAAGCGGCGGAAGTATAATAACCTTATCGGTAATTATATTTTTGAGCGGTTTGGGGTTTGAAAGCGGTGGAATAATTATGAAATTATTCCACCGCGGATTAATTTTTTTTCAAATTGCATGAGCTGCAAAAACTCACATTCGAAACGAACTAACTGTTATTTTTTAATAGCCTAAGCCTATGTGACTGTACCCCAATTACCCAAGCCGATAAAAATTTCCTTTTTCCTAAATTATGCTAACATTAGTGTTTGGGTCGGTTCCCACTATTGGGGAAAGGTAGCGCTCCACCCCGCGCTACCCTGTAGAGCTCGTCTCCAGACGGGACACTCCCCCACCGACTATCAGGAATGAACTCATAGTTATGAGAATATATTGGATGTGGTTGTAGAAAGGTAATAAATAATTAAGGGATGCAAAGTATATTATTATAAAAACTTGTGAGTAACCCTTACGCTGGCGTAACGGGCAATTGATCAGTCATTACTCACACAATACCTCACATCTACGCTCGAAGCGCTCAGAGCAAAACTTCCATAAAGTGACCCAAGCGGCTGTACAGCGGCATTGAGTCGACACATGCACTCTTGGTGTCATGTTCCCTAAGCAGTTCTTGCGAACTGATATTCGTGACGAAGCGGCGTTCCCTGCGGTAACCGTGCGACCGTCCTTGTCTAGCAACGGGCCAGCCAGTTCCAGCGGCATTGCGTCAACATCATGCTCTGAAGGAGACATGGTCCCTACAGTCCTAAGACTGGATATAAAATAGATGTGTTCCACCCATCCCCTGGAAGTTCACTCCTTGCACAGCAAGTATATTTGCAAGACACCGTGTTCATGTCAGTCTGACCGAATTATTGGTCTAAGATAAAGAATAGAATATATCAAGAATTACTTGATATTAAAGGTGAGAATCAAACTCAACAATCATTATTTAATATAGTTTGGATAAACTCTCTTAAAGCCTATTATTGGCCGGAGGCAAAGAATACACAATTCAAGAATAAGGTATTTGATAGTATTATAGTAATATAGAATAAAACCTCAATGGTTACTATTGAATAGAGTTCTGGATCGACTCTTGAAGGTCTACAGACAGTCCATAACGCCCCACCCTTCATCACTTCCTAGTGTTTGAGCTGCAGAGAAGAAGTGATGCAACAAACTCCCCAGCAACACGTCTCTGTCTGTTTTACAAGAAACTCAACTTCACAATCAGCCCAGGATAATTATATAGTGAAAGACTCACCCAGTGGCTCCAATGCACACACGCACTCACACACACATACTCATTTAGTACTAAATTACTCTAATCTGGGCGTTATCCCAACTATATTTAACTTAATAATTAATACTTGCTGTCCTGCGACAGCCTACTCCGACATGGCCTTTTGGTATTCACTTTATCTCCTAACATAACTAGCCTAGATCGGACGTCCGTATCTTATAGCGGTCTCAAACCAACTGTCTTAACCTTTCTTTCTACTTATTATTCTTAAAATCACCACGCTGCGCTCCTAGGGGCTGAGACGGGTGTTTTTGGTGTCGGGCCATTCCCCGACCTATCCTTTTGTTTCAAAGAACCGCTGAGCCCCTCTAGCTCAACACATGTGTCCTCCTTTGTCTAATCCTAAACAAAGCATCGTCTTGTTCTTAAAATCAGAAACAAGATATTGTTCTAAATTCATTGGAACTTAGATAACTTATTGCATTCGTCAGTCGTTAGTTTTAGCACCCTTCCTCTCATTAAATAGATAATTCATGTCTCCAAGTGACTTGATAGATGCGCTGGTTTAAAACAATAATATA
Organism: Cosmia trapezina; assembly: GCA_905163495.3. Taxonomy (NCBI): domain Eukaryota; kingdom Metazoa; phylum Arthropoda; class Insecta; order Lepidoptera; family Noctuidae; genus Cosmia; species Cosmia trapezina. Next base: position 1,742,273 of record LR991046.1, on the reverse strand, counting down.
ATATTTTGCTAATAAGTTGAGGTAAGCGGCTAACAGTCACACCTACAAAAGAAAATAATTTAAATCGACTCACAAAGAACTGAAATTAATATTTTATAAATAATATTTTTTTTAATTTCAACCTGACTTATCCAGATACATTCACAAAAAAAAACTGAACTATGTTTACTGAACATACTGACTGAAAAAATCATTTATTGTATCAATCATTCATTCACGTTGTCCCTGCACTATGCAAATTCCTTTAATTCCTTCCTGTACTACGTTTGCGCTACCAACGTACCACTGTATTTTTCTATCGTAATGTCAACAACGATTATTTCGACATTGTACTTAAATAAAAGTATTTGAATGTATTATTTATACTAACATGTGGTAAGAAACACCATGGTTTCGCAAATTTGAAGTGGCAGATCGCTTTTCGCACGAGGAAACTGCACAATTCACCATTTTTTGGGAGCACTTTCTTGCGACACAATACGAGTATAGTATAATGTACTCTGTGCGATACACAATGACAGCTGTCGCCAAATGAATTAGTTTTATATAACGTGCATGGCCATATGGCCAGTCGACTTTGGCAGAGGGGTTCGCTCAGCTATGCCATCTCCATAGGTTAAATGCTCTAAGGATGATAGATAGCACTAAAAAAATACAATACGTAGTATCCCTAAGTAGTCTGTGGTCAAACAACTGTCACAGATAACTATATATAAGTCAGACAACTGTGAATTTGTTTGACAGATTAACCAAGATTGACAGATATGGACCAAAGAGTAAAGTAATTTTATAGAGAAAGAGTGACAACTCTGTGGTATTTGCATGTATGGAAAGGAAAGTGCTTACCACCTTACGTTTGGTGGGTGAACTAAGGGTCTAATGTATACACTATACACCTACCTATGCATACTAAGAGTAGGTACTCATAGTATGCATACCAGCTATAGGTACCTCTATATAACTCTCGTACGAGTCTGTAAATTATGGGCAATCGGGGATATAATATCATTTAAAAAAAACACTGCAGTTTAGGAAAATGTCCGTTTATTATTACCAAACAATCAGTTGGCGTTCGCACGCTCTGCTTAGCGCCGGGAGTTAAAAATCAAACAGTGTGTTTTTCGTCGCGCTGGGATGCACTCTGTTTTTGTTAGGTTGGATTCTCAACACTCGGTTCAACAGCGAGAGTTGAAAATCCAGTGCGCGATAAAACCCCGCCGCGATTTTATTACGCTCGTGTGAACGCCGACTTATTAGTCTTGAATGTGGGAACAAAATGATGATCACTGCTTTTGTTCTTAAAATGTTCATACAATCACTTTCTGTAACCTCGCCGCCAACAGCCGCTATCCAAGCAGCGAACAAATCGGGCCTCGGCGTGGTTGTCACGGTTTGGGAACCGGTGAAGGGGTAGGTACACCGTATGCCACTGAAATTGGAATGAAATTAATGAATATCAGAATATGGCTAAATAAAACTTTTTCTTACTTTTATTAAAGGTAATAAGGTACGGTACCGATCCAAAATCCAAAATGTTTTTTTGACAAGCAAGACAAGATGGCTGTCAAGTTTTATTATCACACCAAACTCCAGATGTCGCTGCCAGCTATTGAAACCTTAGATAATATACATCTAGATCGATCCAAAATCCAAAATGTTTTTTGACAAGCAAGACAAGATGGCTGTTAAGTTTTGTTATTACACCAAACTCCAGATGTCGCTGTCATCTATGGAAACCTTAGATAATATACATCTAGATCGAGCCAAAATCCAAAATGTTTTTTTGACAAGCAAGACAAGATGGCTGTCAAGTTTTTTATCACACCAAACTCCAGATGTCGCTGTCATCTATGGAAACCTTAGATAATATACATTTAGATCGAGGCACCGCGTGGCCGGTCATGAGACAGCAATATTATACTTTTTCTAGGTTATGTGGTATGAGAAATGAGGTTTAACGTAAGAAATCTTCCATATTTTGGACTGAAACCCATGTCAATACATTCGCACAATGCAAAAACTGTCCAAAAATGTTAAATTCATTGACGCAAGATAAATTTTGTAACAGTGAAAGTACTTTGTTTGGCAACATTTTTAAATTTTGCCATGCAAAAATACGGCACGCCGTAAGGGACAGAAGATACGATGCTTTGTCTCAATTTTCCTAATTATTTCGTATATATGTGTCTCACTTCCACACTTCACACTGTAACCATGGCAACGTCTAGATGTTTAATGTCATTGATGGAAACTGATGACAGTGTTAAGTGTGCCCCCCCAATGACATTATACATGATGTATATTATCCGATATTATCTAAGGCCCCCCCTGATATGGACAGATACGTGAGCTATGGATAGAAACAGGTTTTTTTTTTGGGACTTTTAAGCCGGCTACTGAGGCCTTTAAGGAGCTTGTGGTTGTGGCTAAGTATAAAAATAACAACCGGCCCGCACGGGTCGATCGGTCCGTGGACTGTGGGTGACCATCTACCTGTACATACCAAGAGTCAAAGAAAGCAAAGCAATTTATGGCGAAAGCGATAAGGTAGCCCGCGAAAAAAATTTCTTACGATTTTGGCAATTTGCAGCTCAGTGTCTGGGTGTAAAATATGATTCGCGACCGTAACAAAAATGTATTTACAGGGGGCTTACTATGAGCAGTATGAGCTCTTATAGCAGGGCAGAAGTTGAACGTTTCCAGTGTGAGAGAGAGATGGAGCTATATACGACCTATAGCACCGTCTCTCTCCCTCTCACTGGAAACATTCAACTTCTGCCTTGCTATAAGAGCTCATAGTAAGCCCCTAGAATGGGGAGAGACATTGCCCATTTATCCCGCTAGGAGTCACATCGTCGCTGGTGCTGTTTACCTGTCAAACAACATATTAGTAGGGGAGCTACTGCTCGATTTGTGCGACCTATTTTATGCCGACATTTATAGTAGTTGTATCAAAAATCAAGAATGAGTGAGTCAGCCGCCGCGCCGCAACCATGGGGAATCCAAAGTGTCAAAAAAGTGGTCCAACATGTCAAAATTGTAAAAAAATACTTCATACCGCACCAAAACTTTATGGGACGATTTTTGGGATCATCTTCTACCCAACAAGAAATAGTCAGCGGCATGGAAGTGGGGGAATATCTATGTCAGTCGCGTAAATTAACATAATTGTTGCAATGGGCAAAGTGGTCAAAGAAACCATAATCTCAATTTTGAAGGAAAATAAAACTGCATTTTTGGTTCTTTGAATTATTATTATTATTTCCTTTATTTCATTTGTATATACCTACATATAAATTACATTTTTAAATGTTGAAATATAAAAAGTATAAAAACATTTAAAAATATAAAAAATAGTAGCCCACCAGTATCGGGAACAGGGTCTAAGCTACCGGCGGTCAGGGCTGCTGAGAGAGGAACCTCCTAATGATACGCGCCGTGTCCAGAAGTACCGCTTTCTGGATCAAGCCCTTGATCCAGCCGCCTAACGAGAGCCTCCTCAGGTGTTGATCGAGGCACTTGGCTATTATGCCATTGGCCGTCACGACTATCAGCACAATGATTGCTGTATCCACATCCCACATGTCGACAACCTCGCGAGCCAGGTCAAGATATTATTATTATTTATTTTATTTCAGATAAGTCAAACAATCCATACAATTACAAATTATCAAAATACAGACAATCAAAAAATAAAATACAGAGAAGTCAATCAATTATTACAATTATAGCTTTAATTAGCTTCTGAACCAGTTTTTTTTTGTTAGAAAAACTGCACCCTTTTTTATTGCACTAACCGATATTGTAGCTAAGTATGAATCAAATTCTGTGTACAAAAATGCAATGTGACAAATCAAAGGCAATGGATTTTTTTTAGATTTTTTGTAATTTAGGAAACAAAAATTGCAAAAAACTGACCCTTCCTTTGATTTTGTATTTGATCCTTTGGACATAAGCCGTTGCTCTCGGCCAAATACCTCATTGCTCTCGGCTGTCATTCGTGAATCTTTGCGACATTACGGGTTGTGTAGTCCGACAACCAGTCTTACCAAGGGGTATCGTAATACCCAGTAAGTGGGTTGTGGAGGTCAGATAGGCAGTCGCTATGTACCTACTCTAAAGCTACCATTTACTGGGTACGTCTTTATTTGACTTGGATGTGCCCTGGCGGCTGAGAGTGTGTCATGCTCACTCTAATGCCTCGCTGATGGTGGCGCGTGTGTTGGATCATTTAACGAATCCATACATCAGGTTCGTGAACGGGCGCTGTTGGTGGAGGCTGGTCATACCTTAGCTGCCACAGCTTATTTTAATTTTAATTTTGAATTGTTTTTTTTTATTTTTTTATTACGGACGCTTTTAACGTTCATCGTTCTCACATGTATAATTTCAACATGAATGATGTAACCAATATTTTGTAACTATATTTTGATTTAAAAGAGTGTCCGTGGAGTTTCTTGCCCGTTCTTCTCCATAGATCTACGTTTTGGAATGGGCAACTAGCTTCAACTTTCTGACTTACCTACTGACCGACTCTTTGACAATTCAAAAGTGCCTGTAATTGGTTTAATTGAAATAAATGCTTTGAGTTTGAGTTTGCTTCATGAAAAATTCTGGTATTCAGCTGCATCCGGTTAGACTGGAAGCCGACCCCAACATAGTTGAGAAAAGGCTAGGCTAGGGAATTTCCCTATACAATTAAACGAGCAATATTTGTACATAGGTACTTATTGTACTCACGTTCTCGAAAACGGCTCTAACAATTTCGATGAAAGTTGCAATAAAGAGGTTTACGGGGCAAAAAATCGATCTAGCTATGTCTCATATCGGGGGTAAGACGTTTTCTCCGTATTTTTACGCAAAAAGATTCGGTTCGGTACGATTTCGCCACCGCCGCCGCTATGCATACTTCTTACTCGTGAGGTTGAAAAAGTACGTTTAGGGTTTATTTTTTCAGATTTAAGAATAAAATAAAACCTATTCGATACTTTTTTTAGAACTTTTAATTTTCATTTGTCTAAAAAAGCTACAAAATTGTGGCGCGTAGACGGTGGCGCCACCCCCGAATATTAGCCTTTTTTCCTAAGAAAAGAAACTAAATCAATGCCGAATATACAGGGTGTAATGGACAGCCCTCCGCAAACTGATAGGGTGAATTCAGTATGTCTTACTAAGTTGACTGGTACATGAAATTTTTGTTAGCGTCAGAATGGCTGGTTGCCTATGGCAAACGCCTCTGAAAGTATATTCAAGAATTGCTACATAATTGCTTATATTTGCTACATTTCTTCAATAATTGCTACATACGATGGATTCAGAGAAAAATGAATATTTTTTTGACCAGCCATTCTGACGTCAGGATGGCTGGTCGCCTCCGTGTTCAGCATGAAGGACGCAGAATTTCTAAAAGTTTGTTATGTCAATAATTGCTACCTAATTGCTTCATTCACGAATTTAAGTTTGAGCTTCATACATACATTAGGTAAAAAGATATAGCTTTTATTAATTTTTTTACGAAGAAGTGCCTAATAATTTGGAAAGGCAACAGATTTTTTTACTACAACGCAGCGCGCGTCTTGTTTAAATCTTGCAGGCGTTCGCTTAGAGTGATGTTGTTTAATGAATAGCTTTTAAAACGTACCTACCCTCAATAACACAATACATTTAGGTACTAGTATCAGTATGTAAAATAGCTGGGTCAGATAATACGTTGAAAACTTTTAACTTATTTGATAAGTACATCAAAAGAAAAATATTGCAATAAGTAGTGAAAGAACAAAGGCGAAATCGTAGCTGAATTTAATTTGAGCGACTAAAAGTGACTTATATACGAAGGCAGCTCTATTATTTTTCTACGTTTTTTCAAAATATCACCTTAACTAGTTAAAAATACTAGTTTAAATGAAAAGTTATTTGTGTGAAAAGTGTTTAGTGTTGCCATTTTGTATTTATTCTTCCAAGTGACAGTAAGTACAGCATTATTGTATTATAATCCAAATTTTTCGTCATGGGTGTCATTTTAGTGTTATTTTAGGTCGCTGAAAACGATAGTGGGGTCAAAATGAAAATCCAAGATGGCGGCTGCGAAAATTTCCTAATTTTCGGTCATGGGTGTCATTTTCGTGATATTTGAGGTCGCTGAAAACGATAGTGGGGTCAAAATGAAAATCGAAGATGGCGGCTGCGAAAATTTCCTAATTTTTCGTCATGGGTGTCATTTTCGTGATATTTTAGGTCACTGAAAGCGATAGTGGGTTCAAAATGAAAATCCAAGATGGCGGCTGCGAAAATTTCCTAACTTTTCGTCATGGGTGTCATTTTCGTGATATTTTAGGTCGCTGAAAACGATAGTTAATCATTTTGAACCCACTATCGCTTTCAGTGACCTAAAATATCATGAAAATGACACCCATGACGAAAAATTAGGAAATTTTCGCAGCCGCCATCTTGGATTTTCATTTTGACCCCACTATCGTTTTCAGCGACCTAAAATAACACGAAAATGACACCCATGACGAAAAATTTGGATTATAATACAATAATGCTGTACTTACTGTCACTTGGAAGAATAAATACAAAATGGCAACACTAAACACTTTTCACACAAATAACTTTTCATTTAAACTAGTATTTTTAACTAGTTAAGGTGATATTTTGAAAAAACGTAGAAAAATAATAGAGCTGCCTTCGTATATAAGTCACTTTTAGTCGCTCAAATTAAATTCAGCTACGATTTCGCCTTTGTTCTTTCACTACTTAGTGCAATATTTTGCTTTTGATGTACTTATCAAATAAGTTAAAACAGTTTTCAAAGTATTATCTGTCCCAGCTATTTTACATACTGATACTAGTAAATATATTGTGTTTTTGAGGGTAGGTACGTTTTAAAAGCTATTCATTATACAACATCACTCTAAGCGCACGCCTGCAAGATTTAAACAAGACGCGCGCTGTAGTAAAAAAATCTGTTGCCTTTCCAAATTAGTATGCACTTCTTCGTAAAAAAATTAATAAAAGCTATATCTTTTTACCTAATGTATGTATGAAGCTCAAACTTAAATTCGTGAATGAAGCAATTAGGTAGCAATTATTGACATAACAAACTTTTAGAAATTCTGCGTCCTTCATGCTGAACACGGAGGCGACCAGCCATCCTGACGTCAGAATGGCTGGTCAAAAAAATATTCATTTTTCTCTGAATCCATCGTATGTAGCAATTATTGAAGAAATGTAGCAAATATAAGCAATTATGTAGCAATTCTTGAATATACTTTCAGAGGCGTTTGCCATAGGCAACCAGCCATTCTGACGCTAACATTTATTTAACCATTTATGTATCTCCCTGTTGGAAAAATGGCTTGAACGACTTGATTTACTACGCACGCTACATCCTTCCATCACGGCGGCAAGTTCAGCTTGCTTGCGTAGTTCTAAAACCGTCCGTTCCGATTCTAGCGCAGCGCGCTCCCGTTCCACAGTTGCACGCTCCCGAGCGCGCTCCCGTTCTACAGCTGCACGTTCCAACTTCGCAATTTTTAGGGCATAGTTTGCCTCGATATTTAAAGTACGGCTCCTTACCGTACCCGAAGAACCTGAAACAGAAGTAGTAGCGCTGGGCAGCCCAGCGGTTTCTACGACCGCAGTCGGTGCGGTGACAGGAGGGTTTCCGTCTCCGACGGTTGAAGCACCCTGTACCGCGTTTGTATTATCAGTTTTATTCCCAGATCTTGTTTCTACCATGGTGGTTTATTTAAGGTAGGAGGACCAATATGTTATTGGCAAATGGACTGTAAATATATTATTAAAGGAAAGGCGCTTTTTAATATGGTAGTAATTTTACTTCCTTTCTTATCTGGTCAAACAAAAGATAATAATAAAAAACATCAAAATCAATAGACAAAATAATATCAAAAACATAGACAAAAAACCCAAGAAGGTGCGTTATGCACAGTGACCTAAAATATCATGAAAATGACACCCATGACGAAAAATTTGGAAATTTTCGCAGCCGCCATCTTGGATTTTCATTTTGACCCCACTATCGTTTTCAGCGACCTAAAATAACACGAAAATGACACCCATGACGAAAAATTTGGATTATAATACAATAATGCTGTACTTACTGTCACTTGGAAGAATAAATACAAAATGGCAACACTAAACACTTTTCACACAAATAACTTTTCTTTTAAACTAGTATTTTTAACTAGTTAAGGTGATATTTTAAAAAAACGTAGAAAAATAATAGAGCTGCCTTCGTATACAAGTCACTTTTAGTCGCTCAAATTAAATTCAGCTACGATTTCGCCTTTGTTCTTTCACTACTTAGTGCAATATTTTGCTTTTGATGTACTTATCAAATAAGTTAAAACAGTTTTCAAAGTATTATCTGTCCCAGCTATTTTACATACTGATACTAGTAAATGTATTGTGTTTTTGAGGGTAGGTACGTTTTAAAAGCTATTCATTATACAACATCACTCTAAGCGCACGCCTGCAAGATTAAAACAAGACGCGCGCTGTAGTAAAAAAATCTGTTGCCTTTCCAAATTAGTAGGCACTTCTTCGTAAAAAAATTAATAAAAGCTATATCTTTTTACCTAATGTATGTATGAAGCTCAAACTTAAATTCGTGAATGAAGCAATTAGGTAGCAATTATTGACATAACAAACTTTTAGAAATTCTGCGTCCTTCATGCTGAACACGGAGGCGACCAGCCATCCTGACGTCAGAATGGCTGGTCAAAAAAATATTAATTTTTCTCTGAATCCATCGTATGTAGCAATTATTGAAGAAATGTAGCAAATATAAGCAATTATGTAGCAATTCTTGAATATACTTTCAGAGGCGTTTGCCATAGGCAACCAGCCATTCTGACGCTAACAAATTTTTTCAGGAACGTTAAGGGAATCCAATAAACCTGATTTGTTTGTGTTTTTGTGCACAAATCGGAACGTCTATTACTGGTTGGGAGGGGTAGGTAATAGGTATGCGGTGAGTTCGATGAACTCTGTAGCTAGACAGAAAGTGAACAGCTGATTACTCGCGTCGTTGGTTAGAGTATTTCAACATCCATTGCTGGTTTTTTTTTTTGCAGTTTTTTTACATAAATGGAATGCTGCGAACACACAATGCAATTTTACATTTAAATAATGAAAATGTGGCTGAAAAAAAATTTAAAAAAATGAAAATTTTCCTGAGAAAATTTCCGGTAGAATATGATTCAAAATGAGGAGCTGAATGCACCCTGTTAGTTTGCGGAGGGCTGTCCCTTACACCCTGTATTTATAAACTGGTAATGGTTTCCAAATATTATTGCCAGTGTATGAAAAATATTCGGCAATGATTTAGTTTGTTTTCTTAGGAAAAAAGGCTAATATTGGGCGTGGCGCCACGCGGTGACTCCAGGCAACACCGGTGCTTCAGGGGAGATGTTATATAAACTTAACAAAAGGCCAAAGAGTTGTACATAGTTAACTACCGGGGGCACTGCCGAAGGTTTTTAAAAGAAATAAAATGAGTCTTGTCGCGAAGACGATTTAATGAGACTAAAAAGCTTAAAACCTAAATGAAATACAATGTTCTTAATACCTAGTTCCTTATCTCAACGGATTCGTGTCGCCGAGCGCCAGCCATAACATCCCGCAACTCTCCGCGAATGCTATGTCAGCACGGGCCGCCTAAGGCGCGTACCCACTAACGCGATGTTATAATATTAGGGCTTGGTACAACTTGTATAACTACATATTTTTGTATTGTAAATATTTAGAATACAAAAACATGTACAATTTAATAACTCTATGAATCCAAATAAATTCAAGAGAAAATTAGTCTTTGTTATTGAAGAAAAGTTATTACAGCATTGAAGAGTTTCTCAAAGTTAATAGTAGTTTGAATTAATATGTTATTATATTTTAATGACTTTAAGTATTTCTTTGAATTGAATTTATATTGATTTTGAATTAATATTAAGTTAAATTATTATAATTCATATTAAGTCTGATAATGTTGTGACCAATGTGGAATGTAATATTTGTTTGTGTTTTGTTTTCTTGGCTTTAGGATGATTTAATTATTGTGTTACATTTATTGTTAAGCTAGCACTACCCGCGCGGCTTCGCCCGCGAGGATGTCGGAAAATATCCCACAGGAACGTCCTACCGGGAAATCCTTCCTTATTCCAAGTCTACATTATAAAGGGAACCTCTGTGCAAAATTTCAGCTTTCTAGGTCCATGGGTTTGGGCTGGGCGTTGATGAGTCAGTCAGTCAGGACTTCTCTTTTTATTTATGTACATTAAGTAAATAATAAATAATAAAAAAATAAAAAATATTATTCGTGTATAAATCTAAATTTGTTAAAAAATAAATAAATAAATGCGATGGCTATACGACTAGGGGAAGACCAAGAAACGATGTTTGGACTGTGTGAAAGATGACATGGCTAGAAAGGGGGCGACTACCGAGATGACGACTAATAGAGAAGTGTGTGTGTGTGTGTGTGTTTGTGTGTGGAAGAAAATGCATGTAGCGCGAACCCCAAAGAAATTGGGACACGGGCAGGAGATTGACGATGATGACTTGTCGCCATTGTGTTTGAAAATGATTTCTTAGATCAACCTTAAGGCGAAAGCGCCAGGGTAGCCCGCGAAATTCAAAATTTCTTACGTTTTTTGCAATTTGTAGGTCAGTGTGAGCTTGTATGTTGATTAAAATATGATTCGCGGCCGTAGCTAATATGGCTTTACAGAATTATAATCATTAAAATCAGCAATACAACTCCATAAGTTAGCATTTACCTCAAACCTCATGCTAGATTTGAGATAAATGCTAACTTATGGAGTTGTAGTGCTGATTCTAATGATTATAATTCTGTAAAGCCGTATTAGCTACGGCCGCGAATCATATTTTAATCAACATACAAGCTCACACTGACCTACAAATTGCAAAAAACGTAAGAAATTTTGAATTTCGCGGGCTAGCCTGGCGCATCAACCTTAATACTAAAACTACGCCGACATAAGTATGTCGGATCCGGTCAATAGTACGGTCAGGAAACGAGTCGCAAGCGCGCCACTGGCGACATCACGTGATCTACCCACACCAACAGCGCGCTCCTAGAGTCGTGATGCTTTATGTCCACGGCGAGGAGGACAGTCTGGTGTCTGATCGCATCGGGGTTACTACGTCGCGGAACTGTGTTCGATTCGTTGTGCTCGGTGATTGTGTTAATTTTGGTTTGGAGTGATGTGTTATCTTGTGATTTTGGGAAACTCCGTGTTTAGCACCCAGTGTGTTTTTATTGCACGAAACCTATCTTCTGCCCACATGCTATCTGAATCTGACTGAGTAAATTCTGACTATCCGACAACTATGTATATCAAACTTACAATGTTCTGCATTAGAATTTGGTTGAACATACATCACAGTTATAAGCTTTTTCACCGGTGCGTATGCGAATGTCTTGTTAAAAACCTCTTTTCCCTAAAACTACGCTGACATACATCACACTTGAATGGTTTTTCACCAGTGTGTATACGATTATGAGTTGATAAAGCAATCTTTTCACTAAAACTACGTTGACATATATCACAGTTATATTCCCCAGTGTGCATACGAATATTATGTTTTGTTAAAGCATATTTTAAACTAAAACTACGCTGACATACATCACACTTGTAAGGTCTTTCGCTAGAGTGTACAAGAATATGCGTTGCTAAATTACTCTTTACACTAAAACTACACTGACAAACATCACACTTATAAGGTTTTTCACCAGTGTGTGTTCGAATATGACATAATAAAGTACTCTTTGCACTAAAACTACGCTGACATACATCACACTTGTAAGGTTTTTCACCAGTGTGTATACGAATATGAGTTAATAAAGTACTCTTTACACTAAAACTACACTGACATACATCACACTTGTATGGTTTTTCACCAGTGTGTATGCGCTTATGTATTATTAAATTACTTTTTTTATTAAAATTATCCTGACATACATCACACTTATAAGGTTTTTCACCAGTGTGTTTAAGAATATGAGTTGATAAAGAACTCTTTACACTAAAACTACGCTGACATACATCACACTTGTATGGTTTTTCACCAGTGTGTATACGAATATGAGTTAATAAAGTACTCTTTACACTAAAACTACGCTGACATACATCACACTTGTAAGTTTTTTCACCAATTTGAGTGCGAGTACGTTGTGTAATTTTTTTTACTAGATTAAAACTACGCTGATCACTTTTGTAAGGCTCTTTGAAATAAGTGTCAGGTTTGCACGAACGTTTTTGAGTTGTCCGGATAACTTTCGAGTCTTTTTCCGTTTGCTCGGCTGTTATTGTATCTTCTAGTTTTGTTCTTCGTGTGTCTAGTTTTGGTTTCTTCGCAACGGTCGCCCCTGTGATTACAAATCTGGTAAGTACAATGTTGGAAGAAGATTGACATGCACACGATGAATCAGAAATTCCTCTTTGGAAAGAATTTCTGGTGACGTAGCAATATCTCACTCTTAGAATATTGTTGACGTGGCATTTCTTTTGCTTACCTAAAGATTAACTAACTAATACTTACTTTTCGTCTCCCCGGCTCTTCGTTTCTTCTTAGATACTTCTTGTTCTTCTTTCACTTCAGTTTTAAACTCCATTAAAGGCACATCATCTTCTAAATCTGACTCATATTGGTGTGGTGGTGTATCTGCTACACCTAGACAGCTATTGTCTAACTTGTCCGGTTCTAGCTCTGTAAGTAAACAACAACAGTCAACAGTATTACTCTTGTACTATCAACTAGCGAGCCGCCCCTGCTTCGCACGGTCTTTACAACTTGACAAAACATCGTGATTTCTTTATTATAAAAGTAATTTTAATATAAACTAGCTGACCCGACAGACGTCGACCTGTCTTAGCTAAGAATATTCTAATGTAAACGCGCGAAGTTTCCGAAGGCGCAAACTGAGAACATTTTGAAGTGTGTAAGTTAACTTAATATATATTTTAAGGATTGAACTACGATTTTTTGCTAAAAAGTAAAATACCGGAATAAATTTAAAGTGATAAAAACTTTTTTACAAATAAAACAACCTACTTCCAAAAAAAAAACACTACAAAGTGAAAAATAACTTTAATTTCGAAAGTCGGTGTCTTTGGATCTGTATTTTAGTTTTTTGCCACCGACTTCCTAAATTATAATTATTTTTCAGTTTTTAGTGTTTTTTTTTGGAAGTCGGTTGTTTTGTTTTTGTAAAAAAGTTTTTATTTTTCACTTTTTAGTGGGTCAGTTTGGTTACAATAGCGCAATGTCAACTGCTCATCACTTTTTTTTACAAAATATTGCTTTTCCCGATGCAGGGACGTTAAGGAGAAGAGGTTGTCCTAGTAAGAACCAGGAGAACTGGAGCTCCATGGCGAATTATCGTCACCATTATGCATTTTTACGAGCATAAATTGCTTAGCAACCATAATAAAGTAATTGAATCGCAACCCATGAAATGCTAGGTATGACTGAGTTCCGATGGCCATCTGTGGTCTTCATCGTCAGTTCCACTTCACCCAATGGTGTTTTCCGAGAGCAAATGCACAAAGTTGCTATAAAAAATACCCTAATCGCTACAGGTGTGCCTATAAAATTTAAGGGTTTCCCTCGATTTCCAAGGGATCCCCTCATCAGATTCTGACTTAGTGACAATGGGACCACCTCGAGAGTATACCCTTTCAAACAAAAAAAAATATTTTGCAAATCCGTTTATATATGACGAAATTATTCCCGTTTGGGTATAACTTCGTCACATACATAAAAAAAATATATATGTATATAACCATCCGAATTGATAACCTCCTCCTTTTTTCAGAAGTCGATTAAAAAGGTCAAAATAATTTTCTGAACGCACGCATAAATATTTGACAGCCAATATGTAGGTATGTCAATCCTTTTGCATTCCTGACATTATTGTACATTTTTAGGGTTCCGTACCAAAATGGTAAAAAAGGAACCCTTATGGTGTCACTCAGTCTGTCTGTCTGTCTGTCACAGCTGGATATCTCAAGAACTACTAATGCTATCAACTTGAAATTTGGAACAGTTTTAGAACAACATCTTCATAACTATCATCACAGTCATGAAGCTGATTATTTTTGCATTAGAGTACGACTCATGAAGATTTAGTTCCAAAAAAAATCTCGGAAAAGTATTTTACTTTTTTTTAAAGATTTTTTTTAAGTTATAAAAAAAACCATAATTCGAAAACTACGAGAAATCGCGGAACATACATGGGGTGAGTCGGATACGAGGAACCTAATTTATTTATTTGGACGTCAATCTTCCGGCCACCCTTAGGTGTAATAAACTAATAATATTATTACATAAAATAACACAGACAGATGCGAAAAGCGACTTTAATTTATAGTAAAATGGGTTTATTTATAGTAAAAATGGGTTTCGCAGGTTAACAAATTAGGCCGACGATAATCTTATCGTCGGCCTAATTTGTTAACCTGCGAAACCCATTTTTACATAGTTTATAGGACGAATAAACAACCGACTAATAACAATCGAAATTCTGAAACTCCCGTTGGTTCTAATAAGTTTCCTCGTTATTTTAAACTCATTACTAATAGCATATTGTACACACATAATATCAGGAAAATTAGGAAAACAAATATATAGCCAGCTTTACATGGCAGGTTAACGAAATACGACGCTACATCTTTAACTTTTATTTTTGTTCTTATAAACATACCATCACTTTGATGTTCCTCCTTTGGCTCAATAATAACATCTAGTGCCTCACAAAAAGCTGGTAATTCTTCTTTGGTAGCAATGCTTTCTGTCTGACATTCATCAACTGTAAAAAAAATTAAAATGTAAAATTCATTAAACTTCATTAAACTAAAAAATAAATAACCCATTTGGTGGTTAATTTATTTTTTAGTTTAAGTTTTAAATCTTAGCTTTTTTGCAGGGATTTTTGGTTAGTTAACAACCTAATTAACCAAAAAAATATTTTTTAATCAGATGGCTAATTTTAAGATTTTTTCACCTCACTGTCTTTGAAGGCCGATTTTAGCCAAAGTAGCCCGTTTAAGTAGCACTTTTTTGAGTATGAATGAGTATGAAAGCTGAGAATCTGACGCATTTTTAAGGCCTATTTAGGAACCATTTAGTCACCTCATTCGATTTTAATTTACAGTTGAAAATTGAAGTCATAATTCACCGAACCCAATTTTTTTACTTTACACCAACATTTTCATAACTATCATCACAGTCATGAAGCTGACAATTTTTTGCATAAAAGTACGACTCATGAAGATTTAGTTCCAAAAAATAATCTCGGAAAAGTATTTTACTTTTTTTTAAGATTTTTTTTAAATTGGTCAGGTGGAGCAATCTCAAAAATTCTGAAAAAAAAACATAACTCGAAAACTATGAGAAATCGCGGAACATACATGGGGGTGAGTCGGATACGAGAAACCTATTTTTTTTTATTTGGACGTCAATCTTCCGGCCGGCCTGTATAATAAAGATGTAATAATATTATTACATAAAATAACACAGACAGATGCGAAAAGCGACTTTAATTTATAGTAAAATAGATTATCGTCGGCCTAATTTGTTAACCTGCGAAGTCCATTTTCCCATAGTTTACAGGACGAATAAAAAAACAACTAATATACAGGGTGTCAGGGACAGCCCTCCACAAATTAACAGGGTGCATTCAGCTCCTTATTGTGAATCATATTCCACCGGAAATTTTCTCAGGAAAAGTTTCATTTTTTTTTAACGTTTTTTCGGCTAATATTCCTTTATTTCAATGTAAAATTACATTCTCTGTTTGCAGCGCTCCATTTATGTAAATAAAACAGCTAAAATCCAAAAAACAGCAATGTATGTCGAAGTACTCTAACGAACTACGCGCGAAATCAGCTGTTCACTTTCTGCCTAGCTTCAGAGTTCATCAAACTCACCGCATACTACTTGCATACAATACAATAGAGACACGCGAGACGCTCCGATTTACCGAGTCGCAACAGTATTGCCAACTTATTGAACCTCAATTTGTGAACGAAAATGTTAGAAACTTGGTTCACATAAGAACTCCTCTAATGTTAAATGCAAATCTTTTCGTGCACTTAATTTCTAAAGGAAAAACGCACTTAATGTGCCCTTGTGTATTCGTGGTACGTACCTACCGAATTACTTAATTAATTCTACTTTTGAAGCGATCACTGGATCCAGTTTCCAAGCCAAC
Source organism: Cosmia trapezina (assembly GCA_905163495.3). Classification (NCBI taxonomy): domain Eukaryota; kingdom Metazoa; phylum Arthropoda; class Insecta; order Lepidoptera; family Noctuidae; genus Cosmia; species Cosmia trapezina. The sequence continues at coordinate 1,726,015 of LR991046.1, read as the reverse complement.
CAAGAGTCTTTTACATGGCTTTACGACAGCTACCGATTGATAGTTGAGTCGGGAATCGAACGTAAGCCCTCTGCAATGGAAGCCCAGTCTTCTATCACACTGGGCTTTCACTACTCTTAATTTGCTTAACTTAAAATTTTAATTAAATTGACAAATTAATCGTTTCATTTCTCCACAAAAAATAACAGCCAACTTTTAATCCATTTAGTCAAGCTTAAAATAGTGGTATTTTTTTGTACAACATTTTTGCAAACATGCAAATTTTTTCGACTTAGTTGACAACACCGTGTTTTTGTGTGTGATTTTTCGTTCGTGTACATACAGTAGTACTTCAGTTGTTTTGTGACTGTCGCACGCGAATCATGTCAATGTGTCGCTCGCGTTGTGAAGTTTACGTACCCATTTGGATTGTTTTTTTGTTGTGTTGTCTGTGAGAAATGGCTACATTTAGTGCTCGTGAGTATGGCGAAATGATAATGTGCTACGATTAAGCTCGGGGAAATGCTAGAGAAGCGTTCAGAAATTACATTGATAGGTATCCTGACCGTCGGCATCCATACGACTCCCGGATAATTACCAATGCCTATCAACGAGTGCTAGATAACCAGACCATAGTTCCTAATGAGGAAGGCGCTGGAAGACCACTTCGCGGTGCAACTGAAGAAAGAGTTTTAGATCTGGTCCCTCAAAATCCACGCCAAGGCACACGCACTGCAGCTCGATTAGACCCTGTGCCGTGCCAATGTGTGTGAACGTCTCGGTGGAGGTCACAGGTGATTCTAAGGTAGGATTATTTTTTGAGCACGACGCACTATCAATTACAGCCTGATTGATACCTATTGACTGATTGATTTCTATTAATTTTCTATGTAATAATAATTGTACTTATCTAAGGTACACATAACCCTCCTTTTTTAACTTGCCGCAGTCGGGTAAAAACGGGAAATCTATTTTGACGTTAGTTTTAGCTATTGTTTCGCACAAAATTAACTGTATTCTTTATTATTTTGCTATCTTTACTCGTTTTACCAAAGTGGAATTCCCGCTGTGTAAAAGCGAATGGCTAATGAGGTGCCTGAATGCATGTTTGCCAGTAGTATTTTTTATTTTTATTACCTAACTGTTTGTTTCATTGCGGAAACTAACGTTATTTTTCATTGAACTCTACCCGTACTTGACAAACTGACCAATAAGTAGGTGGCCATACACCACTTAAAACATTCAAACAACTTTCAGTTATAAAAATAATTAAATGGAGCCTAAATTATTGTCGCCTTTACTGTACCTGCGCGTAAGTACCTACTCAACTAAGTTGCGATCCGCCACTACGCTCTTGCCCGTCACGTGGCGCGAGAATTGACCCCGCGGCGGGTAGGTGCTGCGCTGCCGTTCGCTACGTGCGTTTTGCCACGGTAGCGATACATTGCGTGTGATTTAATAAAACAAATCAGGTTTATTGGATTCCCATAACATTCCTGAAATAATTTAATGTACCGGTCATCTTAGTATGATGTACTGCATTCACCCTATCAGTCTGCGGAGGGCTGTCCCTTACACCCTGTATATACCGGATGACTTTTTTTACCGTCTCGAAAAAAATTGGGTATATTAGGTGAACGGAGTAGAAGCCTATGGCATACCTAACTTTTTTCTTTTTTTTTTTTAAATAAAAAATTCTAATCATATGCAGGCTGCATATCATTTGAATTTCGATATTTTGAAACGATTTATTATTTTTTTTCAAAATTTGTGTTTTTATGGTACAAAAATCAAAAGTTTACATCAATTTGTAGTATTTAGTGGTACTTTGATAATTTTTTCTGTTTAAAAAAAAAAAACTAGGTATGCCATAGGCTTCTACTCTGTTCACCTAATACGCCCAATTTTTTTCGAGACGGTAAAAAAAGTCATCCGGTATTTATGGCTTTAGCAATGGAAATTCTGAAACTCCCGTTGGTTCTAATAAGTTTCCTGGTTATTTTAAACGTATTACTAATAGCACATTGTACAGTCGAGTTCATTACACACACGTTCGTTGATACGGTTGGCGCAGTGGTTGAGCGATTGACTGCTACGCAGCATGTCGCGGGTTCGATTCCCGCACGGAACAAATATTTGTTACAAGTATTTGTTCCGGGTCTGGGTGTTTTTCTATCTAACCTCCCGGAGGGTACCTGGGTTACCAAAGTACTTTGCCCTGTATGCGGTGACCACCGGGCAGTTTATAAGCACATGAGCTACTGTCTCGTCGACCTCCATGCAGGCCCTGCACAGCGGACTGTCTGTGACTCCTATGACAAAGAGGTGTTTATTAAATGACCCATGGCCAGTTATAGCAGCTGTAACTATACGCAGCTGTTGTTTAGTTAGTCGGAGAACCTGTTTCGTGAGGCGGCCATCAATTGTACGGAGTGCTTCCTTAGCCTGCCTACACTCACCATGGTCTGACCAAAGCTTGAGATGCTGGTCCCTGGTACTCTGTCACATATTAATGAATCTAAATCTTGACCACAATTTAATGATGCTTAATAGTACAGTTGTCGCAATATTATGAACTTTTATGAAGTTCATATATTTTTGAAGCCTGAAAGGGCCAGTATATTTATTTTTTATTTTTTTTATTCTTTATTTAATTAGGGACTTATGACGTTCATATATTTTTGAAGCCTGAAAGGTCCAATATATTAATGAACTCGACTGTACACAGATAATATCAGGAAAATTAGGAAAACAAATATACATATAGCCAGCTTTACTTGGCAGGTTAACGAAATAGGCCGACGCTACATCTTTAACTGTTATTTTTGTTCATAAAAACATACCATCACTTTGATATTCCTCCTTTGGCTCAATAATAACATCTAGTGCCTCACAAACAGCTGGTAATTCTTCTTCGATAGCAATGCTTTCTGTTTGACATTCATCAACTATACTTAAGTGCACTATTGGAGATATAATAAACCCACTGCTAAACTCTAAGTGGTTTTGGTTTATCAAAGAATTGGACTGTAAAAAGATTTAGATTAGATAGTTTAGATTTAGATAGTATTAGGAAAATGTGCTGGTAAACAAAAAATAAATAAATAAATAAAAAATTTGAAAATTTTGTTGTAGGTGTAAATATGCTGCTTCAAGAGCCGACAAGCTATTTGATACGCACGCATCAGCTAATTAGCTGCTAGTGTGTCTCACCAAATAATAATAACATTATACTGAAATTAGAAATTATGAGAATAAATGGCTGTTGAAGAATACCTCACCTCATAATCCTCGTTCATCATCTGAGCGAACAGCTCTTCAGCTTCCAGACATTGTCTCAGTAATCGGTAGCAATGCTTTAGTTTAGCGCAGCAGAAGAAACAAGCGAGAATCGGTCTACTGTCTTCAGTTACAAACTGCAACAAAACTTGTCTTACACTATTTTGTTTTTATGGAGAAAATACTTCTATTCTATACAGTTATGCTGTCCAAGCCAACAGCTGGTGGCATGAGCGTTGTCGTCTCCAGTCTTGCTAAAGGCAGATTGGCTATTTTAATACTGCTTATTTATCCTAATGCTTATTTTCCACATGCTGTTTTACGGAAGCACTGGAGCCTTAAATCTTCGAGTAGGAAAGGCATTTAAAACCTAATAGGTAATTTGGTATTGTCTTGTTTGCCATAAAGTAATTTGTACTATTATTGTTTTCCATAATCGTCCCCGGTCATAATATTTGTTTTACTATTTTCATTTATACTAATAACGCTTGTCATATCAATATCAGCGTATTAGTCATAACTTTTATTTGCCATAAAATTATTTTTTATAATAACATGTCTTATAATATAATCATTAGTTTCTATAAGTTACACATTACATAATGGGTACTTGACATAAGCAACATCTAATCAAATGTCCAAAGTATTGATATTTTGCCCTCCATTTTTGGTGAATCATTTGGGTTAGGTTAGAACAGTGACCATTACCTCTATTGCTGGTGAATCATATGGGTTAGGTTAGGTTAGAACAGTGAGCTAATACCTCTATTGCTGGTGAATAATTTGGGTTAGGTTAGCTTAGAACAGTGACCATTAACGCACTAGGGGAGAAAAAAAGTTTATCGTATACATCATCACATATTAATCAATATAATTCAAGTAATGTAACAATAATAGTTTCATGAAAAACATTCATTCGGTATTCAGTATTGTTGTGCTGGTATGGGCAAATGAATATTATGGTGAGTAAATATTATGGAAAACAACATTATTGAAAGTGGTAATTATAGCAAATAGATTTATGGATTGATATTATTATGACGGTTGAACGATTATGACCAATGAAATTAGTGATAATGATTTTATGTCATTTCACGATTATAGCAACAGGAGCATTATGACTAATGAAATTATTGCAAATACAAGTATGGCATATGAAATTATTGCATTCTAAATTATGGCAAACATTAGTAAACCAGGTAATTTACTTAATTCTTATTAAAAATATCAACTTACTGGAATATCAGTCAGCTTCTCATAAAGTTTATGTAAGTTCCTGTTGGCCACTACATACATGCGGACATTCTCCGCTAAACATATCCTACACTTAAGCAGTTTTTCCATTTTTTAACTTTGATATTAGATGTATTTAGATCAACTTTCGTCGACCCGATATTATATTTTTCTTATGCGTCGATCTAGTTCTTACAGAACACAGACCAAATTAAACCAAATCAATATTTATTGTCCGAATCCAAAAACTCCAAAACGAAAAAAGCGGCTTGACAGTGACACTTGACAGATTGACATTGACAATTTGATCGATAAGGATAGAAACAGGTTTTTTTGGGAATTTAATGTCAGGCCACTAGGCTTTTCAGGAGTTTGTGGTTAAGTATTACAGAATGCTATTTTTAACTTCGCATAAGGAGGCTGCACTAAAGTAGTCTGCGAAATTCAAATTTTCTTACGTTTTTTGCAATTTGCAGGTCAGTGTCAGGTTGTATGTTGATTAAAATACAATTCGCGGCCGTAACTAATATGTCTTTACAGAATTATAATTATAAGAATCAGCAATACAACTGCATAAGTTAGAATTGACTTCAAATCTAGCGATTTCAAGAAATCATGAGGTTTGAGGTCAATTCTAACTTATGGAGTATTACAAAAGAACGAAGTACGGCTGCGCTGTCGATCACGTCGGGGTCACCAATTTAGGAATGAAACTGCGTCCAGTTGTATTATATCTGTATTTGAGCCATAGTACAGTATCCAAATGATGACAGTGGCAGTGGAAACAATATCTATATACACAAACACAGTTGGATAATCACATGGATATAATTATTATAGTATTTTACATTCAGATTCAAAATCCGTTTAGGTTTTCACTTGTTTTCTCTCATGAAACATAGACAAACCCTCTAGACCAACTAGTGTTGTCCGTGAACGAATAGTTTGGTTCACCATAGCTTAAAAGCCTTAGTAGCCAGGTCATTACATACCAACAAACAAAAAAAATCTTGTCTTTATCTGTCAATGTCAAGCTGTCAACGTCAAGGTCGTCAAGTAGACACACTGACGTATAAATCCTATTTATACGTCAGTGAGTAGACAAGACGTATAGTAGCTTTCCTTTCGGTCAGTCAGTGTCAGTCTTTCAGTGTCTGTATGCGTAGCATCTCTACTTAATCTGTGGTGTCTGTGTCTCTGTGACGACCGTAGTGCGCGACGGTCACAGTCACAGCTTAAGGCGAAAGCGCCAAGGTAGCCCGCGAAATTCAAAATTTCTTACGTTTTTTGCAATTTGTAGATCAGTGTGAGCTTGTATGTTGATTGTAATATAATTCGCGGCAGTAGCTAATATCGCTTTACAGAATTATAATCATTAGAATCAGCAATACAACTCTACAAGTTAGCATTTACCTCAAACCTCATGATTTCATGAAATCGCTAGATTTGAGATAAATACTAACTTATGGAGTTGTATTGCTGATTCTAATGATTATAATTCTGTAAAGCCATATTAGCTACGGCCGCGAATCATATTTTAATCAAGATACAAGCTCACACTGACCTACAAATTGCAAAAAACGTAAGAAATTTTGAATTTCGCGGGCTAACCTGACGCATCAACCTTAATAGCCACAGAGTCAGACCAATTAGCTAGTCAATTAGTTAATTAGCTTTGCGTTTGCTACATGCTCAATTGATGGCTCTGATGGCTCATTGACTCTCAAACTCTCAGTAGATTTCATTATTTTAATCATAGCTTTTGTGCTTTTGTGGGTGTTGTACCAGTAATAAAGGGTACTCTGTGTGTTATACGTAGTTTGTTGTGAAGTAGATGGTGATATGGGACTTGTTAACTAATTCCTATGAATTCTCCGAGAGATAAAGTCATTTTTCAATCATCAATCTTCTAGCAAAAGAAGTCGTATTCATAATATAAACAGTTAAAGTTGAACAAAATAACCTAAGAGCTATAAGATGGAAAAATTGCCAATGTGTAGGATATGTTTAGCAGAAAATGTCCGCATGCATATAGTGATCAACAGGAACTTGCACGAACTATATGAAAAGCTGACTGATATTCCAGTAAGTTGATATTTTTACTAAGAATTGTGTAAATGTTTTAAAGGCCTCTCCTACGCGAAGATTCGTACTACCTACCTGGGTACAGTACAATCTCGGTAATCCGGAACTTCCAACGCGGCACAGTATTAGTTCGCATTATTTGTATTGCTAGGTCAGTTTCCTTGTGGGTGATAATGCGAGTGTGCACCTAAACTGTAAACACGACATTGATTTAGATTGATTTTCGCTGATAATACAGTTTCATACGCTGAATATGTCATTATTATGGCTTCTGCTAGTACAAGTAATGAGAGAAATTAGAGAAAACATAAGACTTTGACCTTGGGTGAGGAGATGGAAATTTTATAGAGGTTAGAAAACATTTGTAAACTCGCGAAGGAATGCGACGTTGGGCGTGCTCCTGTGCACCACATCAATAAGAAGACATAAGAAGTATACTCATGTGTCCCAATATTTTGCATTATTTTCCCATATTCCACGAATCCGCCAACCTTGGGTCTGAACTAGTGCCTGATTAGCGAGATTGTACTGTACTTACATGAACATTTGGTCAGAGGGTCGTCTCAGGGACACACTGACATTGGTGAAGGAAAACAGTGTGGACCAACCTGGACTGAAATATGCTCATTCCTTCTCTGTAAGATGCGCGCAGAAAGCATTAAGGATATTATATGTATAGTATTTTCTTCATCAAACAAAATAGTGCAAGACAAATTTTGTTTCAGTTTGTAACTGAAGACAGTAGACCGATTCTCGCTTGTTTCTTCTGCTGCGCTAAACTAAAGCAATGCTACCAATTTCTGAGAAAATGTCTGGAAGCCGAAGAGCTGTTCGCTCAGATGATGATGATGAATGAGGATTTTAAGGTGAGGTATTCTTCAACAGCCATTTATTCTCATAATTTCAGTATAATGTGGAAGTTATTGCTCTGAAGCTCACACAAGCTCAGCTATTGTGTCTGGATGTCACTCAAACCATACCATTGAGTGTTGTATGTTGATATGTACGCTTTTGTCAAATGTAGGTGTTTGCAATTATTACATGTTAAATACTCCACATAACACTGCTACAACTTCTAAATGAAACTTGTATGTGGCAGTTTGATAACGGTCCTCTCTCATGTCGGCACAAGCTATGCAACAATAGCTTGTGCAGTGGTCAGTCAGGTTGGCAGCATGGCTGACTCTCCAGGGTTCATTGGACCTACTTAAGTATCCTCACTTGTGGGGGCTCTTTTGATTGACTTTAGTAAAAGAAGAAAGGTTTATGATCACCAGAATGTTTTACTAATACTATAATCATCTTTTTACAGACAATTTCTTTAATAAACGAAAACCACGTTAAGTTTTGCAGCGGGTTTATTAAATCTCCAATAGAGAACATAAATATAGTTGATGAATGTCAAACAGAAAGCATTGCTATCAAAGAAGATTTACCAGCTGTTTGTGAGGGACTAGATGATATTATTGAGCCAAAGGAGGAACATCAAAGTGATGGTATGTTATTAGGAATAAAAATAACAATTAAAGATATAATCTCTTTGTTTTATATTGATCATAAATGATTTGAACAGTTTGAACTACATACTTCAAAGTTTTGCTACAGCATTAAATTGAATGAAACTAAATTTCATTCAATTGAACGGTAACAACATTATATTTGAAATACAGCAACTATACATACATTATTATACATACTGCCCACTTAAGTAGGTCCAACTTTGAGAAAGAGGTCAATTGTTGAATCCGACTCAGCTGGGCAGCGTTCGGGAAACTTCGCAATATCTTTTTGTCTCACATACCGCAGTGACCCAAGACGAAAGTCTTTGACCAGTGCATGTTGCCAGTGATGACCTAATCCTGAAACGTGGTCGCTCACAATGGGCACTATTAGAAGGCTAAAAGTCATCCAAAGAGCAATGGGGAGGGCTATGCTTGGAGTTTCCCTACATGATTGAATCAGAAATGAAGAGATCCGCAGGAGAACCAAGGTAACCAACATAGCCCGAGGAATTGCCAAACTTAAGTGGCAGTGGTCAGGGCACATTGCTTGCGGAATAGATGGCCGATAAGCACAGAACCGGTCGAAGTGGCGTTGCTTGGGGGAGGCCTATGTCCAGCAGTGCACGTCTTTCGGCTGAAATGATGAAGCAGGGGTTAATAATAATTTAGTTGATAAAAAAAGCAATTAAAAAAAAAATGGGCTTGAATTTTTTTTTTTTTAGATTTCCCATATTGCAATCTATCTAGACGATATTCAGCAATAGTTTCGTAACGGGGTTGTTTTTAGCTTTTCAGTTTTAGTTTTAATGACTTTTTTTATTTCCAACTTTTTAGTTTACAAATGTGAAAGATTTCGCAAGCGATTTAGTTCTTGCAAGGAGTTTTGGCCGTAAGGAGTGCTCTGCTCAAAGCATTTTTTTTAAAATCAAAATACGATTTGTCACTTCGAATTACTTTTGAACATTTAAGTTGTATATATTTTTGTTTTTTGTATTTTTGTAAAAAAATTTCGTACTCACAATATGTCACCCCAAATCCGCCATTTTACTTTATTTTTGGTGTTAATGTAGCCAGTGGTGCCGATTCTGTTGTCCACCGAACTAAACTATCACTAAAATTCCTTACTTTTTTCTATAAGAATCTTAGAGCTATTCTGCAAAAAAAAACCTCTAAATTTAGAAAAAATTTTGACACAACTAAAATTGAGTTTGACAATCGTGACTCCGCGTGGTATAGTGGTCGTAGTATATTTGACCCGGTGGCTTTAATTGGAACTAACGAAATCACTATGAAAAGTGAGAAGGCTGGTCATATTTTGTTTACAGACTATCCGACATCGCCGCCGTTACCGTGTCAGATATTTTTTAGAGCTGGAGGGGGGCAGGGAGGGGCAGCTTCAACGTGTTTTTGTGGATTTTTTTTTGGTACCTACGTGTTGAGGGTTATGGGTTTAAGGGTTTTATAAAGGGGGGCCAAATTTACATTATTTTTGCGATAGGACACACCGTTTTCGAGATATATGGAAAAGAAAAAAAAAATACAGTACTGTTTTTGCACTGGAAGTCAAGGTGTTTGTGTGAATTTTAGCTCATGAAAACTAATCTTATTCCACACATTTTTAATCGCGATTAAAAATAGTCTAATTTAGTTTGACAATCAAAATTTTAGGTGAAAAAACGTCAAATTCAGAATAGCATAATTGCCATTTTCACTAAATTATAATCTCAGTACAATCTTAGTGCTGTCAAACTAAAATTTAGTTAAGTTGTGTCACTTTAATCAATTTCAGAATGGGAAATCGTCGTTTGACAGGAATAAACTAAATTTTAGTGATTTTTAGTCTAGTTTAGATGCATTTGTGACAAGAGAATCGGCACCAGTGACACTCGCGCCACCAAGACAGACAATCTAAAGACGTATAATTTATCCAAATCCGTTCATTCGTTTAGGAGTTACGAGGGCACAAGGAAACGGACATACATATATAAATACAGGTCAAATACATAACCCTCCTTTTGGGCTTCGCCGCAGTCGGGTAATAAAAGAGAAAAACTCTTGACTGTTGTTGATTACTTACAGAGCTGGAACCGGACAAGTTAGACAATATCTGTCTAAATTTAGCAGATATACCACTACGGGAATATGAGTCAGATTCAGAAGATGATGTACCTTTAATGGAGTTTAAAACTGAATTGGAAGAAGAACAAGAAGTATCCAAGAAGGGAAGAGCCAGGGAGACGATAAGTAAGTATTAGTTATTTATTAATCTATATTCTATAGGTACGTAACTAAGCAAACAGGCCAGTGGCTCCCCTGATAGGAAATGGTCCGCGTTACCTAAACCGTCTTATTACAAAAAACTAAATAAACCTTATCTGCAGAACCATGGTCTAACTTTGTCCGTATTACAAAACTTTAAAAAACCGTGGTCTTCTTAGTACCGTCATTTGAACCATTGTCTTAATATCAACCACAGATTAATGCAAACATTATTCGTTCACCATGATATCATTCTATTGCAACGTTCCGTATGCTGAGAAAAGAAAACTGTCTGTTATTACGCTTAGGATTATTATGATGTTGAGATGCACGGCGCGCGGAAAAACCCCAAACTAATCTGGTTTGGCCGTGGTCGGTGGCCGCGTCGTAAACAAACGAGATGTACTGCTTTGTTTCTTAGAAGGATCGTCGAGTGTTTATAATCATTGGAGAGCTGTTTAACTTAACTCTATTAATAGGTCTATTGTAATTGAATGGAAGTAGTTTAAATATATGCAATTAAATGATAAATATGAACTTATAGAATATTATACTACGATTTCAAATAAATGGTTGTAGTTAAAAAAAGTAAGCGATGACCTATATGTTTTTTGGTTTAAAATGCATGGTGTGAATATTCTTAACATAAAAAAAAAATACAAAACCACATTGCATAGTACAATATTTAGTATTTACAACCATCCAAAGTTGGTGAGACAACATTGTTGACGCGCGCGCCCTTTGGAGCCCAGACTAACTATTTTTTCCTAATTTTATCGTATACGTAGAAGTTTTGAAGTATATCTTTTATAATTTATTATTCATATATCTTTGCATATTTTGGTCAATCCTGATATTTACTATTCCTCTACACTCAAGCAAAACTCAGTTGATAATAACAACATAATTTTTATACCTACTACTAACCTTAACCACTACCATTTTTAAATTTTTATTGGAACCAAATAAAAATTAATATTTACAAGTATAATACAAAAAGGAAGGGAAATAATTATAGGGCATCAAAAAATTCATCCGCATCGCTGTCGAAAGGAAAGGTGCCCAAAAGGCTGCCAGCATTGCCACGTTGTATGGCAATGCTAATTCTTTGGCCAAAAAATAGGCCAGCCCTTTGGTCACGTGTAGAGTCGACCAACCGCTTGGCGATGTCCCGAAAAACTAAAAGGGCACTCGGACCCCATGGCCCTAGTGTTTCAACCCCAAACGGCTCGAACATATAAGTCCCAATAAGATTGGAGTATTTGCGCCGTTTGAGGTTTTCCGCACCTGCAGCAGCCGCCCCAGCACAGCCTACCGTGCTAGGAAGATGGGATGGCGCAAGGGTGTCGACACACGTTGCATCCCACACCAAAGGCCTACCTACCTTCCAAGGCATTATAGTCATTCCGTCTGGTCTCTTCCCATCGTCGCGTGCCAAGCCAATGGGTTCTAAAACAGCTGGCACCCCGGCGGTGACAAGAGCACGACGGATGATGTCATTGATGCTGGCGTGCCGTGCTATCCGGCCTGCGCTCTTACTGCAGGATAGGCCATGGTGTCCGAGGCAGTCGACAGCTACGCCGCATTGGCAGCGATGCGGAGCCACGCAAGGAGCGCCCAGACGCAGACAGGTAGCGAGCCGGAAGGTGGTGTCACCCAGCATAGTTCCTATGTTGGGTGACGGTAGTGCCTGAAGCCAGAGGCCCGACTCCCACTCACCCACAGCCAACAGGCGGCCACGCTCTGCAGTATTGGTGGACGTATTTATAAGATTATTCCGTACCAACCTGCAGAGCGGCTCATCCCACTGGCTCTGGGAAGATGGGTTCACGGGCCGATCTGTATCCGGGCAAGTCACATTCCAGGCGTTCACCGCGTCGGTCAAGCACGGCACTTCAGAGTCAACCAGGCAGGGGGCTAAAATTTTCCCGGTCAACTTTTCAGTGCTGTGGACAGAGGACAGGAACGCCGGTAAGCTAATACTGGTAATTTTGCGGACGCCGAGGCCACCAAAACGGATGGGTAGTGTGGCTTGAAGCCACGCTCGGTCGTCCAAGGCCACATTTAAAATGGATGTTAGTATGCTGCGAATAATTTGGTCAATTTTGTCCAAGAGGTGTGGCTGCTTCCATAAAGGGGAAGAACGTAGGGAGTATATAAAATTTGGGCCAAAACAAGAGTATTTTATCAGGGTGAATGCCGAATGTAAATTAATTTTGGAGAGTCTGTCCGAAATGTCGTTGAATTTTTTGATTTTTTCGTCAATGAAAGGAGAAAAGCTGTCTTCAAAAATTGGGGAACCTAGGAGGTGCAGTGAACTCTTTTCTAAAATTTTGATTTGTGGGGCTATTGCATTAAATTTAAGATAAAAAAATTAAGATATACATAAGTATATCTTAATTTTTTTACCAATTAACACACTATTCATATAAATAATAACATTTAACTGATTAAAACAAGAATCTAACAAGATTCTTATTAGAATGAGTCATCACACGAAACAATAACAAACCATTACAAAACTATCGCAAGTAGAACAAAGTTCATTTATCTTTAGAACTATCGAAGTCTATTATTACCTTCTTTAGTCATTTTAATATTATATTGTGATGGACCAACAAAAGAAAAAAACTGGTCAAGAGCGAGTCGGACTCGCGCACCGAGGGTTCCGTGCCGATTTCTGAATAAGTGTGCTATTTAGAGACATCGTTTTATTTTTCCTGTAATCTTTGGTCGATTCTGTAAAAAAAAATTACCGTGAAAACTTGCGTGGAGTGAGCTGTCAGTGTCATCTCACGGATGCTAGGGATTGACCAAATTACATTTACAATCATAATCGAGTTTTTAATTACATTTTTTATGCTAATTTTATAACATAATCATTTTATATTAGTATAAGACTAGTCTTGCAAAAAAAAAAAAAAACAAAATTCAGTGGCTTTCGCGCGCTTTTACGCAGTCTAGCGGTTAATGTCCAGGGGGCCTAAAACGGCCACATTAAGCAATTCCTATAAAAGCGATTCATTTCCTGAATTCCCAGCAATCTATATATATAAAATTCAAAGTCCTGACTGACTGATTGACTGTTGATATATCAACGCACAGCCCAAACCGCTGAACCTAGAGACTTGAAATTTTGCACATAGATACCTTATAGAGTGTAGGCATCCACTAACGAAAGATTTTTGGAAATTCTATCCCTAAACGGGTAAAATAAGGGATGGAAGTTTGTATGAAAAATCTTATTCCTTGAGTTAATAGACGTGAAACTTGGCATGAATATTTATCTACATAAATTATAAAGATTGTCATTTTTAGTTTTCCTAAACTTTTGTATGGAGTTTGTATGGAGGAATTTTAACGCGCGGTCCGAGTAACTCGAAACTCAGTATTTATATTTAAGACCAAAAATGAAGAATACCGTGTATCAGGGTTTTTCGAAAATCTACCGCTAAGGGGGTGATAACGGGTTGTCAACTGTACAGGGCAGGTTTTACTGCGGGGCTTGATTAACTCGAAAATTGGTGTAAATAATCTTTCAGTGAAGTTAGGGAAATATCCCAAGCGATTTTTTAAAATGCCATCCCTGTGGGGGTGAAAACAGGGAATATAGTTTACTTATATGAAAAATCTTTTTCACTTACTTGGCACAAATACTTGCCTAAGCAAGTAATGAAGTTTGCAGAAGGAAATGTAGAAGGGAATGGGAAGTGGAGGGGATGGTAAGGAGGGAAATGTGGTGAGAGGGAGGGGTGGTAAGAAGGGTCAGGGGAGGATGATGGAGTGAGGGGGAGAGGGATAGGAGGGCGCAGTGAGGGGGGAGGGTGTGGAGAAGGGAATAGTGGGATGGCAGGAGTTGGTGATGATAGAGGGGAGGGGAAATCGGTTGGGGGGTATGAGAGAGGGTGAGAGGGTGAAGGGGAGTTTAGCGGGAAAGAGATGTGGTGAGAGGCGTGAGAAGGATGGGGAGGGTGAGGGGGATGATATGGGAGAGTGCGAGGTGTTGGGAAGGGGAAGGGGGTGAAAGGGGAAAGAGTGCCTTCACACCTTAAAGTTGCTTTTTATATAGCACTGATTTATTGAAGAAACCCAGCCCGACAGAAATTACCGAAAAATAGAAAGCCAGAAACTCGGAACAGCACAAAAAACAGTAAACTCCAGTCGTGCGTTGGAGCTCACACATACACTTTTTTTTGTTCATTTGAACGTGCAAATCTCAGGAACTATCAGTCGGACTTTAATAATTATGTTTGCATTTGATAGCCCAATTCTTAAGGAAGGTTAAAGGCATGTTTAACATCACTCTAGGACTCTTAGGTGCCAAGCAACAAGAAAAAAGTCTGTTTAGCAAAAAGAAAAAAAGTTGACGCAATCTATACATATAAAATTCAAAGTCCTGACTGACTGATTCAGATTGATTTGTATCAGGGTTTTTCGAAAATCTACCCCTAAGGGTGATAAGGGGTTGTCAATTTTACAGGGCAGGTTTTGATGAACTCGAAAATTGGTGTAAATAATCTGTCAGTGAAGTTACGGAAATATCCCAAACTATTTTTTAAAATTCCATCCCTGTGGGTGTGAAAACAGGGAATATAGTTAACTTACATGAAAAATCTTTTTCATTTACTTGGCACAAATATTTGCCTAAGCAAGTAATAAAGTTTGCAGAGGGAAGGGTAGAGGGGGTTAGGGGGAAGGGGGGATGGTAAGGAAGGAAAGGGGAGGGTGTGGTGAGAGGAAGGGGGTTGGGGTGGTGAGGAGGGACAGGGGAGGATTATGGAGGGAGGGGGAGAGGAATAGGAGGGCGTAGTAAGGAGGGAGGATGTGGAGAAGGGAAGAGGGGTAGGGCAGGAGTTGGTGATTACAGAGGGGAGGGGAAACCAGTGAAGGGGGTATGAGAGAGGGTGAGAGGGTGAAAGGGAGGTTAGCGGGAAAGGGATGTGGCGAGAGGTGTGAGAAGGGTGGGGAGGGCGGGAGGGGGGTGGTGAGGTTGATGATTTATTTATTTATTTATTTATTTATTTTAACATAAAACGGCCAAGGCCAGTTACATTAGTTAAGACACAAACACATTATTTAAGTACAATAAGAAAAGTATACAACAACACGACAGTCATACGCTGTTCTCACAATACTCCAGACATACTGACAAGGTCTTCTTCCATTCATCCGCGAACACATCACAGTCAGGCTTAGCATCCAAGAGAGCGTTGAGCGCAGTGAGCGTGCGAGGTACAGGAGACTGGGCTCGAGCGACGGTTCGACTCCGAGGCACGGCGAACAATCTGTGCCTCCTGCACCGGCTATAGTTTATTGGAGCAAAAAGATGGAATAGTTCGTCGTGCAGTTCAGGAGCATCTATTTTTCCGTGAAGAATCTTACACATATTAATAATTTGGTCATTTTTTCTTCTGACCTCGAGAGAATTGTACCCTAAACAGCCTAAAAGAAAGTTCGAAGGATACATAAACGGATAATATCCATTCAAACGTTTGTACAAATACCTAAGATAAGCTTTTTGTACCTTTTCTAAGAGTAAAGTGTACTTCTTTTCGTGCGGGTTCCAGACACATGCACTGGACTCCAGTTTGCTGCGAACAAGTACATTAAAAATAGATTTAATAGCGCTGATGTTGCTAAAATCTTTAGCATTGCGCAGTATGAAGCCTAATCGCCTAAATGAGTCTTTTGCTACCGATACCATGTGATCATGAAACGTTAGCTTGTTGTCAAATGTGACACCCAGATCCTTAATTTCAGTTGTTCTAGCAATAGCGCTGCCATTAATTTTATAAGTAAAGGTGACATGGTTTCGTACTCGAGTAAAACTCATGATGAAACATTTAGAAGAATTAAATTCCATTTTATTCTTAACACTCCACTCCAATATTGCCTCAATATCGCTCTGCAGCGCCAGACAATCGGCTTCAGAGTGAATTTCGGAAAAGAGTTTTAAATCATCTGCATACAATAGACTTCTGGCGTGATGAATAACTGAAGGAAGGTCGTTGATCATTATCAAGAAAAGAAGGGGTCCCAGGATTGATCCTTGACTGACTCCGGAACGCGTATGGTAGGGCTGGGATTCATAGAGTCCCAGTCTGACAAACTGCTGACGATCGCGGAGGTAGTCAGCGAGGAGCCGTAAGAGACCTGGCGGGAACCCGATGGCACATAGTTTTGCCAGCAGAATATCATTATTGACCCTATCAAACGCTTTCCGGAAGTCAAAGTACAAGACATCGACCTGCCCTCCACGGTCCAATCGTTTTGATATAAAGTCTACTAATGTAAGAAGGTTTGTATTTACTGATCTTTTTGCTCTGAAGCCATGTTGTTCATTACACAGATACTTTTCAACTTGGGAATAAATATAATTGTGTAGTATGTTTTCAAAAACTTTAGCTGGTGATGACAAAAGGGCAATGGGACGGAATTCTTCTACTAATGTTTTATTCATACTCTTGGGAATAGGAGTGACCCTTGAAATCTTCCATTGTGGTGGATATATTCCGGTTTTTAAGCATAGATTAAAAATATGAAATAAAGGTAAGCAAAAGTGTTTTTTACAACTTTTCAAAATTTCTGGAGGAATGTTGTCAGGCCCTACTGAACTACTATGTTTGAGTTTACGTATTCCTGACATGACATCCTGAGGAGTGAATTTAAATATATTTACATAATTACTGCTAACATTAGTATCACAGAGGGAAACCTTATCAGCATCAAGTAGCGGAACATCAGGAAGATAAACGCTAACGAAGAAATCATCAAAGGCATCGGCCGCCTGAACACCTGAAAATTTTTCACCGTTATAGGTAACACTTGGCTCAAAACCACCTTTTGAGCGTAAACTGGAAATATGTTGCCAGAAATAACGCGGATTTGCTCTTAAATTATTTTCGATCATTTTGGTATGTGATGCATAAGCAAGTGCTACCCGTGTTTTAAGGCTAGTTCTCAAATCTGAAAAGTTTTTATGAGCTAATGTACATTTAGTGCGCTTCCAAACAGTATGCCACTTGAGCTTAAGTCTAGTGTCTTGAATTATGTATTATGATATGGGAGAGTGAGAGGGGTTGGGAAGGGGAAGGGGGGAGGGTGGTGAAGGGGAAGGGGAAGAGTGCCTTCACACTTTAATGTTGCTTTTTCTATAGCACTGATTCATTGAAGAAACCCAGCCCGACAGAAATTACCGAAAAATAGAAAGTCAGAAACTCGGAACGGCACAAAAAACAGTAAACTCCAATCATGCATCGGAGCTGACACACACACTTTTTTTGTTCATTTGAATGTGCAAATCTCTGGAACTACCAGTCGGACTTTAATAATTATGTTTGCATTTGATAGCCCAATTCTTAAGGAAGGCTAAATGCATGTTTAACATCACTCTAGGACTCTTAGGTGCCAAGCAAAAAGAAAAAAAGTCTGAAAGAACGCTAAGTGAAAATGAAGTATTAGCGCAGGCAGGCAACGCGATGCAACGGGGTGGGTCGGGGGAACAAGAAATTTCACGCGGACGAAGTCACGGGTAGAAAGAAGCTATCTCAATCTCAATATATAAAAAGAAAAGTCCTGACTGACTGACTGACTGACTGACTGACTCATCAACACCCAGCCCAAACACTTGAACCTATAATGCTGAAATTTTGCACAGAGGTTCCGTTTATAATGTTGACAAGGAATAAGGAAGGATTTTTGTTCCCGTGGGATATTTTCCGACATCCACGCGGGCGAAGCCGTGGGCAAAAGCTAGTTGATAATACAAGAGTAATACTGTTGACTGTTGTTGTTTACTTACAGAGCTAGAACCGGACAAGTTAGACAATAGCGGTCTAGATGTAGCAGATACACCACCACACCAATATGAGTCAGATTTAGAAGATGATGTACCTTTAATGGAGTTTAAAATTGAAGTGGAAGAAGAACAAGAATTATCTGAGAAGAAACAAAAAGCCAGGGAGACGGAGAGTAAGTATTCGTTGTTTAATCTGTAGGTAAGCAACCAGGCCAATGGTTTCCATCATAGGAAGCGGTTCGCGTTGCCAAAAGAGTGTAACCGCTTCCATGTGCAATGTTGAATTCTATCCATAGGACTTACATCGAAGTCTGTGTCTCGAGATAGGACCATCGCAGTTAATTCCATAAACTGTTAATGTCTGATAACAGTAACAGGTCCATGGCCGCAAGACGACAAGTCACTCTTGTCAGTAGCCCACCCTTCCGACACCTGTTTGATAGCTACAAACTCAAACTCAAACTCAAAGCATTTATTTCAAATAAACCAATTACAGGCACTTTTGAATTGTCAAAGGGTCGGTGTTGGGTCGGTCAGTCAGAAAAATGAAGCTAGATTGCCCATTCCAAAGCGTAGATCCTATGGAGAAGAACGGGCAAGAAACTCCACGGACACTCTTTTAAAATCAAATATTTTACAAAATATTGGTTACATCGTTCATATTGAAAATATACATGTGAGAACAATGTAGAAAGACGTGCACGTTAAAAGCGTTCGTAATAAAAAAAAAAGATAAAAAATAAAAACAACCAAATAAAAAAAATAAAAAAATAAGCCGTGGCAGCTAAGAGACGACCAGTCCCAACTGACGGCGCCCGTTCACGAACATGACGCATGGATCAGCACCAATTAGCTCAACCATTTTGAAGGGAACTTAATGATCCAAAACACACGCCACCACCAGCGAGACATTTGAGTGAGCATGACATACTCTCAACCGCCAAGGCACATTCGAGTCAGTGAAAGACGAACCCAGTAAAAGGTAGCTTTATATTAGCTACATAGTGGTCACACATGTGCTATGAAATTATACAATACTAAGAGAATTTACACAATGCAAAGAAAAATTTTGTTTCTTCTTAATCTTCAGCAGGTCCAACAATATTTTTGAATGCTAATCAATTAGTTTAAGCGTCCTTGTGGAGCAGGACCAGCATTTAGCCAAGCATTTTTGTCAGCGATGTAATCTCCTAACTTATAATATGCCTGGCTGCATAGTGTGCGTTTTATACATGATTTAAATTTCGTTTCATTCAGCTGGAGTATGTGCGGAGGTATTTTATTATAACATTTTAAACAGTACCCCATGAAGGATGAGTCTACTTTAGCTAGTCTGAAACCTGGTTGAACTAAATGGTCCCTATTTCTAGTCCTATAATTGTGTCTTTCACCTCTTTTTCCGAAAAGATTTAGATTTTTCCTTACGTACATGATGTTTTCGTATATATATTGACAAGGTACCGTCATGATGTTAATATCTTTAAACAGTTTCCTTAGAGAATCGCGCCTGCGGAGGCCATATATTGCTCTGATGGCTCTTTTCTGCAGAATAAAAATAGACTCTATATCAGCAGCCCGTCCCCACAGTAAGATACCGTAAGACATAATACTATGAAAGTAACTGAAATAAACTAGCCTCGCGGTATCTACATCAGTAAATTGACGTATTTTTCTCACAGCATACGCTGCTGAACTTAGCCGTCCCGCAAGAGATGTTAAATGAGGACCCCATTGCAGCCTTGAGTCGAGCGTGATCCCCAGGAAAACCGTTTTATCGACGAATTCTAGTTTCTCTTTATTCAATACTATGTCACAATCAGTACTTTTAACATTTGGTAAAGCAAATCTTATACATTTAGTCTTTTTCTAATTTAATACTAAATTATTAGCAGTGAACCAATTTTGAACCTGCAGTAGGGCGTTATTTACGTCGTCAAGATTTGATGCACGTCTATTTATCTTAAAAATTAAGGATGTATCGTCAGCAAATAACACCATTTGTGGTTGGTTTTTAAATAAATGGGGTAGATCATTAATATATACTAAAAATAGGAAAGGACCCAATATCGAGCCCTGTGGAACACCCATTTGTACTTTTAGACCGAGTGAATTGACACCATTTATTTGAACTTGCTGTTGTCTATCATTTAAATAAGATTTTACTAAAATGAGCGCAAGTTTACCTAGTCCGTAATGCTCAAGTTTCAAGAGTAAGGTTTCGTGATTTACGCAGTCAAATGCCTTGGAGAGGTCACAAAAGATTCCTATGGCATCTTGGGCCTCCTCCCACGCTGAAAATATGTGTTTTAATAAAGTGACACCCGCGTCAGTCGTGCAACGTCCTTTGGTGAAACCAAATTGCTGATCGTGCAATATTTGGTTGGTGTTAAAATGATTAAGCATTTGATTAAGCATCACCTTTTCGAACACCTTGCTGAATACCGGCAACACGGAAACTGGTCTATAATTGTTGGTGTCTTTACTGTCCCCAGATTTAAAAAGTGGTATAACCTTACTAAATTTCATTAAATCCGGGAAGACTCCTTCATCCACACACAGATTAAATATTAATGCTAAGTATGGTGCTATAGTTTCAATAATGGATGTACAAACTTTGATAGACATTCCCCATAGATCTTCGGTCAATTTGATTTTAATTTGCCGAAAAGCTTTTATAACTACCATAGGGTTTATATGTTTAAATTGAAATTCGACCGGGCAGCTTGGAACGTTCGCTCTTAATAAATCGATTGAGACATCGGGTGAGGAATTTAAAGCTTCCGTCGTTTTAGATGGTATATTTGTAAAGAAGTGTACAAATTCTTGAGCTACTTCTAAGTTAGAGCTTATGTCACCACGAGAAGTCTCCAATGTATAATCTGTGTTTCGTATTTTTTTCCTATTAGTTTCATTATTTATAACTTTCCACACTGTTTTTACTTTATTTTCTGCCGATTTGATCTTATTGCTAATGTACAAGGCTTTAGCTATTTTATAGGTATTTCTAAAAATTTTGGAATAAGTAGCAACATACTTGTTGAACGTTTCAGTGTTAATGTAAGGCTTAAGGCCATACAGTTCGAATAGTCTTTTCCTACTTATCCTAATACCTCTAGTTGCCCAGTCACTAAATAAAAAGTTTGGGCAAACATTTTTTGTTTTCTTTCCAAAAGTTTTATTGAATTCAGTGTGCACTAATGAAAAGAAATCCTCGTACAATTTATTTGCTCCGTCCATATTATGACCCAGAACACTTAACTTATTACATAGGGTACTATTAAATCTATTTAATTTGCCAGTTGTTATTGGTCTAAATTGTATTTGCACTTTTTGCAAAGGTGTTTTAGACTTAAAAGTTACTGTTTGTCCACTATGATCCGACGGTAAATAATTTACGATGGCTTTATCTAAATAATCACAATCGCAGAAAACATTATCGATACATGTAGCAGAAGTGAGAGTTACTCTAGTCGGTTCTGTAAAAATATTAGATAAATTGAATGATTTAAAAAGGCTTAACAATCTACTGCTATTAGAATTATTTTCCAGAATATTAATATTAAAATCACCACAAATAATTGCAGCTTTGTTACCGGATGCAAGTTTCGCTAGTACATCTTCCATTATTGACTCAAATAAAGAAAAGTTCTGACAGTTAGGGGGTCTGTACACGCACACTACGACATGCTTATCTAGCTCAACACAAGACAGTTCGACGCAATGTTCAACTGATAAACCAACTATGTCATTACGTTGCTTAGATTTTAAACAATTTTTTATCAAGATTAGAGAACCTCCACGCAGCATAGAACTACGGTTAAAACAACTGCCCACACTATAGTTCTCATAATTAATTAGCATTTGGTAATCCTTTAACCAATGTTCAGTAAAACAAACAATGTCAAACTTTGTTTTTTCTAAAAACATTTCAATTTCTAATAATTTGGAAGAAATACCTTGAATATTTTGATGGAATAATTTCAAGGCATTCTGCTGATCTCCTTTTCGATTATTATTTATTTTAGAGCAAGAAGGCACCTTGTTGCTGTTAGGTATAAGAATATTCTTACTGGTACCCTCTGTTGTCTTACAAACTAGTTTAAATTACTATCCGGAGTTAACCCCAAGACTTCAATGTCATCACCAGGCAGTGAGCTCATAGTGAGTGTGGGACTTGGAACCTCCTTCGTACAATTTGTATAAATATTTATAGCACTTGAGCTACATTGATTCAGGCTCACCACGTTATTATTAGTATTATTACTAACCAATGTGGTGTTAATAATACAAGACTTCGACATACTACTTATGTCTGAGGTTATACAAAAAGCTAATAGCCTTGCTATTATGTGTCTAAAACTAGCAGGCAGATACACAGTATCCCTAGTCGATTCCAAAGTTTCTAAAAAACTATTGGTGTCAAAAAACACAAGCTTGTCACTGTAATGACTAACTAAAAAGTGCATATGCTTATTAAGCATATGAATATAATTGTTTTGTCTATTTGTCAATTTTTCGAAATATGGGAATGCACACAATATTATTTTCCTACAATTTAACTTTAACAATTCATTTACACAGTCAGTGATTTCATTTTTCCTGACCTGAGAACTATTACCTACAAATACAGTAATATTGGTTTTATGATTATACACATTACCCATTACTGATGCCATTATTTGTTTGAAGGTTGACCCTGGCATACAATAATTTTGATTAGAATAACCCAGATTGTTACTAACTAATTTACCTAAACCTCTACCTATAGTATCTGAAAACATAACTGAATGATAAGAATCATGACTACTGAAAGATGGAAAACTACCATTCTCAGACTGTACCACTTGAGATAGATCTTGTACTATATCAGGTATATCTTGGTTGAGGGTACAGTCTTGAGACAAACTCTCAGTCTGGGACGGGTCCTCCGTTGCCTCAGGCTGGACAGCATCACGGTCTGAAACCTTCTGACAATTACACTGACACATGCATAACTAACTCATTTGCCGCTAGAATATGTTCTTTAATTTGGTTCTGAGAGCCCACATATTTAATGTAAAGAGAACTAAGTCTGCTCTCAAGTACCTGTATGTCAGACTGTAAGCGCTGTGTATCAATTTCATATATTTTTTTGCTGTCTTCTAATTTGATTTGACAATTAATTAATTTATTGATTAGTTCAACACGTTCTTTTCTTCGTGGAATATTTTTGGAAAAGTGTTTTTGTCGCTTTCTAATTTGATTACATTTTTTAATTACAGCTTTGCATACACAGTACACAGTGTTTACAGTTTTGCATATTGTTTCAGTTTCTTATGACTAGCTGTATAACTATAATTCTGTTTTAGCATGGAATCTTCAGTAAGGTCAATAGTTATTATGGAATGTGGGTTACAATTAGTATTTATTAATTCATTATATAAGTTGTTTGTTTCTATAACCTGAGTACATTCTTTTTGTTTCTCTAACTGGATAATACGACTATTTGCATCAATTAATTCATCTTCTAGGTTCCTAACTTTGCTTAAAGCCTCCTCATACAAGTTACTACAGTTGTTGAAACCATCCGTGACCACCTTCAGTTGATCGCGTTCAGCAACAACATTTAGGTATTGGTGATGAAGGTCCACTAGCTCCCGTTTAAGGCTTGGGTTTTTGTTGACCACCTTCTTGACTTCCTCCTCACTTTCATCATTCTCTTGCAACAATTGTTTACAATGGAGTTTCGATGCTTCAAGTTCTTGGAGGGCCGTTCTCAATTTAAGCTCCATATCCTGAGCAGTAGCCTTACGGGTCATCACAGGCATGGTTTCAGGATTTGTTACTGAAATTAGAGTAAAGAAACGGTGAGTACAAGTAGGACAGACAAATAAAATAAAGTTGGAAATTAAAGAGAAAATGGGAGAAGTTAGCGTAGATTTTTTTTTTTTTTGAAATCATCAAATAACTTCTCCCGCTCTGGGTGGAGCGGAAGGGCGTGTCAGACTTTTACTGACTAAAACCCACCCGTGTTCCTTCAGTTGCCTATGCCAGGGCCGCGGTAACCCCTTCAGACAACCCGCGACCCCAGCGGCGTCGGCCCTATTGGACCCCGTCACTTGCTGACATCTCTTTGAGGCGCGCGTGGAACACAACGCGCCGTCGACTCGGGCCTGGTCCTTACCGGACGGCGAGCTACCCGCTGCTCACCGCCCGCAGGCCCGCGCCTACGGTGGCCGGAAATCGCCATGCGATTCCCGCCGCCCAGGGCGTCTCCTGCGGCGACTGAGGGCGTGAGGCTGCCTCTCCCTCACGCGTTCCGCCTCCTCCTTCGCGAGCATCACTGCTTCGCAGAAGGAGGTGACGGCCTCCCATGCTCTCTCGCTCCGCACCATGGCCTGGACCAGGCTCGGACGCGAGAGATCGCCGCCGCCGATCGCCTCCGTGAGAACACGGCGGTGCTCTGCCCAAGCCGGGCAGACCTCCACTGTATGCTCCACCGTGTCCTCCGGGCGATCCACACAATGGTAACACCCGGGCGTTTCCTCCCGCCTTATGCGAAACAGGAACCTCCCGAAACAACCGTGTCCGGTGAGGAAGGTGAGGACGCCGTGGCGCCTCTCTAACCACTCCTCAAAGAGGGGACTTATCGCCGCAATTGTGGCGTGCCCAGCGCTGGGTTGCGACAGTCGCGCTCTCCATGCCGCCATGAGATCCCGCCGGAGCTCTGTCCGCTGTACCGTGATTTCTCGCGGCAGCGGAGTTACGCCCCGGCGCTTCGCCTCCTCGCGCCACTCCCACACGTGCGCGAGGACCTTTGCCTCCAGATCCCACGGCAGCAATCCGGCAAGGAGGCTCGCCGCCTCCCGGGAGACCGTGCGGTATCCCCGGACTAGCCAAATGGCCATGACCCTCTGGGACGCGTTCAACCTGCCGGCTGGCCCCAGCCTTAGGGAACGCGCCCACACCGGTGCTCCGTAAAGGGCCATGGACCGCACGACCCCCGCGTAGAGCCTCCGGCAGGAGGCGTTTGGACCCCCCAGATTGGGCAGGAGCCGCCTCAAGGCAGCCCCAGCCCGTGCCAGTCTGGGAGCCAAACGTCGGAAATGCTCCACGAAGATCCACCGGCTGTCGAGGACGAGTCCCAGGTACTTCATCGTCGACCCGACTCCGATGTGAACCCCTCCCACCGTTATTTCGGAACCCGACGGTGGCGCATTCCGAGGACCATGAAAACACATGGCCTCGGACTTGTGCAGGGCCACCTCGAGTCCCAACTGCCGGATCCTCTCCACGACTATCGCAACCCCGCGTGTCGCTAAGTCAGCCGCCGCCTGGTGCGACCTCCCCTGCGCCAGGACCAGCGTGTCGTCAGCGTAACATACTACGCTGACGCCGCTAGGGAGGTCGGCGCGCAGCACCCAGTCGTAGCCGATGTCCCACAAATGCGGCCCCAGGACCGATCCCTGTGGGACACCGCACGACATCTCTCGCCGGTTCCACTCTCCCTGATGACCGGGGTAGATGACGGCCCTGTCCGTCAGATAGGCCTCGACCACTCGACAGAGGTAGGTCGGCATCCGGTGATACCGGAATGCCTCCCTGATGCAACTCCAGGGCAGGGTATTAGTCGCGGATTGTCTGAAGGGGTTACCGCGGCCCTGGCATAGGCAACTGAAGGAACACGGGTGGGTTTTAGTCAGTAAAAGTCTGACACGCCCTCCCGCTCCACCCCGAGCGGGAGAAGTTATTTGCTGATTTCCCACCCTCAAAAAAAAAAAAAAAAAAAAAAAAGGGCAGGGTATTAAAGGCGTTGGCGATGTCTAGGGACACCGCCAAGACGACCCCACCCCGGGCCACTGCATCCCCCGTCGTGAGGGCTCGCACGCGCATGATGGCATCCACCGTAGAGCGCCCCTTGCGGAAACCAAACTGGCTCTCCGCCAAATCCGGCCCCTCCTGCACCAGCCACCCGACGAGGCGGTCTGCAATAACTCTTTCAAAGAGCTTCCCCACCTCGTCGAGCAGCACGATGGGTCGGTAAGCGGACGGAGAGTCCGCAGGGCGCCCCGGCTTCTTAATGAGGACCAGTTTCCCCGTCTTCCAGCGAAGTGGGAACTGGCCCCTCTCCAAGCATGCGCTTAGGAGCCCCCCTAGTCGAGGCCCGAGAGCCCCAAAGGCCAGAACCCAGGCTCTTCCAGGTAAGCCGTCGGGTCCTGGGGCGGTATTTTTGGCGGGTGCCTGCCGTTTTGCCGAAAAGATTTTGCCAAAATTTCATTACCCAAACAAATTTTAGCAACCTTTTTTTATTCCATTGGAATATTTCGAATGATTTTAGTACGCATATTTTCATTTGGTCAAATTTTTAATTGGCAAAATATTACTAAGTATAATGTCATTAAGTCATTTGGTCTTTAATCAAATGATTTATTACAACAAACAATCTTCAGACAATAAACGTTTGGTGAAATGATTTGTTAAGACAAAAAATATTAAGGCAAAAATAGCATTTATTGGTAATTATACAGGGTGTTTGGCGCATGGACCGACACAATTTTTTGGGGGATTGGGGGGGACATTTGCTAGGTTTCACCTAAAGACCTCCATGTCCTAAGTGTGACGGTAATAGTTTTATTTTTTTTTTGTTCTTTCTTTGAATTACCCAAAATCTCGCCTTTGAATCGATGTATTTTTTTTGTTTATGGTTGTAAAAGAACAAAATAATTTTTATTATAGTCTACAATGTATTCTTATTCGAAATAAAATAAAAAAATATAGTAACCGTAATAAGTCTTTTCTTAAAACACTCCATAACTGACTCTCTAACTAGTATTTTGACTACATTTGAATTGTTTTTCATAGCGTGTAGCATACCCTTAGAAAGGGTACAAGCTAAAGAACTTTTTGAGATAAAAATAAGGTCAAAATGGCTTTATTTAAAAAAAAAAATGAATTTAAGAGTAGTAACTTTTCATACATTTAAACATTTTTAAGACTTTGGAAGCACGTAAGTCATTTTCTACTGATCAATTACATCAAATAATAATTTATTTAGAATAAAAATACATTGCAGACTATTATAAAATTTATTTTGTTCTATTGCAACCATAAACAAAAAAAATATATCGATTCAAAGGCGAGATTTTGGGTAATTCAAAGAAAGCACAAAAAAAAACATATCTCAATTACCGTCACACTTAGGACATGGAGGTCTTTAGGTGAAACCTAGCAAATGACCCCCCCAATCCCCCAAAAAATTGTGTCGGTCCATGCGCCAAACACCCTGTATAATTAAAAAATGCAATTTTATTAACCGACTTCCAAAAGGAGGAGGTTCTCAATTCGTCGGAACCTTTTTTTTTTTTTTTTTTTTTATTTTTTTTTTTTATGTATGTTCCCCGATTACTCGAAAATGGCTAGACCGATTTGAATTTTTGTTTTTTTGTTCGAAAGGGTATACGTCCCAAGTGGTCCCATGATCATCAAGTCAGGATCTGATGATGGGATCCCATGGAAATCGAGGGAAACCCTCAAATTTTATGGGCACACCTATATCGATTTCGGTATTTTTTATAGTAACTCGTGCATTTACTCTCGGAAAGTACCATTCGGTGAGCTGGAACTGATGATGAAGACCACAGAGGGCCATCGGAAATACTCAATTATATCTAAGTATATAACAGGTTGCGATTCGATTACTTTAATATGGTTTATGCTCGTCAAAATAATGGTAATGGTGACTTCACCATGAGCTCCATTTCTCCTGGTTCTTACTAGGAGAACTCCTCAACAATTAACGGCCCTGCATCGGGAAAAGCAACATTTTGTAAAACGTGATGAGCAGCTGACATTGGGTTATTGTAACTTAGATAAATTACAAACTGAACCACTAAAAAGTGAAAAATAAAAACTTTTTTACAAAAACAAAAACCGACTTCCAAAAAAAACACTACAAAGTGAAAAATAACTTTAATTTCGGAAGTCGGTGGCAAAAAACTAAAATACAGATCCAAAGACACCGACTTCCGAAATTAAAGTTATTTTTCACTTTGTAGTGTTTTTTTTGGAAGTCGGTTTTTGTTTTTTTAATATAATCATTTGCAAAATATTTTTACATTACAATTTTAAATTTGTTGCAATGAAAATTTATTGGTTACTTGATATTAGTTTATTAATGGAAGTAGTTAGAGTAGGTTAATTATTTTTTAAAAATGGTTAGGTTAGGTTAGGTTAAAACTGTGACCTCCTGCGCATGAGCCGAGCAAGCGAAGCGAGCGGTGCCGCGGTAGCGGCCGGCGAGTGCCAGACAAGACTTACATTAATAGGAAAAAAAAAATTGTTTTTAGTAGGTTACCCGGAACTCAACTATTTAGATTAGTTTAATTACTTATTTAAAAAAAAAAATGGTTAGGTTAGGTTAGGTTAAAACTGTGACCTCCTGCGCATGAGCCGAGCGAGCGAAGCGAGCGGTGCCGCGGCAGCGGCCGGCGAGTGCCAGACACGTCTTGCATTAATAGGAAAAAAGGTACTGTTTTTAGCAGGTTACCCGGAACTCAACTATTTAGATTAGGTTATTTACTTATTTTTTAAAAAAATGGTTAGGTTAGGTTAAAACTGTGACCCCCTACGCACGAGCCGAGCGAGCGAAGCGAGCGGTGCCGCGGCACCAGCCGGCGAGTGCACGACACGACTTGCATTAATAGAAAAAAAGATATTGTTTTTTGTAGGTTACCCCGAACTCAACTATTTAGATTAGGTTAATTTCTTCTTTAAAAAAAATGGGTAGGTTAGGTTAGGTTAAAACTGTGACCTCCTACGCACGAGCTGAGCGAGCGAAGCGAGCGGTGCCGCGGTAGCGGCCGGCGAGTGCCAGGAACGACTACATTATATAGAAAAAAAAAATTAGCAGTTCACATTTTTGTCATTGAAGCATTTGACTGAACAGGAAAAGGTGAATTGAACTGACGATACTAAATATTTGGCTTATTTGATTTTGCGTAAAAACTGTTATTCCAACTGAAACATTTGACTAAATAAAAAATGTTAAAAGTACTAGTTGGTAAACAAGTTATAGTTTAAACGTTCATTTGCCAAACATTAGGTTTGCGTTACAATTTTTTGTCAATAGATTTTTTGCTAAGTAATAATTTGGCAAATGAAATTATGCGAAAAAATTTTTGGGAAGTGAAAATTTGGCAAATTCCTTTCGGTCAAACAAGGGAGACCCATTTTTGGCACTGAGCCTACGTACCGCCGCTCTCAACTCTACCTCGGTCACTTCCGGAGCATCATCGTCGTCGTCGGTGTCATGGTCCGCAGCGGGCACCGCATGAGGCGGAGCCATAGGCGGGGGAGTATGTTCCCCTCGCGAAGGGAACAGAGCGCTCACCACGTCCTCCACGAGCTCGGGCCGGAGACTCTGCGTCAGCGGGGGCGCCCATGGGCGGAGTTTCTCCCGCACCATCTTATAGGGGCGCCCCCATGGGTCTCTGTTCAGAGTCTCCAGCGACTCCTCGCGGCCCAGATCCCTGGACCGCAAGATCTCCGCTCGGAGGGCGGTCTTCGCCGCTCTGTACCCCTCGTACAGCTCCGCCTGAATGGCTTCCGTATCCGGAGGGCGGATACGGAGCCTGCGGTGCCTGGTGTACAGGCGTCGCGCGGCGACGCACGCCTCGCGCAGTGCCGTCAGCTCCGGCGACCACCAATACACCTGGCGAAAGGCGCATTGCTGGACCCGGGGCATTGCCACGTCACACACTTCGGACATGGCCTCCCGGAACCACTCCGCCTCGTCGTTGATGTCGGCAGGCCTGTCCGGTGGTGACACCCAGGCCTGCACGATCAAGGCTTCCAGGAGGAGCTCCCGGTCCAGCTTCTTCAGCGCCCACCGCGGACCACTCGGGGCCTGTCGGACCGGCGCGCTCGAGGTATGGGCGGAGACATCAAACCGGATATACCGGTGATCGGAATAGGTCTCCACCCCCTCCATGACGCGCCAGTCAACCACGTGTGGCAACAGAGCGGGGCTGGCGAACGAGATGTCCACCACCGATTCGCCCCGCATCCGCACACACGTGGGGACAGAACCCCGGTTTAGGACGACCAGGCCTGTCTCCAGAGCCCAGTCCTCCACCATCCTGCCCCGTGTGTCCGTATACCGGGAACCCCAAGCCACATTCTTGGCGTTGAAGTCCCCGAGGACAAGCACGGGAAGGGAACGAAACCCGACGACGACGGTTTTCAACTCCGCAAGGGAGTTGTGGAACTCGGCAAGAGTTCGGCTCGGGGAGAAGTATGTCCCCACCACGACAATCCCCCCGAACCGTGCTGCAACGCAGCCCTGTCCCTTCTTGACGGCTTCAAAGGACAGGGTGCCGGCGGCGGCCGACGAAATGAGGGTCACTGAGCCGCTCAGGTCCTCCACCCAGTAATCACTGGGCGGGACAAAGTACGGCTCAGCGACCACGGCGATGTTAATCGACCACTGCGCCATGCTCTGGAGCAACAGATCCTGAGCGGCGGCGCAGTGGTTGATGTTCGCCTGGAGGAGGCGTAATGGGCCCACTACTGGCATTCCATTTCAGCCCCCTCTTGAGCCCCCTGTGAGGGCTCCGCCGTAGTGGGTACGGCGGCGACGGCAGTGGGGGCGGCAGCGACGGCGCCTGTGGCGGCTGCGGCGGTGACGGCGGTAGAGGGGGCGGAGGGCTTGCCCTTGCCCCG
This sequence comes from Cosmia trapezina, assembly GCA_905163495.3. NCBI lineage: Eukaryota > Metazoa > Arthropoda > Insecta > Lepidoptera > Noctuidae > Cosmia > Cosmia trapezina. The sequence continues at coordinate 1,695,181 of LR991046.1, read as the reverse complement.
GGCTTTCGTGGGTGGACCACAGCCCTTGCTTCCAGCCCGGTGATCGGCCGGCTTGCCAGCTGCCGCACATAGGTAGCAGTGCGGCGTGGCATTGCACGAGCCGGCCTTGTGACCGGGCTGACCACAACGGAAGCAATTACTGCTGCGGTCCACCTCCGAGGTGCATTTAGCTCCCACGTGGTTGCCCACTTGGCAACGGAAGCACCTCAGAGGTCTGGGTTCCAGCAGTTTTACCCGCGTGGAATCCCAGCCCACCTGGAATCTTGGGCCCTCCCCAACGATTTTGTTGGCCGCCGATACGGGGCAGCTCACCGTAACGGCTCGCAACCCCGTGGAGTCTGGACGGATGGTGCCTACCTTCACCTGCTCGAAGGCGCACCCCCCAGTCTTGACCACGGCGGCCACAACTTCCCCCTCCGTCACGGAGTCGTCCAGACCCAGGATGCGCATGTCAGCGCACTTGGCGGGTCTGGACACTCGGGCTTCGTCCGCATTTAAGGACGCCCTGAGCTTTTCAGCCAGAGCGTCAGCGGTCGGGCCACTGGCCGCACCGGGGATCTCGAGCATACGAGCCCCAGTCGCCGTGACCCTAATACGCATGCCCTTAGTGACCCCGATCTCCTCCAGGTTCACCGCCGCCCGCGCCTTGGTGAGCACGTCGCGGTAGGACACGCCCTTCTTCTCCGCTTCCGGCTGTAGTGTGATCACTACAGCTGCGGACTTTGGGGCGCGCAACCTCACTGCGACGCTTCGCTCCTTGCGCCGACGCCGCCTCTCCTTCCGCTTGGCCGCCCTTGCCGCCTTGCCCTCCTTCTTCTTCTCCCCGGCTACCTGCCATTCGGCGTCAGCCGGAGGAGATTTAGAAGGCGGGGGCGGCCGCGTCGTCGTCGCCGCCACAGCCGGGGCCTTCTCAGGCGCCTTAGCGGGCGCCTTCGCAGGCGCCTTTGCAGCGGCGGCCCCGCCCTTCGCCTGCCCCGCTGACCCAGGTTTGAGCGTGGCAGCCGTGGCAGCGTACGATGCCGCCTTTGGCTGGCCCGAGGCCTGCCGGCTCGCCGCTAGCGGGGGCCGGAGGACAATGCCCTCCAGGACCGAGAACCGGCTGTTGAAGGCAGCCAGCTCCTTCCGCACCAGGGTCAGTAGCCTCTCCTCTGCGGGCCCGAGCCCGCTCTGCCCCTGCTGCGCCCCCTCTTGCGGCACCTTCTGAGGGCCGGCATCGCGGAGCCTGGCCAGGTCCGCTCGGAGCTCCTCATTCTCCTTTCGGAGAAGCTCCATGGCGGCTGTCAAGCGGGCGACCTCCGCCCGCATTTCCGACATACCGTCCGGCGGAGGCCCTTGGAGCAGAACCTCCGCTGCCGCCATAATGGAGGCCTTGGCTGCAGGTATGGCCTTGTCTTTGGAAGATTGTTTCTTCTTCAAGGACACACACTTGACTGCAGCAGCCACGACCTCCTCAAACCTGGCCCGCTCCGAGTTGGGGCCACCAGTGGCGTCCGACTCATCGCCAGACGCCTCGATGGCGCTCCCCTCGGCCGACCCGACGGAGCCGTCCACCGGTACAGTGTTTGCCCGGCCCTTGCTCTTTTTCCGGGTCCACCCTAGGCCCCGGCGAGCATACTTAGGGGCCGAGCCCTTTCCGCCATCCGACGAAGACTCCTGGCCCTCCCCCGGATTCAACTCCACATTCCGCTTCAGGAAGGCACTCCTCCTACCAGCGGCCGCCACCAATACGCACTCCGGGCTCTTAAAAGAGCCCTTCGCGCCCTTCGCTCCCGATGCGGCGTCGGACTCCGACCCCGCATCGCTCCTCTCCTTCTCCTCTTCTCGTCGGTTTTTGTTTTTTATATTTGGTTCCATAATTGTTCCCACGAGTAAAAAACATTCTGTACTGGCTCAAAATAACACGGTTCGCACTAGCGGCTAATTAAGCTACCCATTAACCAAGCTTACAACCTCCCTCACGGTGCGCCGCCGCTTGGAGATTTGGGGTGATTTTTTATAGAGGTTTTCTACCTCGCGGTCCGGGCGGTTAAGCCAAGACCCTCGACCCCCGTCAAAAGTCAGAGACATGACCTTGAACGATCTTCGGGGCTACGAGACTAACGGTGGCAGAAGGAAATGACTTCCTCCTGCCTGCCCGGCGGCAGGGTTAGTGCACACCGAGCCCGTTCTTACTCCGCCGCTGTGCGTCTCTGCTTAGAGCAGAGGGACACACGTTGGAGCGTTCCTCCGACAGGATATTGGCATACGGGCAACGAAACCCCTTAGGCACTTGTGCCTAAGGGGAACCATTGCCCGCACCCCAGGGTGCACCGTCCCGAAGACTGGCCTTCCCCACGGACGTATCCGAAGGGAATTCCAGCCCACGGGTACTCGGGGAGGTTAGGTAAATGAGAAATGAGGTAGGCTAATGAATTGGCTTGAAGAGCTAGTATAAAAGATATATTATCAAATTGAATGTAAAATTTTGATGCTTTTATTGCCTTAGGATTTTACTTTTCCCTATGTGGGTAGGTTGCCAAGACTTTAAAGTTTTATTATTTGATACTAATGTTTTATAACGACCATGAAAAATACCAATTATGAACGTTTTTATTGTTGTCTAATAAGGATCAGAATGAGAATTGAGAACATAATCGTCGCTAAGTTTCGTTTTCTACAATGTAAACAATGCGATTTGGACCCAATGCAGGGTGCTAAATCAGCGAAGTATTTATATTACGAGTTAGCGAGGACATGTATCAGAGTTAAATTGACGAATATGTGCTAATATAAAGTAAAAATAAAGCAATACTCCCCGTTTAAATCCGCAGTTTGAACGTCAGCTGTTGTTTTAGGTTACCGGTGTCACGGTGTGTAACCAAACACCGTTTAACTTTATTTATTTACAGGAAAAACAATAATCCTGAGTATTTATGCAATTACGTTACGTTTACAGATAAAATTACACCTTAATTTTACTTAATTAACAATTAAAATTAATTTTAAAATACGGAAAAAAAATTTGACATGTCACTCGGGCAGTGTTGCCAGTCGCTGCTACACCCTGTATAATGTTGATTTTGCATAATAACTGAAATTACAACTGTTGCCGCTCATACTGTAACAAATCTAGTGGCCTAATTAAATAAAAGGGGCAAAAAATTTATTAGAACAATATATAATTTTGAAGAAGTGATATAAAATACAGTAACGATTTAAAAAAACACCTAACCTATCTAGTACACTCTCAGATGGAAAGAGAAGAAAGGTTTTGTAATTTATAGAAGGGTTTGTAATGATAAGTTCATAACTATCTTATTTATTTATTCAGATATGTTGAGGGGCTCGTGGCTAAATATTAACAGCCGCAGCTCGATCGAAGGTAAAGTTAGCTTGCCGCGGTCGGCTCGTGGATGGGTGAGCATCCCTTACATGTCGAGACCCGTCCGTGTGAAAGCACGTTAAGCCGTTGGTCCCGGCTGTCATTCGCAGATCTTTGACGGTCGTTACGGGCGGGTCGTCAGAAGCCCAAAAGTCTGGCAACCGGTCTTCCCAAGGGGTATCGTATTACCCAGTTACTGGTTTGTGGAGGTCAGATAGGTAGTCGCTCCATGTACTTAAAATACAGGTATTCAGCTGCATCCGGTTAGACTGGAAGCCGACCCTGACATGCATAGTTGGCTAGGCGGATTGTTTTTATGTATTCAGATTTTTTTCAAGTTCTTAGATCAAAGGCATAAGAATTTTCATTTAAGTCGACACTTGAGTTAAATCCCCTCTTTACACCCCCGCAGGTGTGGATTTAGAATAATCGTTTGGAACGTATCCATTTGACTTAAGGTGATTGCGCTGTGTAGCCCGCGAAATTCATTTTTTTTTGGGTTTTTTGCAATTTGCAGCTCCGTGTCAGATTGTATCTTGATGAAAATCATATGTCTTTACATAATTTTAACCATAAAAATCATCAATACATCTCTCTAAGTTAGATTTCGTGCAGATTCGTCAAAAAACGAAATCTAACGACTCTGCACGAAATCTAACTTAGAGAGATGTATTGATGATTTTTATGGTTAAAATTATATAAATACATAGGTTTTATTGCCGCGTATCATACTTTGATCAATATACAACCTGACACGGACCTGCAAATTGCAAAAAACCTAAAAAAAAATAAATTTCGCGGGCTACCACTGCGCATCAGCCTTAAACATCCCTAAAAACTTAATATCTATCCCCTTTTTATCATATAAAGGGGTGATTTTTGAAAAAGTCAAAAGTTGTCTGTCTGTCTATCACAGCCAATTTGCTCCGAATCTAATGGACCGATTAAGTTGATATTTGGTACACATATGAACTTCTGTGACTCAAACACGGACGGATAAAGTAAATAAATGATAAATGATAAATGATTTATTTTCTGTAAGTAGGTTTGTACAAACACTTTTACACGTCAAACATATTTTTTTTAAACTAGATGAGTTCGACGTTTCCTATCTGACTACTCTGAGAAGAAACGCCGAAACAAACTCAGAGGTCACAGTCTCTTTTAAAGTCCAGACATAATCTTGGTCAGATCATGTGAAGACCATGTAGATTGCAGTCAGAAATGGTCTTTTGATGAAAGAACCACACAGATTGAGTGGACCTGTCCAGTCAGTGCACGCATTTGTCAGTAATCGTGCAGCTCAACTCAAAACTTAAGGAGCTTAACGATTCGACGAACAATACCAAAGAAAAGACATTTGGGTAGGCCGCATAAATTACTCAAACTGTCAGACTATAACTAAAACTGAGAAAAGGATAAAATAAATAAAAAACAATGATCCACGTAGTCTTCACATTCACAATAATTAAAAATAGTATAACAAACAAAATATTCATGTCATTGTATAGAATATGTAAAAAGGTATTTAAATCAACATTAATAGTGTAAATTTATTGGAGCAGCTCAAACCCAAGCCTTTTTGTCCTCAATATAGTCTTTGACAGTATAAAAGGCTTTCTGACAAAGTTTCCGCTTTATACAATTTTTGAATTTATTAAGGCTTAGTTCTTGAATGTGGCTAGGTAGTTTATTATAAAAACGTATACATTGGCAACTAAACGAACCACTTATTTTCTTCAGCCTGGTTGTTGGAACAACAAATTTGTGTTTGTTTCTAGTATTCACATTATGGACGTCACTGTATTTTTTAAACAAATTGATATTTTTATGAGCATACAAAAGATTTTCATAGATATACTGAGAAGGCACAGTCATTATATTAATTTCTTTAAATTTATCTCTGAGGGAGTGTCTGGGACTTAATTTGTAAATTGAACGAATAGCCCTTTTTTGTAAAACAAAAATTGTCTGAATATCGGCGGCAAAAATGAATTTTTTATGTGGTCACTTATTTGCGGGCAAATAAAAAAAATAGTTTTGCAAACTATACCGTGTTACATATCAAATGAAAGGACTTACTGTCAGGGTCTCCAATAGAATTTTTAAAATTTTAAAATATATTGTTTAAATGTTATTTAAGAAAATTTACGAAAATTGACCATCCCTCCCCCCCCCCCCCCCCTTATCTCCGAAACTACTGAGCCTAAAATTTTGAAAAAAATACAGAAAATAGTTCTTTACCAGTAGATTACAGGAAAACCTATAAGAAGTCTGTGGTCTTAAAATAACATGATAAATCTCTCAATATTGTGAAGAACATGTTTTTCAATTACAATGTTAACTTCTACGGAGCCCTTCATTGTGCGTGGTCCGACACGCACTTGGCCTGATTTTTTTATTGTTCCTTATTTGTCAAAAGTATTAGAAAGAAAGAAAGAAAAACTTTTTATTCCCGCGAAAAATGACGCACATACATTAGTTTTTTACATAATCCTAAAAAATAAAAAACAAAAATTTTAAACTTAAAAAGAAAAACAACAAATACTTAATTATGCGTCACTAACGCGCGAAACGGCTAACGCTCAGCATAATGCCGTGACCCGTGCACGAAGGCACGAGTCAAGGCGCTGGTTTTCAGCGTAAACCGGCGGCGTGTCGCCATCTCAGAACCCGTAAAGACATAATACTCAGTTTCTAGTAAATCGCGCGCGTTACGTGAAGGCTTTATTTATTTATTTATGTGCAGACCAGTTGTAACAGACCCTATGTTGATGTTAGTACAAGTTTGTACTTCATGTCTCTGGTGATAAAGTGTATTATTCAATGTCACCAGAAATTCCTTTTCGGTCCTAGTGTGAATCATGCACAGCGCTAATATTTTGATTCGTGTGCATGTCAATCTTCTTCCAACATTGTACTTACCAGCTTTGTAATCACAGGTGCGACCGTTGCGGAGAAACCAAAACTAGGCACACGAAGAACAAAACTAGAAGATGCAATAACAGCCGAGCAAACGGAAGAAGACAAATCAGACTCGAAAGTTATCCGGACAACTCAACAACGTACGTCCAAACCTGATACTTGTTTCAAAGAGCCCAACAAAAGTGGTCAGCACACTGTTGAAAAACCATACAAGTGTGATGTATGTCAGCGTAGTTTTAGTCAAAAGACTGTTTTAACTAATCATATGCGTATACACACTGGTGAAAAACCATACAAGTGTGATGTATGTCAGCGTAGTTTTAGTCATAAGGATGTTTTAACTTATCATATGCGTATACACACTGGTGAAAAACCATACAAGTGTGATGTATGTCAACATAGTTTTAGATGCAAGAGCCAGTTAACAGGTCATATGCGAATACACACTGGTGAAAAACCTTATAAGTGTGATATATGTCAACGTAGTTTTAGACGCAAGGCCTTTTTAACACATCATAATCGAATACACACTGGCGAAAAACCTTATAAGTGTGATGTATGTCAACGTAGTTTTAGATACAAGAACTATTTAACACAACATATTCGTATACACACTGGTGAAATGTGCTATAAGTGTGATGTATGTCAACATAGTTTTAGTCATAAGAGTTCTTTAACAATTCATATGCGAATACACACCGGTGAAAAACCTTTTAAGTGTGATGTATGTCAACGTAGTTTTAGATGCAAGAACGGTTTATCACAACATGTTCGTATACACACTGGTGAAATGCTCTATAAGTGTGATGTATGTCAAGTTAGTTTTAGTTACAAGACCCTTTTAACAGATCATTTGCGAATACACACTGGTGAAAATCCTAATAAGTGTGATATATGTCAATGTAGTTTTAGATGCAAGAGCATGTTAATAAGGCATATGCGAGTACACACTGGTGAAAAACCTTATAAGTGTGATGTATGTCAACGTAGTTTTAGTGACAAGACCTCTTTAAAATATCATATTCGTATACACACTGGTGAAAAACCATTCAAGTGTAATGTATGTCAGCGTAGTTTTGGTTGCAAGAACTATTTAAGAAATCATAGTCTTATACACACTGGTGAAATGCCCTATAAGTGTGATGTGTGTCAACGTAGTTTTAGACTCAAGAGCTTTTTAACAAATCATATGCGTATACACACTGGTGAAAAACCATACAAGTGTGATATATGTCAGCGTAGTTTTAGTGTCCAGTGCTCTTTAAAAAAACATTCTCGTACACACACAGGTGAAAAACCATACAAGTGTGATGTATGTCAGATTAGTTTTACTGAACGGGGTAGTTTAAAGAAACATAATCTTCGTATACACACTGATGCCGAGTCTCGTGTCACAAAATCACAAAAATTTAATTTTCTGTCAAACGACTATTTCCCATTCTGAAATTGACTAAAATGCAATGACATTAAACATCTAGACGTTGCCATGATTACAGTGTGAAGTGTGGAAGTGAGACACATATATACGAAATAATTAGGAAAACTGAGACAAAGCATCGTATCTTCTGTCTCTTACGGCGTGTCGTATTTTTGCTTGGCAAACTTTTGAATGTTAGTCAAACAAAGTTCTTTCACTGTTACAAAATTTATCTTGCGTCGATTAATTTAACTTTTTTGGACAGTTTTTGCATTGTGCGAACGTATTGATATGGGTTTCAGTCCAAAATATGGAAGATTTCTTACGTTAAACCTCATTACTAACGAATAAAATACTCTTTATTATGCACACCATACAAATTACAGATATAAATGTTGAAATGTTACATAGGGTGACGTGTGCGTACGCGCAGCGGAATGTTGTTGAATTTAAAGATTTTAATTATGCAGATATTTAGTGTATGACGTCGTATAATTGTGTATGGTAAAAAAAAAATTGTGCACGCAACCATTGTGGAGAAATTCACCAAAAACTGATTCCGCTAAGCGAACGTTGTCCTGGCGGAACTTTTTTTAATCCATAGACTTTAGAAGAAAAGAGATGTGTTCAAAAATTAGTGTGTATTTGTGTGTAATTGTGTATGTATGAATAAAACTAGTGCATGCATAAACTTCGGAGAAATTCAAGTTTCCGCTACGCGAACGTTTGGCCATTAGCTAGTTTTCATATAAAGCGCTTACATAGAGAGCTGTAGATTTTTACATACGTTGTTTTGAATTTGTTTATATTTGTTTAAAAAACAGATTTAGAAAAAATCGTAGGGCTTAAAAGATAAAAATATAAACGTAAAATACGCTTATTAGGTCTTAGTTCTTAAAGTATGCACTTTGGGGTCTAGATTTTCACGTTTATACAAACCTTGTAAGTGTCTGCAACATGTTGCCAAGTATCAATGATGTTCCGTTAGTAACTAAAGAGTTATAGGACAAATTTACCATGAACAGATCACTGTTTACAAAGCAGTCAAATATCACGACGTTCTGAAGGAATTGCATGGTAATATGTATGTCAATAATTAGTGTATTCATTAAACTATTCTTATGCAAAATTTCATGTCATTAAATTCAGTAATTAAAGAAAAACAATTATAATACTGACGAAGCATCGAAAACCTACATAACCCGACCAAGTTCGGATGGCTACAAAAAAGCGGCCGTGCCATATATCTTAGAAACGTTCTTAACCTTCCAATATAGTATTTATTAATATGGTACAGTTGCGTACACAAGCGTTAGGAAAAAATAAAACAATTGCATTTCTTGAATGAAAAATATTTTTTTAATAATAACGCCACTATCTACGATAAAAACAAATCTTCAATTAACAAGTACTTCTCTATTTAAATACCTTATTGGGTGGTCGCCACTGTACTTACATGATTATATAGTTTAAATATTATATAATTTCAACATCATGGACTCATGGTGGGCTATCGTCAAGATGTACCATCACTTTTCAACCTTATTACTATAGGAATAAGGGTTATTATGATTTCATTGAAAATAAAGATATCTAAAGAAAAAACCTTTGTTTAATTTCCAGAAAAACATTATGTTTTGTCTTACACAGGCAATTTAACTATTCTAACTTAGTAAAAACCCAAATATATAATTATATAATATAATATAATATATATAATATAATATATATAATATAATATATATAATACATATAATACTCGCTCTTTTAGGGAGTGCAGGAGTGATAAATAGCATGTTCGAGTTCTTTTGTATCTCACACTAGCGAGATAAGCCGAAATGCTGATCATTTTACGACCATTATCTCGCTACAATGGTACATAACTTGGTTTTTTCCATTGTAATTGTCTTTACTAAAACATAGCTATATACTGTAAAGCTTCTTATTTTGAATTCTGTCGTTATTGGTAGGTTTGATAAAAATAATATTTTGCCTTGTGAAGGCAATTTAAATAGGTTAGCCACTGAAATCGAAAAAAGAAATACCTGATAATGGGGAGGAAAACTAACTTTTTATCACGCTAGGTGGCGCATGATCGACTGTCCGACTGTCATTGATTTGACATAACGAACGATTGTCAAATTGTATGGATTTGTTTGTTTACTTTTCACATTAGTTTCACATGTTATTTATTTTAGATTAAAATGCCTAAATGTTCTGCTTTAAACTGCAAAAATAAAGGGATTCATCTATTCCCTAAGGATGCTACACGGAGAAAACAATGGGAATCTGCTTTACGGATCCAAAACTTTAAAGCAAGCCATACTGCACGATTGTGTGCAGCACATTTCAAACAAGAAGATTATTTCGGAAAAAGCAATTATACAAGTAAGTTAGCATAGCTAGGGATTTACTATTATATTGAGCCCTATTTTGTGATTCATCCAAAAGTAAGATATATATGTATATTTGTAACTTAAACTTTAGTACTGTACTGTAAGTTGTGATAATACTTAATAGCTACTAAGTGCCTGTTTTCTATTTCAGCTTATGAACCACTAGCAAAGTTTCTTAGGAAGTCAGCTGTACCATGTGTATTTTGTTTTACTGAGGTGAAACCTGAAAATCCAGCAGCTCTTGAACGACAACATCGTCTGGAGAAAAGAAGTCAGAGGAAACTTTTTCAAGAAGAACCACAGCCTTCAACCAGCAAGGATGTCTCTAAATATGAAAAGGACTGTGATTTGAAGACAGAAATAGCTTGTGAAGAAATTGTGACAACAATAGACACTAGCACACATTGTATGCCTATAGAATGTTCACATGATATATCTTTATCAAAACACACTCAAGTTGACCATGAGCATATGTATGGATCTATATTTAAATACAAAGAAGATGATGAAGCCATAAAGTTCTACACGGGTTTTGAATCCTACAAAAAATTTTATTTTGTTTACTCTACTCTCAGTCCTATGGCTCACAAAATTAAATACTATGGCAGTAATGTCATAAATATAAGTAGAGAAAATCAGTTTTTTTTAACTATGATGAAGCTAAGGCAGAATAAGTGTAATTTTGAACTTAGCAAATTTTTCAATGTAAGTCCGACCACTGTTTCAAATATATTCATAACATGGGTTAACTTTATTTACCAGTTATGGACAAAAATAAACATTTGGCCTAGTAAAGAAATGGTGCAGTATTATATGCCAGAAAGCTTTAAACAATATGACAACAATGTCAGAGTGATTTTGGATGGTACTGAAATCAGTGTTAAAAAACCTAAGAACCCAAAATCACAACAAGCTTCATGGAGTAGTTATAAACATGCAAATACGCTGAAAATATTAGTTGGTGCTACACCTGGCGGACTGCTATCATACTGTTCTGATGCATATGCAGGGTCAGTAAGTGATAGACAAGTAGTTGAACGAAGTGACCTTATGACCAAAAGCCAAAGTGGTGACAGCATACTTGCCGACAGAGGATTCACAATTCAAGACATGTTTGCAAACAGAAATGTGACAGTCAAAATACCAACTTTTTTAAAAGGGAAATCTCAGTTACCTGGTCTCACTCTAATCAAAGACAGGGAGCTTGCTAATAAGAGGGTACATATTGAACGGATAATAGGATTAACAAAAACTTATAAAATATTAAAGAATGACCTAGACCATAGCTACATTCCTATTGCAACCAAGATATTTTTCATATGTTTTATGTGTTGTAATTTTAGGGAAAGTATTATGAAAAAGTGAAATAAAACAAATTTTTACAACATTATTGTTTTTTAATCACTTGTAAATAGTTTTTATAAACGTATTTCTTAAGGATTGCAGGCTCCAAATGATGAAGGTTGAAATTTATTAAATTCATTAACATTTCACTTATGTACACATCATCTTTATTAATAAAAATTACCTTCATGTCTATAAATGTATATACAATAAAATTGCAGTACTTTCTCTCTGTACAAAGCAGCTGTCCTTGAACCTGAGCATAGTATGGATGGGTTTTTTTAAAAAAAAGCTGTCCATTACATTTTTCTAGGTATGGTACAGTCACTTCATTAATAAGGCTGTTTCTTGATGCATATGGGCATTTTACCTCCACTAATGTTTCATGTCCCATTAACCCATCCGGAGAAGCCGCTACAAAAGGATATTTAGTTGATATAAATAAACCACATTTCTCTACCATTATTCCAAAATTTTCTTCATATTGGTATATTGCTATAGGTTCATGAACTTTTCCATGTACTACTGCTCTGGTATGGACAGCTTTAGGTGCTAAAATTCTTTGTATCAAGGAGTCACTGTATGTTTTACTGTGACACACTGTATAAAACATGCTAGCTGTGATTCTGCATGATCTCCGTTCATGCCACTCCGGAGAATCAGCCTGCGCTCTTGTATTTTTTTCAACTTGTTCAGTTTTTGCAGAGGTCACATTTCTTAGAAGTAAATTCTCTAAAAGTATATCATGTGGAGACTCTTTTAAACATGGGTAGTGGTCCCATTCGATACCATGAGGATTAGCGGGTTGTAGGATCTGTAAAATAGGCATAGAACTTTCCCCATAACCGATGGCTAGATTACTTACATAATCTGTGTAATTATTCATTATATCTTCCTCTCGTAAAGGATTATAATTACATGATTTTAATCTCTTGTGGGGTAAATGTTGAGCAGCAATCGGAGAGTTATAAAATAATTTCTTGGGTCTATTAAACATCATCAGCTTTTGTGTACTTGATTGATGTAATGTAATCATTTTGTTCTGCACTATATCATGCACACCACATAAAAGGACAGCTACATATTTACAACATGCATGAATACCACTCCCTGCTGCACACTCAAAATGGCTTTCTTCCACACCTTCACAGCTCAACTTCACATCAACCACATAGGCAACTTTTTTCATGCTAGCTTTGCATTCTCCTTTTATAAATGTGTGCACACTGTCCGAGCAAAAACGGGCAGTTATAAGATGGCGAGATTTGTATAGAAGCTCCCCGTTTGGCTTGGCATTGTATCTTTCAAAATATTCTTGTATTTCTTGCTTGGTAATAATTGGAAGTGACGAATCCGCATTTATGTCTTTGAATTGATCAGAGGCTGGAGACTGATACATGCTATCACCCTGGATGTCGCAATCCGTACCAAAGTTTTGGTTCCGCTCATACGCCTCTAGTCTGTAAAGATATCATAGATTTATTCTACAAATCTTAATAAATAAGCTTGAAGAAGGAAAATCACCTCAAATATTTAAAATGCTTACCTTTCAATCAAATCAACCTTTTTTCCGGCAATTGACGCATTTCTTCTTCGAAGCTCATCTTTAAGTTGCGATACAGTCATCAGTGAAAACATTTTTTATGCAGTATTTTGTTTAAAAAATTACAATAAAATTATTACACTAGAGACATAACATAAACAATGTACAGTCGCTCAGAGCGCCATCTACAAACAGCTTTGCGTGTGGCTCCCCATTGATGTACTTAAAATAATGAAAAAACTAAAATATGTTCCGTTCGCGCCGGGACCGGGTAAATTTTGTATGGAGCGTGACCCTTCTTCTTTAATTAAATAGATATAGAATTAGATCAATCAGTAGATATTAACTTGGGTTTATGGTGTCTGTCCAATGTTAACATAACACAATTATTATAATTTATCTGCCTAATAAACTACCTACGTAAATGAATACCTAAGTCTATAGCTATTAATTTATTATAAAATCTTACCTTATATCTGTTATCAGCTTCTCACTATCATTCACTCAATATTCCTACTACATAATTATGTTATGCTTCACTGTTACACTATAACATTAATAACACACTTTGTCAATATTATTATTACAGAGAATTGGCGATGCATAGCAAAACAACAGCGCATACGCACATTGTCCTTGACTGCACATTTATTTGTTTGTGACTGGGGATGAAACAAAATCAGGTTCAAGTTCAACAGCAAACGAATACGCGCGAAAACATATTGCCCTCTCTTTTCTTCAAGGATGACAGTACCGTTTCAAGCGGGAAGCCGCCTATTGCTCGTTGCGCGCAGCGCGTTGTCTATTTTTTCACACAAGAATATTTTTCATTAATTCATAACTATTTAACTAAAGGATTAAGCGTACCGAACTTCGAACAAAATAATTCTGCATATTTTAGTGGGGTGCGGGGGAACACGCTCACATACATAAGAAAAAAAAATCGATTCAAGAAGTAGTTTTTTTAAGTTATTAGATTGTTTGATCCACTAAAGTTGCAAAGGGGAACGCTCGTGCATGCCTAGTCTATTGGTTAAATAGTGTAATAAGCTACAATATGATAAATATTTACCTAAACAGTAGTACATACTTACATGTGGTAAATATTTAATTTCCCTAAGGGGTCTATAGTTAGAATCCTGATCCGTGAAATCTTCAATAGAAATTAGCTGTATGAATTTTATTTGTCTTAAATAATATATTTAGATTATATCTCAAGTCTCAAGCGCATACTTAAATAAAGTACCTACGTAAATAGTACCTACTTTCTGTCATAGTCAAATACATTTAAAAAAGTAGGTGTACAAAAATAAATGACCTATAAATTATATCGAAACAACAATTGTGTTATCACCTATACCAATTCAATACCGGTATTATACTGTAAATTTTGGGATGTTACCTAAATATATTGCACGGCCGCTTTTTTGTAGCCATCCGAACTTGGTCGGGTTATGTAGGTTTTCGATGCTTCGTCAGTATTATAATTGTTTTTCTTTAATTACTGAATTTAATGACATGAAATTTTGCATAAGAATAGTTGAATGAATACACTAATTATTGACATACATATTACCATGCAATTCCTTCAGAACGTCGTGATATTTGACTGCTTTGTAAACAGTGATCTGTTCATGGTAAATTTGTCCTATAACTCTTTAGTTACTAACGGAACATCATTGATACTTGGCAACATGTTGCAGACACTTACAAGGTTTGTATAAACGTGAAAATCTAGACCCCAAAGTGCATACTTTAAGAACTAAGACCTAATAAGCGTATTTTACGTTTATATTTTTATCTTTTAAGCCCTACGATTTTTTCTAAATCTGTTTTTTAAACAAATATAAACAAATTCAAAACAACGTATGTAAAAATCTACAGCTCTCTATGTAAGCGCTTTATATGAAAACTAGCTAATGGCCAAACGTTCGCGTAGCGGAAACTTGAATTTCTCCGAAGTTTATGCATGCACTAGTTTTATTCATACATACACAATTACACACAAATACACACTAATTTTTGGACACATCTCTTTTCTTCTAAAGTCTATGGATTAAAAAAAGTTCCGCCAGGACAACGTTCGCCCAGCGGAATCAGTTTTTGGTGAATTTCTCCACAATGGTTGCGTGCACAAATTTTTTTTTACTATACACAATTATACGACGTCATACACTAAATATCTGCATAATTAAAATCTTTAAATTCAACAACATTCCGCTGCGCGTACGCACACTAGGGTGACACAATGGGCGGTCTTATCGCTAAAAGCGATCTTTTACAGACAACTTTTGGATGGATTTTGGGGAGAAGGAGAGAATACTGTAGGTAGTCATACCACATAACCTAGAAAAAGTATTATATTGCTGTCTCATGACCGGCCACGCGGTGGCTCGATCTAGATGTATATTATCTAAGCTAAAATGACACAACTTAACTGTATAATAGTTTGACAACACTAAGTCATTTAATTCAGTGAAAATGGCAATTTTGCTACTCACACACTTTTGTTTTTTTATGGTAATTTTGTTACTATTCATCCATCAGACTCATCAGACAAGACAACCATTTTGCGTTTAGAGAGGGTACATAGTGTTAAAAGTACTTGCGAAGAAACCTATTCGATTTCCGACTACTGAATTATATTCACTTCGTGAGGTTCTCGCAGTACTACAAACGGTGCTTAAGAAACACCACCGTTTGCTTTACGACCCTCAGCACGTCACTAAAAAGCGTCGCTCTGATGTTATCTGCAAGACTGAGCTCTGCAGGTTTGCGATAGTAAGTCGACGTCCGCACGGACGTAAAAATATCGCGGTGATTTTGTTTCGCGCACTGGATTTTCAATGCTCCACAGTGTTCCAATCGATCAAAAAAATTTCCCTCCGCTGTTTATGGTATGTTTCGATCAAGGGATGCATTTAAAATGCACGAGTAAAACACCCACGTGTCAATTTCAAATATTTTTTGTTTTGAAATGATGAAGTTTAGGAAAAAAAAATCTAAAAACGTAACTGTCCAAGATATTTATTTTACATAAACATAGTCTGATAAAGCATCTTTGGGCGCATATTTTCCAGTTTTTATTTTTGGTAAATCACCTCCAGATACCGAGTAATATTTTTTTTTTTCAGATTTTTGTTTTTTTTTTACTCCCTAAAACTCAAAAGTGCGACTTGTCACTAGCACAGAAATAATGCTCGTAACAAGGCCTATTACTCATAAAAAAACCATGTCTCACTATTGCGGTTTTTGGGAAGAATACGCCATTTCGTTCTAAGGTCAAATAATACTACATAGGGTGGTCGCAAATGGTCAAACAAGTATTTTTTTTTTTTGTGAGTGTGGGTTTACAAGAAAAAAAAAGATCACTGACATACTTATCATATCGCAAGGTCGAATGTAAGTCATCCCGAATCAAGGAACAAAGAATTTTGTATTCAAAGCCAACTAAACGCGAAAAAAAAAAACTAAAAGAAACTTGTCTTCCAAGAATGCAATTGGATTGTATGTTTAAATGAGATAAGCTGATGAGTTTATTGTATTAATATCCGGAGGTGATTTTCTAAAAATAAAAACTGAAAGATATGCTCCCAAAGATGCTTTATCGGAGACTATATTTATATCATAGACTTATAAAAAAAGATGGACTCCGCGCTGCGCATATCGAAAGTGAAGCACAGTAAGTATGCCGGTTCCGTTTGTACAAACACGCCTCGCGCACACATTTACATCATAGTATGCCGACCGGCCGCCATTACGTGACACGAGCGACGCCGTCTTTGCAGGTACTCAAATCACGCACACATAGATCGGTAGGGTGCTTCACTTTCGATATGCGTGGCGCGGAGTCCATCTTTTTTTATAAGTCTATGATTTATATAAAATAAATATCTTTGACTTTGCGTTTTCAGAATTTATTTTAATTTTTTTCATGAAAAGTTCACCTAAACTTCATCATTTAAAAAAAAGTACTTTAAATTGACACGTGGTAGTTTTACTCGTGCATTTTGAATGCATCCCTTGATCGATAAATACCATAAACAGCAGAGGTATTTTTTTTTTATCGATTGGAACACTGTGCGCTCTGATTAGCGCCGAGAGTTAAACATCCAACAGTGTGTTTTTTCGACGCGCTAGAATGCACTGACTTGAATGACTTGAACTCTCAATGCTCGGCAACGAGAGTTGAAAATCGAATGTGCGATAAAATCCCGCCGCGATATTTTTACGTCCGTGCGAACGGCGGCTAAGTCGGCACTTCAACCACATTGGCTCTAAACTTTATAATAATATAAGTAGGAGAATCTAGCCTTTAACAAAAAAAAAACTGAAAAAAAAATTGTCTTATCCATGTCATAAGATGAAACTGAACAACTTGTGATATCATAAGTAAATTTTCACGCTAGCGGTCTCTCATAATAATAGACAAATTGCACATCTGGGTTGCAATTGCAATTGGGGTCGCGGCATTATGCTGAGCGTTAGCCGTTTTGCGTAGATGTGACGCATATTTTCCCCAAACTTGTTTTACAAATTGTTATTTTATTTTGTTGTGCTTTGTGTCATGTTTACCGCAAATAAACGTATTTCTTTCTTTCTTTCTTTTCTTTTCTTACATCTTACACACACACACACACACACACACACACCCCCTAACACACAAACACTCTCAACCTCAAGTCCACTCCACATCACTAGGTACTAGGTAGGTACTTAAAAACTTATAATGATTATTATTATGATTTTTTCTTTTGTAATTTTTAATTTATTATGACTTCATTATACAAAGTCTGGAACAAAATTGTCTTCCTTGTATTTTGTGTAGGGCGTTGGTAGCTGCGCCACAGTCTTTTACTTTTGCAGCTATCTTCGTGTCTATTGCTATGTTAAATACCTAAAATTGTTCCTAATAAACTTTATTATAGATATTAAAAAAAAAGGATTTTTAATCGCGATTAAAAAGGTGTGGATGTAGAATAGAATTATTTGTCAGCACATTTCTATGCTAGTCCTTGATATAAAGGGATTTGGTTAGAGGATACGAAACGGTGCACTATGAAAACAACCGGCCAAGTGCGTGTTGCACCACGCACAATGAAGGGCTCCGTGGTTAAAAAAAATATACAACTTTAGTTTTTGTTTACCCTAAACCCGAGTTGTTCAAAAGTTGTTCAAAATTATGAGTACAATGATCCCTGTCATTGTACTCATCATTTTGAACAACTTTTTCTATGGGACCAACCTTGAAATCGCGAAAAAAAAAATCTGTTGTTCCATAGAAATAAAAATAATTTTGAACATTTTTTTTCTATGTTGGTCACATAGAAAAAAATGTTAAAAATGATGAGTACAATGACCCCTTTTCGGGTTTAGTGTAAACAAAAACTAAAGTTGTGCCGTGTTACTTGGGGTCGGCGCAACACGATTTCTCTTTCCATTCTCCATTGGCCGTTACGGTGGAAGAATTAAAAGCTAAAATGAAAGAACTTGCACTTCAGGAATATCTCGGAAATTAGTAGTCCTAATAATTGAAAGTCATGCTATTGCCGTACACACTACCGATATATTAGCCAAGTAGTCCGCTCAACAAAGGGTTTGTAGAGTGCTTGAGCTGGGACGTAAGCGATTTCTTCAGAAAGTTGTTCAGGGTGCTTAGGGAGCAAACATACTAAAAGTCCCCGCGTCTAGGGGGTGAGCCGGAGTGGGGGGAGGGGGGATAAAAGTTCCCACTTTTGAGTTTTTCGCTAATATCATTAAAACTGTGCGTTGTAGAGAAAAAATATCTTCTATGTAATGAAAGCTCATAAATTTTTTTACAACTTTTATCGTATATACTTTTTCGAATTCCTACCCATTTTCGAACTATACGTTCCGGAGACGTGAAAATTATCGAAAAAACTACTTTTATTAAACACTACCTGTTGCCTGTTACTTCGTTCGCGTTATTTCGGGATATAACGTAGCATACATATATATATATATGTAAATCCAGGTCCTAATCTATCTACCTACCAAATATCATGCAAATACGTTCAGCTTTTGAGTTCCCTGAACAACTTTCTGAAGAAATCGCTTACGTCCCAGCTCGCGCACACTACAGCTATTTTTGAGTTATTTGTTGAGTAGACTAATAATTATTTATGCAACTGACGTATAATAAGGGGTATGAAGACACGAACGTGTGTTTATCACACGAGGCGAAGCCGAGTGTGAGTATAGTATCACATGACTGTTTTAATACCTAATTATGTACAGTTGCATACAAGACTATCTACATCCATGTTATGAATACTCTATAAAAGGTTCTGAAACAGTTTTTTGCAATACTAATACTCGTATCGAACATGGCGGCCGGCGTCATAGTATGCGACGTGAATTCGAATAAGTTATATTTTTAAATTACGGCGCTGTTGTAGTGAAACGCGCGTGCATTGCAATGTTCTTTTTTTGAAAACGTGTTGCATTATGAAATTCAGTACAACATTATAACACCCGTTTGGATGATATTATGGTTACTATGACACTGGTTGTTTTAATGTTGGCAATAAGCTGTTTCAGAATTTTTTATAGAGGATTTATAGCATGGGTGTAGATAAAGTAATTTTATGACTTTTAATTAAAAAAAAATCTAAAGAATTGCTTACCAAAAACATACAGTTTTATGTTTAAATGCTGGTTTTCCCATACAAACTTTCATCCCCATTAACGATTATTTTCCTAACAAAAAAAAAAAAAAAAAAATTGCCTATTTCCTTCTCTAGGATGCCATCAATCTCCTTGCCAAATTTTATCGAAATCGGTTCAGCGATTTAGGCGTGAAGAGGAAACACAGACAGAGTTACTTTCGAATTTATAATTATTACTAGCTTTTGTCCGCGGCTTCGCCCGCGTTGTGGTCGGGAGTTTATCCCACAGAAACGTACTACCGGGATAAAAAGTATCCTATGTCCTAATCCAGGTCTACCCATGTGCCCAATTACATCCAAATCCGTTCAGGCCGTTCAGCACAACAAACAATTTAAACAAACTCACTTTCGCTGTTTGTTATCTTTTTTTCTATTATTTATAAATAAAAAGAGAAGTCCTGACTGACTGATTGACTGACTTATCAACGTCCAGATCAAACCCTTGGATCTAGAAAGCTGAAAGCACAGAGGTTCCCTTTATAATGTAGACAAGGAATAAGGAAGGAATTCCCAGTAGTACGTTCCCATGGGATATTTTCCGACATCCACGCCGGCGAAGCCGCTGGCTAGTAGTTAGTATAGGAAGTCTGATGAATGTTATCTATAAGAATTGATTTTAGTTTTCCTACTTTAATTAAGTTTATTTATTTGTAATTTTAACCATAAATTTATGAAGTTTAACTGTCGCCGCCAATTTCAACTTTTTGTTTACAAATAACCAAAATGTTTCATGTAATGGTGTCCAATACACACGCTGTGTCTAGTTTGGCAGCAACGCTATCTCCTAATTGTAATTGTAATGGTAAAATATACGATTTTAACTTTAATTTTAGTTTGTTTGAACATCTTGTAGCGAATATTCCTGCCGCCGCCGACGAATATTGTAAATACATGGTGTAAGGGACAGCCCTCCGCAAACTCACAGGGTGCATTCAGCTCCTCATTTTGAATCATATTCCACCGGAAATTATCTCAGGATAATTTTCATTTTTTCAATTTTTTTTTCATTATTTCAATGTAAAATTGCATTATGTGTTCGCAGCACTCCATTTATGTAAAAAAAACAGAAAAAAAAAACAGCAAAAAAACAAACCAGCAATGGATGTTGAAATACTCTAACCAACGACGCGTGAAATCAGCTGTTCACTTTCTGTCTTGCTACAACCTACCCCTACCAACCAGTAATAGACGCTCCAATTTGTGCACAAAAACACAAACAAATCAGCTTTATAACTTTCCTTAACTTTCCTGAAAAAATTTCATGTACCGGTTATCTTAGTATGACATACTGAATTCACCCTATCAGTTTGCGGAGGGCTGTCCCTTACACCCTGTATATCCAATTCCTAACCCTTCAAATAAAGATTGCTCGCCTGCTCGTAATGTAGGTATCTGTCGTAGTCAACTGGTTGAATTATTATAAAACAATATCGAGAACGGCACCCTTACTGTGTAACACATTATCAATCGGAGTTTGAATCATTTTGAAAAAAATTGCTAATCCATTGCTTCATTTGTTCGAAAAATTTGTGTGCTGCACAACGTAACTAACGCAATGAATGTTGTTGAACTGTCAAAATGAAACCAACTCCGATTGATAATTTGTTACGCAATTAGGGTGCTGGTCTTATCGCGATCTTCCTTTTTACGAGGTAAACAGAAAAACAAGAGAGATATAGAAAGAGAGAAGAGGTATATAGAAATGCTAATTCAGTACGTCCCCTCAGGCGGAGACGAATACCTAGAGTTAGCGCATTTCCAGGCGTTATAAACACACGTATTCAGTAGCATGTACGTGGAATTAGCATTTACGAACAACCATTTATTAACCGACTTCCAAAAGGAGGAGGTTCTCAATTCGTCGGAACCTTTTTTTTTTTTTTTTTTTATTATTTTTTTTTTTTTTTTATGTATGTTCCCCGATTACTCGAAAATGGCTAGACCGATTTGGATTTTTCTTTTTTTGTTCGAAAAGGTATACGGCCCAAGTGGTCCCATGATCATCAAGTCAGGATCTGATGATGGGATCCCATGGAAATCGAGGGAAACCCTCAAATTTTAGGGGCACACCTATATCGATTTCGGTATTTTTTATAGTAACTCGTGCATTTGCTCTCGGAAAGTACCATTCGGTGAACTGGAACTGATGATGAAGACCACAGAGGGCCATCGGAAATACTCAATTATATCTAAGTATATAACAGGTTAGGTTGCGATTCGATTACTTTAATATGGTTTATGCTCGTCAAAATAATGGTAATGGTGACTTCACCATGAGCTCCATTTCTCCTGGTTCTTACTAAGAGAACTCTTCAACAATTAACGTCCCTGCATCGGGAAAAGCAACATTTTGTAAAACGTGATGAGCAGTTGACATTGGGTTATTGTAACTTAGATAAATTACAAACTGAACCACTAAAAAGTGAAAAAAAAAACTTTTTTACAAAAACAAAAACCGACTTCCAAAAAAAACACTACAAAGTGAAAAATAACTTTAATTTCGGAAGTCGGTGGCAAAAAACTAAAATACAGATCCAAAGACACCGACTCCATTTTTGTCCATTTTCAAACATCCTGAAATTAAATTGTTAACACAAAATATCTCGAATTAAAACTTAAGATAACGCAACTCAGGCCCCCAAGATACAGGCGCTGCCTAGTTTGGGGACCACTGTTCAAATAAATATGTTACTTATTCTAGTTACAGCAAGCACTCAATATTATTATTTTTGTAAGTAATTTATTTTGTAACGATGGACCAATAAATTATTCTTATTATTCTTATTCTTATAGCTTTGACAAATTAGTGGTTTTGGGAATCAACTTTTACAAAATGTGTTTTTTTTTTACAACGCCATGGCCGCGCGGTCGAAACGCATACGATTTTGGACCGCTCAAGCGGATAGGTTTGTTTTAAGAAAAAATAGGATAACTTTGTTCCTTAGTAAATAATTTAATGTAAAGGTTAACCGCCAGCTGAGCAGCTGTGAGCACAGGAAGCCTGAATCTACTCCCAGCATCCTCAATTCGTCAGGATCAAACAATCAACGCCATCTACCGACATTGCAAGTAACTAGTATACCATCTTATCAGGATCTACTGATCTTACTAACGCCATCTATCAACTCATAGAAATACTAAAATGTTGTGGTCATAATACTTATCAGACCTTCTCAGAGCATTAAAAGTCATCAGAAATATTTTTCAGTTGTGAAAGTAAGATGAAGATGATGAGCCGGAAGACGTCCAATGTTGGTTATAAAAGGTCTCCCCAAAGAATAGCGATGACTTGATTGATATTAATTTGCCTGTATTTAATTTTTGCCCTAAGCTATACCAAAAAAAAAAAACAAAATATTGATTACTGTAGGTACCAACTACATAGTTTATATTAGTTTATGATTGGAGCCTCCTTTTAAGCATAATAATGCCTGTGTTAGGAGACTCCGCTCTTCCACAGCTTTGGCTGTTTGTACAACTTTCAAAATACAATTTTTTTTTTTTTTTTTTTGTCTTTGGTTACATATTACACATATCTTTTTTCGAGCGCGTGTTTCTTGCTTTATTGCCATTTACGTAAAGTATTATTTTTATAACTTCAAACACGCTCGCTCGCTCGTGAATTAAACAGAATGAATATATTGATGTGGTTGTGTTAGGTGTGCGAAGTGTGTGATGTGTGTGGGGTGTGTGATGTGTGTGATATGTGTGGGGTGTGTGATGTGTGTGATATGTGTGGGGTGTGTGATGTGTGTGGGGTGTGTCAAGTGTGTGTGGTGCGTGATGTGTGTGAGGTGTGGATGTGTTTATGAGGGAGGATGTAAGTGTAGGTGTGACGGTGCAAGTATAACTAATTTCCACTTATTGTAACAGTAATTCGATGTCTAGCTATAATGGCCTCTCCGGCTAAAAGGCTGCCGAACGCTGGTTTAGTTATGTCAGATTATGTTGATGCACATGGTAGTTGTTCTTTCAACAAGGACCTCATCCAACATTATTTAAATTAAAAGATTTGACTTTCTTTCATTAATACGTTAAGCTCTAGCTGAGCATTATTAATAAAGCAGTCCGGTGGTTGTACTTTTCGAACCCGCCTTCGTACCGCTGGTGTTGGAGGGCTTGAAGCAACCACCGTCCGTTCTTCTTCTGGCACAGACGATGGTAGTGGAGACACTGACCGTGGTGATGCAGCAATGATACTGCGTTGGGCAGTATCATTGCTGAACTAAAATAGCGAGAAACAAACAATGAATATGTTACACATTTATTAACACACTAATCTTTTGCCCGTGGCTTCGTCCGCGTGAAGGACGAAATTTATCCCACAGGAACGTACTACCAGGCCAAGGTGTACCTGTGTGCCAAATTTCATCGAAATCCGTTCAGCCGTTAAGGCGTGAAAAGGTAACACACGGACACTTTCGCATAAAGGATTATTAAGGTTTAAAGTACCTACTTATATAAGTAGAATTGTTATGAATAACATAACTGCTGGACCCGAAGAGGTAGGTAGACAGTTCACACCAAAATTCTGTCAGTTATTTTTAAGTTCTAAGTAATAGGACACTGAAACGGACACTGTTCTGCCAGCCACGAATCAAAATTTGGGGTTTATACTGAAAATAAGGAAGTAGCTCCTAAAAGTAAAAGTTTAACCATAAAACTTACCCCGATTTGTGACTGCGGGGCCACACCCCGTTGCCATCTGCTGGCCTATACATGTGTCCAAAATAATGCTAGCATTTTCGGACATTATGGCTACATACGTGACCAAAAGCGGAAGGCTAGGATACACTCAGAAATATGTTCATCATATACACCACTATTTTTTAATTAGTACAAATACTTAAAGGGCTTATTAGAGAAGGTCTTGTTATTATATATGTAAAGTCTCAATAAATAATATTCATAAACAGCAAAGTTATTGGCGTTTGTTGATATCCCAAAATGTCACTCAATGTATGGAAATATTGTACAGGCTATTCATAGTTGTATTTATTTTCTCGCTCTCGCATTCACGTGCTCTCGCTCGCACTTGCTCCGCCTCCAACAGCTGTTATCGTATCATAATCATGAATTTAACAATTATGACAAATTTTCGTGGACAATTTTGGTGTTTCGTTTTTTTTACTTTTGACTACACAAATATGATCAGTAACGGGTACGGATAGAGCCCCATTTTTTTTTGTACTAATTAAAAAATAGTAGTGTATTTCCTTATCAGAAAAACTAATTATTATTATTATTATTATTCATTTATTTGTCGGATAACATGATCCATTGTGGTTAGTAACAATAGGAGCTTATAAATTAGTATGTACTATGTTAGTAGGCATTGAATTTAAATTAAAATGACAATCAAAAATAAAATAAATAACAATTTAAAATATAAAATAAATAACAATTAAAATATTTTATCATTATGGTTAGTAACAGCAAGAGCTTATAAACTATGTTAGTAGATAATGAATTCACAATACAATCAAATTATACAACAATTAATGTTAGGGTGTTATCATCACCACCATTTCAGACAAAAGACATACGCTGCTGGACATAGGTCTCCCTCAAGCTTCTTTTTACCCTATTCTTAGGTTTTATGAAGAATGGATAATGAATTTGAAATGATTGTAGGTAGGTATGTAAATCAGAAATCATTTATTTGCCAATAATGCAGGTGTACAGATATGATGGTTGTTTTGATGAGAGTCCCGATACATTTTGCCTTACGGCATGCAAAATTATTTTAATTAACATCAGTACATTTACTAGACATTAAAGAAACAATAAAAAAAATATAAACAAACATTAAAAAAAAGCATTCCATTCACTAAGCTATTAAAAGAGTAAGTACTATTAAAAATACTCATGCTATTCAAAAACGTTCAAATACCAATTTCAACCACTGACCTCTATTGTTGTACGCTGCTGGACTAAATATACTATAGGAAATGACAGTTAATTTTTGTGCCGATTTGAAGCGCTACCTCGAGGGCCTCGGGAACTAAAATTGACATGTACCCATCGATGACGCATGTACCCTGTTAACCCTTTAGTGCATGAATTGTCAAGGAAAGCAGAAAAATAATATTTTGTTGTTTTATGGTGTTTTATTTGGGGTAATAGAAAATACAAAGTGCAAAAAAAATATATACTTTGATTAGTTTGGAAAATAACTTTCGAAAAAATGGCTTAGTATGCAATAACGAACTCAAACTCAAACTCAAAGCATTTATTTCAATTAAACCAATTACAGGCACTTTTGAATTGTCAAAGAGTCGGTCAGTAGGTAAGTCAGAAAGTTGAAGCTAGTTGCCCATTCCAAAACGTAGATCTATGGAGAAGAACGGGCAAGAAACTCCACGGACACTCTTTTAAATCAAAATATAGTTACAAAATATTGGTTACATCATTCATGTTGAAATTATACATGTGAGAACGATGAACGTTAAAAGCGTCCGTAATAAAAAAATAAAAAAAAAACAATTCAAAATTAAAATTAAAATAAGCCGTGGCAGCTAAGGTATGACCAGCCTCCACCAACAGCGCCCGTTCACAAACCTGATGTATGGATTCGTTAAATGATCCAACACACGCGCCACCATCAGCGAGGCATTAGAGTGAGCATGACACACTCTCAGCCGCCAGGGCACATCCAAGTCAAATAAAGACGTACCCAGTAAATGGTAGCTTTAGAGTAGGTACATAGTACTCACACATGTACTAAGCAATTATACAATACAAAGGTGATTGAGTCTACACAATGCAAAGCTATTCTTACAATCTTCAGCAGTTGCTTAACAGTATCTTCAAATGTTAATTAATTAGTTGTGGTTGTGGAGCAGGACCAGCATGGAGCCAAGCATTTTTATCATTTATGTAATCCCCCAACTTATAATATGCCTGCCTGCATAGTGTGCGTTTGATACAAGTTTTAAATTTCATCTCATTTAGTTGAAGTATGTGTGGAGGTATTTTATTGTAACATTTTAAACAGTACCCCATGAACGATGAGTCTACTTTAGCCAGCCTGAAACCTGGTTGAGCTAATAGGTCCTTATTTCTAGTATTATAATTATGCCTTTCACCTCTTTTATTAAAAAGATGTAAATTTTTTCTTACGTACATGATGTTTTCGTAGATATATTGACAAGGTACCGTCATGATGTTAATATCCTTAAACAGTTCCCTTAGAGAATCGCGCCTGCGAAGATTATATATGGCTCTGATGGCTCGTTTTTGCAGAATAAAAATGGACTCGATATCTGCAGCCCGTCCCCAAAGTAAAATACCGTAAGACATGATACTGTGAAAGTAACTAAAATAGACTAGCCTCGCGGTATCTACATCAGTAAATTGACGGATTTTTCTGACAGCATAAGCTGCTGAACTTAGCCGTCCTGCAAGTGATATTAAATGAGGACCCCATTGTAGCCTTGAGTCGAGCGTAATCCCCAGGAAAACGGTTTTATCGACGAATTCTAGTTTCTCTTGATTCAATACTATCTCACAATCACTACTTTTGACATTTGGTAAAGAAAATCTGATGCACTTAGTTTTTTTCCCATTTAATACTAAATTATTAGCAGTGAACCAATTTTGGATCTGCAGTAGGGCGTTATTGACGTCGTCAAAATTTGTAGCACGTCTATCTACCTTAAAAATTAATGAAGTATCATCAGCAAATAGCACCATTTGTGGTTGATTTTTTAATAAATGGAGTAAATCATTAATATACACTAAAAAGAGGAAAGGACCCAATATCGAGCCTTGTGGAACACCCATTTTAACTTTTAAACACAGTGAATTCACACCATTTATTTGAACTTGCTGTTGTCTATCATTTAAATAAGACTTTACTAAACTGAGGGCAAGTTTTCCAAGTCCGTAATGCTCAAGTTTCAAGAGTAAGGTTTCATGATCGACGCAATCAAATGCCTTGGAGAGGTCACAAAAAATGCCTATGGCGTCTTGGGCCTCTTCCCACGCGTTAAAAATGTGTTTTAATAAGGTTACACCGGCGTCGGTCGTACAACGTCCTTTGGTGAAACCAAACTGTTGATCGTGAAGTATTTTATTCGTGTTAAAATGATTGAGCATTTGATTAAGCATTACCTTTTCAAACACCTTGCTGAAAACCGGCAACACGGATACTGGTCTATAATTATTTTTGTCTTTACTGTCTCCGGATTTAAAAAGTGGAATTACCTTACTGTATTTCATTAAATCCGGGAAAACTCCTTGATCTACACAAAAATTAAATATTAAGGCTAAGTAAGGCGCTATAGTCTCAATTATGGAGGTACAGACTTTAATGGACATTCCCCAAAGATCTTCGGTCAGTTTGATCTTAATTTGCTTAAAAGCTTTTATTACTGTTATGGGGTTAATATGCTTAAAGTTAAATTCAATCTGGCAGGCCGAAACGTTCGCCCTTACTAAATCAAAAGAGAGCGAGGGCGAGGAGTTTAAGACCTCAGTAGTTTTAAGTGGGATACTGGTAAAGAAATTTACAAATTCTTGAGCAACTTCTTTACTATCGGAAATGAGACCACATGACGACTCCAGTGTGTAATCAATATTATGCTTTCTGTTCCTGTTCGTTTCATTGTTGATAATTTTCCAAACTGTCTTTATTTTATTATCTGCTGATTTAACCTTGTTGCTAATGTATAAGGCTTTAGCTGCCTTACAAGTGTTCTTAAAAATTCTAGAGTAAGTAGCAACATACTTATTAAAAGTTTCCGTGTTAATATAAGGCTTAAGGCCATACAGCTCGAAAAGTCTTTCCCTACTTTTCCTGAGTCCTTTAGTTGCCCAGTCACTAAATAGAAACTTAGGGCTGATGGTTTTTGTGATCTTCTTAAATGAATTATCGAACTCTGTTTGGACTACCGAAAAGAATTCTTTATACAAAATATTAACATTGTTCATTTTCAGTTCTTGATCATTTAACTTACAAATTAAAGTGTTATTAAATTTATTTAATTTAACAGATGTTATTGGTCTGGATTGTATCTGCACTTTTTGCATAGGTATGTTGGACTCAAAAGTTACGGTTTGACCACTGTGATCAGAAGGGAGATAATTAACAATGCATTTATCTAAATAGTCACAACAACAGAAAACATTATCAATACATGTAGCAGTAGTCGTGGTTATTCGGGTAGGTTCTACAAACACATTTGATAAATTAAATGATTTAAACAAATTTAATAATCTACTGGTATTTGAATTATTTTCTAAAATATTAATATTGAAGTCGCCACAGATAATTACTGACTTATTACCAGCTGCAAGTCTTGACATAACTTCTTCCATTACTGACTCGAATATAGAGTAGTTTTGATAATTTGGGGGTCTGTAAACGCACACTATGACATGCTTATCTAGCTCAACACAGGAAAGTTCAATACTATGTTCAAATGATAGTTCAACTATGTCTTTACGATTTTTCGATTTAATACAATTTTTAATTAGGATTAATGAACCACCACGCGCCATTGATGTTCGATTAAAACAACTGGCCACACTATAATTCTCATAATTAATTAACATTTCGTAATCTTTTAACCAATGCTCGGTTAAACAAATAATGTCAAACATTGTTTTTTCTAAAAACAATTCAATTTCCAATTGTTTGGATGAAAAACCTTGAATATTTTGATGAAATAATTTCAAGGATTTCTGCTTAGCCCCTTTTCTACAGTTAACTATTTTAGAGCTAGAAAATACCTTTTTGTTAATAAGTGTAACTATACTGTTAGTGGTACTTTCTGTTGTCTTACAAACTAGTTTAAATTAATAACCACCTTAACATTAGTACTATTACTAACTGTGGTGCTAATTAAAGATGACTTCGACATACTAATTATGTCTGGGTTAATATTAAAAGCTAATAGCCTAGCTATTTGATGTCTAAAACTACTGGGCAGATACACCGTATCCCTAGTCGAGCTTAGCTTATCAACAAAAATGTTGGTGTCAAAAAATATAAACTTGTCACTATGGTGACTAACTAAGAATTGCATGTAGTTATTTAACATGTAAATGTAGTTGTTTTGTCTGTTTGACAAGTACTTAAAGTATGGAAAAGCACACAAAATTATTTTCTTACAATTTAACTTCAATAGCTCGGTGACACTATCAGTAATATCATCTTTTTTAACATCAAGACTGCTACCTATAAGTATAGTAATAATGGCATTAGGATCATATTCATTCTTAGTTATTGAAGCCATTATTTGTTTGTAGGAAGACTGAGGCATACAATAGTTTAGAGAAGAATGACTCAGGTTGTTGCTAAGTAATTTTCCTAACCCTTTTCCAAAACTATCAGAAAACATAATGGAATTATAACATACTTTACTACTACAAGGAACAGCACTAGCATCTGTCTGAACTACTTGCAACGGACCTAGTTCAATATCTGGTGAATCTTGACAAGACATAGATACCTGAGCACTTCCTGACTGGGACGGGTCCTCCGTTACCTCGGGTTGAAAAGTGCCAAGATTGGATTTTCTATGCAATGAACATTGAGGGCTGCTAAGAGTCAGCGGGTCCACTTTATCTGCATTAGAGTTGCACATATCCACTAACTCCCTTGTAGCAAGTATGTGCTCCTGAATTTGTTTTTCAGACCTCACATACTTATTATACAGTGAATGAATTGACTCTTCCAGTACCTGAATTTCAGACTGTAATCGTTGAGTGTCAATCTCATAAATGTTCTTACTGTCTTCTAATTTAATTTGATAGTTTTTTAATTTATTTATAAGAAAAATACGCTCTTTCCTTAGTTTAATATTATTGGAACTGTGTTTTTGTTGTTTCCTAAATTTAATGCACTTATTTACCATTCTATTTAGTTTTGCATATTTTTTTATTTTATTTTGACTTACTTTAAAACTACTATTATTATGTGTCAATATTGACTCTTCAGTAAGGTCTATTGTTACTAAGG
Source organism: Cosmia trapezina (assembly GCA_905163495.3). Taxonomy (NCBI): domain Eukaryota; kingdom Metazoa; phylum Arthropoda; class Insecta; order Lepidoptera; family Noctuidae; genus Cosmia; species Cosmia trapezina. Next base: position 1,664,540 of record LR991046.1, on the reverse strand, counting down.
AATGATGGTTGCAATTAATGTTTAATAACTCATCATGCAAGCTAATATTACTCTGCTTAGCCTGAGTACATTCTTTTTGTTTTAGTAATTTAGTAATCTGTACATTTGCTAGAATTAATTCTTCTTCCAGGTCCCTAACCTTACACAAAGCCTCCTCATATATGTTACTGCAGTTGTTGAAACCATCCGTGACCACCCGCAGTTTGTCCCGTTCATCAACAACATCCAGGTATTGACAGGTATACGACTGTATGCAAATGTCATAATTTCACGAAATCATGACATTTGAGGGCTTTGTGAACTTATGGAGGTGGAAAGCGATAAACGCAACGAGAGAGATGGATGCTCGATAGTTTCCTCTGGCTCTGTCTCGCTGAGCTGCAATTGGTTCTCGTGGGCTGGGTATAGTTTTAATCGTGATACAGGCGGGAGATTAGAAATCATGCAAACGATTATAGTATGTAGGTTCAAACCCAAGGTTCCAAACTTCATAACTCAAGAAGTAATAAGTTGAGTATATTTAGCCAATTTGTTCTTAAATCGCAATCATTTAGATACCTGGTAAATTACGTAAACTTATGTTAGAATCAGTGGGAAGAATGAACATTAATACGATTAGAATAATAATCTAGCTTACGTGCATAATTGTGTAAAAAAAGGAGGACTCCGCGCTACGCATATCAAAAGTGAAGCACAGTAAGTATGCCGGGACTGTTTGTACAAACACGCCTCACGCACACATTTACATCATAGTATGTCGATCGGCCGCCAGTACGTGACACGAGCGACGGCGTCTTTGCAGGTACAAGTCACTCACACAAATCGGTACGGTGCTTCACTTTCGATATGCGTGGCGCGTAGTCCTCCTTTTTTATACGTCTATGATTTTACATTTATAATAAACTTTTTTACTCACATTTCATCACATAGTGTAATTACAGCTCAGTTTTTACTAACTCTTTAAAATATCGATTGCACACCATATTATGTGCTGATAACAATACAAATCTAATGTGTCTAGTAATTTGCGTGCGGCGCGCGGCGGGTTAATAACAAAATACAATCGTATGAATAGACATGTAGGGTTGCGAATGTTCCATTATCGATAATGTGTCGATTGATATTTTTCTTCCAATATTGAGTCATTTTAAATTAACGTCATTCAAATAAAAATTAACTGTTGTCAGATAAGCAATTTCAGTATCTAGCTAAAACAAATGTGCAAATAAGTTTCTAATTTAAAATGATAAAATTTATGTGTAATGTAATTAATAATTAAATTATTTTAACGACCGTAGGCGTTCTAAGCATGACATGGCTGAATTTTTTTCGTTAACGCAGTCCGATAATATACAGGGTGGCCGGAACATTGACGTCCAAAAATAAAATTTCGGTCCCTCGTATCGTGGGGTATTCGAATCACCCCCATGTATGTTCCGCGACTTTTCATAGTTTTCGAGTTATGAATTTTTTTCTGAATGTTTGAAAATTTTCGACCTGACCAACCTAAAAAAATTCTAAAAAAAAAAGTAGAGGGTTTTATCGAGTTTCTTTTATTGCAACTGAATTTTCATAAGTAGTACTTTTATGCATAAAATAATCAGCTTCGTAACTGTGATGAAAGTTATGAAAATGTTGATCTAAAGTGAAAAATTTACGATTTAATTTTTATTTTGCATTTAACTTACACGTAGATGTAGATGTAGATTACCTACAGGAAAACCTATAAGAAGTTTGTGGTCTTAAAATAACATGGTAAATCTCTCAATATTGTGAGTACAAACTTACATTTACTGTTGGAATGTATGGGAGAACATGTTTTACAACTATAATCTTAACTTTGTTCTTGGGATATTTAATTTAATCCCAACTACGGAACCCTTCATAGAAACATTTATTAGAAACAAAAAAAGGCATGGTTATTTTGGCATCAATATTTCCTTTCCACAACACAATAAGTTCCTACAAAGCGAACAATCCTTCAATATATTATTAAGTAACTATAGATTTCGTTTTATTAGTATTTGATAGTCTATGCCAATTTCAGATCAAATAAAAAATACCGTAACTCTCACGGTCGATAGAGTCCATAAAAGTATTTTTTTATCGTCGGCTGTGTGCCATCTCTAATTTTAGTTCCATGGGCCCTCACATTGCTTTCAGCGCCAAAATGGCGAAAATCAAATGTCTTCATTTTGTAGTCGCTAATATGAAGTCCAGCGTACTTGTACAATAGAGGTCAGTGATTTCAACAAATTAAATTTAAAACTACAATAAATTCAACCAAAAATGTAATAAATAAAATAACATTATAATTACAATAAAACTAAAGATAGAGATGTCAGTATATTTAACATACATTTACCAAACAAAAAATAAAATAGAATAAAATAAACTTAAGCAACATTACTATTAAAAATACTCATATTATTTAAAACCATTCAAACACAAATTCCGACAAATTAAATTTAAAATTACAATAAATTCAATTATAAAAATGTCAATAAATAAAATAAAGCTAGAACTGCAATAAAACAAAAGGTAGAGATGTCAGTAAATTAAATCACAAAACACTTGTCCAGAGTCTGCTATTTTTTAGAAATTCGTCATTCCAACACGATCCCATTGTCACTGCATTGTCATTTTGATAAAAGTTCGTAATCTGCTAAATTCATAATGGTCGATCATTGGTCGGTCAGTGGTCTCGTAATAGAATCGTGGTAGAATGACATTGTCGTATTGCCATTATTATAAAACCCGTTGTAGAAATGATTTTCGAAAAACTCAAGGTCACTGATCAAAGGAACTCAAAATTTTAGCAGATTACTGCATACGTCAGTCATTCATTTGTCATTAACATTATGTACGAGATTACCATTCTATGCCATTTCTTACAATGGAGTATCAGTGGTTGACCATTGGAAGGTCATAATAACGCCATTATATTAGTAGATTACCAAAGTTGTCAAAATCAACAATTATGAAATCAATGATAGACCATTCTGACACTATTGTAATAGCAGACTTGAGGCCCTTTTTTTTTTTTTTTTTTTTTTTTTTTTGAGGTTGGGAAATCATCAAATAACGTCTCCCGCTCTGGGTGGAGCGGAAGGGCGTGTCAGACTTTTACTGACTAAAACCCACCCGTGTTCCTTCAGTTGCCTATGCCAGGGCCGCGGTAACCTCTTCAGACAACCCGCGACCCCAGCGGCACAACCCGCGACCCGCGACTTGAGGCCCTGTAGCAGTTTTGTTAACTTTTTTTTTTAAATTGAATGGGTAATTCTTTTAAATGTCCCGGTAGTTTTTTGTATATAAGAGGACCCATGAGCCATGGTTAAAATATTTTTTTTAAGTAAAGATCTTTGGTAGTCACCTGTGTAAAGTAGATTTTTATATTGTGCCCTTACTGGTCCTGAGCGTTGTCTTCTATCCACTACTAACGTAAACAGGTGCTTGTTCGTTCTAACGAATAGGGCAACTTCTAGTATATACAACGATGGCAATGTAAGTATCCTTAGAGATGTAAAAACAGGTTGACAGCTTTCTGTAGTTTTAAGACCTGTCATTGATCGAAGGCAACGTTTTTGGGCCCTTTTTTTTTTTTTTTTGAGGGTGGGAAATCATCAAATAACTTCTCCCGCTCTGGGTGGAGCGGAAGGGCGTGTCAGACTTTTACTGACTAAAACCCACCCGTGTTCCTTCAGTTGCCTATGCCAGGGCCGCGGTAACCTCTTCAGACAACCCGCGACCCCAGCGGCGTCGGCCCTATTGGACCCCGTCACTTGCTGACATCTCTTTGAGGCGCGCGTGGAGCACAACGCGCCGTCGCGTCGACTCGGGCCTGGTCCTTACCGGACGGCGAGCTACCCGCTGCTCACCGTCCGCAGGCCCGCGCCTACGGTGGCCCCGCGATTCCCGCCGCCCAGGGCGTCTCCTGCGGCGACTGAGGGCGTGAGGCTGCCTCTCCCTCACGCGTTCCGCCTCCTCCTTCGCGAGCATCACTGCTTCGCAGAAGGAGGTGACGGCCTCCCATGCACTCTCGCTCCGCACCATGGCCTGGACCAGGCTCGGACGCGAGAGATCGCCGCCGCCGATCGCCTCCGTGAGAACACGGCGGTGCTCTGCCCAAGCCGGGCAGACCTCCACTGTATGCTCCACCGTGAACGTTTTTGGGCCCTAAATATTATTTCTCTCTCACTGCAGTTTCCCCAAAATATGACACCAAATCTGAGTGAGGAAGCAGCTAAACCATGATAGGCCGTTACTAATGTATTTATGTTAACTTTTTTTGAAAGGCTATAGAGTAGATATGCCGTTTTACTTAATTTATTGCACACGTTTTCGACATTATGTTTCCATGACAGTTTATTGTCGATGTGCACTCCTAGGATTTTTTTACTGTCGCGCTGGTAGAAATGCATGACTTGTGTTTTGTTTAGATTTATCATTTTTATTAAGCCATTCTATTATTGTTTTAAGGGTGTTGTTTATATCTTTTTTTGTATTCCGTTGTATCTTTTTTTTTTATGCACTCAATTATAGCTATGCTGTCATCCGCAAATAATGTCATTGGGTGATGAAATCGACGCGGTAGATCGTTAATGTATAGCAGATGTACCGTAATTAAAAGTTTACTAAACATAATCTGAGGGGCTCATAGCTCCGTAGGATATAATATACATGTATATTATACATGTATAATGTATAGGGTAGATTCGGCAAACGAACGAAAGCTAACGAATCTGCACGTAATCTAACTTGGAGAGATGTATTGATAATTTTTATGGATAAAATTATATAAATACATATGTTTTATTGCCGCGTATTATACTTTAATCAAGATACAACCTGACACGGACCTGCTAATTGCAAAAAACCCAAAAAAAAAAAATTATTTCGCGGCTTACACTGCGCAATCACCTTAACGGAATTTTATCTGACGTCCTAGCTAGGTTAAATGGTCTTTGGTAATGTAGGTGTGGTGTGTAAATGTTTTGTAATGTAGGTGTGGCGTGTTAGCGTTTTGTAATGTAGGTGTGGCGTGTTAGTGTTTTGTAATGTAGGTCTGGTGTATGTTTTGTAATGTAGATGTGGCGTGTAAGTGTTTTGTAATGTAGATGTGGCGTGTAAGTGTTTCGTAATGTAGAAGGGGCGTGAAGTGTTTTGTAATTTAGATGTGAGGTGTAAGTGTTTTGTAATGTAGATATGACGTGTAAGTGTTTTGTAATGTAGATGTGGCGTGTAAGTGTTTTGTAATGTAGATATGACGTGTAAGTGTTTTGTAATGTAGAAGTGGCGTGTAAGTGTTTTGTAATGTAGATGTGGTGTATGTGTGTAAACGGAACCGAACGAGGTTGAGTGCACTCCGTATCTACGGAGTGTTACGGTATGTTGTTATCACTACGATTGTGAAGGAAGCAGATATTCAGTGTCTTCGTAGTTTATACTTGTGGCGGCATCTACATCGCCACATTAGAACTACGCATCAATGACATGACGTCACGCAAACCTGCATCGCGCAATTAGAGTTTACCACGCGACTAGCATATATACAACGTCCCGACATCAACCGTCGGGCAGTAGCCCACCAGACACAACACCCGTCTGGTCGGAGGATCCTCCCTTTTCAATAGAGGATGAGTGAACTTTACACCCTGTTCCTCATACCTCTAAACTGGTGACCCCGAGCATGAACGTCAGCGCAGCCTTCGTGCAACTCCTTCAGCGTGACGTCATCAACATCACTTCCTCAAGCTTTCGAGCGGCGAGTCACACAGCCAGCCAGCATCCACGGCTTCAACAGGTATCCTGACCACCAGCATGCAGCGGACGCGCATTCCTGGTCATCACCTTCAGCCTCAACCCAGCGCTGTACACTCCGACTCACTGGAGGATAACGCAGCGCCACCCCGACTCACTGGGGTATCACCGCAAAACAGTTCCGACTCACCGTGAACTATGCGGCACCCGGTTCCGACTCACTGGAACCACAACTGGCACTGGCAAGCATCGCAAGATACACGACTCGGCCCACTATCGACCTCCGGTCTCCGGAGGGGAGTGATGTGGCGGCATCTACATCGCCACATTAGAACTACGCATCAATGACATGACGTCACGCAAACCTGCATCGCGCAATTAGAGTTTACCACGCGACTAGCATATATACAACGTCCCGACATGAACCGTCGGGCAGTAGCCCACCAGACACAACACCCGTCTGGTCGGAGGATCCTCCCTTTTCAATGGAGGATGAGTGAACTTTACACCCTGTTCCTCGTGCCTCTAAATACTGTTTAGAAAGCGTGTTATCTGTGTTTTACACATTCCATAAGAGGAACTTCAAAAGGAAAAAACGGAACTATAAGGGGCCGCCTCCACGAGCGAAAGAATCGCGGCGATAGTCACGCTGCGCGCTGTGCCTACAAATTATCGCCGCGATGATATCGCCGTGTGGAGATTGATTCATAGTTTCTATTGAATTTGGTGGCACGACGAGACTGTCGCCGCGATTTTCACGCCCCTGGAGGTAGCCCCTTAGGGCCCGTATCCACGAGCGAGAGAATCGCGGCGATATTATCGTCGTACCACGTATTTCTATACACTCTCTTAGAACGTGTCTACACACGGCGGTGTTATGGCGAGTGCGAGCGAAACGTCATCGTATGGCCGCGGCGCTCTAGCAGCGTTTGCGCTGTCAAACGCTCTCGTCTGGCACCTAACTGAACTCTTTCAACAAAACTATTGCACAACACCTCGTCGCGGAAACGCGGCGATTCCGTTACGAGTCGCGACGATATGCTGGCGACTAATCGCTCGTTGGTGGAGACCCGACGATAGAAGCGCGGACTAGTCGCGAGTGGCTCGCTCATGGAGACGGCCCCTTGTAGGATAACTTGTGTGTCTGTCTGTCACAGCCAATTTGATCCGAATCTAATGGACCAATTAAGTTGAAATTAGGTACACATGAGTTTTGTGACCCAATCACGGTCATTTTTGAGCGAAAAATTAAAAAAAAAATAAGTTTTGCAACCTGTACGTGTGACATATTAAATGAAAGAGCTTACTGTGAGGGTCTCGAATATTTTTTTTTTATAATTTTAAAATAAACTATTTTAAAGTTAGTTAAGAAAATAGACAAAAATTGACCATTCCCCACCCCTTATCTCCAACACTACTGAGCTTAATTAAAAAAAAAAAATACAGAAAATAGTTCTTTACATAAAGATTACAGGAAAACCTATGATAGGAAGTCAATGGTCTTAAAATAACATGGTAAATCTCTCAATATTGTGCGTACAAACTTACATTTACAGTTGCAATGTATGGGAGCACATGTTTTTCAACTACAATGTTAAGTTTACACAAATACACTCATATTACAAATATAACATAACACAAATACACTCGTATTATTACTCACTCACCAGCACTCACTCTCTCACACATAGCACATACAAATACACACCCTTGCACGTCGTGAATGTGGCACATCCATACTTCTGTAGTGTAGTTTAGTACCAAATTTTATTTGGATTCCCTATATACAGGCATGCCTAAATTGGGAATCCAGTAATTCAAGAATTTTCTTACTGCGGACGTTTGAGGTAATGTTTTAGTGAGATGATGGAGTGGCCCTAGTGTCCGTAACACAGGTTAATTCCTAGCACGGAACTGGGTTTTGTATCCATTATGACGTTCCTAACTCTCACTCGTGATTTAAGTTAACCTGTACTCAAAGTTTTGAAAATAAAGATTTTATTTATTTATTGTGTCCTTCGGCCTCATTCGGGGTCATATAAACATAATTTGAGTCTAGCATCTTCCGTTTCCGTGTCACATCTATGTAGGTATATGCAACTATCCCCTTCTTAACAACACGATGATGACGTATTTCCGCTCGCGTTCACCAGGTGGCTGCAGCGCGCCAAATCGTTCATTGGCGTCCTGTTTTCGGACGGTTCACATCTAAATATAAAAGTTAACGTTGTTAGCGTTCGACATTCTAAATTCAATTCTTAGAAAATTATATAGTTTTAATTATTTTATTTTGTTAACGCTGTTAGCGTTCGGTATATGTTTAGAAAAAATTGAAAAGTGATAGTTTATTAAAGATAAAATAGTTTTGAAACTAGATTTTCTTACGATGGCGGATAGAATACAGGCGCGTAGTCGTAAAGAATCTGATTCGTCATCGGATTCGTCAAGTTCGTCAAGTTCCTCTGAATCACCCCCGTCGGATTTAGAAGTAGAGCAGGTAAATAAATCCCGTAAGAGGAAGAAGGCGAGTAAGAAGAAGAAAAGTAAGCGCCATCGAGGACAAAGCAAGGTAATCAAAAAGCTTGCAAAACAGGTCAGTGATTTGAAAAATTTATACTGCTACCCTCATAATATGTATTATGAAAATGAAAATTATGATTGTGATAATCCGATATATAATGGTGATAATTTCGAAATGGTACACGAACAACCGGTTACGGAAAGCGTGTATGAACCCGTCTCAGATCCTGTACCAGTTCAATCATTTGATTTTGATTTGGCAACGCAATTAAAGGAGCCAGCTGTCACTGCAACTCCATCTAATCAGTTAGATTTGCTAAATTCTATTCAATATTTTAATAATGATAACTGGAATAATGTTCGATATGTGGAATCACAAAAAGTTTATAATGCTCGTCCTGGATATGTTGACCTTGAAGTAAACGATGAAATCAAATCTTTAGAAAAAGTTACCCATCTACCCTCTGCGGATAAATTTCTTGGCGCTGTAACTCGCGCACTAGTAATGCAAAGCGACGCTATGCAACAGGGTTTTCGACAGATTGTAAACTGGGCTAAGGATTCGGGTAGCATGGATCCAGAACAATTGACATTAAAATTAAAAGAGGTTTTTTCGGGTGATTATCAAAAGATTTCACGTGATTGCTTGCAACTAGTTTGTGGCCGTAGAGCCGATATAATTGAACAAAGACGCGAAGTGTTCATTAAGCAATTAAGAGAAAAGTCATTTAAGCCATGTTTGAAGAAAATACCGCCGTCTAGTGAATTTTTGTTCGATAAAGCACCTTTTAGTGAATTTATTAAGAATAATGGCGGAGTGAACAAAATTTTTTATGCAAATAAAACAATTTTTTCTGGGCAAGAAAAGAAAATCCCTAGACCCCAGGCGGCGTACCCTGGACCTAGTGGATATCAATCGTCCAGTCGCGCTTCCGCACTGACGATGAACTATAGATTACCTCCTCCTCAGAGTGCAGGAGCTTTTTATAATAATTATCAGGCAATGAACCCGTTTATTAATCATCCAAGATTTTTTCGTCCTCAACCGAGGGGACATCTGGCTGGACAACGCTTTTATCAGCCCTATAGTTTTCGGAAAAATTATTCCCAAAACAATGCACAACGGGGCAAGGGCTCGGCTAAATTCAATAAAAAGTTCTGACTCAGATCAAGATTTTCGGGGGGGGGGGGGGTGCTTACAAAATCATGTTACGGAGTGGAGGAGACTGGGGGCACCAGAACCATTAATAAAAATAGTGAAGGGTTATCGTATTCCATTTCAAAAGAAACCGCCTCTGGTCCCGCCAAGGCAGGTAAAACGTTGCAATCTTACTCGACCATCTCTGGAGATGGACAGAGTCATTCAAAATTTGTTGAATCAGAGAATTTTAGAATATGCCCCCCTGACTCCGAGTTTCATATCAAATTTATTTCTGATTCCCAAAAGCGACGGAACCTACCGTCCCATTTTCAATTTAAAAAGTTTAAACAATTATCTGAAAATAAGCAAATTTCGTTTGATTTCGGTAAATCGAGTTCCCGATTTCCTTCAAGAGAGGGATTGGATGGTCAAAGTAGACCTCAAACAAGCATACAACCACGTGAATGTAGCACCCGCTCACCGTTGTTTTCTCCGTCTATTGTATCGAAATCGGTTACTGCAAATGACCTGTTTGCCGTTTGGCCTGGCGACAGCGCCAAAAGTATTTGCATCCTTGACCAACTGGAGCGCCGAGATTTTCAGGGATCTAGGCATTCGAGTAGTGGTTTTTCTCGACGATTATCTCCTAGTAGCACAGGACAGAATGACACTTGTAAGACACGTCGACATTGTTCTTCAAACTCTCAGCCAGCTGGGTTGGCAGGTAAACAGGGAGAAATCGATTCTTATCCCTCAGAAAATAATAGAATATTTGGGTTTGATGTGGAATCCGTGGCAAAATCAAAAATTTTTACCAGAAAACAAAATTCGGAGCATGCAAATAGTTTTGTCAAAGTTGCTCCGGCGCGGGCGGCGGAAGGCGTCTCTTCGAGAAATTCAAAGTATTATAGGCGTTCTGAATTTTGCTCGTCTGGTAGTTCCATTGGGTCGTTTGAATTGTCGGTACCTACTAGCTTATTGCAACCTGGTCCTAAAAATGCCATTGCAGATGACTTATCCCTTGCCTGCGGAGGTGCTGACAGAATTAAGTTGGTGGAAGGTTCACTGTGTAGAGAAATCCCGGATTCATCCACCACAAGTAAAAATTTTTTTGACAACAGACGCAGCAGACACAGGTTGGGGGGCGGAGTTAAATGCTCTTCACATATCGGGCAAGTGGACAAAAGAAGAAGAACGGCTTCATTCGAATCACAAAGAGATGTTAACTATTCTAAAATGTTTAATAGAATTCGCCCCGTCTCTGAGCCACACATCTCTGCTTTTGCAGTGCGACAACAAAGCGGTTGTAGCGTACTTGCGGAAGGAGGGGGGAAACAAGTCGCGGATCTTAATGGAGTTGATATATCAAATTTTTCACATACTTCTAAAGTACGACATACATGTAATCCCCCATCACATTCCAGGCAGATACAACAACGTCGCAGACGGTCTGTCGCGTCACTCGATGTTACAAGAATGGCATCTACTGCCCGAATTCACCAGTATTGTCTTTGCAAAGTGGGGTGTTCCCCAGACAGATCTTTTTGCCTCCAGCACAGCCCACGTAGTACCTTGTTACGTAACTCTAGATCAACGAGATCGGCGAGCATGGAGACACAACGCGTTTGCATTCAAATGGGATTTCCGTCTGGCTTGGGTCTTTCCTCCTCCGAGTTTGCTACCCCAGGTCCTGATGCATCTAAATCAGGCTCGAGGTGTATTCCTGATAGTTGCACCGAGGTGGCCTCGAGCATTCTGGAGAGCAGACCTGAAGGCCAGAGCGATAGCGCCTCCGTTCACGATCCACAGGTTATCAAAAGTGCTAGTAGACACGAGGACCGGGCAGCCCCCACCTCGAGTGAAGGAGTTGGTCTTAGAAGTATGGAGATGTGGGGGTGGTCTGAATCTTTAGGTGACTGGTCTGAAGAACAAAAGAGTCTGCTTAAAGATGGATGGAGGTCGTCTACTTTAAATACTTATAGGCCAGCATGGCAGAGATGGTTGAATTGGTGTTCCAGGTTTAGCATAAATTTTTCAGATCCTTCAGGTAGTGAATTGGCTCGATATTTAGCGGATTTGCACCTAAAAGAAAAATTATCCTATCGTACTATTTTACTTCATAAATCGGTTGTGTCCACTTTATGTAATACAAAGAGTGAGGCCCGTTTAAGTTCGAACATTTTGGTTAAACAAATGATTAAAGCTATAGCGTTGAAACAGCCTAAAAAGTGTCCACCCCCCGTTTGGGATCCTCAGTTTCTAGAAGCTTGGTTGAGCAGTAGACCTCTTCAAAATCAAAGTACATTCGAAATTTCAAGAGTTTGTGCAGCTTTACTGTTGTTATGCTCAGGGCGTAGGATACACGATTTCACATTACTTAGTGTCTCGCCAGACAGGTGTATAGTAGGTGAGAATAGCATAATGTTTTGGCCGCATTTTGGTTCGAAAACGGATTCTGAAACTCACGTGCAGTCAGGTTGGAAGTTGTTAGGGAATCTTGAAAATGCGGCGCTTGACCCGGTAGTTTGGCTTAAAAATGCGGCGCTTGACCCGGTAGTTTGGCTTAAAAATGCGGCGCTTGACCCGGTAGTTTGGCTTAAAAATGCGGCGCTTGACCCGGTAGTTTGGCTTAAAAATGCGGCGCTTGACCCGGTAGTTTGGCTTAAAAATGCGGCGCTTGACCCGGTAGTTTGGCTTAAAAATGCGGCGCTTGACCCGGTAGTTTGGCTTAAACAACTTATAGACATTGGAACACCGCGTCGTTTGCTTTGTTCTAGCGATAGATTATTTATCACTGTATGTGGAAAAGCTAAGCCAGCTACTACTACAACTATTTTGGCAGGTTGGGTTAAGTCGATTTTGAAGGAAGCAGGAATTGAGGCTACTCCAGGTAGTTTTCGTTCAGCAGTTGCTTCACGAAGTTGTTTGGATAACGAACCTCTCGATGAGATAATGGCACGAGCTAATTGGAGATCTGGTAATACTTTCAAGAAACATTACAGGAAGGAAGTGATTCCAGCGCAGGGAAGCTCCTTGATTCATCTTTTTCAGCCAATCACCTAATTAATTACCTCTAATTAAATATATTAAATTATTTCAAGATGTTTGAATTATGAGAATAAGAAGTTGTATGATGAATAATGATAAGTTTACATGACTGTGGTAAGTTTATACAAAGATATTACATGATGATGCATTCGTGGTACGTATAAATATTCTGTTTACTCTGTAATGAATTGTTAGGTACTTACTATAATATTATTATTAATTTTTTTTTTTTTTTGTTTAAGTATGTCATTTATCATGACATACATAATAACGATTATTAATTTATTGCAATGTGCTTATTGTTTTTAATAATTTATTGATCCGATTTAACTTATGTCTTTTACAATTTTACAACACATTGGCGTCCCGTTCACCAGGCGATAACAAACAAAGCCTCAAATTATATTTATATGACCCCGAATGAGGCCGAAGGACACAATAGCAGCGTTTTACCTTCAAACAAAACGCTTGTTGTGTCCGGAGACTCATTCGGGGTCATAATTTTAAAGACTGCCTGGTGTAATTGGATTTTCAAGTTTTAGGTTTTTGAGGCCACAATGAACGATTTGGCGCGCTGCAGCCACCTGGTGAACGCGAGCGGAAATACGTCATCATCGTGTTGTTAAGAAGGGGATAGTTGCATATACCTACATAGATGTGACACGGAAACGGAAGATGCTAGACTCAAATTATGTTTATATGACCCCGAATGAGTCTCCGGACACAACAAGCGTTTTGTTTGAAGGTAAAACGCTGCTATTATTTATTAATGTTAAGTTTGTTCTTGGGATAAATTCGTCCCAACTACAGAACCCGTCATTGTGCGTGGTCTGACATGCACTTGGGCGGAGTTTTTATGATAAAAACCTTCAGCGTGGAGTGCGCGGCGAACAGTACGCACAGAAGTGTCGAATAATTCCGCAAAATGTTTAGTAGGTATGCGATCACTTGTTTCATACTCGCTGGTCATGAACCGTCGTTGCGCCTCTCTTATGAGGGGGGGTCTTCCACTTCGCTTTCGACTGGCAAGGCTGCCCTCTTCCTCGTATCGCTTGACCCACCGAGTCACAGTATCTCTCTAAAACAAAAAGGAGTACTGTTCGGCTACTAAGCAAAACGCTTTGCATCCTTGTCAAACAGGGTGTGATACAGAACATCGAACCGAACAACTTTCTCTATGTGACCAACATCGTAATCCCGAAAAAATAATCAACCGTCCCATACATTTGCGTCGAGTAGGTATTGATTATTGAAGTTTTCTATTGGACAGTTGAACATTTTTTCGCGATTACGATGTTGGTCGCATGGAGAAAGTTGTTCGCTTTGATGTTCTGTATCACACCCTGGAAGACGACGATGCGAAACGACACATTGTATATTCATAAAAATAAATGGCTAAGCGCAAAACCCGAGAAAGGCTGGACCAATTGGGCTATTTTTTTTTTTCAAATATTGTTTATCTTTTTAAAAGTCCGAGGAAGGTTCTTATGAAGACAAACATTGGAAAAGTTGCCGGGAAAATTGGGAAATTCGAGGAAAACTGACAGTGCATTTTCTATGGGAACTTTGTATGAATTATTGAAAGAATCATGGCAAGATTTGTACAAAAAAAAATAAAAATGTTTAGAGAAGTTGGAATTCTAATTATTATACTCTTGGGTGCCTAAAGAGCATCTTCAGGCATTTATAGTTGTTTTATCTCACGAAAGCAGGCGAGCCATGCTTGTATGTGTAAATGTTGCATGCACATTGTCTTTGTGTGCGTAAGCTCGGGGGCGCGCTACCTGCAGGTACGCACACAAGAGCGCGTGTCTATACGCATTACATCTACAAGTATGGCTCACCCGCTTTCGTGAGATAAAACAACTGTACAACAGTTTTATAATTATACTATAATATATGTATTTATGTTAATTGTGCGTTTGTGTTTTATTTGTGCAAAATCGCCAAAAACCGAAATAAATGCAAAAAATTTCGCTCGAGGTCTCAAACTTGGATTATTCATTGTGCCATAAACAAGTCAGCAAAAAATCAGAACTGCCAGATTTAACGCAAGGTACCTCCCCTTTCAGGCAACAGCTCACAGAACTACCGGATTTGACGCAAGGTACCTCCCCTTTCAGGCAACAAGCTCACAGAACTACCGGATTTGACGCAAGGTACCTCCCCTTTCAGGCAACAAGCTCACAGAACTACCAGATTTGACGCAAGGTACCTCCCCTTTCAAGCAACAAGCTCACAGAACTTCCGGATTTGACGCAAGGTACCTCCCCTTTCAAGCAACAAGCTCACAGAACTTCCGGATTTGTCGCAAGGTACCTCACTTTCAGGCGACAATCTCACAGAACTACCGGATTTGATACATGTTTTATAAAATAATTAAATCATAATACTCACGCACAGTCCGGTTTCGACGGATATTTGTGATATATTAAGTCCACTTTTACGCAGCGCAATAATTTTCGCTCTCATTTCAGTATTTATATTTGCTTCTGAAAAGGATTTATTTCAATCAATTAACATCATACACTTAACTAAATAAGGAAGGTGATGAACAGGCCAACTTATATTCTTTTAATCCTCAAACGTTTTTAGCCCAAACAGTACCAAAATGGTAAAAAAGGAACCCTTATGGTGTGGCTCAGTCTGTCTGTCTGTTACAGCTGGATATCTTAAGATCTACTAATGCTATCAACTTGAAACTTGGAACAGTTTTAGATGACGTTTACCCAACTATTTTGCAAATAAGAAAGAAATAAAAATATTTATATTTTTTTTTGCAACAGGGACTGAAAGGGGGTCTTAAAAAATCAATGTGGGGCTACTAGGGCATGTGGGATATGATATGAAAAAGCGCTGTTTGCAAATTCTCAAATATTTTTTTTCTTTTTTTTAGGCCGCATAGTTTTCGACTTTGATAAAAAATGTAAAAAAAATACCGTCACAATTATTACCGAAGTTTGCAAAGAGAAAAATCTAAAATTATTCTATGTGATAGAAGTTTATGTAAAGATTACAGGAAAAATAAAACGATGTCACTTTTTCAGAAATCGAAACGGAACCCTCGGTGCGCGAGTCCGACTCGCTCTTGACCGGTTTTTTATATTACATTTGAAAGGTTTTTGGGCAGTGTGTATACGAATATATCGTGATAAATCACCCTTTTGCTAAAACTACGTTGACATACATCACACTTATAAGGTTCTTCACCAGTATGTAATCGCTTATGTTTCGTTAAATTACTCTTTTTACTAAAACTACCCTGACATATATCACACTTGTAAGATATTTCACCAGTTTGAGTGCGAGTATGTTGTATAATTTGTTTTACTAGATTAAAACTACGCTTCTCACTTTTGTAAGGCACATTGAATTAAGTGACAAAGAACGTACGTTTTAGTTTTTGAGTTGTCCGGATAACTTTCGAGTCTGATTTGTCTTTTTCCGTTTGCTGGGCTGTTATTGCATCTTCTTGTTTTCTTCTTCGTGTGTCTAGTTTAGGTTTCTTCGCAACGGTCACCCCTGTGATTATAAATCTGGTAAGTACAATGTTGGAAGAAGGTTGACATGCACACGATGAATCAGGTATTCTTCTTTGGAAATAATTTCTGGTGACATTGCATTATAAGCTTTATTGCCAGGGACATGAAGTTCAAAATTGTACTAAATCGACGTATGGTTTGTTCCGAAAGTGATCAAATTTTAAACAAACCCTGTTCAAGGGAATTAGTAACACATTCATCTGTATTTAGAAGGTTCCCAACTTTATTACCTCACCCCGTTTTTCAACAATAACTGTTGGAAGAAGTGGCAATTTAGTAATGTTATTCAAGCAATCATTATTATTGCGTAAGAACAATGTCAGATGTCCATAGTAACTTTGGCTCAATATTAATTTGTCATTGACAGTGAAAATTCTTAAGTTTTTTTGTGTAGTTTAATGTCAAAAGCTTTTCTGTGATTTCCACTTTTACACTGAACTTTTAAAAAAGAAGTTATTCAGACATTTTAAATTGGAGGTTAAGTTATGTATTAACCAACAGTAATGAAAAACAACAGTGTCATTTGGAATCTAAAACAAACAAAATACAGTTGTGTTGCAAATTAACATTTAGCTTAGTTAAAACAGTTGACATTACATTAATAAAAGAATCGTACTTTACCTCAGAAAGTGAAGTCCATTGCCATAACAATGAACGGACATCGTCAAACTTATTCAAATAAATGCCGTTTCACACGGAACACATTTAAACCACAATTATTACAGCGTAGTTGATGGGACATTGTATCAAAATGTGTGGTATGGATATCACAATAAGTCTCTAACGCAAACGCAGAGGAATTCGAGAAGGAAACAAACGTAAACATAGAAAAACACCGACAACAACACAAGATGTTTGACATCTTGTCATCTTCAAGTTACTGTCAGTTTACGCGCGCGCGAACTTGACAGAGAGTTCTTCAAGAACATGATTAGTAAAATGATTACTTATTAAAAGGATTTTCTTTTCGAAAAGTTCGCGAAAAGAACTAAATATTTTTTAGTAAGTTGGAATTTTATATTTAAATTGTTGTAGGTAAAAACTTTGTGTCCGTGTGAATTTAGTTTTAAAAGTTGTGTAGGCCGAAACCTGACATTGTTCTTTATGTATAATATGAAAGGAGAGACTGACTGACTTAATTATAGCGCACAGCAGAAACTACCAAGTCTAGGAACGTGAAATTCAGCGATTTAGAGAGCGCGCTCTCCAGACTTATGCCTATTGGATTGGATCCCACAATGCGATCTCATTTTGAGGGATTCGTTAAGAATGTGGCTAAGATTAATATTTTATTCCGAACCGATCCGAGGACGAAATGGTCCCTGCTGTGAAACGATAAATGGTAATGAAAAGAGTACAGAATATTATTTCATTTTGACATATCTCGGGACCCTGGGGTCCCAGTCCTTTGGAAGGCGTACAAGGAGCCGAAGCCAACTCGCAGAGAACCCTTAGACAATTTTAAATGAAGAGAAGGCACCAGCCGACGATTATCCCTGTATGCACTATTTATTTCAATATTTATTATTAGGTAAGTACTTAAACCAATTTTTAAAATAATCAAAACTTTAAGAAATATGTGACGGCAGCCATATTGTTTAGCAGCTACGAGAGACTGCGACTAGATGGCGCTAGTGGAACTTGCAACAGTCGCATTTGGCTTAAAGGACTTGAAGTCAAATGCGACTGTAGCAAGTTCCACTAGCGCCATCTAGTCGCAGTCTCTCGTAGCTGCTAAACAATATGGCTGCCGTCATATGTATTAACAGATCGATGGTGTGAAACACAACTTTAACTTTCAACTTTACAAGAGAGCGATTTAAAGGCTCCAAAGCGTGTAAATTTGACATAATTCAACAGAAACATTTGAAATTTTGATTCGTTATACTTACTTAAATATTATTAGAAAAAGACTGCGTACTTAATTTTCAAAATAGTTTTATACTTTAGAAAATAGCGTCATTTGCATTTGTGTAGATTGTTTTATTTTATGTGTTACAACAATCAGCAACAGAAGTCGATTAGCACTGCTACTTTTACACATCATCATCTTCCTGCCCTTATCCCATGTTACGTGGGGTCGGCGCAACACGTTTTCTTCTTCCATTCTCCCCTGCCAACCGTCACGCTATCATTCACTCCCTTCTCTTTCATATCATTCCTCACACAATCCATCCATCTTTTCTTTGGCCTTCCTCTGCCTCTCCATTCATCAACACTCCATTCATCACTCTTTTAGTCACATGCGTTTCGTCTCTCCTCATATAGGCCAATAGTTCTTGTCTGCTTGATTAACTAACTAATACTTACTATTCGTCTCCCTGGCTCTCCGTTTCTTCTTAGATACTTCTTGTTCTTCTTCCACTTCAGTTTTTAACTCCATTAAAGGTACATCATCTTCTAAATCTGACTCATATTGGTGTGGTGGTGTATCTGCTACACCTAGACCGCTATTGTCTAACTTGTCCGGTTCTAGCTCTGTAAGTAAACAACAACAGTCAACAGTATTACTCTTGTATTATCAACTAGCGAGCCGCCCCTGCTTCGCACGGTTTTTACGACTTCACAAAACATTGTGATTACTTTATTATAATTGTAAATTTAATAAAAATGCATTATACCAACACCTTCCGGAATAAATTATCTAAATGATGGTAAAAACACGCGAAAAGCGATTTTAATTTATTAGATACTAACTGCGACCCGCGGTTTCACCGCATAAGTCTCGATCACGTTGAAATATCGGAATAAAAAGTATCTTATGTCCTAACCCAACTCATGGTCTACCCGTGCGCCAAATCCGTTCAGCAGTTTTAGCGTGAAAGCGTAACAAACAAACGTAACAAACTAATTAGTTAGGATTTTTATTTCATAATCCAATATCATAACTAATCTATCTATACAAGGTGTAAAATAAATAACCCACAACCTCTTAAGGGGTCATTGTACTCATCATTATGAACAACTTTTACTATGGGACCAAACCTGAAATCGCGAAAAAAAAGTCAGCTGTTCAGTACATTTTGACGAATTATGCGAACATAAATGTATTGAACAGCTGATTTTTTTTTCGCGATTCCGCGAAATTTTTTTTTTGTAATGTGTTTGTTTTTCGATGTCGAGTATGTGGACGAAGTTCTTGCAGTTAATTTTTTTACACCTAATATAAATAAAAAGAGAGTCCTGACTGACTGACTGACTGATTGACTGACTCATCAACGCCCAGCCCAAACCCTTGGACCTAGAAAGCTGAAATTTTGCACAGAGGTTGCTTTTATAATGTAGACAAGGAATAACGAAGGAATTCCCGGTAGCAAGTTCCCTTGGGATATTTTCCGACATCCACGCGGGCGAAGCCGCGGGGAAAAGCTAGTTTATTATAAATGCGGAAGTGAGTTTGTTTGATATAGTCCAAGATCCCAGGGCCGCCGGACCTTACTTATTTTCTGATTAAGGCCCAGGTTCCAAGATTGGTTTAGCTCGGTGTGTAAGTGAAATGGCGTTATGGCTGTCTAGTTTGACGCACGAGATAGAAGATTCTCACGCGCACCGGAATTATGTCGTAAAAATGCAAATAAAATCGTATAAAATTAGAAATTAACTATTTAATAAAAATTAATCCATCACTGGATGCAGTTTGGAATTTGACATTTCATGGTATATTTTTAATTATAATTATAATTGTTAATGAAGGGATAAACTGCTTTTAAATATTATTAGGAGGAAAGATTTTTTTGGTGCATTAAAATATGTATAATTATGTTTTGGCTTCCATCACTGTATGCGAAAAAGACTTGAAAATATCATATTTTTTTTACATGTCAAAATTATTTACGGTTTATGAGATACACTGCTTTAAAAAACCACCTTTTTGATCGTTTTCAAGAAATCTGGGCCATAACAAAATGTATGGGATAGAGTAGTGTTAGTATGTACTTTGAACGTACGCATACCTGGTAGCTTGGGCCGACGGACAATTGTCAGGTATCATACCAAAGTTATTAAGTTACGTAAAAATATTAGTCACTGTTCTTAAAGTCTGCTGACTTTTATGTTTTACAGAATTTTGCACTACATAATAATATGACGGCGGGAACGTGGGCACAGAGATAGGTGGTTCATCTGTCCGACCCTGTGGTAAGGGTTCCATTGCGTGGGTTACTCAGGCAAACCAATATGATGCTGTGGCAGGACTATTACTGAAGAGTATACAGAAGTAATGACTAGGTATAGGTACTGTGAACTGGATAGTTTCGATGGTAGCGTGTGCCTCTTTCGAGCTCTCGATCCAGTCTCTCCACAGAGTATGCTCGCACAGCTCCCAACGGCCCCGTCCACGTGCGGCGACCAAACGATACTCGCGCCACACGGCGTTCACCGTACGTACTAAACGAACAACCAATCAGAGCTAAGCTTGACTTGTACTAAGAAATCAACTGAGTGACGTACTATCGCTAAACTATCGTTCGCGACGACAAATATAAAACAAAGTCGCTTCCCGCTGTCTGTCTGTCCCTATGTATGCTTAGATCTTTAAAACTACGCAACGGATTTTGATGCGGTTTTTTTTAAATAGATACCTAGAGTGATTCAAGAGGAAGGTTTATATGTATAATAAACGCGGGCGAAGCCGCGGGCAAAAGCTAGTAATTAATAATCAATACTGTCAGACACTTCCCGTCTGCGGTTATTTCCGCCAGACGCTTTAAAGCTACCAAAAAATGATGACATATTACTTATAGTTCAGTCTTAATTTTTATACGACGTTCTGCTGCGCTGCTTTGACGACATTAACTTGGCACGCGAGTTTTTTTCTGGGGGTTGTGTGAAAAAATTATTCATGAAGCTATCTACTCACATCGCACAAGTAGCCTGCCAAACATATCCGACGATGAATGTGACGAAATTCAAGATTTAAAATGTAAAATAGAAAAACTTAACCTTGAGTTATTATCTGCACATGAAGAGATAGACCAGTTGTCAATTGAGAATAATGCCCTAAAGTCATCAGTACCTGACATCTCTAAAAAATATGAGCTCTTAAAAAAAGCCACTAAAACGTTAACAACAGACATACGAGCAGGTTCACCAAACCCAAAATACACAAAGCTATCAACTCCACAAAATAAGTCAACACAACAACTAAAACAGACGTTTTCTTCCATCGACAAAAGTCCTAAATTATTACTTCAAAAAAATCAAAGTCAATCTAACGAAAATCAGAACAACACAAAACAGCAAGTACCGCAAATCCTGAGCAACTTGAACTCCGAAGGGGGTTGTAGCAATGATAAACTAGCAAGGTCACCAAACACAAAATGTGCATTCTTAGTAGCAATAAAAATAATAATGTATTGTCCATAGCTGAGAAAACCTTTGATAACGGCTTCTATCTGTGTCATTATTTGACACCATACGGATGCACCAAACAGCTGATTAAGGATCTTGATACAAAATTATTACAATTCACACTAGATGACTTTTGTATATTATTCCTTGGTGAAGAGGACTTTAAAACGACCAACAACTACTATGACATTATTTTCCATATAAGAGACGTATTGCAAGCCATGCAGCATACTAACGTAATCATCTGTTTGCCTACTTATAAGTGCCCTTTTGATACAAGTCTTTTTAATTGCCGAGTAGAGACTTTTAATAACCTACTTTATCTGGATATTTTGACCCATGGTCACGCATTCCTCTTAGACAGCAATCTAAATCTCGAATACGACTACAGCATGTTTAATAGGTACACAGGAGCTATAAATAATCGTGGTGTATCGAGAATATTCAAGGACTTATTAGATTTAATTACTAGTATAGCAGAACAACCTGACATAGCACAAATTGATTTACTTATGTGAATCGGAAAAACCTGGCAAACCGAATGACAATTTTTTTCTCGACTAAGCACCTCTACATATTACACCAAAATATTGCTGGGTTATTAGGAAAATCAGACAATCTTACAATTTGCCTACATGAACTACTTGATAAAAAATTAAGGGTCGATATTTTATGCATTACTGAGCATTTTATGATGGAGGGCTATGAAAAACATCTCAACATAAAGGATTATTGTTTGGCGGCCCGTTTCAGTCGCAAGGCAAGCAAACGAGGTGGAGCGTGTATACTAGTCAGGAAAGGACATCAGTGGAGCGAACTGGAAAAAATAGCAAAATTATCTACAAATGGTGTTTTCGAATGTTGCGCCATCGAATTAACGACGTACAAGACTGTGATTGTTTGTGTATACAGGGTACCCAATCCAAGCAACTTTAATGAGTGTATGGAAAAATTAGATACAGTTTTACGTATACTTGTAAAAAAGTCCTATAAAAATATTGTTTTAGCAGGAGATTTTAATATAGACGTATTAAACAGAAATAGGCAATCAATTGAATTTGAGACATTGTTACTTAATTACAACTTAAAACTTGCTCTATATGAACCAACTCGTCTTGGGAGTCAGTCATGCATTGACAACTTTGCGCATAATTTTAGCAAGTCCTTTAAAGCTTCTGTAATAGAATTAGCTCTCTCTGACCATACGGCTCAACTCCTGAAATGCCCTATAAAAACTGTGTTCTAT
This sequence comes from Cosmia trapezina, assembly GCA_905163495.3. NCBI lineage: Eukaryota > Metazoa > Arthropoda > Insecta > Lepidoptera > Noctuidae > Cosmia > Cosmia trapezina. The sequence goes on along the minus strand of LR991046.1, from coordinate 1,641,931 downwards.
TAAGCAATGGCGTATACTTAGACGTGATTATAATAATGACAATATCAATAAATTTAAATCATATTTGAGTAGTTTGACATTTTCAGATGTATATGAATCTTATGATCCTAATATGGCTTACAATGCATTCACAGAAATGTTTTTGTTTCTATATAACCAATGCTTTCCTAAAATACCAATTACTGTGAAATTATCTATGAAGCAAAAGTGGGTATCGCGTGGTGTTAAAAAATGTAGTGCAAAGAAACGCCATTTATTATGGCAGTATCGATCGAAACCCACGCAACTTAACAAAACTCGTCTTACAAATTACTGTAATACGTTTAAAAAGGTCATCTATTTGACGAAAAAAGCACAGAATACTTATAAAATACAAACGTCTAGTAATAAATCTAAAGCGACATGGCAAATTATTAATGAAAATAAACTAAATACTCCTAAGAATACCATAAATAAAATTCGTATCAACAATACAATTATCTCTGACCCTAAACGAATTACAAACCTGTTTAATGATTTTTTTATTGATAAAATAAAACCAATTACCGCAGGGGCAATCACTAACCAGGTCCTGCACAGAAAGGATTCGATGTTTATGGCTCCCTGTTTGCCTACAGACATATTCAATATCATTTTAGCCCTCAGAAACACGAAGAGTGTTGGTTATGATGGTGTTAGTACGAATATTATTAAAACTGTCGCTGACATTATATGTGGCCCACTGTGTCATGTAATGAACTTGTGTATTTGTGAAGGAACGTTTCCTAATGCGTTGAAAAAATCTATAGTAAAGCCATTACATAAGAAGCTAGAGAAAGATCTGATGCAAAATTACAGACCGATTTCATTAATATCCATTTTCTCTAAGATATTTGAAAAATATATTTCTCGAGAACTAAGCACATATATAGAGAAATATAATATACTTTGTGATGAGCAATACGGTTTTAGGAAAAGTAAAACAATCAACATGGCGGTATATGACTTTCTACACAAAATCATGATAAATATGGACACAAGTACACCTATCTGTGCAATATACTGCGACATGACGCAGGCATTTGATTATGTTCAACATAATATTCTATTAAAAAAGCTCGAAGCCTATGGTGTAAGAGGGAATGTTCAAAATCTCTTACAATCATATTTACAAGAAAGGAAGCAAACAACAGAAATAACGACGATTAATGCGAGCACTAAACGCGAAGTAATTTTTACATCTGGGGAGCGTAACGTCAACTATGGCGTACCGCAAGGAAGCGTATTAGGACCACCGCTTTTTACCATTTACATCAACGATTTTCCTAAATGTATAGAACACAGTATGACAATTTTTGCAGATGACAGCACGATAACGATTCCTTGTGATAATAAGCATATGTATGAAACTGATATAAATAATACACTAAACAAAGCGATTCTATGGTTAGAAAGTAATAACCTCAATATCAACTTAAATAAAACAGTAATAATGCATTTCAGCCAAAGGCAGTTAAAATTTCCAATTTTTAAAATTAAATATAATAATAATGTAATTGACACAGTAAATTCCACAAAATTTTTAGGACTAACCATGGATCGTAATTTAAATTGGAAGGCGCACATAGAGGTCATTAGCAAAAAACTAAGTAACACTGCCTTCGCACTTTATAAACTATCGCGGACACTAAATACTGATGCCCTATTAACCGCTTATTACGGCATGGCAGAGCCCATTATCAGATACGGCATTATTTTTTGGGGACTCTCTACGGATAGAAATATCGCATTTAAAGCCCAAAAAAAATGCATTAGATCCGTATTTAAATTAAAAATGACTGATAGCTGCAAGCCGTTTTTCATAAGCCACAACATCTTGACATTACCATCAATTTATATTTTTGAAATCGTGATATTTGTTAAAACAAATCCTAATTTATTTCCCCGCATGGCAGACCAGTTTCCTAGAAATAGACGAGATAACAGTCAACTTTGTCAACATAAGTCTCGGACTGCACTTATGCGCAAGAGTGTTTTCTGTATGGCTCCCATTATTTACAATAAACTTCCCAATAGCTGGAAAGAGCTAAGCATAGTAGCATTGAAAAAGAAAATAAAATCTTTTTTAGCTAGTAAAGCGTATTATGATGTAAATGAATTTTTAACCGAATCATTTTGAATTGACATGCTTTTTTTATATTTAAATTAATTTAATCTTTAATGTATGTAATGTAATAATGATTTTGATAATATTTTTGACCAACGTTGACATTATATTTTTTTAGGTTTTTATTTTAATAATTGAATCTTTGACAATTTTGTAATGTTGCCCCCATCTATTTATTTATGAATTGATAAAGTAATCAATCAATTTAATGTTATTTATTTATGTCAGCATTTTTATTGTTATTATTATTTTTTATTTTTTTAAATCCAAACATTTGCACACCATGACAATATGGTAAACATGTTAGCACATCTCCATGTACCTATTAACACCTTGCATGCATTTTTATTTTATTTTATTTTCTATATAATTGTATGTACACACATGTTTGAGCAAATAAAGTATCTGAATCACATCTGGGTCAGAACAATAGATAAAAGATGAACAAAAAAAAAAAGCGTCAAAGTCAAAGACCTTACCTGCTGACATAGAACAATAGCTTCATGAATGAGTCCTTTGCATAGTGATCCTAATTTTGGTTATTCTTTTATTACTAGCTTTTGCCCGCGGCTTCGCCCGCATAGATGTCGGAAAATATCCCACGGGAACATACTACCGGGAATTCCTTCCTTATTCCTTGTCTACATTATAAAGGGAACCTCTGCGCAAAATTTCAGCTTTCTAAGTCCAAGGGTTTGGGCTGGGCGTTGATGAGTCAGTCAATCAGTCAGTCAGTCAGTCAGGACTTCTCTTTTTATTTATATTGTATACACATTTAGTTTGTTTGAAACAATTTTTTTTTTTTTGTGCAATTTATTAATTATTTTATATTATTACAATTTTTATTATTACTGGCCACTAGCACTACCTGTGTCTTTAGTTAATGGCGTTATAGCTGCCTCACGTTGTATAATGATACTCGGGGAACTATTTTATTTTTTTTATTTTTACTATTAAGTAAGCAGCCAGATCAATCGAAGCCGTCAAACATCCCCCAGACACAGTTAATTGTATCGGGGGGATCCAGATACAATTAACTGTGTCTGGGGGATGTTTGACCGATACGAGTATCATTATATAAAAATTAGGACTCAAGCTATATGTAAGGTCGACGTCATTTTTTGCTAGCTTTAATGCGTCTGGCGGAAAAAACTTCCGACGGGAAGTGTCTCACAGTATGAATTATTACGGAAATTATCCCACGGGAACCTACTACCAGAATAAAAAGTATTATGAAAGAAAGAAAGAGTATTTATTGTGATTATATATGTTAATCCTGGTTATAAACTATCTGTGTGCCAAATTTCATCCAAATCCGTTCGCCATTTTTGTGTGATTGAGTAACAAACATCCAAACATCTTCACAAACTTTCACATTTATAATATTAGTAGGATTAACAATATTCTGTAGAACATACATAAAAGTCAGCTGTCAGACTTACTTAGGCTGGGTTGCACCAGAACAGTAGTTAAAGTTAAGGCTTAAGTCAAATTTGACAACACCTAACTTTAACGTTAACTTTAACGGTTACTGTGAAATGTGTTGCACCAGCGTAGTTAGTAAAGTTAGCAGGGTAGCAAATCAAATGAGGTTAATTTAGGGCGAGCGCGCACTGCGGTGCGTTTCAGGTAGTTCTGCCGCACTGGGCGGGGCCTACAGTAACAAAACGTATGACCGCAGTGCGCGCACTTCAAATCAAATCAAATCAAATCAAATCAAATTATTTATTCGCATAATACAGGTAGGTATACACAGATGTTACAAATAAATAGGAAGTACTCTGTATCATTACCTACTAAGGTGTGCAAAGGTTTATTGTTATTGTAATCATCCTCTAATATCTATTAAAATAACATAAAATTATTATACTCAAACAAAAAGAAAAATAAAATAAAATAAATTGAGATTAAGTAATACAAATGTCAAAGATTTAAAAATAAAATAAAGTTGTCAAATGAAATATAACACATGTCATAGACTTAACAATCAAATAAATTAAATTAAAACATTGGTCCAAATTACAATTAAATTATACACATGCCAAATTAAATTATTAAAACCGGCACAAAACAGGTCACAATTCACATTATTTGTATTGATGTATTCTCATATTATTCAATGTCAATATATTACTCTTACTATAAGTATTTATCTATATTTTTATCCTGTAAGTACTCCGTGACAGTATAATAACATTTATTCACTAGCAGTTTGTGCAGCTTCGACTTAAATTGTTGAATAGGTAATTTTTTGACATCATCAGGCAACTTGTTGTAAATCAATGATGCCATACAAATAATACTTTTATTGAATAGTGCTGTTTTCCCATATGGTACATGAATTTCTAGTCTATTTATGTAATAATTGTTTTGTGACTTCTGAGTTACTATTTTAAAGTTATTTAAGAAAATAGACAAAAATTCACCATGCTCCACCCCTTATCTCCAAAACTACTGAGCTTAAATTTAAAAAAAAATACAGAAAATAGTTCTATACCTATAGATTACAGGAAGAAGTCTATGGTCTTAAAATAACATGGCCAATATCTCAATATTTTGCGTACAAACTTACATTTGTAGTTGGAATGTATGGGAGAACATGTTTTTCAACTACAATGTTAACTTTGTTCTTGGGATAAATTCGTCCCAACTACTGAACCCGTCATTGTGCGTGGTCTGACATTCACTTGGGCGGAGTTTTTATGATAAAAACCTTCAGCGTGGAGTGCGCGGCGAACAGTACACACAGACGTGTCGAATAATTCCGCAAAATGTTTAGTAGGTATGCGATCACTTCTTTCATATTCGCTGATCATGAACCGTCGTTGCGCCTTTTTAATGAGGGAGGGTCTTCCACTTCGCTTTCGACTGGCAAGGCTACCCTCTTCCTCGTATCGCTTGACCCACAGAGTCACAGTATTTCTCTAAAACAAAAAGGAGTACTGTTCGGCTACGAAGCAAAATACTAATATTATTAATTAGAAAAAAATATATATCTACAACGTGGCGTTTTGCATCCTTGTCAAACAGGGTGTGATACAGAACATCGAACCGAACAACTTTCTCTATGTGACCAACATCGTAATCCCGAAAAAATAATCAACCGTCCCATACATTTGCGTCGAGTACGTATTGATTATTGAAGTTTTCTATGGGACAGTTGAACATTTTTTCGCGATTACGATGTTGGTCGCATGGAGAAAGTTGTTCGGTTTGATGTTCTGTATCACACCCTGTTTGACGACGATGCAAAACGACACATTGTATATTAATAAAAATAAATGGCTAAGCGCAAAACCCGAGAAAGGCTGGACCAATTGGGCTATTTTTTTTTTCAATTATTGTTTATGTCATAAACCGAAATAAATGCAAAAAATTTCGCTCGAGGTCTCAAACTTGGATTATTCATTGTGCCATAAATAAGTCAGCAAAAAATCAGAACTACCAGATTTGACGCAAGGTACCTCCCCTTTCAGGCAACAAGCTCACAGAACTACCGGATTTGACGCAAGGTACCTCCCCTTTCAGGCAACAAGCTCACAGAACTGCCGGATTTGACGCAAGGTACCTCCCCTTTCAGGCAACAAGCTCACAGAACTGCCGGATTTGACGCAAGGTACCTCCCCTTTCAGGCAACAAGCTCACAGAACTACCGGATTTGACGCAAGGTACCTCCCCTGCCAGGCAACAAGCTCACAGAACTACCGGATTTGATAGATGTTTGATAAAATAATTAAATCATAATACTCACGCACAGTCCCGTTTCGACAGATATTTGTGATATATTAAGTCCACTTTTACGCAACGCAATAATTTTCGCTCTCATTTCAGTATTTATATTTGCTTCTGAAAAGGATTTATTTCAATCAATTAACATCATACACTTAACTAATTAATAAAAATAACAAAATTATATCCTAACTAAAACTATTCACAAACTGTTGCTTGCATTTCAACATGAACTACAACCGCTAACAGATTAAACACTCGTCACTAAGCCACAGTATCAATCCACCAACAACGTTCTGTTTAGTCGCGGTGAATGAGGAGTTACCCGCATCTGTCCACCTTATAGTTATTTACTAAGGTTTTTTTTTCTCATCTTTGGGTATAGTCTGTCAAGCGAGTCGTGATGAAAAAGGCGGCAAATTCAAAAATCTTACAGGTGTCAACACTGATATAGTACGCTGAAAACATGTTTGATACTTGAATTTTTGTACATAAAAAAATTATTTTAGGATAAACTAGCTGACCCTACAGACTTTGTCCTGTCTTAGCTATGAATATTCCAATGTAAACGCGCGAAGTTCTCGAAGGCGCAAGCTGAGAACATTTTGAATTGTGTAAGAAAACTTAATTTATATTTTAAGAATTTATCTACGATTTTTGTTGAAAAGTAAAATACCCGAGTAAAGTTAAAGTAAAAAAGTCTAAAATATGAAAAATATTAATAGCAGCTAACAAACAGCTGAAAAAAGATAATTGTTTTGGGTATGAATGTCGATGGCTTTAGGAGTAGGGGAAGACCAAAGAAACGATGGATGGACTGTGTGAAAGATGATGTGGATAGAAAGGGAGTGACTACTGAGATGACGACTAATAGAGAAGTATGGAAGAAAGGGACATGTTGCGCCGACCACAAATAAATTGGGATAGTGCGTTTGTATTTGTATCAAATCTCCACATATTTAGTACAGTAGTGTTAGTAAATTAACTCTGTAACAATAAACTGTTTAGAAGTTTCTTTCATACTAACCTTGTCCTGCATCCGTTCTGAAGTGGCAATTGATTTTTATTTTACAATACTACATAGCTGACCCGCCAGACGGTGTCCTGTCAAATTTGAATAAATCGAACGGCGGGAAAACAACTGATTATAAAATTTATTTGAATTTCGAATTCTAATAGAATGAAAGATCGGGAATCTTTCATTCTATTACAGCCATGTTCAAATGTTTTGTGAAAATGAATTTTCTTCATATTTTTTTTTTACTTTTCCTATATTTTTAATAGTTATTCTGCTATTCGGGACGAAGAAAAATACAACAAATCAAAAACCATGAAAATCCGTTAAGCCGTTCTCGAGTTATAAGTGTTCGAACAAACCCGACTTTGTTTTATATATTAAGATTAAAAAAGTGCATTTCAATGTAGGTATTTAATAGTCACAATTAGAACTAAAATCAGAATCTAGAAATTCAATGCCTTCATAAGAGAAATCACTGTCAGTATCATCACGCACAAAAATGATGAAGGGTTCCAACTTCGATTCAGTTATCCTGTCCCTTACTTATATTTGTTTTCTACATTAATAGTGTGATCTGTACATTTTTCCATTAAATATATTTATTTTTCATTCTTCTTTAAATTTCCATTAATACAAATTAGATAATTGAGCTAAAAGTATCAAAATGCTGTAGCTTAGTAGAACAGAAGTTGTGACAATCCGTTTGACAGATAATAGTATTGCCATTATAAGAAATCAGCTAAATGGTCGTGGACACGAGTCGCTTGACAGACTCTAATCATAAAGTTTTACGAGTAAATAGCGTGATTATTCGAGTAATTATAAAAACATTAAAAAAACTATCATCGCGCGTGAGATTCGAACCCACGGCTCGCTACGCATGAAGCGCTTACCCAAATACATTACTAAACAATAGACGGGACATAGCGAATAAAATCGTAATGCGAAACATTTGTCCTATAGTATAGTTAAAATCTCGCTGCAGACTCGGTCATAAATGATTCGAGTGTTTTGCTCTCTTTCCCACTCACGGGCCTTATGGGCAGGCCACGCCCACACGTAGTCCTGTGCATTACTGCAGTCGATGAGTGATATCGATAGTTTTATATATTTATAAATGGGTGATAGAAATAAATACACATTTTTTTATTTTATTACGAAATTTACTACAAAGCATATTAAATATATAAACAAAAGAACGTATATATAAAACTAAAAATAGAAAATTAAAATTCTTCGTCTGAGTCATCGTCATCATCTGTTATCGATAATGGCGCGATGGCGGATAATGGTGGATGGAGCGCGCGCAACTAGCGCACATCCCTACTCCGATTATGATTTATGGCCAAGTCTGCAGCGAGATTTTAACTACACTATAGTGGGCAAAAGTCGCTCAGTCTTGTGTGGTACGCCTGCATATCAAGTCACATTCGTGTCCAACAAAAGAAAATTATTTCCCTAGAAAATATGACGAATTGTACATTGTGGTATTGCAAACCTCGTAGTGATAAAATTACTCGTTTCAACTACGGTTTATTTTCGTTACTATTTTATGATTTACTGAGTATTAAGATAAATTTTCAATCGATTTGACGTTGATAAATCAAAGGAGGTTGGTGTCGGTAAAAGTGTACCGGGTAAAACTTAACTATTATGTCATCTTGCTATAATCTGCTAGATGGCGTCACTGAGACATGGTATAACAGTTTTTGTATGACATTTCTCTTGATAGCCTCTATACAGGATAAGTTTTTAAGCAGTGCGCAAATTTTCACAGGGTGTTCTACCCATGAATATGAACAACTTTTACTATGGGACCAAACCTGAAATCGCGAAAAAAGAATCAGCTGCTCCCTACAATTTGACGAGTTTGGTATAGATAAATGTACTGAATAGCTGATTGTTTTTCCGTGATTTCAAAGTTAGTCCCATAGTAAAATTTGCGCACTGCTTAAAAACTTGTCCTGTATAGTATCTGTAATCTCTGTGGCCAAATACAATAACTGCCAAGCCGTCATGCCATACATCATAGTCGTTGAATTTATGAAATACGATCAGTTGTAAAAGAATGAGTCGATGTTCGCACGGACGTAAAAATATCGCGGCGATTTTGTTTCGCACACTGGATTTTCAACGCTCTGCTTAGCCCCGAGAATTGAAAATCCAACAGTGTGTTTTTTCGACGCGCTAGAATGCACTCTGTTGTTGTTGGGTTGGATTCTCTATGCTCGGCTCAACAACGAGAATTGAAAAACCAGTGCGCGATAAAATCCCGCCGCGATATTTTTACGTCCGTGCGAACATCGGCTGAGTGTGTGTTGAAATTACTTATTAAAAAAAGGTCGTCAGTTAAACCGAAGTGTCAATCTATTGCTTTCTGAGATTGCTACTTTACTTATGACCGTTACTGTACAAATGTACATACCTGTCCGACTTCCATCCACAGTATTCATACTAATATATTATTTCACATAAACCTACATGGGCACTTATGAAACGTCAGAAGCTAGGTGCGCGGTTCGTTTCCTATGGAGAACAGCCGGCAAGAAACTCCACGGCTAGTAAGCTAGGAGTGATTTCATTTTAACTTTTAATTCTTCCACCGTAACAGGCCAATGGAGATTGGGAAGAATGGAAAGAGAAATCGTGTTGCGCCGACCCCAAGTAACACGGCACAGGGGCAGGAAGGAGATAAACAGGCAAACTTATATTGTTTTTAATCCTCAATCATTTTTCATATCACATTTGAAAGGTTTCTAGCCAGTGTGTATGCGAATATGTCTTGATAATAGTATATTTTGATACAAGTGGAGAACGTTTGTTATTGCATTCGAGGCGGAATTAACACCCGAGCCGTAGGCGAGGTTGTTTTTGAGCCGAGAACTGCAATAACAAATGTCCACGAGTATCAAACGACGTTTTACAATACACTTTTGAAGAAATCAAATAAAATAACGGAAAATATTTTTGTCATGAATTATTAGGAAACTATGATTTAAATTTTCTTTTTTTTTCGCGCTTTGCTTTCGCCGGGTTGAAGGAGAAGCAAAGGTATAAAACCGATAACAGCCTAATATGAAAAATTTAAAATTCAAATATTTCCGAGTTTAGAACACAAATAAATGTTAATTTGTTCATAAACGTTTTTTTTATTGTAATAATCATAGTTTTTGGTGATATTCTATTTATAAACATTATTTAAATATTCAATAAATATTAACGCCGTAAAGACGCATACCTCTTTGTCGAGATTAAAAAAAAAAACATTCACCTACGAATAGAGAGTTGTAAATAGGCATTGAACCAATTTGGACTAAGTATAGGTATCTAGATATCTGTGGCAATTTTTATTCCCGCACACGTGCGGGAAAATGAAAAATCGCACGAGTGTGAAATACATTGCATTGTGAACCTAATCGTAATGCGATATGAACCAGTTTTCTAGGAAGTGTATTGAAAAACACCTTTTTGCTAAAACTACGTTGACATACATCACACATAAGGTTTTTCACCAGTGTGTATTCGCTTGTTTCGTTACTAGATTAAAACTGCGCTGCGTAAGAATTTAATAAGGCTCATTGAATTAAGTGACAAATTTGAACGTACGTTTTAGTTTTTGAGTTGTCCGGATAACTTTCGAGTCTGATTTGTCTTCTTCCGTTTGCTGGGCTGTTATTGCATCTTCTTGTTTTCTTCTTCGTGTGCCTAGTTTTGGTTTCTTCGCAACGGTCGCCCCTGTGATTATAAATCTGGTAAGTACAATGTTAGAAGAAGGTTGACATGCACACGATGAATCAGGAATTCTTCTTTGGAAATAATTTCTGGTGACATTGCATTATAAGCTTTATTGCCAGGGACATGAAGTTCAAAATTGTACTAAATCGACGTATGGTTTGTTCCGAAAGTGATCAAATTTTAAACAAACCCTGTTCAAGGGAATTAGTAACACATTCATCTGTATTTAGAAGGTTTCCAACTTTATTATCTCACCCCGTTTTTCAACAATAACTGTTGGAAAAAGTGGCAATTTAGTAATGTTATTCAAGCAATCATTATTATAGCGCACAGCAGAAACTACCGAGTCTAGGAACGTGAAATTCAGCGATTTAGAGAGCGCGCTCTCCAGACTTATGCCTATTGGATTGGATCCCACAATCCGATCTCATTTTGAGGGATTCGTTAGGAATGTGGCTAAGATTAATATTTTATTCCGAACCGATCCCAGGACGAAATGGTCCCTGCTGTGAAACGATAAATGGTAATGAAAAGAGTACAGAATATTATTTCATTTTGACATATCTCGGGACCCTGGGGTCCCAGTCCTTTGGAAGGCGTACGAGGAGCCGAAGCCAACTCGCAGAGAACCCTTAGACAATTTTAAATGAAGAGAAGGCACCAGCCGACGATTATCCCTGTATGCACTATTTATTTCAATATTTATTATTAGGTAAGTACTTAAACCAATTTTTAAAATAATCAAAACTTTAAGAAATATGTGACGGCAGCCATATTGTTTAGCAGCTACGAGAGACTGCGAGAGATGGCGCTAGTGGAACTTGCAACAGTCGCATTTGGCTTAAAGGACTTGAAGTCAAATGCGACTGTTGTAAGTTCCACTAGCGCCATCTAGTCGCAGTCTCTCGTAGCTGCTAAACAATATGGCTGCCGTCATATGTATTAACAGATCGGTGGTGTGAAACACAACTTTAACTTTCAACTTTACAAGAGAGCGATTTAAAGGCTCCAAAGCGTGTAACTTTGACATAATTCAACAGAAACATTTGAAATTTTGATTCGTTATACTTACTTAAATATTATTAGAAAAAGACTGCGTACTTAATTTTCAAAATAGTTTTATACTTTAGAAAATAGCGTCATTTGCATTTGTGTAGATTGTTTTATTTTATGTGTTACAACAATCTGGTCAGCAACAGAAGTCGATTATAGTATAGTTAAAATCTCTCTGCAGACTCGGTCATAAATCATTCGAGTGTTTCGCTCTCTTTCCCACTCACGGGCCTTATGGGCAGGCCACGCCCACACGTAGTCCTGTGCATTACTGCAGTCGATGAGTGATATCGATAGTTTTATATATTTATTAATGGGTGATAGAAATAAATACACATTTTTTTTTATTTTATTACCAAATTTACTACAAAGCATATTAAATATATAAACAAAAGAATAATTAATTAATGAATACTTTAATAATTAAAAAATGAATACTTAATGAATGCAGTATGTTTACGTGATAACCTTAATGATTCTGTTATCGTTAATGGCCTTGAGCGCGCGCAACTAGCGCACATCCCTACTCCGATTATGATTTATGACCAAGTCTGCAGCGAGATTTTAACTATACTATACCACTGCTACTTTTACACATCATCATCTTCCTGCCTTTATCCCATGGTACGTGGGGCTGGCGCACACGTTTTCTTCCTCTACTCTCCCCTGTCAACCGTCACGCTATCATTCACTCCCTTCTCTTTCATATCATTCCTCACACAATCCATCCATCTTTTCTTTGGCCTTCCTCTGCCTCTCCATTCATCAACACTCCATTCATCACTCTTTTAGTCACATGCGTTTCGTCTCTCCTCATATAGGCCAATAGTTCTTGTTTGCTTGATTAACTAACTAATACTTACTATTCGTCTCCCTGGCTCTCCGTTTCTTCTTAGATACTTCTTGTTCTTCTTCCACTTCAGTTTTTAACTCCATTAAAGGTACATCATCTTCTAAATCTGACTCATATTGGTGTGGTGGTGTATCTGCTACACCTAGACCGCTATTGTCTAACTTGTCCGGTTCTAGCTCTGTAAGTAAACAACAACAGTCAACAGTATTACTCTTGTATTATCAACTAGCGAGCCGCCCCTGCTTCGCACGGTTTTTACGACTTCACAAAACATTGTGATTACTTTATTATAATTGTAAATTTAATAAAAATGCATTATACCAACACCTTCCGGAATAAATTATCTAAATGATGGTAAAAACACGCGAAAAGCGATTTTAATTTATTAGATACTAACTGCGACCCGCGGTTTCACCGCATAAGTCTCGATCACGTTGAAATATCGGAATAAAAAGTATCTTATGTCCTAACCCAGCTCATGGTCTACCCGTGCGCCAAATCCGTTCAGCAGTTTTAGCGTGAAAGCGTAACAAACAAACGTAACAAACTAATTAGTTAGGATTTTTATTTCATAATCCAATATCATAACTAATCTATCTATATAAATAAAAAGAGAGTCCTGACTGACTAACTGATTGACTGACTCACCAACGCCCAGCCCAAACCCTTGGACCTAGAAAGCTGAAATTTTGCACAGAGGTTGCTTTTATAATGTAGACAAGGAATAAGGAAGGAATTCCCGGTAGCAAGTTCCCTTGGGATATTTTCCGACATCCACGCGGGCGAAGCCGCGGGGAAAAGCTAGTTTATTATAAATGCGGAAGTGAGTTTGTTTGATATAGTCCAAGATCCCAGGGCCGCCGGACCTTACTTATTTTCTGATTAAGGCCCAGGTTCCAAGATTGGTTTAGCTCGGTGTGTAAGTGAAATGGCGTTATGGCTGTCTAGTTTGACGCACGAGATAGAAGATTCTCACGCGCACCGGAATTATGTCGTAAAAATGCAAATAAAATCGTATAAAATTAGAAATTAACTATTTAATAAAAAAGTAATCCATCACTGGATGCAGTTTGGAATTTGACATTTCATGGTATATTTTTAATTATAATTATAATTGTTAATGAAGGGATAAACTGCTTTTAAATATTATTAGGAGGAAAGATTTTTTTGGTGCATTAAAATATGTATAATTATGTTTTGCCTTCCATCACTGTATGCGAAAAAGACTTGAAAATATCATATTTTTTTTACATGTCAAAATTATTTACGGTTTATGAGATACACTGCTTTAAAAAACCACCTTTTTGATCGTTTTCAAGAAATCTGGGCCATAACAAAATGTATGGGATAGAGTAGTGTTAGTATGTACTTTGAACGTACGCATACCTGGTAGCTTGGGCCGACGGACAATTGTCAGGTATCATACCAAAGTTATTAAGTTACGTAAAAATATTAGTCACTGTTCTTAAAGTCTGCTGACTTTTATGTTTTACAGAATTTTGCACTACATAATAATATGACGGCGGGAACGTGGGCACAGAGATAGGTGGTTCATCTGTCCGACCCTGTGGTAAGGGTTCCATTGCGTGGGTTACTCAGGCAAACCAATATGATGCTGTGGCAGGACTATTACTGAAGAGTATACAGAAGTAATGACTAGGTATAGGTACTGTGAACTGGATAGTTTCGATGGTAGCGTGTGCCTCTTTCGAGCTCTCGATCCAGTCTCTCCACAGAGTATGCTCGCACAGCTCCCAACGGCCCCGTCCACGTGCGGCGACCAAACGATACTCGCGCCACACGGTGTTCACCGTACGTACTAAACGAACAACCAATCAGAGCTAAGCTTGACTTGTACTAAGAAATCAACTGAGTGACGTACTATCGCTAAACTATCGTTCGCGACGACAAATATAAAACAAAGTCGCTTCCCGCTGTCTGTCTGTCCCTATGTATGCTTAGATCTTTAAAACTACGCAACGGATTTTGATGCGGTTTTTTTTAAATAGATACCTAGAGTGATTCAAGAGGAAGGTTTATATGTATAATAAAAGCGGGCGAAGCCGCGGGCAAAAGCTAGTAATTAATAATCAATACTGTCAGACACTTCCCGTCTGCGGTTATTTCCGCCAGACGCTTTAAAGCTACCAAAAAATGATGTCATATTACTTATAGTTCAGTCTTAATTTTTATACGACGTTCTGCTGCGCTGCTTTGACGACATTAACTTGGCACGCGAGTTTTTTTCTGGGGGTTGTGTGAAAAAATTATTCATGAAGCTATCTACTCACATCGCACAAGTAGCCTGCCAAACATATCCGACGATGAATGTGACGAAATTCAAGATTTAAAATGTAAAATAGAAAAACTTAACCTTGAGTTATTATCTGCACATGAAGAGATAGACCAGTTGTCAATTGAGAATAATGCCCTAAAGTCATCAGTACCTGACATCTCTAAAAAATATGAGCTCTTAAAAAAAGCCACTAAAACGTTAACAACAGACATACGAGCAGGTTCACCAAACCCAAAATACACAAAGCTATCAACTCCACAAAATAAGTCAACACAACAACTAAAACAGACGTTTTCTTCCATCGACAAAAGTCCTAAATTATTACTTCAAAAAAATCAAAGTCAATCTAACGAAAATCAGAACAACACAAAACAGCAAGTACCGCAAATCCTGAGCAACTTGAACTCCGAAGGGGGTTGTAGCAATGATAAACTATTAAGAGCGTAGACGGGCTGCGCGGGAATTGAAAAATAGGTATTTGAAGAAACTATTGCCGTCGCGCTGCGCTCTAGCAACCGGGCGGTATCAATATGTGAGTGAAGTCTGTATTTGTGTGCGTAGCTCAGTAGCGCGCATCTCCCGCCCGCTCGCGCCAACCAAACTACCTACGTTACGTTCGTTTCTGTCTCAGTCGGATTGAAAATATCGGCGTGCGCAGTGTTTCGTGTGATCGTGCTATTTATACTAAATTTTTCCATGAATGCCTTCTCCCTGAAATAATTGACGGTCGGATACCAAGAAATTTACCTGTAAGAGAAAGGATGGAAATGACGACAGAATAAATGTACATATTACTATATAACTTTTGTATTATTTAAAATACCCACAAGCACCTTTTCTGCGTCTTCTGCATAAATATTAAGAACTAGCTTTTGCCCACGGCTTCGCTCCCGACAACTGACTACTACCCTACTTACCTAAAAAAATTATTAAAAAAACTTATTATCCTATTTCGGACGACGGCGTCGGCTAATCCAAAAACGCAAAAAATATAAAAATCGGTGTAATTAACACGATGTTTTTAAAATAAAATTAATTTGAAATTAGAATTCTTAGCCAAACAAAAATTATTTTGATTTGAAATGGCCAGTACTGCAGAGTGGCAATTACATAGGTAAAGACCTAATATTAGGTCTTTATTGATTAGTGTTACATTTTCATCGCATTTCAATCTTTTTCGTCATCATGGATACGTTAAAAATTCGAGTAATTATGGAATATGAGTACCGTCGTGGCAGCAACGCGGCACAAGCGGCACGCAACATCAACGACGTTTACGGAGCTAACACTACAAACCAACGCACCACCTGTTATTGGTTTGCTCGCTTCCGTTCTGGAAATTTCGACCTGAAAAATGAACCTCGCGGTCGTCCGAAGACTTTGGTCGACAATTACGAATTAAAGGCGATTGTGGAAGCTGATGATACACAATCTACGGCTGAATTAGCAGCAGCTTTCGACGTTAGCGTCAAAACAATCTTGGTCCATTTGCGTCAAATTGGCAAGGTAAAAAAGCTTGACAAATGGGTGCCCCACGAACTCAATGATCGCCAGCGCGAAGTACGCGTCGAGACGTGCCTTGCACTGCTCAACAGACACAGAAATGAAGGAATTTTGAACCGCATTGTTACCTGCGATGAAAAATGGATTCTGTTCGATAACCGCAAGCGCTCAGCAAGTTGGTTGGATCCTGGTTCAGCACCTAAACAATGCCCTAAACGAAAACTTACTCCTAGAAAAGTGATGGTCACTGTTTGGTGGTCTAGCGCCGGTGTGATTCATCACAGCTTCTTACCAAACGGGGTGAGCATTACTGCAGCTGTGTACTGTGAAGAACTGAACACAATGATGGAGAAGCTGGCACATCTCCAACCAGCATTGGTCAATCGCTCGTCTCCGCTGCTCCTGCAAGACAACGCGCGACCTCATACTGCACAGCAGACGGTCTCCAAGTTGCAAGAACTGGGGTTGGAAGCTCTCCGTCATCCGCCCTACTCACCAGACCTTGCGCCTACAGACTACTACTTTTTCCAGAATTTGAATAACTTCTTGGCGGGAAAAAAATTCAATACCCGAGAGGCAGTACAAAATGCCTTTGAAGAATTTGTTGCCTCCCGACCAGCTGATTTCTTTAAGAAGGGCATCAATAAACTGCCACTGCGTTGGCAAAGATGCATTGATTGCATGGGTGATTACTTCGATTAATACAAATAAAAAATACATGAAAAAATTCGTTTAAATTTTTTCATACAAAACGGCAATTTCATAGGTAAAGACCTATTATATAGATTTACTTGATAAGAGCAGTCATTATTTTATAAACTCCCCTGTAAATATTTATGTCAAGTCAAAAGCAGAATTATCACACCAAGCAGTATAGTGCAAACTTTAGTTACGTATTATACCTAATGCTTACGGTTTGTATTTTTGTAAGAGACACTTCGCTAAAGTTCATTTCAATTATTAGTTAATTATAAACCCTAAAAATGTCATTGAATTGTTACTTCGTTGTCTCTTAAAAAAAAACAAAATGAGCATCAAACACTATTCAGTAAATCAGTATAGGATAAACGTCGATATCGACTGACATCACTATGATTTCGATAAAAACTTCGACACTAGTCACTTCCCTAATTGTGTACGTATTAGTCTAACCCTCCCTCACCTCTCGTCTCCCCCCGTAGAGTGCGATAGAGACAACTGCAGCTCAGAACGATTTTACCTATAAAAAACCTTGACCGATCGACGTTTCGTATTCTCCTGTTTTCTCCTCGAAACCTAAACCAATTAAATTATATTTGGTATCAAAATTTAAAGGAAGAATAGATCTATGCCCCTATTACTTGTTTTTATTTTAAAAACTTTTCAATTTTCTTTGGTAGTCGTCTGATTACGTAGGTAAAAACGGGGTATTTTTTTAGGTTTTTGGTAAGTCATATTTATTTTTGTAATAAATTTTTTGAAAAAAAAAATGACAGGGGCATGCCTTCAATAGACCTGGATTTTTATAAATAAAAACGATTACTCTAGAGGCATTATCCAGGAAGAGAATAGGGGAATACATTTGTATGGAAAAATGCAGCCCGTCTACGCTCTTAACACATAGCAAGGTCACCAAACACAAAATGTGCATTCTTAGTAGCAATAAAAATAATAATGTATTGTCCATAGCTGAGAAAACCTTTGATAACGGCTTCTATCTGTGTCATTATTTGACACCATACGGATGCACCAAACAGCTGATTAAGGATCTTGATACAAAATTATTACAATTCACACTAGATGACTTTTGTATATTATTCCTTGGTGAAGAGGACTTTAAAACGACCAACAACTACTATGACATTATTTTCCATATAAGAGACGTATTGCAAGCCATGCAGCATACTAACGTAATCATCTGTTTGCCTACTTATAAGTGCCCTTTTGATACAAGTCTTTTTAATTGCCGAGTAGAGACTTTTAATAACCTACTTTATCTGGATATTTTGACCCATGGTCACGCATTCCTCTTAGACAGCAATCTAAATCTCGAATACGACTACAGCATGTTTAATAGGTACACAGGAGCTATAAATAATCGTGGTGTATCGAGAATATTCAAGGACTTATTAGATTTAATTACTAGTATAGCAGAACAACCTGACATAGCACAAATTGATTTATGTGAATCGGAAAAACCTGGCAAACCGAATGACAATTTTTTTCTCGACTAAGCACCTCTACATATTACACCAAAATATTGCTGGGTTATTAGGAAAATCAGACAATCTTACAATTTGCCTACATGAACTACTTGATAAAAAATTAAGGGTCGATATTTTATGCATTACTGAGCATTTTATGATGGAGGGCTATGAAAAACATCTCAACATAAAGGATTATTGTTTGGCGGCCCGTTTCAGTCGCAAGGCAAGCAAACGAGGTGGAGCGTGTATACTAGTCAGGAAAGGACATCAGTGGAGCGAACTGGAAAAAATAGCAAAATTATCTACAAATGGTGTTTTCGAATGTTGCGCCATCGAATTAACGACGTACAAGACTGTGATTGTTTGTGTATACAGGGTACCCAATCCAAGCAACTTTAATGAGTGTATGGAAAAATTAGATACAGTTTTACGTATACTTGTAAAAAAGTCCTATAAAAATATTGTTTTAGCAGGAGATTTTAATATAGACGTATTAAACAGAAATAGGCAATCAATTGAATTTGAGACATTGTTACTTAATTACAACTTAAAACTTGCTCTATATGAACCAACTCGTCTTGGGAGTCAGTCATGCATTGACAACTTTGCGCATAATTTTAGCAAGTCCTTTAAAGCTTCTGTAATAGAATTAGCTCTCTCTGACCATACGGCTCAACTCCTGAAATGCCCTATAAAAACTGTCTGTTCTATTAAGCAATGGCGTATACTTAGACGTGATTATAATAATGACAATATCAATAAATTTAAATCATATTTGAGTAGTTTGACATTTTCAGATGTATATGAATCTTATGATCCTAATATGGCTTACAATGCATTCACAGAAATGTTTTTGTTTCTATATAACCAATGCTTTCCTAAAATACCAATTACTGTGAAATTATCTATGAAGCAAAAGTGGGTATCGCGTGGTGTTAAAAAATGTAGTGCAAAGAAACGCCATTTATTATGGCAGTATCGATCGAAACCCACGCAACTTAACAAAACTCGTCTTACAAATTACTGTAATACGTTTAAAAAGGTCATCTATTTGACGAAAAAAGCACAGAATACTTATAAAATACAAACGTCTAGTAATAAATCTAAAGCGACATGGCAAATTATTAATGAAAATAAACTAAATACTCCTAAGAATACCATAAATAAAATTCGTATCAACAATACAATTATCTCTGACCCTAAACGAATTACAAACCTGTTTAATGATTTTTTTATTGATAAAATAAAACCAATTACCGCAGGGGCAATCACTAACCAGGTCCTGCACAGAAAGGATTCGATGTTTATGGCTCCCTGTTTGCCTACAGACATATTCAATATCATTTTAGCCCTCAGAAACACGAAGAGTGTTGGTTATGATGGTGTTAGTACGAATATTATTAAAACTGTCGCTGACATTATATGTGGCCCACTGTGTCATGTAATGAACTTGTGTATTTGTGAAGGAACGTTTCCTAATGCGTTGAAAAAATCTATAGTAAAGCCATTACATAAGAAGCTAGAGAAAGATCTGATGCAAAATTACAGACCGATTTCATTAATATCCATTTTCTCTAAGATATTTGAAAAATATATTTCTCGAGAACTAAGCACATATATAGAGAAATATAATATACTTTGTGATGAGCAATACGGTTTTAGGAAAAGTAAAACAATCAACATGGCGGTATATGACTTTCTACACAAAATCATGATAAATATGGACACAAGTACACCTATCTGTGCAATATACTGCGACATGACGCAGGCATTTGATTATGTTCAACATAATATTCTATTAAAAAAGCTCGAAGCCTATGGTGTAAGAGGGAATGTTCAAAATCTCTTACAATCATATTTACAAGAAAGGAAGCAAACAACAGAAATAACGACGATTAATGCGAGCACTAAACGCGAAGTAATTTTTACATCTGGGGAGCGTAACGTCAACTATGGCGTACCGCAAGGAAGCGTATTAGGACCACCGCTTTTTACCATTTACATCAACGATTTTCCTAAATGTATAGAACACAGTATGACAATTTTTGCAGATGACAGCACGATAACGATTCCTTGTGATAATAAGCATATGTATGAAACTGATATAAATAATACACTAAACAAAGCGATTCTATGGTTAGAAAGTAATAACCTCAATATCAACTTAAATAAAACAGTAATAATGCATTTCAGCCAAAGGCAGTTAAAATTTCCAATTTTTAAAATTAAATATAATAATAATGTAATTGACACAGTAAATTCCACAAAATTTTTAGGACTAACCATGGATCGTAATTTAAATTGGAAGGCGCACATAGAGGTCATTAGCAAAAAACTAAGTAACACTGCCTTCGCACTTTATAAACTATCGCGGACACTAAATACTGATGCCCTATTAACCGCTTATTACGGCATGGCAGAGCCCATTATCAGATACGGCATTATTTTTTGGGGACTCTCTACGGATAGAAATATCGCATTTAAAGCCCAAAAAAAATGCCTTAGATCCGTATTTAAATTAAAAATGACTGATAGCTGCAAGCCGTTTTTCATAAGCCACAACATCTTGACATTACCATCAATTTATATTTTTGAAATCGTGATATTTGTTAAAACAAATCCTAATTTATTTCCCCGCATGGCAGACCAGTTTCCTAGAAATAGACGAGATAACAGTCAACTTTGTCAACATAAGTCTCGGACTGCACTTATGCGCAAGAGTGTTTTCTGTATGGCTCCCATTATTTACAATAAACTTCCCAATAGCTGGAAAGAGCTAAGCATAGTAGCATTGAAAAAGAAAATAAAATCTTTTTTAGCTGGTAAAGCGTATTATGATGTAAATGAATTTTTAACCGAATCATTTTGAATTGACATGCTTTTTTTATATTTAAATTAATTTAATCTTTAATGTATGTAATGTAATAATGATTTTGATAATATTTTTGACCAACGTTGACATTATATTTTTTTAGGTTTTTATTTTAATAATTGAATCTTTGACAATTTTGTAATGTTGCCCCCATCTATTTATTTATGAATTGATAAAGTAATCAATCAATTTAATGTTATTTATTTATGTCAGCATTTTTATTGTTATTATTATTTTTTATTTTTTTAAATCCAAACATTTGCACACCATGACAATATGGTAAACATGTTAGCACATCTCCATGTACCTATTAACACCTTGCATGCATTTTTATTTTATTTTATTTTCTATATAATTGTATGTACACACATGTTTGAGCAAATAAAGTATCTGAATCACATCTGGGTCAGAACAATAGATAAAAGATGAACAAAAAAAAAAGCGTCAAAGTCAAAGACCTTACCTGCTGACATAGAACAATAGCTTCATGAATGAGTCCTTTGCATAGTGATCCTAATTTTGGTTATTATTTTATTACTAGCTTTTGCCCGCGGCTTCGCCCGCATAGATGTCGGAAAATATCCCACGGGAACATACTACCGGGAATTCCTTCCTTATTCCTTGTCTACATTATAAAGGGAACCTCTGCGCAAAATTTCAGCTTTCTAAGTCCAAGGGTTTGGGCTGGGCGTTGATGAGTCAGTCAATCAGTCAGTCAGTCAGTCAGGACTTCTCTTTTTATTTATATTGTATATTATTGTATACACATTTAGTTTGTTTGAAACAATTTTTTTTTTTTGTGCAATTTATTAATTATTTTATATTATTACAATTTTTATTATTACTGGCCACTAGCACTACCTGTGTCTTTAGTTAATGGCGTTATAGCTGCCTCACGTTGTATAATGATACTCGGGGAACTATTTTATTTTTTTTATTTTTACTATTAAGTAAGCAGCCAGATCAATCGAAGCCGTCAAACATCCCCCAGACACAGTTAATTGTATCGGGGGGATCCAGATACAATTAACTGTGTCTGGGGGATGTTTGACCGATACGAGTATCATTATATAAAAATTAGGACTCAAGCTATATGTAAGGTCGACGTCATTTTTTGCTAGCTTTAATGCGTCTGGCGGAAAAAACTTCCGACGGGAAGTGTCTGACAGTATGAATTATTACGGAAATTATCCCACGGGAACCTACTACCAGAATAAAAAGTATTATGAAAGAAAGAAAGAAAGAAAAAGTATTTATTGTGATTATATATGTTAATCCTGGTTATAAACTATCTGTGTGCCAAATTTCATCCAAATCCGTTCGCCATTTTTGTGTGATTGAGTAACAAACATCCAAACATCTTCACAAACTTTCACATTTATAATATTAGTAGGATTAACAATATTCTGTAGAACATACATAAAAGTCAGCTGTCAGACTTACTTAGGCTGGGTTGCACCAGAACAGTAGTTAAAGTTAAGGCTTAAGTCAAATTTGACAACACCTAACTTTAACGGTTACTGTGAAATGTGTTGCACCAGCGTAGTTAGTAAAGTTAGCAGGGTAGCAAATCAAATGAGGTTAATTTAGGGCGAGCGCGCACTGCGGTGCGTTTCAGGTAGTTCTGCCACACTGGGCGGGGCCTACAGTAACAAAACGTATGACCGCAGTGCGCGCACTTCAAATCAAATCAAATCAAATCAAATCAAATTATTTATTCGCATAATACAGGTAGGTATACACAGATGTTACAAATAAATAGGAAGTACTCTGTATCATTACCTACTAAGGTGTGCAAAGGTTTATTGTTATTGTAATCATCCTCTAATATCTATTAAAATAACATAAAATTATTATACTCAAACAAAAAGAAAAATAAAATAAAATAAATTGAGATTAAGTAATACAAATGTCAAAGATTTAAAAATAAAATAAAGTTGTCAAATGAAATATAACACATGTCATAGACTTAACAATCAAATAAATTAAATTAAAACATTGGTCCAAATTACAATTAAATTATACACATGCCAAATTAAATTATTAAAACCGGCACAAAACAGGTCACAATTCACATTATTTGTATTGATGTATTCTCATATTATTCAATGTCAATATATTACTCTTACTATAAGTATTTATCTATATTTTTATCCTGTAAGTACTCCGTGACAGTATAATAACATTTATTCACTAGCAGTTTGTGCAGCTTCGACTTAAATTGTTGAATAGGTAATTTTTTGACATCATCAGGCAACTTGTTGTAAATGAATGATGCCATACAAATAATACTTTTATTGAATAGTGCTGTTTTCCCATATGGTACATGAATTTCTAGTCTATTTATGTAATAATTGTTTTGTGACTTCTGAGTTACTATTTTAAAGTTATTTAAGAAAATAGACAAAAATTCACCATGCTCCACCCCTTATCTCCAAAACTACTGAGCTTAAATTTAAAAAAAAATTCAGAAAATAGTTCTATACCTATAGATTACAGGAAGAAGTCTATGGTCTTAAAATAACATGGTCAATATCTCAATATTTTGCGTACAAACTTACATTTGTAGTTGGAATGTATGGGAGAACATGTTTTTCAACTACAATGTTAACTTTGTTCTTGGGATAAATTCGTCCCAACTACTGAACCCGTCATTGTGCGTGGTCTGACATTCACTTGGGCGGAGTTTTTATGATAAAAACCTTCAGCGTGGAGTGCGCGGCGAACAGTACACACAGACGTGTCGAATAATTCCGCAAAATGTTTAGTAGGTATGCGATCACTTCTTTCATATTCGCTGATCATGAACCGTCGTTGCGCCTTTTTAATGAGGGGGGGTCTTCCACTTCGCTTTCGACTGGCAAGGCTACCCTCTTCCTCGTATCGCTTGACCCACAGAGTCACAGTATTTCTCTAAAACAAAAAGGAGTACTGTTCGGCTACGAAGCAAAATACTAATATTATTAATTAGAAAAAAAATATATATCTACAACGTGGCGTTTTGCATCCTTGTCAAACAGGGTGTGATACAGAACATCGAACCGAACAACTTTCTCTATGTGACCAACATCGTAATCCCGAAAAAATAATCAACCGTCCCATACATTTGCGTCGAGTAGGTATTGATTATTGAAGTTTTCTATGGGACAGTTGAACATTTTTTCGCGATTACGATGTTGGTCGCATGGAGAAAGTTGTTCGGTTTGATGTTCTGTATCACACCCTGTTTGACGACGATGCAAAACGACACATTGTATATTAATAAAAATAAATGGCTAAGCGCAAAACCCGAGAAAGGCTGGACCAATTGGGCTATTTTTTTTTTCAATTATTGTTTATGTCATAAACCGAAATAAATGCAAAAAATTTCGCTCGAGGTCTCAAACTTGGATTATTCATTGTGCCATAAATAAGTCAGCAAAAAATCAGAACTACCAGATTTGACGCAAGGTACCTCCCCTTTCAGGCAACAAGCTCACAGAACTACCGGATTTGACGCAAGGTACCTCCCCTTTCAGGCAACAAGCTCACAGAACTGCCGGATTTGACGCAAGGTACCTCCCCTTTCAGGCAACAAGCTCACAGAACTGCCGGATTTGACGCAAGGTACCTCCCCTTTCAGGCAACAAGCTCACAGAACTACCGGATTTGATAGATGTTTGATAAAATAATTAAATCATAATACTCACGCACAGTCCCGTTTCGACAGATATTTGTGATATATTAAGTCCACTTTTACGCAGCGCAATAATTTTCGCTCTCATTTCAGTATTTATATTTGCTTCTGAAAAGGATTTATTTCAATCAATTAACATCATACACTTAACTAATTAATAAAAATAACAAAATTATATCCTAACTAAAACTATTCACAAACTGTTGCTTGCATTTCAACATGAACTACAACCGCTAACAGATTAAACACTCGTCACTAAGCCACAGTATCAATCCACCAACAACGTTCTGTTTAGTCGCGGTGAATGAGGAGTTACCCGCATCTGTCCACCTTATAGTTATTTACTAAGGTTTTTTTTTCTCATCTTTGGGTATAGTCTGTCAAGCGAGTCGTGATGAAAAAGGCGGCAAATTCAAAAATCTTACAGGTGTCAACACTGATATACACACATCAACACTGTCTAGGGATATTAGATTTTTATTTGCATTTCTTAGATTTTCAGAAAAACTACTCAGAATTAGTAAAAAGTTTATATGTGGAATTAAACCTCCTTGTTCCATTTTCAAACTGACATTGAAAAAAAAACTAAAACTTATTAAAACAAAAGAAAGCGCGGGAACACTCATTTGATTCAGTTAGCAGTGCTAGTTTTGTGTTGAGATTTGTTTATAAAAACATTAATTAACTAACGCTATCAATTGTTTTAGTGATTTTTACTGTTTGTGTCATCTCGTTGGTGCCATGCAACGTCGACATCTGACGAGAGACGAGATGATAAGAGCGGTAGGAATGTTGGAAGCTGGCGCTATCCAAAACGTTGTTGCGGAGACTCTAGGCACCAGCCAGAATGTGATATCAAGGCTCTGGTCACGTTATCGTGATACTGGGGAAGTGGCAGAACGGCATGCTGGCAGAATTCGAGTGACCACCCCTAGAGAGGACCGTTTTCTCCAAAATACCGCCAGGAGAGAACCTACTCTGACGGCCATGGTAATGGTACAGAGGCTCCAACAGGAGCATCAGCTGTTGGTTAGCGACCAAACAGTCAGAAGAAGGCTACATGAAGCTAATCTTCATTCTCGCAGGCCAATTCGTGTTCCTGCTTTGCGACGTGGCAATCGCGGAAGGCGACTATTGTGGGCCCAAGAACACGTGTTATGGGATAATGAACAATGGTCGACAGTGCTCTTTACGGATGAGTCTCGGTTTGGATTTCATCCAGATTCGCGAAGAACACGAGTTTGGAGAGTTCCAGGCAGGGAAAGCCGTCTCCAGCATCCACAAGAGGTTCATTCGTACCAAGCAGGGACGATCATGGTATGGGCGGGAATTCGTATAGGCGCGCGAACCGACCTCGTTTTTGTAAGAGGCAACATGAATGCTCAGAAATACCGTGATGAGGTGGTGGAACCTGTCATTATTCCGCATAGGGTGCAAATCGGCCACCAATTCGTACTCATGCATGATAATGCCCGTCCACACACGGCGAGGCTGGTATCAGCCGCCCTTCAAGACAACAACGTCACGGTAATGAGATGGCCTGCGCAGTCGCCCGATATGAATCCCATCGAACATGCGTGGGACATGTTGCAGCGAAGGGCTATGCACGCCCTCCCTCCAAATCTGGCCACAGAAGAGCAACTTTTCCTGCACCTGCAACGAACCTGGGAACGCATACCACAGCAAGACATCGACACCTTAATTCACAGTATGAATAACCGATGCCGAACTCTAATTAACGTGAGGGGTGGCAACACTGATTATTAAGAGTTAAAATGTCTAACTTTCTGTTGTTATTTTTAATAAAATTATTAATTTTATTAATTAATTTCACTCGTAGACTTAGCACCATTTTTAGTCTCTTTGTTATTTTTTTTTTTTTAATATTTGATTATCTAAAATGTTTTTTATTTATTTAATTAAGTTGGTCATTAACTGAGGTTTCATTCCATATATACTTCTCTTAACAAAATATTTATAGTTTATCAAAAAATTTAAGAAATACAAAATATCCCTAGACAGTGTTGATGTGTGTAGTACGCTGAAAACATGTTTGATACTTGAATTTTTGTACATAAAAAAATTATTTTAGGATAAACTAGCTGACCCTACAGACTTTGTCCTGTCTTAGCTATGAATATTCCAATGTAAACGCGCGAAGTTCTCGAAGGCGCAAGCTGAGAACATTTTGAATTGTGTAAGAAAACTTAATTTATATTTTAAGAATTTGTCTACGATTTTTGTTGAAAAGTAAAATACCCGAGTAAAGTTAAAGTAAAAAAGTCTAAAATATGAAAAATATTAATAGCAGCTAACAAACAGCTGAAAAAAGATAATTGTTTTGGGTATGAATGTCGATGGCTTTAGGAGTAGGGGAAGACCAAAGAAACGATGGATGGACTGTGTGAAAGATGATGTGGATAGAAAGGGAGTGACTACTGAGATGACGACTAATAGAGAAGTATGGAAGAAAGGGACATGTTGCGCCGACCACAAATAAATTGGGATAGTGCGTTTGTATTTGTATCAAATCTCCACATATTTAGTACAGTAGTGTTAGTAAATTAACTCTGTAACAATAAACTGTTTAGAAGTTTCTTTCATACTAACCTTGTCCTGCATCCGTTCTGAAGTGGCAATTGATTTTTATTTTACAATACTACATAGCTGACCCGCCAGACGGTGTCCTGTCAAATTTGAATAAATCGAACGGCGGGAAAACAACTGATTATAAAATTTATTTGAATTTCGAATTCTAATAGAATGAAAGATCGGGAATCTTTCATTCTATTACAGCCCTGTTCAAATGTTTTGTGAAAATGAATTTTCTTCATATTTTTTTTTTTACTTTTCCTATATTTTTAATAGTTATTGTGCTATTCGGGACGAAGAAAAATACAACAAATCAAAAACCATGAAAATCCGTTAAGCCGTTCTCGAGTTATAAGTGTTCGAACAAACCCGACTTTGTTTTATATATTAAGATTAAAAAAGTGCATTTCAATGTAGGTATTTAATAGTCACAATTAGAACTAAAATCAGAATCTAGAAATTCACCCAAGTAACACAGCGTGCTGAATAAAGATTGAGTATGAGCAATCATCAAGAGCATAAGCTGAATACTAAGCTGAATAACGTCTGAGTACCGTCTATTCAGCTGTTATTCAAGCAAAAAGGGCCCCAATTTTGAATGCTTATCGCTTAATAACACCTGAGCAACATCTGAGTAGGAGCTTAATAACGTTTCAATTAGCTTAATAACTTTTGAATAACAGCTCATATTGTTTTTATTAAGCTCTTACAACTGAGTTATTCAGCTTGGTCGAATTAGTTATTGTATTCAGAATTTATTAAGCATTTAAATTATTGTTTACATATTTGCAAACAATATTCATACAAATTGTGAAAAGAATTCAATTGGATTAAATATTTTAATGTCGATGTCGAATTTAGATGTTGATTCTACATGGTGCACTTATAAAATCGGTAAGTAAATTTTAATTTACAAGTTAGAGGTTTGCTATATGTTAATTGTTAGTGCGCAAGTAATTTTGTCGTAAATAGTATGTTTTTATTTCATTACTTATGACGCGCCGCGTGAATAATCAAGATAACAGATAGTAAATAGTATTTTCATACATACATACTACGTCTGACAAAAGTACTTGTGACGAAATAGCTAATACTAGCAATTTTAATCCAACAAAATAACATGAATCGAGTTGAAAATGTTGTATTTGTAAGATTAAGCATTTTCGCGATCTCGCAAATTCCTTGTAAGTATAAATTACAAAGATTTTAATGGCGATTGATTGTTTTGCTTTATAATGCTGAATAAAAGTGCACACATGTCTTGTTACTAAGCTATAACTTGAAAAGAGTAGTCTCATTACACTAACTTCTGAATAAACATTCTAAAGTTGATCACATTTCTACATTTCTCAGATTTTTAGGGTTCTCTAATCGAACCTTCAGTGATCCCACGAAAGCCTTTGATTTTTAAATAATATAAAATAATAACATAGGTAATTATTTTGTTGCAGATCGATCCTATGGTGAATTTAGTAGCCCCCAATCAAACACCTTTCCTTTTGATTACTGATGCATAAAATTTTATCTATGAAGTAGTCTCCGATTCCGGGAAGCTCAAGGCAAATTGAAAACGTAGCCACGCAGCAGTCACCTGAAATCAGCTGTTCCCTACATTTCGACGAATTATGCGAACATAAATGTACTGAACAGCTGATTTTTTTTTGCAATTTCATGTTTGGTCCCATAGTAAATGTTGTTCAAAATGATGAGTACAATGACACCTTAAAAGATTGTCACTGCTTATACTTAAACCCTGTATACCTACTTAAAATGATGTAAACAAATGACATCCAAAAATTTAAGCAATACCAACTGTGAAAGTCACAATTGGCATTGCTTAAAGAATCAAGGCAAGGTCCATAGATTAATTTGTACAAAAAAAACTGTTCATTTAGAGGGTTCAAAACATTTTCCAATGTTGAGAATACATTGTCGGGAGTAGATTGATATACTTATCATATTTTTAAAAATCCGGATACTTAAAATATTTCGAAAGGAAATTATCAGTTTTTCGTTTACCATTTTGTATTTATAAAAAAAAAACTAAGTGACAAGTGACACTACCGGATGACCGGATCTATCAAACTGACAGACAAGTCAGATGTGTTTTCTTGTTTACAGTTGAAAAAGTACATTGAAATCATTATTTGTGACATTTTCCATAAAACGATGATGGCTTGCGTGACGACACCAACCCTAAAGATACCTAAAGATTATGTCTACCGGTGAAAGAGTCAAATTAATATCAAGCTTGTGTAAATATTGATGTACGAACCTTAATCTGTTGAAAGTGTAATAAGTTCATATGAAGTGATATAAATAACACCAGGTTAGGTCTACTTAATAAAAAAAACAACATCTTGATATTTGTCTTTATTCCTCTTCTACAAAAAACATGATTTTAAATGCTGAGCTGGTAGTAAAATGTTATCCTGATACCTTGTCCATCCCAAATACCAAACAACTGTTATTACATGGGCACAACAACCGATCGTTCGGCGACCAACTATGCAATTTCAGCAATACTCTAGGATGCGGTGCGTTAGACTCAAGTATACGACGGGAATGGTGAAGATTCAGGTCACAGTTGATACATCTCATTGTCCAATTCGTAAATCAAAATCCAGTGTCGAGAATATAAGTACAGAGTCAAAGATAAGCGTGAGATTCAAAAGTCCGTGGTAGAAGCCGAGAGTTTTCAGGGTAAAGCAGAAATCAAATGTCCAACAGAGTAACAAAAATCCGTTAAAGAAAGCGAAAATTACACCGAAGCAAGAATACACGCAACACAGTCGACGATCAAAGATAGTCTGGCGCATAGATAATATACTATATAAAGTACTAGTCTGGCAATCTGGCGATGGTCTGCCCACAGAGTACTTTGAATATATTGGTCTGCCTCAAAGAGTATAACTAATAAATAGGGTGAATGGTGCCCTCTTACGGTATTTTTATGCAAACATGCGCAATAGCGCCGTCTACAATTTGTACCCGAGCTAACCAGTCTATAGCTAGATAATAGGTACCAAACCTAAAATCCCAAAAAAAAAATCAGCTGTTCCGTACATCAAACTCGTCAAAATATAGGGAGCAGCTGATTTTTTTTCGCAATTTCGGGTTTGGTCCCATGGTAAAAGTTGTTCATAATGATGAGTACAATGACCCCAAACGGTTGTGCTTTCAATTCTGAGACATGTTGTATAGCATGGACCTTATAAAAAAGTTAAGTAGGTACTTTTTTATACGTCCATGATTGTAGGTACTGGATGGAATATTAGTTGATGCAACCGCATATCAACGGTAACAAAACCATTTTCAGCGGAACTGGCTTAATATAATAGATTTCACAGAGTACAGGATCTGCTTTTACTAGTTTTGTTACCATTGATATGCGGTTGACTTACTGTCCATACATGTAGGCTAGTCTTTCATAGAAATGACGCAAAATGAAACAAGGAAATTGAGTCACACGCAGGTCAAATATTATGCATATTTAATTTTCAAAAAACTACATAGGTACAGTTAGGTTCTTACTGAATGACAAAGATACCATAGTTATAAAACTATTAGGTACCTAAGATCTATGTTCTGTGTTTGGGTTTGGTTTCTGAACTTAGTTCTTCGAGTGGACCATCGTGAGCCATGGCGGCCGTGGGTGGTTATTCCAACCAGCCCACCTCCCTCCAGAAGTTGATCACGTCTCCTGATCTGTTCCAAACATCTGTGAAAGATCTGGTTGTCCCGAAGGTTTCTGTTCTAATCTGGCTGACGCCTTTGAATAAATTCAAATAGCACATGCGCAACGGTTTATGTTTATTGTTTATGTATCTTTTAGTTAAATTATTATAATCATTTTATTAAAGATTCAATATTTTTATTCTTATGACACATAAGACACTGACAAACAGGATGACATGACATAATTTATAAAGAAATAAATAAAGTCGAAGCAAAGAGGCCACATATATAACACAGAAAAAGACCAGTACATAAATAATATCTTATTTATTTTAATGTTTAAAAATATTAAAGTATGCTCAATTTTATTATTAAAATGTAAAATAAATATTATTACGGTATTTAAGTCATAGACTCAAGTAAGGTCCCTGTTTAATCTATTGTCTGGCGGGTCTTACACTGGCAGCCGCCGTTTCGTTCTGAAATAATGAGCTCTTCGTTAAACTATTTGCTTTTAACATTATATTTTTATCATAGGCTTATAAAATATTGTAGATGCCTGAATATACTCTTTAGGTACCGAAGAGTCTAAAAATTAGAATTCCAACTTCTCTAATTTTTATGTACAAATGCTGCCCTGATTCTTTTGTTGATAAACAATGTTGTAGTTAAAATAATCTATAAAAAATTGTTTCAGAAAGTACTGACGTAATCTCTTATGAATGAAGGACATAATTTTGTAATTGTGACTTTTGTTGTTGATAAACAATTTTGTAGTTAAAATAAACGATTTAACTTTTAGACATAAATTTATTTAATTTTAATTCGACTTCGAACTTAAACTATACATTACACAGTGTGCATTATAGGTACGAAATATTATATTGGTAACTCATGCCTATATTCATTACACACAAACTTGCATTTCACATCTTCAGGAGATATAGGCATATTGAGGCGCGTGTTTCAGTTGGCACTTTAGATTTAAATATTATGTTAAAGTAACTTGATTTTACTGGCTGATCAAAAGTCAAAGTCCATGGATCATTAGGTAAAATGTCTGGGAATCTTTGATTTAATATTTCTGTCAAATCCTTTAGTGCTACATGATAGAGATCGGATAATCGGATGCATATTAACCTAAAGTTAATATTTCGCTAACAAAGTATGGAAGCGGCTTCTTAGCATTTTTTTTCTTACTATAAATCCCGGTATTCCAGAAAATGTAGGAATGCACAACTAATCGGATACATGGTATGGAAACGACTTCATAAATAACGTGGTTTTATTTATTTGGAAATACCGGGAAATCGGGATCACATAAATATTCCGTTTGTTACACGTGATCCCCGCGAGAAATACAAAGCTGCCGAATTAAAATGGTTGTCCCTAGAAGGTACCGTCACTATATCGGTGGGGTTGTTTTCATGGGTTTCGAGAATGTTAAAGCCAATAGTGACGTGAAAATGTAAATCCAAGATGGCGGCTGCGAACATTTTCAAATTTTTCGTCATGGGTGTCGTTTTAGAGGGTTTTAAAGCCGATAGTGATGTTAAAATGTAAATCCAAGATGGCGGCTGCGAACATTTTCAAATTTTTCGTCATGGGTGTCGTTTTCATGGTTTTCGAGGGTTTTAAAGCCGATAGTGATGTTAAAATGTAAATCCAAGATGGCGGCTGCAAACATTTTCAAATTTTTCGTCATGGGTGTCGTTTTCATGCTTTTTGAGGGTGTTAAAGCCGATAGTGATGTTAAAATGTAAATCCAAGATGGCGGCTGCAAGATTTTCAAATTTTTCGTCATGGGTGCCGTTTTCATGGTTTTCGAGGGTTTTAAAGCCGATAGTGACGTTAAAATGTAAATCCAAGATGGCGGCTGCCAACATTTTAATTTTTTTTATCATGGGTGACGCTTTCACGGTTTTCGAGGGTTGTGAAACCGATAGTGGCGTTAAAATGTAAATCCAAGATGGCGGCTGCTAAATTTACTAACTTTTCGTCATGGGTGTCGTTTTATTGGTTTTTGAGGGTGTTAAAGCCGATAGTGACACTAAAATGTAAATCCAAGATGGCGGATGCGAATATTTTTTAATTTTTCGTCATGGGTGTCGTTTTCATGGTTTTTGAGAGTTTTAAAGCCGATAATCGCATTAAAATGTAAATCCAAGATGGCGGCTGCGAAAATTTTCTAATTTTTCGTCATGGGTGTCGTTTTATTGGTTTTTGAGGGTGTTAAAGCCGATACTGACACTAAATTGTAAATCCAAGATGGCGGATGCAAATATTTTTTAATTTTTCGTCATGGGTGTCGTTTTCATGGTTTTCAGGGGTGTTAAAGCTGATAGTGACATTAAAATGTAAATCCAATCCAAGATGGCGACTGCAAAAAATTTCAAACTTTTTGTCATGGGTGCCGTTTTCATGGTTTCCGAGGGTTTAAAGCCGATAGTGGCGTTAAAATGTAAATTCAAGATGGCGGCTGCGAATTAAAAAACAAATGTGATGGGTATCGTGTTCATGGTTTTGGGGGGTATTAAAGCTGATAGTGACATTAAAATGTAAATCCAAGATGGCGGCTGCGAACATTTCGGTCGGTTTTACAACCTTCGAAAACCACGAAAACGACACCCATGACGAAAAATTTAAAAATGTTCGCAGCCGCCATCTTGGATTTACATTTTAATGTCACTATCAGCTTTAATACCTCCCAAAACCATGAAAACGACACCCATGACAAAAAATTAAAAAATATTTGCATCGGCCATCTTGGATTTACATTTTAGTGTCACTATCGGCTTTAACACCCCCGAAAACCAATAAAACGACATCCGACGAAAAATTAGAAAACTTTCGCAGCCGCCATCTTGGATTTACATTTTAACGCCATTATCGGCTTTAAAACTCAAACCATGAAAACGACACCCATGACGAAAAATTAAAAAAATATTTGCATCCGCTATCTTGGATTTACAATTTAATGTCACTATCAGCTTTAACACCCTCGAAAACCAATAAAACGACACCCATGACGAAAAATTAGAAAATGTTCGCATCCGCCATCTTGGATTTACATTTTAGTTTCACTATTGGCTTTAACACCCTCGAAAACCAATAAAACGACACCCATGACGAAAAATTAGAAAATTTTTGCAGCCGCCATCTTGGATTCACATTTTAATGTCACTATCAGTATCAGCTGTAACAGCCTCGAAAACCATGAGTAGTACCCATGATGAAAAATTTGAAAATATTTTGACTATGGGACCAACTCTGAATTCACAAAAAAAAAATTATGATGTTTGAAACAAAAGTTCAATACCTATTCGACCAAAATGTATGAAACAGCTGACTTATGTTTCGTGATTTACGGGTTGATCCCATAGTGAAAGTTGCTCATGAGTAGAACATCCTATGAAAATTTAGTGATAAAAAGTTACCCTTTCAAAAAATACTTCATTTAAATCAATTCCGGAATCGCGACATTTTGACGATCGACACAAAAGTGCATTCCTTAATAGCCAAAACCTAAACGTAAGTAAATATACATTTGATTCTATAATCAGAACTATAAATTTGTGAATCCCGGAATCCCCGGATTTTTTTAATACAAAAGTACAATCCATATTATCCAACACCTGAACGCAAGTACCTAACTAAAACATTCTATTCCAAAATCAGAACTTAAAATTTTCGTTCCGGAATCCCGGGTTTTTTTTTTTTTTTTAGTGCAATCCATATTAACTAACATCTGAACCTAAGTAAATTATACATTCGATTCTATAATCAGAAGTCAAAATTGGCCGATACCGAAATTCTGGGATTTTTTAATCCAAAAGCCCACTCCATACTTAGCCAACACCTCAACTTTAGGTTAATATGCATCCGATTATCCGATCTCTATACATGAGTGATGTTTTTTTCGACAGCCCAGTATCAAATTTTTCATGTGTTCGGTACATTGTTCTTCTTCGATATCTGTACAGCTGCCATTAGATGTACTCTTTGGGGGACGGAACCCGTATATAAATAAATACGTACAGTAATATTTTAATTAAGCTGGTATTAAGCTATGGGCGCTATAACAATACAAATATGTTCTTTAATTTGAATAAGTTTGTTTGAAACTCTCTATTATACTGAAAAAAGCTTAATAAAAACATAAATAATATTGTTTATTCAGCAGCTGAATTATTAGTAAAATATAGAATCTTATCCAGTTTAAAGACAAAATAAACACAATTATTCAGTATCAAGCTGTATAATAGAATTATGTAACAATATTATTCAGAAGTTGATACTTTATTCAGCAATTAGCTGTTTCAAACGCTACTAGCTTAGTACTGCCTTAATAATAGCAATACAGATTATGGTTAATCAGATAAATGCTACCGACGGGGCTGTTTTTCAGCTTTAAGCCACCTGGAATGCGTAATGCTAAATAACGTCTGTATAATAATCTTACGGTGATTGGTTATTAAGCTTAAAGAAGGGAAGGACAGAAGTACAGAATTTATTAAGCGTTAAGAATTTTAAGGGTCCAAATTCAACCTAATTCAGCACTTGGCTATTCCCAAAGCTCTTATACAAACTATATTCATCTTTGAACTGTAAAATATTCTAAATGTGTACTGTTATCTTGCTTATGTGTTACCTGGGCAATGCCTTCATAAGAGAAATCACTGTCAGTATCATCACGCACAAAAATGATGAAGGGTTCCAACTTCGATTCAGTTATCCTGTCCCTTACTTATATTTGTTTTCTACATTAATAGTGTGATCTGTACATTTTTCCATTAAATATATTTATTTTTCATTCTTCTTTAAATTTCCATTAATACAAATTAGATAATTGAGCTAAAAGTATCAAAATGCTGTAGCTTAGTAGAACAGAAGTTGTGACAATCCGTTTGACAGATAATAGTATTGCCATTATAAGAAATCAGCTAAATGGTCGTGGACACGAGTCGCTTGACAGACTCTAATCATAAAGTTTTACGAGTAAATAGCGTAATTATTCGAGTAATTATAAAAACATTAAAAAAACTATCATCGCGCGTGAGATTCGAACCCACGGCTCGCTACGCATGAAGCGCTTACCCAAATACATTACTAAACAATAGACGGGACATAGCGAATAAAATCGTAATGCGAAACATTTGTCCTATAGTATAGTTAAAATCTCG
Organism: Cosmia trapezina; assembly: GCA_905163495.3. Taxonomy (NCBI): domain Eukaryota; kingdom Metazoa; phylum Arthropoda; class Insecta; order Lepidoptera; family Noctuidae; genus Cosmia; species Cosmia trapezina. The sequence goes on along the minus strand of LR991046.1, from coordinate 1,605,411 downwards.
CTGCAGACTCGGTCATAAATGATTCGAGTGTTTTGCTCTCTTTCCCACTCACGGGCCTTATGGGCAGGCCACGCCCACACGTAGTCCTGTGCATTACTGCAGTCGATGAGTGATATCGATAGTTTTATATATTTATAAATGGGTGATAGAAATAAATACACATTTTTTTATTTTATTACGAAATTTACTACAAAGCATATTAAATATATAAACAAAAGAACGTATATATAAAACTAAAAATAGAAAATTAAAATTCTTCGTCTGAGTCATCGTCATCATCTGTTATCGATAATGGCGCGATGGCGGATAATGGTGGATGGAGCGCGCGCAACTAGCGCACATCCCTACTCCGATTATGATTTATGACCAAGTCTGCAGCGAGATTTTAACTACACTATAGTGGGCAAAAGTCGCTCAGTCTTGTGTGGTACGCCTGCATATCAAGTCACATTCGTGTCCAACAAAAGAAAATTATTTCCCTAGAAAATATGACGAATTGTACATTGTGGTATTGCAAACCTCGTAGTGATAAAATTACTCGTTTCAACTACGGTTTATTTTCGTTACTATTTTATGATTTACTGAGTATTAAGATAAATTTTCAATCGATTTGACGTTGATAAATCAAAGGAGGTTGGTGTCGGTAAAAGTGTACCGGGTAAAACTTAACTATTATGTCATCTTGCTATAATCTGCTAGATGGCGTCACTGAGACATGGTATAACAGTTTTTGTATGACATTTCTCTTGATAGCCTCTATACAGGATAAGTTTTTAAGCAGTGCGCAAATTTTCACAGGGTGTTCTACCCATGAATATGAACAACTTTTACTATGGGACCAAACCTGAAATCGCGAAAAAAGAATCAGCTGCTCCCTACAATTTGACGAGTTTGGTATAGATAAATGTACTGAATAGCTGATTGTTTTTCCGTGATTTCAAAGTTAGTCCCATAGTAAAATTTGCGCACTGCTTAAAAACTTGTCCTGTATAGTATCTGTAATCTCTGTGGCCAAATACAATAACTGCCAAGCCGTCATGCCATACATCATAGTCGTTGAATTTATGAAATACGATCAGTTGTAAAAGAATGAGTCGATGTTCGCACGGACGTAAAAATATCGCGGCGATTTTGTTTCGCACACTGGATTTTCAACGCTCTGCTTAGCCCCGAGAATTGAAAATCCAACAGTGTGTTTTTTCGACGCGCTAGAATGCACTCTGTTGTTGTTGGGTTGGATTCTCTATGCTCGGCTCAACAACGAGAATTGAAAAACCAGTGCGCGATAAAATCCCGCCGCGATATTTTTACGTCCGTGCGAACATCGGCTGAGTGTGTGTTGAAATTACTTATTAAAAAAAGGTCGTCAGTTAAACCGAAGTGTCAATCTATTGCTTTCTGAGATTGCTACTTTACTTATGACCGTTACTGTACAAATGTACATACCTGTCCGACTTCCATCCACAGTATTCATACTAATATATTATTTCACATAAACCTACATGGGCACTTATGAAACGTCAGAAGCTAGGTGCGCGGTTCGTTTCCTATGGAGAACAGCCGGCAAGAAACTCCACGGCTAGTAAGCTAGGAGTGATTTCATTTTAACTTTTAATTCTTCCACCGTAACAGGCCAATGGAGATTGGGAAGAATGGAAAGAGAAATCGTGTTGCGCCGACCCCAAGTAACACGGCACAGGGGCAGGAAGGAGATAAACAGGCAAACTTATATTGTTTTTAATCCTCAATCATTTTTCATATCACATTTGAAAGGTTTCTAGCCAGTGTGTATGCGAATATGTCTTGATAATAGTATATTTTGATACAAGTGGAGAACGTTTGTTATTGCATTCGAGGCGGAATTAACACCCGAGCCGTAGGCGAGGTTGTTTTTGAGCCGAGAACTGCAATAACAAATGTCCACGAGTATCAAACGACGTTTTACAATACACTTTTGAAGAAATCAAATAAAATAACGGAAAATATTTTTGTCATGAATTATTAGGAAACTATGATTTAAATTTTCTTTTTTTTTCGCGCTTTGCTTTCGCCGGGTTGAAGGAGAAGCAAAGGTATAAAACCGATAACAGCCTAATATGAAAAATTTAAAATTCAAATATTTCCGAGTTTAGAACACAAATAAATGTTAATTTGTTCATAAACGTTTTTTTTATTGTAATAATCATAGTTTTTGGTGATATTCTATTTATAAACATTATTTAAATATTCAATAAATATTAACGCCGTAAAGACGCATACCTCTTTGTCGAGATTAAAAAAAAAAACATTCACCTACGAATAGAGAGTTGTAAATAGAGGCATTGAACCAATTTGGACTAAGTATAGGTATCTAGATATCTGTGGCAATTTTTATTCCCGCACACGTGCGGGAAAATGAAAAATCGCACGAGTGTGAAATACATTGCATTGTGAACCTAATCGTAATGCGATATGAACCAGTTTTCTAGGAAGTGTATTGAAAAACACCTTTTTGCTAAAACTACGTTGACATACATCACACATAAGGTTTTTCACCAGTGTGTATTCGCTTGTTTCGTTACTAGATTAAAACTGCGCTGCGTAAGAATTTAATAAGGCTCATTGAATTAAGTGACAAATTTGAACGTACGTTTTAGTTTTTGAGTTGTCCGGATAACTTTCGAGTCTGATTTGTCTTCTTCCGTTTGCTGGGCTGTTATTGCATCTTCTTGTTTTCTTCTTCGTGTGCCTAGTTTTGGTTTCTTCGCAACGGTCGCCCCTGTGATTATAAATCTGGTAAGTACAATGTTGGAAGAAGGTTGACATGCACACGATGAATCAGGAATTCTTCTTTGGAAATAATTTCTGGTGACATTGCATTATAAGCTTTATTGCCAGGGACATGAAGTTCAAAATTGTACTAAATCGACGTATGGTTTGTTCCGAAAGTGATCAAATTTTAAACAAACCCTGTTCAAGGGAATTAGTAACACATTCATCTGTATTTAGAAGGTTTCCAACTTTATTATCTCACCCCGTTTTTCAACAATAACTGTTGGAAAAAGTGGCAATTTAGTAATGTTATTCAAGCAATCATTATTATAGCGCACAGCAGAAACTACCGAGTCTAGGAACGTGAAATTCAGCGATTTAGAGAGCGCGCTCTCCAGACTTATGCCTATTGGATTGGATCCCACAATCCGATCTCATTTTGAGGGATTCGTTAGGAATGTGGCTAAGATTAATATTTTATTCCGAACCGATCCCAGGACGAAATGGTCCCTGCTGTGAAACGATAAATGGTAATGAAAAGAGTACAGAATATTATTTCATTTTGACATATCTCGGGACCCTGGGGTCCCAGTCCTTTGGAAGGCGTACGAGGAGCCGAAGCCAACTCGCAGAGAACCCTTAGACAATTTTAAATGAAGAGAAGGCACCAGCCGACGATTATCCCTGTATGCACTATTTATTTCAATATTTATTATTAGGTAAGTACTTAAACCAATTTTTAAAATAATCAAAACTTTAAGAAATATGTGACGGCAGCCATATTGTTTAGCAGCTACGAGAGACTGCGAGAGATGGCGCTAGTGGAACTTGCAACAGTCGCATTTGGCTTAAAGGACTTGAAGTCAAATGCGACTGTTGTAAGTTCCACTAGCGCCATCTAGTCGCAGTCTCTCGTAGCTGCTAAACAATATGGCTGCCGTCATATGTATTAACAGATCGGTGGTGTGAAACACAACTTTAACTTTCAACTTTACAAGAGAGCGATTTAAAGGCTCCAAAGCGTGTAACTTTGACATAATTCAACAGAAACATTTGAAATTTTGATTCGTTATACTTACTTAAATATTATTAGAAAAAGACTGCGTACTTAATTTTCAAAATAGTTTTATACTTTAGAAAATAGCGTCATTTGCATTTGTGTAGATTGTTTTATTTTATGTGTTACAACAATCTGGTCAGCAACAGAAGTCGATTATAGTATAGTTAAAATCTCTCTGCAGACTCGGTCATAAATCATTCGAGTGTTTCGCTCTCTTTCCCACTCACGGGCCTTATGGGCAGGCCACGCCCACACGTAGTCCTGTGCATTACTGCAGTCGATGAGTGATATCGATAGTTTTATATATTTATTAATGGGTGATAGAAATAAATACACATTTTTTTTATTTTATTACCAAATTTACTACAAAGCATATTAAATATATAAACAAAAGAATAATTAATTAATGAATACTTTAATAATTAAAAAATGAATACTTAATGAATGCAGTATGTTTACGTGATAACCTTAATGATTCTGTTATCGATAATGGCCTTGAGCGCGCGCAACTAGCGCACATCCCTACTCCGATTATGATTTATGACCAAGTCTGCAGCGAGATTTTAACTATACTATACCACTGCTACTTTTACACATCATCATCTTCCTGCCTTTATCCCATGGTACGTGGGGCTGGCGCACACGTTTTCTTCCTCTACTCTCCCCTGTCAACCGTCACGCTATCATTCACTCCCTTCTCTTTCATATCATTCCTCACACAATCCATCCATCTTTTCTTTGGCCTTCCTCTGCCTCTCCATTCATCAACACTCCATTCATCACTCTTTTAGTCACATGCGTTTCGTCTCTCCTCATATAGGCCAATAGTTCTTGTTTGCTTGATTAACTAACTAATACTTACTATTCGTCTCCCTGGCTCTCCGTTTCTTCTTAGATACTTCTTGTTCTTCTTCCACTTCAGTTTTTAACTCCATTAAAGGTACATCATCTTCTAAATCTGACTCATATTGGTGTGGTGGTGTATCTGCTACACCTAGACCGCTATTGTCTAACTTGTCCGGTTCTAGCTCTGTAAGTAAACAACAACAGTCAACAGTATTACTCTTGTATTATCAACTAGCGAGCCGCCCCTGCTTCGCACGGTTTTTACGACTTCACAAAACATTGTGATTACTTTATTATAATTGTAAATTTAATAAAAATGCATTATACCAACACCTTCCGGAATAAATTATCTAAATGATGGTAAAAACACGCGAAAAGCGATTTTAATTTATTAGATACTAACTGCGACCCGCGGTTTCACCGCATAAGTCTCGATCACGTTGAAATATCGGAATAAAAAGTATCTTATGTCCTAACCCAGCTCATGGTCTACCCGTGCGCCAAATCCGTTCAGCAGTTTTAGCGTGAAAGCGTAACAAACAAACGTAACAAACTAATTAGTTAGGATTTTTATTTCATAATCCAATATCATAACTAATCTATCTATATAAATAAAAAGAGAGTCCTGACTGACTAACTGATTGACTGACTCACCAACGCCCAGCCCAAACCCTTGGACCTAGAAAGCTGAAATTTTGCACAGAGGTTGCTTTTATAATGTAGACAAGGAATAAGGAAGGAATTCCCGGTAGCAAGTTCCCTTGGGATATTTTCCGACATCCACGCGGGCGAAGCCGCGGGGAAAAGCTAGTTTATTATAAATGCGGAAGTGAGTTTGTTTGATATAGTCCAAGATCCCAGGGCCGCCGGACCTTACTTATTTTCTGATTAAGGCCCAGGTTCCAAGATTGGTTTAGCTCGGTGTGTAAGTGAAATGGCGTTATGGCTGTCTAGTTTGACGCACGAGACAGAAGATTCTCACGCGCACCGGAATTATGTCGTAAAAATGCAAATAAAATCGTATAAAATTAGAAATTAACTATTTAATAAAAAAGTAATCCATCACTGGATGCAGTTTGGAATTTGACATTTCATGGTATATTTTTAATTATAATTGTTAATGAAGGGATAAACTGCTTTTAAATATTATTAGGAGGAAAGATTTTTTTGGTGCATTAAAATATGTATAATTATGTTTTGCCTTCCATCACTGTATGCGAAAAAGACTTGAAAATATCATATTTTTTTTACATGTCAAAATTATTTACGGTTTATGAGATACACTGCTTTAAAAAACCACCTTTTTGATCGTTTTCAAGAAATCTGGGCCATAACAAAATGTATGGGATAGAGTAGTGTTAGTATGTACTTTGAACGTACGCATACCTGGTAGCTTGGGCCGACGGACAATTGTCAGGTATCATACCAAAGTTATTAAGTTACGTAAAAATATTAGTCACTGTTCTTAAAGTCTGCTGACTTTTATGTTTTACAGAATTTTGCACTACATAATAATATGACGGCGGGAACGTGGGCACAGAGATAGGTGGTTCATCTGTCCGACCCTGTGGTAAGGGTTCCATTGCGTGGGTTACTCAGGCAAACCAATATGATGCTGTGGCAGGACTATTACTGAAGAGTATACAGAAGTAATGACTAGGTATAGGTACTGTGAACTGGATAGTTTCGATGGTAGCGTGTGCCTCTTTCGAGCTCTCGATCCAGTCTCTCCACAGAGTATGCTCGCACAGCTCCCAACGGCCCCGTCCACGTGCGGCGACCAAACGATACTCGCGCCACACGGCGTTCACCGTACGTACTAAACGAACAACCAATCAGAGCTAAGCTTGACTTGTACTAAGAAATCAACTGAGTGACGTACTATCGCTAAACTATCGTTCGCGACGACAAATATAAAACAAAGTCGCTTCCCGCTGTCTGTCTGTCCCTATGTATGCTTAGATCTTTAAAACTACGCAACGGATTTTAATGCGGTTCTTTTTTTTAATAGATACCTAGAGTGATTCAAGAGGAAGGTTTATATGTATAATAAACGCGGGCGAAGCCGCGGGCAAAAGCTAGTAATTAATAATCAATACTGTCAGACACTTCCCGTCTGCGGTTATTTCCGCCAGACGCTTTAAAGCTACCAAAAAATGATGTCATATTACTTATAGTTCAGTCTTAATTTTTATACGACGTTCTGCTGCGCTGCTTTGACGACATTAACTTGGCACGCGAGTTTTTTTCTGGGGGTTGTGTGAAAAAAATATTAATGAAGCTATCTACTCACATCTGGGTCAGAACAATAGATAAAAGATGAACAAAAAAAAAAGCGTCAAAGTCAAAGACCTTACCTGCTGACATAGAACAATAGCTTCATGAATGAGTCCTTTGCATAGTGATCCTAATTTTGGTTATTATTTTATTACTAGCTTTTGCCCGCGGCTTCGCCCGCATAGATGTCGGAAAATATCCCACGGGAACATACTACCGGGAATTCCTTCCTTATTCCATGTCTACATTATAAAGGGAACCTCTGCGCAAAATTTCAGCTTTCTAAGTCCAATGGTTTGGGCTGGGCGTTGATGAGTCAGTCAATCAGTCAGTCAGTCAGTCAGGACTTCTCTTTTTATTTATATTGTATATTATTGTATACACATTTAGTTTGTTTGAAACAATTTTTTTTTTTTGTGCAATTTATTAATTATTTTATATTATTACAATTTTTATTATTACTGGCCACTAGCACTACCTGTGTCTTTAGTTAATGGCGTTATAGCTGCCTCACGTTGTATAATGATACTCGGGGAACTATTTTATTTTTTTTATTTTTACTATTAAGTAAGCAGCCAGATCAATCGAAGCCGTCAAACATCCCCCAGACACAGTTAATTGTATCGGGGGGATCCAGATACAATTAACTGTGTCTGGGGGATGTTTGACCGATACGAGTATCATTATATAAAAATTAGGACTCAAGCTATACAGGGTGTAAGGGACAGCCCTCCGCAAACTGATAGGGTGAATTCAGTACATCATACTAAGATGACCGGTACATGAAATTATTTCAGGAGCGTTATGGGAATCCAATAAACGTGATTTGTTTTATTACCTCACACGCAATGTATCGCTACCGTGGCAAAACGCACGTAGAGAACGGCAGCGCAGCACCTACCCGCCACGGGGTCAATTCTCGCGCCGCGAGAGCGTAGTGGCGGATCGCAAGTTAGTTGAGTAGGTAGGTACTTACGCGCAGGTACAGTAAAGGCGACAATAATTTAGGCTCCATTTAATTATTTTTATAACTGAAAGTTGTTTGAATGTTTTAAGTGGTGTATGGCACCTACTTATTGGTCAGTTTGTCAAGTACGGGTAGGGTTCAATGAAAAATAAGGTTTTATGAAATAAGGAATAATAATTTACGATAATGGCTGTATTCCCTCAAAAACCTTTATCTGCACTAGCTCCAAAGCAAACGCGAACAAACGCCATTTTCATTCTCCTTTTTTCATCAATTGCATGACGTTATAAACAATTTTTCTGGCTTGCATAAGTAAAACGTTGTATCGTCCACGAGCCATTTTTAAACAAATTAATACCAAAGTAGTTTCCGTACTTAACGCAAATAACAAACAGATGAAACAAACAGTCATTAAAAATAAAAAATACTACCTACTGGCAAACATGCAAACAATAGCTAAAACTAATGTCGAAGTGGATTTCCCTTTTTTACCCGACTGCGGCAAGTTAAAAAAGCAGTGTTATGTGTACCATACGTACCTACAATTATTATTACATAGAAAATTAATAGAAATCAATCAGTCAATAGGTATCAATCAGGCTGTAATTGATAGTGCGTCGTGCAGAAAAATTTATCCTACCTTAGAATCACCTGTGACCTCCACCGAGACGTTCACAGTTTCACACACGACGAGACGTGCACGGCACAGGGTCTAATCGAGCAGGATACCTATCAATGTAATTTCTGAACGGTTCCCTAGCATTTCCCCGAGCTTCCCCGTAGCACATTATCATTTCGCCATACTCACGAGCACTAAATGTAGCCATTTCTCACAGACAACAACAACAAAAAATAAATCCAAATGGGTAAGTACGTAAACTTCACAACGCGACTGCGCGGACAACAGCGAGCGATACTGCCAGATAGTGTCGCAGGACACTACGCGCGTGCGACACAGTCGCAGGACAACTAAATTGTACTAATGACTACACGAAAAATCCCACACAAAAACAGTGTTGTCAACTACTCGAAAAATTTTGCATGAAATTTCTTGCAAAAATGTTTGTACAAAAATACCACTATTTTAAGCTCGACTAAATGTTAGCTGTTATTTTTTTTGGAGAAATGAAACGATTAATTTGTCAATTTAATTCAAAGTTTATGCTAAGCAAATTCATAGTTGTGATAGAAGACTGGGCTTCCATTACAGAGGGCTTACGTTCGATTCCCGACTGGACTACCAGTCGGTAGCTGTCGTAAAGCCATGAAAAGCCCCATGGGTGGCTTGGAAACTGGATCCAGTGATCGCTTGAAAAGTAGAATTAATTAAGTAATTAGGTATGTACCTACCACGAATACTCAAGGGCAGATTAAGTGCGTCTTTCCTTTAGAATTTAAGTGCACGAAAAGATTTGCATTTAAAATTAGAGAAGTTCTTATGTGAACCAAGTTAGTTCTAACATTTTGGTTCACAAATTGAGGTTTGAAAAGTTGGCAATACTGTTGCGACTCGGTAAATCGGAGCGTCTTGCGCGTCTGTGTTGTTGTATTGTATCAATTGTATGCAAGTAGTATGCGGTGAGTTTGATGAACTCTGAAGCTATGCAGAAAGTGAACAGCTGATTTCGCGCGTAGTTCGTTAGAGTATTTCGACATACATTGCCGTTTTTTGGATTTTAGCTATTTTATTTACATAAATGGAGTGCTGCAAACAGAGAATGTAATTTTAGATTGAAATAAAGGAATATTAGCCGAAAAAACGTTAAAAAAAATAAAACTTTTCCTGAGAAAATTTCCGGTGGAACATGATTCACAATAAGGAGCTGAAGGCACCCTGTTAATTTGTGGAGGGCTGTCCCTTACACCCTGTATGTAAGGTCGACGTCATTTTTTGCTAGCTTTAATGCGTCTGGCGGAAAAAACTTCCGACGGGAAGTGTCTGACAGTATGAATTATTACGGAAATTATCCCACGGGAACCTACTACCAGAATAAAAAGTATTATATATGTTAATCCTGGTTATAAACTATCTGTGTGCCAAATTTCATCCAAATCCGTTCAGCCGTTTTTGTGTGATTGAGTAACAAACATCCATACATCTTCACAAACTTTCACATTTATAATATTAGTAGGATTAAAAATATTCTGTAGAACATACATAAAAGTCAGCAGTCAGACTTACTTAGGCTCGGTTGCACCAGAACAGTAGTTAAAGTTAAGGTTTAAGTCAAATTTGACAACACCTAACTTTAACGTTAACTTTAACGGTTACTGTGAAATGTGTTGCACCAGCGTAGTTAGTAAAGTTAGCAGGGTAGCAAATCAAATGAGGTTAATTTAGGGCGAGCGCGCACTGCGGTGCGTTTCAGGTAGTTCTGCCGCACTGGGCGGGGCCTACAGTAACAAAACGTATGACCGCAGTGCGCGCACTTCAAAGACATTCCATACTTCACAGATTATGCGGTAGAAAAACGCACCGCAATGCGCGCTCGCCCTTACCCCAGGTTCGATGCAGGGAATATTTTTAAATAGAGTAAGGAGGTGAGTTCAAATGGCGCTGTCATTTCATAATTTGTTTTTTATCATAAATAATGTCAATTGTCAATACAGCGTGGGTTTGTCACAGTCTTATTTTTATTATTTTTTTTCCCAGATATTAGTGTATAGCATAGATAATACACTATATAAAGTAATAGTGTATAGTCTATGGTCACAGTTTGTGTTAGTGTAAAGTGATTTTATATAGCAAGGAATCTAAACAGAAAATAAGTATAAAACATGGAAGATGACTTGCTTGCAAACATTAAAACAAAGTAAGTACCTATATAAACTATTGTCTATAGCGCGTTGTTTTTACAGTTGCACTTTGCTTGCTGTCCTATGTTCCTACTATCTATATAATAATATACAAATAAGAATAGGAACGTCAATGACCTCTACCTGTCAAATGTTGATTGAAAAGTACGGTTTGCAAAGAAAACTTATTTGCGTATCAATAACGTTTTGTTTTGTCTTAGCTAAATCAAAGTGAAAACAGACATCAAAAAATTATTCATAATTAGTTTTTTATAAATTATGCTTCTTTCTTTCATATTTTCATTGTTGGTAACAATTTTTTTCATTTTTTTCAAATTCTTCATTCGTGATTCGTAAATAAATGTTAACTAAAAAATATCTTGTTTTGCTCACCCTACCCAATTCAGTCGATTTGACAGCTATGACGTCACAACATGGCGCTGAGTCGATCCTATTCTTATTTGAAACGCAATGTAAAGCATTGTGCTGTGATAAAACAATTACGTTGAATGCCGTTATTCACCTTAATACTCCGAAGTTATACAAATAATTTTACCTATTTACACAAAATACGCCTTTGCTTAGATTCTATTTTTTATGTTTCAGAGAAAGAAGTCCAAATACAAAAGCTGAAATGGACAGCCTGCAAGCACTCATAGCGAAACATAAAAATATAATATTTTGCAAAAAGATGGACGGGATTAGCTCTAAACAAAAATACAGCGCATGGAGTTTAACCGAGTATGAGTTCAACGCTCTAGGAGACACTCCACTTACCGTAAAACAGCTCAAATATAAATTTGAGCATCTGAAGAAAGTTCCAAAGAAGGTAATATATTGATATAAATATTCTAATTAGTGCGTTTTCGTATTTCATTAAAAAAAAATAAAGTGACAAGTGAAAAATGTGTGGTAGCCCTTTGTAAGTAAGTACCAGAGGAGCATTCAAAAATGCATTCCTACCAAATTTTAATAAAATGTTCATATTTACAGGGAGCTAGCAAAGAGTGCCAAGAAATGCGTCGTATTGCCACCACCTGGTTTGGACGATACTACAGATTGGCTAAGGTCCATTAAACCAACATCAATTGATGGATGAAAAAACTAAATATAGGAATCCTAATATTAAAAAGAAATCATCAGAATTTTAGGATAGTTATATAAATAAAAAGCATTAATTTACTTATATTTAAATTTGTTTATTATTTACTTCTCCCTCACACACTAAAAAACAGCTTGTCCATAGCCTACTGAAATAATTGTTTATCAATAGTGACCTACAATAATCATTCCTCACCACTGTATATAAACAATGTCTTCCTCATCAGCTGCTGAATCACTGCCCTCATTCCTACTTGGGGGCATAGGATCCCGCATTTTATTGCATATTATGTAGTACAGCAGTAGCTACTATGACAGGCTGGACTGTCTCTAGCCGTGTTCTTATTTTCATGCAAAGGGCAGGAAATCTTCTTTTCCAACATCCAAACACCCTTTCTATGAGATTCCTTGTACGGATTTGGCTTTCATTATATAATGTATCTCCATCACTAACAGGATCACGCAGATGCCGACTGTTTCCGAGAGCAGAAGCTAGTTTGTGTATAAATAATAAATATATTGCATCTGTAATTCCAGTTACTTAATTCCTAGTGTGGCGGCATCTACATCGCCACATATGAACTACGCATCAATGACATGACGTCACGCAAACCTGCATCGCGCAATTATAGTTTACCACGCGATTAGCATATATACAACGTCCCGACATCAACCGTCGGGCAGTAGCCCACCAGACACAACACCCGTCTGGTCGGAGGATCCTCCCTTTTCAATGGAGGATGAGTGAATTTTCGTCCCACTGTGCGTTGGGGGTGAAGCAACGTAAAAGGCGCTGGCGTGCAAAAGGTTAAGAGAGGAGGAGGGTGGCCTACGACGAATTTGAAAAATTTGAAGAAACTATTGCCGTCGCGCTGTGTCCGAACAGTGATAAGAGAGTGCGATAGGGACAGCTGCAGCTCAGACCGATGGAATCGACGTTTCATAGTACCCATTTTTCTCGTCGAAATCTAAGCCAATTTAATTATTTCTTTCATTAAAATTTTAAGAAAGAGTATGTCTAGGTTCCTATCATTTTCTTTTATGTTAAAAACTTTTAGAATTTGTCTGGTAGTGCTTCGACATTATGAGAAAGCGACATTTTACTACCAGGCGACATTTTGCGCCTGTGGCTCTAATCACGGCGGTTAAAATGGGGAATTTTTGGAATTTTTGGAGGATCATATTTTCTTTACTAATTTATTTACTAATTAGTTCCTGTAAAAAAGGAAATGACAGGGACGTGTCTACAACAGACTTAGATTTTATGAAACAAAATGTTGCTCTATATAGACTTCTAGGTAACCCATTTTTATTTTTGGACATTATTATGATTTGGACATTATTATAGTAACCCACTTCCAGAGCCATTGTTCAGGAAGTTTTTCGTAGGCCACCTCCCCTCTTAAATAATCATTATTTAAAAGGGTACTCTTAAATAATGATTATTTCTCTTAAATAATCGTTATTATTTTAAGAGGGGACTCTTACATAATGATTATTTCCGGCCCTCTTACAAAATACACTGGTTCGGGATATACTCTTTGGGTACATCTATTTCCCTAATTCTCAGGGCAGGGCAGGTCTAATTTTCAGGGCACAAGCAATCCCGTAGCATAAAATTGTAGTAACTGTGACTACCTCAAACATTTTCTTAAAAACATACCTTCAATTTGATGTTCCTCCTTTGGCTCAATAATAACATCTAGTTCCTCACAAACAGCTGGTAATTCTTCTTTGATAGCAATGCTTTCTGTTTGACATTCATCAACTATACTTATGTGCACTGTTGGAGATTTAATAAACCCACCGCAAAACTCTAAGTGGTTTTGGTTTATTAAAGAACTGAGCTGTAAAAAGAGATTATATTATTAGGAAAATATGCTGGTGATCACAATTCTTTTTTCATATAATAAAGTTACTCAAAAGAGCCTCCACAAAATTGTAGCTGTCTAGTACTAAGTCTCTGAGCTAAGCTGCGGACGGACAGACAGACAGACAGACAGACGGACATAGCGAAACTATAAGGGTTCCTTGTTGACTACGGAACCCTAAAAACTTCCACACAATAGGAATAACGGACAGTCCTCTGTGCAGGGCTTGCATGGAGGCTTAGGAAACCGTTACGCACATGCTCTTTGAATGCACAGGCGTCACCCAGATTAGAACAGAAACTCTTGGAATACCCCGATCTTTCACAGATGTTCTGAACAGACTAAGAGACTTGATCGACTTCTGGAGTGAGGTGGGCCGGTTGGTGGTGGAACCCCCCACGGCCACCAGGGCCCACACACAATGGTCCGCAATCCACATGAAGGACTAAGTGCGGAAACCATACCCTCTAACACAGAACAGGTTGTATGTTAATTAAAGTATGATTCGCGACCGTAACAAATATCACAAAACAGAATAACAATAAATCAATATCAATATTTACAGAATTACAATCATTAGAATCAGTAATACAACTCCTTGTTAGTACAATCTTCAAATGTTCAAATTCAATAGGATTACTTGATCTTCTTAATGAGTTGTATTGATGACTTTAATTATTATAATTATGTAAATACATACTAGTTAAGGTTGCAAATCATATTTTGATTAACATTATAACCTGACTTGCAAATTGCAGAAAAATATAAGAAAATTTGAATTCCGCAAGCTACTCTGGCGCTCGGAGCTAAGGAGCTCGTGGCTAAGTAATAACAGCCGCACGGGTCGATCCGTCAGGTTAAGCTACGCTTACCGGGGTTGGTCAGTGGATGGGTGACCATCTTTACATAACGAGATCCCTCCGTGCCTCGGAAAGCACGTTAAGCCGTTGGTCCCGGCTGTTATTCGTGAATCTTTGACAGTCGTTACGGGTCGTCAGAAGCCCGAAAGTCTGACAACCAGTCTTACCAAGGGGTATTGTATTACCCAGTTACTGGGTTGTGGAGGTCAGACAGGCAGTCGCTCCATGTAAAATATTGGTATTCAGCTGCATCCGGTTAGACTGGAAGCCGACCCCAACATAGTTGGGAAAAGGCTAGGCAGATTGAAGCTACTCTGGCGCTTTAAGTACAATAAGACGAGATATTTTCTATTTTTTCAAACATGCGTACACACATGACCAAAAAATATTACGGCATACAAATATTTAAGTAGGCATACGATTCTTTTTTAAATTAGTTATTAAAATTATGCAGCTTGCAATCTTTTGATGCATAGCTCGTACCGACATGAGAGAGGACCGTTATCAAACTGCCACATACGAGTTTACACAGAAGTTGTAGCAGTGATATAAGGTGTATTGAACAATGTATTAAATTATAAACACCAACATTTCACAAGTGTACAAATATCACAATTCAACACTCGTGGTATACTTGGCTTGAAATCCAGACACAATAGGCATACCTATTGAGCTTATTCCGAGGAGAATCACTTCCACATTATACTGAAATTAAAAATAATAAGAATGGCTTTGGAAAAATACCTCACCTCATAATCCTCGTTCATCATCTGAGCGAACAGCTCTTCGGTTTCCAGACATTGTCTCAGTAATCGGTAGCATTGCTTTAGTTTAGCACAGCAGAAAAAACAAGCAAGAATCGGTCTACGGTCTTCAGTTACAAACTGCAACAAAATTTGTCTTGCACTATTTCGCTTTTATGAAGAAAATACTTATTTATAGTAATGCTGTCCTAGTCACGGTTGGTGGTCCTCAATGCTTTCTGTGCGCATCTTACGTGAGCGTTGATCTCCACTCTTGCTCTTGGCAGATTGGCGATTTTAATGTTTATAATATTTGTTTTAAGTCCAGGTTTCCACATGGTGTTTTACGGAAGCACTGGAGCCTTAAATCTTCGTGTAGCAGAGGCATTTAAAACCTAATAGTTAATTTACTTAATTCTTATTAAAAATATTAACTTACTGGAATATCAGTCAGCTTCTCGTATACCTTCTGTAAGTTCCTGTTGACCACTACATACATGCGGACATTCTCCGCTAAACATATCCTACACATTGGCAGTTTTTTCATCTTTTAACTCGAGCAGTATCACTATTAATATTAGATGTTTTTAGATCAATTTTCGTCGACCCGATATTATATTTTTCCTAAGCGCCGAATAAAATCATAAAACAAAAATTAAAACAGGAAAAAAAACGCCACAAGCTAATTGACAGTGACACTTGACATTGGCAGATTTGGATAGAAGGGATCATTGACTTAGAATTCTATAGACTCATGGAATCCGTGCCGTCGAAAGGGACAGAAAAAAAGTAC
Organism: Cosmia trapezina; assembly: GCA_905163495.3. Lineage (NCBI taxonomy): Eukaryota > Metazoa > Arthropoda > Insecta > Lepidoptera > Noctuidae > Cosmia > Cosmia trapezina. The sequence goes on along the minus strand of LR991046.1, from coordinate 1,589,346 downwards.
ATCTTTTGTTTAGGGTTACCAAGTGATGTACATTTTACCCAATATTCTTCAAAAAATAAGAATTTTTTTAATGAGGTTTGTATTTCAGGAAAAATAAAAAAATATGAGTAATGATGCGACTGCAATGTTTTATTCAAACTCAAACTCAAAGCAAAATAAAAAAATATATTTATTTCAAAATAAACTAGGTAATCATACGTACGTTTGAATTGTCAAGGGATCGGTCAGTCAGAAAGATGAAGCTAGTTGCCCATTCCAAACCGTTGTCCCCTATGGAGAAGAATGGGCAAGAAACTCCACGGACACTCTTTTAAATAAAAAAAAATTACAAAATATTGGTTACATCGTTCATGTTGAAAATATACCTACATATGAGAACAATGTAGGAATCTGCCACCTTTTTGGTCAACCTCCTAGATTTTTCTCGAAGTGCTTTTAGCTTTTTCAAACGCTGTTTTGATATTTCTTGGTCTTTCTGCCATTTTCGTTTCAATGTTCTGGGCGAAAACTCAGGTGACGAATACTAAAATAAATAAGGAAAATGTTTTATATTACGCACTTATTATTGAAACAACATTATGTACAGACGCCAGCACATCAAGCTACTACAATCTGTCAAATTTCTTTAATAGATTTTCATCTTTATCGCTAGAGTATTAGGTTCAAGGTTGATTGGGAAAATCTGACAGTTTCGGGTAGTTTGACCTGCTGGCGTCAGTACATACAACTCTCGGTTCGTTATTAAGCTGTTAAAATATGAATCCTATAGACTTACAGATTTAAGCTCTTTAAGTTTTTGAGCTCCCTTCTAATGTTTCAGTGGATGTGGCTTCGCTGCTCTTAATCATCATAGCGCTTCCTCTATTTCCTGCAACCTAATGGAATTAAATGTTAAAATTTTATAACCATTGTAATAAAATTCAATCACATGTTAGGTACATCCATATTTGTTACCGTATTTGGAACAGCATCGGGGTATAAGTAAGTTTTGCATGCTTTCTTTATTAAAAGATTACTATCAAAGTGTTGACTGCAAATCCTGGAATTGGTTTTTGCAGCCCAATTAGGCCTATTAGTAGCAGCAATCCACATGTTTCTTATTTCGGGTTTATTTGGAAATCTAGAATAATAACAAATCGGGTAGATTTTTTCATTACCTTTCATTTTAACCAGTGATCTTGCTTTCCATGATTTTTTTACTTATATATTTATAGTATAGTAGTAGCTACATAGCATGCAATATGTTAGCCCACAGGTTTGCACGTTGTACACCAGAAGTAAAAATAACTCGATAATGCGTTTTGCCAATCTTTGTACATGTGCACTCTGTGGGATCGATAGACGCAGACGGCATACGACGTCTTCAGAGTTCAGTATATCAATACTTTCAGGATGTGGTTGAGGCTTCCACGTTACTGCAGTGCATCAGGAATGTTTGCCGAAGTACATACTGATGGTTTTAATACCATCTTGAGTAAAAAGAATGCTTCCATGATGCGCAGAGTACGTGGGAGCGTCAACGACATTAAGGTCATCAGTAAACAGCCGTGCTGCACCATTATGACGCATTATGTACATGTACACACGGCTACACATCAAGCTATACATTTCCAGTTTACACTGTAAGGAAATACTATACATTGCGAGATCAGCTTAAACTGGAAATGTATAGCTTGATCTGTAGCCGTGAGTACAACATGTACCCAACATGTACCCAATGCGGGGCATCAGGTGAGTGCAGATATATGAATTAAACTCTTTTATTACGTTTGTTACTAAAATATCTTATGAGAAGTGTGTATTACTAATATTAATGGATCAAGGTCTGAAATAAAATATTTTTTTATAGACATTGCTTTAAAAAATTAGTTTTACCCTTATTAAAGGGTAAATTCCCCGTCAAAAAGTGGCAACACTGAATGTTCAGGTAAGAAAATAAAAATATTGCGCAAATCCATAGACTTATAAAAAAAGATGGACTCCGCGCCGCGTATATCGAAAGTGAAGCACCGTACCGATCTATGTGTGCATGATTTGAGTACCTGCAAAGACGCCGTCGCTCGTGTCACGTAATGGCGGCCGGTCGGCATACTATGATGTAAATGTGTGCGCGAGGCGTGTTTGTACAAACGGTCCGGCATACTTACAGTGCTTCACTTTCGATATGCGTGGCGCGGAGTCCATCTTTTTTTATAAGTCTATGGCGCAAATCACTATTTTTTGAGATTTAACACAAATACAAATTAGTTTGTACATTACTGCGACTATTTGATTAGAAATAGCAGCACACACAGCGATAAAATACATAAAAAGGTGGAATACTTACGTGTGAAAGGACAATCCGGCAATCTTCATCAAACTATCACTTTTACAATGTAATACACTGCACCTAACCATTTTGCACAGTTGCACAGATGGTATTAAAGAATTGAGCACGAAACGGCACGTATTTTGTGTAAAATCTCGATGTAATTATTAATAAATAATTGGATTTCAATCTGCAATCGCCAAAAACGTCAAACTTGTTGCGCACGTCGACGGTCTTGGCCGGCACGCGATAAAGGACAGAAATATTTTTACTCTGTCTCTTTTGTATGCTAGTGACGTTAATATATTTTTCTTTTTCTAGTGTGAATGCAAGGGAAGATAACCAGCAGTCTATAGAATTCTAAGTCAATGGAAGGGATGATACGAAGATAGAATCAGGTTTTTTTTTTGGGAATTTAATGTCTGGCTACTCAGGCCTTTAAGGACTTTGTGGCTAAATATAATAATAAGCGCACGGGTCGTTCGCTACGCTTGCCGCGGTTGGTCCGTGGATGGCTGACTATCTTTACATACCAAGGCCCCTACATGCCTCGGAAAGCACGCTAAGCCGTTGGTCCCGCCTGTCATTCTTGGAACTTTGACAGTCGTTACAGGTCGTCAGAAGCCCGAAGTCTGAAGTTTTTGTTGTTTTTGATCCTTTAGGCGCGATTGGTCCAATTCGCGATTGGTCCAATTCACCTTATTCGCGACTGGTTCAATTCGCGGTTGGTCCAATTCGCAGTTGGTCCAATTCGCAATTGGTCCAATATAAAGTATTTCCAAAATTAAACAAAGCAACCCATTTTATTAACCGACTTCCAAAAAACGGAGGAGTTTATCAATTCGGATGGTTTTTTCATTTTTTTTTTATTTATGTTCGGGCATAACTTCGTCATATATAGACGGATTTGCAAAATTCTTCTTTTCTCGAGGTGGTTCCATTGTCACCAAGTCAGAATCTGATGAGGGGATCCCATGGAAATTGAGGGAAACCCTCAAATTTTATAGGCACACCTATAGCGATTTGGGTATTTTTTTTATAGTAACTCGTGCATTTGCTCTCGGGAAGCACCATTTGGTGAAATGGAACTGATGATAAAGACCACAGATGGCCATCGGAGCTACTCAATTATACCTCAGTATTTCACGGGTTATTCGATTACTTTAATATGGTTGCTAAGTAATTTATGCTCGTCAAAATGCATAATGGTGATGATGACTTCACCATGGAGCTCCAGTTCTCCTGCTTTCTTACTAGTAGAACTCCTCAACAATTAACATCGGGAAAAGCAATAATTTGTAGAAGGTGATGAGCAGTTGATATTGGGCTATTGTAACTTAGATAAATTACAAACTGACCCACTAATACTTAAAGTAATCGAATAACCCGTGAAATACTGAGGTATAATTGAGTAGCTCCGATGGCCATCTGTGGTCTTTATCATCAGTTCCATTTCACCAAATGGTGCTTCCCGAGAGCAAATGCACGAGTTACTATAAAAAAAATACCCAAATCGCTATAGGTGTGCCTATAAAATTTGAGGGTTTCCCTCAATTTCCATGGGATCCCCTCATCAGATTCTGACTTGGTGACAATGGAACCACCTCGAGAGTATACCATTTCAAACAAAAAAAGAATTTTGCAAATCCGTCTATATATGATGAAGTTATGCCCGAACATAAATAATAAAAAAAAAACATCCGAATTGATAACCTCCTCCGTTTTTTAGAAGTCGGTTAATAAAATGGGTTGCTTTGTTTAATTTTGGAAATACTTTATATTGGACCAACTGCGAATTGGACCAACTGCCAATTGGACCAATCGCGAATTGGACCAATCGCAAATTGGACCAACTGCGATTTAAACATTTTTTGAACATTGGACTAATCGCGAATTGGACCAATCGCGCCTAAAGGTTTTTGATGATGCCATAATATTTCTTTATAATGCCCTATTTATTTCCTTTAGTAAACCATCCTTTCATGCATAATAATTTCTATAAAAAACAGTTTCGATGTTTCACATCTGCCAGGCGTCCCACGAGCGACGGCTCAATTTCAGAATGAGTCAGTCGCCGCACCCAAGGGTGAATCCAAAGTTACAGCATGTCAAAGTTGTGTCGATTCGATTCCTGGATCAGGCAGAAGCTTTTCAATAAATAAAATGTAAGTACAGTTTTATTTTCCTTCAAAGTTTAGGTGACCTTTCCATTGATCACGTTGCCCTACTACTGTGTAAAAGTGTTTGTACAAACCTACTTACAGAAAACAAATAATTTATCATTTACTCACAGTTTCGAATGTAGCCCTGAGGAGCCATCGCAAATCATGTATACATACATTTACGCTACTGACATATCATACACCCAGAACAACACTGGATTATGTCGAAAAATCTCCGCGAACACAAAAGTATTATTTTCTAGTTGCAACTTGTCCAACTCAGTTGAACTCAGGGAACAGACGCAGATCCTTGCCACTTTACGCAACACCATGCAATGTTCAGGATATAGGCAAAAACTTTGAAATTATTATTAGTTTTTCGTCAATAGAGTATTACCTATTGTGGGTTATGTCGTATTAAAGGAAAAACGGATTCCAAAGTAAATCAGCTATAATATAATAAAGTACAAGATAAGTACACCATTAGCAGAGCGTGGTTACAAGAGAAGTAAGTTGGTAAAAAGGCGGGCTGTCAACTTCTATTTTTGACAAGTGTGACAGTTGACAGTTCTAATCAGTGTAGATGCGTTCCAATATTATTGATTAAACTATTTTCTTAATTCGTAACACCCTTCCTCAATAAAATTGGTACGCATTCTTTACAATTACAAACTTATATTTATTTATATCTTCTATTGTAGCTATCATATGAAATTACATTACACATTAAGTAATACTATTATCTATCCATGAATTTAATTATTTAACATACTACACAACTTGTTAAATACTTCTTTATTTAAACCTTTAGTAAACATATCTGCTATTTGTTTCCCCGTTGCTACATATCTTAACTCTACAATATTATTTTCTACCTTGTCTCTAACAAAATGATATTTCAAATCAATATGTTTTAATCTTTGATGTTTTTCAGGGTTTTTGGCAACATGAATAGCTGACTGATTATCAATATAAATAATAAAATTATTACAACCTACGCCAATTTCTTTTACTAGATTGTAAATCCAACAACCTTCAGCTACCCCTTTTGCTAATGCCACATATTCTGACTCTGTTGATGATAGAGCAGTACATTGTTGCTTTGAGCTGCACCAAGATACTGTGCAACCAAAGAGCTTCATTATGTACCCTGAAGTGGACTTTCTTTCCAGCTTATCTCCAGCCCAATCTGCATCTGTATATCCTACTAGTACATCCTTAGAATTTCTTCTGAAAATTAATTTGTAGTCTAATGTTCCTTTGATGTATCTTAGTATTCTTTTTAACGCCTTCCATAGGTTTTCATCTGCAAAAACTTGATATCTACTCAGATAACTAACAGCAAAACAGATGTCTGGCCTTGTGCCCAACATAGCATACATAAGGCTTCCGACTACCTGTCTGCATCTTTTCACCATATCATTGTCTTTGGCTGGTTCTGTTGATAGTATTAAGCCTGTCTCTATAGGTGTCATCGCCGGGTTACATTCTTCCATTCCATACTTTTTAAGTAGGTCTTCTAAATACTGTCTTTGATCTAGTTCAAGCCCGTCTTCTTCTTCTGTTATATTGATTCCTAAGTATTTCATTTTCTTATTACCCATGTCAGTCATTTCAAAGTTTCTTTTTAGTGATTGTTTCAGTTTCTCAACTTCTTCCTGTTTCTCTGCTATAATTATTAAATCGTCGACATATAGGAGTAAGTAGAATCTTTTATTCGCCTTGTAGTACATGCAGTAGTCTGACTTGCTTCGAATAAACCCTTCCTCTTTCATATAATTATTGAATCTGTCATTCCAGTTCCTTGGTGACTTCTTTAAGCCGTACAGTGACTTCTGTAATTTTAGTACTTTTCCATCATATTTCTCAATTCCATTTGGTATCTTTATGTATACTTCTTCTTCTATAATCCCATAAAGGAATGCACTCTTCACGTCCATCTGTGTCATTTTCAAGTTGTACTTACAGGCTATGGATAAAAGGATTCTCAAAGTTGGCAATTTTGCCACTGGTGTGTATATCTCCGAGTGGTCAAAATCATCTTCCTGTTGAAAACCCCTTGCTACTAGTCTTGCTTTATAGATATCCTTATTCTTCTCTCCTTTCTTTATTTTAAGAACCCATTTTGTATCTATCACTTTCTTTCCTTTCAGTGGTTCTTCTACTATCCATGTATTGTTTTTCTCTAATGCTATCAGTTCTCTTTCTATAGCTTCTTTCCACTTCTGTGAGTCTTCTCCTTTGATTGCTTGGTCATAAGTTAGTTGTTCTTCTGTGCATGCCTTAAATCCTGTATAATAATCTCCATACTTCTTTGGCTTCTTGATTTCCCTTGTCCTAGTCTTCTGTGGTTTCTCCACTGGTAACTCACTAAAAGAACTTTCATCTTCTGTTTCTTCACATGACTCATAGTGCTCTTCTCTTCTGTGTCCACTTCTTTCTTCTCCTTCTTCAAGTATATTACTCTCTTGCTGTATATTAGTCTCTCTTCTGTTGATTTCTTCTTTTCCCTGTGTCTTCTGTAAATCTCTTTCTTCTCCTTCTTCAAGTATATTACTCTCTTGCTGTATATTAGTCTCTCTTCTGTTGATTTCTGTTTTTCCATCTCTCTTCTGTAAATCTCTTTCTGTTCTTCTGTCTTCTGCCTGCTGTCTGTGTTTTCTTCTATTGCTATTTGTGTCATCTTCACAATCAATGTGAACTATTCTGCTCTTCTGTTTGTCTTCTGTCTTTTCTTGGATGAATACCACATCTCTATATGTGTTGACTTCTTTGTTTTGAAAACATACTCTGTAGCCTTTGCAATTTATCCCATATCCAACAAATATTCCTTTCTTACTCTTTGCATCCCACTTGAGTCTTCTTTCCTTTGGTATGTGTACATAAACTTCTGTTCCAAATATTTTCAACTCTTCTATATTAAAACTTCTTTTATATAATAATTCAAACGGTGTCTTGCCATGAATTGGTGATTTACCTGTTCTATTTAATGTATAAACTGCTGTGCTAGTGGCTTCTGCCCATAGTTCCTTCTGTAACTTCTTTGCGTGGAGCATGGTTCTGGCTGCTTCTACTATTGTTCTCATCTCTCGTTCAGCTCGACCATTCTGTTCGGGTGTGTAAGCAACTGTGGTCTGGTGAGTAATCCCCGTCACTTTCAATATTTGACTTACCTCTTTGTTGACAAACTCTCCTCCATTATCTGATCTCATTTTCTGAATTTTGTACCCACTTTCATTTTTGAAAGTTATGATAAAATTTTGAATACTATTTTTTGTCTCATATTTATTTTTTAGAAAATATACAAACCTGTACCCCGTAAAGTCATCTTTGAATAACAAAAAATATTTAGAACCACCTATTGAAACTTCTTCCATTGGACCACATAAATCCATATGAATCAATTCTCCAGGTACACTGTTATCACTACACTGGAAAGGTACCCTACTTTGCTTACCCTGCAAACATGCTGTGCATTGATCAGTCAACCCTTCATGTTTTACATTGTTTTTGGTTAAAATCTCCTTGACATAACCTATATTTTGGTGTGCAAGTCTTTCATGCCATTCTGCAATTGATGTTAAAGCCACTTCAGTATGAAATTTAAAATTCATGTGATACAATTTACCTACTCTGTTTGCTGTACACATAACCTCTCTGTTTTTAGTAAATTGACATCCTTCTTTTGTTGAAGTCATAGTATAACCTTTATCTAAGCAACATGATACAGAAAATAAATTTACTGTTAAACCTGGTACAAATAAAACATCCAGCATTATATAAGGTGCATACTCTTTGCCGTTGTATCCATGAAAATTTATTTTGCCTATACCCTGTACTTTCAGTTTATTACCGTCTCCTAATATTACAAATCTATTCTTTAATATATCTGTATAGTCTGTAAATAACTCTCTTTTGAAACACATATGTTCACTCGCCCCTGTATCCAAAACCCAATCTTTATTTTGGATCAATTTGTAATTATTCAGGATAAAAGCATTGTGATTACCTTTATGTTGCCCTTGCCTGCTTCTGCAGTCCTTGTATATATGACCCATTTTTCCACAAAAGTTACACTTCCGCACTTTACAGTCTTTCTTTAAGTGTCCAGCTTTACCACAGATAAAACACTTTAGTTCAGTTTTATTGACTTGTAATTTTTTGTTGTTTCTTTTTGCCATAAGGGCTGATGATGACGGAGTTTCCTTTCCTGTACGCTCCTCTTCCACAAGTAATCTTGCTGTCAAATTCTTCATATTCTGTTCACTTTCAGGTACTGACTCCCATGCTGAGATGAAGTGTCGGTATTTATCAGGCAGGCTCATGACAATCTTTGTGACTACCATCTTCTCAGAAAGATCTTCTCCATTATTTCTTAACTGATTGGCAAGTTCCTCAACTTTGGATATGAATGCTGCCATTGGTTCCTCGAACTCCGTGCTGTAAAACTTCTGTTGAATAAGGTGTACTCCGACCTTAGATTTTGCTTCATAAATTGTGTTCAATTTCTCCCACATTTGAAAAGCAGATTTGCATGCCAATAAATAAGAAAGTATCTTCTCTTCTATTCTTGTTACTATTATTTCTTGCGCTTTTCTGTCTACTTCTTTGCCTTCAGTGGATGACGGCTCTTTGAGTAACGCGTCGTACCACCCCTTGGACCTTAGTACAATCGTGATTTGGAACCTCCATAGTGCCCAATTGTTATCATTTAGAACTAATGCGCCGTCTTTTCTTTCCATCTTCTATTTTTCTTTTATGTCTTCTGTAGATTTCTTCTGTTATTCCCGTCTGTAATGACCCGGAAGCGGTCGACTTCTTCTGTTCAGTACAATTGCTCGGTGCCGGTAATCCTAGCACCCACGCGGAGCTTTCTTCTGTCGTCTGTTGGTGTCTTGTCTTACTTCTGTGTGATTTCCATGCCTGGGCCCATAACCTATTGTGGGTTATGTCGTATTAAAGGAAAAACGGATTCCAAAGTAAATCAGCTATAATATAATAAAGTACAAGATAAGTACACCATTAGCAGAGCGTGGTTACAAGAGAAGTAAGTTGGTAAAAAGGCGGGCTGTCAACTTCTATTATTGACAAGTGTGACAGTTGACAGTTCTAATCAGTGTAGATGCGTTCCAATATTATTGATTAAACTATTTTCTTAATTCGTAACATTACCAACGAATTAAGAATGATATTCTTAATTCGTTGGGTAATTCAACCATTTTTGAAAAGTGTCTCAATTAAATTCTATAGTGCTAATAAGCCACTAAAAAAACAAATCGATAAGAGCCATAAAAATGCATTTAAATTTAACATTTTCAAATTTCGCGCGAAAACGCTGGACGCAGTGGAAGTGGACGTTATATTGCTCTGTAGTCATGACGTCAGTTAGTCGGCAAACAAACACTTTTTATCTCAGAACAATAACAAAGCATAGAAGTAGTCCTAAAATAGCAACTGAACTCAATATATTTGTTTCATTTTGACTTATGGAGCCGCTATGATGTTAAAGAAGGACACGTATACAGAAGACGTTTCGAAATTTTGTAGGTTGTCATTCATTTTATTCTGACTAGTGATGTACCCACTAAATTTCAACGTCGATAGAATTTACAATGACATTCTTTCTTACACTGCCAAGAATAATAACCGTAGGTACACACGGCTACACATCAAACTATACATTTCCAGTTTACACTGACCGCTCATTGTAAGGAAATCCTATACAATGCGAGATCAGCTTATACTGGAAATGTATAGCTTGATCTGTAGCCGTGCGTACCAAAAATTTTGAAGTAACTAAGCATACTTATGATACCAATACTTAATATATTCGTTCAAAATGAAACAATACTTTAAGTATGAACTAAATAGTTCGTCATCATCATCACCAAAGTCTTCCTTGGTTCCCGACAGCTCTTCATGTATTAAATCTGACCCGGCTAAACCAGAATGTATTTAGTTGCCATAATAACTGATGAGTTTATTGAAAAGAAGTGGGAGACATTCGGTTTTGCAAATGTTTTTAGCAACTTACTTTCTCATATTTATTTGAATTTTAGATTACATCATAGACTACTCAACAAAGTCTAGGGAAAAAGGGTATTCAAAGTACCTAATAATTTTTATTTTAATACTTTTTATGTAACATATATTATTGTAAATCAGTAGAAGCGTAATTTAATAGAGATTTGAATTATTTGATTAAATAAAATGGTTGTTAGTGAAAAAATAAAATTTATTATGAAAATTTAAAATGGTACCAAAGCGACAAAAACTTTTCGTACATAAAAAAATAAATAACGACCAGATAATATTTTAAATAAAAAATAAAATGCCTAGCCACTTTAATAATCTGTTAGTCGAATTCCAGCCCACACCATAATCATTCCGCCCTGGTACGGATGAACTTCCTGAGGATTCTGGAGTCGGCTCTGGCGACCAGGAACTCGCCAAAAGCGCAGTCTTCTTGAATCGGGATGGAATCCAATTATTTCTGAATTTGTTATTGTCATCTGTGTCAAGGATTCCTAAAACAAACAGTTCTCAATAAAATTTATGTAAGATTTTTTATCAACATTTTTATTTAGGTAAATAGTTTTATTTGTATGTCTTACCTGACTGATGTGAGATGATTTCACGAGATGTCAAGATCAGTTGCGATTCATTAATTTGTACCGATGTACTAGGTCCTGTTTCAACTTCCATTGCTACGGTATCCTACAATTACGTATTTTGTATTAAAAATAAATAAATAAATTTGCACTCGATTATATTTCCGACTGGGATAATTAGAAGAATGATATCGCATCAATGATATTTTTAATATAATATCATTGTATCGCCTGTCTTCATGTTAGATTACTGTTGATGGTGAGCGGTTTTTTTAATTTGCAGTATTGCGCTATGTCCTTCTTCGCAGACTTCCATAAGTATTTCCTGTAATGTAATAAATCAAGTTTTAATTTGAACGGGATACTATTTATTGCCAATAAAATACCTAAATTATATCATAATATATCAAGACCATTTCATCTGTTCTATCCATAACAAATAATGTAGGAACAGCATGTTCTCTAAGTGACGACTTAAAGAACATGCTACATCCATTTCATAGGTTCATTACCAAATGAATACAAAGTAAAATGTTTGGAGCATATTATGTGGCTGTGCTGTTTGGAGTCCAATTTCGTCTACCAATACAATTTATCCATTTTTTTTTCACATCGTCTAGGAAATCTGTAAAAGAAAAGTATCGACAACATTATTTACGTCACTATGGCTGATCAAGATAACCCCAAAACAATTTCCGAATATTCGCTAATAACTTCTATTGGAATAAATATTACGACTGGTTTCAGCTATATAGTGACACAGCAATATTTGTTATGTATTTATATTCGTTTATCAGATCTTAGGCAACAAGAAATTGAGCAAAAACTTACCGATGGAAGGTCAATATTTGTTGTTCATTTTATTTTCGCTATGAATGGGACTTGCAGCCCCCAACCACACAAGAAATTGCTCCACAGCGTCCACACACTCACTATTTGTAGTTAAACAAAGAATTCATGCAATCTAACAGTAGAAATATTATTAAAACATCGCAAAACCATGGAATATTACGACAGACACGTAAACAATGAACACGCGAACAAGTCAGCTAGTTCAATGAACGAACTGTCAGACATTGAAACAAAGTACTATCAAATTTGGCCGCGTCATACTATAACTTTTTTAACCAAATGACAATTGATCTTGTGACCATGCCAAGAAAGTAAAACAAAGAGTAAAACATTTATCTCTTTCCCACATCCTTTATCGTACCTAATAATAGAACGGGAATAAAGGTAGTTACAGAATTCTGTTTTTAGCCTTCCTTCTATGCTTTGTTATTGTTCTGAGCTTTTTATACGCTGATCAGTTGACAGGTTGACAGCTGACATTGATTCAAAGTTTTCAGTTTTTTAATCTGTTTTCTAACACCATGAAACTTTTTGTTAAGGCATAAGTTAATAAGTATAAATATATTTTAATAAATGCTCAGTGGCAACAGCAGTGTGGTGGGTGATAGTGGTAGTGCCTGTCAACCTTCATCATCGCAGAGCATCCTGGAGAGATGTCCGCTGTGTACCCAGGCACGGTTTTTTAAAGGTAAGCGGGGTCTGAATGTGCATATTGGAAAGATACACAGACCACAAAATGCACTCACCTCAGACCCTGTCTCAACATCTACACCCGAAACAACGACTACATCCACTTCTGACCCGTTTTGGAAAACACTTTCAAAATTAAAGAACGATTGTCAAATTGTATGGATTTGTTTGTAAAACAATGTACAGTCGTTCAGAGCGTCATCTACAAACAGCTTTGCGTGTGGCTCCCCATTCTACATGTACAAAAGAATTTGGCAACCAAAAAGACTTTAACTGCCCCAATTAAAGAAAACTGTAATATTTCGACTCATAATTTAGATTCCAAATTACAGACACAGACATATACCTCTTCAAGAGGTATATCTCATTTGGTAGAATCTAAGTTAGGGGAAGGTGACATTAGCGGAGCAGCCAGGATTCTTTTTAGCAGTGATGTGGTGGCACCGTGTTCTCCAGAAACGCTCGCAGCTCTGGAGAGCAAACACCCTGCCCCAGCGGATGGCCTTTCTTTTCCCGACCCCCCTGATCCGGATAATCACTCCCTCACCATTACAAGTCGAGAGTTGGTCACAGCCGTTTGCTCCTTCAGGAGCGGCTCCGCTGGTGGCCTCGACGGCCTGAGTCCTCAACTTCTTAAGGACCTTATCTGTCCAGGCGCCGGGGCAGCTGGTGAGTTGCTCTTGAAGGAGCTTACGGCTCTGATTAATCTCATGCTCTCCGGCAAGGTGAACGAGGCCGTCATCGACGTTCTATACGGGGCCAACCTATGCGCCCTGCGTAAAAAGGATGGCGGCATTCGTCCCATTGCCGTGGGAATTACTTACCGTCGTATGGCAGCCAAGATTTGTTGTAAATTTTTTGGTGAGGTGGTTTCGGAAAAATTGCAGCCCCTGCAGCTAGGTTACGGCTCCAAAGGGGGCTGTGAGGCTGCCGTACACGCCTTATCGACCTACCTAAATTCTGGCAAAGGTGAGGTCATCCTGAAGGTTGACATAAAGAATGCCTTCAATTCTGTTAATAGGGACACCTTGCTGGCAGAAACTAGAAAAGAAATACCCCAAATTTATAGTTTCCTTTGGCAATGTTTCAGACACCCTTCTAAATTACTGTATCGGGACAACCTTCTATAATCTGCTGTTGGCTGTCAACAAGGTGACCCCCTCGGGCCAGTGATTTTTAGTTTAGCCATTCACCCAATTATTCGACATCTAAATTCCAAATTTAACGTTTGGTATCTTGATGATGGAACCTTGGGAGGCGATGTAGAAACTGTTTTAAACGATCTTCAATTTTTAAAAAATGAACTTCATTCCATTGGCCTTGATCTCAACCTTTCGAAATGTGAACTTTTTTTAGCGGACAGTACTGACAGACAACTAACACTTCCTAAATTTAATGCAATAGCCCCAGAAATCAAAATTATCGAAAAAAACTTTCTTCGTCTCCTCGGGTCTCCAATCTATGAAAATTCTTTTCCTCTTTTTATTGAAGAAAAAATTCAAAATTTCAATGACGTTTCGGAAAGATTATTCCAAATTAACATGCATTCGGCCATAACATTAATTCGTTACTGCTGTTTTGGCCCTAAATTAACATATTTCCTTCGCGCTTCCCATTTATGGAAGCACACTCACCTTTTAGACGAAATGGACAAAATTATCCGGCATACTTTAACTTTGATCTTAAATGTGGCCTTGGACGACCGTGCTTGGGCACAAGCTACTCTTCCCATCCGTATGGGAGGCCTCGGCGTCCGCAAAATTTCTAGTATTAGTTTACCGGCGTTCATATCCTCGGTCAACGGCGCAGAGAAATTAATCAGGAAAATCCTAGCCTCCACACTGGTTAATTTTGATGTGCCTTGTTTCACCGAGGCTATGGATGCCTGGAAACTCGCTTGCCCGAATTCAGACCCACCCGACAATCCATCTTCCCAGAGACGGTGGGATGAGCCGCTCTGCAGAGTAGTACAGAACAATTTACTTGACACGTCTGCTACTACTGCGGAGCGTGCGCGCCTGCTTGCTGTGGGCAAGTGGGAGTCGGGTCTGTGGCTTCATGCGCTACCGTCGTCGAATATTGGCACTTTGTTCGACGACACTACTTTCCGCCTCGCTGCTTCCCTGCGACTTGGAGCTCCTTCGTGTTCTCCTCATCGCTGTCACTGTGGCGAAGTTGTCAGCAGCCTCGGACACCACGGCCTGTCTTGCAGCCGAAGTGCGGGTCGCTTAGCGCGGCACGCTAACATCAATGACATCATCCGACGAGCCCTTGTCACCGTCGGCGTTCCAGCTGTATTAGAACCCAATGGCTTGGCACGCGACGATGGCAAGAGACCGGACGGCATGTCATTGTGGCGGCATCTACATCGCCACATATGAACTACGAATCAATGACATGACGTCACGCGAACCTGCATCGCGCAATTAGAATTTACCACGCGATTAGCATATATACAACGTCCCGACATCAACAGTTGGGCAGTAGCCCACCAGACACTACACCCGTCTGGTCGGAGGATCCTCCCTTTTCTATGGAGGATGAGTGAACTTTACACCCTGTTCCTCATGCCTCTAAACTGGTGACCCCGAGCATGAACGTCAGCGCAGCCTTCGTGCAACTCCTTCAGCGTGACGTCATCAGCATCACTTCCTCAAGCTTTCGAGCGGCGAGTCACACAGCCAGCCATCACCTACGGCTTCAACGGGTATCCTGACCACCAGCATGCAGCGGACTCGCATACCTGGTCATCACCTTCAGCCTCAACCCAGCGCTGTACACTCCGACTCACTGGAGCATAACGCAGCGCCACCCCGACTCACTGGGGTATCACCGCAGACAGTTCCGACTCACCGTGAACTATGCGGCACCCGGTTCCGACTCACTGGAACCACAACTGGCACTGGCAAGCATCGCAAGATACACGACTCAGCCCACTATCGACCACCGGTCTCCGGAGGGGAGTGATGTGGCGGCATCTACATCGCCACATATGAACTACGCATCAATGACATGACGTCACGCGAACCTGCATCGCGCTATTAGAATTTACCACGCGATTAGCATATATACAACGTCCCCACATCAACAGTTGGGCAGTAGCCCACCAGACACTACACCCGTCTGGTCGGAGGATCCTCCCTTTTCTATGGAGGATGAGTGAACTTTACACCCTGTTCCTCATGTCTCTAAATCATTATTTCCATGGAAGGTGGGAAGGCCTTTAGTGTGGGACGCAACTTGTGTCGATACTCTTGCGCCATCCCATCTTCCTGGCTCGGCGTGCTGTGCTGGCACTGCTGCTGCGGAAAACCTCAAGCGGCGGAAGTAAATAATAAATAAATAAATAAATTCTTTATTGAACAAAAAACACAGTATGACAATAACATTTAGTGCGATAATACCTACATTAGTAAAATACTGTGTCGTAGGAATTAACGCCCACCTCAGGAAAAGGACGATAGCGTTCTAGAATTTATGCTAAACACAGGAGATTGATTACAAACTAGAATAATAGGTTAAAAAATAATGTGAATATGTGTAGGTACGAGCGAATGTATTATGTGCGTGTGGGTGTTTGCATAGGTGTGTGGGGGTGTGTGTGTATGTGTATGTGTGTGTGTGCGTGAGTGTGTCTTAATTTATGTGTAATGAGTCTATTTCGGAAGGAAGAGGTCGAAGTATAATAACCTTATCGGTAATTATATTTTTGAGCCATTTGGGGTTGAAACCCTTGGGCCGTGGGGTCCGAGTGCTCATAGTTTGTTTAAGGAAATCTACAAACGGCTTGTTGACACTTCCCGTGACCCAAGGGCTGGCTTTTACCTCGGCCAGAGGATTAGCATTGCCATACAACGTGGCAATGCCGCCAGTCTCTTGGGTACTTTACCAGTCGACGATTTAGTTAAAAATAGTAAAAACTTAAAGCAAAGGTCCATAAATTTCTTAAACGTGAATTAAAACTTTTACGATTAAATAACTTGGGCCCTCAGTCCAGACGCCTGCATGAAGTGGCATTGTCTAAATCTCAGTAAGTACCTACTATCTCTGGGTTAATAATTTTTATTTAAGAATTTAGTTAAGAATTTCTTAAATATTTTAAGAAATTCCCAAATCTGTAGAATATGACATTACAGATTTATGGCGATATATCTAGGGCCCTCAATTTATAATTGTCTGTACTGAGGAATCTGCAAAACATGAATTTATCTGAAGAAATACATAAATACGACTTTAACATATTCTACTTCGATATATAGGTGAATTAGTTCAAAAGAAATAATGACACAAAAGTTAATTGTTAAGAAGTAAATGAATGAATTTTACTAAAACGTCTGAACTGAGAGCCCAATATTTTCGGCTTTATTGACTAGGCTCGACCTCATAGATGAACACAAATTAGAATAAGATTTTTAACTATTTCTTAATTAAATTGTAACATATCGTCCGTCCTTCTAAATATTATACTTTAAGAGAAAATTGATTTTTAATTTTTATATGAGAAAAATTTGTTTGACCGCAATGTTCATAGTAAGTACCTGTATATTTTGTAAAGCGTAGTCGGAAAGCCATAATATTTACAGCTATAAGTATTTTATAGGTACCTACTATTTCCAATTTTATTTTCTTTTTTTTAGTTGCCTAAAGCAAATTAAAAAAAAAACATTTATATAGCCTATAAATGAAAGGCAAACTAACCGACCAGTAGTATGTTATGTTATACATGTAAGTAGTCATCGTATCTATGGATCACTGTCGGTAGCACAAGTTAAGTTAAGTTTATTTGGTTTGCGACGTCTCTGGTGCTACAGTGATCCATAGATACGATGACTACTTATTTTATTTTTATTTATTAAGGGATAATAAAGAGTATTCTTTGACATTACAAACAGATACTAATTTTATTTATAAACAATATACAAGTTAACACAATTTACACTAGGTACTAAAGGCATACAGATTTTAGCAGTTTCCACTACAGATAAAAGGTTCAATGCATCTAGCAACACTGTTCCAGTTCCTTCCAACTTAATTAATCTGTGGTTACTCTTCCTTTTCTTCGAGGAGCTATCCACAGATTAAGTATTATTATGGAGCTATCTAATCTGTGCTTCATGTAGCCATAGACTACTACTGTAGCTATCTAATCTGTGGACACAGACCAATTAGCTTTCTGTGGAAGTCTGGAAGTGGCACAGACTACATATATATAAAAGTACTCTGTGCAGACTACTTAGGGGGCGGGCGATCTCAACGCCAAGCATACCGCCTGGAATAGCTCCTTGATCACCACCAGAGGTAGACACTTGTTCGACCTCTGTTCCATTTTAAACTTTGACGTCATTGCACCAATGACTCCTACACATTTTCCCCACGACCATAACCATACCCCTGACGTACTTGATGTAGCGCTTCTAAAGAATATCAACCTTCGGTTGGACTCTATAGAAGCGATACATGAACTGGACTCTGACCATCGACCGGTTGTCGTAAGTCTAGTCCCCCGTTTAGGGCTCCGTGACCCCTCAGTACCACCTCGCACCCAAAAAGTGACGGATTGGACGAAAGTAAGCGATTGCCTGAAATCCTCCTCTTCCCCTCACTTAGACGCTATACCCGATCATTTTGACTCTATCGCTGACACGACGGCCGCGATCGACTCACTCACAGAACACGTACAATCTGTCCTGAACGATTGTTCAAGGGAAATTCCAGTGGCGGAAGACCGTCGCTGGAAGTTGCCGGACGATGTACGTGAGCTGCTGACTGAGAAGAACGCGGCGGTCCGTGCCTACAGCAACTTTCCCTGTCGCGCGAACAAAGTCCACATGCGTTACTTACAGAAATCTGTAAGGACACGTATGGAGGAACTGCGTAACGCCGGCTGGGATAAGATGCTGAGCGAACTAGAGCCAAACCACCTTGCCTTCTGGGATCTCCAGAGGAGACTTAGATCCCCGGGGATAGCTTCTATGCCACCCTTAGTCCGCCCTGACAAAACCATTGCCTTCGAGGATGTCGACAAGGCGGAATGCCTTGCCGACAGCCTCGAGGCGCAATGCACACCCAGCTCTCTACCGGTTGACCAAGCTCACCTCTCTGAGGTCGACGCAGAAGTCGAACGTAGAGCCTCCCTTCCCCCCGTCGAAGACCCTGATTATCCCCTGCCCCCCGTCACTCCGGATGAGGTGCATGAGATAATCAAGGGTCTGAGACCCCGCAAAGCCCCTGGCTCAGATGGTATCACCAATAGGGTGGTCCAACTGTTCCCTGCCCGTTTAATAATGCTCTTGACCATCATCTTCAATGGTGCCTTGAGCAATAACATATTTCCGCAAGCCTGGAAACAGGCCACCGTTATCGGTATAAATAAGCCCGGTAAGCCCAAGAGCGAGCCCTCTAGCTACCGCCCCATTAGCCTGCTCAGTGTCCTCGGCAAAGTCTATGAGAGACTTATTTATAAGCGCCTCAGAGACTATGCCGAGACAAAGGGCCTCATACCTAACGAACAGTTCGGGTTCCGTACCCAACATTCTTGTGTACATCAGGTCCACCGCATCATCGAACACATAGGCGCTGGCTTTCAGCGCGGTTCGATGACGGGAGCGGTATTTTTCGATATAGCGAAAGCTTTTGACAAAGTCTGGCACAACGGCTTAATTTATAAGCTTTACAAACTCGGAGTGCCAGACCGTCTCGTGCTCATTTTACGTGACTTTTTGTCAAACCGCACCTTTCGATACCGTATCGAAGGAGCGCTATCTTCTCCCCACCCTATCCGCGCAGGCGTACCACAGGGCTCTGTAATTTCACCCCTTATCTTTACTCTATTTACCAGCGATATCCCGAAAAGTAGAAAGGCTCAGTTGGCTCTGTTCGCAGACGATACGGCCATCTACTACACGGGAAAAAGCCCAGACGCGATATCTCGTACTCTCCAAACCTCAGTCGATAACCTCGCCTGGTGGTTTCGTAGGTGGAGAATCGAAGTAAACCCGAATAAAAGTCAAGCGGTTCTCTTTCTGAAACCGTACCACACACGTCCTTTACCCCGACCAATCACGATGTTTGACAAGCCGATCCCTTGGGAGAAGCGAGCCAAATATCTCGGTGTCACGCTCGATGAGCACTTAAGCTTCTCCGAGCACATAAAGCTCGCTCGTTCACGGGCCGCTTTTGCCCTCGGTAGACTCCATTCCGTTCTGAATGCACGTAGCAAATTGTCACTTAAGTGCAAGTTGCGCATTTATACAGCCGTCATTCGGCCCATCATGACCTATGCGGGCTCGGTATTTGCTCACGCCAAGCCCCATCACATACATAGAATGCAAACACTGCAAAACCGTTTTCTCCGAAAGATAACGGGTGCCCCCTGGTTCGTTCGGAACGAAAACCTCCACCTTGACCTCAAAATCCCAACGATCCGACAATTTCTGAAACGCAATTCCGTGCGTTTCTTTGAAACCGCCGCGAAACATCGCAACCCTTTGGTTGTCGAATCCGCCAACTATGTTCCCTCCCGAATTAGTAGGACCCGCCGTCCTAAACATGTTCTCTCCGAACCTGATGACCCTATAACCCTCCTACAGGAGAGTAATAAGGCCACCAGTACACTCCGCAAACGCAAATTAAGATCTACGTTCCGACCTCGCCGTCGAGGTCGGAAACGTAATTGCCAACCACCCCCTTGCCCTCTACTCGGCGAGGCTGCGCCAGCCGGTAGCGCAGCCGAGCCTGTAGCCTCTAACCCGCCACTAAACTCCCCTTGCCCACCGATCATTCTCGTACCTAGTAGTACCTTGGATGTTATCGCGTCACGACCCAGCCTGAACCCTCTGGCTGACCCCCCTACCCTTACCGCAGCGACGTGCAGAGTCGCTCAAAACCCCTAGTTTTAAGTCTTAGTCTTAAGCCTGGCCGGAGGCTTTAAGCTCTCGCTTAAAGCAGCCACAGGAAAGTCCGGTTAAACAGTCTCGACCCCCCGTGGTCAACTGCGAGAAGCCATTCATTAAAAAAAAAAAAAAAAAAAAAAGACTACTTAGGGATACTGGAAGTGGCTCGTCAGGTGGCTGCGGGCGGATTAGATTGTCTTATTTAATAATTATATTTTCGGCGTTTAGAAGAGAAAACCAGGTAAAAAAACTATTTGTGTGTTAGCAATAATCTATGTAATAGGAATTAGCTCAGGATTCAAGTCGGTGAGTAAAATAAATCGTATTTTTTCGTAAACCGGCAGCCGGCACGCTTCGAACGTTCGATCAGTGCATGTTGAAAATGTTTTGCTTTGTTTTGGTGTAATTACGTTGATTTCTTCTGTGATTCCTTCAAATCATCTAACAATTATTATCTAAATGACTATTCTGTCCATTGAATATGTAAACATTACAATGTAACTTTATAAAATATAAAAAATATTCTCGTCATTTCTCGTTTTCGACCAATGATTTCAAAATGTATACTCAATGTTTTCGACGCAATTTGTCCGCCATGGATTCTGATGTAAACTGCTGGACGTAGGACCTAGTTATGCATAAACGTTCCAATCCACAGGTCACCCAAAACTGAGATAATGTGATGTGACCACATAGACTTTAAAAAAAGATGGACTCCGCGCCACGCATATCGAAAGTGAAGCACCGTACCGTTCTATGTGTGCGTGACTTGAGTACCTGCAAAGACGCCGTCGCTCGTGTCACGTAATGGCGGCCGGTCGGCATACTATGATGTAAATGTGTGCGTGAGGCATGTTTGTACAAACGGTTCGGCATACTTACTGTGCTTCACTTTCGATATGCGTGGCGCGGAGTCCATCTTTTTTTATAAGTCTAAGGTCCGTATTACAGAAGGAAACTCAAGCACTGATCTTTGTTTAAATCTAGTTTGAAACTAGATTCAACCAATCAAATGGCTTAAATCTAGTTTTAAGTAATGCTTGAGTATTGAGTGACGTTCTGTAATACGGACCTATGTGTGACCAGCCTACTTTTTTTGACTCTACATCATTACAACAAAAATATTTCAGACTCGAAGTCTCATTTCCGGATTTATTTTTTTGACGATATGTTCCAACCCACACTTTTACCACACAAAGGATTTTCACTAAAAATAAAATGTTTCAGACAAACTGAAACGTTTTCAATTAATACCATTTCAAAAAAAAAGATTTGTTAAAAAGACTCAAAAAATCTTGAAACGTATTAAAGTAAACCCAAGTAATCCATTTTTCTTGAGCAAAATGTTCCAATACGTTTGGAACGTTTCTTATCTTTGAGAGAAGCAGCAATTGAAAATGGGTCTGATTTATACCCTTCTTATTATAAAATTAAGCAAGCAAAGTCAAAATGTTATCCAGGGAAAGAAGACATAACCATAACTGAAGAAGGAGCTGCTATTAAACTGCAAGCATTACTCAACTTGACGGTTTCTAGGCTTTTAGATGTAATTGCTTTGGATTTGGACTCGGCAACAGAGTTACTGCTTATAAGCAAATGGGGCTTTGATGGAGCCTCAGGTCAAAGCAATTACAAACAAAAGACTGAGACAGAGTTTGATGACTCTACTATTTTGATGGCCAGTCTAGTTCCTATAAGGCTTCAACAATCTGATGGAACAATTGTTTGGGAAAACGACCAACCATCATCGACTTTCTACTGTCGTCCGATAATGTTTAAATTTACCAAAGAAACCCAGATAACAGTGGCAACTATTAAAGGGTAACATAACAGAAGAAATAGAAAGACGTCCGCGAACAAAAATCCACCAAGTAGAAGTTAAGCATGAATTGTACCTGACGATGATAGACTGCAAAATAACATCATATTTGTCGGATACATCTGCAGCTGTCAATGAACAATTTAGAGGCTTTTTCTCAAAGAGAAAAAAATGAGGCATTTCCTCATTTTTTTCTCTTACCAGTATGGTTTGTCATCCGAGAAACGGAAAAAGATAAAAAGTTTTCTGTTTTTATGAGGACCTCCTTTGAAGAAGAACATAAGGAGATGACAATTGAAAAAAAAAACAAAGGACAAATACGGGATATAAATAAATCGGATTTATGCCTGTTGTGGCCTGATGGCAAACCAATTGCTCCTGCAATTGCAATTAGCCGATTTGCAGTCAATGTACCAATACATTCCAGAGGACGTCATTGATGATATTGATGGGTTCGGTGGAGAGCCAGACTTTGAAACACAAGATGATAATGACGAATGATGATGTACTTAACATTGATTATTAACTTTTAATTACCGTTTTTAATAAAATAAAACCTGTGTCGTATTATTTTCTTTCATTTTCATTTATTTTTTTACTTTTTACCATGAAAAAGTTAAAAATCCACATTAAAATGTTAAGTGGAACGTTTTCGCAAAATAGTTTGGAATGAGTGTTCGTACAAAACAGGTTTTTGTTGAAACGTTCCAATTGCATTTTTTATAATTACTTACCGTTTAAATGTAAATATCCAAAAAAAATATACATGA
Source organism: Cosmia trapezina (assembly GCA_905163495.3). Taxonomy (NCBI): domain Eukaryota; kingdom Metazoa; phylum Arthropoda; class Insecta; order Lepidoptera; family Noctuidae; genus Cosmia; species Cosmia trapezina. Next base: position 1,566,242 of record LR991046.1, on the reverse strand, counting down.
TTAGTTAATAATTATATTAGTCTATATTAATCAAGGAAAAAAAGTGTACCACTAAAATAAAACACTAAATTGCGTTTATCTCAAATTCACTGTGGACTGGAACGTTTATGCATAACTACGTCCAACTGATGGCTACACAACAAGTTATACTCTTCTCTTCCAGTTTACACTGAACTCTCATTGTAAGGAAATCCTATAAAATGCGAGATCAGCATAAACTGGAAAAATATATAGCTTGATCTGTAGCCATGCGTACACGGAGAATTTATTCGTCAGGATTGAGATCCGGATTTCGGATTTTTTAAGTATAAATCAGTGTTTGAATATTGGGTCAGTGAGTCGTTTCAGGGAAGTAAGTTATGGTTAGGATAAATTTTGCTTTTTTTGTGTTTTACATTGCAATTTGATTATTAGAATGGATCGGGCGGTGCGGACAGCGCGGGCAGTGGCCAGGAAAAGAAAAGCTCGCTTGTCCGTTGAGAATGAGGACCAACTGCAGGAGTTAAAGGAGCAGAAGGAGATAAGTAGATTTCTGCTTCCTGATGCGCCGGAGAGAAAACAGACGAGGAGGTATATATTTTTTTTTTCAAATTAACTTGACAAATTGACAAGTTTGTCTTACTTTCAAATATTTTACAGAAAACTGTCGCCACCCCGCAGTCTGTGTCCTCTAGTACCGGGGACACCGGAAACTCCCAGGAAAAGGAGGTATTGGGAGGTGAACCCTGGGCTATCAACAAGCACAGGTACTTATGTTGTTTTTACTTAGATTTATTGTGGCTTGCACATTATTATATTATTAATGACTTGTATGTGGTATTTTTAGACTCAACTTCTGTTGTTCGTGGTTTGTTTTAAAATTACCCCATTCCACATAATGATGACCACATTTATTTATCTAGCTTCTAATTTACTATTTGTTTCTGGTATAGCAGCAGTAGAAGTGATGCCGACAACAACCAGAACGGGAAGAGGAAAGGGAAAAGCACGTCCCACAAAGTCTGGCATCCCAACGGTGGACCAATTAACATTGGATGCGGTTGTGGATGCCGATATCCAATTAATTGGATTTTCATCCAGTGAGTTAATCAAATAAGTAAAAGTACTTGAAATGAATACATTTTTATTCTAAATTTAACCAATAACTTCTTAATTTGTAGCGTCCAGCACCAGGCATTCCAAAGTTGCCTCTCTCACTTCATCCATATCCGCAGTGACAAATGGTGAGTGTTATTTTTCCACTTTTTGATCAATTATATGTTTGATATGATAATGTATAATTTAGTATGTGGTTTTATTTCAGAACCATCTACCTTATATCTAACATCAACCATCGATGATATTGTTCTGACACAAGAGAGCATTGAGGATGAGGTCTCTGAGTGGGAGCAAAACGTCAGCCAAAATGTCGGATCGGATGTGGAGGAGGAACTGGACATTGACGTCGACCTGGACTGGCAGAGCACGATTGCAGATCTTCCGGAAGGACCGCTTGTAGCAACCGGGGACAGGTATATGGTCGAGTTGACAGGTACAGACGAACTCACTCCTGACCTGCTGAAGCACTTGAATGAGTTGGACGGCCGCGACGATGTCGCGTTGCGGGGTTTGGTAAGTAACGATGACATGCTTTCTTTTAACTGGATCAATGAGCCCGGCTTCGCTGGCAAGCGGGAGGAATTCATTGGTCCAGCTGGGCCTACTTTTGAGACTGATGGTATGACCCCTCTGGATATTTTCGAGAGGATATGGGATGAAACTATTATGACTCGGATAGTAGACGAAACCAACCGGTATGCCAGCCAAACAATTTCTTCCAGCCAACCCTCGCGAGCATCCAGAATTAGAAAGTGGAAGGACATCACAGTTTCAGATTTATGGTCTTTTTATGCAGTTATTATGATGCAGAGTTTCATAACAAATCCTGTCGAAAAGGACTATTGGTACCCTCGGTATTCTTGTTTGCGGATCGGGGATTTCAAAGATATCATGTCCTACAATAAGTTTCTACTTATTAAAAAGTTCTTACATTTTGTCGACAACACGTCTGTTTCTGTTCCTTCTAAGCTTGTCAAAATTATACCGATTATCGATCATCTTAATCGCAAATTCAGCAGTTTATATCTACCCGAGCAGAATATTGCGATAGATGAGTCCCTGCTACTGTGGAAAGGGAAACTCGGTTTCGTACAGCTCATCAAGAACAAAGTTGCTCGGGTAGGGATAAAAAGTTACGAACTTTGCGAGTCGCGAACGGGGTATTTATGGAAATTTGAGATTTATGCGGGGAAAGGTAGTCACCTTGATGAAGGACCTGATGTCGAACGGGGTGCCAATGAACCAGAGGGGGCAACATCGCAGATAGTGTACAGGCTGATGCGCCCTCTCTTAAATAAAGGCCATACATTAGTTATGGGTAACTTTTATAATTCGCCACTGTTGTCAAGGACTTTAAAAGCTCAAAAAACAGATACCATGGGAACCCTCCGACTTACTCGGCAGTTTGTTCCCTCTTGTCTGCGCAACAAAACAAAACACGATATGCGCACAGGCGAGATTGCTTTTAGTCACACAGAAGACTTGTCTGTTTTAGTTTGGAAAGACTCCAACTTGGTCGCGCTGATTTCTACATATCATGATATAGAAATCGGTGGGGCCGAGAAACAGGGAGTTTATAAATATAAACCCAGGGTAGTCCTAGACTACAATCTTTCCATGGGGGGGGTCGACAAGAAAGACCAACTCTTGCAGGCATTCCCCGTGGAAAGAATCCGTAACTTAGTTTGGTACAAGAAACTGTTCCGCAGGCTATTGAACGTGTCCATTCATAATGCGTACATAATATATAGCCATAAGAAAAAAGTACGTCAACGGGAGTTCAGAATGCAGCTGGCAGACCAGATTTTAAGAAAATATAACCGGCCACCACCACCACCACCCAGGCCGAGTCAATCTCTGCCGCAGAGACTCATTAAAGGACATTTCCCAGGAAAGGCGGGGAAACCGAAGCGTTGCAAACATTGCGCCACATTTAAGAAAGATAGCCGCACTGTCTGGATTTGTGAGGCTTGCAAAGTGTCTCTATGTATTCCTTGCTTTAAAAACTATCACACTTCTCTGAGGGACGAGCTCGTAAGAAATGTGAAGTGAGTTAACTTATTTTTCTCGTTTTCTTTTTGTTTCTCCAGCGGCAGGGGGTGTGGGACTGTGTGAAGTTATTTGTTAGATTTTTGTTTCATTTTATTTTTGTTGTTTTTGTATTGTTTATATTCGTTCAATAGCCTGCGAAACTGTTCAGTTTCAGTTCAATCAGTAAACACTTGTCAACATGTGGCGATTTATCCTAATCTACTTTTCCTTTCTTTCTCGACTTTGCCTTTTATGTTCTAGCAAAAAGTTATCCATAGTTAGTGTAATTAGAGTTAATCATCTATTCATGCACGAAATAAGGGGTCACTGTAAACTGTTCCATACATCCCGCTGGGGACCCGCAAAGTTCATAACTTTGTATCTCTACTGAGCAGCTTTGTTGGCGATGGGTGAGCTGTACGAAAGTGCACAGTAGCAGAGACTCATCTATCTCAATATTCTGCTCGGGTAGGTGTGAATTTGCGATTCTTATGCGAAATGTAGGGAGCAGATTTTTTTGTGTCGTGATTTCAGGTTTGATACCATAGTAAAAGTTGTTCGTAGTGATGAGTACAATGACCCCTTAGTTGTCTTTGGAAGACTTGTAGCTCTCCCTACAAGCGCTTTAGCTACAAGCGCTCTCTAACGTAACAGCCACCAAAGTGTCAACGCTCGGAGCTATTGGTTACTATTATTGTAAATGTGAATTTGGTTACGATTTTGGTTACTATTATTGTAAATGTGAAGACTATGTAGGGCAGGTCCACTCAATCTATGTGGTTCTTTGCTCAAAAGACCATCTCAAACACCCACCTACATGGTCTTCACATGATTTGACCAATTGTAAATATATTCTGGACTTTAAGTGACCTCGTGAGTTTGTTTCGCCTTTCTTCTCAGAGTAGTCAGGTAGGAAATGCCTCATCGTTCGCATTTTAACATTGGAAATATTTTTCGATCGCTCCGGTATAGGCTCTCTTTTCAAGAAAAGTGCGACATGCCGATATTTCCGTTATTTCTAAGTCAATATAGTTAATTGAGGTATCAAAATGTTTGTATTGACGAGGGCTACAATGTACAAAAAAGTTAAATTGAATTAGTCTAATATTTCTTTAAAAAATATAAAGAAAATGGCACTAAAATGGTCATATTTATGGGGTCCATAATGTACCCAACATCTAGTCTTATTTATGAATATTTTAAAAAAAATTCTACATGTACAGTCAACGGCCAGAAGTCCACTTACACCGCAATGACCATTATCGCCTGCGCTATACGGGCTGCGGCGCTTATACCTACACGGGCTGCGGCGCCGAAGAAGGTCATAAGTAAACTAATATTGCTATGCCATGGTTTTGTGAGATTGCTAGTCGACTTCTGGCTGTTACCTGTACATGTCGAAATTTAAAAAAACAATAACTTTTGGAGTTCTGACGGTTTTAAGATCTAGGTTTGAGCGTCTCGGCCGCGTACATTTGGTAACACTGAAAAAAAATGATATATGTTTATTTTGTCCCAAAACAGTTACATTATAATTATGAGACAAACCCAGTAAGTAATTGAACATACTTGTGTTGGGGCAATCTCGCTCTTTCCCTTAATTATTAACAATATTGAGACAATTGTATAAAAAAGGAACCTAAAAGTTAAGCTTAGGAAGAAACAAAACACTTTCGTGCTAATTTGAGTTGTACGCGCGAGGCTTAAGGTATATGGGTGCTACCATTGCGTTACATGTGCGGTCTACCGTACGACAAAGCTAGTAGTAGGTAAGTATACTTACTATTAAAACCACTGAATTTTTTAAAATAAATAAGTAAATGTTTAAAAAATCAACAAGTAAGTAAGTATTACTTTAACAAAGCTTTTAGTGTGTATAAGGGCGAGCGCGCATTGCGGTGCGTTTTTCTACCGCATAATCTGTGAAGTATGGAATGTCTTTGAAGTGCGCGCACTGCGGTCATGCGTTTTGTTACTGTAGGCCCCGCCCTGTGCGGCAGAACTAACGGAAACGCACCGCAGTGCGCGCTCGCTCTTATAGAAGTAGTGTTAAAACCTCTGTATTTTCGATAATAAATAATTAAATGTGTATAAAATGGACATAAAAATGCATTAGTTGTAGGTATTGCAAGGCCTGTATTTGCTATTACAATAAAATTAAAATAAAATGTTTAAATTAAATTAAAATAAAATACATGCTAGGTACAACAAAGCTGTTAGTGGTATTACCTACCTATAGAAGCAGTATTAAAACCTCAGTATTTTCTAAAATACTTGCAAGAAAATAAATGTTTTTAAAAATTAACATGTAATTATTATTTTTTTCTAAATAATTTTACAAAAGTAATAATAGTAATCTTTATTTATTTCTCTCTTCACAAAGGTTTACATAGTTTAAATTATAAATATAGACAAGAATAATAACGTTGTTACAAAATCAAAAATATGATCCTTTGTGAGAGACTGGCGTCCATACTAGGATACCCTGTGTGACAGATCACCAGGCCCTCACCCCGAATTTAATCTAATAATATGGCAAACTCTTATAATACTCTAGACGAATTAATTATTGCTGAAGGGAAAAAAACAGACAGAGTAAATAAATTAACCACAAAAGAAACAGAATAATAATAATTTTAAAAAAATCTTTGTATAGTGCAATGTATGTGTTATGTGTGTGTCTGTGGGGGGGGGAGGCCGTGTGTTATGTGTAAGGAGAGGTAGAATGATGATGTGAGTGTATGTGTATGGTGTTTACAGTCGAGAACCTGCAAAACATTAAATATCTCCATGGAACAATAAGTAGCTGCTCCGTGGCGTCACAGCACAGTTTTTGTAACCAGTTCTACCGGGTTTTGTTGCAACGCTGCTTGGGTAGGGCATAAATTGACAAAATTCCGTTAATTTTGTTATATAAATAGCTTCCAAGAAAGCCAAAATGTCGACGGGAGAAAGCAGTATGAAACTGAGTTGTGGGACAGACAGCGTATTTACGTCGCTTGCCTTCAAATAAAGTAGGATTGTAGATGAGAGTGTTTGCGCAAGATCGTGTTTAAAGTGAAAAGTTGACGTACAGTTAACACTCCAGTTCGCTCACAAAGTTCTCTAGTGGGAAACAAGAAAGGCGTGAAATGACTAACCTTTAGTGCGGCCCTTTGTGCACGTTCGATCCGGAGCATTTATGGTTCTGTCGCACCACCCCATACAGTGGGTCTAAAACGGCCACTTTTGGCAGAATCATAATTATTGTAGGTATTTATTAATCATATTTGAAAACTTAAAACGGTCACAAACTGACAATTCATAATTTATCTGCATACAAGCACGCAATTCATCTGTTTGACAGTTTTGTATGGAAATTCGTAAAATGGTCCACAAATGATGAATTGCTTTATTGAAGTTTAATGTCTAATACGTCAATCATAATAAACTGTTGGGAATTCAGGAAATGAATCGCTTTTAGAGGAATTGCTTAATGTGGCCGTTTTAGGCCCCGCGTTATACAGTATGAGATTAGCGATTGGCATAGCGTAAATAAGTACCTATGCATGTTCGTATAACAAAGCTGCAGTATGTGGTCCATCAATCTGCCGAGCCTATTCCCAACTATGTTGGGGTCGGCTTATGTAGTATTGAAACCTGTGTATTTTCTATAATAAACTAGCGGCCCCGACAGACGTCCTGTCTGACCGACCCTAGAACCCGACTGCAGCGCCACCTACCGGGTCCAATTGAGTTTTCAAACCATCCAGGAATCCATTCAAATATACACACAAAATTTCATCTTAATCAGTCCAGCCGTTGTTATACCTACCACGTTTTATCCGTTTTTTTTAAGTATCCTATGTCCGTCTCCTGGTTCTAAGTTACCTACCCACCAAAAATCCCCATCGAAAATAGAAACTTTAATTTACGCAAAATAAAGTTAAGAACGCACACGTAAATGTTTAACCATTTGTCATTATTTCTGAACGCACGCATAAATATTTGAGGAACTTCTATTCAAATCTGCTTAATACACTTTTCAACCTTTTTAATTCTTTAAAAAAATACAGACAAAATTTTATTCACCCTTTTTAAATAGTTTACACAAAATACATTTCTGAATGCATGCATAAATGTCAATCACAGTATTTGACAGGATGACAGGAGGAAAACAAATGTTTGACGGGTACGAAACAAAGGAACTTAGCTAAATAGAAAATGATTCATTTTCATAATTATGTATTCGTTATGTTTTCATTGTTTTTAAAATGTATTTTCATTGTTTTTAAAATGTATTCTGCTATTCAGAGCGGAGACAAATCCAACGAAACAAAAACAATGAAAATTGATCCAGCCGATCTCGAGTTATAAGTGTTGTAACAAACCCGTCTTTGTTTTATATATATAGATTAAAATAAATGTTTGAAAAATAATAATGACAATACTATGTTCGTACATTATAGCTGTAGGACTAATACTAACTAGCATTATATATATAAGTATAGCATTATACTAGTAGTATTGCAGCTTGTATTTTTTCTTAAAATAAAATGTCTTGAAAAATCAAAATAATTGTTCCTACTTCTTTGTTTTCTTTTTTTATTACCGAAGTTCTATATTTATTATTTAAGATATTTTCCAATGCTATTGGAAGGTCATGTGGTGCATGAGATCTGTGTTTTTTTTTTAAATATATCGCATTTTATCCACTAAACGCCTTTTATTGATCCCCTTGACAGCACACCTATACTCTGGCAATAAATGTCAGGTTCGCGGGTGTATTTCTCAGAAATGGTTGAAATATACTTATCTCAATATTTAGTAGGTACCTACCTAATTAGTACCAAATCGTACCACTTGTTAAATAATTAGTACCTCGTGGGATCGCAAGTTATTGCAATAGTTCGTACACCCGCCATCCTGACGTCAGGTTGGCGGGTGTATTTTTACGTCATGCTCCCTGGCGCAACCACCTTTGCTTTAACAAGTATAAGTTACATAAAACAATTCTATAAAATTCTAGTCCTATTAAGAAAAAGTCTATATCTGTAGTTTCGACGTAAACTTGTATTTGAAGTGGTTGCGCTGGGAATCATCCTTCCTGGCGCAACTACCTTGATATATCTATTAATATAATAAATAAATATCCTTGGACATTTCACACAACGCCATCTAGTCCCAAGCTAAGCAACCTAATGCTTGTGTTATGGTAACGAGATGGCTGATAAACTACTTAAATACATTTTTTTTGTAAATACATAGGTACATATTATAGATAGAAAAACACCCAGACTCGGAACAAATACTTGTAGGTCGTACAAATATTTGTTCCGTGCGGGAATCGAACCCGCGACATGCTGATGCTGCGCAGCAGTCAATCGCTCAACCACTGCGCTAACCGTGTCGTCAAATAATAATAATAATACACACACAACACACAAACATAAATACACATATATGTGTTAATATACACAGTATAAGCGAGTATATAGATTGATGATTTGATGGTACTTGTTCAATATAGAATTATTTGATACTATATATAGTAAAAACGAAATATACGAAGAAAACGATGCCTCAAACATATTCTCTCCGAAATAGTCGCTAAGCGCCTAGATCAAAGTTCTAAGTAAATACGTTTTTACGTGAAATATCAAACAATGTTCTTCCAGACGTTTAGTCTATTAGCATACAAAATATATTAATATATTTTCTTGAGTTATATTATTAATTTAATAATAATAAATTATAGAATAGTTATTTCCTTTTACATTTTCCTGTAACGGCCTACTGTTGTTATTGTCGGAGTACAACCTCAATTGTTTGTCTATGCGACGACTACAAAGAAAAAGTACAGTGATGTTCTTTTTATTAGAACATGTCATGTCAACTGAAAAAACCGGCCAGGTGCGTGTCGGACCACGCACAACGAAGGGTTCCGTAGTTGAAAACAATTTATACCAAAAACAAACTTAACATTGTAATCCCAAAAAAATATATTATCTATATCTATACTTATAATAAATCTGTAGAGAGGTCAATTCTGTACATGATATATATTTTCAAAATAACTATCAGGGGGTAATTAGTGATCGATACTGATGCCAAAAATGCAATCAGTAAAATTTTTGTCTGTCTGTCTGTCTGTCTGTCTGTCTGTCTGTCTGTCTGTATGTTCCTTATAGAAACAAAAACTACTCGACGGATTTTTACGAAACTTGGTATAATTATTCTTCATACTCCTGGGGAGGTTATAGTATACTTTTCATCACGCTACAATCAATAGGAGCAGAGCAGTGAAGGGAAATGTTGGGAAAACGGGAGAAGTTGCTCCATTTTTTAAGCTTCCGTCGCGTGTGCAGCCTTACTGGTGAAAGCTACATAGAAATCATTTATGACGGAAATGTTCTACATAAAATGATCTAAAAAATATCCCACAACAGCATATGTCTATCTCTTATGGTTGACTCACAATAACACGTGTATATAATAACGTGTATATAATATTGTAACTCCCGATAGCTTAGCAGTCCAATACATTAACTTAATAACATACAAGGAGTTACACGCTGAGTCGCGGGCACAGCTATTAATAATAATATTCTGCGGTTCCTTATTGCGATATTTTTCAACAGTATTGTGGATTGACATATTACAACGTGTAATGCTAAATGCGCAAAACCTCTTAAGCGGTCATTGTACTCATCATTATGAACAACTTTTACTATGGGACCAAACCTGAAATCGCGAAAAAAAAATCAGCTGTTCAGTACATTTTGACGAATTATGCGAACATAAATGTACTGAACAGCTGATTTTTTTTTCGCGATTTCAGGTTTGGTCCAATAGTAAAAGTTGTTCATAATGATGAGTACAATGACCCCTTAAGAGGTTTTGCGCATTTAGCATTACACGTTGTATATTTCCCTACTAAAATACGAAAGTTAATCTGTCTGTTACATCAAAACCACTGCACCGTGAGGAAGGACATATGGTACTTTTTTACGAAAAACGACGGAAACGCGGACGAAGTCGCGGGCAAAAGCTAGTTATGTAATAAAATTACAAATTAACAATTTTCGGAATTTTTCTTTTATTATTATTGGCAAATTCTAGGTCAGCGGAAGTACCCTATAGGGATTTACTTGCGGTTGCGACAGTTGCGAGTATCAAAACATGTCGCATACCTAAATGGCCGTATTTTTTATTGCGTTGACTTACCAGCTTGATTTTTTTAACTCTAAGAGACCATAGACCTACGTATTTGATATTAATTTTAACTTGATATCTCCACGCGTTGCTGGGAAAAAGGGTCTTGACAGACTGACAGACTTTATTTTTTTTTATGTATGTAATTAATAAAATTACAAATTAACATTTTACGGGATTTTCGATACGCACTTGGCCGGTTTTTTCAATAGACATGACATGTTATAGTAATAAACATCCGAATTGATAACCAAGAGAACATTACTGTACCAGGCCTCTTGCACTGGTACATTCCGCTCGAGATAAGTAACTACAGCTCGCGGCAACTCTGGGTTTCAAGTCAGTCAGGGTGCGCTCAGCGAGTGAGACACGTACGGCCGCCCATGAAAAAATTAAATCTTAGATTTTAAATTTAAGTAAGTATAACATTCATATTATCATTATACTATACAACGTGTAACGTTAAATGCGCAAAACCTCTTAAGGGGTCATTGTACTCATCATTATGATCAACTTTTACTATGGGACCAAACCTGAAATCGCGAAAAAAAATCAGCTGTTCAATACATTTTGACGAATTATGCGAACATAAATGTACTGAACAGCTAATTTTTTTTTCGCGATTTCAGGTTTGGTCCCATAGTAAAAGTTGTTCATAATGATGAGTACAATGACCACTTAAGAGGTTTTGCGCATTTATTTATTTTATTTTATTTTACAGTTTTTGGAAAACTTACAGCTAAATATTTTACAAGATTGAGAATAATAAAAATAAGGCCAATTAAAAGTTTTCACAGATAGAAGAGAGCATATAAACAGAAAAAAAAACTTGAGAAGGTAGACAGTGTGATAAGCAAAAACAGTACCTATTTGAGTAAAAAGAGTTTCAAACAGCGTAAATTCTAAAAACTTGAGAAGGTAGACAGTGTGATAAGCAAAAACAGTATTTGAGTAAATAGAGTTTCAAACAGCGTAAATTCTAATCAATTAGTTTACATTATCAAAAAAGAAAATACAAAGAGTCCTTTTTAATTTTGAGATGCTAGTATTGAAAATATCGATATCAACGCCCCGACAGACCGCATTATACGTATGACTCGCTCTGATTAAGTATGAATTTCGTCTGTAATTCGTTCCTACCACAGGAGTATATAATAGATAAGGATTGCGTAGAAAAGTAGAAGGAACCCTCAGTCCGATTTTGTTCAGCAATTCGGGAAGCTCGGTTGAACCGTTAGCAATTCTAAATAGAAACGCCAAGTCTGCAATTCTTCTACGTTCAGAAAGAGGAAGTAGATGGAATCTTTTACAGCGTAGGAGATAAGTGGGAGAGTAAGTTTTGGAACGGAATTGAATATACCTACCTCAAAAATTTTCTTTGTATGCCTTCCAATCGATTGATATATATGTTGTAATTGGGATTCCAAACCTGAGAGGCATAGGTACTCGAGATGGCTGCGAACAAAAGTACAGTAGAGGATTTTAATGGTTTTAATGCTCCTGAACTCAGACGAGACTCTCAAAATGAACCCTAGTGATTTTGATGCTTTATTAATGATTTTATCTATGTGTTGATCAAATAAAAGTTTTGAGTCAAATACAACTCCCAAGTCTTTGACTGTGTTAACCCTAGTCAAGGATCTGCCTAATAGTTTATACCTAGTCAAATGTTATAGGCACGGGCTTCCGAGTAAAGGAGCACACGCAGCACTTGGAGACGTTTAAATGGAGCTTATTAGTGCTGCAGTAGTGCTGGAACCTATCTAGATCCTCCTGCAATGCTAGAACATCTGATAAGGAGGATATCTTTGACATAATCTTCATATCATCCGCATATAAAAGTATTTTAGAGTGAAGGAAACAGGAATCAATATCGTTGACGAACAGATTGAATAAGAGCGGCCCTAATAAGGATCCTTGAGGGACTCCAGATGGGATACGCATTGATCTTGATGAATACCCATTCAGCACAACAGTTTGTCACCTGTCCTCATTTAACGTTACACGTTGTATATAAATTAGTGATATAGTTACTTTTTTATGAGAACTAATTTTTTGAGCTGTTATTTAAATATTCGAATGATCAGTTGAAAAACATATTGAGCAGTTATTTAATTTAATGGCGGTTGATTAATTATTGCGACAGTAAAACATGGACAGTAATAAAAAATCAATCAGTCGGTTATTTTATCATACAATGTCAATTCTAAAAATAATTGAGCAGTCCAATAAATGAATGAGCTGTAAAAATGATGGAATGAGCGGTTCGATAAATAGTTCGTCAGATCATAGCGAGCGGTGACACCCGAACTCAAATTCATTGTAAACATATAATTGGCCTGTCCATACGCTTGAAGTACCTACGCCGTACCTCCAGTTGAAGCTAAAAACATTCCACTCGGACAAAAAAGGAAGACAGGCAGACCGTCGAAAGCCAAACCTGCTCTTATTATACAATAAGTTTATTTTAGCTGCTACTAAGCAAATTCTATGTCATTTTAATTACCTAAGTATGTTTCGAATTACGAATAAAAGTTCCTATTATTATTATACAATTTGTTTTATTTAATTCCTTCAGTCAAAGCAAAAGTAATTTAATTTTTCATCACTATTTAAGTACTGTTTTTAGGGTTCCGTACCAAAAAGGTAAAAAGGAACCCTTATAGTGCGACTTCGTCCGTCTGTCCGTCCGTCACACCGCTATATCTCGACAACTACTTTACCACCTCATTGTTTATAGAATTGCTTAGAATAAGATTTCTTACCGACAGATTCCGATTTATTACTGCCCACACGTAACCGCTCGTTCAATAATTTTTACCGCCCATTTAATTATTTTCCTGCTCAATTATATTATATTCACTGATCCATTTCATTATTTTTTATTACTCATTTTAGTTTACTTTACTGCTTAGTTTTAACTGTTGAACTAGTTATTAAACGTGCCATTTACAATTTTTAACTTACCAAAACCGCTATTTACAACTGCCTCTTTAAATCAGTGCCCTTTTTTAATGACGAAAATCCATTACGAAATGTCGAGTCTTGTTGCTACCTTTTTTTACCTACCTACTTACTATAGTTGCCGACATTTAACTTGAGCTCTCGGCAGAGTGGTGGGGGTTTGTGTGCGCGTCGTATTGTTTCAGTAGTAAGGTCCAAAATCGCTTAAAGTAATAAAGTATTAACTTAGGATTAACAAGCAACTGTACCTACCCGCGATCGTACGATCGCACAAACTTAGCCACTGGTGCGTTGAGGCATCTTTAGTTGTTTTATGACCATGTTCAGCCGACTAAAGTGGCCCAAATGTCACTTTCAATTTAAGACGTGTTTGTACCTTGTTTACTTTAGAACAGTGTATAAACATTATTGATGATTGAATGATGATCATGATTTAATAATGATTGTTTGATTGATTAATAAAAAATAACGTTTGAAAATTATAAGACATTACATTAAAGTGAAACAACTCTAGATAGACTACTCATAAATACAATAAAAGTATAAAAAGGTACCATATACCCCACCACCACCACCATACCATATGGTATGTATGGTATGGTATATGGTGCTATGGTACCATATTTTATTTTTCTTTGCGGACAGCCCTAGTATTCGGCTAAGCGGCGTAGGTATGTTACGGACGAGTAACGACACAAAGTAATAACAACTCTCAAGCGCGGCGATTAAGAGCAATTTAGCTTGCGCATGGGGAGGAAAAGATTTTGTAGGCTATTATAAAAGCGGCTTTCTTCAAGATCAAAGGAGTGCAACGTCTGTACGTTAGTACTATTATTTATTCTGTGACTGTACTTTTTCTTTTTTTTTACTATTCTATAATTTAATAACACAAGAAAATGTATTAGTACTTTAATCTGCCTAGCCTTTTCCCAACTTTGTTAGGGTCGGCTTCCACTCTAACCTGATGCAGCTGTATACCAGTATTTTACATGGAGCGACTGCCTATCTCACCTCTACAACCCATTAACGGGGTACTGCGATAGCCCTTGGTAAGACTGGTTGTCAGACTTTCGGGTTTCTGACGAGCCGTAACGACTGTCAAAGATCCACGAAGGACAGTCGGGACCAACGGCTTAACGTGCTTTCCGAGGCGCGGAGGAGTCTCGGTATGTAAAAATGGTCACCCATCCACGGACCAACCCCGGCAAGCGTAGCTTAACCTGATGGATCGACCCGTGCGGCTGTTATTACTTAGCCACGAGCTCCTCTAGTATTTGTATGCTACTATACTAAACGCCTGGAAGAACATTGTATGATATTTCATGTAAACGTTATTTGCTAAGAACTGTAATCTAGGCGTTTTTCGAAGAGAAAGTTTGAGGCACCGTTTTCTTCGTATATTTAAATTAGATTGATGATTTGGTGGTACTAGTTCAATATAGAATTGTTATAGAATTATTTGATACTATATACTTGCTTATACTGTGTATAGTAATAGATATATCAAGGTGTAAATATAAGTTTACGTCGAAACTACAGATATAGACTCTTTTTTAATAGGACTAGAATTTTATAGAATTGTTTTATGTAACTTATACTTGTTAAAGCAAAGGTGGTTGCGCCAGGGAGCATGACATTTATTTTTGTATAGCCGAGATTACTAAGACTCTAAAACATACTCAATATCTTTAATGCTTTACCATAATGTGTACTTAGGTGGTATAGTATATAATTTAGATCATTATGGACCCTGTAGGGCACAGCAAAAGGGTAGGAGAGAGGAAGCCCTGTTTTAGGAGATCATGAATAACTATTATTGCTATATTATTTAATTTAATTTATTATTAAGTACT
The DNA here is from genome assembly GCA_905163495.3 of Cosmia trapezina. Classification (NCBI taxonomy): domain Eukaryota; kingdom Metazoa; phylum Arthropoda; class Insecta; order Lepidoptera; family Noctuidae; genus Cosmia; species Cosmia trapezina. The sequence goes on along the minus strand of LR991046.1, from coordinate 1,551,102 downwards.
CGTATTTCTAAGTATTTTAATTGCATTATTATTTTTGTTATATTATTTTATTATTATATTAGATTATTTATTACTATCATTTATTGTTATATTAATAATTACCATATCATACCATTTTTATTTTAAACATATCTATAAATTGCGCGACTATCACTAATTTTTGTTATCAATTATTATTATTCTTATGTCATTTTTTATTATATTAGTAATTTCCCTAACATATACTTTAAACATTTCTCTTATTATTTATGTTTATCATTTAAATATTCATCTAAGGAATAATAGCATTTTTTTATTAATAAGTTTTTAAGTTTTGTTACAAATATATTGAACTTTTCTTCTTTCTTTATTATGTCTGGTAATTTATTGTATATCTTTATAGACATTACGTAGGGACTTGTGGAATGCATTTTTAGCCTGGATGTTGGTATGTTTAGCCTCGATCGATGCCTAAGTGTGTACTGTGATTAGATGTCTTCGCGTTTTGTGTAGAACTCTTGATGCTTACGGACAAATTTACATATTTCTAGGATATAAATACTGGGGAGGGTTAGAATATTATGTTTTAGAAAATAGGGTTTGCAGCTGTTAGTTTGATCAATATTGACCATGATTCTAACTAGTTTCTTTTGTAGGGTAAAGAGTGTCAGTGCATCTGTACTATTTCCCCAGAGGGTTACACCGTAGCTAAGCCATGCATTGGCATACGCATAATATGTGGTGAGGGCGGTTTGTAGATCGGTGGTCTTTTTAATTTCTCGAAGAGCGTATGAGAATTTTGAGATTTTTGAACGCGTTTTTTGTATTTGTGTTTTCCAGTTGATATGCTTATCTATTGTAAGTCCAAGTAGTGTAAAGTCATCAACAGTTTCCAATTTTGAGCCGTTAAAGGTGAAATTTAAGTGTAGAGGAGCTTTTTGATAAGGGTGGAAAACCATTAGTTTAGTTTTAGCATGATTAATTTCTAAATTATGTGAAGTCATCCAGTTACAAGTTTTTGTGAGTGTGGAACTGAGTTTTTCTTCTATGTTTGTGTTGTTGTTTGTTGTTGTTTTGTTGTTGTTGTTCATTCATATTCATGGATATTTAGTACCTAATTGGTACCTCTCGAAACATACCTTAGGTCAGTGAAATCTCATTGGAATTCGTCTGAAATTGAAAAATTGATCTACAGTCATTCCTTTATACAGGGTGTTACAATATGTTGTTTGTTTGACACAAAGAGTAGAGGCAACCGGGGATACTTGACCAGGGATACTTAGGCTCGTATTTATAATCAAAGTAATTACTTGCTACTAAGTAATTTCTTACTTGAGAGTAGAATTCTTAAGTAAAGAAAATGGTGACTATTACTTGCCTAAGAATTCTAAGCTTTATGACAGTTCTAACTTCAAGAAATTACTGAACTATAGAATGAAAATCATTCCTTGAGCAATTACATAGACTGAAGAAATTACTTTTACTTGACTATAAATACGACTGTTAGCATCGGGTGGAATGACAGCTCACCAACTTCCCCAACGTTTTCAAGGTAAGTTTTTACAGAAATAGACCGGCAGGACTCGGTTACTCCATCGGCCGACCGGCATGTCGTTCAGTTGCCAGAAAATAAAGCTAAATAAATAATAGTCTATTGCTCATGCTCTCATGCCTTTATTTTGTACACTTACTACTGGATTGGTCAACTAACTTTGACAATGAAGTCAACCTACCCTGGACATGTGGAATTTTACATTTTAAGTATTTATATTTCCAAACATTTTAATTTGAAATATCATAATTTATTTATTATTATTTATTTATTTATATATACTTTATTGTACACCAAAAAAAAAAAAAAAAAACAAAACAAAAGAAAACATGTACACTTCAAAACATACCCCTAATCTACCCTAACTATCTTACCCTAATGGTAAGATGTGTGATAAATAATAAACATTGTAATAGGCAATGTGGTTTTTTTTTATGTTAAGAATATACACATCATGCTGACAATGCATGCAATTGTCCTACTTTAGCAAAAACCGATCATATGAAATATCTTGGTGTAACGATTGACACAAATCTGAATTTCCGTAAACACATTGATTTGTTATGCACTAGAGTGCGTAAATTAATATACATTTTTAAGAATTTACGATATTTATCAGACTACAAATTAATGAAACAGGTTTATTTAGCTTTGTGTCAATCCATTCTGACTTCTTGTATAACTTCATGGGGTGGGGCTGCTAAATCAATCCTATTGCCATTAGAACGTGCACAGAGAGCTATTCTTCAGGTAGCCACCTTTCGCCCATTTAGGTTTCCCACACACGAGCTTTACACGGCGTGTAAAGTTTTAACTGTGCGTCAACTATTTATATTGAATACAGTACTACACCAACATAGCAAACTTCCTTGTGATGGTACAGCCCCTATATGGAGTGTAAGGCATGTGATCGTCTATATATCGTCTAGTGCATAGAGTAATTTTGGAGTCAGCTGAGAGATACCATTGTTAACAGATAGGGAATTATTGCCTCATTAGTCTTTCTTTGTATATCCCAATACCTATAGATAAGAGAAGAAAAGACTTGGTTTGTATAAAGCCTCAAACTAGACATACTTTTATAAATAGATTTTATGTATTTTTAGGGCCGTTTTTATATAATAAAATCAATAAGTCTCTTAGTTATAGTATAAATTGTAAAAAATGTAGTGATATGCTGCGTGAATACTTAGCGACATTTAATTACTCAGACACTGAAAAATTGCTAGATGTAATGCAATAAGTTTAATAATGTTGAGTAATTTTCAATTTTTTTATTTAAAATATAATTATAATGTATAAATGCTAGCTCTTATATGTACAGTAACACATTGTCCACTAAAGCACTCAGCGTTGTTAAGTGATGGCCTGAAACACAGGTTTTAATAAACCTACATCAGGCAGGTCGCTATTGTAATAATTAGACCTTTAACCGATAAATATAAATTATACACTAGATTTTTAACATATCTTAAGTTTTTCATACTAATATTACTATGTACTTTGTAATGATGTAACTTTTATGTAATTTAATTAATTAATGTGAACTTATGAATAAATATTCTATTCTATTCTATACCTACATACAGGTCAAAAACATAACCCTCCTTTTGGGCTTTGCCGCAGTCGGGTAAAAATGCAGATGGCGTTAATTCTGCAGTAGGCAAAAAAGGCGCAAAAATGCTTGAAGAAATGAAAGCAGGTGGTGACACCAGTCGCCTAAAGAAATCGCTTTATGGTCTCAAACAAGCTGGACGACAGTGGAATATTAAACTGGACGAGAAGCTGAGAGAAATGGGATTCAGACCAACGATGAATGAACCTTGTTTGTATCACAAGCACAATAAAGATGGATCAGATCTTTTTGTTGTTGTTTACGTAGATGACGTATTAAGGTTGATGCGCCAGGGTAGTCCGCGAAATTCAAAATTTCTTAGGTTTTTGCAATTTGTAGGTCAGTGTGAGCCTGTATGTTGATTAAAATATGATTCGCGGCCGTAGCTAATATGGCTTTACAGAATTATAATCATTAAACTCAGCAATACAACTCCATAAGTTAGCATTTATCTCAAATGTAGCGATTTCATGAAATCATGAGGTTTGAGGTAAATGCTAACTTATGGAGCTGTATTGCTGATTCTAATGATTATAATTCTGTAAAGCCGTATTAACTACGGCCGCGAATCATATTTTAATCAACATACAAGCTCACACTGACCTACAAATTGCAAAAAACGTAAGAAATTTTGAATTTCGCGGGCTACCCTGGCGCTTTCGCCTTAATACTAAAATTACTTATAAATAAAAAATAAAATAAAATATTTATTACTTATAATAGGATCACAAAAGAGATTGTATATAGATAAATTCAAGCAGAAATTGGCGAGGAGGTTTGAGCTTAAAGACTTTGGTCAAGCAACTTTCTGTCTTGGGATAGAAATAAAGAGAAGTGGAGAATTTCTTGTTACAAGAGAAGTATATAAAGGATATTTTGAGGAACTTTGCTATGGATAGTTGCAATCCTATTAAGACTCCAATGGAAATTGGAAATCCTGTTATTAGTGAAAAAGAAGAAGGGAAGCAATTTCCGTATAGAGAACTAATTGGAGCGCTCATGTACTTAAGTGTAGCGACTAGACCTGGTGGCTTATTCACAACGACACGATACGGTTTCGTACCATATCGAACGCCATTGATATCGACGAAGTCCGCTAAACGCTATTCACAAATCCGTAACCGTACAATTTTGACAGCTCGTATACGGTATGAAGACATCAACATGTCATTCATGACATTCTTCCGACAGGTATTTGCTGTCGGAAGTGATATCGAATAATAAATATTGTTTATAAACATAGTTATTTAAGCATTTTATGAAGTATTTAACTACATAATGTAGGTATGTAAAGTTTTATTATTGTTTTCACCGCTGCTCAAGTATATTTATATAATTTTAGGATAAATAAAAAAATCAAGACATAGCGCTGCCAACACTAACGTGAAGCTGCACGTTTCGGGTTTCGGTAAAACATGTGTGCACGTAATGAGGTGTAGTTTAATTGTAGTTCGGTGTAAATGTGTGCGTGTGAGCGTGTATGCACAGAGCGAGGTGTAGTTTTGCGCATGCTTCACTGTATTGTTCGCAGCGCTATGTCGGGGTTTTTTATTTAGTCTGAGATTTTAGGCGGTTACTGCATAACACTTAAATTGGTCAGTGGGTCGTCTTAGGGGCGGGACTTTAATTTAAATTATTTGGGTAGATGGTTTAATATAAACCCACATTTATTACTATCGACATCAACCAGGCACAATTTAAACTCTATTCTAACCCTATTACTCTATCCTTTGGTACCTACTACGTTAACCTTCAATTATAATCATTAACAATAGCAGCAACACTAATATCGTCTAAAAATGTGGATACATTTAAGTTATAATGAGCTTATATTCATGCATGAAATAGAGAACTAACTTGAAATAGAGAACAAAATATTTTCCCGGTTTGGTACAGAAAGTTTAAGTTTACAAAGCAAGTTTAATAGAAATCTGGTAAATTTTATTAATTAATAAAATCATTTTTTACTGTTTTTTTTTTGCCACTAATATACTAATAGTCACTTGATGTAATTTTATAGTTGCACTTAATGAAATACCCAATAAATAACGTCTATGTACCACTTTACATTTTCTACCACAATTATCTATTTACTACCATTTCGTAGCGTTCCCCTTAAACACACCTACAATCGGTTCAAAAAATAACCCATCCGTACGGATCTGTGAATAGCGTTTTGACAGTCCTACGGTTCAGGTTATCGTACATGTGTCAATTTCGATACGGTATCGAATCATAACGTTGTGAATAGCTATGCTGATATCGCTAACGCTACGGCAAAACTTGTGCAGTTTGCAGAAAACACGAAGCTCATTGGAGGGCTGCGAAGCGAGTTCTTCGATACTTAAAAGGTACGATAACTCACGGTCTGGCGTTTAAGCTGACACGTTTATGCATACAAGGATATGCAGATTGGGGTAATTGCGTCATTGTTAGACGATCTTTTACGGGTAATCTATTCTTTCTAGGTGGTGCAAGCATATCATGGACTTCACAAAAGCACCGCATCGTTGCGACTTCTACTTGTGAGGCTGAGTTTGTGAGTTTGGCAGAAGCTGTGTATTTAAATAGTCTATTGAAAGAACTAGGTTTACACCAACTCTGTAAGGTAAGAATGCATGCTGATAATTTAAGTGCTATTTGCCTTGCTGAGGATCATGGTATACATCAAGCGAAAAGCAAGCATATTGATATTAGACATTTCTTTATACGGGATGTGCTACGTGACAATAAAGCTATCACGTTGGAATATTTGTCAACTGATAAGATGTTGGCAGATGTCCTCACCAAACCTTTGCCTCGCGTAAGACACGAGTCACTAACAAGTGCATTAGGATTGTGTTCGCGAAAGTAAAGATAGTTTTACTTTGGTTTATTTTTTTTGTGTATCGTATCGTACATGAGTTGAGGTGGTGTGTTGAAGATATATCACCTGCATGTACTAGCACTGGCTAGATAAAAGTGACACATAGTTTTTTTACTTGATTCTTTTTCCACGTTGTTCTAAAATATATCCTTTTACTCGTTATACCTTCCTAATTACATAATTTACACTATTTCATGTAGTTTTGCTCTACAATCCTCCTCAACACTTCCCTACCATTACCGCGCCCCCCGGTCGGCTCCTTGATATACAATGGTCTCTGATGCACCGAGCAACATGAGGCAACAGGGGCTAGTGCGAATCTTTTGGTTCAATCGAGTCTGGTTATACCTCGCTGGGATCGGTGCATTTCATTCATTCATTGTGTGTATACAAATATGTCGTGTTAAATTACTCTTTTGTGTAAAACTACGTTGACAGACATCACACTTATAAGTTTTTTCAACAGTGTGTATATGGTTCGTTAAATGACTCTTTCGTCTAAAACTACGTTGACAGACATCACACTTATAAGGTTTTTCACCAGTGTGTGTACGAATATGTTTCGTCAAAGTAAACTTTTGACTAAAACTACGCTGACAGACATCACACTTGTAAGATTTTTCATCAGTGTGTATTCGAATATGTTTTGTTAAATGAGCCATTCGACAAAAACTACGCGGACATACATCACACATATAAGGTTTTTCACCAGTGTGCGTACGAATATGTATCGTCAAAATAGACTTAAGATTAAAACTACGCTGACATATATCACACTTGTAAGGTTTTTCACCAGTGTGTGTACGAATGTGGTTCGTTAATTTATCCTTTCGATTAAAACTAAGTTGACATACATCACACTTATAAGGTTTTTCACCAGTGTGTAACCGAATATGTGTCGTCAAATTAGACATATGATTAAAACTACGCTGACATACATCACACTTGTAAGGTTTTTCACCAGTGTGTATTCGAATATGTTTTGTTAAATAAGCCTTTTCCCAAAAACTACTCTGACATAAATCACACTTATAACGTTTTTCACCAGTGTGTGTACGAATATGTTGCGTTAAATTAAACTTTTGATTAAAACTACGTGGACATTTGTCACACTTGTAAGGTTTTTCACCAATTTGTGTGAGAGAATGTTGTATTTTTAATTTTTTTACTCGATTAAAACTACGCTGACCACTTTTGTAAGGCTCTTTGAAACAAGTGCCAGGTTTGGACGTACGTTGTTGAGTTGTCCGGATAACTTTCGAGTCTGATTTGTCTTTTTTCGTTGGCTCGTCTGTTATTGTATGTTCTAGTTTTATTCTTCGTGAGTCTAGTTTTGGTTTCGTCGCAACGGTCGCCCCTGTGATTGCAATTCTGGTGCGTATACAAATATGAGTTGATAAATCACCCTTTTGTCTAAAACAACGTTGACATACATCACACTTATAAGGTTTTTCACCAGTGTGTGTACGAATATGTCTCGTCAAAGTAAACTTTTGACTAAAACTACGCTGACAGACATCACACTTGTAAGATTTTTCATCAGTGTGTATTCGAATATGTTTTGTTAAATGAGCCATTCGACAAAAACTACGCGGACATACATCACACATATAAGGTTTTTCACCAGTGTGCGTACGAATATGTATCGTCAAAATAGACTTAAGATTAAAACTACGCTGACATACATCACACTTGTAAGGTTTTTCACCAGTGTGTGTACGAATGTGGTTCGTTAATTTATCCTTTCGATTAAAACTAAGTTGACATACATCACACTTATAAGGTTTTTCACCAGTGTGTAACCGAATATGTGTCGTCAAATTAGACATATGATTAAAACTACGCTGACATACATCACACTTGTAAGGTTTTTCACCAGTGTGTATTCGAATATGTTTTGTTAAATAAGCCTTTTCCCAAAAACTACTCTGACATATATCACACTTATAACGTTTTTCACCAGTGTGTGTACGAATATGTTGCGTTAAATTAAACTTTTGATTAAAACTACGTTGACATACATCACACTGGTAAGGTTTTTCACCAATTTGTGTGCGAGTATGTAGCATTTTTTTTTGTACTCGATTAAAACTACGCTGATCACTTTTGTTAGGCTCTTTGTAATAAGTGTCAGGTTTGGACGTACGTTGTTGAGTTGTCCGGATAACTTTCGAGTTTGATTTGTCTTTTTCCGTTTGCTCGGCTGTTATTGCATCTTCTAGTTTTGTTCTTCGTGTGTCTAGTTTTGGTTTCTTCGCAACGGTCGCCCCTGTGATTACAAATCTGGTAAGTACAATGTTGGAAGAAGATTGACATGCACACGATGAATCAGAAATTCCTCTTTGGACCGATATCTGATGACATTGCATTATACGCTTTATCACCAGGTACACACAGCAGCAGGTCAAGTAGTAACTTAAACTGCTGCTGTGTGTACCTGGTGTAGTAACAAACTATCAAATTTTCTCATTCGATTTTGAACTTGACTATCAACATCTTAAGGATTAAAATAATTTGGAGAAATTTGACAGTTTGGTATAACCTGCTGCGCTGTTGTCTGTACATAAAGTTCAAAATTGTACTAAATCGACGTATGGTTTGAATTGTTACTTTGTTCCGAAAGTAATCTAAAGCAGCTAAAAGCAGTATATTGTGCATTGGTAGAATCCAGGCTACGATACAGCATTATGTTTTGGGGTAACAGTTACGGGTATAATTGCCAAAGAGCATTTATACTACAGAAACGAGCGTTAAGAACGATTTTCAGAATCCCACAACGAGAGTCATGTAAAGAATATTTAAAAAAATTAGGTATATTAACAGTGCCAAGTTTATATGTTTTAGTACTACTCAGCCACTTTGCAAAATACATACACGAGCACGAATCACAAAAAGAACTTACAGAAAACACTAGAAGGAAGGTTATAAAAAATAAAATGGCACCTAAACTTAATATTGCGAAACATTGCTCTAAATACCAAGCAGTAGAATTATTGAATAGGTTGCCTACTGACTTAAGATCATTGATTTACAAAGGTACTCTTTTCAAAGCTAAACTTAAAGCTTTCCTGTTAAATAAATGTTTATTGTTTTAGTATTTTACCTTCTTGTACCTGCAATCTGCTAACTTATGACATTAAAAATAATAGGTCGGGGAAAAAGTTTTTTCGTATTATAGTATGTATGAACTTGTAATAAAATCTCTTTGGCTATACTATTTGTATCTGGCTGGTTTTGGTATCAATGAAAGTTTAAATTTTAAAGAACATAATTCGAACTTCAAATTAGGAAAATGTGTGATTTTCATTTGTTTTTCGTACTGTCAAGATGAGTGAATCTAATGAAGAAATTCGATACATTTTAAAATTTTACTACGAAAAAGGTAAAAATGTAACTTGCGTTACATTTTTACCTTTTTCGTAGTAAAATGCGAAAAAAATTTGCGATGTTTATGGAGCTAGTGCAGTGTCTGTGAGAGTAGCACACATTTGGTTTAAGCATTTTCAATCCGGAAATTTTGATGTCAAAGATGCACGTCGCTCTGGTCGCCCTATTACGGATAAAATGGATGCCATTTTTGAAAAAGTGGAGCAAAATCGGCATACTTATCAGTAGTTACGACGTAGCTGAAGAACTGGGAATTGACCACAAAACAGTCTTGACCCATTTGGCAAATGACACAGAACTAAATAATAAACTATGAAAAAAAAAAATGTCTTGAATTTGTATATAAAATACGAAGGAACTTTTTCCCCGACCGATTAATATATTGAACACAGTATTAGACATTTATAATCATTTGACATAATAATATTTACAATCTATAGACATAATATTTATCATAATGTTATTGATTATTTTTAGTTAGAAATTCATAATTTATTATTTTTAGCCGTAATTAATTAATTAATGTTTAATGTACTATTTCCTATTTCAAACACAATGCGAATTGTTATATGAAAAATGACACCCATGACGAAAAATTAGAAAATTTTCGCAGCCGCCACCTTGGATTTTCATTTTGACCTCATTATCGTTTTCAGGGAACTCAAAAACCATGACACCCATGACGAAAAATTTGAAAATTTTTGCATCCGCCATCTTGGACTCAAAAACCATGAAAATTACACCCATGTCATTATTATTATTTCATTTTATACATATGTATGTTACATTTTAAAATATAAAAAGAAAACACACAAGGGTCGTGACGGAAAAATCTTAATTTTTTTTTGCCATCAGCCAAGTTCGACCGTCCGGTGCCGTTCCCAAAAAACTTATGGAATAAGCAATCAGGCACTCAAATGTTACTATGTCTTATCTCTGTATTTTTCTGTGTACATACATATATTAAATAATAATAATAAATTAAAACAATAATAAAATCAACACGATAGCCCTGAAAATCGTGTCCCGAGCTACGAACACGGTGGAAGTATCCAGCTCGGGCTCGCGCCTCCCGCGTCTCGCCCCTCACGCCCCGCACGATTGCCCTGTCTAGACGGCTTCGTCAGACGACTGTATGATGTATAGACTGTCATATTACTAACAATATAACTTCCTTTACTAACCTATTATCTCATAAGCCGGGCGTAACCACGAACCTCAAATCAATAGTCCTACTTCGCCCACACGAGCATGAAATTGAAGCATTGATACTCAATCTATACAATGACTGTGCCGTCGGGTGGGACGCCATTCCTGCTAAAACTAGCGAAACATATCATTGTTCCACATGTAACGATACTCTTTGATTTGTGCATTTCACAAGGAGTTTTTCCAAGAGCGTTCAAAAAATCTTTAATAACACCAGTCTACAAGAACGGGTTGAAGGATGATGTCAGAAACTATCGGCTTATTTCGGTTCTTTCGACAATGTCTAAATTACTACAAAAAGTTCTGAATACTAGGCTGGTTAGATTTTTAGAACGTAACAAGATATTGTCGGAAGCCCAGTTTGGTTTCAGATCAGGAAGGAGCACTGAAGAACTTGTGGATCATGTTACATCTCAACTCAATGTCCGGAAAAAGTGCATCGGCATTTTTCTTGACTTATCCAAGGCTTTTGACACCGTTTCGATATTCTTGTGGATAAACTGGAACGTATTGGTGTTCGGGGAACGGCCCTAAAACTCTTTCAAGGTTTTCTCTGTGAGCGCACACAGAAAGTGAAAATTCAGGAACACGTTAGCTCAGATGCTCAGGTCACATACGGCGCACCACAGGGTAGTATTCTTGGTCCCAGTCTCTTCCTGATCTACATAAACGATCTGTGTCAACTAGTTCTTGAAAATGGTAAAATTTTTAAATATGCTGATGACACGGCACTCGTATTTCATGGAGAGACCTGGGATGAAGTCCGACTAAACGCCGAGTCAGGCCTGCTTAACGTGAGCCACTGGTTAAGAGCGAATCTACTAACCTTAAACCTTGCTAAATCGACCCTAATCCAATTTAGTTTCTCTAACCTTAACCCTCCTAATGTATGGGTTAAGTTACAGGCATGTTGTGCCCCCCGAACTACTCGTCCTGCTCATGTCCACCAATTCCTCAATCAAATACAGTTAAATACTTAGGAATATATTAAAACACCGTTATCTTTTATGGCTCGGCGCACTATGAAGTTTGAGTTTCTTTATTATGAAAATGTTAGGTAGGGCTCTCGAAAAACGCAGTTGTTACATTATTTGCCTATTCATAATGTAAACTGCAAAATTTCGTGTAAATTCATATAGTAGTTTTATCAGAAATCGTCATATCACAAGAACAAACACACTTTTAACCAATTCTCTGATAACAACATTTGTTTATAACATACAACTCTCGTAGTACGAGTCGTGTTTACATTTTAAACTATGGGCTGTTTATTCAAGAACCCAAAATAGCTTAAAATAAGTGTCTAGAGACAATAGAAACATGAGTGGATAATTTTTTGTGAGCAGGGTCAGAAATATGTCACGTCGCGGAGCGTCCGCCCGCGGATTGACAGTTCGGTGACTTTTTCATTTCCGAGAGCTGTTAGCGGTTAAAACCTTTGGTCGATAAAAGCGGCTTTCTCCGAGTGGGAGGACGTTTAAGGAACGCGAATATGAGCGACGAAATGAAACATCCCAAGATAATCCCTAAAAGTCGATAGGCGGAGTTACTCATAGAAGAAGCTCATCAACATTCCATGAGGGTCCTCGACTGCCCTTCGCTGCTCTCAGACAACAGTACTGGATAACAAGCAGATACAGTACGACCAAAAAACCGGCAAGTGCATGTCGGACCACGCACAATGAAGGGTTCCGTAGTTGAGATGACTTTATCCCTTAACATAATAGTTGTAAAACGAAAAAAACGTTGAAAGTTTGTACTCACAATATTGAGAGATTTACCATGTTATTTTAAGACCACAGACTTATTATAGGTTTTCCTGTAATCAACAGGTACGATTTTCTAAGAACTATTTTCTGCATTTTATTTTTAATTTTAGTCTCACTAGTTTCGGAGATAAGGAGGGGAATCTTAGAGCATTTAAATGGTCTAAGAGGGGAATGGTCAATTTTCGACTATTTTAAAGAAGAAAAGAAGAAAGAACTTTTCTTAAATAACTTTGAAACAACTTATTTTAAAATTATAAAAATGAAATCTCGAGACCCTGATAATAAGCTTTTCATTTGATATGTCACACGGTATAGTTTTCAAAACTTTTATACCTATATTTTCTTCTCATTTTCAATACTTTCCAGAATTGATACGAATAATTTAATAATTTAAATCAAAAGGAACCTTCATAGACTAAGCCAGTAAGAAACTCTATGAGAGAAAGTTAGATAGAAGAAAACAATAATGACAGCTTGATAGCCTGATGTAAGTGTCATAACATTGAAAAATATTAGTGTTTTTATTTCAGATTATAAAGAAAACGAATCGTTTTAAACCGATTCGCAAAATATAATGTAAAAACAATAAAAGTGTATGATAATAAAATAATAATGGATGCAAAGTGTAAGTATATGATGTAGTGTGTGTAATATGTAGATACTATAGCGCTAACATCGCAATCACTAAACTTGGACTCAGCGCACGACCCTAGGTTATCTCTTGCGACTGCGAGATACAGTCCTATGGATAGCGATCAACATTGCACATCCAAGCGGGAACACTCTTCAGGTAACGCTAACCACTTCCTATGGGGAACCACTGGCCTGTTTGCTTACCTATAGATTAACTAACTAATACTTACTTTTCGTCTCCCTGGCTCTTCGCTTCTTCTTAGACACTACTTGTTCTTCTTCCACTTCAGTTTTATACTCCATTAAAGGCACATCATCTTCTAAATCTGACTCATATTGGTGTGGTGGTGTATCTGCTACATCTAGATAGCTATTGTCTAACTTGTCCGGTTCTAGCTCTGTAAGTAAACAACAACAGTCAAGAGTATTACTCTTTTACTATCAACTAGCGAGCCGCCCCTGCTTCGCACGGTGTTTACGGCTTCACAAAACATCGTCATTTCTTTACTATAAATGTAAATTTAATAAAAATGCATTATACCTACACATACACCTTCCGGAATAAATTCTCTAAATGATTGTGAAAACGAGTGGCGTAACTACAGGGTGGCAAGTCGGCAAAATGCCACGGGCCCCCAGCCGAAAGGGGCCCCCGGTCAGAGGAGAATTCCAACTCCCAACATTTATTATAACTTATTATTGTATTTTGCCTTTGACATATTATCTCGGGACCTTGGGGTCCCGGACCTTTGGAATGCGTACGAGGGGCCGAAGCCAAGTCGCAGAGGCCCCTTAGACAATTTTAAATGACCAGAAGGCACCAGCCCACGATTATCCCTATATGCACTATTCAATTGCACCAAAGGACAACCCCCGGTTGGTGCAGGACTATTGCAAACATGGAAACAAAGTATATTTGGCTATGGGTTTGGGTGGCTATAGTGGATTGGGTACCTTGAACTATGGTAGAACTATGTCCTTTGCCTGACCAATGTTGTATAATATACACAGATAAATAGGCAGGGGGTGACTTGCACGTTAGGCGTGGGCGACCGCCTACGGCCTGGCGGTCTGAGGGACCTCGCGCCTCGAAGCTTTATGCATTACTTAAAAGCCGTGGAAAAACCGTCTCGTCATAAAACGAATTGACATACCAAATTCGTTTATTTTTTTTTAGTCTAGCAACATTTGCTGGCGTTGCGTTTCTGTCGCGAGGAATCCCCGAAAGATTTTTGCAAGTTATTAAAAGTTTAATTATTCGTGTTTATATCCCCCTCGGCCCCCGGTCCCTGGGGGCCCGGGCCCCCCAAATCTCGAGTAGTAGGTACTTTTTAACCGACTTCCAAAAGGAGGAGGTTCTCAATTCGTCGGAACCTTTTTTTTTTTTTTTTTTTTTTTTTTTTTTTTTTTTTTTTATGTATGTTCCCCGATTACTCGAAAATGGCTAGACCGATTTGGATTTTTCTTTTTTTGTTCAAAAGGGTATACGTCCCAAGTGGTCCCATGATCATCAAGTCAGGATCTGATGATGGGATCCCATGGAAATCGAGGGAAACCCTCAAATTTTATGGGCACACCTATATCGATTTCGGTATTTTTTATAGTAACTCGTGCATTTGCTCTCGGAAAGTACCATTCGGTGAGCTGGAACTGATGATGAAGACCACAGAGGGCCATCGGAAATACTCAATTATATCTAAGTATATAACAGGTTGCGATTCGATTACTTTAATATGGTTTATGCTCGTCATAATAATGGTAATGGTGACTTCACCATGAGCTCCATTTCTCCTGGTTCTTACTAGGAGAACTCCTCAACAATTAACGGCCCTGCATCGGGAACAGCAACATTTTGTAAAACGTGATGAGCAGCTGACATTGGGTTATTGTAACTTAGATAAATTACAAACTGAACCACTAAAAAGTGAAAAATAAAAACTTTTTTACAAAAACAAAAACCGACTTCCAAAAAAAAACACTACAAAGTGAAAAATAACTTTAATTTCGGAAGTCGGTGGCAAAAAACTAAAATACAGATCCAAAGACACCGACTTCCGAAATTAAACTTATTTTTCACTTTGTAGTGTTTTTTTTTGGAAGTCGGTTTTTGTTTTTGTAAAAAAGTTTTTTAATCAAATCTCAAACAAGGTCAAAACATATTCAGTAACAAGAGGCAGTTTGTAGTTGGAGGGCCCCCAAATAATATTATCAACGTGACATGCAAAAATTTTCGAGCTCGCTTCGCTCGCTCTTCCATCGTAAATTTTCTTCGTTTTCAAATTTTTCTGCATAAGTCGACCAAATAACTTCTATTTTCCTAATAATGTTCAAAAGAAGAACATCTGAGACCGGGTGCTAAAATTTTCGAGCTCGCTTCGCTCGCTCCATATTCTTTTCATACTCAAACCCTTCTGCATTATCTGCATAAGTTATCAACGACAAAGTATCTCCTATTTGTGTATAATTATGGTCTAAAATTTTCGAACTGGCTACGCTCGCTCTTGCGTCCTGCATTCTTCTAATTCTCAAACTTTTCTGTACAACTTAATAAAATAGTCTCCTATTTTTGTAAGAATGTTGAAAAGACAACCTAATTTTAACCATCCGAGGCGGCGTAATAAAATTTTCGAGCGAAGCGAGCTCGCTCCTGCATCCTCCTTTCCAAACTTTTTTCTGCATTAGAAATAGCAGTTGGTGTTAGATTAAGACATAATCTTGAAAAAATTGTGTGAGGCTAAAAGCCGGATAGTTCGTCTATTTTAATTTGTGTTTGTTTTGTTTATGAATTTTTGTCATCATTTGATTAGCAATAAAACTCATATACAAATGTATCAGTAGGTCTGATACATTTGTATCAGCTCAGATTGTAAGATTGAGAGATTGTGTGTTTTTGTATTCAGCTCATTCAAATTAACGTTTTTCTTTCGACTGGGAAGTTAAAGAGGCCTCGCAAAGCTGATGTCGCCCACGTCCATGTTTGGTCTAGCGCCGCCACTGCTTGCTCAATAATGGGCCCACGGAAACGGTCGCTAGCACATAGTGACGTAGCGACAAGGGGGCAACATGTCCTGAGTTGCTTGAGGAGTAGAGAGGCATCCACGACTATCAGGACAATCCCGGAAGTACGGTCAATATCCCTACCAGCATCTTACTGCAAGAGCAAAAGAGCTCGGAAGGATCCTCCGAGCTCTTTTGCTTTTGCGAATCCCTACTCAAGCCAGCCAATAAAGGCAAGAAAGAGGTGGGAGCTCTGTTCCTCGTCATAGTTCACTCCAGCCGGCTAATAAAGGCAGCCAGAGGTGAAGAACAAGGCTTCTCCCGGGAGATAGGATCCGTGGGGTCACTACTGCCCAACAGCTCGCCACATGCTGCCCTTTCTCCCGCTCTGGGTGGAGCGGAAGGGCGTGTCAGACTTTTACTGATTAAAAACCACCCGTGTTCCTTCAGTGCCTATGCCAGGACCACGGTATCCGGCAAAGTAAACTCTACCGGCACAGACCTACAGTTTGGAGCGCACAAGCCCCACCACGACATCAACGTAGAGATACGGCGTTGGGGTTACTTATTATTATTATTTTAAGACCCCCTTTCAGTCCCTGTTGCAAAAAAAACATTGTTTTATTTTTTTCTTAGTTGTAAAATAGTTGGGCAAACGTCATCTAGAACTGTTCCAAATTTCAAGTTGACAGCATTAGTAGTTCTTTAGATATCCAGCTGTCACAGACAGACAGACAGAATCGCACCATAAGGGTTCCTTTTTATCATTTTGGTACGGAACCCTAAAAATACTATTATTGTTGGTTCAACTTCTTTATATGGGGGCCCATCCCTCGAATTTGCCACGGGCCTCGAAGGGTATAGTTACGCCACTGGTGAAAACCGCATCAAAATTCGGTAGTTTAACGCGGTCATACAGACACACGCGAAAAGCGATTTTAATTTATTAGATACTAACTGCGACCCGCGGTTTCACCCGCATAAGTCTCGATCACGTTGAAATATCGGAATAAAAAGTATCTTAATGTCCTAACCCAACTCATGGTCTACCCGTGCGCCAAATCCGTTCAGTAGTTTTAGCGTGAAAGCGTAACAAACAAACAAACGTACGTAACAAACTAATTAGTTAGGATTTTTATTTCATAATCCTAAGTAATATTATAAATGCGAAAGTTTGTCTGTTTGAAACGCTTTCACGCTAAAACGGCTGAACGGATTTGGATGACATTTGGCACAAATAGGATACCTTTTATCCCGGTAGTACGTTCCCGTGGGATAATTTCTGATAAGGAATATAATGTGGTTACCGTTAAGTTGGATTTAACTAAACACTTTTTGATCAATATAAATCAAATAGATAATATTCTTAATTGTGTTAACCGACTTCAAATAAAGGAGGTTTCTCAATTCGACAGTATATTTTTTTTATGTGTGTTCGCGGATAACTTCGTTGTTTATGAACCGAGTCTGATGATTCTTTTTTTGTTGGAAAGGAGATATCCCAAGGGTGGTACCATGATAAGGAAACCAGGATCTGATGATGGAATCCCAGAGAAATCGAGGGGAAGCGTCAAATTTTATAGGCACGCCTATAGCGATTTAGGTAATTTTTATAGTAATTCGTGCATTTGCTCCCGGAAAGCACCATTTGGTGAAGTGGACTGATGAGGAACTCAAACTCAAAGCATTTATTTCAAATAAACCAATTACAGGCACTTTTGAATTGTCAAGGGGTCGGTCTTGGGTCGGCCAGTCAGAAAAATGAAGCTAGTTGCCCATTCCAAAGCGTTGATCCTATGGAGAAGAACGGGCAAGAAACTCCAGGAAGACAACAGATGGCCATCGGAACTACTCAACAATACGTATTTCACGGGTTGCGATTCGATTATTGCTAAGCAATTTATGCTCGTCACAATCTCGTTGAAGCAGAGCTGATGGTGCCTTCACCATCAGTTCCAGTTCTCCTGGTTCCTTACTGGGAGAACGCTTCAACAATTAACGTCCTTGTATCGGGAAAAGCATATTTTGTAAAAGGTGATGAGCAGCTGACATTAGGCTATTGTAACTTCCAAAAAAATACTACGAAGTGAAAAATAACTTTTTTTTTGGCGAGATAGGCGCCGCACCCAGTTTAATTTTACCTTTTGTTTTTGTATTTATTTGTATAGTTAGTTAGTTAGTCATTTACTTTTGTACCTAGAGTAAATAGTATTAACTTGTTTATATAAAAGTAAAAATAACTTTAATTTCGGAAGTCGGTGTACTTCACTTTGTAGTATTTTTTTGGAAGTTGGTTGTTTTTATTGGATTTTTTTAAATATTTTATTGTTATTTTTGTTTTTAACTTACCTTCAATTTGATGTTCCTCCATTGGCTCAATAATATCATCTAGTCCCTCACAAACAGCTGGTAATTCTTCTTTGATAGCAATGCTTTCTGTTTGACAATCATCACCTATACTTACGTGCACTATTGGAGAATTGATAAACCCACTGCTAAACTCTAAGTGGTTTTGGTTTATTAAAGAATTAAGCTGTAAAAAAATTATTATAGTATTAGGAAAATATGCTGGTGATAACAGTCTCACGAGCACAAACCATTTTTCTTATACTAAAGTTACTTAAAAGAGCTTCCACAAGTGAGGATACTGAAGGGGGACGCGCCAGTAACACAACTCCTTAAGTTAGGGAAAGTGAGGACACATGATCCATTAGGGACACATGGGACACGTTCGCTACGACGCAATGGACTATCGTAACGTCGAAGTATCATCTGTCAAACGCATACGTTCACATATGGTGACAGTCAATGTGTTTACGAGCGAGAAGGACTTCTTTTTTTTGGCATTCATTTTGCAAATTGCATACCTTCTGTACTTAATAGAGTTATTATGCCAATGAACTGTTCAGCAATTAGTTAATATGTTTTATTTGACCTACCTACAATTCAATTTCAACTTGTACATTGGGACACATGGTACGCGGTAGGTTGAGGAGACTTGATCCCCTGATCCGGGGATCAAGTTTCCCGCACTGATAAAGTGACCCAGCAGTTTTTGATGGTAGTTTTAAAAATATACCAAGGTACTAAAATAAAAAGAGATTGTTGAAACTAATAAATTATCGACAAATCTACCTACATTTTTTTAAATTACTTTAAATCCCTCCTTGGTCGCAGTCGCAATAGGTATCTGTAGAGAATATTTTAGCTACATATTGTTTCAGAGCGCGCCAGACCTACCATGACGCGACGTCAACGTAGAGATACGGCGGTGGGCTTATTATTATTATTTCAATTGTCTTTGACATATCTCGGGACCCTGGGATCCTGGATCTTTAGTAGTCGTACGAGGGGCCGAAGCCAACTCGCAGAGGCCCCTTAGACAATTTTAAACTAATAATCACCTAATTAAATGTGAAGTTTAATTTTTTTTTAACAATGTTCATTTGGTGTATATGTCTCCTAATTGCATGGATCATGTCTCTCATATATTGGTACAAAACCGTTTTTTCCGTTTTTTGTAACCGTTTTTAAAAACTGAGATAAATATTCATCCTACTGATGATAAATAAAGTAACTGTATTGTCTATCGGTTAGTCGAAACAGAACTGACATACACATGACCCTGTACAAAAGTGGGGATCATGTGTCCCCAGTTTTACCATAATCCTCAAATGTCAAGATTTCATGAAATAGTCATTCAATAGGATTACTTGGTCTTAAAGAGTTGTATTGATGACTTTATAATTCTGTAAAGACATACTTGTTACAGTCACAAATTATATTTTGATCATCATAAGTACAACCTAGTACCGACTTGCAAATTGCAAAAAAATGTAAGACAATCTGAATTTCACGAGCTGCTCTAGCGCTTTTACCTTAAGTAGGTTCCATTGAACCTCACAGATACTGCACAATCTATTGATGCATAGCTCGTACCGACATGAGAGGGCCGTTATCAAACTGCCACATACAAGTTTCATACAGAAGTTGTAGCAGTATTGTGTGGAGTATTTAACAATGTAACACTTGGCTTGAACTCCAGACACAATAGCTATGAGCTTGAGAACAAGAATCACTTCCACATTATACTGAAATTACAAAACATAAGAATAAATGGCTGTTGCAGAATACCTCACCTCATAATCCTCGTTCATCATCTGAGCAAACAGCTCTTCGGCTTCCAGACATTTTATCAGGAATCGGTAGCATTGCTTTAGTTTCGCGCAGCAGAAGAAACAAGCGAGAATCGGTCTACTGTCTTCAGTTACAAACTGCAACAAAATTTGTCTTGCACTATTTTGTTTTTAAGACGAAAATACTTTAGTTAACAGAAGCACTGGAGCCTTAAATATTCGTGTAGGAGAGGCATTTGAAACCTAATAGGTAATTTACTTAATTCTCATTAAAAGTATCAACTTACTGGAATATCAGTCAGCTTCTCATATAGTTTATGTAAGTTCCTGTTGACCACTACATACATGCGGACATTCTCCGCTAAACATATCCTGCACATTGGCAGTTTTTCCATCTTTTAAGTCAAGCAGTATTACTATTGATATTAGATGATATTTAGACCAACTTTCGTCGACCCGATATTATATTTTTCCTAAGCGCCGACCTAACTAATTTTAAAACAAGAGATAGAAGATATAACTAGAAAGTAGAACCACGAAACGGCAGAAAAATACAGCTACTTGACATTGACACTCGCCAGTTTGACATTAACAATAATTATGATGACAGCAGTTATGCATGAGAAAAATGCATTTTTTTTTTTTTGGGAATTGTATGTTTGGATACGATGAGTCCTTTATGTTTATTGTTAAAAGGTAGTTCCAGCTTTCCTATTTATAAATGGATAGTCTCATTCATTACTGTAAATAATATTAAGTTTTTTTTTATCATTGTAATTTGCCCATTGATTATAAAATCATATATTGATCATATATCCCGTCCTATCCTAAATCCTGTTATAATTAATTATTACAATAATATCATCGTTTCCCTACCTTTGTTCCTACGAAACTAAAGGTGACATTGGCTAAATGCACAAACTGTGAGCAAAAGGATACCGCTACGAAGAAGTTTTCTCTTTCTAGACCGACTTTTCAGCACTAGTCAGCATTCCAGTACGTTTATTAGTTCCATGTCTCTCTATACTTACTTTACTCTTTGGTTCCATGACAAAAAGCTACTGAAGTTATAATGACGTTGACAGACAGCATAAACCGAATAATCCGTGCAATATCCCGGCAGTTGAAGGATGTCTGGAAGGTAGGCATGAAGGATGTCTGGAAGGTAGGGATGTGAAAAAATAATCGATTATGGTAAAAATCGATTTATTTCAATAAAAATCGATTATTACAATCGATTTATATAATACAAAAATCTATTAGTAAAAAACGTCAAAGTTAAAAAAATAAACAGAATCAATTCTAGTCGCTTCGTTGCCACTAGTTCCATTATTTGTTCCATGATGGAACTAGTGATAATTTTTTATTGCCACTAGTTCCATTTTGAATGAATCTGAAAATAATGGAACTAATGGTGAATTTTTTATCACTAGTTCCATCAAGGAACTTGTAGAGGGTGCTGAAAACGATACTGAGGGCGAAATGAAAATCCAAGATGGCGGCTGCGAAAATTTCCTAATTTTTCCTCATGTTTGTCGTTTCCATGGTTTTAGAAGGTGCTGAAAACGATACTGAGGTCAAAATGAAAATCCAAGATGGCGGCTGCGAAAATTTCCTAATTTTTCGTCATGGGTGTCGTTTCCTTGGTTTTAGAAGGTGCTGAAAACAATACTGAGGTCAAAATGAAAATCCAAGATGGCGCCTGCTAAAATTTCCTCATTTTTCGTCATGGGTGTCGTTTCCATAGTTTTATAAGGTGCTGAAAACGATACTGAGGTCACAATGAAAATCCAAAATGGCGCCTGCTAAAATTTCCTAACTTTTCGTCATGGGTGTCGTTTCCATGGTTTTAGAGGGTGCTGAAAACGATACTGATGTCAAAATGAAAATCCAAGATGGTGGCTGCTAAAATTTCCTAATTTTTCGTCATGGGTAATCCCTACTGGACCTGCGCAGGAGTCTGTGACTATTAGTCTGCCTCAAGTACTTTAATACATTTAATTTATATTATTAATGGTAACTATTTAAAAACTACCTCTATTTCACCGATAAAACATAAGAATTATGTGTATACAAAACCAATAACTCGCTCTCACACACAAACATACAACACAATTCATTCCCCCACTCATTCACTCTACCACTCATCACTACTGCACCTACCATATAGACATTCTTACACTCATGTATTCGCACCCCACATGTTCCGAATACGACTTAAGAACAATAAGTATAAGTACGACAGTGTCTACAAATACAAAATGTACAATTGTTGCACCAATATTGATTCAGTAATCCTTCCAAATGGCTAATCATGACCATATTAATAATATTAATTACGAACTTGACTTGTGTAATATCAAAAATGCGCACATTTGCCGTCCAGAGGACTGTAACAAATATGCTGGCAACTCTAGTCGAGCCATTCAGATAATTCACATCAACATTAGAAGTATAAATAAAAACTTTGACGAACTTCGCATCTTACTGTCTCTTACAAAAATAAACTTTGATGTCATAGTTCTTTCCGAATGTTGGCTTAGCAAGGTAAACGATCTCCCTATCCTAGATGGTTATGTATCACATTACACCAAAAACATACTTAACCAAAATGACGGTATTATTATTTTTACCAGCAAAAAACTAACCTGTCGAGTTTATGAACCAGCTTTCAAAGATGCAAATTGCATGGTTTGTCAAATAGGAAAGAACCTAGAAATTGTTGCTATTTATCGCCCCCCTTCACTTAACACTAGAATTAACCACGATAATTTCTTAGACAGTTTAAATACCGTCTACAGTACACTAAAAACTAGTACGCACGTCCTTGTTGGTGATATCAACATCGACATCTGTGGCATGAATAAAAACCCTATTTCAGAGGAATACCTTACCTTTAATGCATCCCACGGCTTTTTCCCTACGCACACACTACCTACTAGGATCAAAACATGTCTGGACCACATTCTGCTAAGATCTAAACTGCCTTCTACAACCCTAGTACTAGAATCAAATATTACCGACCACATGCCTGTTGTAGTATTCATAGAAAACGTGTGTCCTAAACGTCAGTGCAATAACGCTAAAACTCGTCTTGATTATCAGTCAATAAAACTAGAAATAGAAAGCACAAACTTCAAAACTCTACTAGAAATGGAAGACGCTAACACCGCAACCGACTACTTAATTTCAACAATTTCAAAAATTATTAATAAGCACACGCAAACATTTTTAGTTTCTAATAAGCAAAAAATTCTAAAGCCGTGGATCACACCAGAACTCCTGCGCTGTATTAAAAATCGAGATAGGTTACATATCAAAGCAAAAAATCTCCAGATAACATGATACTTAAAGTAACATATACACGATATAGGAACTTTACAAATCAACTTCTACGAAAACTAAAAGTCGCTTATGAGAAATCTCAACTTGACAAAGCAGGCAACAACCCCAAAGCCCTATGGAAAGCTATCAAAGAGATAACTAAGACTCAAAAAGTCAAAGACAATCCTTTGGAACTACTTCAAATATCAGATAGCCCAAAGTCATCTGCTGACCTTGTTTGCAACTTTTTCACTGACGTCGGTAAAAATCTAGCCAATAACATTCTACTGTCTCGAGCCTCATCTACAGATGACCCTGTCACCCCTCAACCCCCTGCCTCAGACTGTTCCGGAAACATACCCAACTCGCTCGTTATCCTAGAAGTAGATGAAGCGGACATTGAAACCACTATCCTACAGCTGCGGCCGGATTGTGCTACTGGATGGGATGGAATTCCATCTTCCCTCCTCAGAGAGTGCCGACGGGTACTGATCCCACCTATAACGCACATCTGTAATCGTGCTATTATTACTGGCGTGTTTCCTGATGCTTTGAAAAAAGCTATTGTACACCCGATTCACAAGGGTGGGGACAGAGACTGCGTCAATAATTATAGGCCCATATCGGTGTTGTCAGCCTTATCAAAGATCTTGGAAAAAATTCTCTACAAATCGCTCAAATTTTTTTTAAATCGCATCAAAATCTTAGCCGACAACCAGTACGGATTCAGATCAGGTGTCTCTACAGAGAACGCAGTCTTGGATTTGACAGAGCAAGTAGTGGAAAACCTAGACAAAAGAAATAGATGCCTATGTATATTTCTAGATCTTTCCAAGGCGTTTGATACAGTTTCTGTCCCTATCCTCTTATCAAAGCTAGAACGAATTGGAGTACGAGGCACCGTCTTAAATATATTTAAAGATTATTTCTCCCAGCGTAAGCAATATGTAAAAATAGGCGACTGTCTTAGCGAGGAACGCACAATCCTTTTTGGGGTCCCACAGGGGAGTATTTTAGGACCCTTGTTGTTTTTGGTGTATATTAATGACCTCTGCACAATGTCGCTTCAACACACCAAAATTTTTACATATGCAGATGATACAGCAGTATTTATATGGGGACAGAATTGGCGGGTGGTCAAGGACAGAGCCGAATACTCCCTTTCCAAAATAATGACATGGCTAAGACTAAATCTCCTTACACTAAACCTGAACAAAACACATTTCCTACCCTTTTCCTTGAGACCCAACACTAAACCCTTGCCTGACTATTCCATAACAGCTCATACTTGCGAGAACCGACAGAATTGTACCTGCCAGGTTATCTCTCGGGTAGAATCGGCAAAATATTTGGGAGTGCTGATGGATGATGGACTGAGGTGGGACAGGCAGATTGGATCGATCATTATACAGAACTAGGCGACTTATAAATGTTTTCAGGACCCTAAGGGATTCTGCAACACTGGAAAACCTAAAACTAGTCTACCTAGCCCTATGTCAGTCCATTATCCAATACTGCATAACCGTGTGGGGAGGTGCAGGAAAGACCTATCTGCTGGGATTGGAGCGAGCACAGAGAGCTGTTCTCAAGGTTATGACCAAGAAACCGTACAGGTTCCCCACCTCACAATTATTCTCTGAAATTAAAGTCCTCACTGTCCGCCAGCTCTATGTGCTCACATCCATCCAAAGAAAACAAGGAATTGTTCCCTTACCCGACTCAAAAAAGCGTAGTGAATCCTCCATATGCCCTACTATTCCCTGCCGTACCTCATTTGCCAAACACCAGTTTAATAGCTTAAGCAGCAAACTTTACAATCTCGCAAATAAAAAGCTAAACATAGCTGGAATGTGCCGGCGGGAAATGAAAAGGAAAGTAGCAGACTGGCTCCAAAAGATGGACTATCAGGAAACTGAAAGTTTATTCACATTCCTAACATAATATGATATCTGAAACCCATACACACTGTCATCCATTCTTACTTGTTCCCGTCCTTACACACATTCAAAGGTGCGAACCAAACCAGACACTCACTCACTCCCTTGCACACACACAACACACTTCCACCGCATACACACATATACTCATCAACTCTCATAATTACACACACAGAAATCAAATACAAATAATTTTTAGCATTTTTACTTTCTTTTTGTAATTTTAATACCTACATATTTTATGTGTTTTACCTTCTTCTGTACCTAATGAAAGCTATTTTGACCTATATGTGTTACCAAATGGCAATAACCTTGGCTGTTAACTTCTACTGACACTCTTCTTAAATGCTGTTAGATTGGAAATAGAACCCATGGCTGAACGCTGACCCCCAAAATACAGGTCCAGGCCTAGTTTGGGGGTTAGGATCTTATTTGTAACAATACATTAGTGTGCTATTATTATAACTTGATTGTAACATGTATTTCCTAGTGTCAAATAAATATTTTTATTATTATTTTTTATTATTTTATGGGTGTCGTTATATTTCCATTCGGGCGTAATTTCTTTCGCGGGGAATCCCCGAAAGATTTTTGCAAGTTATTTAAAGTTTAATTGTTAGTGTTTATATCCCCCTCGGCCCCCGGTCCCTGGGGAACCCAAAAATCTCGAGAAGTAGGTACCTATTTTTTAATCAAATCTCAAGCAAGGTCAAAACATGTTCTATAACAAAGAGGCAGTTTGTAGTTGGAGTTACATTTATAATAATATTTTGCATGCGTAGAGGGGTCTACGCATGCAAAATATTATTATAAATGTAACATGAAAAATTTTCGACCTCGCTTCGCTCGATCTTCGATCGTAACTTCTCTTCGTTTTCAAAATTTTCTGCATAGGTCGACCAAATAACTTCTATTTCCATAATAATGTTCAAAAGAAGAACATTTGAGACTGGGTGCTAAAATTTTCGAACTTGCTCCGCTCGCTCCATATTCTTCTCATACTCAACCCCTTCTGCATAAGTCATCAACGACAAAGTATCTCCTATTTATGTATATATATATAATTACATATATGGTCAAAAAAAACCTTACCGAGGTGGGGTGTTAAAGTTTCGAACCGGCTACGCTCGCTCTTGCGTCCTGCGTTCTTCTAATTCTCAAACTTTTTTTATAACTTAATAAAATATCTTCTATTTCTGTAAGAATGTTGAAAAGACAACCTAATTTTAACCAGCCGAGGCGGTGACAAAATTTTGGAGCTCGCTTCGCTCGCTCCTGCATCCTACTTCACAAACTTTTCTGCATTAGAAATAGAGCCCCTATTTCTAATGCAGATAGACATAATCTTAAAAAAATTCTGTAAGGCTAAAAGTCGAAAAGTTCGTCTATTTGTGTTTGTTTATGTCATCATTTGAATAGCAATAAAACTCATATACCTACTGATACATTTGCATCAGCTCAGATTGTGTGTTTTTGTATTCAGCTCATTCAAATTAACGACTGGGAAATTAAAGAGGCCTCGCCAAGCTGATGTCGCCCACGTCCACGTTTGGTCTAGCGCCGCCACTGATTATTAAGCTGTCAAACTCTGTGATTGCAATTGTCAGTATGTATTGTAGTATGACTTTGTAATCTTGATCCTTGTTGGTTGATGTGATATATTTACGATATGATGACACCTATTCTTATATTCTAAGGTCTTAGAAGAAATATTATCTTCACATGTGTTTGTTTCACAAAGTTGTGTTATTTCATGTCGTCAAACTGTTTGGGTACCTATACTTTGTCTCACAGAGGTTGGTGAAAATTAAAATGGAAGGAATTTTGTAATGAAAGGATGTAGAGCACTCCAGGAAAAAAACGCACACACAAAAGAGCACAGTTTTGAATTTAGACAGCTTCGATATTGATGAAATAAGAAACAAAATTAATTAATTTTAGACAGCAGCGCCCAAAAAGCAGGATCCTCCTCCACCACGGCAACGCTCCAGCTCACTCCGCCAGACGGACTATCGACTTGTGTTTATTTCCAAAAATGAAAGATAAACTTACAGATATTCGTTTTATGAACCCTAAAAAGATGCCGTGGAAGAAATCTCTAAAGAAGAGTGGGCCCACTGCTTTAGTCAATGGTTCCATCGCATGCCACGGTGCACGGTACTTGGAAAGGAACGGGGACTACTTCGAAAAGCAATAAAAATATTAACAGGCGTCTATATCATTCGGTTTTTTATTTTCTAAAAACTTTCAGTGTGACCCACGTAGGTAAACATTATGTAAGTACCTACATGCTGATAAATAAATGTACATACTCGTTTTCTTACTCACATCCATGACATTTAGAGCGGTTTTGCAGTTGCAAAACGGCTTTAAACCTCTAACCGTTGCAAAACGTCCGATCCGAATCCGAGAAATGTCGGTCCGAAGTAGCCGCAGTACTATTTGTATGAAGGATTGCGCACTAGATCCGAACTCTGTCCGTCCGAATTTAGAACATTCCCAATTCGGATTGAACTCGGATCTTGAATTCGGATTCGCATCGTAGTGCGAATTCGCTCTTAAGGCTCCGTCACGCCAAACGGAGCCATTAAACACAATAAATTATATTATATACAAAAAATTCTCAAGTACCAAAACATTTAACTAGAGGTATAGCTAGTAATACCAAATAAAGATTTTTTGAATTTCCTGCCCACATTTTCTGCCCACATGGTGTCTGAATCTATATGAGTAAATCCTGACGATCCGACAAATACATAAGTTTTACTGCCGCGCCTTACCTGACACGGACCTGCAAGTTGCAAAAAACCCAAAAAAAAAATAATTTTGCGGGCTACCACTGCGCATCATCCTTAAGACGAAAGCGGCAGGGTAGCCCGCGAAATTCTAAATTTCTTACGTTTTTTGCAATTTGTAGGTCAGTGTGAGCTTGTATGTTGATTAAAATATAAATAAATATAAAATAAATATCCTTGGACATTTCACACAACGCCATCTAGTCCCAAGCTAAGCAACCTAATGCTTGTGTTATGGTAACGAGATGGCTGATAAACTACTTATATACACTACTTACTACTTATGATTCGCGGCCGTAGCTAATATGACTTTCAACTCAGCCTATCGCAGTCCACTGCTGGACATAGGCCTCTCCCAGGCTGCGCCACAACACCCTGTCCTCCGCCTTCCGCATCCAGTTTGTCCCAGCCACTTTCTTCAGGTCGTCGGTTCATCTAGCTGGGGGGCGTCCCACACTACGCTTACCGATACGCGGTCTCCACTCCAGGACCCGTCTGGAGGACACGGTGGAGCATACAGTGGAGGTCTGCCCGGCTTGGGCAGAGCACCGCCGTGTTCTCACGGAGGCGATCGGCGGCGGCGATCTCTCGCGTCCGAGCCTGGTCCAGGCCATGGTGCGGAGCGAGAGTGCATGGGAGGCCGTCACCTCCTTCTGCGAAGCAGTGATGCTCGCGAAGGAGGAGGCGGAACGCGTGAGGGAGAGGCAGCCTCACGCCCTCAGTCGCCGCAGGAGACGCCCTGGGCGGCGGGAATCGCGGGGCGATTTCCGGCCACCGTAGGCGCGGGCCTGCGGACGGTGAGCAGCGGGTAGCTCGCCGTCCGGTAAGGACCAGGCCCGAGTCGACGGCGCGTTGTGTTCCACGCGCGCCTCAAAGAGAAGTCAGCAAGTGACGGGGCCCAATAGGGCCGACGCCGCTGGGGTCGCGGGTTGTCTGAAGGGGTTACCGCGGCCCTGGCATAGGCAACTGAAGGAACACGGGTGGGTTTTAGTCAGTAAAAGTCTGACACGCCCTCCCGCTCCCGGGAAAAAAGGACCCGTCTGCTCCACCGGCCATCGGTCCTTCGACAAACATGGCTAGCCCACTGCCACTTCAGTTTGCTTATTCTGTAAGCTATGTCGGTTACTCCGTTTCTTTTCCGGATAACTTCATTTCTGATTTTATCCTCCAAAGAAACTCCGAGCATAGCCCGCTCCATAGCGCGCTGAGCGACCTTGGATTTGTGGACCAGCCCGACTGTTAGTGTCCACGTTTCAGCATCGCATGTCATAACGGGCAGGACGCACTGCTTGAAAACCTTGGTTTTCAAGCATTGCGGGTTGCGGGATGGGTGACGAAAAGACTTGACGAAGTTTTCCAAACGCTGCCCAACCCAATCAGATCCTTCTGTCGGCTTCTTTTTCAAAGTTGTGTCTACCGAGCTGGATGACTTGCCCTTACTTGATATGGTTTTAAAGAATTATAATCATTAGAATCAGCAATACAACTCCATAAGTTAGCATTTAACTCAAACCTCATGATTTCATGAAATCGCTAGATTTGAGGTAAATGCTAACTTACAGAATTATAATCATTAGAATCAGCAATACAACTCCATAAGTTAGCATTTAACTCAAACCTCATGATTTCATGAAATCGCTAGATTTGAGGTAAATGCTAACTTATGGAGTTGTATTGCTGATTCTAATGATTATAATTCTGTAAAGCCATATTACCTACGACCGCGAATCATATTTTAATCAACATACAAGCTCACACTGACCTACAAATTGCAAAAAACGTAAGAAATTTAGAATTTCGCGGGCTACCCTGCCGCTTTCGTCTTAAGGATGATGCGCAGTGGTAGCCCGCAAAATTATATTTTTTTGGGTTTTTTGCAATTTGCAGGTCCGTGTCAGGTTGTATATTGATCAAAATATGATACGCGGCAGTAAAACTTATGTATTTGTCGGATCGTCAGGATTTACTCATATAGATTCAGACACCATGTGGGCAGGAAATTCAAAAAATCTTTATGTGGTATTTATTTATTTATTTATTTATTTATTTATTTATTTTATTTGTTAACATAGGTAAAATAAATACAGATCTTATGTTTGATTAACAGAGCGCTATGTTATGCCAGGAGGCGTACAAATATGGTTTGCAAAACTAGCATAATATTATAAATCAAAATCTATTAAAAATAATTGAAAAAAAGAAACATGCATAATTATGGTATTAAATTAGAAAATAAATTGAACAATTACATATTATTCAATACTCGAATTATGTCAGACCTTAAATGAGGAATTATTAAAATGTCAAAAAAAAAAAAAAATCTATGTCAAAATAATTAAAATGTCAAAATTATTTGCTGTCACTAATAATAATTGCAATTCTAAATTAATTTGTCATTTAAGAATTCATCAACAGTGTAATAACATTTATCAGATAAGAACAATTTCATTTTTTTCTTAAATTGTGTAAAATTTAATTCTTTTATGGCGTCTGGAATTTTATTATAAATGCGTGGAGCCATACCCAGGACACTATTTTTTACTAAGGCAGTATTACATTTATAATTACTCAAAGAATTTTTGTACTGACTACGAATTGGAACATTTCGTACCGTTGTTATTTTTTCAAAAAGGTTGGGATTTGTTTTGACAAAGATACAAATTTCCAATATGTATAACGCCGGTAGCGTAAGGATTTTTAATGATTTAAAGTACGGTGCACAGCTGTCATCTGTTTTCAGACCACACATGGCTCTGATGCACCTTTTTTGTGCCTTGAATAGTAATCCTTTGTCCGAGGAATTACCCCAGAAAATAATTCCGTAACGTAGAAGTGAGGCTACTAGACCATGATAGGCAACAAGTAACGCGTCTATATTAACTTTTCTAGCCAATTGAAAAAGTGCATAGGCAGACTTATTTATTTTTTTACAAAGCTGTTCTATATGAGCTTTCCAATTAAGGTTATTGTCGATATGGATACCTAAAAACACACTTACTTTTACATCTTCTATATCGTTGCCATTGTAATTGACGCTCATTTTTGGAGGTTCAATTCTTTGGTGGAAATGCATTATTTTGGTTTTCTTGAGGTTAATTATTAAATTATTCGTAGTAAGCCAATTAATTATGTCATTAAGAGTATTATTAATGTCAAATTGATAAGTATTTAAGTCCTTACATTTTACTATGGCAGTGCTATCATCTGCAAACAAGATCATTTGTTGTTGTGTCACTTTTGGCAAATCATTTATGTAAAGGAGAAATAAAGGTGGCCCAAGCACGCTACCTTGAGGCACTCCATATTTTATACTCCTGAAATTCGACACATACGTTCGTTCCGTTTTGGTTTTTGCGCACACTCTTGTGATTTCAGTACATTGCAATCTATTACTTAAATACGATTCTAGTAATTTTAAAATGTTCCCTCTGATGCCATAGCAATGCAATTTGTCCAGAAGGATTTTGTGATCAACATAATCAAAGGCTTTAGTCATGTCTGTGTAAATAGCGCAAATGGGAGTCTTTTTATCAACAGCAGACATAACATTACTTAATAGGTCGAAAATAGCCATGTTAATGGTTTTATTTCTCCGGAAACCGTTTTGCTCTTTGCACAAAATAGTATATTTGTGAAGATATTGGTATAACGAGTTATAAATAACTTTTTCAAAGATTTTGGAAAAAACAGGAATTTTGGCTATTGGCCGGTAATTTTTCATATGCGTCTTATCTTCCTTTTTGTGGAGTGGTTTTACTATGACTTTTTTCAAGCCCTCGGGATAGATGCCCTCGGTAATACCTATGTTAATAATATGTGCTAGGGCCGGTGCTATAAGCTCAATTACATATTTAATTACTTTTGTACATATACCGTCAATACCTACAGTGCTAGTATTTTTAAGCGACTTTGTAGCTAAAATAATATCAGATTTTAGAGCAGGCTGCATAAACATTGATTGCATTGTCGAATTATCTAACTTATTGTTTATTTGAATGTCATTTATTATATGATTCTCAATGTCATCTATAAAGTAGTCATTAAATGTATTTGCTATGTCAGTCGGGTCTGTGTAAGTCAAATTCCCTGTTTTTATTGTCAGGATCTGTTCTTTAGGCAAGTTAGTTTTAGATTTATTGACTATCTGCCATGTGGCTTTGGATTTATTTTGCGAATTGTTTATAAAATAATTATTCTGTGCCTTCTGAGTTAGTCTAACAATTTTTTTATACTGGGTTGTATATTTTTTCAAGTCACTTTTCCCTTCTTTTGTTGGGTGTAGTCTGTAAGCCCACAATAACCGTCTCTGTTTCTTGCTACATGTTTTTATGCCATGAGAAATCCATTTAACCTGTTTGTTAGTGTGTATAGTTATTATTTTCTCGGGAAAACAGAGATTGTAAAACAATGAGAAAATATCAAAAAAGGTATTATAAGCTACATTAACATCATTGCTTTCGTAGACTTCTTTGAAAGACAAATTTTGCATACATGATTTAAATTTATCAAGGTTCTCTTTGGAGTAATTTTTTTTTACCATTTTCCAATACTTTAAGCGACACGTTTTATTGACAGGTATTTTAAGTATTTGTGATGTGTGATCTGATAACATGAGGTCAATAATTTCTGTTTTCCATCCTTTTCGTAGATTATGTGCAAAGTTATCAATGCACGTGTTACTATGAGGCCTAGTAGGCTGATTTATAGCTAGAGTCAAATTATAGTTAAGTAGGAAGTGTTCCAAATCCAGAGTAGTCTTATTTCTTAACAGTACATTGATGTTTAGATCACCACACAACACAATTTTTTTATTCGATAATACACAAAGTTTTTGTAACACAATGTCAAGTTTTTCATAAAATGTCAAGTAATTATATTTTGGTACTCTATAAACACATATAACAATAATTGAATAGGATGTCAATTCTATAGCACAAATTTCAAACACGCCTGATACAGACTGTTTTGCAACATCTGGTAGTTCCCTGTACTGGTGCCCCTGTCTTACAAGAATACAAGTTCCCCCCCGATTTGTGCTTCGTGAAAAAAGAGCGGCTAGGTGGAAATTCGGAATGTGCAATAAACTCTCATGTCCAGATGTTATGAAATGCTCAGTTAAACAGAGTACATCTACAGTTGTCCCTTGATTTTCCAAGTTTTCTAATTGTACAGTCAACAAGTCCGATTTATTTAACAATCCAGCAATGTTTTGATGCATTACATTAATACGACTAAAGAAAAAACTGTCCCGTGTCTTCAGATTCAGTTACTGTCTTCATTTGGTTGTCAGGTAAGTCAGTGTTTGATGATTGTATGTCCATAGTAATTTTGAAAATATCCTTAAAAATCGATTGCATTCCAGAGTAATTTATTGCACCCGTGCGTTTGTTGAACATAGTGTCGTCATACTTTAGGTTCAAGTTGCTATCCAGAAAATATGCGTGTCCATGAGTGATAATATCTAGATATAATAAATTATTGAAGGTTTCGACTCTTGAATTATATAAATAGTTATTTGTGAAGAATTTATACGTCGGAGTGCAGATAATTATATTAGTGTTCGAGACCTCTTGCAACATTTGCCTAATTAATAAAATGCTATCAAAATATCTATTTGTTATTTTAAAGTCTTCCTCACCTATCAATACAATACAGAAGTCCTGTAGAGTGAACTCTGACAACTTTTCTTTGATACCTTTTAACACTTTATATTACTAGCTATACCTCTAGTTAAATGTTTTGGTACTTGAGAATTTTTTGTATATAATATAATTTATTGTGTTTAATGGCTCCGTTTGGCGTGACGGAGCCTTAAGAGCGAATCCGAATTCAAGATCCGAGTTCAACCCGAGTTCGGATCTAGTGCGCAATCCTTCATACAAATAGTACTGCGGCTACTTCGGACCGACATTTCTCGGATTCAGATCGGACGTTTTGCAACGGTTAGAGGTTTAAAGCCGTTTTGCAACTGCAAAACCGCTCTAAATGTCATGGATGTGAGTAAGAAAACGAGTATGTACATTTATTTATCAGCATGTAGGTACTTACATAATGTTTACCTACGTGGGTCACACTGAAAGTTTTTAGAAAATAAAAAACCGAATGATATAGACGCCTGTTAATATTTTTATTGCTTTTCGAAGTAGTCCCCGTTCCTTTCTAAGTACCGTGCACCGTGGCATGCGATGGAACCATTGACTGAAGCAGTGGGCCCACTCTTCTTTAGAGATTTCTTCCACGGCATCTTTTTAGGGTTCATAAAACGAATATCTGTAGTTTATCTTTCATTTTTGGAAATAAACACAAGTCACAAGGTGCCAGGTCAGAACTGTAAGGAGGATGACTCACTAACTAGTTACACACTTTCGATAGACAAAAAATTCGATAGTCCGTCTGTCGGAGTGAGCTGGAGCGTTGTCGTGGTGGAGGAGGATCCTGCTTCTTGGGCGCTGCTGTCTAAAATTAATTGATTTTGTTTCTTATTTCATCAATATCGAAGCTGTCTAAATTCAAAACTGTGCTCTTTTGTGTGTGCTTTGTTTTCCTGGAGTGCTCTACATCCTTTCATTACAAAATTCCTTCCATTTTAATTTCCACCAACCCAACACATGTAATTCATATTATTATCTTTTGATCAGGTTTTTGGAACATTTTTTGAAAACAAATGCAAGTAATATTTTTTGTTAAAACTTGTTTATTTTACTACACTGTTTAATTATACTGCCACGATTTTTACAAATAATCTACGTGTTACGTAGATAAAAATATCTAGACTGGTGGGTAGGGTGCAAAACTTTTAGTCCGTCAACAATTTTTTCTCAACTTGGGATGCTTGTAAATAATAAATAAGTATTGTTGTTGTATTAATATGTATATACACCATGCATTTTAAACCTTAAAACATATAGGTCATCGCTTGTTTTTTGTATTACAGCCATTTATTTGAAATCCAAGATAAAAATTCTCTTTGTTCATATTTACAACGAATTTTATAAATTAATACAAACTTACATTCTAACAAAATGCACGCTGTTTTATAGCCCTGTTCTTTATCATTAAAAAAAACATTCAACGTTTCAAAGACACAGGTCGTAAATCAGCTTTGTTTACAAACATCTGGCGCGCGGCCAGAAGTCGAAATCGGCGCGTGCGCAACGGACATTCAACGGCTTTTGATTTGGCGCGAAGCGGAGAACGCGGGACACGCAAGCGGATAAAAGATATAATGAGTTCAATTTTTAAGATTAGTCCAAGAGCTAGATCGAAGTTTATCTATAAAAACTTTGTCTAGCTCTTGTATACTTAAAAATTTAACTCATTTAATCTTCTAAACTAAGACCCGAATAAATCTGGACTTGGTGAAAAGTTGCGACCTTTGGGAGAAAACAGATCTTCTGTAGGTGGCCTAGTTTTTGACATATAAATGTAGCCAAGCTAGGAAAACGCTCTCCAGATCGGCCACCAATGAACCCTCATAACTTTTGAACCAGTGACCGACAAATTCTGATATTTGGCGGCAAATTTGACTAAACGTAATTAATCTATACAAATAAAAAGACAAGTCCTGACTGACTGATTGACTCGTCAACGCCCAGCTCAAACCCTTGCACCTAGAAATCTGAAATTTTGCACAGAAGTTCCCTTTATAATGTTGACAAGGAATACGGAAGGAATTCCCGGTAGTACGTTCCCGTGGCATAATTTCCAACATCCACGAAGGCGAAGCCGCTGGCAAAAGCTAGTAATAAATAAAGTTAAATTAACATAATTAATTAATTTAAAAAAAACATAGCTGCTAACGACATTTACGTGAAACCAGGGCCTCAAGTCTGCTATTACAATAGTGCCAGAATGGTCTATCATTGATTTCATAATTGTTGATTTTGTCAAGTTTGGTAATCTACTAATATAATGGCGTCATTATGACTTTCCAATGGTCAACCACTGACACTCCATTGTATGAAATTATGAATTTAGCAGATTACGAACTTAAAGCAAAATGACAATGCAGTGACAATGGGATCGTGTTGGAATGACGAATTTCTAAAAAATAGCAGACTTGGGGCCCTGAAACGGATAACAGCGACATAAAAAGAGTCGAAAACGCAGTTTAACCGCCAAAAGATTCACCGGGGAAGCTGAACTTGAAGCAACATGGCGGCGTCGTCTTAAAAACAGCCCATCGTTAATTATATCACTCGTCTCTCCACTATTCCTTTGCTCATTTTACGGTGCATACTGGATAGGCTGTATAATCCTTATCCATATCCTAAGGTCACGTCTTCCCTACCATTACCGCGCCCCCCGGTCGGCTCCTTGATATAATAATAATAATAATAGCTCTGACCGCCGGTGGCTTGGACCCTGTTCCCGATACCGGTGGGCTACTATTTTTATATTTTTAAATGTTTTTATTATTCTTTTTATTTTACTAATATTTAAAAATGTAACAAATGTGTGAAAAGTAAAATAAAAGAAATAATAATAATTTATTTATTACACCAGAAAAAATACAACGAATTACACATACTTATTTAGAGGCATGAGGAACAGGGTGTAAAGTTCACTCATCCTCCATAGAAAAGGGAGGATCCTCCGACCAGACGGGTGTTGTGTCTGGTGGGCTACTGCCCGACGGTTGATGTCGGGACGATGTATATATGCTAATCGCGTGGTAAACTCTAATTGCGCGATGCAGGTTTGCGTGACGTCATGTCATTGATGCGTAGTTCATATGTGGCGATGTAGATGCCGCCACACTTATTAGGCTAGTATTTAGGAGTATTAACATGGGAGCATCTGCAGCCGAACTAGGACGAGTCCTGTATCTCGGCATACAGCGCCAGACCCTTCAAAACCGACATTAAAACATATATTAGCCCAAAAAGACTTGCAAAAAGATTCATCAATGAATTATTGTGAACAAGAAAAACTGAAACAATTAAAAAAAACAAAAAACAAAGGAGTATGTGTGTGTGTGTTTGTTTGCCTGATTTTGTGTAAGTGTATAGTTGTGAAAAGTGTTTGGGTGTTTGAGTAGTGTAGATACGTTACCGAAAAAAGAAATATAATAAAATTGTTTAAGTGACTATTTCTGAACAATGAATAGGTTCTCTGTTTCCTCATATGAAAGGCCAATTAGGTAATCATGTACCTTTTTCTTACATAAAGTTTTGTTGCGTGGATATATATTGAGTTCTTTATTTATTTTATTGTAAAGAAAAGGAGAGAGAACTGTGTAAAATCTTCTTATGAAAGATGTTTTGGGCTCATAGGATCGTGTACATACCTCGTGCTTTCGGCGCCTGTTAGTAAGTACTGGCTCATAAACGAGTTCGCTGTGTTTCTTATGAAAGATGTTTTGGGCTCATAGGATCGTGTACATACCTCGTGCTTTCGGCGCCTGTTAGTAAGTACTGGGTCATAAAGGAGTTCGCTGTGTTTCTTCAAAACAATTCTTTCTATGAATAATTGCCTAACAGTAGAGACTTGGCAGTACTCATAAAGTGTTCTTGTCGGGAACAACATCGGCTCAAAATTGCTTACTTTTAAAATCGCGCGTTGAGCAATTTCTAAGCTCTTGATAGTGGTTTTAGGAGCTCCACCCCAGGATAATATGCAGTATGAAATGACGGATTGGCATAAAGCTAGGTAAATCCTTTTTAATAAAGTCGCATCTGTGACGTATACGATATACAATGGTCTCTGATGCACTATGCAACATGAGGCAACAGGGGCTAGTGTGAATCTTTTGGTTCAATCGAGTCTGGTAATACCTCGCTGGGGTCGGTGCATTTCATTCATTCATTGTGTGTATATAAATATGTCGTGTTAAATTACTCTTTTGTGTAAAACTACGTTGACAGACATCACACTTATAAGGTTTTTAAACAGTGTGTATACGAATATGGTTCGTTAAATGACTCTTTACTCTAAAACTACGTTGACAGACATCACACTTATAAGGTTTTTCACCAGTGTGTATACGAATATGCTGTGTTAAAAGAGACTTTCGATTAAAACCAATTTGACAAACATCACACTTAAAAGGTTTTTCACCAGTGTGTATTAGAATATGTCTTGCTAAAGAACCCTTTTCAGAAAAACTACGCGGACATACATCACACTTATAAGGTTTTTCACCAGTGTGTGTACGAATATGGTTAGTTAAATTAAACTTTTGATTAAAACTACGTTGACATACGTCACACTTGTAAGGTTTTTCACCATAATGTATACGAAGATGGGTCGTTAAATTAGTCGTTTGATTAAAACTAAGTTGACATACGTCACACTTGTAAGGTTTTTCACCAGTGTGTATTCGAATATGTTTAGTTAAATAAGCCTTTTCACAAAAACTACGCTGACATATATCACACTTATAAGGTTTTTCACCAGTGTGTGTACGAATATGTTGCGTTAAATTAAACTTTTGACGAAAACTGCGTGGACATATGTCACACTTGTAAGGTTTTTCACCAATTTGTGTGCGAGTATGTTGTATTTTTAATTTTTTTACTCGATTAAAACTACGCTGACCACTTTTGTTAGGCTCTTTGAAACAAGTGCCAGGTTTGGACGTACGTTGTTGAGTTGTCCGGATAACTTTCGAGCCTGATTTGTCTTTTTTCGTTGGCTTGTCTGTTATTGCATCTTCTAGTTTTGTTCTTCGTGTGTCTAGTTTTGGTTTCGTCGCAACGGTCGCCCCTGTGATTGCAATTCTGGTGTGTATACAAATATGAGTTGATAAATCACCCTTTTGTCTAAAACAACGTTGACATACATCACACTTATAAGGTTTTTCACCAGTGTGTGTACGAATATGTTTCGTCAAAGTAAACTTTTGACTAAAACTACGCTGACATACATCACACTTGTAAGATTTTTCATCAGTGTGTATTCGAATATGTTTTGTTAAATGAGCCATTTGACAAAAACTACGCGGACATACATCACACATATAAGGTTTTTCACCAGTGTGCGTACGAATATGTATCGTCAAAGTAGACTTAAGATTAAAACTACGCTGACATACATCACACTTGTAAGGTTTTTCACCAGTGTGTGTACGAATGTGGTTCGTTAATTTATCCTTTCGATTAAAACTAAGTTGACATACATCACACTTATAAGGTTTTTCACCAGTGTGTAACCGAATATGTGTCGTCAAAATAGACATATGATTAAAACTACGCTGACATACATCACACTTGTAAGGTTTTTCACCAGTGTGTATTCGAAAATGTTTTGTTAAATAAGCCTTTTCAAAAAAACTACTCTGACATATATCACACTTATAACGTTTTTCACCAGTGTGTGTACGAATATGTTGCGTTAAATTAAACTTTTGATTAAAACTACGTTGACATACGTCACACTTGTAAGGTTTTTCACCAATTTGTGTGCGAGTATGTTGCATATTTTTTTTTACTCGATTAAAACTACGCTGATCACTTTTGTTAGGCTCTTTGTAATAAGTGTCAGGTTTGGACGTACGTTGTTGAGTTGTCCGGATAACTTTCGAGTTTGATTTGTCTTTTTCCGTTTGCTCGGCTGTTATTGCATCTTCTAGTTTTGTTCTTCGTGTGTCTAGTTTTGGTTTCTTCGCAACGGTCGCCCCTGTGATTAAAAATCTGTTAAGTACAATGTTGGAAGAAGATTGACATGCACACGATGAATCAGAAATTCCTCTTTGGACCGATTTCTGATGACATTGCATTATACGCTTTATCACCAGGTACACACAGCAGCAGGTCAAGTAGTAACTTGAACTGCTGCTGTGTGTACCTGGTGTAGTAACAAACTATCAAATTTTCTCATTCGATTTTGAACTTGACTATCAACATTTTAAGGATTAAAATAATTTGGAGAAATTTGACAGTTTGGTATAACCTGCTGCGCTGTTGTCTGTACATAAAGTTCAAAATTGTACTAAATCGACGTATGGTTTGAATTGTTACTTTGTTCCGAAAGTAATCTAAAGCAGCTAAAAGCAGTATATTATGCATTGGTAGAATCAGGCTACGATACAGCATTATGTTTTGGGGTAACAGTTACGGGTATAATTGCCAAAGAGCATTTATACTACAGAAACAAGCGTTAAGAACGATTTTCAGAATCCCACAACGAGAGTCATGTAAAGAATATTTAAAAAAATTAGGTATATTAACAGTGCCAAGTTTATATGTTTTAGTACTACTCAGCCACTTTGCAAAATACATACAGGAGCACGAATCACAGAAAGAACGAGAACTTAGAGAGAACACTAGAAGGAAGGTTATAAAAAATAAAATGGCACCTAAACTTAATATTGCGAAACATTGCTCTAAATACCAAGCAGTAGAATTATTTAATAAGTTGCCTACTGACTTAAGATCATTCATTGACAAAGGTACTCTTTTCAAAGCTAAACTTAAAGCTTTCCTGTTCAATAAATGTTTATTGTTTTAGTATTTTACCTTCTTGTACCTGCAATCTGCTAACTTATGACATTAAAAATATATTGCACACAGTATTAGACATTTATAATCATTTGACATAATAATATTTACAATCTATAGACATAATATTTATCATAATGTTATTGATTATTTTTAGTTAGAAATTCATAATTTATTATTTTTAGCTGTAATTAATTAATTAATGTTTAATGTACTATTTCCTATTTCAAACACAATGCGAATTGTTATATGAAAAATGACACCCATGACGAAAAATTAGAAAATTTTCGCAGCCGCCATCTTGGATTTTCATTTTGACCTCATTATCGTTTTCAGCGAACTCAAAAACCATGACGCCCATGACGAAAAATTTGTAAAATTTTTGCATCCGCCATCTTGGACTCAAAAACCATGAAAAGTACACCCATGTCATTATTATTATTTCATTTTATACATAATATGTATGTTACATTTTAAAATATAAAAAGAAAACACACAAGGGTCGTGACGGAAAAATCTTAATTTTTTTTTGCCATCAGCCAAGTTCGACCGTCTGGGTCCGTTCCCAAAAAACTTATGAAATAAGCAAGCAGGCACTCAAATGTTACTATGTCGTATCTCTGTATTTTTCTGTGTATATACATATATTAAATAATAATAATAAATTAAAACAATAATAAAATCAACACGATAGCCCTGAAAATCGTGTCCCGAGCTACTAACACGGTGGAAGTATGCAGCTCGGGCTCGCGTCTCGCCCCTCACGCCCCGCACGATTGCCCTATCTAGACGGCTTTGTCGGACGACTGTATGATGTATAGACTGTCATATTACTAACTAGCTTCTGCCCGCGACTTCGTCCGCGTGAAATTTATTTTTTGCTCGACCCACTCCGTCGCATCGCATTGCCTACCCGCGCTATTACTTCGTTTTCACTTAGCGTTCGTTCAGACTTTTTTTCTTTTTGCTGGTCACCTAAGGACCCTAGAGTGATGTTAAATATGCCTTCTATAAGATTTGGGCTATCATTAATGCAAAAAGATTTTTTAAAGTCCGACTGGTAGGTTACTTCCAGAGTTTAGCTCGTTCCTTCACCACATCCCCTTCCGCTAGCTCTCCCTCCCCCTCTCACTCAGTCTCACACCCCCTTCACCACTTCCCCTTCCCTCTCTCTCCCTCACCACGCCGTCCCCTACCTCTCCCCCTCTCCTCCACCTCCGGCTCACCAACCCCTCCCCACCCCTCAGCCTTCACCATGTCTTCCTCCTCTCCTCACCAATTCCTGCCCTTTCTCCCTGCGTCCATCATCCTCCCCCTCACACTCCTCAGCACCCCTCCCTTGCCCCTCCCCCTCTAACCCTACCTCCGGGGTAGTTTTAAAAAACTAATAATGACAAACTTAGACAAATATTTGTGCCAAGTTTAAAGTCAATTAAAACCAAATGAATAACATTTTTCATGTAAATTGTATTTCCTGTTTTCACCCCCACAGGGGTGGAATTTAATAAAATGGTTTGAGATATTTCCATAGCTTGACTCAAAGATTATTTACACCAATTTTCAAGTTAATCAAGCTACGCAGTAAAATCCTCCCCAGTGAAATTGACTA
Organism: Cosmia trapezina; assembly: GCA_905163495.3. Taxonomy (NCBI): domain Eukaryota; kingdom Metazoa; phylum Arthropoda; class Insecta; order Lepidoptera; family Noctuidae; genus Cosmia; species Cosmia trapezina. Next base: position 1,508,854 of record LR991046.1, on the reverse strand, counting down.
CCCCTTTTCACCCCGTTAGAGGTAGATTTTCAAAAAACCCTGACACACATTATTCTTTATTTTTGTTTTTAAGTATAAATACTGAGTTTTGAGTTAATCGGATTGCGCGTTAAAATTTTTCCATACAAACTTTGAGACCCCCGAATTCCCCTTTAGGGGGTAGTTTAGAAAAACAAAAAAATCACAAAAATCATAATTTACTTAGATAAATATTCGTGCCAAGTTTCAAGTTTATTAACTCAAGGAATAAGATTTTTCATACAAACAATATCCCCCTTTTTACCCCCTTAAAGGTCGAATTTCCAAAAACCCTTTCTTAGCGGATGCCTAGGTCATAACAGCTACCTGTGTTCCAAATTTCAGCCCAATCCGTTTAGTGGTTTCAGCTGTATGTTGATAGATCAGTCAGTCAGTCAGTCAGTCAGTAACGCTTTCCTTTTATAGATATAGACAATATAACTTCCTTTACTAACCTATTATCTCATAAGCCGGGCGTAACCACGAACCTCAAATCAATAGTCCTACTTCCCCCACATGAGCATGAACTTGAAGCATTGATACTCAATCTAAACAATGACTGTGCCGTCGGGTAGGACGCCATTCCTGCTAAAACTAGCGAAACATATCATTGTTCCACATGTAACGATACTCTTTGATTTGTGCACTTCACAAGGAGTTTTTCCAAGAGCGTTCAAAAAATCTTAAATTACAAGAACGGGTTGAAGGATGATGTCAGAAACTGTCGGCCTATTTCGGTTCTTTCGACAATGTCTAAATTACTAGAAAAAGTTCTGAATACTAGTAGCTTTTTAGAACGTAACAAGATATTTTCGGCTGCCCAGTTTGGTTTCAGATCAGGAAGGAGCACTGAAGATGCTGTCGGTCAACTTGTGGATCACGTTACATCTCAACTCAATGTCCGGAAAAAGTGCATCGGCATTTTTCTTGCCTTAGCCAAGGCTTTTGACACCGTTTCGATACCTATTCTTGTGGACAGACTGGAACGTATTGGTGTTCGGGGAACGGCCCTAAAACTCTTTCAAGGTTTTCTCTGTGAGCGCACACAGAGAGTGAAAATTCGGGAACACGTTAGCTCACATGCTCAGGTCACATACGGCGCAACACAGGGTAGTATTCTTGGTGCCAGTCTCTTCCTGATCTACATAAACGATCTGTGTCAACTAGTTCTTGAAAATGGTAAAATTTTTAAATATGCTGATGACACGGCACTCGTACTTCATGGAGAGACCTGGGATGAGGTCCGACTAAACGCCGAGTCAGGCCTGCTTAACATGAGCCACTGGTTAAGAGCGAATCTACTAACCTTAAACTTTGCTAAATCGACCCTAATCCAATTTAGTTTCTCTAACCTTAAGGGCCTGTTTCACCACCTACGATTAAGTTCCTATTAACTTACTTGGCAGATAATTTCATACAAATTCTGTTCCATTTTTGAATTTATTCGGTGAGTAGTGGCTATTCGGACATCGTGAAATAGGCCCTTAGCCTCCTAATGTATGGGTTAAGTTACACGCATGTTGTGCCCCCCGAACTACTCGTCCTGCTCATGTCCACCAATTCCTCAATCAAATACAGTTGAATACTTAGGAATATATTTAAAAAAATATTAAAACACCGTCATCTTTTATGGCTCGGCGCACTATGAAGTTTGAGTTTCTTTATTATGAAAATGTTAGGTAGGGCTCTTTAAAAAACGCAGTTGTTACATTATTTGTCTATTCATAATGTAAACTGCAAAATTACGTGTAAATTCATATAGTAGTTTTATCAGAAATCGTCATATCACAAGAACAAACACACTTTTAACCAATTCTCTGACAACAACATTTGTTTATAAAATACAACTCTCGTAGTACGAGTCGTGTTTACATTTTAAACTATGGGCTGTTTATTCAAGAACCCAAAATAGCTTACAATAAGTGCCTAGAGACAGTAGAAACATGAGTGGATCATTTTTCGTGAGCAGGGTCACAAATATGTCACGTCGCGGAGCGTCCGCCCGCGGATTGACAGTTCGGTGACTTTTTCATTTCCGAGAGCTGTTAGCGGTTAAAACCTTTAGTCGACAAAAGCGGCTTTCTCCGAGTGGGAGGACGTTTAAGGAACGCGAATATGAGCGACGAAATGAAACATCCCAAGATAATCCCTAAAAGTCGATAGGCGGAGTTACTCATAGAAGAAGCTCATCAACATTCCATGGGGGTCCTCGACTGACCTTCGCTGCTCCCAGACAACAGTACTGGATAACAAGCGGATACAGTACGACCAAAAAACCGGCAAGTGCATGTTGGACCACGCATAATGAAGGGTTCCGTAGTTGAGATGACTTTATCCCTTAACATAATAGTTGAAAAACATGTTCTCCCATACATTCCAACTGTAATAAGTTTGTACTCACAATATTGAGAGATTTACCATGTTATTTTAAGACCACAGACTTCTTATAGGTTTTCCTGTAATCAACAGGTAAAGAACTATTTTCTGCATTTAATTTTTAATTTTAGTCTCACTAGTTTCGGAGATAAGGAATGGTCAATATGTCACACGGTATAGTTTGCAAAACTTTTTTTTTTTAAATTTTATTATTTGCCCCCAAAAAGTGACCTTCATATTAAAAATTCATTTATTTACATTACTCGTCCGAGTTTGGGTGACAGAAGTTCATATGTGTACCAAACAACTTAATCAGTCCATTCCATTCGGAGCAAACTGTGACAGACAGACACACGAGTCATCCTATGAGGCTTCCGTTTTTTCTTCCATTAATATTAGAGAACGATAACTTCTTCCTAACATATTTATTTATTTATTTATTTATTAAAACTTTATGCACAAGTAAAAAAATACTGTACAAAGGCGGACTTAATGCCTGAGGCATTTTCTACCAGTCAACCTTAGGGTGATGCAGAGACAAAACATGGTAGGTGCAACATAAGGGATAGATAACTCGAAAAAGAATAAATACTAATAAATACATACATAAATACATACATATAAACAAAATAAAGTTTGTCAGGAGAAATAACGAAAGGTAGAGGAGAAAAAGAATTCAGCAAAGCAGCGCTGCGATGATTTTGCCAACTTTTCACGAATATGTTACGCTACGCATATTATGTTACGCGCTACAGTATCTACATGCTACAGACACTTTACATCATAAACAGTTTACACATTGCATCCATTATTATCTCTTTTATTGTTTTTACATTATATTTTGCGAATCGGTCTAAAACTATTCGTTTTCTTCTAAATAAAAATATTTTAATATATTTTTCAATGCTATGACATATGACACTTATGTCAGGCTGTCACTATATTTTCTTCTCATTTTCAATACTTTCCAGAATTGAAGTTTTCGTTCATAAAAATGTCAATTGTCTATGCTTGAAGCGGCCAGAAATATTCTTCGAAAAACCTCTTCGATGAATTCTGATTGCGTGTGAATTAATTTTATAAATACCAACCCATACTTTATCTACCAGACTTAACAGTTGCCTAGATCACATTCTGCTGAAGTCTACACTACCTGCCACATCTCTAGTCATTGAAACATATATTACAGATCATACGCCAGCGATGCTTTCTTTAGAACACGTATGTCCAAAGCATAAATCTAATAATTTGGTCACTAGAGTAGACTATCTAGCGGTCAAAATTGAGCTAGAAAGTATGAATTTTACTGAAATCTTGCAATCACAAGATGCAAATGAAAGCACTAATAAGTTCATATCCCTCTTGATGTCTGTAATAGATAAACACACACAGCTTATCAAAGTCCCTAGAACAAAAAGAAACATAAAGCCGTGGATTACTCCCGGGCTCCTACGATGTATTGCACATAGAAATAAACTACACATAAAACTATCTAAGACCCCTAATAATCTAATACTAAAACTAACCTATACGCGGTACCGTAATTTTTGTAATCGCCTTCTACGAAGGCTAAAAAGCGAGTAGGAAAAAAATCAAATTGAAATAGCAGGACGTAATCCTAAAGCCCTATGGAATGTTATCAAAGACATAACATATACTAGGAAAATTAAAACCTCTCCTTCAGAATTGCTAAATATTCAAAACAATCCCAATGTAGCTGTTAACCATGTGTGCTCATTTTTTACTAATGTCGGTCGGGACTCAGCAAACAAAATTTTATCCTCAAACCAAAATAGGCGGTCAGAGCCATCTCAGATTAAATCGTCTTCCCCTGTTAATTCGTTTATTCTATTGGAGACGGACGAAACTGAGGTGGAATCAGTTATACTGCAGTTGCGTAGTAACTGTGCAACGGGTTGGGATAAAATATCTTCCAATCTGCTCAAGCAGTGTAGGAACATTCTGATAGCCCCCATTACACACATATTTAACCGATCTATAAACACGGGTGTTTTTCCTCAAGCATTTAAAAAAGCTTTGATTCACCCAGTACATAAGGGAGGGGACAGAGACTGTGTCAATAATTATAGGCCAATATCTGTGTTGTCCGCACTATCCAAGATGCTGGAAAAAATCCTTAATTCCCGACTAAACGGATTTTTAGACAGATGCAACATTATTGCAGATAATAAGTATGGCTTCCGAAGTGGGATATCCACTGAGGATGCTGTACTAGATCTTACCCAATTCATTGCAAGACAACTGGATAGTAAAAACAAATGTCTTGGAATCTTCTTGGACATGGCGAAAGCCTTTGACACGGTCTCTGTTCCCATCTTACTGTCAAAGCTTGAGGCCATAGGTATCAGGGGACTACCGCTTCATATGTTTAAGGACTATTTGAATAATAGGACTCAACAAGTGCAAATTGGTTCCTATCTTAGTAAAGAACAAGTTGTCAATTTTGGAGTGCCGCAAGGCAGTGTTTTAGGCCCCACTCTTTTCAAAATTTATATAAATGAACTCTGTAAAATGTCCATTCCAAATGCAAAAAATTATACGTATGCAGATGACACTGCCATTGTGGTTCATGGTTCTAGTTGGGCTCTCGTAAAGCAAAGTGCGGAAGACTTCCTTAGGAGAATTATGTGCTGGCTCAATTCCAACTTACTGACACTTAATTTGGACAAAACTAATTATGTAGCCTTCAAAATAAGACAAAATAACAAACAACCTGATGACTTTAGTATAATTGCACACACTTGTCTAGATAACACACAAAACTGTGATTGTAAGACGATAACATCTGCCAGTGTTGTCAGATATTTAGGAGTTCAAATCGATGAGCACCTAAGATGGGATAAACAACTTCAAAAAGTAATGACAAGGTTAAGAAACATGATATTTTTGTTTAAAACTCTCAGAGAATCTGCATCACAAGAGCTTCTTATAAAAGTATATATCTCACTGTGTCAATCGGTCATAAACTATTGTATTCCAGACTGGGGCGGTGCCTCAAAGACGATGTTTCTAGCCCTCGAGCGAGCCCAAAGAGCTGTTCTGAAGGTTATAAATAGGAAGCCTTTTAGATACCTAACTACACAGCTGTACTCAGAATGTCAGGTGTTAACTATTCGACAGCTTTTTGTACTCGCGTCCACTCTGAGAAGGCATCGAACAGTTCTCCCGCCTATTGATACTGATAGGCGCAGAAATCCAGCACCTTGTCCAAGTGTCCCACACACCACAATGTTTGGAAAGCGACAATATTATGTCATAAGTTCTATTTTGTATAATAGATTAAACGAAAAAATGAATATTGCAAAACTAAGCAGACATGAAGTTAAAAATAATGTAAAAATGTACTTACTAAAACTGGATTACGAAGATACTGAAAATCTATTGACCCTTCAGGTATAATCTTATTTCCCACACAAACACATACTCATTCCTCACTTACTTCACCACTATAGCATTAATACACATTCCTCTATTTCACCATTCATATTATCACGCATACCCACATCCACACCTCAAATCTTCAATCTCACCAACACACCCTTCCACTCTTATGTAAGTAATAAGTCGAAATATTGTTGCATTACTGACACACTTTTGTCTTAATTAGTGTATTACAATAGCTGAACACTATCCCCTGAGATACAGGTTCCCGCCTAGTTCAGGGGCTAGGGTCAATCATTTGTGCACCTTTTATGACCACCACACACTTGTCACGTACCTACTTGTTTTACTATGACTTTATTGGTGAGAATAAACAATTTTTTTTATTTTTTTATTTATTATAAATGTAAGTTAACATACAGTTATTCAATAAACAATCATAATTATCTATAAAAAATATAATATTTGAGCTAACATATTGATAAGAATAATTTAATAATTTAAATCAAAAGGAACCTTCATAGACTAAGCCAGTAAGAAACTCTATGAGAGAAAGTTAGATAGAAGAAAACAATAATGACAGCTTGACAGCCTGACGTAAGTGTCATAACATTGAAAAATATTAGTGTTTTTATTTCAGACTTAGATTATGAAATGTCCAGATTCCTAGTAGGTTACCGTAAATTGATTCCAAATGTAAGGTACCAAAATTGGACACTCGTTCGATCCCCGCGCCAGACGTCAAGGAACGTTCGCAATGCAAACGTCACGAGCCGGGTGTTTTATTATTTTAAGAAATGATAGTCTGTGCTGTGAAATCGTGCAAAACTTACACTACAAAAAAGAAAAGCGCACTAACATCTCATTTCATACGTAAGTATTAAATTTCACCGTGTATTTCATAATTAAATTTGAAAACGAAAAAATACAATGTGACATTGAATTTGACACAATAACTGTTAAGTGTTGCCTAGGGCATGAAAATATTTACCCAAATTTTCAACACCTCACGAAAAAAACGAGGGATAACTAAGGAGTTTTATTAAGGCAAGGCAATTTCAAGCGCCGTAGGTATTAAACGCTTACCGCAGCCCCCGCAAGGAGTAGCGATACGTAATAAATTACGATGCGCGGGAAACGCGCGCCAAGCGCACCGCTCATGAGTTCATGAACTCGAGTAGGTACTATGTTGCGTCACAGAATAGAGCAATGCAGTAGATAAACTTGAACTGATTAGTATACAAGTTTATTTTGTTTTATTTTTCTAGTAAGTATTTTTGAAAGTTTTAGACAGATTAGGTATGCATTGTAAACTTGAACAGTTAAAATAAATAAAAATAACTACTTATACTTATTTATTTTTGTGAATAAGGTGGATTTAAAATCTGACTGACACGAAGACCTTATATACCCGTACGATTCAAAACTACGCGCCGCGCACCATTTTACTTTACGTTAATTCCCCACGACAGCGACACCACTGAAAACGATACCACTGGTGTGGTATCGTGGGGAATGACAGAAACTACTATTCCCCACGCTATGCGACACCACCGACTGTATTGTGCCGTTAGTGATGTCCAGCTACATAACAATGATGTGTTACATAACAATTTATACCTTATTGACATTCATGTTTTTTTGTTAAATTCAGCTTCCAGATCATTTACCGAGTATTCTGGACCAAAAAAACAAAGTGTTTGTAAAATGTCAATAAGGTCGAAATTAGCTTGAGACCTTTATCGTTTTCAGCGAACTCAAATACCACGAAATGACACCCATGTCGAAAAATTTGAATATTTTCGCAGCCGCCATTTTGGATTTTCATTTTGACCAAATTCAGACTTTTTTCTTTGTCTTCTTTTATTCTTTTAGATTCCTTTTCAATGTTCCTTTTATATTTAAATTTTCCCACTATTTTAGGGTAATCTCTATGCGCTGGTATTACTCGCGTGTTGCACACATACGCAAAAGCGTTATGTAGTACATGGCGCTCACTCACACACGTATAAAAATTGGCTTCACGTTTTATGCTACGTTTTGTACTGAACACGGAATCTGGACATTTCATAATCTAAGATTTCAGATTATAAAGAAAACGAATCGTTTTAAACCGATTTGCAAAATATAATGTAAAAACAATAAAAGTGTATGATAATAAAATAATAATGGATGCAAAGTATAAGTATATGATGTAGTGTGTGTAATATGTAGATACTATAGCGCTAACATCGCAATCACTAAACTTGGACTCAGCGCACGACCCTAGGTTATCTCTTGTGACTTCGAGATACAGTCCTATGGATAGCGATCAACATTGCACATCCAAGCGGGAACACTCTTCAGGTAACGCTAACCACTTCCTATGGGGAACCACTGGCCTGTTTGCTTACCTATAGATTAACTAACTAATACTTACTTTTCGTCTCCCTGGCCCTTCGTTTCTTCTTAGATACTACTTGTTCTTCTGCCACTTCAGTTTTATACTCCATTAAAGGAACATCATTTTCTAAATCTGACTCAGAATGGTCTGGTGGTGTATCTGCTACACCTAGACAACTATTGTCTAAATTGTCCGGTTCTAGCTCTGTAAGTAAACAACAACAGTCAACAGTATTACTCTTTTACTATCAACTAGCGAGCCGCCCCTGCTTCGCACGGTGTTTACCGCGGTACAAAACATCGTGATTTCTTTACTATAAATGTAAATTTAATAAAAATGCATTATACCTACACACACACCTTCTGGAATAAATTCTCTAAATGATGGTGAAAACCGCATCAAAATTCGGTAGTTTAACGCGGTCATACAGACACACGCGAAAAGCGATTTTAATTTATTAGATACTAACTGCGACCCGCGGTTTCACCGCATAAGTCTCGATCACGTTGAAATATCGGAATAAAAAGTATCTTATGTCCTAACCCAACTCATGGTCTACCCGTGCGCCAAATCCGTTCAGCAGTTTTAGCGTGAAAGCGTAACAAACAAACAAACGTAACAAACTAATTAGTTAGGATTTTTATTTCATAATCCTAACTAATATTATAAGTAATTGCGAAAGTTTGTCTGTTTGAAACGCTTTCACGCTAAATCGGCTGAACGGATTTGGATGACATTTGGTACAAATAGGATACCTTTTATCCCGGTAGTACGTTCCCGTGGGATAATTTCTGATAAGGAATATAATGTGGTTACCGTTAAGTTGGATTTAACTAAACACTTTTTGATCAATATAAAGCAAATAGATAATATTCTTAATTGTGTTAACCGACTTCAAATAAAGGAGGTTTCTCAATTCGACCGTATATTTTTTTATGTGTGTTCGCAGATAACTTCGTTGTTTATGAACCGAGTTTGATGATTCTTTTTTTGTTGGAAAGTAGATATCCCAAGGGTGGTACCATGATAAGGAAACCAGGATCTGATGATGGCATCCCAGAGAAATCGAGGGGAAGCGTCAAATTTTATAGGCACACCTATAGCGATTTAGGTATTTTTTATAGTAATTCGTGCATTTGCTCCCGGAAAGCACCATTTGGTGAAGTGGACTGATGAGGAACTCAAACTCAAAGCATTTATTTCAAATAAACCAATTACAGGCACTTTTGAATTGTCAAGGGGTCGGTCTTGGGTCGGCCAGTCAGAAAAATGAAGCTAGTTGCCCATTCCAAAGCGTTGATCCTATGGAGAAGAACGGGCAAGAAACTCCAGGAAGATCACAGATGGCCATCGGAACTACTCAATAATACGTATTTCACGGGTTGCGATTCGATTAATGCTAAGCAATTTATGCTCGTCACAATACATTGTTGAAGCAGAGCTGATGGTGCCTTCACCATCAGTTCCAGTTCTCCTGGTTCCTTACTGGGAGAACGCTTCAACAATTAACGTCCTTGTATCGGGAAAAGCATATTTTGTAAAAGGTGATGAGCAGCTGACATTAGGCTATTGTAACTTCCAAAAAAATACTACGAAGTGAAAATAACTTTTTTTTTGGCGAGATAGGCGCCGCACCCAGTTTAATTTTACCTTTTGTTTTTGTATTTATTTGTATAGTTAGTTAGTTAGTCATTTACTTTTGTACCTAGAGTAAATAGTATTAACTTGTTTACATAAAAGTAAAAATAACTTTAATTTCGGAAGTCGGTGTACTTCACTTTGTAATATTTTTTTGGAAGTCGGTTGTTATTTTTGTTTTTAAAAACGTACCTTCAATTTGATGTTCCTCCATTGGCTCAATAATATCATCTAGTCCCTCACAAACAGCTGGTAATTCTTCTTCGATAGCAATGCTTTCTGTTTGACAATCATCACCTATACTTACGTGCACTATTGGAGAATTCATAAACCCACTGCAAAACTCTATGTGGTTTTGGTTTATTAAAGAATTAAGCTGTAAAAAAAATACTATAGTATTAGGTAAATATGCTGGTGATCACAGTCTCACGAGCACAAACCATTTTTCTTATACTAAAGTTACTTAAAAGAGCTTCCACAAGTGAGGATAACACAACTCCTGAAATTAGGGAAGGTGAGGACACATGATCCCTTAGGGACACATGGGACAAGTTCGCTACGACGAAATGGACCACCGTAACGTCGAAGTATCATCTGTCAAACACGTAACGTTCACATTATGGTGACAGTCAATGTGTTTACGCGCGAGGACTTCTTTTTTTTGTGAGTTTTCTTTCGTATTTTTTTGTATGTTTTACTAACAGATAGCATTCATTTTGGAAATTGCATACCTTCTGTATTTAATAGAGTTATTATGCCAATGAACTGTTCAGCAATTAGATAAAATGTTTTATTTGACCTACCCACAATTCAATTTCAACTCGTACATTGGGACACATGGTACGCGGCAGGTTGAGGAGACTTGATCCCCTGATCCGGTGATCAAGTTTCCCGCACTGATAAAGTGACCCTGAACTGAATTTTGGAGTACTGAATAATGTTTTGATGGTAGTTTTAAAAATATACTAAGTTACTAAAATAAAAAGAGATTGTTGAAACTAATAAATTATCAACAAATCTACCTACATTTTTTTAAATTAATTTAAATCCCTCCATGGTCGCAGTCGCAACAGGTATCTGTAGAGAATATTTTAGCTACACATTGTTTCAGAGCGCGCCAGACCTACCACGACGCGACGTCAACGTAGAGATACGGCGGTGGGGTTATTGTTATTATTTCAATTGTCTTTGACATATCTCGGGACCCTGGGGTCCCGGATCTTTAGTAGGCGTACGAGGGGCCGAAGCCAACTCGCAGAGGCCCATTAGACAATTTTAAACTAATAATTTTTTTAACAATGTTAATTTGGTGTATATGTCTCCCAATACATGCATACCCCCCGGATCAAGTCACCTAATTGCATGGATCATGTCTCTCATATATTGGTACAAAACCGTTATTTCCGTTTTTTGCAATCGTCTTTAAAACTGTTATTCTACGTAAATATTCATTCTACTGATGATAAATAAAGTAACTGTATATTATCTATTGGTTAGTCGAAACAGAACTGACGTACAATCAAAAATTATTTTTTTATGACCCTGTACAAAAGTGGGGATCATGTGTCCCCAGTTTCCCCATAATCCTCAAATGTCAAGATTTCATGAAACAGTCATTCAATAGGATGACTTGGTCTTAAAGAGTTGTATTGATGACTTTATATCTGTAAAGACATACTTGTTACGGTTGCAAATTATATTTTGATCAACATATTAAGTACAACCTAGTACCACAGTCTATCTATACTTCTATACTAATATTATAAAGAGGTAAAATTTGTATGTAAGTTTGTAAGTTTGTATGTAGGGGGTAATCTCCGGAACTAATGATCCAATTCTAAAAAAAAATTCACAAGTAGAAAGCTACATTATTCCTGAGTGCTATAGGCTATAAATTATATTTATATCATGCATATTAGCCGAGTTATCACAATTTTATGGTTATGTCGATAAAAATGTACAATAAACTACCTGAAGTACTCAGAAATGAAAAAAAGATTGCTATTTTTACAAATAAATTAAGGAAAATATTAATAAATAAATGTTATTATAGTATAGATGAATATTTAATTGACAAATCCATAGACTAACTGACATAATTATATAAATGAATAGATAATGAATAATTTAGATTAATTAATAAAATGTTACTAATTTTACTTAGATTAAGTTAATTTGCATGCTTATATAAGTCCTCTTCTCTGTAACTTTTATTTTGCTGTGCCCGACAGGGTCCACGATTGTTACTACAAATGTCTACTTACCACCTAAGCATAAACATTGTGGAATGCAATAAATGATTGAGTATTGAGTATTGAGTATTTTTGTCTAACAAGTCGGAAAGAAATACCTCTTTAAACAGACTTTTTTGCATGCGCTGCCTAAACGGTTGTTTAAAATTGAGAACAATGTATGGCAGTCTGGTCCGTCTTAAATAATTCTACAAAAAAGTCCGCGACACCATATTTCTATATTTTATATTTTATCTTTTATACATCTTTTATTGCTTTAAAAAAGTATTTTTTAGACATACTTACGTTTGGATGATTATTTAAACAACAAAACATTAATCCTTATCAAAATAAGTTATTTTATGATCACAAGGACATCATGGAGATAAGATTTGGCCTTTACAGTATGTCAATTAGTCATACAGTTTCGGAGATAATATAAAATTACTAAAACGCAAAATAACTTTAATTCATACCGGTCGCTCTTGAGCGAACATGTTTAGTGCGGACGTTTTATCAATTTACCCACAGTGTGCGTTGTGCAAATAAGTAATTTTTCTGAATAGCGAGATTTTCCGCGGATTGACGACCCTCTCGATTTTTTATTTCAATAATGTCGGTGGAATACAGCGGAAGAGTTTGTTTCTTTGTTAGTTTGTTTGAACGCGCTATCTCTGGAACTACCCCAGTGGGATTTGAAAAAATCTTTTTGCATTTTATAACCCAGTTCTTGAGGAGGGCTATAGGCTATATAACATCACGCTAGGGCCCTTAGGAGCCGAGCGCGAAGTAATAGCGCGGGCAGGCGATGCGGAAGGATATAGGCTATTTAACATCACGCTAGGGCCCTTAGAAGCCGAGCGCGAAGTAATAGCGCGGGCAGGCGATGCGGAAGGATATAGTCTATTTAACATCACGCTAGGGCCCTTAGAAGCCGAGCGCGAAGTAATAGCGCGGGCAGGCGATGCGGAAGGATATAGGCTATTTAACATCACGCTAGGGCCCTTAGAAGCCGAGCGCGAAGTAATAGCGCGGGCAGGCGATGCGGAAGGATATAGTCTATTTAACATCACGCTAGGGCCCTTAGAAGCCGAGCGCGAAGTAATAGTGCGGGTAGGCGATGCGGAAGGATATAGGCTATTTAACATCACGCTAGGGCCCTTAGAAGCCGAGCACGAAGTAATAGCGCGGGCAGGCGATGCGGAAGGATATAGGCTATTTAACATCACGCTAGGGACCTTAGGAGCCGAGCAAAAAGAAAAAATGTCAGAAAGGATGCTTAAGCGCAAACGAAGTAATAGCGCGGGCAGGCGTTGCGATGCGATGCGTCGTTGGGGGACAAGAAATTTCACGCGGACGAAGTCGCGGGCAGAAGCTAGTACTTCATACAGTCGTTCAACGAAGCCGTCTAGATATGGCAACAGTGCGGGGCGTGAGGGGCGAGACGCGCGAGGCGCGAGCCCGAGCTGCATACTTCCACCGTGTTCGTAGCTCGGGACACGATTTTCAGGGCTATCGTGTTGATTTTATTATTGTTTTAATTTATTATTATTATTTAATATATGTATGTACACAGAAAAATACAGAGATACGACATAGTAACATTTGAGTGCCTGCTTGCTTATTTCATAAGTTTTTTGGGAACGGACCCGGACAGTCGAACTTGGCTGGTGGCAAAAAAAAATTTAAGATTTTTCCGTCACGACCCTTGTGTGTTTTGTTTTTATATTCTTATATTTAAAAATGTAAGATATATGTATAAAATTAAATAAAGGAAATAATAATAATGACATGGGTGACATTTTCATGGTTTTTGAGTCCAAGATGGCGGATGCAAAAATTTTCAAATTTTTCGTCATGGGTGTCATTTTCATAGTTTTTGAGGTCGCTGAAAACGATAACGAGGTCAAAATGAAAATCCAAGATGGCGGCTGCGAAAATTTTCTAATTTTTCGTCATTGGTGTCATTTTCATGATTTTTGAGCTCGCTGAAAACGATAATGAGGTCAAAATGAAAATTCAAGATGGCGACTGCGAAAATTTAAAATTTTTTAGTCCAAATCCATTTTGATTTGGACCTCATAGCTGGCTCAAGGCAATAGAAACAACACCCATGACGAAAAATTTTAAAATTTTCGCAGCCGCCATCTTGGGATTTTCATTTTGACCTCGCTATCGTTATCAGCGACCTCAAAAACCATGAGAATGACATCTATGTCGAAAAAAAAAACTTAAGAAATAAGCAGGCACTCAAATGTTGTTTATAATAATAAAAATGTTTTCATATTTTTTTATTCTAATATTTAAAAATGTAATTTATATGTTTATTTAATGGAATAAAGGTAATAATGTTGATCTCAATTAATAAACAAAGTAATTAATTAAGATCGTTTACTTGGGACAACCCTTGCTGTTGCGACAATGTCTAGACGTTGTCGGCATTTACCACGAGATCAAAGGCGTCGTCCTACTGTATGTTTTTATACTGTGCTTTTACTGACTTGCAAATTACAAAAAAAAATATAAGACAATCTGAATTTCGCGAGCTGCTCTGGCGCTTTCACCTTAAGTAGGTTCAATTTAACATTACAGATACTGCACAATCTATTGATGCATATTATTATCTATTCATAGCTCGTACCCACATGAGAGGACCGTTATCAAACTGCCAAATACAAGTTTCTTACAGAACTTGTAGCAGTATTATATGGAGTATTTAACAATATAACATTTGACAAAAGTGTACACATATCACCATTCAACACTCAATGGTACACTTGGCTTGAACTCCAGACACAATAGGTATGAGCTTGAGAAGAAGAATCACATCCACATTATACTGAAATTACAAAACATAAGAATAAATGGCTGTTGAAGAATACCTCACCTCATAATCCTCGTTCATAATCTGAGCGAATAGCTCTTCGGCTTTCAGACATTGTCTCAGTAATCGGTAGCATTGCTTTAGTTTAGCACAGCAGAAGAAACAAGCAAGAATTGGTCTACTGTCTTCAGTTACAAACTGCAACAAAATTTGTCTAACACCATTTTGTTTTTATGAAGAAAATACTTTTGTGGCGGCACGGCATCTACAGAAGCACTGGACCCTTAAATCGTCGTGTAGGAGAGGCATTAAAAACATAATAGGTAATTTACTTAATTCTCATTAAAAATATCAACTTACTGGAATATCAGTCAGCTTCTCATATAGTTTATGTAAGTTCCTGTTGACCACTACATACATGCGGACATTCTCCGCTAAACATATCCTGCACATTGGCAGTTTTTCCATCTTTTAACGCAAGCAGTATTACTATTAGATCAGATATTATATTTTTCCTAAGCGTCGACCTAATTTTAAACAAAAGTTAGAACAAACAGCAGAGAAAGTTACAATAAAACAATAAATAAAAGCTAAGCTACATGACCTTGTTGGCATTGACACTCGCCAGTTTGACATTGACAATACGACAGCAGTTATGGAAAGATACTGTTTTTTTTTGGAATTTAATGTTTGGTTACTGAGTCTTTTAAGTATATTGATAAAAGTAGTTCCAGAAAGTACACCAAAAAGAACAGACATCGACATTTGTTCCCCTTGTTAGAGAAAAAGACACCGCTACCAAGAAGTTTTCTTTTTCTAGACAGACTTTTCGGCACTAGTCAGCATTCCAGTTTGTTTATTAATTCCATGACAAAAAACTACTGAAGTTACGTTGACAGCCTAAAGCTTGACATTGACAGCCACATGAATTGCGTGCTTTATGAATTTGTATGCAGATAAATTATGAATGGTCAGTTTGTGACCGTTTTAAGTTTTCAAATAAGATTAATAAATACCTATAATAATTATGATTCTGCCAAAAGTGGCCGTTTTAGACCCACTGTATGGGGTGGTGCGACAAAACCATCAATGCTCCGGATCGAACGTGCACAAAGGGCCGCACTAAAGGTTAGTCATTTCACGCCTTTCTTGTTTCCCACTAGAGAACTTTGTGAGCGAATTGGAGTGTTAACAGTGGCCTTAGTGCGAGTTTTTATACTTACTCGATCGCGTTTACGTTAACGTTGACTTACGTCAATTTGTATTGAATAATTGTGTTTCCCAATACAGTCACCAGACGGCGCTTATTCAGTTTCAATACAAATTGAAGTTTACGTTAACGTGATCGAGTAAGTGTCAAAACTCGCACTAAGGCCACTGTACGTCAACTTTTCACTTTAAATACGATCTTGCGCAAACACTCTCGTCTACAAGCCTACTTTATTTGAAGGCAAGCGACGTAAATACGCTGTCTGTCCCACAACTCGGTTTCATACTGCTTTCTCTGGTCGACATTTTGGTTTTCTTGGAAGCTATTTATATAACAAAATTAACGGAATTTTGTCAATTTATGCCCTACCCAAGCAGCGTTGCAACAAAACCCGGTAGAACTGGTTACACAAACTGTGCTGTGACGCCACGGAGCAGCTACTTATTGTTCCATGGAGATATTTAATGTTTTGCAGGTTCTTGGCTGTAACAAACACCATACACATACACTCACATCATCATTCTACTTCTCCTTACACATAACACACACACACACCCCCCCACACACACACATAACACATACATTGCACTATACAAAGATTTTTTTTTTAAATTATAATATTATTCTGTTTTTCTTTTGTGGTTAATTTATTTACTATGTCTGTTTTTTTCCCCTTCAGCAATAATTAATTTGTCTAGAGTATTATAATAGTTTGCCATATTATTAGATTAAATTGGGGGTGAGGGCCTGGTGATCTGTCACACAGGGTATGGACGCCAGCCTCTCACAAAGGATCATATTTTTGATTTTGTAACAACGTTATTATTCTTGTCTCTATTTATAAAATAAACTAAGTAATCCTTTGTGAAGAGAGAAATAAATAAAGATTACTATTATTACTTTTGCAAAATTATTGAGAAAAAAAAAATACATGTTATAATTTTTAAAACCATTTATTTTCTTTCAAGTATTATAAAAAATATTGAGGTTTTAATACTGCTTCTATAGGTAGGTAATACCACTAACAGCTTTGTTGTACCTAGCATGTATTTTACATTAACATTTATTTTAATTTTATTGCAATAGAAAATACAGGCCTTGCAATACCTACAACTAATGCATTTTGATGTCCGTTTTTTATACATTTAATTATTTATTATCGAAAATACAGAGGTTTTAACACTACTTCTATAATACATACTAAAAGCTTTGTTATACTAACACATAATATATTTATTTTCTGTATGTTGATTTTTTAAACATTTACTTATTTATCTTAGAAAAAATACAGTGGTTTTAATAGTATACTTACATACCTACTTCTACAGCTTTGTCGTACGGTACACCGCACATGTAACGCAATGGTAAGACCCATATACCTTAAGCCTCGCGCATAGAACTCAATGGGGTCGGCAAGTGAAGGCTGATCTCAGATCGCGCCACCTCTATACGAACTCTGAACTCTGTGTAGCTCGCGAAATTCAATTTTTTTTGGGTTTTTTGCAATTTGCAGGTCCGTGTCTGGTTGTATCTTGATCAAAGTATGATACGCGGAAATAAAACATATGTATTTACGTAATTTTAACCATAAAAATCATCAATACATCTCTCTAAGTTAGATTTCGAGCAGTCGTCAAACGAACGAAATCTAACGAATCTGCACGAAATGCAAACTGCAAAAAACCCAAAAAAAAATTGAATTTCGTGGGCGATCACTGCGCATCATCCATATGTGACATAAACATAATTATGCGCTTCGGATTTCTTATTTGCCTTGATAGATTAAAAAGTCACAGGATTTTTCATAACGATCATGGATACGATTAGATTTACTTCAATGGGTTGTAGAGTAGTCCCCTAATGCGAATGACGTCGGTCTGCCTGCTCTGAGTGGTTGCAACTTCGAGTTATAGCGCTTACAAGAGGCGTCATTGTTGCGAAAAAAAAACGATCAGAGAAATGGTCAGTTTTGGTACACATTGAAAGTATGGCGTCTCCGCAGATGAAACAAGTTGGTCTGCCGGCTCTGAGTGGTTGCATTTCAGAGCTATGATGCGCGCAACATTGTTGCGAAAAAAAAACGATAAGAGAAATGGCCAGTTTTAGGACCCATTCGAAGTATGGTGTCTCCACAGGTGAAACGAGTTGGTCTGCCGGCTCTCAGTGGTTGTATTTCAGAGCAATCGTTGTATATGCAAGACGCTTATTTGTGGAGAAAGCCTAAAAAATACATCGAAAAAGGGGACAATAGGCGAATTTTTCAAGTGCACGCCGGCCAGCGTCGTACCTCCACCCTACACCTGCGCCGAGAACCACCCGCTGCGCGACCGTCCCCCCTGTAAAGGAATAGGGAAAAAGCTAGAGGTGTCAATAAGAGAAATGGTGAGTTTTAGTACCTATTCGAAGTATGGTGTATCCACAGGTGAAACGAGTTGGTCTGCCGGCTCTTAGTCGTTGTATTTCAGAGCATTGTTATACGCAAAGCGCTTAGTTATAGCAAAATTCAACTTAACGGTAATCAATAAAATAAAGAATGAAATCGAACAAATCCAATTTTTAACAATTCAACTTATTACTTTGGGTAAATCACAGATTAATAATTTTGTAGAATATAGCTAGTGAAACAACTCAAAAAATATAGAATGTTAGAAATAAGTAAATATTTAACTCTAAGTCTTAGCTATTATAATCTACAAAATTATTAATCTGTGATTTACCCACAGTAATAAGTTGAATTATTAAATATTGGATTTGTTCGATTACATTCTTTATTTTATTGATTACCGTTAAGTTGAATTTTTCTATAACTAAGCGCTTTGCGTATAACAATGGCCGGCAGACCAACTCGTTTCACCTGTGGAGACACCATACTTTGAATAGGAACTAAAACTGACCATTTCTCTTATTGACACCTCTAGCTTTTTCCCTATTCCTTTACAGGGGGGACGGTCGCGCAGCGGGTGGTTCTCGGCGCAGGTGTAGGGTGGGGGTACGACACCGGCCGGCGTGCACTTGAAAAATTCGCCTATTGTCCCCATTTTCGATATATTTTTTTAGGTTTTCTCCACAAATAAGCGTCTTGCATACACAACGATTGCTCTGAAATACAACCACTGAGAGCCGGCAGACCAACTCGTTTCACCTGTGGAGACACCATACTTCGAATGGGTACTAAAACTTACCATTTCTCTTATCGTTTTTTTTTTTCAACAATGTTGCGCGCATCATAGCTCTGAAATACAACCACTCAGAGCCGGCAGACCAACTTGTTTCATCTGCGGAGACGACATACTTTCAATGTATACCAAAACTGACCATTTCTCTGATCGTTTTTTTTTCGCAACAATGACGTCTCTTGTAAGCGCTATAACTCGAAGTTGCAACCACTCAAAGCAGGCAGACCGACGTCATTCGCATTAGGGGACTACTCTACAACCCATCGAAGTAAATCTAACCGTATCCATGATCGTTATGAAAAATCCTGTCACCTCTCGGTCTATGATTTCTTGACATTTTTCCGATAAAGAACAGTATGTTTTCCACTTGGAAAATAATTATGTAAGTTAAAAGAAGAAAAAGAAGCGCCTCTCCATGTGGAAAGAAAGCAGACCTAATTGAATGGAATTTGTTGTTCATAGATTAATTTATATTTTTACAATTTTATGGTCTGCATGTTTGTTTCATGGTATATTGAACGTTTACATAGGATACACTGTAGTGTATGAAACATTGTATCATTTACTTAATTTTCATTAACTTAATCTTGTTACCAATCTTTTCATAGTCACTTTCCTTGAAATGTTTATGACACCCTCTCGTCCCGCTTTTATGCTCAAACTTTACTCGTCTTATCGCTTTGAGCCACAATTTTCTAAGTTTCTCATCTCGAGGAAACTGGTGGCCTCTAGTTTCTTTACAATTTCGTACACAATATCTTGGCATTTCCTCAATAATTGTGTCTAATTATGAATTCACTACAAATTCCGTACAAAAACTGCTTTGTTATTGGTCTGAGCGCTACTAGCGACACTTTGACAGTTGCCGGCCCCATTTAGCACAAAAGTGTTTTGTTTCTTCGTAAATTTAATTTTCACTTTTTTTTATACAATTGTCTCAATATTGTTAATAATTAAGGGAAAGAGCGAGATTGCCCCAACACAAGTATGTTCAATTACTTACTGGGTTTGTCTCATAATTAGAATGTAACTGTTTTAGGACAAAATAAACATTTATAATTTTTTTTTTCAGTGTTACCAAATATGCGCGCCCGAGACGCTCAAACCTAGATCTTAAAACCGTCATAACTCCAAAAGTTATTGTTTTTTTTTAATTTCGACATGTACAGTAACAGCCAGAAGTCGACTAGCAATCTCACAAAAGCATGGCATAGCAATATTAGTTTACTTATGACCTTCTTCGGCGCCGCAGCCCGTGTAGGTATAAGCGCCGCAGCCCGTATAGCGCAGGCGATAATGGTCATTGCGGTGTAAGTGGACTTCTGGCCGTTGACTGTACATGTAGATTTTTTTTTTAAATATTCATAAATAAGACTAGATGTTGGGTACATTATGGACCCCATAAATATGACCATTTTAGTGCCATTTTCTTTATTTTTTTAAAAGAAATATTAGACTAATTCAATTTTACTTTTTTGTACATTGTAGCCCTCGTCAATACAAACATTTTGATACCTCAATTAACTATATTGACTTAGAAATAACGGAATGTCGCACTTTTCTTGAAAAGAGAGCCTATACCGGAGCGATCGTAAAAACATTTCCAATGTTAAAATGCGAACGATGAGGCATTTCCTACCTGACTACTCTGAGAAGAAAGGCGAAACAAACTCACGAGGTCACTTATAGTCCAGAATATATTTACAATTGGTCTAATCATGTGAAGACCATGTAGGTGGGTGTTTGAGATGGTCTTTTGAGCAAAGAACCGCATAGATTGAGTGGACCTGCCCTACATAGTCTTCACATTTACAATTATAGTAACCAAAATCGTAACCAAATTCACATCATAGACTTATAAAAAAAGATGGACTCCGCGCTGCGCATATCGAAAGTGAAGCACAGTAAGTATGCCGGGTCCGTTTGTACAAACACGCCTCGCGCACACATTTACATCGTAGTATGCCGACCGGCCGCCATTACGTGACACGAGCGACGGCGTCTTTGCAGGTACTCAAATCACGCACACATAGATCGGTAGGGTGCTTCACTTTCGATATGCGTGGCGCGGAGTCCATCTTTTTTTATAAGTCTATGATTCACATATACAATAATAGTAACCAATAGCTCCGAGCGTTGACACTTTGGTGGCTGTTACGTTAGAGAGCGCTAGTAGCTAAAGCGCTTGTAGAGAGAGCTACAAGTATTCCAAAGACAACTAAGGGGTCATTGTACTCATCACTATGAACAACTTTTACTATGGTATCAAACCTGAAATCACGAAACAAAAAAATCTGCTCCCTACATTTCGCATAAGAATCGCAAATTCACACCTACCCGAGCCTCTGCTACTGTGCAAAGAGACTCACTTTCGTACAGCTCACCCATCGCCAACAAAGCTGCTCGGTAGAGATACAAAGTTATGAACTTTGCGGGTCCCCAGCGGGATGTATGGAACAGTTTACAGTGACCCCTTATTTTGTGCATGAATAGATAATTAACACTAATTACACTAACTATGGATAACTTTTTGCTAGAACATAAAAGGCAAAGTCGAGAAGGAAAGGAAAAGTAGATTAGGATAAATCGCCACATGTTGACAAGTGTGAACAGAAACTGAACAGTTTCGCAGGCTATTGAACGAATATAAACAATACAGAAACAACAAAAATAAAATTAATAAAATAAAACACACAATCCCACACCCCCTGCCGCTCCAGAAACAAAAAGAAAACGAGAAAAAAAAAGTTAAGAAATTATCACATTACTTACGAGCTCGTCCCTCTAAGAAGTGTGATAGTTTTTAAAGCAATTTTCAATACATAGAGACACTTTGCAAACCTCACAAATCCAGACAGTGCGGCTATCTTTCTTAAATGTGGCGCAATGTTTGCAACGCTTCGGTTTCCCCTGTACCCCCTTTACTGGGAAATGTTCTGTAATGAGATTCTGCGACAGCGGTTGACTGGGACGGTTATATTTTGTTAAAATCTGGTCTGCCAGCTGCATTCTGAACTCCCGGTGAGATACTTTTTTCTTATGGCTATATATTATGTATGCATTAAGAATGGACACGTTCAATAGCCTGCGGAACAGTTTCTTGTACCAAACTAAGTTACGGATTCTTTCCACGGGGAATGCCTGCAAGAGTTGGTCTTTCTTGTCGACCCCCCCCATGGAAAGATTGTAGTCTAGGACTACCCTGGGTTTATATTTATAAACTCCCTGTTTCTCGGCCCCACCGATTTCTACATCATGATATGTAGAAATCAGCGCGACCAAGTTGGAGTCTTTCCAAACTAAAACAGACAAGTCTTCTGTGTGACTAAAAGCAATCTCGCCTGTGCGCATATTGTGTTTTGTTTTGTTGCGCAGACAAGAGGGAACAAACTGCCGAGTAAGTCGGAGGGTTCCTATGGTATCAGTTTTTTGAGCTTTTAAAGTCCTTGACAACAGTGGCGAATTATAAAAGTTATCCATAACTAATGTATGGCCTTTATTTAAGAGAGGGCGCATCAGCCTGTACACTATCTGCGATGTTGCCCCCTCTGGTTCATTGGCACCCCGTTCGACATCAGGTCCTTCATCAAGGTGACTACCTTTCCCCGCATAAATCTCAAATTTCCATAAATACCCCGTTCGCGACTCGCAGAGTTCGTAACTTTTTATCCCTACCCGAGCAGCTTTGTTCTTGATGAGCTGTACGAAACTGAGTCTCCTGCCTTTCCACAGTAGCAGGGACTCATCTATCGCAATATTCTGCTCGGGTAGATATAAACTGCTGAATTTGCGATTAAGATGATCGATAATCGGTATAATTTTGACAAGCTTAGAAGGAACAGAAACAGACGTGTTGTCGACAAAATGTAAGAACTTTTTAATAAGTAGAAACTTATTGTAGGACATGATATCTTTGAAATCCCCGATCCGCAAGTAAGAATACCGAGGGTACCAATAGTCCTTTTCGACAGGATTTGTTATGAAACTCTGCATCATAATAACTGCATAATAAGACCATAAATCTGAAACTGTGATGTCCTGCCACATTCTAATTCTGGATTCTCGCGAGGGTTGGCTGGAAGAAATTGTTTGGCTGGCATACCGGTTGGTCTCGTCTACTATCTGAGTCATAATAGTTTCATCCCATATCCTCTCGAAAATATCCAGAGGGGTCATACCATCAGTCTCAAAAGTAGGCCCAGCTGGACCAATGAATTCCTCCCGCTTGCCAGCAAAGCCGGGCTCATTGATCCAGTTAAAAGAAAGCATGTCATCGTTACTTACCAAACCCCGCAACGCGACATCGTCGCGGGCGTCCAACTCATTCAAGTGCTCCAGCAGGTCAGGAGTGAGTTCGTCTGTACCCGTCAACTCGACCATATACCTGTGCCCGGTTGCACCAAGCGGTCCTTCCGGAAGATCTGCAATGGTGCTCTGCCAGTCCAGGTCGATGTCCAGTTCCTCCTCCACATCTGATCCGGCATTATGCCCGACGTTTTGCTCCCATTCAACAACCTCATCCTCAATGCTCTCTTGCGTCAGAACAATAACATCGAACATAGATAGATCTGAAATAAAACCACATAAGTACTAAATTATATGCATACTAATACTAATAATTTATAAAAAACCGGAGAAATAACACTCACCATTAGTCACCGAGGATGTGGATGAAGTGAGAGAGGCAACTTCGGAATGCCTGGTGCTGGACGCTACAAATTAAGAAGTTATTGGTTAAATTTAGAATAAAAATTCATTTCAAGTACTTTTACTTATTTGATTAACTCACTGGATGGAATTCCAATTAATTGGATATCGGCATCCACAACCGCATCCAATGTTAATTGGTCCACCGTTGGGATGCCAGACTTCGTGGGACGCGCTTTTCCCTTTCCCCTTCCCGTTCTGGTTGTTGTTGGCATCACTTCTACTGCTGCTATACCAGAAACAAATTAAATTAGAAGCTGGATAAATAAATGTGGTCATCATTATGTAAGAGAAACCACCTTCGGCTGCGGAACTGCTGCACGCGCGCGTCGGGACGTCGCAGTGCACCTGCGGCGGCGACACCACATCGGCTGTCGAAAACAAACAATAAATTAAAAGCTAGATTAATGTGGTCATCATTATGTGGAATGTGGTAATTTTAAAACAAACCACGAACAACAGAAGTTGTTGAGTCTAAAAAGACCACATACAAGTCATTAATAATATAATAATGTGCAAGCCACAATAAATCTAAGTAAAAACAACATACCTGCGCTTGTTGACAGCCCAGGGTTCACCTCCCAATACCTCCTTTTCCTGGGAGGTGGAGTTTCCGGTGTCCCCGGTACTAGAGGACACAGACTGCGGGGCGGCGACGGTTTTCTGTAAAATATTTGAAAGTAAGACAAACAAGTCAATTTGTCACAAGTTAATTTAAAAAAAAAACTACCTCCGCTGCTTTCTCTCCGGCGCATCAGGAAGCAGAAATCTACTTATCTCCTTCTGCTCCCTTAACTCTTGCAGCCGGGCCTTATTCTCAACGGACAAGCGAAAATTTCTTTTTTTGTCCACTGCGCGCGCTGTCGGCACCACCCGATCCATTCTAATAATCAAAATGCAATGTAAAACACAAAAAGAGCAAAATAAAAAAAAACACGAAAAATGCAAACGGACAGCACCATGTTACACTCTAACTTCGGCCCTAAGACGACCCACTGACACAATATTCAAACCCCGTTCGCACGAGCGTAATAAAATCGCGCCGGGATTTTATCGCGCACTGGATTTTCAACTCTCGTTCTTGAGCCGAGCGTTGAGAATCCAACCTAACAAAAACAGAGTACATCCCAGCGCGACGAAAAACACACTGTTGGATTTTCAACTCCCGGCGCACAGTGGGCTGAAAATCGGCTTTCATAGACATTCGATTTTTTTTTCGAATTGGTCAAATTTTTTGATTGGAATTGTTTAAAACAATCATGACCTTGAGGTATAATTGGTATGACGTCATAGAACATAGTGGAAGATAGACTTTTGATTTTTTTTCAAAATACTTGTATGGGAATTATCATAAAATCTTCAATATCTCAGCTATCGCATAGTTGCGCAAAATAATTCTTTCACACAAAAAATCACCCATTTTTTTGCCAATTTTTGATATATTTCACTTTTATGGCAGAGGTGCGATGAAAAAGAAAAAAAATAAAAATAATTTTATTATTTTTATTTCTTCATTTATAACGATTATAAATGAATTGAATTACGCATTAAAATAATATAACAAAGAATATATAGCAAAATAGTCTAGGCCATCGTGAGCCGCTTTTTTAATCATTGATTTTTATACTACCTAGCAGAAAAACAGCATCTTATACGTAAAAAAAACAATTCTTAAATTGTTGACAACAAATACTCGACTTTATCGGAAGCCTGACCCTTTTAGCCTATAACAATTACCGAAAATTATTGCTAATAGGTACCTACCTATTAACTAATAGGTAGGTGATCACTGATCACCTAATTTAAGTTTTATTATGACAATGAAGGGTTTTTAGGCTAATTACTAATCGTTCTCCAGAGGAACTTACAGAATCACTGTGCAGGTGCCTAATGAGTTATAATCATTAGGGTTAATTTAGTTCTGTACAGATATCTCACAGGTATTTAAAGGGCAGTATTGGGAACAATTATTCAGTTCGCATTGATTTCCCCTTGTGTTAACAGTGAAATTGTGCTTGCAAAAAATGGAGAGTTTATCTACTTACCTAGATTTCTTCATGATTTTGAAGAATTCGGGGAAGTACAGTGACAGCCTTGCACTATATAATGCTGTAGTTTCTCGTTTGAACTTAAATCTCTCCGATGAAGATAATTTAACATTAAAAGAATATTGCAGAAGGATTACACTAGCTATTACAAGGAAATGGAAGCAAGCCAACAGAAAACTGGAGTGTTTCTTAAAGGAACACAAAAACTGGCTTGAGACTGATATTGATTGGCCTAGTTGCATAAAAGTACCTGCTGCTTCAGGCATTGTGGATTCTGAAGTAAATGCCATATCTCCTCAACCTTCCACATCTACATCAGCAGCAATATCAGTTGGAACAATGACAAAAAGAAAGGCACCAACTCGTAAACCATTTCAAGATCTAGGAAAGAAACAAAAAAGAAGGAGAATTACAGATCAAGAAAATTGTGAGTCCAGTGAGATAGCATAATGCTGCTATCATAAAGATGAGACAAGAAGGAAAGGAGAATATTGCTTCAGCACTAGAATTCATGTTGACAAATCCAGGAGCTGCTGATAAGTTCAATAATTTAATTCATCAATCGTCGGCCAAGCAAGTTTTCACACCCGAGAAGGCACTTGGCATATTTCTCTCTTTAAAATTATCTAAGTGGCAATATATAACATTGAGAGAAACAGCCATACGTGAAGGCGTAAAAGATTTGTATCCATCTTATTACAAAGTTCAACAGGCGAAATTACAATGTTATCCTTCCAAACAAACAATAACAGTGACGGATTCATCAGCAAAAATTTCTCTTCAAGGATTATTAGATTTAACAGTCAAAAGAATCTTCGACAGTTTACCTGAGTGCGTAGAACAGAAACAGTTAATATTAATATCGAAGTGGGGATTTGACTGTGCGTCTAGCCAGAGCAGATATAAACAGACAATGGACAGTGAAAATGATGATTCTAGTGTCTTCATGACATCATTAGTTCCGTTGAAACTAATCAATGGCAGTGACACCATATGGAAAAACCCGAAACCCTGTTCTTCATCATTTTGTCGTCCCGTGCGATTTAGCTTCATGAAAGAAAGCAAACTGGTTGTCAATGAGCATTTAGACAGTATGAAAGAAGAAATAAAAGCGTTGAGACCGACAGATAGTGGCAGCAACAAGGTCACCCATGACCTTAAGATGACCATGATCGATGGCAAGGTCTGCACTTACATCTCTGAAGCCAAAGCCAGCTCAGTTTGCTATTTATGTTTGGCAAAACCTTCAGAGATGAACAATTTAACGGAAGTGTTAAAAAGGCCTGTTTCTGAGAATTTATACGAATTTGGGCTGTCTTCGTTACATGCACGCATCAATTGCATGGAATGCCTTTTAAATATTTCTTACAGACAAGATCTTAAAAAATGGATGGCAAAAGGGGAAGAAGATAAAGCTATTCTGCAGGCAAGGAAAAAAACAATCCAAGACGGTTTCAAGCGGGAACTGAACCTGATCATAGGTGTGGTTAAACAAGGCTCAGGAACAACCAACGATGGAAATACAGCACGGAGATTTTTTGAATTTCCGGAAAAAACCGCAGCCATTACGGGTCTGGATGAGAATTTGATTCGGAGATTTGCTGTTATTTTACAGGCTATTACATCAGAAGAAAATATATATATTGAAAAATTTAAAGAGTACTGCCTAAAGACAGCAGAGAGGTATTTGGCACTTTATAACTGGTATTACATGTCGTCAACTGTGCACAAGTTACTTGTACATGGGGCAGATATTATAGCTTGTAATGCAGTAGTACCAATTGGGTGTCTTTCAGAAGAAGCATCAGAGGCTCGTAATAAGGACTTTCGAAGATTTAGATGTCATCATTCAAGAAAAAAGAGCAGACAATGTTCTAATGAAGACATTCTAAACATGCTTCTTCTCACTTCAGACCCTCTCATTTCTTCAGTTAGACCAATTATGGATGTAAAGAACAGGAAAGCTCTCTTCGCTGAAACTCGGGATCTTTTGGATAACCTGCAAGAACCCGATGTCGAATTTTGCGATATAAATCAATTAGATTCCGAATCTGAATCAGAATCAGAATGTAGTGATTGTGACTAACAGTAGGTTAAGATGTTTTTGTTTATTTACTAACTTTTTATTAGTTTTACTTTTGTTAGTATTAATTTAGAGCATGTCTGTAAATAATCAATTAAATTTTATTTTTAGAATGTATTTAGAGTACTATTTTTGTTCTATTTTTTTTTTATATAAAACTATTTAAAATTTAAATGTAAGTCATATTTGTAGTTGTATATTGATTATATGTTTAACTGTTATTATACCCTAATGATAATAACCCATTAGGCACAGTGATTCTGTAAGTTCTACCTCTGGAGAACGATTAGTAATCAGCCTAAAAACCCTTCATTGTCATAATAAAACTTAAATTAGGTGATCAGTGATCACCTACCTATTAGTTAATAGGTAGGTACCTATTAGCAATAATTCTCGGTAATTGTTATAGGCTAAAAGGGTTAGGCTTCCGATAAAGTCGAGTATTTGTTGTCAACAATTTAAGAATTGTTTTTTTACGTATAAGATGCTGTTTTTCTGCTAGGTAGTTTAAAAATCAATTATTAAAAAAGCGGCTCACGATGGCCTAGACTATTTTGCTATATATTCTTTGTTATATTATTCTAATGCGTAATACAATTCATTTATAATCGTTATAAATGAAGAAATAAAAATAATAAAATTATTTTTAATTTTTTTCTTTTCCATCGCACCTCTGCCATAAAAGTGAAATATATCAAAAATTAGCAAAAAAATAGGAGATTTTTTGTGTGAAAGAATTCTTTTGCGCAAATATGCGATAGCTGAGATATTGAAGATTTTATGATAATTCCCATACAAGTATTTTGAAAAAAAAATCAAAAGTCTATCTTCCACTATGTTCTATGACGTCATACCAATTATACCTCAAGGTCATGATTGTTTTAAACAATTCCAATCAAAAAATTTGACCAATTCGAAAAAAAATCGAATGTCTATGAAAGCCGATTTTCAGCCCACTGTGCGGCGCTAAGCAGAGAGTTGAAAGTGCGCGATAAAATCCCGCCGCGATTTTATTACGCTCGTGGAAACGCCGACTTATACTTACAAAAACGAGAAATGAAAATATTGTTTACATTTTTGAAGTTACATTGTAATATTTACATATTCAACGGACGGAATAGTCATTTAGATAATAATTTTTAGATGATTTGAAGGAATCACAGAAGAAATCAACGTAATTAGGTACACCAATACAACGCAAAACATTTTCAACATGCATTGTTCGAAGCGTGCCGGCTGCCGGTTGACGAAAAATACCATTTATTTTACTCACCGACATGAATCCTGTGCTAATTCTTATTTCATACTTAATTATTGTTAACACACACAAATAGTTTTTTACCTGGTTTTCTCTTCTAAACGCCAAAATATAATGATTAAATATGACAATTTATTCCGCAGTGTAGCCGCCTCGAAGAAGAACAGGAAAAGGAACGAAACAACAAAAATAACGAACGAAAAAGCCAAAAAGCACTGACTGGTATTTGACAATTTGACAAATTGACAATTGACATTCACAATTTGACACTCGCCAGTTTGACATTGACAATATGACAGCAGCTATGGAAAGATACAGGTTTTTTTTTAGAAATTTATAGTTTGGCTACTGAGTCTTTTAAGTTAATTGTTAAAGGTAGTGCCGGAAAGTACAAAAGATTCAAAAGAAAGTGAAAGCACCTTCCAGACATCCTTCAACTGCCAGGGATATTCCACGGATTATTCGGTTTATGCTGTCAATGTCATTATAACTTTAGTAGCTTTTTGTCATGGAACTAATAAACGTACTAGAATGCTGACTTGTGCCGAAAAGTCGGTATAGAAAGAGAAAACTTCTTGGTAGTGGTATCCTTTTGCTCACGGTTTGTGCATTTAGCCAATGTCACCTTTAGTTTCGTAAAAAAAGGTAGGGAAACGAAGATATTATTTTAATAATTAAAACAGGATTTAGGATAGTACGGAATATAGGATCAACATATGATTTACTAATCAATGAGCAAATTACAATGATAACAACTTAATATTATTTACAGTAATGAATGAGATTATACATTTTTATAAATAGGAAAGCTGGAACTACCAATAAACATAAAGGACTCATCGTATCCAAACATACAATTCCCAAAAAAAAAAAAAAAAAACATTTTTCCATAACTGCTGTCATCATAATCATTGTCAATGTCAAACTGGCGAGTGTCAATGTCAAGTAGCTTTTTTTAACTTTTTCTGCTGTTTTGTGGTTCTAGTTCTAACTTCTATCTTTTGTTTTAAAATTAGTTAGGTCGGCGCTTAGGAAAAATATAATATCGGGTCGACGAAAGTTGGTCTAAATATCATCTAATATCAATAGTAATACTGCTTGACTTAAAAGATGGAAAAACTGCCAATGTGTAGGATATGTTTAGCGGAGAATGTCCGCATGTATGTAGTGGTCAACAGGAACTTACATAAACTATATGAGAAGCTGACTGATATTCCAGTAAGTTGATACTTTTAATGAGAATTAAGTAAATTACCTATTAGGTTTTAAATGCCTCTCCTACACGAATATTGTCTTAAAAACAAAATAGTGCAAGACAAATTTTGTTGCAGTTTGTAACTGAAGACAGTAGACCGATTCTCGCTTGTTTCTTCTGCTGCGCGAAACTAAAGCAATGCTACCGATTCCTGATAAAATGTCTGGAAGCCGAAGAGCTGTTCGCTCAGATGATGAACGAGGATTATGAGGTGAGGTATTCTGCAACAGCCATTTATTCTTATGTTTTGTAATTTCAGTATAATGTGGAAGTGATTCTTCTTCTCAAGCTCATACCTATTGTGTCTGGAGTTCAAGCCAAGTGTACTATGGAGTGTTGAATGGTGATATGTGTACACTTTGTCAAGTGTTACATTGTTAAATACTCCACATAACACTGCTACAACTTCTGTATGAAACTTGCATGTGGCAGTTTGATAACGGTCCTCTCTCATGTCGGTACGAGCTATGCATCAATAGATTGTGCAGTATCTGTGAGGTTCAATTGAACCTACTTAAGGTGAAAGCGCCAGAGCAGCTCGCGAAATTCAGATTGTCTTACATTTTTTTGCAATTTGCAAGTCGGTGCTAGGTTGTACTTATGTTGATCAAAATATAATTTGTGACTGGAACAAGTATGTCTTATAAGAATTATAAAGTCATCAATACAACTCTTTAAGACCAAGTCATCCTATTGAATGACTATTTCATGAAATCTTGACATTTGAGGATTATGGGGAAACTGGGGACACATGATCCCCACTTTTGTACAGGGTCATAAAAAAATAATTTTTGACTGTATGTCAGTTCTGTTTCGACTAACCGATAGACAATACAGTTACTTTATTTATCATCAGTAGGATGAATATTTATCTCAGTTTTTAAAAACGATTACAAAAAACGGAAATAACGGTTTTGTACCAATATATGAGAGACATGATCCATGCAATTGGGTGCCTTGATCCAGGGGGATCATATATTCCATGTATTGGGAGACATATACACCAAATTAATAAAATTAAACTTCACATTTAATTAGGTGATTATTAGTTTAAAATTGTCTAAGGGGCCTCTGCGAGTTGGCTTCGGCCCCTCGTACGCCTACTAAAGATCCGGGATCCCAGGGTCCCGAGATATGTCAAAGACAATTGAAATAATAATAATAACCCCACCGCCGTATCTCTACGTTGACGTCGCGTCGTGGTAGGTCTGGCGCGCTCTGAAACAATGTGTAGCTAAAATATTCTCTACAGATACCTATTGCGACTGCAACCATTGAGGGATTTAAATTAATTTTAAAAAATGTAGGTAGATTTGTCGATAATTTATTAGTTTCAACAACGTCTTTTTATTTTAGTACCTTAGTATATTTTAAAACTACCATCAAAAACATTATTCAGTACTCCAAAATTCAGTTCAGGGTCACTTCATCAGTGCGGTGTAGTGTATTAGTGTACCTATGTGTAGTCTAAGCACATTTATTCATGTATTAGTATTAAGTGAGAGTCGCAATAAACCTCTCGTCGAGTATACACGTGTTTGATTGTCTCCCGGTAACCCACACACTTCATGGCGACCCTGCCATGCGCGAGCGCCGCGGTGTCGGGTAACTACCTACCATACCGTCGTCGCCGGGTATCGCGTAGCGGGCGAATTGTGCGACTCAGCGAATTCCTGTGTGCCTCGGTGCACTGTATTAGAGCGTTTTAAATATGAAGATTTATAAAATAAAGACAGCTTCGGGAACATTGAGCAAAACAAGTCACGTACATCGGGTAAGTGAAAAATGGGAAAGTCTTACCTACTCAAAAACACAAGAAAAGGAGGTGATAATTGCACAAAATGCATCGGGAGGAAGTATTACTACGGTTGAAGCAAACATCCAGATAAATAATATATTATTAGCGTCGGCCTTGACGATTATCGCCGTTGCAGCAATCATAATTATATGGAAAAAGCTCAAGGACAAGCAGAAGAAATGGATTGGAAAGCATGTGGAATCTGAATTAATAAGAAAAATGCGTTTGCGTTTGTCGGGAAGGCGAGAACGTGAAGAAGGAAATGGAAATGGAAAAGTATAAACATTGAATTAGTGCGCAGTGAAAAGTGTAAAACGCCATTCTTCGTATTTCATAAACTGTATTTTGTGAGTGATGAAAAATCCAACTGACTTGCATCATCCAATGTGGAAATTATAGGATCGCGCAGTCATCACTTCAGAGGAGCCTTGAATGAACAATTAAGTGTAAAAATATGGACCCGTAAATGTTATCTTTGTTAAAATGCAGTGTTAATTTGTTTTTTTTTTACAGCAGCTTACAGCTTGATTATATCGGATTATCGGAATGTCACATGGAATAACTAAAAATTGCGCATAAAGCATAAAAGACTCGTATAAGGACCAACCTACTAGGTATATTTTTCTACAAGGCCAATGTAAGTACCACTGTATTAATTTCACAATCTATGGAAAAAGATTTAGAAAGAATATTAAGCGAATTATCAGATATACAAATTAGTTTGAGAAAATTAGGCAAAAGTAGAAGGTTACAATATAAAGACAAGGTTGAAGAAAAAATAATAAAAGCAAAAGAGCTATATTCTATATATAAAACTATTATAAGTATATTTACAGGGCAAAATATGCTACGTATGAATTAGTTTTTGGAAAACCCAGTGACATTCCGAGTAGAATAAGTAGTAGTATAGAACCTTTATATAACCCAGATAATTATAGTCTAGAATTAAGATATCGTTTACAAGTAGCACACAGAGATGCGCGAAATAATTTTATAAAATGTAAACAGATGAGAAAAACTATGTATGATGAAAACGTAAACCAGGTGCGATATGAAAAAGGAGATTTGATATTGTTAAAAAATGAAACTGCAAATAAACTGGATACTTTGTATAATGGTCCATTTATTGTCATTGAAGATATAGAACCTAATGTAAAAATTATGAAAAACAATAAACCAGAAATTGTACACAAAAACCGAACAAAACTGTTTAAGAAATAATGTATTGTTTTAGTAAAAATAATAAAAAATTAAAAATTAAAAAAAAATGTATTACGAAATATAATTTTAAATATGTTAAGTACTAATTTTATATTCATAAACAATCATATGTTTGATATTTAAAAACAAAAAAAAAAAAGAAAACATTTTATTTTTCCTTTTTTTTCTTCTTGTACCCCTGTGGTGTAGTGTATTAGTGTACCTATGTGTAGTCTAAGCACATTTATTCATGTATTAGTATTAAGTGAGAGTCGCAATAAACCTCTCGTCGAGTATACACGTGTTTGATTGTCTCCCGGTAACCCTCACACTTCAGCGGGAAACTTGATCCCCGGATCAGGGGATCAAGTCTCCTCAACCTACCGCGTACCATGTGTCCCAATGTACGAGTTGAAATTGAATTGTAGGTAGGTCAAATAAAACATTTTATCTAATTGCTGAACAGTTCATTGGCATAATAACTCTATTAAATACAGAAGGCATGCAATTTGCAAAATGAATGCTAGTAAAACATACAAAAAATACGAAAGAAAACTCACAAAAAAAAAGAAGTCCTTCTCGCGCGTAAACACATTGACTGTCACCATATGTGAACGTACGCGTTTGACAGATGATACTTCGACGTTACGGTAGTCCATTGCGTCGTAGCGAACGTGTCCCATGTGTCCCTAACGGATCATGTGTCCTCACTTTCCCTAACTTAAGGAGTTGTGTTACTGGCGCTTCCCCCTTCAGTATCCTCACTTGTGGAAGCTCTTTTAAGTAACTTTAGTATAAGAAAAATGGTTTGTGCTCGTGGGACTGTGATCACCAGCATATTTTCCTAATACTATAATAATTTTTTTACAGCTTAATTCTTTAATAAACCAAAACCACTTAGAGTTTTGCAGTGGGTTTATCAATTCTCCAATAGTGCACATAAGTATAGGTGATGATTGTCAAACAGAAAGCATTGCTATCAAAGAAGAATTACCAGCTGTTTGTGAGGGACTAGATGATATTATTGAGCCAAAGGAGGAACATCAAATTGAAGGTATGTTTTTAAAAAAACAAAAATAACAATTTTTAAAAAATCCAATAAAAACAACCAACTTCCAAAAATATACTACAAAGTGAAGTACACCGACTTCCGAAATTAAAGTTATTTTTACTTTTATATAAACAAGTTAATACTATCTACTCTACTCTAGGTACAAAAGTAAATGACTAACTAACTAACTATACAAATAAATACAAAAACAAAAGGTAAAATTAAACTGGGTGCGGCGCCTATCTCGCCAAAAAAAAAGTTATTTTCACTTTGTAGTATTTTTTTGGAAGTTACAATAGCCTAATGTCAGCTGCTCATCACCTTTTACAAAATATGCTTTTCCCGATACAAGGACGTTAATTGTTGAAGCGTTCTTCCAGTAAGGAACCAGGAGAACTGGAACTGATGGTGAAGGCACCATCAGCTCTGCTTCTTCATATGTATTGTGACGAGCATAAATTGCTTCACAATAATCGAATCGCAACCCGTGAAATACGTATTATTGAGTAGTTCCGATGGCCATCTGTGGTCTTCCTGGAGTTTCTTGCCCGTTCTTCTCCATAGGATCAACGCTTTGGAATGGGCAACTAGCTTCATTTTTCTGACTGGCCGACCCAAGACCGACCCCTTGACAATTCAAAAGTGCCTGTAATTGGTTTATTTGAAATAAATGCTTTGAGTTTGAGTTCCTCATCAGTCCACTTCACCAAATGGTGCTTTCCGGGAGCAAATGCACGAATTACTATAAAAAATACCTAAATCACTATAGGTGTGCCTATAAAATTTGACGCTTCCCCTCGATTTCTCTGGGATGTCATCATCAGATCCTGGTTTCCTTATCATGGTACCACCCTTGGGATATCTCCTTTCCAACAAAAAAAGAATCATCAAACTCGGTTCATAGACGACGAAGTTATCCGCGAACACACATAAAATAAATATACGGTCGAATTGAGAAACCTCCTTTGTTTGAAGTCGGTTAATAAAATTAAGAATATAATCTATTTGATTTATATTGATCAAAAAGTGTTTAGTTAAATCCAACTTAACGGTAACCACATTATATTCCTTGTCAGAAATTATCCCACGGGAACGTACTACCGGGATAAAAAGTTATCATATGTGTGCCAAATGTCATCCAAATCCGTTCAGCCGATTTAGCGTGAAAGCGTTTCAAACAGACAAACTTTCGCAATTACTTATAATATTAGTTAGGATTATGAAATAAAAATCCTAACTAATTAGTTTGTTACGTTTGTTTGTTTGTTACGCTTTCACGCTAAAACTGCTGAACGGATTTGGCGCACGGGTAGACCATGAGTTGGGTTAGGACATAAGATACTTTTTATTCCGATATTTCAACGTGATCGAGACTTATGCGGGTGAAACCGCGGGTCGCAGTTAGTATCTAATAAATTAAAATCGCTTTTCGCGTGTGTCTGTATGACCGCGTTAAACTACCGAATTTTGATGCGGTTTTCACCATCATTTAGAAAATTTATTCCTGAAGGTGTGTGTGTAGGTATAATGCATTTTTATTAAATTTACATTTATAGTAAAGAAATCACGATGTTTTGTGAAGCCGTAAACACCGTGCGAAGCAGGGGCGGCTCGCTAGTTGATAGTAAAAGAGTAATACTGTTGTTGTTTACTTACAGAGCTAGAACCGGACAATTTAGACAACAGCTGTCTAGATGTAGCAGATACACCACCACACCATTCTGAGTCAGATTTAGATAATGATGTGCCTTTAATGGAGTTTAAAACTGAAGTGGAAGAAGAACAAGTAGTATCTAAGAAGAAACGAAGAGCCAGGGAGACGAATAGTAAGTATTAGTTAGTTGATCTATAGGTAAGCAAACAGGCCAGTGGTTCCCCATAGGAAGTGGTTAGCGTTACCTGAAGAGTGTACCCGCTTGGATGTGCAATGTTGATCGCTATCCATAGGACTGTATCTCGAAGTCACAAGAGATAAACTAGGACACTAGTTTATCGTAGTTAAATAAACTGTTAATTTCTGCTAACAATAACAAAACCACGGGCAGCAAGACGACAAGTCACTCCTTCACTCACATAACGCTAAGATCAGCCATTACCCCCTCGCTGTGTGCGCCGACGCTACCGCAAGCAGTGACGACTAGCGAGCGTGACGAGCTTGCTGCCAGTTGCTCAGACAACAATCATTAGTACAATCACGCGCGGGACGCATGCGGGTCTATTCCGCGTGCGGGAGCAAATACGCATGACACGCCCAAACGTACTAGGACTGAGTAACACAAACCACTTTAGTAATAAATAACACAGACATCACTTCTGTATCACCCGCAGCGTCAGAGGTAATACACCAACATTCCGCGATATCACATTATTAACAGTTATTCTCTCGAGCGGCTTATTCCGATTGGATCCCACATACAGACCCTCATTTGTGGGACTGGATAGGAATATGGATATAATGAATATTTGGTCCCGATCCGGTCCCGGTACGAAATGGTCCCTCCCTCCTGAGAAACGACTAATGGATATATGAAAATAAAGAGTAGGCCATTGATGTATAAATTAGGAAGATAGGGTTCGCGCTCAGTGACTTGGACCGCTTCAATTGTGCTCACGGACACAATGGGGAGGTACGGGCAAAGCTAATTACATATGACGCCATCATCGCTGGTGCTTGTCAACTGTATATCTGTTGACGGTTGTCAAGGAAACGAGCTCTCACTATAAAACAATATACCTAGTACGGGAGGTGGCGTTAGTTTGAAAAAGTAATTCGGCTGAAAATCATACCAAAAATAGTTTTTCCTTAGTGCATACATGGGTCAGCTGCTCCAATAGTGCGGGGGTCCAAAATTAGAGCATGTCAAAGTTGTAAAAAAAAACCTTATGAAAAAAGTAATTTCATACCGAGCCAAAACCTTATGGGATGGTTTCTGGGATCATCGTCAACCCAAAACAAATAGTCAGCTGTTTGGAAGTGGGGGGAATATAATATTTCAGTTACAATTATGTACATTTACGCGACTGACATAAATTAATCCCCCATTTCCATGCAGCTGAGAATTTTTTTGATCCCAAAAATCGTCACATAAAGTTTTTTAGTGCGGTATGAAATTTTAACAATTTTGAGATGCTGGACCACTTTTTGGCACTTTGGATTCCCCTATGGGTGCAGCGCCTGACTCTCACTCATTCATGATTAGTGAATATGAAACAATTACTAGAATTGAAATTTATTCGGTATAAAATAGGTCGCAAAAATCGAGCAGTAGCTCTCCTACTAATATGTTGTTTGACAGGTAAACAGCACCAGCGATGATGTGACTCCTAGCGGGATAAATTGGCAGTGTAGCTCCTCATTGACCTTAGCCACAATAGAACTGGTGTTTGTGTAGCACGTTAAGTAAAATTACCGTAGTCGCCTGAATAAGCAGCAACAGTGCCTTCCTGTGTTTTCAAAACGTGCACAAATAGTT
The DNA here is from genome assembly GCA_905163495.3 of Cosmia trapezina. Taxonomy (NCBI): domain Eukaryota; kingdom Metazoa; phylum Arthropoda; class Insecta; order Lepidoptera; family Noctuidae; genus Cosmia; species Cosmia trapezina. The sequence continues at coordinate 1,470,723 of LR991046.1, read as the reverse complement.
CAAAAACCAAAAACAAGTTCCATGGGATTACTTTTCACTCGTAAGTACAGCTAAAAATGTTAATTTGTTGAAAATTATAATAATATTTAGTATTCGCTTCGCCATGTTTGTGAGAGCGAGATAGACATGCAATCTAATCGTAAACATTCGGCCAACATTCGCTGGCTAGCGCGATTTCGCTTGCACGACAGCGCCGGCTCCTATCACTGTCCTTGTCTATCGGTTTGCGTCTGCGATCACAGATGTACGAGTTCGGTGCATGTAGTCGTGCGCCGAGTCCAAGTTTAGTGATTGCGATGTTAGCGCGTAACATAATATGTTAGGAAGAAGTTATTGTACTCTAATATTAATGGAATAGGTTATATCTACAACTATAAATTCACACTGCGGACGGCTCTTTCCCACAGTCCGCCTGCGCTCGGCCAAGGCTTGTTTTTAATTATTAGTCTACATTTAGAAAACACACGAAGGCATAGCTGATTACGGTAATTTTACCCAACGTGCTACAAAAAAACGCCATCTCGATTGTGACAAAGGTCAATTTTGTGCTTTAACCCAATTCATGCGGTCCATGTCGAAGAGCGCGAATCTAATTTTCCTAAATTATACATCAATGTTGATATGTGATCTTGTTGAAATTAATACCTATCCTAAAATTGATTCTGTTGGACTGTACTCTTGAGTCAGTAGCCATGCCTTAGTTTTAGTTTTAGCATCCCTTATTGTAAGAGGATTAATATTGAGAGCTGTGTTTGTTAGGGTTCCGTACCAAAATGGTAAAAAAAGGAACCTTTATGGTGCGACTCAGTCGGTCTGTCTGTCTGTCTGTCACAGCTGGATATCTCAAGAACTACTAATGCTATCAACTTGAAATTTGGAACAGTTTGAAATAACATTTACCCAACTATTTTGCAAATAAGAAAGAAATAAAAATATTTATGTTTTTTTTGCAACAGGTGCTGAAAGGGCGTCTTAAAAATTCAAATTAGGGCTACTAGGGTATGTCGGATATCATATTAAAGAGCGCTGTTTTCACATTCTCAAACATTTTGCTGGCCAAGACCCCTCTGACTCGAGCAATTCGCACCATCAATCTTATTCAGGTCGAAATTGATGTATTTACATGTTGCTGGGGTGAATTCGCAAAAGTACTATTATATAGATTATGTTATTTAAACAATGATTTTTAGATATATTTTTTAGGTACTTTAATTTTAATTTTAGGCGTGTGACTTAGCTATCGCATTAGGATAATTCCTGTAATGATAGTTTTAAGGCATTTAAATAAATAAATAAATAAAAATAAATAAAATTTTTTTAATTTTTTTTAGGCTGCATAGTTTTCTAATTTTGATGAAAAATGAAAAAAAAAGGATTCGGGGGGGGGGCAATCTCCGAAGTTTGCAAAGAGAAAAATCTGAAATTATTCTATGTGATAGAAATTTATGTAAAGATTACAGGAAAAATAAAACGGTGTCTCTAAATAGCACACTTTTTCAGAAATTGGAACGGAACCCTCGGTGTGCGAGTCTGACTCGCTCTTGACCGGTTTTTTTTTATTATAAATGTGACTTGACAAATACATGCGTTGTCTTCTAGCAGCTGCTGCGGTGTCAAAATTAACAGATAGGCAAACGTTCCTTATTACGCTTACTTAAAACTTGTTTATTTAATGGTGCGACAAGATGCTGTTTGGTAACTATATGTAAAACATACATTTGCCGTACTGTGAGAACTTGACACTTGTCATATAAAGTCGGGGTGGAGAATCTAAAAGGCCTAAACGTCATTACTTTAAGCACAGATCTTTGGGCCCTTTCAAGTCGAATCATGAATGTCGTGTGTTTTGCATGCACCACCCCAGACACCAATGCAATACCCGATCACTGACTGAACCTCCAATGCGTAATATACCGTGCGTAGTAGCTCATAATCAGCAACATGTAGAAGTGTTTTAAAAACCCATATGAGCTTTCTAATTCGCGCAGTGGTTACGTCTATGTGCTGGCGCCAAGTAAAGTTATCGTCTAGCAATATCCCTAAGTATTTAACTGTAGGAATTGGTGGATATGAGCAGGACGAGTAGTTCGGGGGGCACAACATGCGTGTAACTTAACCTATACATTAGGAGGCTTAAGGTTAGAGAAACTAAGTTGGATTAGGGTCGATTTAGCAAGGTTTAAGGTTAGTAGATTCGCTCTTAACCAGTGGCTCACGTTAAGCAGGCCTGACTCGGCCTTTAGTCGGACTTCATCCCAGGTCTCTCCATGAAATACGAGTGCCGGGTCATCAGCATATGTAAAATTTTTACCCTTTTCAAGATCTAGTTGACACAGATCGTTTATGTAGATCAGGAAGAGACTGGGACCAAGAATACTACCCTGTGGTGCGCCGTATGTGACCTGAGCATCTGAGCTGACGTGTTCCCGAATTTTCACTCGCTGTGTGCGCTCAAAGAGAAAATCTTGAAAGAGTTCTAGGGCCGTTCCCCGAACACCAATACGTTCCAGTTTGTCCACAAGAATAGGTATCGAAACTGTGTCAAAAGCCTTGGCTATGTCAAGAAAAATGCCCATACACTTTTTCCGAACATTGAGTTGAGATGTAACATGATCCACAAGTTAACCGACAGCATCATCAGTGCTTCTTCTTGATCTGAAACCAAACTGGGCTTCCGACAATATCTTGTTACGTTCTAAAAAGCTAACTAGCCTAGTATTCAGAACTTTTTCTTGTAATTTAGACATTGCCGAAATAGGCCGATAGTTTCTGACATCATCCTTCAACCCGTTCTTGTAGACTGGTGTTATTAAAGATTTTTTTAACGCTCTTGGAAAAACTTGTGAAATGTACCAATCAAAGAATATCGTTACACTAGCTTTTGCCCGCGGCTTCGCCCGCGTGGATGTCGGAAAATATCCCATGGGAACGTTCATGTGGAAAACATAGGGCATATCCCTAACTTAAGAAATGCTGGGTTTCCAATACAAACTTTCATCCCTTTTATCACCCCTTGTCGGATTATGTTTTAAGACAAAAATTAGCCCATGTCCTTTCCCAGGATGCTATCTATAGCCTTGCCAAATTTTATCGAAATCCGTGCAGTTTTGTAAATTTTAAAATCAACCCCTATTTTACCCCCTTAGGGGATGATTTTTAAAAAACGCTGACCCGCATATTTCTTAACTTCTTACCAATAGCATAAATTTGTTATCCCTAACTTAAGAAATACTGGGTTTCCCTTACAAACTTTCATCCCCTATATCACCCCCCGTAGTATTATTTTTGAAAAAAATAGTATAAAGCCTTGCCAAATTTTGTCGAAATCCTTGCAGTTTTGTAAATTTTAAAATCAACCCCTATTTTACCCCCTTAGGGGATGATTTTTCAAAAACGCTGAACCGCATAGTTCTTTAAAGCATACATTTTAATTTTCAGATCCCTAACTTAAGAAATACTGAGTTCCCCATACAAACTTTCATCCCCTATATCACCCCCTGTAGGATTATTTTTGAAAAAAAAAGTAGCCTATGTCCGTCCCCAGGATACCATCTATAGCCTAGCCAAATTTTATCGAAATCCGTTCAGTGGTTTAGGCGTGAAAAGGTAACAGACAGACAGAGTTACTTTCGAATTTATAATATTATAGTATGGATGTGGAACAATGATATGTTTCGCTAGTTTTAGCAGGAATGGCGTCCTACCCGACGGCACAGTCATTGTTTAGATTGAGTATCAATGCTTCAATTTCATGCTCATGTGGGGGAAGTAGGACTATTGATTTGAGGTTCGTGGTTACGCCCGGCTTATGAGATAAGAAAGTTATATTGTTAGTAATATTATCAGCTAGGTGTTTGCCTATATTAGACAAGTATTTATTTATATCCTCCATCGAGTTGGAATTACTACTCGAATTTCAAATAAGGTTGTCGGCTACTGTTTTTTTTGTTTTTTCTGTTGTATTATTGTTTTAACAGCGTTCCACTTATCATTATTGTTTTTTGGGTTTTGTAGAAGGGACTTTTCATAGCTTCTTTTCATTTTTTTTTAGCAACTTGTTACAAAAGTTGCGATATCTTTTATAAGATGTTTCAACGACGTTATTTTGAGGGTGTGGCGGACATCTACATCGCCACATACGAACTACGCATCACAATGACATGACGTCACGCAGCCTGCATCGCGCAATCAGAGTTTACCGCGCGACTAGCATATATACAACGTCCCGACATCAACCGTCGGGCAGTTGCCCACCAGACACGACACCCGTCTGGTCGCAGGATCCTCCCTTTTCTATGGAGGATGAGTGAACTTTACACCCTGTTTCTCATGCCTCTATAAGGGTTTAACGAAAACTTTTTGTGGAGTTTATCCCTGTGGCGTATACACCGGAGAAGACCTGGAGTTAGCCAGGGTTTGAGTAATCTTTTTTGGCTAGGTCTACTATGTACTGTTGAATGGGTATCTAAAGTTGAAGCAATCGCATCAATAAAAACAGTGGTTACTTTATCTGTTCTATGATAGGATTGACAGACACCTAATATCACCGAGGCATGGTCGGTCACCGTCGAATCAACCACAAATACAGTTGCTTGCTGAGTCGTGTTAAGCATCGCATGACCTAGGCAATTTTGCATCCTGGTAGGATGTGTATGGCCCCAACTCTGCAGTGCGATTTAAATACAGTTCCCTGTTCCGATCGATACTGGTTCACTTAATGTCAATGTTGATGTCTCCAGTCAGGATAATAGTTTTCGCCTTGATTGGCCGAATTATTTTGTCTGTAGAGTCAAGAAAGCTACAGACCGCGGCACGTAAGTTGAACTATGACCTTGAATGCGCAGTAACAAATTTTGGGGTCTCAATCGAAGTGCGGTATGAGGTGCGCTGCGAGGGGTCGCGCGTAACCATAGCAACGCGGCGACGCTAGCCGCCACGCAGTCGCAATCCGCCCCTCGCTACCCGCGCACTCTCCGCGCTGCCCTGGAGTACAATCGCGTACTAAGTTTTCAGTTCTTTGACGACGTTTGTTTATATTTCTATATCAAAGTTAAATGTGTGATTCAACCTCGTGAAAAAATGACTCGACCACAACCAACTTTAAGGAGACAGGGGAGAAAAATGGTATTTGATGTTTATAATTATTTTTTAAAAGAAAATAATATAACTGATTCCTTGAATAAAACTGCGGAAGCTACAAAAAAGTCTGTATCCACGGTTAAAAGAATCGTAAAAGAAAGTAAAAGTTCAGAATTTATTGTTACATTTAGGACCCCTGGTAAAAACAGACAACGGATAAAACCAGTCACAGGCATAGACGATTTTGACAAGGGGGTAATAAAACGATGCATTCACAATTTCCATATTACTGAGAACGAATTACCGACCCTTGGTAAACTTCGTGCAAAATTACGTTCCGATATAAATTTTGAAGGTTCTGAAAAAAGTCTTCGCCGCATCATTAAGGAACTTGGATTTAAATGGAAAGCCACCGAGAATAATAGGAAAGTTTTAATAGAAACATCAGCCATCAGATTATTGAGAATAAATTATTTACAAAAACTAAGACAGTATCGACAACAAAACAGACCAATTGTATACACAGATGAGTCATATGTTCACGCTACTCACACAACACCGAAAGGTTGGACAGATGGTTCCACTAAGGGATTAAAACAACCCATATCAAAAGGGCAACGTGTTGTGATAGTGCATGCCGGATCGGAGACTGGTTTTGTGCCTAACGCCTTGTTAACGTTCAAGTCAGGTCTGAAGTCTGGGGACTATCATGATGACATGAATTTTGAGAATTATGTGAAGTGGATCCGAACTCAATTGCTACCGAATCTTTCCCCAAATTCAATTATAGTTGTAGACAATGCATCATATCATAACAAGGAATATGACTTAGCACCAAACGCGAACACAAGGAAAGCTGATATGCAGGCTTGGCTTTCAGAAAAAGGAATAACATTTACGTCAGAAATGTTGAAGCCTCAATTATACAAATTAATAAAAAATAACAAAGATCGCTTCAAAACATTTAGTATAGACAAGATTTTCAACGAACATGGTCATGACGTACTTCGCCTGCCTCCCTACCATCCCGATCTGAACCCTATGGAAATGGCATGGGCAGCTATAAAGGGTTATGTTAGTAGCAAAAATGTACGATGGAATGTACCCCGTGTTATAGAGTTAGTGAACGAAAAAGTAAATGCAATGGGACCATGTGATTGGAAAAAACTATGCGACAAAGTCAAGACAATCGAAGAAGCTTACGTCAAAAGCGACCATGTCATCGATAGAATGACGGAAGAATTTATAATACGAGTTGGAGGTTCTGACAGCAGTGATTCTGAATCGGATTCCTCGATTGACATAGAAGATGAAGTCGCAACACCTGGACCTAGGTCTGGTATACCACTTGAAAATTATGTAGAAGGTGTTATGCCAATGAGTGACAGTGATTAAACATTGAAAGTACATTAACTTTTGTTGTATTATTTTTTTATTAATATTCCTTTAACTGTTCTATTTAATAATACCTAACGACCACTTCCTACGCCACTGTTGTTCGAGAAATACAATAATAAAATTAAATTCGATGAATTCACGATTTTTCTTTGAAAGATTTTTGAATTTCCCTTACAACCGCGTAGCATGCGTCTAACACTTTTGTTCATAATTTTACCTGCGCGGACGACCGCCATTTTGGTTCAACTTACGTGCCGCGATCTGTACCAATATTGTGATTAGATGGAGATCTATAGACTGCCAAAATGCAGGTATTTGGATTAACTTTTAGTAACATAAAGTTAGCACCAATAAAGTAAAAGGCTAGGCAGATTGATTTATTACGAGTGACCAGACAACTTCATAAGACACATGGACATCCATCACATAACACAAAAAGTGTGCTCATTCCTAGATGTCAAACATTTCAGCGAGAAAACGTCTTCTCGTATGCCGCCTGAACTTCATCAAACAACGCTCGAAGTTTATAGTTGACCTTTATTGTAGGGGGATAGGGTGCAAGATTGAGTGGTGATTCTGTACTTGTCATTAGCTATTAAGGTTTAATATTCGTATATATAAGGGTCTATACTACCCAAAAAAAAATAGCTACTATATAAAAGCGCCAAAAATTCATATGCGTGTGGTGTGAGGGCCACTTTATTGAAACTCTTTGAAAATATGCTTAGGATTTAGTGAACATTCCCAAACAATTGTGAAAGTTGGAATCAGATTTTGTGAAAGTCAACTTTGCGAGATATGGACTGTAAAGTGGGGCCCTCAGTTCTCACATAGAGGATTGAGGGCCCGCCTGTACCTGACAAACTATGGACACTACGGATAAAGTCTTTATGCCAAAATCTAAGCTTATACCAAACAAAATTTGTGAAAACAAGATATTATCGCAAAACACTGTCCTACTTGGTATATCTTCGTTCAAAATGGGCCCTCAATCCTCACACACGTAAAAGTTTATCACGCAAATACAATGAAACCATTAACTTATAGCTATTGTTTGTAATCCTATAAGATACTAAATAAATTGTGAAAATTTGTGAAAGCAAGAGCAGGTCACCATTTCTTGTTGTTTGAAAGTTATGACCTTGACAAAATCCGGGCCCTCAATCCTCCATTTATTTTGTTTTCCGTTTGAATACGCTTATCGTATGAAAGATTAGACAAATACAAAATAGTCTCTTTTTGTGAAAAAAATTGTGCAACAAATTGATGTTATTTGTTACTAATAAGAATAACGATTAAACTAAAAATCTTAATAGATACCGAAATCAACTATTTTTGAAGTGTGTAGCAGGGTAGGGTGACAATACTTTCATTTTAATACCTGGATTGGTACAAACGGCACAATCAGATGGCCTGCGAGATCGCCAGATCTCACCCCATTAGATTTTTTTTTGTGGGAATATGTAAAAAATCAAATTTACATGAAATCTTATGCGAATGACAACGAGTTGAGAGTTGAAGTTCAGAATACGATTTATAATATTCACCACAACACTTTATTAAAGGTTACTAGAAATGAATTCGTTAAAAGAATAAATTTGTGTATCCAAGAGAATGGAGCCCATTTCGAGCAACTAATTAGATAGTTTACCATTTTTTGTAAAAAATTAAATTAATTTAAGATTTCCTGGTTTTCCTTTCATTTAATTTATCATGTTTGTTAGAGAGATTTCATCCTTATAATTGACCCTAACGATCGATGCAATAAAAGTACAGGGTATAATTGTTTCAGATTTTAGCCGGTTCGATTCCCGGTTGTGGGAGAAGAGAAATTTCGAAAATCTTTGAATGCAGTTTGCTTTCTATTCAAAAATAAAGGAATGTTTTGAGTAAAATTTTCTATCTGCATTATTAAGAGTACTTCCTTCCAGGTGTCATTACAAAATTCCACCCTGTATATTATAATACACATAGTTGTATGGGTAATTATCTTGGAGTAGTGAATGTTGATATTTAATTTTATTTAAGGATTATTATGTTCCAAACATTTTCACATAAAATCGAGGAGTTTTGGATTAGAAAGATAAAGATAAAGATAAAAGATTTTGATTTTAAAGTGAAAGCTATACCTGCTCTAAGAGATACACTGATCAATTAATAGTTGACACTTTTTTAATTCACACAGCCGAATGACGTCATAAAATGGCGGCTACTATTTCATGGTTTGAGAAAACATTAAAAAAACCTGAAAACTTTGAATTTAATTTTAAAATTTATATTGTTATTGAACTAAAACTAATATTTTCCGACTGCTTTTTGCCTAATCTATCTAAATAATATATTTTAAGATTTTTTCTCATATAGAGTAAAATACCGTATCGTGGTCACCCTATTTCCTAATTCAGGGAACAAAAATAAAACTCGATTTTTATTTACAATAAAGGGTCTTTTAATTGTTTTCTAGTATCGAATTTGTTGCACAATTTTTTTCACAAAAAGAGACTATTTTGTATTTGTCTAATCTTTCATACGATAAGCGTATTCAAACGGAAAACAAAATAAATGGAGGATTGAGGGCCCCGATTTTGTCAAGGTCATAACTTTCAAACAACAAGAAATGGTGACCTGCTCTTGCTTTCACAAATTTTCACAATTTATTTAGTATCTTATAGGATTACAAACAATAGCTATAAGTTAATGGTTTCATTGTATTTGCGTGATAAACTTTTACGTGTGTGAGGATTGAGGGCCCATTTTGAACGAAGATATACCAAGTAGGACAGTGTTTTGCGATAATATCTTGTTTTCACAAATTTTGTTTGGTATAAGCTTAGATTTTGGCATAAAGACTTTATCTGTAGTGTCCATAGTTTGTCAGGTACAGGCGGGCCCTCAATCCTCTATGTGAGAACTGAGGGCCCCACTTTACAGTCCATATCTAGCAAAGTTGACTTTCACAAAATCTGATTCCAACTTTCACAATTGTTTGGGAATGTTCACTAAATCCTAAGCATATTTTCAAAGAGTTTCAATAAAGTGGCCCTCACACCACACGCATATAAAAATTCGATTGAGTAATACCTATATATATTTTAATTACAGAAATTGATGGATGGCACGATAAGGTTTGCTCATTGAATTGGCGCTATAATTTCGCGGCGGGGTACCGCATATGTACATTGTCAATCAAGTGAAGGGTCTGACTTACTTATGCGGTACCCCGCCGTGACATTATAGCGCCAATTCAATGAGGAAACCTTATCGTGCCATCCATCAATTTCTGTAATTAAAATATATATAGGTATTACTCAATCGAATTTGATGGCTCAACGATAGGTACCTATTATTTTTGACTTTTTAAATGTTCTCTTTTCTTTTTTGCGTTGGGGGTTTTTTAAATTTTTAATTTAATTTTTATTTTAACCTTTTTAAACTTTTTAAACAATTTAACGATACAGAAATGCATTTTTATTACTGCAGAATATTAAGTTTCTCTGCACATAACATTAACTTATAATGATGCCACCATCGTACTGCAAATACAATTAAATACTGATAAAAAAACGAATACAAACACTACTATCTGCTATTTTTTTTTTGAAGAGTGTACTAGTGTGCTGGATATCCTGACTGCAACATCAGCTCATCGTGTAGCCACCATTGCATTGTATGTAGAATCAAATACTGATCAAAACGAACCCAAACACGACATATCTGCTATATTATTTTACCAAGAGTATTCTAGTGTGCTGGATATCCTGGCTGCAGCATCAGCTCATCGTGTTGCCACCATTGCATTGTATGTAGAATAAAATTCTGATCAAAACGAATCCAAACACGACATATCTGCTATTACTTTTTCAAGAGTCTTCTAGTGTGCTTGACATCCTGGTTGCAGCATCAGTTCATCGTGTTGCCACCATTGCATTGTATGTAGAATCAAATACTGATGTAAATGAATCCAAACACGACATATCTGCTATTACTTTTTCAAGAGTGTTCTAGTGTGCTGGACATCCTGGCTGCAGCATCAGCTCATCCTGTTGCCACCATTGCATTGTATATAGAATCAAATACTGATGTAAATGAATCAAAACACGACATTTCTGCTATTAATTTTTCAAGAGTGTATCCAGCACACTAGTGCTGGATATCCTGGCTGCAGCATCAGACCAAGAATTCCATAATCTTGCATAGATAGATAGCATACATGGATGTTTCAAATTTTAGGTCACACTAAGGTTTGAAAGTAAAGTAATACCCATTACGCGTCTAAGATCCCTACCGCAGCTAACAAAAGAGCGAATAACTTTGAAACGGCTGAACCGATTTTGATAAAACATGTCTAAGAACCATCGCTGGAAAACCTGCTTTCAAATAAAAAAAACCGCATCCAAATCAGTCCACCCGTTTAAGCGCTACGGTGCCACAGACAGACACACAGACACACACACACACACACACACATAGCGGTCAAACTTATAACACCCCTCTTTTTGCGTCGGGGGTTAAAAATAGTCCGCTAAATATAGAGTAACTTTCATTATGAAAACAAAAAAAAAAAATATGCTGTCAGTAAAAAGTTATAATAAAACAAAAAAATAATATTTTCATTGATTTTTTGTTTAATTACTTTTGGTCACTGTCACCACCACGCGACCCAGGGATTTGAGCGATAGTATGATTTTTTTTGTCTCTTTTGCACCTACAGAACACAACCGTGCGCGCGCTATCAGCTGTTAGTCGCTTGACCCCGTTATTATGCCTCATGTTACATGAAAGTACTACCGTATCGACGAAGGGCAGAGCACCCACACGACTCGCGCCCGCACTATATTCATGAGTATGAATCACAAGAGGAACGTAGGATAAGAGAAAGCACAAGAAGGAAGGAATTTAAACACATAATGGCACCTAATATTAACATAGCTAAGCATTGTTCCAGATACCAAGCAGTGGAGTTATTTAATAGGTTACCGAATGATTTAATAGTTATTTATGCAACTGACGTATAATAAGGGGTCTTAAAACACGAATAGCCGAGTGTGATAATAGTATCACATGAGTGTTTTAATACCTAATTATGTACAGTTGCATACAAGACTTTATCTACACCCATGTTATCAATTCTCTGTAAAAGGTTCTGAAACAGTTTTTTGCAATACTAATACTCGTATCGAACATGGCGGCCGGCGTCATAGTATACGACGTCAATTCGAATAAGTTCTTTTTTTAAGTTACGGCGCTGTTGTAGTGAAACACGCGTGCATTATAATGTTCTTTTTTTGAAAACGAGTTGCATTATGAAATTCAGTACAACATTAAAGCACCCGTTTGGATGCTATTATGGTTACCATTGTTACCATGACACTGGCTGTTTTAATGTTGGCAGTAAGCTAACTGTTTCAGAGACTTTTATAGAGGATTTATGGCATGGGTGTAGATAAAATTGTTAATTTATAGCCCTCACTCTTTTAAAAATAAATTAAAAGCCTTCTTGTTGGAAAAATGTTTATACTTGGTATCGGAATTTATGTCAAATGATAAAAAATAGTCACTTTTAAAATCGCAGTGAACAAGCTTTAAAAATATTTTTTGACCGAACACTGTTCTCATCACTAGGACTTGGATAAGATATTTTGACATTGAACATTTACCGCCATTATTATCATTAAGTATTTAATTTGACATTATATTTCTTTGTTGACATATTTTAATTAATTGACTAAACATTTGACATAAAATTTAATTAGGCTTTGATATGTATTGTTTCTGCATGTGATAATTTTATTTAATATGTAATACCTACTTTTTATGTAATGTAATATTCAACACAATTTTACTTGTTAAGAATAAAAGAAATGAATGAAAAAGAAAAGTAAATTAAACAAAAAAATCAAAGAAAATATTATTTTTTTGTTTTATTATAACTTTTTACTGACAGCATATTTTTTTTTTGTTTTCATAATGAAAGTTACTCTATATTTAGCGGACTATTTTGTTACATAGGTCTCGTTAGTGGTGGACATTTGGACCAAATCCGCCCATTCTCCTTTGTACAAATAAGCAGACGTGCTATTTTAGTTCTACAGGCGCTTAGTGCAAATTCTAATTAGAAATCATTTTTTTTTTCTTTTTTTTTTCTTAGTACGCGTTTTTCTTGGTATATTTCATTGAAAAAAGTAAAGAACGCAAAAGGAACATTTATTTGGTTTATATTTTAGAACATTCTGAGCATCCTACCAGAAAATATACACGTGGCCGGGCTGCAACGTATACGGTACTGCCCGGCCACAAACAAGTGCTTTTTTAACAAGATATATTTGTGGTACATTTAATCTATTCATTGGTACTGCAAGAACAATTTAAGAACATTAATTGATATGTCTATAAATTACGAAATCGACTGTGGCCGGGCTGCGTCGCAACACACCTTTTTAGTGGGTCAGTTCGTAATTTATCTAAGTTACAATAGCCCAATGGCAACTGCTCATCACCTTTTTACAAAATATTTCTTTTCCCGATGCAGGGACGTTAATTGTTGAGGAGTTCTCCTAGTAAGAACCAGGAGAACTGGAGCTCCATGGTGAAGTCATCATCACCATTATGCATTTTGATGAGCATAAATTACTTAGCAACCATATTAAAGTAATCGAATCGCAACCCGTGAAATATTTAGGTATAATTGAGTAGTTCCGATGGCCTTCTGTGGTCTTCATCATCAGATCCACTTCACCAAATGATGCTTTCCGAGAGCAAATGCACGAGTTACTATAAAAAATACCCAAATCGCTATAGGTGTGCTTATAAATCGGTTAACTTTTTGACATCATCTAAATTAACACAAAATGATACGATAACCTGCTTTTTAGCATTTCATTTATTAGTAAGAGTTAATTTTCTTTAAAATTTACATCTATTGTGATTTTAATGAAATATTTTTCTCAATAATTAAGATTTAGAAAACTCAAGTGTTAATCGACTTTTGTTGCTGACTGTACAATTTTGAACTTCATGTACAGACAACAGCGCAGCAGGTTATACCAAACTGTCAAATTTCTCCAAATGATTTTAATCCTTAAAATGTTAATAGTCGAGTTCAAAATTGAATGAGAAAAATTGATAGTTTGTAGTAACTTGACCTGCTGCTGTGTGTACCTGGTGATAAAGCGTATAATGCAATGTCATCAGAAATCGGTCCAAAGAGGAATTTCTGATTCATCGTGTGCATGTACCATAACCACAACACAAGCATTAGGTTGCTTAGCTTGGGACTAGATGGCGTTGTGTGAAATGTCCAAGTATATTTATTTATTTATTTAATCTTCTTCCAACATTGTACTTACCAGATTTGTAATCACAGGGGCGACCGTTGCGAAGAAACCAAAACTAGACACACGAAGAACAAAACTAGAAGATGCAATAACAGCCGAGCAAACGGAAGAAGACAAATCAGACTCGAAAGTTATCCGGACAACTCAACAACGTACGTCCAAACCTGACACTTATTACAAAGAGCCTAACAAAAGTGATCAGCGTAGTTTTAATCGAGTAAAAAAAAATATGCAACATACTCGCACACAAATTGGTGAAAAACCTTACAAGTGTGACGTATGTCAACGTAGTTTTAATCAAAAGTTTAATTTAACGCAACATATTCGTACACACACTGGTGAAAAACGTTATAAGTGTAATATATGTCAGAGTAGTTTTTTTGAAAAGGCTTATTTAACAAAACATTTTCGAATACACACTGGTGAAAAACCTTACAAGTGTGATGTATGTCAGCGTAGTTTTAATCATATGTCTATTTTGACGACACATATTCGGTTACACACTGGTGAAAAACCTTACAAGTGTGATGTATGTCAGAGTAGTTTTAATCGAAAATTTACTTTGACGAAACATATTCGTACACACACTGGTGAAAAACCTTATATGTGTGATGTATGTCCGCGTAGTTTTTGTGACAAGGCTAATTTAACAAAACATCTTCGTTCACACACTGGTGGAAAACCTTATAAGTGTGATGTATGTCAACGTAGTTTTAATCAAAAGTTTAAATTAATGAACCATATTCGTACACACACTGGTGAAAAACCTTACAAGTGTGACGTATGTCAACGTAGTTTTAATCGAAAGGATAAATTAATAATACATATTCGTACACACACTGGTGAAAAACCTTTTATGTGTGATGTATGTCCGCGTAGTTTTTGTGAAAATTCTAATTTAACAAAACATCTTCGTTCACACACTGGTGAAAAACCTTATATGTGTCATGTATGTCCGCGTAGTTTTTGTCATAAGGCTAGTTTAACAAAACATATTCGAATACACACTCGTGAAATACCTTATAAGTGTGATGTATGTCAACTTAGTTTTAGACAAAAGGGCGATTTATCAACTCATATTCGTATACATACCAGAATTGCAATCACAGGGGCGACCGTTGCGAAGAAACCAAAACTAGACACACGAAGAACAAAACTAGAAGATGCAATAACAGCCGAGCAAACGGAAAAAGACAAATCAGACTCGAAAGTTATCCGGACAACTCAACAACGTACGTCCAAACCTGACACTTATTACAAAGAGCCCAACAAAAGTGGTCAGCGTAGTTTTAATCGAGTAAAAAAAACTATGCAACATACTCGCACAAAAATTGGTGAAAAACCTTACAAGTGTGATGTATGTCAACGTAGTTTTAGTCAAAGGTTTAATTTAACGCAACATATTCGTACACACACTGGTGAAAAACGTTATAAGTGTGATATATGTCAGCGTAGTTTTTATGAAAAGGCTTATTTAACAGAACATATTCGAATACACACTGGTGAAAAACCTTACAAGTGTGATGTATGTCAGAGTAGTTTTAATCGAAAATTTACTTTGACGAAACATATTCGTACACACACTGGTGAAAAACCTTTTATGTGTGATGTATGTCCGCGTAGTTTTTGTGAAAATTCTAATTTAACAAAACATCTTCGTTCACACACTGGTGACAAACCTTATATGTGTCATGTATGTCCGCGTAGTTTTAGTCATAAGGCTAGTTTAACAAAACATATTCGAATACACACTCGTGAAATACCTTATAAGTGTGATGTATGTCAACTTAGTTTTAGACAAAAGGGCGATTTATCAACTCATATTCGTATACATACCAGAATTGCAATCACAGGGGCGACCGTTGCGAAGAAACCAAAACTAGACACACGAAGAACAAAACTAGAAGATGCAATAACAGCCGAGCAAACGGAAAAAGACAAATCAGACTCGAAAGTTATCCGGACAACTCAACAACGTACGTCCAAACCTGACACTTATTACAAAGAGCCCAACAAAAGTGGTCAGCGTAGTTTTAATCGAGTAAAAAAAATTATACAACATACTCGCACACACATTGGTGAAAAACCTTACAAGTGTGACATATGTCAACGTAGTTTTAATCAAAAGTTTAATTTAACACAACATATTCGTACACACACTGGTGAAAAACGTTATAATTGTGATATATGTCAGCGTAGTTTTTATGAAAAGGCTTATTTAACTAAACATATTCGAATACACACTGGTGAAAAATCTTACAAATGTGATGTCTGTCAAAGTAGTTTTAATCAAAAGTTTAAATTAACGAACCATATTCGTACACACACTGGTGAAAAACCTTATGTGTGTGATGTATGTCCGCGCAGTTTTTGTCAAAAAGGTAATTTAACAAAACATATTCTAGTACACACTGGTGAAAAACCTTTCAAGTGTGATGTCTGTCAGCGTAGTTTTAGTCAAAGGGGTCATTTAACAAAACATATTCGAATACACACTGGTGAAAAACCTTACAAGTGTGATGTATGTCAGCGTAGTTTTAGTCAAAAATTTACTTTGACGAGACATATTCGTACACACACTGGTGAAAAACCTTACAAGTGTGACGTATGTCAGCGTAGTTTTAATTGTAAGACTACTTTGACGACACATATTCTGACACACACGGGTGAAAAACCTTATAAGTGTGATGTATGTCAGCGTAGTTTTAGTCAAAAGGGTCATTTAACAAAACATATTCGAATACACACTGGTGAAGAACCTTACAAGTGTGATGTCTGTCAGCGTAGTTTTAGTCAAAAGTATCATTTAACGAACCATATTCGTACACACTGGTGAAAAACCTTACAAGTGTGATGTTTATCAAATTGGTTTTCGTCGAAAGGCAACAATGAATGAATGAAATGCACCGACCCCGGCGAAGTATAACCAGACTGGATTGAACGCAAAGATTCACACTTGATGTATGTGCGAGTGGACTGCAAATAGAATCAGCAATACAACTCCATGGTTTAGAATTGACCTCAAACCTACCATTACCGCGCACCCCCTCTACTCCTTGATACAGTGGTCTCTGTCGCACCCCATGCCCCATGTTGCATGGTTCCAGTAGGAACCACCTTGGAACCAAAACTGTTTTATTAATACTAGTCTACTTTTTAATCAGCAATGTGTATAATAAATATAAAATATTATTTTGAACATAATTATGGACCTAGTATAACTACATTTTTTATTATTTTTTTATTTTATTCTGAGTGACATATTGATTTGACATTTTTTAATATTAATTTAATGTATGTACATTGTAATAATTGTAACTGTGACATTTTAATTTGTAATTTTATTTTTTTTTTTTTTAAATAGCTAATTTTTATAAATTTTGCGTGCCTATTTCCAGGCAGAATGTACATGGCTCACTCTTATCTACTCCACCTGTATTTTAATGTAACCTACATTCGTTGCAAATAAATTATTTGATTGATTGATTGATTGATTAGTATTTTGGTATCGCCTATTTAGTCACTTTTAAGTGTATGGAGCTGCTGCTTATTTTTACCAAAGAATCCAAGTTCGCGGAAAATGACGAAAGTTTTATCCGAAAGTCTGCTTCCACTTCAAGTCGGTTTCTGTAGGTATTTATTTTTAAGGTAAACTGTGTTGAAAACCCAGCTTCACATTAAGTTGTGACAAAAGGCATTAAAAAGTTATTGCTTGATGAGCTAATGTTGTGTACTCTTGACGACAAGATAACCAACAATCTGTCGTTAGTATAGATAGCAGCGGTCGCTGGTATTTTATTGAGATGGCCGCTACCGGGCGCGAGCCGGCTGCTGGGAAACGCTGCCCTCGTTTAATATTTCGTGTGCCTACAGATTTCTGCAGCATCTAAATGTTCTTATGTCACCATAATTTCAAAAATTTTAAACTTCAAGCACAATTATCTGTATTTATTGGGAAATAAAGATATTTTATTTTATTATTATTATTTCGTTTATTAATCTTTTTTCCTTATAAAACAGATTTTTAAATATTTCTTAAAAATTTATAAAAAACATTTCAAAATATAAAAAAATAGTGGCAGCGACAATTATTGCGCGGCGCGCTAATCGATCTATCACCACTATATCAGGCTTATTGGCGACAATAGTCCTGTCAGTAATGATAGACTGATCCCAGTACAACGTGACATGGTCATTTTCGAGAACTGGGTCGGGCACATACCTATAATACGGTACCTCAGAGGTATCTCCACAAACTTATATTTCAAAGCAAGTTGCTGGTGAATAATCCTTGCTACTTGGTTATGTCTGTGTAACTACTCGCCGTTAGCCATACGAGAACAAACAGAAATAATATGTCTGATAGACTCTCCCGGTCGGTGGCATGCCCGACACACGTCAACCGTCCCGTCCTTCATAATATGTCTCCGGTAGTTATTCGTCAAGATAACTTCGTCCATAATTGCACAAACGAAAACTTCAGTTTTCCCGAAAAGGTCACCGAAACGTAGCCAGGATACGGACGGTAAGAAATCTACACCGGGCTCTTCATGAGCCCGGTGTAGATTCCTATCCAGGGCGTCGAGTTCAGTCGTGAGTCAATTTGAGTATGCCGAAACAGTACATCAAGACCCAAACGTTGAAGGCGCGCACATTGTTCCCGCCTGATAGAAGACTAATTAATACCTTCTTCAGGCGACCAAAGAAGCGCTTCTTCAACGATTGCTTAATGTCAGCAACGTTGATACCTAACGCTTCCGACATACCCAAATATTTGTAGGTTTCGGATGAGAAGAGGGATGGTAATAAGGTAAGCTAAGATGTAGAGTTGAATTCCCTCGGATTCCATAATCTCCCCTCGCTTTACATGCACGACTGTACATTTGTCCACACCAAATTCCATCTTGATGGCGCTACTAAAAGTTTCAGTTATCTTCAGTAGCTCCATCAGTCACAATTTGTTGGGGGCAAAGAGTTTCAAATCATCCATGGTGATGTGAGATATGACCTGACCACCTCTCCTCAGCCGGTAGCCTCGACCTGAATCCTCTAGCAGTGTGCTTAGCGGATTCAGTGTTAAACAGAACCAGAGTGGACTCAAACTGTCGCCCTGAAATATTCCCAGTTTAATCCACACAGGCTCATCATTCCCCTGAATCTGTCGACACCCTGGATAGCGAAGAACCGTCCTCCATTGCCCCATACACGACTCAAGGAAGGTGCTTAGAGTTGCATCAATCTTGTACAACTCCAGCACCCTCATGAGCCATGTATGTGGCACCGAGTCTTAGGCCTTCTTATAATCTATCCAGCATGTCGACAAATCCTTGCGGGATCGACGAACCTGTTGGCTAATGGCCATGTCGATGAGGAGTAGCTCCTTAGTACCGCCGGACCCGTTGCAACATCCATTTTGAGAGGCAGACATAATCGAGTTACTCTCAATGTGCATATTAATTTTCGCTCTCAAAATGGATGTAAGAAGTTTATAGATCGTCGACAAACACGTTTATTTTATTATTATTATTTATTTATTTATTTAATCCATATTGTTACAATTACAAACTTTTATATAACACCTGCCAAACTGCAGAGCAATTTGTCGGCAGTAGGTTCTCGTGGATTTTGCACGAATGTTCACTTAAGGCTTATCCTCCCTAAAATACGGCGAAAATAAGTAACTTTGTTTCCATTTTTTACAGTAACTATAGCACCTTTTTGATAGAAAAAAATACACAATAATCTAGACTACATAAGAAGTGATTTCAACACGAAGGGCATTTAAGACTAAATTAAAATTTGTTCAAAATAATCAAGAACAAATTAAATTAGATATTTTGGCAAATAGTCATTCGAAAAAAGAGTTTGCTAAGTTTTGGAAGGCAGCTAAGAAATTAAATGCCAAGCCGAGTCTGTGAGTATGGCGGGTCTGAGTGAGCCGAAAGATATCGCCAACCTTTTTCAAAGACACTTTACAGTTCAGTCTCCTTTGCACACAGGGCCGCGGGTGCTCGATGAATGGGAGTTATTGGGTTCTGGTGAGATTGCCGTAATTCTCTCAGCAAAACAGGTGGCTTCTGTTATTAACAAAATGACAAGAGGTAAGTCACCAGGCCACGACGGCCTCAGCGTCGAGCACCTGAAGCATGCGGGGTCGCATCTGTATAGGGTTCTTACTTTGCTTTTTCTATGTCTCAGTCACCGCTACTTACCGGGAGACCTTATGCGCACTGTGGTGGTTCCGATTATTAAGGACAAGACGGGAGACGCCTCTGAGGTGTCCAATTACAGGCCTATTTCGTTGGCCACGATTGTCGCCAAGGTCTTGCACAGTTTGCTTGATCAACAGTTGGCTAAACATGTTGAACTCCATGACGCGCAATTTGGCTTCAAACCTGGTCTATCCACGGAGAGTGCCATCCTGTGCCTCAAGCAAACTGTTCAATATTACACCTCCAGAAAAACACCCATTTTTGCTTGTTTTTTGGACCTGTCAAAGGCGTTCGACCTTGTGTCCTACGAGGTACTATGGGAAAAATTGCAGAGTGAGACAACACTGCCGAATGAAATTACATCCTTGTTTCGCTACTGGTACTACAACCAGAGGAATAGTGGTAGGTGGGCTGAGGCTCAATCGGATCTGTATGAGCTGGAGTGCGGGGTGAGACAGGGGGGGTTAAGTTCACCCCGCCTCTTCAACTTATACATAAACCGGCTGATCGGTGAACTCAGCAGCACCAGAGTTGGATGTCATATTGACGGCGTTTGTATGAATAATATTAGTTATGCCGATGATATGGTGCTGCTGAGCCCATCGATTGGCGCTTTGAGGACGCTTGTGGCAATTTGTGAGTCCTATGCAGTGACCCATGGGCTCAAGTACAATGTCACGAAGAGCGAACTTTAAAGCGCGTGACATAAACTATTCAGATGTCCACAGTGTCTCGCTCTGTGGCGCTCCTTTAACATGGGTGACTAAGTTTAAGTACTTGGGTCACTGGGTGTTGTATTGTAATGATACAATGTGATAGCGGATAATCTCCATTTATTAATTAATATATAAAGACTTACATCGGATACAATCTTGTTCATGTTCCCGTTGACCAGAGAGAGAAGAGTGGGATGTGTTCACAGACAATCATCTATAATTAAGGCATTGACACATGAACCTGTTTCTAATGCTATGCCTACACAATATACAACACTGGGTCACTGAGGATCTTAGGGACACAGATATAGAGAGGGAGCACAGCACCCTAATTGCGTAACACATTATCAATCGGAGTTGGTTTCATTTTGACAGTTCAACAACATTCATTGCGATATTTACGTTGTCGAGCAGACAAATTATTCGAACATACGAAGCAATGGATTAGCAATTTGTTTCAAAATGAAACCAACTCCGATCGCTAATGTGTTACGCAATTAGGGTGCAGGTCGCTGGCCGTTCGATGTAACATGCTGGTTCGAAGATTTGCACGTTGTACAAATCAAGTTAAGGTAACAACACTTTTTAAAGCTTTCTGCCAGTCTTTTTGCACGTGCAGTCTTTGGACCAGTTTTACGCAGAGGACATACAGCGATCTACGGATCCAATACAATAACGCATTCAGGATACTGTTGGGGCTGTCATGGCGTTGTAGTGCGTCCGGTATGTTTGCTGAGGCGCACGCAGATGATTTTTACGCTTAGTATACTTTAGTATCCTGAGTGCTTAGAGCATTTAACTATGGAGATGGCAAGCAGCGAATCACCGAACAACATTTTCTGCCACTTTATGCGGGGGGCGAGGAAAACACATACAGCACACTACGAAAATTTGACAGTGCTAGTGATGTGACACAAACAATGAGTGATATTTCATTACATGAATGAATGAATAAATGTTCATTCATTTTAATTTCTTGTATGTATACGCACGGCTACAGATCACGCTATACAGGGTTATTGGTAAAACACCAGCAACCTCTTTAGGGGTCATTGTACTCATCATTATGAACAACTTTTAATGAGGGACCAAACCTGATATCGCGAAAAAAAATCAGCTGCTCCCTACATTTTGACGAGTTTGATGTAGATAAAAATGTACTGAACAGCTGATTTTTTTTTCGCGATTTCGTGTTTGGGCCCATAATAAAAGTTGTTCATAATGATGAGTACAATGACCCTTTAAGAGGTTGCTGGTGTTTTACAAATAACCCTGTATATTTCCAGTATAAGCTGATCTCGCATTGTATAGGATTTCCTTATAATTAGAGATCAGTGTAAACTGGAAATGTATATAGCTTGATGTGTAGTCGTGTGTACCTACACAAAAATACGCAATATGATTAATGCCTGCGAAACTACGTAGGTAGCCAGTAA
This sequence comes from Cosmia trapezina, assembly GCA_905163495.3. Taxonomy (NCBI): domain Eukaryota; kingdom Metazoa; phylum Arthropoda; class Insecta; order Lepidoptera; family Noctuidae; genus Cosmia; species Cosmia trapezina. The sequence goes on along the minus strand of LR991046.1, from coordinate 1,448,548 downwards.
TGACCAAAAAATTTATAGTGCTTTAGAAAAAGAACGATTGTATTTATTTATAGAGTCAAATATTTTTTCAAATAACATATTGCTGGACCAGCCGGTCGATTCAGTAAAAATCTCACCGCGAAAACTTAAGTGAAGTGAGTTTGTTTTTGCTAGGAATTGACACTATTGACAGCTCACTCCACGCTCACTTCACCTAAGTTTTCACGGTGAGATGGTTACAGAATCGCACTGCAGTGCCTTTCCCTATCATTCTGCGGCTGCGGAAAACCTCAAGCGGCGGAAGTATAATAACCTTATCGGTAATTATATTTTTGAGCGGTTTGGGGTTTGAAAGCGGTGGAATAATTATTAAATTATTCCACCGCGCGATTAATTTTTTTTTCAAATTGCATGAGCTGCAAAAACTCACATTCGAAACGAACTAACTGTTATTTTTTAATAGCCTAAGCCTACAAAAGAAAAGAATTTAAATCGACTCACAAAGAACTGAAATTAATATTTTATAAATAATATTTTTTTTAATTTCAACCTGACTTATCCAGATACATTCACAAAAAAAAAACTGAACTATGTTTACTAAACATACTGACTGAAAAAATCATTTATTGTATCAATCATTCATTCACGTTGTCCCTGCATTATGCAAATTCCTTTAATTCCTTCCTGTACTACGTTTGCGCTACCAACGTACCACTGTATTTTTCTATCGTAATGTCAACAACGATTATTTCGACATTGTACTTAAATAAAAGTATTTGAATGTATTATATAAACTAACATGTGGTAAGAAACACCATGGTTTCGCAAATTTGAAGTGGCAGATCGCTTTTCGCACGAGGAAACTGCACAATTCACCATTTTTTGGGAGCACTTTCTTGCGACACAATACGATACACAATGACAGCTGTTGCCAAATGATTTAGTTTTATATAACGTGCATGGCCATATGGCCAGTCGACTTTGGCAGAGGGGTTCGCTCAGCTATGCCATCTCCATAGGTTAAATGCTCTAAGCCTGAGTGTGTTTCGAGATCGATGGGACTTTTTGTCCTGGCAACACTGGCAGCCGGTCGTCAAAAAAACGATCTTAGGTTAATTATTTTAGAAAATTCTTAAAAAGTGTTATAATTATGTTGAAATAGTGTTATACAACGTGTAATGCTAAATGCGCAAAACCTCTTAAGGGGTCATTGTACTCATCATTATGAACAACTTTTACTATGGGACCAAACCTGAAATCGCGAAAAAAAAATCAGCTGTTCAGTACATTTTGACGAATTATGCGAACATAAATGTACTGAACAGCTGATTTTTTTTTCGCGATTTCAGGTTTGGTCCCATAGTAAAAGTTGTTCATAATGATGAGTACAATGACCCCTTAAGAGGTTTTGCGCATTTAACGTTACACGTTGTATAGTCGTTCCTAGTTATTATGTAGTTTAACTAGTTATTATACAGTGTTTTTTGTCGCGAGAACTTCGCACAAAAAGGATATTAAAATTAAAACCGGCTCGATACCGGCTGTCAACTCGAACGGTGGCGGATTTCAAAATATTATCAATCCCGGGGAGTATTTTGTTTTAATTTAAGAGCACATAATAATAACAGACCACTGAACAACACAAATACTGCTCAGCCTCTGAGCTACGTCCATCACACATTGGCACGGTTTATGTCTCCTTTTGCTTGACAACTAGTGGAAGCAGAATCGATGACGAAAACATTCGCTCAGACAATAAACACTACATAATTTACTTCACAAAAATAGGCTCATTACCTATAGCTTATTAATTGTTATCTATTTAAGTATGGTATAAAACTTGTAATGTGTCTTAAACTTGTTATTGTCAATCAAGTTTATTTGTGTCTAATATTAAAAGCAGTGCATTCCTTGTAACTTTACTTCTGTTTAACATTCCCATCTAATTCCATATTAACTTCATCTAATTGTAATATCTATTTGTTATCAATTCATTACTTATTTTTAACTTTTTTTTTTTCTCGTCTACCTCCTACTAATCTAAATATTTGATTAGTAGGAGGAACGCGTCACTATGATGACAAGTTCTATTGTAAATTAACATATTTAAACTATAAATGTGACTATTTTGCTCATCAGACAAATATGTTGAATAAGACAATGCACAGAAAATAAATTTACAGTTCTTGGTCTCATTTAGATGTAACATCAAATGGATACATTCAATTATGTCCTTTTTTCTTACAGATAAACTATCCCCATATAATAGTATAACAGTGGAACTGTGGTTTATTCTTGTCAATTTAATATTTTTAATTAAATGGCTAAAACTGGCACCGGGTAAACAATTATTAATTACATAGTGTTGCAAACACTGATTAAATATACTACCAAAACCTTGACTAAATTTGTCAAAAAAAACATATTGTTGTCAAACTATTCATAATATTGATATCTTTATCCATACAGCTACCTACTGGCTGAGCCACTAAGGGTGCGGGTGTAACAGGAGGCTGGGGCTCCTGGGAGCAGACACAGCTAAAAGAGAGGGTATTAGTTAAAGACTCATACCTCTCAGCATTACACTTCACCAAATCCAGTAGTTCCCCAGCCTCAAATAAGCGGTCACTAAGTTGTTGTTGTGAATTCTCATATTTTTCAAAAATATCCTTCAGCAAGTGTTCCTTGTGTTGTATATGATTATAGAGAAGCTGGATATCTGTGTCATATTTTTCCCTACATTTATTTAACTCAATATTACAAGTAATTAAACTTTGAGATAAGACAACTCGTTCCTTTCTAAGCGAAAGATTTAATTTTAAGAGATTTTGTTTTTTAATTACTCTCTGTGACCGTTTAATTATTTTCTTTATATTAATATATTTCTTTAATTTACTGTGACTCATAACAATAGGAGATAATGGTATAGTATCATCACCAGTCAAATCTATGACAGCTGGCTCATACAGTGATTTTGAGTTACTACCTACCAACTCATCAAATAGATTACTAGTCCTAGCAACCTGTTTGCTAACTTTAATACACTCTGATAGAGATAGTGCCTTTTGGGCTTCACACAATTTCTGTTCAAGTTCTGAAATTCGATTCAAAGCTAGTTCGTGGGTCTCACTACACTCTTGAAATGTTGACACTAGCTGTTGAAGTTGAATGTGCTGGTCGGCTAAGTCCATGTGTTGTAGGTGTAATTGAGACAGCTCATTCTTAAGGGAGGTGTTCTTTAAATTAATGTTTTCCACTTCCACTTCACTGTCGTCCCTCTCCTGGAGCAACTGTTTAATTTAATTTAATTTAATTTAATATATACTTTATTGTACACCAAAAAAAATACAAAACAAAAGAAAACATGTACACTTCAAAACATACAATGGGCGACCTTATCGCTTTCCGCGATCTCTTCCAGGCAACCTTAGGATGGACAGTGATTTATCAGGATATGATATTGTTTCTCTGTATGTTTGCACATAGCGTTAGAAGCCTTAAGCTCCATCAAGGTAGCTCTTAATTTTGCTTCCATCTCCTTTACTGTAGCACTGCGAGTCATCATTTTCGACATGTTAGTCTCCTGCAATGTGTGAAGTTATGCAGCTAAATAATAGTGTAAGAAAAGTTGTTCAAATATTTAGATTAGTAGGAGGTAGACGAGAAAAAAAAAAAAGTTAAAAATAAGTAATGAATTGATAACAAATAGATATTACAATTAGATGAAGTTAATATGGAATTAGATGGGAATGTTAAACAGAAGTAAAGTTACAAGGAATGCACTGCTTTTAATATTAGACACAAATAAACTTGATTGACAATAACAAGTTTAAGACACATTACAAGTTTTATACCATACTTAAATAAATAACAATTAATAAGCTATAGGTAATGAGCCTATTTTTGTGAAGTAAATTATGTAGTGTTTATTGTCTGAGCGAATGTTTTCGTCATCGATTCTGCTTCCACTAGTTGTCAAGCAAAAGGAGACATAAACCGTGCCAATGTGTGATGGACGTAGCTCAGAGGCTGAGCAGTATTTGTGTTGTTCAGTGGTCTGTTATTATTATGTGCTCTTAAATTAAAACAAAATACTCCCCGGGATTGATAATATTTTGAAATCCGCCACCGTTCGAGTTGACAGCCGGTATCGAGCCGGTTTTAATTTTAATATCCTTTTTGTGCGAAGTTCTCGCGACAAAAAACACTGTATAATAACTAGTTAAACTACATAATAACTAGGAACGACTATATAACACTATTTCAACATAATTATAACACTTTTTAAGAATTTTCTAAAATAATTAACCTAAGATCGTTTTTTTGACGACCGGCTGCCAGTGTTGCCAGGACAAAAAGTCCCATCGATCTCGAAACACACTCAGGCTTAGAGCATTTAACCTATGGAGATGGCATAGCTGAGCGAACCCCTCTGCCAAAGTCGACTGGCCATATGGCCATGCACGTTATATAAAACTAAATCATTTGGCAACAGCTGTCATTGTGTATCGTATTGTGTCGCAAGAAAGTGCTCCCAAAAAATGGTGAATTGTGCAGTTTCCTCGTGCGAAAAGCGATCTGCCACTTCAAATTTGCGAAACCATGGTGTTTCTTACCACATGTTAGTTTATATAATACATTCAAATACTTTTATTTAAGTACAATGTCGAAATAATCGTTGTTGACATTACGATAGAAAAATACAGTGGTACGTTGGTAGCGCAAACGTAGTACAGGAAGGAATTAAAGGAATTTGCATAATGCAGGGACAACGTGAATGAATGATTGATACAATAAATGATTTTTTCAGTCAGTATGTTTAGTAAACATAGTTCAGTTTTTTTTTTGTGAATGTATCTGGATAAGTCAGGTTGAAATTAAAAAAAATATTATTTATAAAATATTAATTTCAGTTCTTTGTGAGTCGATTTAAATTCTTTTCTTTTGTAGGCTTAGGCTATTAAAAAATAACAGTTAGTTCGTTTCGAATGTGAGTTTTTGCAGCTCATGCAATTTGAAAAAAAAATTAATCGCGCGGTGGAATAATTTAATAATTATTCCACCGCTTTCAAACCCCAAACCGCTCAAAAATATAATTACCGATAAGGTTATTATACTTCCGCCGCTTGAGGTTTTCCGCAGCCGCAGAATGATAGGGAAAGGCACTGCAGTGCGATTCTGTAACCATCTCACCGTGAAAACTTAGGTGAAGTGAGCGTGGAGTGAGCTGTCAATAGTGTCAATTCCTAGCAAAAACAAACTCACTTCACTTAAGTTTTCGCGGTGAGATTTTTACTGAATCGACCGGCTGGTCCAGCAATATGTTATTTGAAAAAATATTTGACTCTATAAATAAATACAATCGTTCTTTTTCTAAAGCACTATAAATTTTTTGGTCATTACTGGCTACCTACGTAGTTTCGCAGGCATTAATCATATTGCGTATTTTTGTGTAGGTACACACGACTACACATCAAGCTATATACATTTCCAGTTTACACTGATCTCTAATTATAAGGAAATCCTATACAATGCGAGATCAGCTTATACTGGAAATATACAGGGTTATTTGTAAAACACCAGCAACCTCTTAAAGGGTCATTGTACTCATCATTATGAACAACTTTTATTATGGGCCCAAACACGAAATCGCGAAAAAAAAATCAGCTGTTCAGTACATTTTTATCTACATCAAACTCGTCAAAATGTAGGGAGCAGCTGATTTTTTTTCGCGATATCAGGTTTGGTCCCTCATTAAAAGTTGTTCATAATGATGAGTACAATGACCCCTAAAGAGGTTGCTGGTGTTTTACCAATAACCCTGTATAGCGTGATCTGTAGCCGTGCGTATACATACAAGAAATTAAAATGAATGAACATTTATTCATTCATTCATGTAATGAAATATCACTCATTGTTTGTGTCACATCACTAGCACTGTCAAATTTTCGTAGTGTGCTGTATGTGTTTTCCTCGCCCCCCGCATAAAGTGGCAGAAAATGTTGTTCGGTGATTCGCTGCTTGCCATCTCCATAGTTAAATGCTCTAAGCACTCAGGATACTAAAGTATACTAAGCGTAAAAATCATCTGCGTGCGCCTCAGCAAACATACCGGACGCACTACAACGCCATGACAGCCCCAACAGTATCCTGAATGCGTTATTGTATTGGATCCGTAGATCGCTGTATGTCCTCTGCGTAAAACTGGTCCAAAGACTGCACGTGCAAAAAGACTGGCAGAAAGCTTTAAAAAGTGTTGTTACCTTAACTTGATTTGTACAACGTGCAAATCTTCGAACCAGCATGTTACATCGAACGGCCAGCGACCTGCACCCTAATTGCGTAACACATTAGCGATTACTCACAAAATATGTCCAATTAAAAATACAATTAAATCCACAATAAAATTCAAAATTCATCATTTAAAAAATCAGCAATGTTGTATGAATGAATGAATGAATGAATGAATGCTTTATTTGTAAACATAGGTCAATGTACAATATTGTGCGAGATGTTACGGATAAGTAGATCCTCTATGTTTTGCCCTGAGGCGTACAAATATAATTAATTAACATTGTCGAATTTCAAATTATTAATAAAATCAATAGGTACATGCATATCAATTAATAAAAAAAAATAATAAAAAATATAAATCAATTTCAAATGTCAAATAGATTAATAATGATATAGTCATAATAATACTTCTAATGTCAAATATAATTCTAAATCGTCAAAATAGGTGAGATGATGTACAATTTTATGAAGCAGTAGTTATAGAATTATCGGCCAAATATTCCTGAAGTGAGTAATAACATTTATTTATCAATATTCTTAATAGTTCCTTTTTGAAATCGTCCAGATTTAATGTTTTTATTTTTTCAGGTAGTTTGTTATATATTTTTTTAGACATACAGAAGGTACTTTTATTCATTAGTGCAGTTTTGCCATAAGTTACTTCGAGTTCTGACTTATTTTTATCGCGTAATTTTCTGTAGTAACTTTTATTAGCTATTTTGTATAATGAAATGTTAGATTTGACGAACATATTCGTTTCGTATATGTATAACGATGGCAAGGTAAGAATTTTTAGACGTATAAAGAACGGTTGACAACTGTCTGTGCTTTTAAGGCCACACATAGCTCTGACACATCTTTTTTGGGCTCTAAACACGAGTTCTCTATCAACTGAATTGCCCCAGTATATTATGCCATATCGGAGTGTTGATGCAACATAGCCATGATAGGCTGTTAGTACGGATTCTAGGCTCACTATTTTTGATAGTTTATAGAGAGCATAGGTAAATTTATTAAGTTTTTTACATATTTCGTCTGTCTGGGGTCTCCAAGTCAAATTGTTGTCTATATTGATACCAAGAAATTTAGTAGCGGTAGTTGATTCTATTTTTGTCCCTAAATAACTAATGTCAAGGATTGGATTTGGTATTCTTTGATAAAAATGCATAATTTTAGTCTTTTCTAAGTTTATAATTAGATTATTGTTGTCAAGCCATGTTATAATTGTATTTAATGTCATATTTATTTCATTTTCATAAGTATTGGGATCATCACACTTAATAATTACGGTGCTATCGTCGGCAAATAGTACCATGGGGTGCTTTATTTGCCTCGGAAGGTCATTTATGTAAAGCAAAAAAGGGGGGGTCCTAGTACGCTACCCTGAGGAACGCCGTATTTTATTATTTCGCTTTCGGAATGATATTTTTTCTCGTAACTAGTATTTGAGGATACATGTTTGATTTCTACAAATTGCTTTCTGTCCGTTATGTATGATCGAATGAGGTCAAGTATATTTCCCCTGATACCATATTTTTCAAGTTTATGTATTAATATAGGATAATCGACATAATCAAAAGCTTTAGTTAGATCCATATATATGGCACATACAGGATTTCTGTTATCCATATTTGACAAAATAGGTAGAAGCAGGTCATGTATAGCCACATTGATTGTCTTCTGCTTACGAAATCCCTTTTGCTCATTTACTAATATGTTTGCTTTCTCAAGGAAGTTGTACAAGGACTTATAAATGACTTTTTCAAATATTTTTGAAAAGACGGGTATCAACGCAATAGGCCTATAATTTGACATAATTTGTCTGTCATTTTTTTTGTTTTCAATTTCTCAGGGAAGATTCCGCTAGAAATACTCATATTAATTATGTGACTGAGATGTGGAGCTATGTAATAAGACACTTCTTTGATAACTTTAGTGCAAACTCCATCATAACCAACACTATTTGTATTTCGAAGTGAGGTAATATGATTATTTATGTCTTGCGGTATGGTCGGCTCCATAAATAAAGAGTTTGAAGTATTCAAGCATACGTTCATTTCTGGCATAGTTTTATTTTTTGGTTCGGTAACTTGATTAATATAAAACTTATTAAAAGCCTGAGCTATATGTAATGGGTTCGTGATTTTCTGTGTCCCTGTTTGAATTTGTGTTATTGGTTCTTTAGGGAAGCAGGTCTTGCAATTATTAATTATGTTCCAAACCGCTCTAGATTTATTTTTGGATGTCTTAATGAAGTAGTTATTTCGTGATGCTTGCGTTAACGTTATAACTCTTTTAAACCTTGCAGAATATGTCTTAAACGATTGTTTATTGTTTGGGGAAGGATTTGTTCTATATTGCCATAGCAAGTGCCGTTTCTTTTTACTACATTTCCTTATCCCGTTCGTGATCCATTTTGTTTTCTTAGTAATTGATTTTGTTATTATTTCGTAGGGAAAGCAAAGATCGTAAAAACATCTGAATAGGTCAAGGAAATGATCGTAGGCCTCATTGACGTCACTAGTTTTATATATGTCCGAAAAGGTGAGACTTTTAATGCAATTTCTAAATTTCTCTACATTATCTTGACAATAATTCCGCCTTTTTATTTTCCAACGCTTTAAGACACATGTCTTCTTGACAGGACATGTCAAAAGTTGCGCGGTATGGTCTGACAGGCCCAATTCTATAATTTCTCCTTTACAGCCTTTTACATTATGTGCTATATTGTCCAAGCAGGTCCCACTGCTTAACCTAGTTGGTTGAGAAAATTGTAATTTTAAATTATAATTTAACAATGCATATTCGAAGTCTAAGGTTTGTTTATTTCTTTTCATTAAGTTGATATTAAAGTCCCCACATAAGACAATCTTTTTGTTATTCAATTTTAAACACAGCAAATGCAAAATGTTATTTAAATTGTCGAAAAATTTATCCAAATTAGATTGGGGCACCCTATAAATACATACAATAATAATGTTGTGTTCTGTCAATTCTATCGCGCAGCATTCAATTATGTTGATTACAGAATATTTCCCTAAGTTTAATACTTTATACTTGTGTCCAACCCTGGTTAAAATGCACGCACCACCTCTTCTGTTATCTCTGGAGAAACTTGTTGCCAGGCTGTAATTTGGTATATTTAGAAGTCCGTCCTGTTCAGGCGTCATAAAATGTTCAGTTATGCATATAGTATCGATCTGTTTTTTACTATTTTGTAGTTCTTCTAAATACACAGTAAGCGTATCACTTTTATTCAAGAGTCCAGCAATATTTTGATGAAGGATATGTATACTGTTATAAACGAAAAAAGTTAGGGGTTTCTTTCAGGCTTGGATTGTGTTCGTCACCAATGGGGGTCGTTAAAGTCTCCCATTGGTGACGAACACAATCCACTGTATAATTGTATTTTTAATTGGACATATTTTGTGACATTGAATTATTGACTATATTTAACAATGAATCTAATTTTATTTAAGAAACTGACATTAAATAATTTATAATTGCCAATTTAATTACTACATAATAATAAAAACATTTTGTACGCCGAGTGAGGCAAAACATGTTGGTCCAATAACAATATTTTCCATCAATATGTGCATTCGTGTATCATGTTACACATGTTTTAACAAATAAATTTATCTTTATCTTTAACATGTAACACCTCGTGATGTAGTTAATGTTTTTAACACACTTAAGTCTAAAAACACTGGTGATTACTGGGGCATCTCCATTAAACTATTAAGTAATATAATACACATCGTAGCCCCCTATCTAGCTGTCACTTTTAATAAATGTGTTGATTTAGGAACTTTTCCTGACCTCATGAAATTAGCAAAGTCATACCATTATTTAAATCCAGTAATAAAAATGACGTTGGAAATTTCAGGCCTATTTCTATCTTACCTGCATTTAGCAAAATATTTGAAAAGTCAATACTCAAGCAGTTGCTAAAACATTTTAATTTAAACAGACTCCTTCACGATGAACAATATGGCTTCACTAAAGGTCGTTCGACTACGGATGCGGGTGTTGCTCTGCTGAAATCTCTGCTGAAGTGTTGATCAAGATACAACCTGACACGGACCTGCAAATTGCAAAAAACCCAAAAAAAATGAATTTCGCTGGCTACTACTGCATTCTTGAAAATGACAACATTTATTTAATTCATAATTTTATACCTAGTTTACTTAATACTATTTACCTTAAAAATAAAAATCACAAAAAGTCATAGGTAAGTACTTACTATGCATGGAGATTAATGTATTTTTATATCGCCTAAATTTTTTTCATTCTGAGTAGAGGTACAATACAGGGTGTAAGGGAGAGCCCTCCGCAAACTAACAGGGTGCATTCAGCTCCTCATTTTGAATCATATTCCACCGGAAATTTTCTCACGAAAATTTTCATTTTTTCAAAAAAAAAATTCAGTTACATTTTCATTTTTCAATGTAAAATTGCATTGTGTGTTCGCAGCACTCCATTTATGTAAAACAAAACTGCAAAAAAAACAGCAAAAAAAAAACAGCAATTGATGTTAAAATACTCTAACCAACGACGCGTGAAATCAGCTGTTCACTTTCTGTCTAGCTACAGGGTTCATCGAACTCACCGCATACCTATTACCTATAACTTATTAAAATATTATTCTTATAAAATAATTGACCTATTATTATTAAACAGGTTTGCGCAGGATGCACTGATCGTTATAATAAGACAACATGTTCAGATTGGAACTCCTCAAATAGCTTAGTATGGAAATTATGTGATCCGCTCAATTCCGTCACCTCTTTCCCAGTTGGCTCCAACTCCATAACAATAATACTTACAATAGACGTTATACAATTTTCAATACACTTCCTCGAAAACTGGTTCATATCGCACTACGATTAGGTTCACAATGTATTTCACACGCGTGCGATTTTTCACTTTTCCAACGCGTGTGCGGGAATTAAAATTGCCACACATAACTTATACCTTTATTTAGTCCAAATTGGTTCAATGCCTCTATTCACAACTCTCTATTCGGAGGTGAATATTTTTTTTTAAATCTCGGCAGAGTTAAGCGTCTTTACGGCTTAAAAATATTAACTATTTTTTGAATATTTAAATAACGTTTATAAATAGAATATCATCAAAAATCATGATTATTACAATAAAAGAAACGGTTATGAACAAATTAACATTTATTTGTGTTCTAAACTCAAAAATATTTTATTTCTATTTTTCATATTAAGCTGTTTATCGACTAAAAAGAGAAAATTTAAATCATATAGTTTCCTAATAATTCATGACAAAAACATGACAGTAAGTTTTCGTGACGCGCTGGGATGAGCTCTATTGGATTCTCAATGCTCGGGCTCAATACCGACAGTTGAAAATACAATATCCAACAAGCTAAAACAATCGCCGCGATAAAATTACGTCCGCGCGAACCTGAGCTCACCCAGTGCGCAGCTGTGACGCGCAAGGCATTGTGCAAACCGATACATTAAACAGTTGCTTATTTTTAACTAAAAGTTGAAATTGGCGACAGTTTCATAAACCATCTTTGGTTGAACAAGTTAGCCTTTGTAATTTTAGTTTTTCAAGACTGCAAAACTAAAATTACAAAAATAATCAAATTAAGAGGGGATGGGAGGGAATAAATTTATAAGAACGTTAAATGAAAAGATGCCTTTTTGAAAAATATAATCAATTAGGACAAGTAAATAATGTTAATTTAATAGGTATTATTATAAACATTGTGTATTTGTGTGCGAATGTGTGCTTGTGTGTGTGTGTGTCAGACATCAGTCGTCGGGCAGTAACCCTCCAGACACAAAACCTGTCTGGTCGGAGGATCCTCCCTTACTATGGAGGATGAGTGAACTTTACAAACTGTTCCTCTATAACACTTATAGGGTTTTTTTCACCAGTGTGTATACGAATATGTTCTTTTAAACTACTGCTGTTTCTAAAACTTTGTTGACATACATCACACTTATAAGGTTTTTCACCAGTGTGTATACAAATATGCAGTGTTAGAACAGCCTTTCGACTAAAACGACGTTGACATACATCACACTTAAAAGGTTTTTCACCAGTGTGTATACGAATATGGTTCATTAAATTAAACTTTTTATTAAAACTACGCCGACATACGTCACACTTATAAAGTTTTTCACCAGTGTGTGTACAAATATGTTTCTTCAAAGTAAACTTTTGATTAAAACTACGCTGACATACATCACACTTGTAAGATTTTTCATCAGTGTGTATTCGAACATGTTTTGTTAAATGAATCCTTTGACGATAACTACGCTGACATACAGCACACTTATAAGGTTCTTCACCAGTGTGTATACGAATATGCTGTGTTAAAGCAGCCTTTCGACTAAAACTACTTTGACATACATCACACTTAAAAGGTTTTTCACCAGTGTGTATACGAATATGATCTGATAAATAACCCTTTATTCTAAAACTACGTTGACATACATCACACGTATAAGGTTTTTCACCAGTGTGTATAAGAATATGGTTCATTAAATTAAACTTTTTATTAAAACTACGCTGGCATACATCACACTTGTAAGGTTTTTCACCAATTTGTGTGCGAGTATGTTGTATCTTTTTTTTTACTCGATTAAAACTACGTTGATCACTTTTGTTGGGCTCTATGAAATAAGTGTCAGGTTTGGACGTACGTTGTTGAGTTGTCCGGATAACTTTCGAGTCTGATTTGTCTTCTTCCGTTTGCTCGGCTGTTATTGCATCTTCTAGTTTTGTTCTTCGTGTGTCTAGTTTTGGTTTCTTCGCAACGGTCGCCCCTGTGATTACAAATCTGGTAAGTACAATGTTGGAAGAAGATTGACATGCACACGATGAATCAGAAATTCCTTTTTGGACCGAGTTTCTAATGACATTGCATTATACGCTTTATCACCCACAGCATCGGTACACACAGCAGCAGGTCAAGTTACTACAACAAACTATCAAATTTTCTCATTCGATTTTGAACTTGACTACCAACATTTTAAGGATTAAAATCATTTGGAGAAATTTGACAGTTTGGTATAACCTGCTGCGCTGTTGTCTGTACATGAAGTTCAAAATTGTACTAAATCGACGTATGGTTTGTTACTTTGTTCCGAAAGTGATCAAAGTTTAACAAACCCTGTTCAAGGGAATTAGTAACACATTCATCTGTATTTAGAATAAATAAATAAATAAATAAATATCCTTGGACATTTCACACAACGCCATCTAGTCCCAAGTTAAGCAACCTAATGCTTGTGTTATGGTAACGAGATGGCTGATAAACTACTTATATACATTTTTTTTTGTAAATACATACATGTTATAGATAGAAAAACACCCAGAAGTTAGAAGGTTTCTAACTTTATATCTCACACCTTTTTTCAACAATAACTGATGGAAACAGTGGCAATTTAGTAATGAAAAGAATGAAAGGAGAAACTGACTTAAATAGGAACCGATCACTTTTCAGATTTTTTTTGTTCATATTTCCTTTTACCGAAAACTATTCTGCCGTCATAAGAAAGAAAGCCTTAAGACCATAAGATAGCATTTTCTTTGCTGATTCCGAATATGTTAATAACAAATTTTTGACAAAATTCTCAGTTACGGCCTTCTTTCTTATAACGGCAGTATTGACCGACGTCTTTTTTGCTATATGCATTATTTGACATATTTTTAGATCATCGAAGTATCATGTATCATAGGTATTATTTTACCGAACTATATTTCGCCGATTTACGAAATGCTAAATGCGAATGCTATTTGCGAAATGCTTTTTGCTATTGGCCGAGAGGCTTCGCCCAATAGATAATTTTGAACTTTTTTCATTTGTCAAATGATTTATTTGCCATATTTTCACCACGCCGAAACAACATTTTACGGAATATTATTTGGTCACAAATATACAACGTGTAACGTTAAATGCGCAAAACCTCAGACACCCCAACTGATTTTTTATTAAATTGACCTATTTCAAAGAAAAAAAAAAATCATTAAAATAAAAGTAAAGGTTTTATGTGCTGTTTTAGTTTTACTGGCAATTCTGATCGTTTCTTGCGTCTGCGACGACGCTCTATCGAGGGAGAAGTCGTCACCGGGCCGCTGCGCGCCGCCGCGCCGCGCTGACATTATACGCTCATAAAAACTTAGGTGATCTTTGAACGGTGATTTAAATGTTTCCATCACACTTTTCCAGGCTTTGGACTGGCAACATTAGATAACCCACATTTTCAGACTAAATAGCTTTTTACCTACAGTAATATGCTGATTAGGTAGATACCTAAGTAGGTACTACGTAAGTAATGTTGGCGTGTTTAAAAAGTTTAAATCACTGTATTTACAAATAATTGGCACGTAATCAACTTATTTACATTTAATTAAGTAGATAATTAGGTTATCTCTACTTACGAAGCAAAGCCTCTGTGTACAATGCGTTTCAACTAAGAATAGGAAAGTCAATGACCTCTGTCAACTGAAAAGTTGTGTAGTGTTATCCTTATCCATTTTAGTTCTGTTTTTGGAATTTGTTTTTGTTAAAATATGTCACTGACTTTACAAATGTGTAAACGAGATGCTATTTTGCTAAATGTTCATAATATGGCGCAAGGTCATTCCTATTCTTTCTGTTAGATACAGATACTCCAAACTCTTCTCGAAACCGTCGCACTGCCAAGTTAACGTTGTCATTACAACGCGCCAACATTCTCACCATTTCACAATATTGAATGTTTGTGTACAAAAACGCCATAGTCGCGAAATTTGCGCGCACGCGCCGCCGCCTCGCCGGGCTTTACGGGATGAAACCTATAAGTAAAAGTACTCTGTGGCTCAGACTGAAGTAAACATGGCCACTGACTGTCACGTATTTCGCACGCCCCGCCCCCGTGCCCCCGTTCAGACGTAATTTCTCTTTCTAACCCTTAGGTTACGTATAAGTTAAAAAAGATGGGTAGCATTATTGTTTACTTCAACTTATTCGTGGTACTTACTGTATGGAAGATTCGTACTTGCATTGAAATAAGAGCTATTATTATCCCGCGTATGAGAAAATTTAAATTGGTCGACAACAATTTGTGTTAGTTTACCTATTTTGACGGGTTTGCGCCTGAGATGGCTTGACCTACTAATAAATAGACACGGCAACGTTTTTAATGAAGATTTTTTGAAAAATGTGACCTATATTAAAAAGTGGTTCAATTGATTCTACTCGTTATTCTGATCAAACTATTTTCAGGTTTTGCGCATTTAACGTTACACGTTGTATAGTCGGTTACTTGGTAACGTTTTCAATATTAAATTAAAATAGTGTTATCAAAAGTCAATAAGTTGTGCTACAAAATTTAATGACAGAAACGAATCGCTGCAAAACCGACTTCACGCAGTCTTGTCTGCCCTACCCTAGAGTGTAATTTAAAAGCGCGTAGGCGCGGAGGTGTGAAGCGGCCCGCGAGCTGAAGAGCAGGTGGTTTGAAGGCCCGCCGCCGCGGCTGAGGCTGCGGTGGTGAGCGTTAAAACCATCTGCGACGATAAGCTCGCGTGGGGCCGCCCAAACCCCGCTGCTCCAGAGCCGTGACAGAAACAATGCTTGCTGCATGTTGCATGACTGCTTGCATGTTGCGTGCTTGTTTACATGTTGCATGCCTGCTTGCATGTTGCATGCTTGTTTGCATGTTGCATGCCTGCTTGCATGTTGCATGCTTGTTTGCATGTTGCATGCCTGCTTGCATGTTGCATGCTTGTTTGCATGCGGCATGCCCGCTTGAATGCTGCATGCCTGCTTGCATGTTGCGTGCTTGTTTGCATGTTGCATGCCTGCTTGCATGTTGCATGCTTGTTTGCATGTTGCATGCCTGCTTGCATGTTGCATGCTTGTTTGCATGTTGCATGCCTGCTTGCATGTTGCATGCTTGTTTGCATGCGGCATGCCCGCTTGAATGCTGCATGCCTGCTTGCATGTTGCGTGCTTGTTTGCATGTTGCATGCCTGCTTGCATGTTGCATGCTTGTTTGCATGTTGCATGCCTGCTTGCATGTTGCATGCTTGTTTGCATGTTGCATGCCTGCTTGCATGTTGCATGCTTGTTTGCATGCGGCATGCCCGCTTGAATGCTGCATGACTGCTTGCATGTTGCGTGCTTGTTTGCATGTTGCATGCCTGCTTGCATGTTGCATGCTTGTTTGCATGTTGCATGCCTGCTTGCATGTTGCATGCTTGTTTGCATGCGGCATGCCCGCTTGAATGCTGCATGCCTGCTTGCATGTTGCATGCCTGTATGCATGCTGCATGCCTGCTTACACGTTGCATGCCTGGTTGCATGCTGCATACCTGTTTGCATGCTGCATGCCAGCTTGCATGCTGCATGCCTGCTTGCACGCTGCATGCCTGCTTGCACGCTGCATGCCTGCTTGCATGCTGCATGCTTGTAGCAAGCATCTTTGTTTGCATGCTTCTTACTAAACTACTACTACTACTTAAAATTAGTGATGAAATAGTGTGCACAAACTTTATTATGATAATTAAAACAGTGGTATAATGAATGTTCGGAAACATAATACTTCGAACAAATGTTATTTCGGCTAAGTGTAACTTCGGTAAAAAGTTTTTCGACCAATTGTAATGTCGGAGTAACGAAAAAAATCGAATTTTTAATAGGTCTAGTGATACAATGGCACACGTGACTTCGATGAAGTAAAAAAAAACGAAATGTTAATAGTTGAAAAGTTTTAGGTGAAATGTAATTCGGTCAATTATTTTTCGAACATATGATAGGTAACCCAGTCATTCAATATATTCAAAATACTGTTAGCTGAATAAGTTTTATAATCACCACTGATTCAGCTTACAGTTAGTAATTTATAGTTTTACTTTTACATATTTAATCCTAAGTCATCATAAATACTAATGATGATACTAATGAATAATTAATCAGCCAAGTCTACTTGAGCCGACTGGTATTGCAAGAGACGATGGCAAGAGACCGGATGGTGTGAGTTTGATTCCATGGAAGATGGGCCGGGTGCTGGTATGGGATGCAACCTGTTCAGACACGCTGGCCCCTTCCCATCTACATGGAACCAGCATCAGAGCTGGTGCGGCTTGTGAAGCGGCTGAAAAAGCTAAAGTATCCAAATACAGGGGTCTAGGCTCCGAATATGATTTTGTCCCATTCGGTGTCGAGACCCTTGGTCCGTGGGGTCCTAGCACTATAAGGCTTTTTAAGGAACTAACAAAAAGGTTAGTCGACATCACCGGAGACCGAAGAGCTGACAGCTACCTCGGACAAAGAAATAGTCTAGCTATTCAAAGGGGGAACGCTGCCAGTATCTTCGGAACCTTGCCTAAAGGGACTCCTTTTAATAATATATTTTTAGTTATTATGGTTTTTAGTTTTAGTATCATTGTTCTAGTATATATTTTATTTTTATTTCTGTATAAATAATAGATTATAAAATATGAAAATCATATTCTTTACATAATGAGATAATATATACCACTTCCTTTCAATGTAAACGTAATATGTGTTACGTGTGTATGTAATGTGTGTGGTAACTTAATAATTTTGAACGAGCACACTGTCATCAGTGACGTCAGCAGCATCATCTGTACAAACTTTCCACAGTGCTACAACTCGCTTTAGGTGTACAATAATATGTGTTTCTACGTAGTCCCTGTCCGTTGTTGTATTTTTTAACTTCTACATCATTGCCTTCCGTATTGATGACGGGGTGTGGTGCATCATTATACGTGGTGGAACTTATTGATGACGGAGTGTGGTGCATCGTTATACGTGGTGGAACTTATTGATGACGGAGTGTGGTGCATCGTTATACGTGGTGGAACTTATTGATGACGGGGTGTGGTGCACCGTTATACGTGGTGGAACTTATTGATGACGGAGTGTGGTGCATCGTTATACGTGGTGGAACTTATTGATGACGGAGTGTGGTGCATCGTTATACGTGGTGGAACTTATTGATGACGGAGTGTGGTGCATCGTTATACGTGGTGGAACTTATTGATGACGGAGTGTGGTGCATCGTTATACGTGGTGGAACTTATTGATGACGGAGTGTGGTGCATCGTTATACGTGGTGGAACTTATTGATGACGGGGTGTGGTGCACCGTTATACGTGGTGGAACTTATTGATGACGGAGTGTGGTGCATCGTTATACGTGGTGGAACTTATTGATGACGGAGTGTGGTGCACCGTTATACGTGGTGGAACTCATTGATGACGGGGTGTGGCGCATCGTTATACGTGGTGGAACTTATTGATGACGCGGTGTGGTGCATCGTTATACGTGGTGGAACTCATTGATGACGCGGTGTGGCGCATCGTTATACGTGGTGGAACTTATTGATGACGCGGTGTGGTGCATCGTTATACGTGGTGGAACTCATTGATGACGGGGTGTGGTGCATCGTTATACGTGGTGGGACTTATTGATGACGGGGTGTGGTGCATCGTTATACGTGGTGGAACTCATTGATGACGGGGTGTGGTGCATCGTTATACGTGGTGGAACTCATTGATGACGGGGTGTGGTGCATCGTTATACGTGGTGGGACTTATTGATGACGGGGTGTGGCGCATCGTTATACGTGGTGGAACTTATTGATGACGCGGTGTGGTGCATCGTTCGTTATAAAATAAATAAAATAAAAACTTTTTATTTCAGTCTCGACAGAATCCATAGAATGTTAGTACAGTAAAACTTATGAAACTAGTGTTAGTAGATTAAAACAATTAAAAAATAAAATTACATACTTATCTCCTAATGTGGGTATGAGCCCAGTGCTGGACGTAACGCGTATCCAGCCTATCCGCAATAACAGCCAGGATGCTGTTGGTGCTGGCGCGCCACCTACCGAGCGCCGCGGCGCATCGCTTGCGGAGCACGGCGTGGAAACCGTCAACGTGTGCGTCCGCGAACATGCCCGACGCACTGCACCAGCGCGGCAGCCCCAACAGCGCCCTGAACGCATTGTTTTATTGGACGCGCAGAGCGCTGAATGATCTTTGCGTATAATGAGCCTATAGACAGCACGTGTATAGTGACGTGCAATGCGCTCTGAACAGTGTTATTTTCACATTTACATTTACAACGTTTAAACTGTGGGCTATCATGTTCGCTCTGATCGACAGCGCCCTACGCTCCCTGTCCATGTCCTCATCGTCGCGTAGGTCAGTGACTATGTGTCCAAGATATCTAAAACAGGTGACCACTTTCATGGGTGTTCCGTTCAAAGTCACGGGAGGAACCTGATCTGGTGACTTGGTACTTGCCTTAAATACTATGAGCTCACTTTTTGTGACATTATATTTGAGGCCATGACTAGCCGCGTACGTCTCACACAGATTAACTAATTTCCTAAGTCCACCAATCGCTGAGCTCAGCAGCACCATGTCGTCTGCATAACTTATTATTTACACAAATATTGTCTATATGACAGCCGACATGCATGCTACTGAGCTCAACGATCAGTGCATTTATATACAGATTAAACAACACTGGGGACGACAATCCACCCTGTCTTACCCCACATTGTAGCGCATATGGATCCGATAAGATACCAGCCCAACTTACATAATTAACCTAACTCTGATACCAAAACTTTAGGATACCAATTGTCTCACCAGGTAAATTGTTTTCCTTAAGTATATTCATATTCCTATCCAGTCCCACAAATGAGGGTCGGTTTGTGGGATCCAATCGGAAAGAGCCGCTCTCGAGAAACATTATTAACAGTTGTTAATAATGTGATATCGCAGAATGTTGGTGTATTACCTCTGACGCTGCGGGTGATACAGAAGTGATGTCTGTGTTATTTATTACTAAAGTGATTGTGTTACTCAGTCCTAGTACGTTTGGGCGTTTGGGCGTGTCACGCGTATTTGCTCCCGCACGCGGAATAGACCCGCATGCGTCCCGCGCGCGTGATTGTATTAATGATTGTTGTCTGAGCAACAGGCAGCAAGCTCGTCACACTCCCTAGTCGTCACTGCTTGCGGTAGCGTCGGCGCACACAGCGAGGGGGTAATGTCTGATCTTAGCGTTATGTGAGTGAGTGAGTGACTTGTCGTCTTGCTGCCCAAGGTTTTGTTATTGTTAGCAGAAATTAACAGTTTATTGTTTAACTACGATGGTCCTAGTTTATCTCTTGTGACTTCGAGATACAGTCCTATGTATAGAATTCAACATTGCACATGTAAGCGGGAACACTCTTCAGGTAACGCTAACCACTTCCTGTCAGGGGAACCACTGGCCTGTTTGCTTACCTATAGATTAACTAATTAATACTCACTTTTCGTCTCCCTGGCTCTTTGTTTCTTCTTAGATACTTCTTGTTCTTCTTCCACTTCAGTTTTAAACTCCATTAAAGGCACATCATCTTCTAAATCTGACTCAGAATGGTGTGGTGGTGTATCTGCTACATCTAGACAGCTATTGTCTAACTTGTCCGGTTCTAGCTCTGTAAGTAAACAACAACAGTCAACAGTATTACTCTTTTATACAGCACCCGGAATAAATTCTCTAAATGATGGTGAAAACCGCATCAAAATTCGGTTGTTTAACGCGTCCATACAGACACACGCGAAAAGCGATTTTAATTTATTAGATGCTAACTGCGTGTGTGTTCCAAATCCGTTCAGCAGTTTTAGCGTGAAAGCGTAACAAACAAACAAACGTAGCAAACTAATTAGTCAGGATTTTTATTTCATAATCCTAACTAATATTATAAATGCGAAAGTGAGTTTGTCTGTTTGTTACGCTTTCACGCTAAATCGGCTGAACGGATTTGGATGACATTTGGCACACATAGGATAGTTTTTATCCCGGTAGTACGTTCCCGTGGGATCATTTCTGATAAGGAATATAATGTGGTTAACGTTAAGTTGGATTTAACTAAACACTTTTTGATCAATATAAATGAAATAGATTATATTCTTAATTTTATTTATTTTTATCGTTATTTTTGTTTTTAAAAACGTACCTTCAATTTGATGTTCCTCCTTTGGCTCAATAATATCATCTAGTCCCTCACAAACAGCTGGTTATTCTTCTTTGATAACAATGCTTTCTGTTTGACATTTATCAACTATATCTATGCGCACTATTGGAGAATTGATAAACCCACTGCAAAACACTAAGTGGTTTTGGTTTATTAAAGAATTGTGCTGGAAAAATGATTATAGTATTAGGAAAATATGCTGGTGATAACAGTCCCACGAGCACAAACCATTTTTCATATACTAAAGTTACTCAAAAGAGCCTCCACAAGTGGGGATACTGAAGGGGGAAGCGCCAGGGTAGCGCGCGAAATTCATTTTATTTTGTTTTTTGCAATTTGCAGGTCAGTGTCAGGTTGTATGTTGATTAAAATATGATTCGCGGCCGTTACTAACATGGATTTACAGAATTATAATTATTAGAATCAGCAATACAACTCCACAAGTTAGAATTGACCTCAAACCTCATGATTTCATGATTGGGGATCAAGTTTCCCGCACTGATCAAGTGAAACTTAACTGAATTTTGAAGTACTGATTAATGTTTTAAAAATATACAGTACTACTATAGAAAGAGATTGTTGAAAACTAATAAAATATCGACAGATCTACCTATATTTTTTTTAAATTAGTTTAATTAAATCCCTCCATGGTTGCAGTCGCAATAGGTATCTGTTGAGAATATTTTAGCTACACATTGATTCAGAGCGCGCCAAACCTACCACGACGCGACGTCAACGTAGAGATACGGCGGTGGGGTTATTATTATTATTTAAATTGTCTTTGACATAATTATCTCGAATCCTTGGGGTCCCGGATCATTAGAAGGCGTACGAGGGGCCGAAGCCCCTTAGATAATTTTAAACTAATAATCACCTACTTAAATGTGAAGTTTAATTTTTTTTCACAATGTTAATTTGGTGTATATGTCTCCCAATACATGAAATACATGATACCCCCGGATCAAGTCAGCCAATTGCATGGATCATGTCTACCTTAGATTGGGACAAAACCATTATTTCCGTTTTTTTGCAATCGTTTTTAAAATTGTTATTCTACATAAATATTCATCCTACTGTTGATAAATAAAGTAACTGTATTGTCTATTGGTTACTCGAAACCAGAACTGACGTACAGTCAAAAATTATTTTTTTATGACCCTGTACAAAAGTGGGGATCATGTGTCCCCAGTTTCCCCATAATCCTCAAATGTCAAGATTTCATGAAATAGTCATTCAATAGGATGACTTGGTCTTAAAGAGTTGTATTAATGACTTTATAATTCTGTAAAGACATACTTGTTACCACAACGTTATTATTTAAATTGTCTTTGACATATCTCGGGGCCCTGGGGTCCGGCTATTTAGAAGGCGTACGAGGGGCCGAAGCCCCTTAGACAATTTTAAACAGGTGCTAATTAATGCAGCTTCTTTAAAATGTCATTCTCGTCTTCAAATATAATTAGTTGTCTAATGAATTAAGTCAGCGACTAATCTTTAGCGTCTAATAAATGCTTTTCAAGCGACTGTACACTGTAAAACAAGCCACTGTTATTATGACGCAGCATCGTCATTATTTTTAAGCAACAAAATTTTGGATATGTCTACGCATTGACAGCTTCTAATAAGTGTATCAACTGCATCTATAAAATAATTTCAACGTACTCTAATTTCATATAGTCACCTATATTTTTATACGTTAGCATAAGTAATTGATGAGTGAATCTTTTGAAATAAAAATTGAACATAAAATTACCTTATTATTCAAATTCAAATTTATTTATTCATTTAAATAATGCATATTTACAATATTAAGGCTTAAACTAAAATGGTAGGTATATAATAATGGGATTAACCTGAACTAGGATAAACCTGTATCTCAGGTATCATAAGTGCACATTAGTTTACATAAATATTGTCACCAAATAATAGTCAATGAAGGCTCTAATTTCATGTAGTCTCCTATCTATTAATTTTACCTGTAATTTTATTAGCAGACAGATGTTGAATCTCTAAAATATATAAAGTAGCCCACTTACAACATTAGTCGCTGAGTTATTAATTCAGAAGTAAATATATTTATCGGTAGCTCTGAGTCATATTAAATTGACGCTGGTTTTTTGATATTCTGTTGGAATAGTAAAGATGATGACTTATTATAATAGAGGCTGTTCTATTAACTCGTTGCTTACATACAAAAAAAGACGCTAGGTTGCAGGTGCTAAAGAAAACTTTTGATGCTGCACTTATAATTTCCCATTTTAAACTAATAATCACCTACTTAAATGTGAAGTTTAATTTTTTTTCACAATGTTAATTTGGTGTATATGTCTCGCAATACCCCCTTGGATCTAGTCACCCAATTGCATGGATCATGTCAACCTTAGATTGGGACAAAACCATTATTTCCGTTTTTTTTGCAATCGTTTTTAAAATTGTTATTCTACATAAATATTCATCCTACTGTTGATAAATAAAGTAACTGTATTGTCTATTGGTTACTCGAAACAGAACTGACGTACAGTCAAAAATTAAGTTTTTATGACCCTGTACAAAAGTGGGGATCACGTGTCCCCAGTTTCGCCATAATCCTCAACTTTCAAGATTTCATGAAATAGTCATTCAATAGGATTAATTGGTCTTAAAGAGTTGTATTGATGACTTTATAATTCTGTTAAGCCATGTTAGTTACGGCCGCGAATCATATTTTAATTAACATACAACCCGACACTGACCTGCAAATTGCAAAAAACGTAAGAAAATTTTGAATTTCGTCGGCTACCTTAGCACATCCTCCTTAAGGAATTGTGTTACTGATAATTCTAATGATTGTAATTCTGTAAATACATATTGGTTAAGGCAATCTGAATTTCACGAGCTACTCTGGCGCTTTCGCCTTAAGTAGGTTCAATTTAACCTCACAGATACTGCACAATCTATTGATGCATAGCTCGTACCGACATGAGAGAGGACCGTTATCAAACTGCCGCACACAAGTTTCATACAGAAGCTGTAGCAGTATTATATGAAGTATTTAACAGTGTAATAATTATAAACACCTACATTTGACAAAAGTGTACACATATCACCATTCAATACTCAATGGTACACTTGGCAAAAAAAAAACCAAACAACAGGTATGAGCTTGAAAAGAAAAGAATCACTTCCACATTATACTGAAGTTACAAAACATAAGAATAAATGGCTGTTGCAGAATACCTCACCTTATAATCCTTGTTCGTCATCTGAGCGAACAGCTCTTCGGCTTCCAGACACTTTCTCAGTAATCGGTAGCATTGCTTTAGTTTAGCACAGCAGAAGAAACAAGCAAGAATCGGTCTACTGTCTTCAGTTACAAACTGCAACAAAACTTGTCTAGCACTATTTTGTTTTTATGAAGAAAATACTTTATTTAACAGAAGCACTGGAGCCTTAAATCTTCGTGTAGGAGAGGCATTTAAAACCTAATAGGTAATTTACTTAATTCTCATTAAAATAAATATCAACTTACTGGAATATCAGTCAGCTTCTCATAAAGTTTATGTAAGCTCCTGTTGACCACTACATACATGCGGACATTCTCCGCTAAACATATCCTGCACATTGGCAGTTTTTCCATCTTTTAACTCAAGCAGTATCACTATTGATATAAGATGATATTTAGACCAACTTTTGTCGACCCGATTTATAGTTTTCCTAAGCTTCGATCTAATTTTAAAACATAAACAACAAACAGCAGAATCAATTAAATAAAAGCTACTTGACATTGACTCACCATTGACTTGACATTGACACTCGCCAGTTTGACATTGACAATATGACAGCAGCTATGGAAAGCTACAGGTTTTTTTTTTTGAATTTAATGTTTGGCTACTGAGTCTTTTAAGTATATTGTTAAAAGTGGTTCCAGAAAGTACACCGAAAAAAAAACGGAACCACCCTCCACCATCCTTTTCTCTAACAAGAGGTGAACACCGACATTTGCTCACCTTGTTAGAGAAAAGGACACCGTTACCAAGAAATTTGCTCTTACTAGACCGACTTCTATAACCTCTTAGAGCAGTTTCCAGTGAGAGTGAGAGACGGAGCTATATACGACCTATAGCACCGTCACTCTCTCTCACTGGAAACGTTCAACTTATGCCCTGCTATAAGAGCTCATAGTAAGCCCCCTGCACTAGTCGGCATTCCAGTTTGTTTAATAGTACTTTAAGGTTCCATGACAAAAAGCTACTGAAGTTATAATGACGTTGACAGCCACAGATGAAGATAGATTCTTATCTACTATCTACTCCTCAGAACAATAACAAAGCATAGAAGGAAGGTTAAAAACAGAATTCTGTAACTACCTTTAGTCCCGTTCTATTATTAGGTACGCTAAAGGTACGATAAAGGATGTGGGAAAGAGATAAATGTTTTACTCTTTGTTTTACTTTCTTGGCATGGTCACAAGATCAATTGTCATTTGGTTAAAAAAGTTATAGTATGACGCGGCCAAATTTGATAGTACTTTGTTTCAATGCCTGACAGTTCGTTCATTGAACTACCTGACTTATTCGCGTGTTCATTGTTTACGTGTTTGTAGTAATCTTCCATGGTTTTGCGATGTTTTAATAATATTTCTACTGTTAGATTGCATGAATTCTTTGTTTAACTACAAATAGTGAGTGTGTGGACGCTGTGGAGCAATTTCTTGTGTGGTTGGGGGCTGCAAGTCCCATTCATAGCGAAAATAAAATGAACAATAAATATTGACCTTCCATCGGTAAGTTTTTGCTCAATTTCTTGTTGCATATGATCTGATAAACGAATATAAATACATAACAAATATTGCTGTGTCACTATATAGCTGAAACCAGTCGTAATATTTATTCCAATAGAAGTTATTAGCGAATATTCGGAAATTGTTTTGGGGTTATCTTGATCAGCCATAGTGACGTAAATAATGTTGTCGATACTTTTCTTTTACAGATTTCCTAGACGATGTGAAAAAAAAATGGATAAATTGTATTGGTAGACGAAATTGGACTCCAAAAAGCACAGCCACATAATATGCTCCAAGCATTTTACTTTGTATTCATTTGGTAATGAACCTATGAAATGGATGTAGCATGTTCTTTAAGTCGTCACATTATTTGTTATGGATAGAACAGATGAAATGGTCTGATATACAGGATGAATTTTTTATCATGCACCAAATTGAAATGGGAGATTGTACTCATCATTATGAACAACTTTTACTATGGGACCAAACCTGAAATCGCGAAAAAAGAATCAGCTGTTCAGTACATTTTGACGAGTTTGATGTAGATAACTGTACTGAACAGCTGATTTTTTTTTCGCGATTTCAGGTTTGTTCCCATAGTAAAAGTTGTTCATAATGATGAGTACAATCTCTCATTTCGATTTGGTGCATGATAAAAAATTCATCCAGTATTATGATATAATTAAGGTATTTTATTGGCAATAAATAGTATCCCGTTCAAATTAAAACTTTATTTATTACATTACAGGAAATACTTATGGAAGTCTGCGAAGAAGGACATAGCGCAGTACTGCAAATTAAAAGAACCGCTCACAATCAACAGCAATCTATCATGAAGACAGGTATAACATTTCAAAAATATGTTCACTTGATATATGCGATACAATGATATTATATTAAAAATATCATTGATGCGATATCATTCTTCTAATTATCCCAGTCGGAAATATAATCGTGTGCAAATTTATTTATTTATTTTTAATAAAAAATACGTAATTGTAGGATCCCGTAGCAATGGAAGTTGAAACAGGACATAGTACATCGATACAGATTAATGAATCGCCACTGATCTCACATCAGTCAGGTAAGACATACAAATAAAACTTAGTTTAAAGATTTAAGATTTTTTATTGAGAACTGTTTGTTTTAGGAATCCTTGACACAGATGACAATAACAAATTCAGAAATAATTGGATTCCATCCCGATTCAAGAAGACTGCGCTTTTGGCGAGTTCCTGGTCGCCAGAGCCGACTCCAGAATCCTCAGGAAGTTCATTCGTACCAGGGCGGAATGATTATGGTGTGAGCTGGAATTCGCCTAACAGATTATTAAAGTTGCTAGGCATTTTATTTTTTTATTTAAAATATTATCTGGTCGTTATTTATTTTTTTATGTACAAAAATTTGAATTTCCATAATACATTTTATTTTTTCACTAACAACCATTTTATTTAATCAAATAATTCAAATCTCTATTAAATTACGCTTCTACCGATTTAAAATAATGTGTTACATAAAAAGTATTAAAATAAAAATTATTAGGTAAGTACTTTGAATACCCTTGTTCCCTAGACTTTGTTGAGTAGTCTATGATGTAATCTAAAATTCAAATAAATATGAGAAAGTAAGTTGCTAAAAACATTTGCAAAATCGAATGTCTCCCACTTGTTTTCAATAAACTCATCAGTTATTATGGCAATTAAATACATTCTGGTTTAGCCGGGTCAGATTTAATACATGAAGAGCTGTCGGGAACCAAGGAAGACTTTGGTGATGATGATGACGAACTATTTAGTTCATACTTAAAGTATTGTTTCATTTTGAACGAATGTATATTAAGTATTGGGATCATAAGGATGCTTAGTTAATTCAAAATTTTAGGTATGCACGGCTACAGATCAAGCTATACATTTCCAGTATAAGCTGATCTCGCATTGTATAGGATTTCCTTACAATGAGCGGTCAGTGTAAACTGGAAATGTATAGTTTGATGTGTAGCCGGGTGTACCTACGGTTATTATTCTTGGCAGTATAAGAAAGAATGTCATTGTAAATTCTATCGACGTTGAAATTTAGTGGGTACATCACTAGTCAGAATAAAATGAATGACAACCTACAAAATTTCGAAACGTCTTCTGTATATGTGTCCTTCTTTTACATCATAGCGGCTCCATAAGTCAAAATGAAACAAATATATTGAGTTCAGTTGCTATTTAAACACTACTTCTATGCTTGTTGTTCTTCTGAGATCTACTCGATCTTGGATGTGGGAAATCATGGAACTGTTAGTGTCACTACTGGCTGCGATGCAATTAAATCACGTGGCTACCTGGCTGAGGCTTTTAAGTAGTCTTTTTAGGGTTCCGTAGACAAATGGCAAAAAACCGAACCCTTATGGATTCATCATGTCTGTCTGTCTGTCCGTCCGTATGTCACAGTCACTTTTTTCCGAAACTATAAGAACTATACTGTAAAAACTTGGAAATAGTAGATGTATTCTGTGAACCGCACACAAAAATAGAAAAAAAAACAATAAATTTTGGGGTTCCCCATACTTAGAAGTGAAACTCAAATTTTTTTTTCATCAAACCCGTACGTGTGGGGTATCTATGGATAAGTCTTCTAAAATGATATTGAGGTTTCTAATTTTTTTTTTTTCTAAACTGAATAGTTTGCGCGAGACACACTTCCACAGTGGTAAAATGTGTGCCCCCCCCCCCCCCCCCCCCTAAAAGTTCTAAAATAAGAGAATGATAAAACTAAAAAAATATATGGTGTCTGTACACACGGCTACACATCAAGCTATATATTTCCAGTTTACGCTGACCTCGCATTGTAAGGAAATCGTACACAATGCGAGATCAGCTTATACTGGAAAGAAGGACGACCAAATCGTACCTGACTACGAGGCGGTGGTGTACAGATATGCCATATATATGAAAAAATCTAGTATTTTTTAAGGTCTTAAAAAACATAAGGAATAGATATTTAAGTCGCCAGAAAAAAAAAGCACAAACACATTTTTTTTAATAGCATAATTTTCAAATTATTTAGAATAACATGTTCAGAACGCACTTTTGACGATTCATTTTGGTTAGGAAATGATTTAGTACTCAAAGATTATAATTATTCACGTTTTTCTGAATAGTTATTAGATGTAATTCAATTCTATATACTTGTGTATCAAACCAACTAGTGCTGTTTTTATTATGTATTGGATTCTTGTCATAAAAATAATTATGTGGGTTCATAGTAAGTATCAGCATTTTGTTCAATTGTGTACAACGAAACGTCATAATATGTCATCGACGCCCGCCATGGATTGACAGTGTCAATACTGTCAATTACAACGGTTGTCAATTTGACACTAATATACTGTAGTGTGTAGTCTTTGCACCCGGCGATCTCGCATTGTTGTGTTGTTGTTGTTAGTTTGAATATTGTGATACGTACTGTACTGTTTTGGATTTCCTTCTGTTGTTTGACCTTGGCATTGTTTAACAGACTGATAACTAGGTACCGCTTGTGACGATTATTCTGTGCTTTTGATTTCCGGACAACGAAAACCTCAAAAGTATTTTTTGCATTATTGAAATATCTTGGCTTTTTAGATATTATTTTCGAAAGGGATGGTGTTTACTACATAAAACAATCAAATCTCACTATAATTTGCTTCTGTACACTGAAAATAAAACTCAGGTCCAGCTCCTATAGAAATTTGACCGATGTTCTTTATAGCTTGATCTGTAGCCGTGTGTACACACATCAAGCTATACATTTCCAGTTTACACTGACCTCTCATTGTAAGGAAATCCTATACAATGTGAGATTAGCTTATACTGGAAAGGCATAGCTTGATCTGTAGCCGTGCGTACATTACCATGTAAACTTCCACCGAAAATTAGTTTGAACGAGGTCTAGTAAGTAGTTTTTTTTTAGATGAATTCAACAACAGGCTACAGTCATCGGACCACAGACTAGTAGTGCCAAGTTTTACGTGATTTGTTTTATTTGAAAATAATATTATTCTATGATGAGTAGGTATCTATATTGTTAGTTAGATCTCAACGACGTAGGTAGGTATGTACATAATATAATATTTTGTAAAATATTATATTGCGATGTCAAACGTCGAAGCGTGGTGGTTTGACCAGACTTGATTAGACTCGAATGAACCTAAAGAGTCACACTAGCCCTGTAGCTTCGTGTTCATTGGGCTATAGAGACCATTGCCTATCATTCAAGGAGTAGACCGGAGATTTCAAAATTCGAATGGTGTCTCTCTAGATTGTGATATGAATCTACGAGGTACTGACTGCGGCCCTGTCGTATCGTGGTCGTCTCTGTCGTCGGTAAAGCGTGTTATTAAGTCACAGTGCGACAGAGCTGATGGGTGGCTCATTCTTAAACGGTAACGGAACGCAACAATTATTATTTATTTATTTATTGAAATGCCTTAAAACTACCATTATAGGACTTATCCTAATGCGATAGCTAAGTCACACGCCTAAAATTAAAATTAAAGTCCTACCTACAAAATATATCTAAAAATCATTGTTTATATAACATAATCTATATGATAGTACTTTTGCGAATTCACCCCAGTAACATGTAAATACATCAATTTCGACCTGAATATGATTGATGGTGCGAATTGCTCGAGTCAGAGGGGTTTTGGCCAGCAAGTTGGTCCTGGCTGATGGTGGTGATTATGTGGATATGGATCGAATCTAATCTGTTTATGTACGAAAAAATGGGCACAAGGCCTTTGTAGCCAAGCCAAAAATCTAAAAAAAAACAGTCCTGACTCCCTCTGGTACACACCTCAACCACAGATTAATACAGATGGGACCTGATGGGACACTCCGCAAAATCATTTAAACAAAAAGCGACTCTTGCAACGACACAATAAAGTGCAATTCAGGTCGCACAACGCTTATTACCTACAGTTATATTCACATACAAGTTGCCTCTCTTTCTACCGCGTAACTCTTATACCTTCTGACTAGTAAGGGTTGTGTTCTTTACGACGCGGCGCGAGAGTGAGTATCGAACTAACGTGCTCCCCGGCCGGTGCGCGGCAGCCCACACCCACAGATTAAGTAGTATAAGTAAAACCACACCTATAAGTAAAAGTACTATGTCACCACACTGACTTGACCCAGTGAGATGAGCCCGCCGCGTACTTACTTGTAGCTTCATACCTTATCTGCGGAGTGTCCCATCTGTATTAATCTGTGCCTCAACCATGGACCTATTATACTATATAAACAGGACTGAGCTCTCCAAAAATCGTGTCATACAAAAATTAACCTTAAGTATTGCACTTTAGGTTTACTTTTGATAGGACATCTTAGCTGAGGCAAAACGAGCCGAGAGAGAGGGCCCGACATGAGTAATTTGTCCCTTTTGCTCAATTGCCAACAGATAAAAATTATGAAGATGGTAGAAAAATTTCACCAACTAGGTACAAGTAAAATACGTTACGTATATTTTTTTTAGCATTTATATTAGATTATAATTTTATTTATAGGTTTACAATCTGTACAACATAGTCAATAATTTTATATAAGTAAGATCCATGAGTAAAATAATATTATTTTGATTACTGTTTGGCAGCTATCATATAATTACTCTGGTAACACTAAAATCTGACATCAATGGTTTCATGGCGGTATTTTTTCAATTATGATATCGAAAATGGTGAGAAATTGTTGCATCAAGAAATGTAAAAGTGAATGTTATGCTGGTTGTGGCATTTAATTTCACAGGTAAGGAACTTGTAAGGAATAACAAAGATTTAAATAAATCTCGATAAAAGACCTAAAATTGTTACTAAATAATAACAATTTTGAGCCTAAGTAGTGTAACCATGCTCTAGACGTTTTGTAGACAGAAGACTTAGCGTCTTCTGTCTACAAAAGTTATATGTAGTGTATTTCTGATTAAAACTATTAATATTAGGCGCATAATAAATACAATTTGTACTTATGTATCGCATGATTGAAATAGCATTATTTTTAAGTTGTTTACAGCTTTCCATCCAAAGAAGAAATTCAACAAATATGGTTGGATGTAATTCCAGAATCATTTTAGTTCCCTTTGCTTCAATTACATACTTCCCCAAACCAGCTCTGTAGAGTAAACGAAAAAAGAGCAAGAAAGTACCATGGTCCCATAACGAGATTCTACATGCCTACTTCATCATAAGCCATGTATACCTACGTGATCAAATTTGATGATTCGCCACAAGACGAGTCTCACCAATATTGTAGTCCTTCCTTCTTGCCTCAAAACATGGGTAGGTACACGATTCAACACCGACATAGAACACAATAATGTTCAGTTTCTTATAGGAGCTTTCGAAAAAGGTCTATTTCTTTATATTATTTAATTACAATATGTTTGTAATACAAACAATAATTTGAAATCACTTATGGTCAACCGGACGCAAATTATCTCTGTATAAACGAATTTTCCTGTTCGTCATAAAAATGTTTGGTCACCCTATTAGAAGGAGATAACTGCCTCATGTGACATATCTCTCTCTGCTCGTGTTTTTGGTATGAGAGCTCAGTCCAGTTTGTATATTAGGTCCATGGCCTCAACCAACATAAGTAGGATCGTTCTTTGTAGTAATATCAATCTGCCTAGCCTTTTCCCAACTATGTTGGGGTTGGCTTCCAGTCTAACCGGATGCAGCTGAATACCAGTATTTTACATGGAGCGACTGCCTATCTGACCTCCACAACCCAGTTACTGGGTAATACGATACCCCTTGGTAAGACTGGTTGTCAGACTTTCGGGCTTCTGACGACCCGTAACGACTGTCAAAGATCCACGAATAACAGCCGGACCAACGGCTTAACGTGCTTTCCGAGGCACGGAGGAATTGTTCATTCCCCACGACAATCTCGGTATGTAAAGATGGTCACCCATCGACTGACCAACCCCGGAAAGCGTAGCTTAACCTGACGGATCGAGCCGTGTGGCTGTTATTACTTAGCCACGAGCTCCTCCAGTAGTAGTAGCAGTACAATGAAATCTAGTACAGATAGCGCGCGAGTTGAATGCAGAGCTTAGGAATGCGGTAGTGCTGTGACCTAATTATAATTACAATACACTGCAGGCGCGTGAGGTGGGGTGTGCGGGTAGCGGGGGGAGATGCTCCCGCTCTTTACCTCAGACCCCGACTGCATTCAACTCGCGCGCTATCTGTACCTATGTAGTTAATTCTCCCCGTTGTCAGCTTGACCTGTAGAAAGTCTTCACTTCATGTCAGTGTGTGATGGAAATTAGATACAAAGCAGGGATGTTACGGAGCTTCCACTCCGGATCCGTTAAGTCGGAACTTCCGATTATTATTACACCTTCGGTTCCGAGTTCGGCTCCGACACTTTTAAATCGAAGGTTTTAATCGGAGGTGTGACTAAAATTAAAATCCCTGATGGTGGCCATGCCAGTGCATGGCCACCATCAGGGATTTTAATTTTGATAACTGGTTGTACTGGTTCAAAAGTTATAAGGGTTCATAGACCCTTATAACTTTTGAACCAGTGACCGACAAATTCTGATATTTGGCGACAAATTCCGAATAATTAGCGACAAATTTTTTGTGTTATCAAAATTTAAATCCCTGATGGTGGCCATGCCAAACTGTGATAAAATGTGTGACTCAAGCCATGTCACAGTAGGCCGTGCTCACCGTGCTGGAGGAGGGTAATAGCGTCATCCGGGACGGTGAGGGTATGCCTTGGTCGGCGAATCTTACTAATGCGAGAGGTGTATCGGGCGGCCGCCGCAATCTGAGACTTGCGGGGCTTTATAGCTGAGTCAAAGAAGCTTTGAATGGTGGGCATTCTGAGATCTAGATGAAGTCTCATTGCGGACACAAAAGGGGCTCCCGTGACCTTACTTAGGAAACGGGGGACTGTTCGGTGTGTGGGCGGCGCTCTTGTAGCGGCGGCTGCTAGCGCCGCTTGCGTGCGGGTGCGCAGCTCACCAGAGCGGGATGCGATGCGGCCGGAAAGAGTCGGAGGATGTGTGAGCAGGATAGCATTTGTATGTGTGTATGTATGTATGCAGCATATTTATTTCTTAGTCAGGTAAATAATAGGCAGTATATTAGTAGAACTTATAAGCTAAAGACAATAATGGTAAAACTTAGTGTGCGTTACTGCAGCGGAATGTTGTCGCTTTTCAGGATTTCGTCTTGACAGGAATTAGTACCCAATCTCGTGTAAATGTGCCCGAAATTTAGAATTTGTGCGTCCAGCCGATCCAAAGATATTCACGAAAAACAGATTCCGCTGGAGTAACGTTACTGCAGCGGCATGTTTTTTTACCAGTGGTCGTAGCTGAATACAAACTAGCTACTTAGATAGATATAATTTGTGCCTAATTGTGCCCAAAAAATAGAATTTGTGCGTCTTGAGGTTTCAGAGTGTTGGAAATCTAGGTTCTAACACTTCAATAAAACGAGTTACTGGCTTTTTAAAATATAAAGATTATTATTAGCCAATTATAAGTCACTAGGAAGGTTATACGTCCGTCTTTATCAAGGCTCAAACATGAAGTAAGGTAATAATAATGGTGGGTAGTATTTATATAATAATTACCTACGATATATCGATTATTGCAGAATCGACTAAAGATTGATTTTTGTAAGTAAGTAAATCAATTATATCAACACGCCCCCTCAAAAATTGATCTACCTAATTATACAAACAAAATAAATCAAAGTAATACCTAAATGACCGGAACATATTCACTTCCTAGTGTTTGCTGGGAAATACATCTCATGGTCCAACATTTGCTGCCAAGGATTAAGGAAAACCCAGAAAACCTTAATCAAACCATTTCATTAAATTATTCTTAGTAATAATTAAATTAATCATAAATCATTATTATGTAGAATCACAAAACATTAAATCAGTATCTTATTCTAAGCCCATTTTACTTCTCATCTCTTGAAAAGTGATAGCGGGTCAGAACATCTGCCAACTGCTGAACTGTTGGAATGTAATTTTATTTTATTACATTTTTTTTTTTTTTTATGTGTGCTAGATTATACTTTATATCTATGTTTTGTGATTGGTTGGATTATTTGCAATGCGTATACAGCCATTGTTATCCTCATAGATTATGATAGGTTTACAAAAGTGCATATTAAATTTATTTAATACTGTTTCACGTACTGTATGCACTTTGATCTAATGTTATTTCATTACATGCTTGTAATTTTTTATACCAAGAAACATTTTTTTTTTTAAATCTGTCTAAAAAAGTCATTTTGAATTCACTCATTAAATACCTTTTAAAATTATTAATTGTTTCAATATCAGCACATACTATTATGTTAAAACACCTTTAAATAAAATGACATAATTATATGCTTAGGTATGTATATCTCCATTGTCTAGCAAATACTTGAATGAAGAATCTTGAAAACCTTTTTCTTTAAGTGATCTCTCAAAGACCTCAAACCAACACCTAGCTGCCTGTTTCAGCCCGTAAAGTGCTTTATTTAATTTACACACATAATTATCTGGACCAGAGATACCCTCAGGGACTTTCATATAAATATCTTCCTTTAATTCGTCATTTAAGAAGGCAGTTTTGACATCCCTAAGATGAACTAGCAAATTAAATTGATTCACAAAAGCAAGATACATCTGAAACCGCCATCGCTACTCATACTACCGGTGCCAAAGTCCTATTATAGTCCGTGAGGTATTCTTGACTGAAACCCCTTGCAACAAGTAGTGTTTTTTTTTTTTTATCTTAAAGGTTTTCCAAATTCATCATGTTTTGTAGGAAACATCCATTTACAATAAATTGACAATGTTTTTATTTTCAGCTCTTGGTACTAAAGCCCAAGTATTATTTAGAGAATTTAGTTCGTCCCTAATTGCACTTTCTCACTGAGATCTGAATTGATCTCTTCTAATGAATTTGGTATTTTACATAGAATAGACTGAGCACACAAAATGGCGATCATCATCATCGTCTTCATTATAGGAAATACGCGGACGATTTTTGGCCTGTTTTTTTTTTTTTTTTAACGTCAGGATTTTATTTGTGTTTTCTTTTGGTGAAGACGGGTTATCAGAAAGAATATTATCAACTATTTGCTACGATTCAATTAAATTATCATGGTTTAATTTGCGAATTTTACACTCGTGCTCAACAGATTTAGTCCATAGACGTATCTGATTTAGAACTGTCAGAGTTATGAGACTTGACCGGCACTGACTTGGATATTACACCATCAGTTTTGCCGTGAGAATTTTTAATATTCCCTTCAGACTTGAGGATTGACCTGGATTTAAAAATCCAGTCTCATCAACAATAATATCCCTGACTACTATGTAATTTTTCGCACTCTGGGTTCCAAACTTTACAGCGTTTGGTTCATAACCCACAAGTATCCCTTTCCATGATTTTTGATCAAACTTGGTCTTACTGCTTTTATTATTGAACGTAAACAGTTGAACCTTCAATATATATATATTTTTTTTTAATTTGAAGTTTTGTATCATGCCACATTTCGAATGGTGTTTTTGAAAGTTTCAAAGTTTTAGTTGGGGTAAAATTAATTAAATAATCAGTACTGCGTATCGCCCCAAAACACTTTGTTTAATATTGAGCGAGCTTTTTCAGTAATGATTCTGACC
This sequence comes from Cosmia trapezina, assembly GCA_905163495.3. Taxonomy (NCBI): domain Eukaryota; kingdom Metazoa; phylum Arthropoda; class Insecta; order Lepidoptera; family Noctuidae; genus Cosmia; species Cosmia trapezina. Next base: position 1,411,799 of record LR991046.1, on the reverse strand, counting down.
ATACATTCAGAAACGCCATTCAACTGTGGTGGTCTCGGAACTATTAAATGATATGATATTTTTTTTTTGATATCCCTCTCTCTACACAATAAATAACCTTTCATTTCAGTCGATAAATGTTTGCCACCATTATCGCAGTACAAGTTGACTAATTTTAAATTAAACTTAGCCTCGCTTTTAGCCACGAAATCTTTAAAAACAGCAAACATGTCTGATTTTTATAGTTTAAATAGGTACGTAACAAAGTATTGCGTATACTCATCAACACAAATTACAAGGTAGTTTTTAGTTGGGGGTAGGTATAAACAGTAACAATAGTCCACAAACATCCTGAGTGCACAATAAATAATAGCTGTTTAACATGACTTTTATTTTTGACCTGATGTGAACGGAAGTCGACTTTGTTTCATATTTATACAGGCCTCACACAACTTATCATACAGGCTGGTATTACTGTTTTGATTTGGCTGGTGTCATCAACCATTACATTTTTTTTTTTTATTAATTTCGATGAATTAATTTTGTTCTTATTATGACCAAAGCCATAGTTTGTACATATTTTTATTACTGCATACTTGAGAAATAGATTGACACTTATTTACAGATGCCATTAAGTCTACAGCAATTAAATTATTTTTTCAACATACCTTGCATGATAGTTTTATTAACCTTAAGTATTGTGCTCCTTGCTGGTCGAAAATGAATGTTGTACCTCAGCACAGAAGAGCACGTCCTCCAAAACTTCTTGAACGCCCATGTTGCTGGTCGCATACATCGTTCCCTGAAATAAATTCACCATTTTAGCAATAGAAATTTTAATGGCGTTTGCAAGACGGTGTGACTAATGAAAAGATCTTCCCTGTTTATAATATGGTCCGATGCTCCAGAAACCAACAGGAAAGTAAGTTCTTTGCTTCCATCATGATCCGCTTGATAGTCTGCCATCATAAAAGCAAAGCCAGTAAAATTGCTCGACGTGGATGGTTCACTGATCTCAACTGCCTGGACCGTCCTTCTCATATCCGTATTTTCTGCTGCTGTCGTTTTTCACATGCTCCTTGCGGCCACAGTGACAACACTTCATGAACTGAGACTTATTCTTCTGCTTGTTAACGTTCTAGTTGAAGCTATTATTCCCTTTATTATTTTGAGAATTATCAAATTTTCTTTTTCGAAATTCCTGTCCATTTTTCCTCTCAACTTGCAAAAACTTTGACGCTAGTATCACTATATTCATTTCTAAATTTGACTTCATGATCCAAAAGCCTTGGTTTAACGAATGCTAGCATTAACTTATCATCTGTTAAATTTGCAATCGCAATTATCACGCCATCATTAGATGGGGGTAGGTTGAGCAACAAATGTGCTACCTCGCGTGGCGTGGTTTGGTTGCAGAGGTTTGGTGGCTAACAATTCGATGATCAAATCATCAAAAATTGTTAAATGTTTTATGATGAGTATGACGTCACCTACTCGACGATAACACTTTTTGGATTTTTTTTTATACGTCCATTTCACTTAACAATGCCTGTATTTTTTATTTAAATTTTAACCACTTATATTGCAGTAAAAACGTAACCTGGTCCCATAACCTGTTGGAAATCTAGGTTCTAACACTTCAATAAAACGAGTTACTGGCTTTTTAAAATATAAAGATTATTATTAGCCAATTATAAGTCACTAGGAAGGTTATACGTCCGTCTTTATCAAGGCTCAAACATGAAGTAAGGTAATAATAATGGTGGGTAGTATTTATATAATAATTACCTACGATATATCGATTATTGCAGAATCGACTAAAGATTGATTTTTGTAAGTAAGTAAATCAATTATATCAACACAGAGTTATTCAAGATGCCGCTGCAGTAACGTTTAGCAAATTGCTGTATCTCTTAAACGGCATGACATACAACTACGATTTTTTTTACTACGGTGGGTCTTAATTTGTGCTTAATTTGTGCAATTTTATTTTTTCTATAATCGACACCATTGGAAAACTAGAATTTTTTTTTCAAAAACCCTAAAATCGATCCTCGCGCTTCAATGAGAAACCCTAGAAACTTACCAATTATGGTGATTTGTACCTTTCATGAACTCAAAGCATCATGTGAAATTCGATGTTTATATTCCAACTCCTTAGGGAGTTATTCCATTTTAATTAAAATCTGGATACGATATAATGTAACGCTCCAATACATGAGTTATTATTAAGTGACTGTAATTATGATTATACTAATAATTAGTACCCTTATTAAATTGTTTATCCTTAAAGTTTCAGCTGAAAAAACCTTCTAGCTACTTAGATATAAGAAAAAAACGATAGGAAAAGAAATCAAGCGATTAACCGAACAAATTCGAATGACTACATAAAAGCGGGCTCACAGTACATTGTGCCAACCTTCTTAAATATGTAGTACAACATTTCGTTTTTTGAAACAGTCTCGCACAAAAAGTGTTACTTATAATTTATTGTTTTATAAAACACGTAGGTATTACGTAAGTACGTAGTACATTATAACTCAATAGGTATTACGTACACACAGTGTGTAAGCCATAAATGATATTGAGGATTTGCAAACCTTTAAACTCTCAGTCAAATGTTAGTAAGTACAGCAATCTAATAAAGACCAAAGGTTTATTTGACGAGAAAGTGTATTTTTATTGCCAATAAAATAAAAGAAAAAATACCGTTTATAGATTTAGTTTTGAATTGAAATAAAATAGTATGATTGATACCTCTGTAAAATTTTGTTTTATTATTTAGTTACCTACTTAATAGAAATATTCACAAATTGATGAAAGTGAATGTCTATATTGTCTAGATCTCAGCCAATTCGTCAATCGGAACTATTACACTCATACATATATAAAATACATCTACCCTATGCTATGCCGTCAGAACGACCGGGATAATAAAACATTACTTGGGGGGAATCCCCAGAGCTTGTCGTTGCTTCATTCGAAACTGCCGTATGGAATGGTTTTTTGTAAACATTCTTCACTGAAAAACAATGGTACCAACATTCGTGAAACGCACTGTTAGTTCGGTTCGGTGTTAACTTTGTTTGACACGAGTAATTGGCCACCAATCTCGTGTGTGGAGAGCGTGTGCACATTATCTTTTTCCCAGTAATTCAAGGAATTGTGTGTATAATTACGACGGGTGTAATTTCGGCTGGACAATACGCATTGGTTTTGTGGTACATTGTGCTTATGGTGAAATAAATTAACTGTTCAGTGATAAAGAAGATCGACACACCTGTATTTTCTGTGCGTTAGAGTAACGTTAGAGTACTTCAAAGACATTCCATACTTCACAGATTATGCGTTACAAAAACGCACCGCAGTGTGCGCTCGCCCTTAGGTCACTTCCTACTCTCTGATAACTCGCTATGTCACATATTTATGTAAAAGTAAATAAATAGTTACCTAATTAAACCATTTGTACGCACCTGTACCCATCAAAATTCAATTATAATACTACCAATTTAAGAAGGTGGGCATAATGTACTGTGAGCCCGCTTTTATGTAGTCATTCGAATTTGTTCGGTCAATCGTGTGATTTCTTTCCCTATCGTTTTTTTCTCATATCTAAGTAGTTAGAAGGTTTTTTCAGCTGAAACTTTAAGAATAAACAATTTAATAAGGGTACTAATTATTAGTATAATCATAATATCAGTCACTTAATAATAACTCATGTATTGGAGCGTTACATTATATCGTATCCAGATTTTAATTAAAATGGAATAACTCCCTAAGGAGTTGGAATATAAACATCGAATTTCACATGATGCTTTGAGTTCATGAAAGGTACAAATCACCATAATTGGTAAGTTTCTAGGGTTTCTCATTGAAGCGCGAGGATCGATTTTAGGGTTTTTGAAAAAAAAAATCTAGTTTTCCAATGGTGTCGATTATAGAAAAAATAAAATTGCACAAATTAAGCACAAATTAAGACCCACCGTAGTAAAAAAAATCGTAGTTGTATGTCATGCCGTTTAAGAGATACAGCAATTTGCTAAACGTTACTGCAGCGGCATCTTGAATAACTCTGAAACCTCAAGACGCACAAATTCTATTTTTTGGGCACAATTAGGCACAAATTATATCTATCTAAGTAGCTAGTTTGTATTCAGCTACGACCACTGGTAAAAAAACATGCCGCTGCAGTAACGTTACTCCAGCGGAATCTGTTTTTCGTGAATATCTTTGGATCGGCTGGACGCACAAATTCTAAATTTCGGGCACATTTACACGAGATTGGGTACTAATTCCTGTCAAGACGAAATCCTGAAAAGCGACAACATTCCGCTGCAGTAACGCACACTAAAACTTATGTTATTAGTGTAATGGTAATCATAAAACTTACATGCTACGGAATATTTATTTTATCTTTTGTTTTTTTTTTTTATTTTTGTTTGTTTATAAATAACAAACACCTAACTTAACCTTATCTACCTATGATCTAAGCTGTTATTTACAGCTTAAAATGAAAGCTGTAAATTTACTGCTTAGATCATAGTAACTATTTAAATTTTTCCACAGGCCAATGGAGAATATGGAGAATTGGAAGAGAAATCGTAATGCGCCGACCGCAAGTAACACACAGGGGCAGGAAGCAGATGAACAGGCCAACTTATATTGTTTAAATCCTCAACCATTTTTCATATCACATTTGAAAGGTTTTCAGCCAATGTGTATGCGAATATGTTTTGTTAAATTACTCTTTACACTAAAACTACGTTGACATTCATCACACTTATAAGGTTTTCCACCAGAGTGTACACGATTATGAATTGATAAATCACACTTATGACTAAATCTACGTTGACATACATCACACTTGTATGGTTTTTCACCAGTGTGTACACGATTATGTTGTGATAAATGATGTTGTTGACTAAAACTACGCTGACATACATCACACTTGTATGGTTTTTCCCCAGTGTGTATTCGAAAATGATTTGTTAAACCACCTTTTACACTAAAACTACGTTCACATACATCACACTTGTATGGTTTTTCACCAGTGTGTTGACGAACATGAGTTGTTAAAACACCTTTTACTCTAAAACTACGTTCACATACATTACACTTGTATGGTTTTTCACCAGTGTGTTGACGAACATGAGTTGTTAAATTACCCTGTTGAATAAAACTACACTGACATACATCACACTTTTATGGTTTTTCACCAGTGTGTATTCGAACATGTTTTGTTAAAGTACTCGTTTGACTAAAACTACACTGACATACATCACACTTGTATGGTTTTTCACCAGTGTGTATACGAATATGAGTTGATAAATCACCCTTTCGACTAAAACTACGTTGACATACATCACACTTGTATGGTTTTTCACCAGTGTGTATACGAATATGACTTGATAAATCACCCTTTCGACTAAAACTACGTTGACATACGTCACACTGGTAAGGTTTTTCACCAGTGTGTATACGAATATGTTTTGTTAAATTACCCTTTCGACTAAAACTATGTCGACATACATGACACTTGAATGGTTTTTCACCAGTGTGTTGACGAACATGATCTGTTAAAGTACTCTTTTGACTGAAACTACACTGACATACATCACACTTGTATGGTTTTTCACCAGTGTGGACACGATTATGTCGTGATAAATGATGCTTATGACTAAAACTACGTCGACATACATGACACTTGAATGGTTTTTCACCAGTGTGTTGACGAACATGATTTGTTAAAGTACTCTTTTGACTGAAACTACACTGACATACATCACACTTGTATGGTTTTTTACCAATTTGTGAACAAGTATCTTTCATAAAAAAATTTACTCGATTAAAACTATGCTGACCACTTTTGTAAGGCTCTTTGAAATAAGTGTCAGGTTTGGACATTCGTTTTCGAGTTGTCCGGATAATTTTCGAGTCTGATTTGTCTTTTTCCGTTTGGTCGGCTGTTATTGCATCTTCTAGTTTTGTTCTTCGTGTGCCTAGTTTTGGTTTCTTCGCAACGGTCGCCCCTGTGATTATAAAGCTGGTAAGTACAATGTTGGAAGAAGATTGACATGCACACGAATCAAAATAATAGCGATTTGCATGATGAATCAGAAATGGCTTTTTGGAAGAAATTTGTGGTGACAATTTAGACTAGAGACATGAAGTACAAAATTGTACTAACATCGACATAATTATGATCTGTTCCGAAACTGATCAAAGTTTAAACAAACCCTGTTCAAGGGAATTAGTAACACATTCATCTGTATTTAGAAGGTTCCCAACTTTATTATCTCACCCCTTTTTTCAACAATAACTGTTGGAAAAAGTGGCAATTTAGTTATGTTATTTGAGCAATCAATCATATAATATGTGTGTGTGTGTGTGTGAAAGATGATTTGGCTAGAAAGGGAGTGACTACCGAGATGACGACAAATAGAGAAGTATGGAAGAAAAAGATGTTACGCCGACCCCAAAATTCGGTTATGGACAAGAGAACGCTAATGATCAAGCATACAGTTCTGGGGAAATAGCTACCATTATAACTGGCATAGGGCATTCATTATAACTGGCATAGGGCATTCATTATAACTGGCAAAGGGCATTCATTATAACTGGCATAGGGCATTTATTATAACTGGCATAGGGCATTCAACTGGCATACATTCATTCTCCAAAAAAGAGCGATCCGAACCAACCAAATATGTACAAATTATTTGCTTCATGTCTTGAGGATCGTCTAGCAATGTTTACAGAGATATTTCAACCACCGGAGCAAGCAGGTTTCAGAAAAAACTTTTCAACAACTGCAGGCCTACCATGAACTCTTATAGCAGGTCAATTTTCGACGGAAAGTGAACTGTCGGGCTATTTTGTACCATGAACGCGTCAAATAACAGGCGAGCCAGCGATCACGTGGGTAAAGCCGGGCAGTGGTCACGTGACAACATTTCAGCGGTCTGACCTGCAACAAGCTGTACCATCAAGTCCTTTTTGACATGTGAGCACTTGAACACTGACCTGCCCTGCAGCCATATTAAGCAGGCTTGTAAAACTAACTTTTATTGAACTGTTTTCTTTAATTTAAAATAAAAAACGTAAGTACAGTTTGTGAATTTAATACTATTGTGGCGTTAATTAAAATTAGAGACAACAAAAAAAAACAATATTTTGCCGTTTATTTTAGATGTGTGACGAAGATGAAATTTTCGAGTTTCTTGAGGATGATGCTGTTAAAAACAGTGAGAAACAAATCGCGAAAATCGAAAGGAAAGTTTTGAGAAGCATGTTAAACCTTTTGACTTGCAGAACGGAATGTTTGTCAAACGGTATAGGCTCACTAAAGAACTCGTACCTACTTGACCCTTGCAATGATAATATAATTAATTAATATAATTAAATAAGATAATATAATTAGGTAATATAAAACCAACTTACAGCTGCCCAGCCTAGGTATCTAGCGGTAGGGGTGATTTCATATAGGTAAAATACTGATATTGACCCTAACTTGCTTAGCAATTAGGTTGAAATCTTTGATAGCACCACAAACCTATCCACAATCTGCGGGACATTTCTCAAGCTTGATCACTTTTATTGTAGCCCATTGCAATGTCCTTATGATTATTTAAATAAAATCCCACAGTGTTTCCAATTATTCATATGAAACTCTCCTGAAAGTCATTATCACCAAATAACTGCACTTTCTTACCACTCGCAACAACGGACACAATACAAATGTGTGCATTTCAGATTTATTTACAGAAACAGTTTCTTATAAACTTACAAAAAAGGAACCCACTTGAATTTACAAAATAAACTCGTAATTTTTTGTGGATTTGACAATATTGGTACTTATTTCATACTTGAACTTAAAGCTAGTCGTTCGAAAATAACTTTGGTAAGATTTTCAAGTAGGCACTTACTTTTCTTAAGTATCTTTAAGGGTCTCCAACGTCATAATCGTGTTAAATAAGATTGTTTGCTACGAACCATAGTTTTTTTTAGAATTCTCTTGATCATTATAAACTGTTAATACATTAATTTTATCTAGTTCTTTAAAACCGTAAAACCGGTAACATTGCGAAGAAGTATTTCAGAACGTTTGTTTATATTATCGCGCACCGTCCAGCGATAACAAAGCAGGTCTGAAGTCGATACATTGCAGGTCAGACGGAAATGCTCATGGTACAAATAGAAAACCTGACAGGTTAACCTGCTAAGTTGACCTGTCCTGTACTTGGCAAGTATTTTAAAAGTTGATGGTAGGGCCCCTGATCATATTCACACTTTAAATTTGATTATAGAGAAATATATAGAGCACAAGAGACCGCTCTACCTGGCATTTATCGACTACGCCAAAGCCTTCGACTCTATATCTCACAAGAGCATGTGGAAAGCTCTACATGAGTGCGAAGTACCATCGGAGACTATTGATCTTATAAAAGACATCTATAGCAAATGCAAAAGTCGTGTAAAGCTAGAGAGACATGGTCCTGAAATAAATATTTGTACAGGCGCCAGACAAGGTGATCCGCTCTCTCCTAGAATTTTCATAGCTGTGCTTCAAAGTATAATGAAAACTTTGAACTGGGAAGGGAAGGGAATTAATATAAATGGGAAACTCGTCAGTAATCTTCGTTTTGCGGATGACATGATACTCTTCTCTGAAACTGCATCTCAATTACAGAAAATGATTAAGGAACTAAATGACGTAAGCAATACGATCGGCCTGGAACTAAATGCTACCAAGACCAAAGTCATGACGAACCACCATGTTATACCAATAACGGTCAATAATAACACATTAGAATACGTTAAAAGCTATGTTTACCTGGGACAACAAGTATCTTTCTCTAAGACAAGAAACGAAGATGAAGTTAAAAGGCGAGTTAACATAACCTGGAATAAATTCTGGAGCAATAAAGAAACCCTAAAATCAAAACTTCCTATAAAACTCAAGAAAAAAGTAATGGACTCGTGTTTACTGCCCTGTCTTACGTATGGCTGCCAAACATGGATATCTAATAGTAGCACTAAAAACAAAATAAGAGTATGTCAGAGAGCAATGGAAAGGAGCATACTAAACATACAAAGAAAACACAGGAAAAAAAACACAGAAATAAGAAAAACAACCAAAGTAATAGATGCCTTGGAACATTCTCAAAAACTAAAATGGAAATGGGCTGGTCATATTGCACGTATGGACAAGGAAAAATGGACACAGAGAGTAACTACCTGGCATGGACCAGCAAACAAAAGAAAAAGAGGTAGACCGAAAGAAAAGTGGGTTGATGAAATAATAAGAAAAGCCGGTGAAAATTGGATCACAAAAGCAAAGAACAGACAGACGTGGAGCAAAATGGAGGAGGCCTTCACCCGTTGAGGGGTCCATATTGAATATATGTTAAACAATCACAAATTAATGATCATGATTATGAATTGTATTATTTTGTTAATTTTTTTTATGCATGCACATTATGCTCTCTAAAAAACGCAGAACAGTTGTAACATTATTTGTCTATTCATAATGTAAACTGCAAAATTTCGTGTAAATTCATATAGTAGTTTGATCAGAAATCGTCATATCACAAGAACAAATACAGTTTTAACCAAATCTCTGACAACAACATTTGTTTATAAAATACAACACCGTAGTACGAGTCGTGTTTACATTTTAAACTATGGGCTGTTTATTCAAGAACCCAAAATAGCTTACAATAAGTGCCTAGAGACAATAGAAACATGAGTGGACAATTTTTTGTGAGCAGGGTCAGAAATATGTCACGTCGCGGAGCGTCACCCGCGCATTGACAGTTCGGTGACTTTTTCATTTCCGAGAGCTGTTAGCGGTTAAAACCTTTAGTCGATAAAAGCGGCTTTCTCCGAGTGGGAGGACATTTAAGGAACGCGAATATGAGCGACGAAATGAAACATCCCAAGATAATCCCTAAAAGTCGATAGGCGGAGTTACTCATAGAAGAAGCTCATCATCATTTCATGGGGGTCCTCGACTGACCTTCGCTGCTCCCAGACAACAGTACTGGATAACAAGCGGATACAGTACGACCAAAAAACCGGCAAGTGCATGTTGGACCACGCACAATGAAGGGTTCCGTAGTTGAGATGACTTTATCCCTTAACATAATAGTTGTAAAACGAAAAAAACGTTGAAAGTTTGTACTGACAATATTGAGAGATTTACCATGTTATTTTAAGACCACAGACTTATTATAGGTTTTCCTGTAATCAACAGGTACGATTTTCTAAGAACTATTTTCTGCATTTTATTTTTAATTTTAGTCTCACTAGTTTTGGAGATAAGGAGGGGAATCTTAGAGCATTTAAATGCTCTAAGAGGGGAATGGTCAATTTTCGACTATTTTAAAGAAGAAAAGAAGAAAGAACTTTTCTTAAATAACTTTGAAACAACTTATTTTAAAATTATAAAAATGAAATCTCGAGACCCTGATAATAAGCTTTTCATTTGATATGTCACACGGTAGTTTGCAAAACTTTTATATATTTTCTTCTCATTTTCAATACTTTCCAGAATTGATACGAATAATTTAATAATTTAAATCAAAAGGAACCTTCATAGACTAAGCCAGTAAGAAACTCTATGAGAGAAAGTTTTTTTTTTTTTTTTTTTTTTTTTTTGGCAATTGAGCCGATGTCGACTATTCTGCCAATGTCACGTTTAGACAGCAGCGTTTTGTGGTAGATCTACAGATGTTAGTCGCTAAAAGAAAAACGAGGACAAAGGTTAAATGGGCAACATAAATAATCTAAATTACAATCATATATACAATAGCACTAAAAAAAATACAATACATATTTACATAAATATTACGCACCAGCTACAAAGTTAGATGGAAGAAAAAAATAATGACAGCTTGACAGCCTGACGTAAGTGTCATAACATTGAAAAATATTAGTGTTTTTATTTCAGATTATAAAGAAAACGAATCGTTTTAAACCGATTCGCAAAATATATTGTAAAAACAATAAAAGTGTATGATAATAAAATAATAATGGATGCAAAGTATAAGTATATGATGTAGTGTGTGTAATATGTAGATACTATAGCGCTAACATCGCAATCACTAAACTTGGACTCGGCGCACGACCCTAGGTTATATCTTGTGACTTCGAGATACAGTCCTATGGATAGCGATCAACATTGCACATCCAAGCGGGAACACTCTTCAGGTAACGCTAACCACTTCCTATGGGGAACCACTGGCTTGTTTGCTTACCTATAGATTAACTAACTAATACTTACTATTCGTCTCCTTGGCTGTTCGTCTCTTCTTAGATACTACTTGTTCTTCTTCCACTTCAGTTTTAAACTCCGTTAAAGGTACATCATTTTCTAAATCTGACTCAGAATGGTGTGGTGGTGTATCTGCTACATCTAGACAACTATTGTCTAAATTGTCCGGTTCTAGCTCTGTAAGTAAACAACAACAGTCAAGAGAGAGAGAGAGAGTCAGTCACTCTTTTACTATCAACTAGCGAGCCGCGCCTGCTTCGCACGGTTTTTACGGCGTCACAAAACATCGTGATTTCTTTACTATAAATGTAAATTTAATAAAAATGCATTATACCTACACATACACCTTCCGGAATAAATTTTCTAAATGATGGTGAAAACCGCATCAAAATTCGGTAGTTTAACGCGGTCATACAGACACACGCGAAAAGCGATTTTAATTTATTAGATACTAACTGCGACCCGCGGTTTCACCGCATAAGTCTCGATCACGTTGAAATATCGGAATAAAAAGTATCTTATGTCCTAACCCAACTCATGGTCTACCCGTGCGCCAAATCCGTTCAGCAGTTTTAGCGTGAAAGCGTAACAAACAAACAAACGTAACAAACTAATTAGTTAGGATTTTTATTTCATAATCCTAACTAATATAATAAATGCGAAAGTTTGTCTGTTTGAAACGCTTTCACGCTAAAAACGGCTGAACGGATTTGGATGACATTTGGCACAAATAGGATACCTTTTATCCCGGTAGTAATCCCGTGGGATAATTTCTGATAAGGAATATAATGTGGTTACCGTTAAGTTGGATTTAACTAAACACTTTTTGATCAATATAAATCAAATAGATTATATTCTTAATTTTATTAACCGACTTCAAATAAAGGAGGTTTCTCAATTCGACCGTATATTTATTTTATGTGTGTTCGCGGATAACTTCGTCGTTTATGAACCGAGTTTGATGATTCTTTTTTTTGTTGGAAAGGAGATATCCCAAGGGTGGTACCATGATAAGGAAACCAGGATCTGATGATGGCATCCCAGAGAAATCGAGGGGAAGCGTCAAATTTTATAGGCACACCTATAGCGATTTAGGTATTTTTTATAGTAATTCGTGCATTTGCTCCCGGAAAGCACCATTTGGTGAAGTGGACTGATTAGGAACTCAAACTCAAAGCATTTATTTCAAATAAACCAATTACAGGCACTTTTGAATTGTCAAGGGGTCGGTCTTGGGTCGGCCAGTCAGAAAAATGAAACGAACGAAACGAACACGAAAACGAGAACGGGCAAGAAACTCCAGGAAGACCACAGATGGCCATCGGAACTACTCAATAATACGTATTTCACGGGTTGCGATTCGATTATTGTGAAGCAATTTATGCTCGTCACAATACATTGTTGAAGCAGAGCTGATGGTGCCTTCACCATCAGTTCCAGTTCTCCTGGTTCCTTACTGGGAGAACGCTTCAACAATTAACGTCCTTGTATCAGGAAAAGCATTTGCATATAAAGTATTTGCATCGACCCTACTAAGACGCATAACAACAATTATTGACGAGAACCAGCCTTTGGAGCAAGCGGGATTCATGAAAAATTTCTCTACCAATGACCACATACATACACTGAAAGTAATAATCGAACGGTATATGGAATATGACCTCCCCTTATACGTTGCTTTTATAGATTACTCGAAAGCTTTCGATTCAATTTCACATGAATCTATATGGCAGGCTTTAACACAGCAAGGATTAGACCACGACTACATAGAACTTATCAAAGCGATCTACTTAAGAAGCACAACAAGAGTACGCCTAGACTCAAGAGGACCAACATTTCAAGTCGAGAGGGGGGTAAAACAAGGCGATCCACTTTCCCCAAAGCTTTTCATCGCAGTCCTAGAATCCATTTTCCGAGACCTCGATTGGAGTGATATGGGAATAAAAATCAATGGCAAGTACCTCTCTCATCTCAGATTTGCGGACGACATAGTACTGCTGTCGGAAGACTCACATAAACTGAACCATATGATAGAGTCTCTTAGTCAGCACAGCGAGACCGTTGGGCTACAAATCAACTGGGACAAAACGAAAATTATGACTAATCGTGCAGAAATACCTATATCCATACAGTCTAAACCTGTAGAGTATGTCGCAGAGTACGTTTACCTGGGACATCTAATTTCGATAAAATCCTGTACCGAGAAAGAAATCGATCGCAGAGTGAAGAATACGTGGAACAAATACTGGTCTATGAAGGAAATTTTCAAAGGTCCCATACCCACAAAATTGAAAACGAAAGCGATGAACATCTGCCTAACGCCGGTCCTTACCTACGCATGCCAGACCTGGTCTCTTAAAAAGTCACTCTTAAATAAAATAAGGAGTTGTCAAAGGGGAATAGAACGAAGTTACATGAACATCAAATTGAAAGATAAAGTCAAAAGTTCACTGATAAGGAAAAGAACAAAGGCAAGAGATGCGGTCAAACAGGTCCTGACACTAAAATGGAAATGGTCAGGCCATATTCAGAGAGCTAAGGACGAAAGATGGTCACAAATAATTACAAATTGGTATCCAATATATAAAAAAAGATGGAAGGGTAGACCATTTAAAAGATGGAGTGACGACATTGCACAAATAGCCGGCAACTTATGGCCAAGACTGGCAAAGGATAGAGCCACCTGGAACGGTTTGGAGGAGGCTTTTACCGCAATAGGCGGCCCTTACACCTAACAATACTAACCTTAATTAAGTACAAAACTAACATTACTAACAGATAAATAAATAAGTACACAACAAGAAATAGTACATAAGAACAACTGTAAGGGATATAAAAATAAAGCTAATAATAATAATAATAATCGGGAAAAGCATATTTTGTAAAAGGTGATGAGCAGCTGACATTAGGCTATTGTAACTTCCAAAAAAATACTACGAAGTGAAAAATAACTTTTTTTTGGCGAGATAGGCGCCGCACCCAGTTTAATTTTACCTTTTGTTTTTGTATTTATTTGTATAGTTAGTTAGTTAGTCATTTACTTTTGTACCTAGAGTAAATAGTATTAACTTGTTTACATAAAAGTAAAAATAACTTTAATTTCGGAAGTCGGTGTACTTCACTTTGTAATATTTTTTTGGAAGTCAGTTGTTATTTTTGTTTTTAAAAACATACCTTCAATTTGATGTTCCTCCATTGGCTCAATAATATCATCTAGTCCCTCACAAACAGCTGGTAATTCTTCTTTGATAGCAATGCTTTCTGTTTGACAATCATCACCTATACTTACGTGCACTATTGGAGAATTGATAAACCCACTGCAAAACTCTAAGTGGTTTTGGTTTATTAAAGAATTAAGCTGTAAAAAAATTATTATAGTATTAGGAAAATATGCTGGTGATCACAGTCTCACGAGCACAAACCATTTTTCTTATACTAAAGTTACTTAAAAGAGCTTCCACAAGTGAGGATACTGAAGGGGGAAGCGCCAGTAACACAACTCCTTAAGTTAGGGAAAGTGAGGACACATGATCCGTTAGGGACACATGGGACACGTTCGCTACGACGCAATGGAGTATCGTAACGTCGAAGTATCATCTGTCAAACGCGTAACGTTCACATATGGTGACAGTCAATGTGTTTACGCGCGAGAAGGACTTCTTTTTTTTTGTGAGTTTTCTTTCGTATTTTTGTATGTTTTACTAACAGATAGCATTAATTTTGCAAATTACATGCCTTCTGTATTTAATACAGTTATTATGCCAATGAACAGTTCAGCAATTAGATAATTATTTTATTTGACCTACCTACAATTCAATTTCAATTCGTACATTGGGACACATGGTACGCGGTAGGTTGAGGAGACTTGATCCCCTGATCCGGGAATCAAGTTTCCCGCACTGATGAAGTGTCCCTGAACTGAATGTTGGAGTACTGAATAATGTTTTTGATGGTAGTTTTAAAAATATACTAAGGTACTACAGTAAAGAGATTGTTGAAACTAATAAATTATCGACAAATCTACCTACATTTTTTTAAATTAATTTAAATCCCTCCATGGTCGCAGTCGCAATAGGTATCTGTAGAGAATATTTTAGCTACACATTGTTTCAGAGCGCGCCAGACCTACCACGACGCGACGTCAACGTAGAGATACGGCGGTGGGGTTATTATTATTATTTCAATTGTCTTTGACATATCTCGGGACCCTGGGATCCTGAATCTTTAGTAGGCGTACGAGGGGCCGAAGCCAACTCGCAGAGGCCCATTAGACAATTTTAAACGAATAATTTTTTTAACAATGTTAATTTGGTGTATATGTCTCCCAATACATGAATAACCCCCGGATCAAGTCACCCAATTGCATGGATCATGTCTCTCATATATTGGTACAAAACCGTTATTTCCGTTTTTTGCAATCGTCTTTAAAACTGTT
The DNA here is from genome assembly GCA_905163495.3 of Cosmia trapezina. Classification (NCBI taxonomy): domain Eukaryota; kingdom Metazoa; phylum Arthropoda; class Insecta; order Lepidoptera; family Noctuidae; genus Cosmia; species Cosmia trapezina. The sequence continues at coordinate 1,396,110 of LR991046.1, read as the reverse complement.
ATTCTACATAAATATTCATTCTACTGATGATAAATAAAGTAACTGTATTGTCTATTGGTTAGTCGAAACAGAACTGAAGTACAGTCAAAAATTATTTTTTTATGACCCTGTACAAAAGTGGGGATCATGTGTCCCCAGTTTCCCCATAATCCTCAAATGTCAAGATTTCATGAAATAGTCATTCAATAGGATGACTTGGTTTTAAAGAGTTGTATTGATGACTTTATATCTGTAAAGACATACTTGTTACGGTCGCAAATCATATTTTGATCAACATATTAAGTACAACCTAGTACCACAGTCTATACTTCATACAGTCGTTCAACGAAGCCGTCTAGATAGAGCAATCGTGCGGGGCGTGAGGGGCGAGACGCGAGAGGCGCCCGAGCCCGAGCTGCATACTTCCACCGTGTTCGTAGCTCGGGACACGATTTTCAGGGCTATCGTGTTGATTTTATTGTTTTAATTTATTATTATTATTTAATTTATGTACTTACACTGAAAACTACAGAGATACGACATAGTAACATTTGAGTGCCTGCTTGGTTATTTCTTAAGTTTTTTTGGAACGGACGTTACGAACTTGGCGGATGGGGGCTAGGCGAAAAAAATTTAAGATTTTTCCGTCACGACCCTTGTGTGTTTTGTTTTTATATTGTTATATTTAAAAATGTAACATATATGTATAAAATTAAATAAAGGAAATAATAATAATGACATGGGTGTCATTTTCATGGTTTTTGAGTCCAAGATGGCGGATGCAAAAATTTTCAAATTTTTCGTCACGGGTGTCATTTTCATAGTTTTTGAGGTCGCTAAAAACGATAACGAGGTCAAAATGAAAATCCAAGATGGCGGCTGCGAAAATTTTCTAATTTGACGTCATGGGTGTTATTTTCATGGTTTTTGAGCTCGCTGAAAACGATAATGAGGTCAAAATGAAAATCCAAGATGGCGGCTGCGAAAATTTTCTAATTTTTCGTCATTGGTGTCATTTTCATGATTTTTGAGCTCGCTGAAACCGATAATGAGGTCAAAATGAAAATTCAAGATGGCGACTGCGAAAATTTCAAATTTTTTAGTCCAAATCCATTTTGATTTGGATCTCATAGCTGGCTTTAGCGTCCTCAAAAGTAATAGAAACGACACCCATGACGAAAAATTTTAAAATTTTCGCAGCCGCCATCTTGGGATTTTCATTTTGACCTCGCTATCGTTATCAGCGACCTCAAAAACCATGAGAATGACATCTATGTCGAAAAAAAAAACTTAAGAAATAAGCAGGCACTCAAATGTCGTTTATAATAATAAAAATGTTTTCATATTTTTTTATTCTAATATTTAAAAATGTAATTTATATGTTTATTTAATGATAAAGGAAATAATGTTGATATCAAATAAACAAAGTAATTAATTAAGATCGTTTAAATGAGACAACCCTTGCTGTTGCGACAATGTCTAGACGTTGTCGGCATTTACCACGAGATCAAAGGCGTCGTCCTACTGTATGTTTTATACTGTGCTTTTACTGACTTGCAAATTACAAAAAAAATATAAGACAATCTGAATTTCGCGAGCTGCTCTGGCGCTTTCACCTTAAGTAGGTTCAATTTAACATTACAGATACTGCACAATCTATTGATGCATATTATTATCTATTCATAGCTCGTACCGACATGAGAGGACCGTTATCAAACTGCCACATACAAGTTTCATACAGAAGTTGTAGCAGTATTATGTGGAGTAGTTAACAATATAACATTTGACAAAAGTGTACACATATCACCATTCAACACTCAATGGTACACTTGGCTTGAACTCCAGACACAATAGGTATGAGCTTGAGAAGAAGAATCACTTCCACATTATACTGCAGTAGCAGCAGCAGCAGCAAAAAGCTTGTCCAGCAAGCCTTCCACCCAGGCTTGTTTATGAGACCAAGATCCTCGTCCCTGGGGAATAATCAAAAATTTGGAGCTCATTCATCAACCTCCGATAACCAACCCTTAACTCCTGATACAGACATGGAGACCACACCAATTTGTCCTCCTACATGGCAAAGAGTTCCTGTCAGCAGAAATCCAAAGAGACAAAAAACCTCAAGCAGTCCCTCTCCCGAACCAGTAAATACCTCAAATAGATTCACAGGTCTAACAATCGATCTCACTGAAAGCATTGCGGTACCCAAAGATAAACGACCCACTAAACCGCCACCAATAGTTTTATATGGTATAGAAGACGTCAATAAGCTCACTGAACTACTTGAAGCTGTTGTTGACAAGAACCAGTTTACATTCAAAATTGTCAACCGAAGCCAATTGAGAATAAGTAGCTCAGACATCGAAAGCTATAAACAAATTATAAAAGTAGTACGAGAAAATGGGCTGATCGGTCACACCTTTAATCGAAAAGACCAGAGGTGCTTTAGAGTGGTAATTAGAAACCTGCATCCAACAACACCAATGTCCGCTATCAAAGAATACATTGAAGCTACAGGGAACATAATCACTGGAGAAATCATCAATGCAAAGTTTGGGCCTGACAAAAAACCAACATCCACATTTTTTGTGAATCTTGCACCTGGACCAAATAACAAGGCTGTGAAGGAACTAAAATACATATACCATCAGTCTGTTGTCATAGAGGACCCGAAGAAACGAGAATCGATAGTTCAGTGCCAAAGATGCCAGCAATATGGGCACTCGAAAAATTATTGTATGCGCCCATATCGTTGCGTAAAATGTGGGCAGTCACATAAAACATCGGAATGCCAAAAACGAGATCGCACAACACCCGCCCAGTGTGCACTATGCAACGGTTCACACCCGCCGAATTACAAAGGCTGTGAAGTATACAGGGAAATCCTCCTAAGACGTTCGAAGCCAACATATCATACGGCAAGAAACTATCAAACGCAAACCTCTACAACTGAAAAAACAAAAGGTAGACCAGTGCCAAACTTTCCTGTTAAGCCAGCTGAAAACCCTGAAAACACAACAAGAAAGTACTCTGATGTCACATGAAACAAAAAAGAACCAGTTCATGAAATATCTAACTCACAACCTCTTTTTAACTTAGAACAAATATTAACTAAACAGACTGAGAAATTCGACTTTATCCTTCAACAGATGAGTACCCTTATGATGCTCATAACACAACTCGTAGACAAATTATCCAAATGACTGCATTTCGTATAGCAACGTGGAACATAAATGGACTGACCCCAAACAAAAATGATACGGAAATCCTAATGACTCAACAAAATTTGGACTTGTTATTGATATCTGAAGCTCATTGCACCTCTGCCTCAAATCTTAAATTCAAAAACTATGAGTGTTATATCACCCTACACCCTGATGGGACGGGACATGCTGGCACTGCGATTATTGTCAGGAAATCACTGAAACACCACATAAGGCCTGAATATAAAACCTGCCACATCCAGGCTACAACAATAGCAGTCGAAGACAAAAATGGCTATTCTAATATCTCTTCAGTGTACTGTCCACCAAGACATAATATATCCAAAGACATGTATACAGAATTCTTTGAGACACTTGGCAACCGGTTCCTAGCGGGCGGAGACTGGAACTCCAAAAACACACATTGGGGTTCTAGATTAACTAGCACCAGGGGAAGACAGCTGAAGCTCTGCATGGATGCTAATAATTTATCTGCAGCTTCCACGTGTGAACCTACATACTGGCCGGCGGATACTTCTAAAATACCAGATCTGCTCGACTTCTTTGTTATGAAAGGCTTTTCTAGTCATTATGTGAAGTGCGAGTCCTGTTACGATAGCTCGTCGGACCACACGCCAGTACTGCTCACTCTAAGCACGGAGATTATAGAACACGAAAGCACAGAAAGGCTATATAACAAGAAAACAGACTGGAACTCATTCAGAGAATACATTGACGAGAACATCCAGCTGAAAGTTGCCCTTAAGACGCCTGATGAAATTGAAAACGCTACGAAATTCTTTACAAACCTCATTCAGGAGGCTTGCTGGAGGAGCACACCTTTACTAAACCCTAAGAAGCTGATAAATAACTACCCACTTGATGTAAAAAAAGAGGTCTTGGAAAGACGGAGACTGCATCTAGTCTGGCAACTAAGCAGACTTGCATCTGATAAAACTAATTTTAATAGGCAATCGTCACGTCTAAAGGAAATTCTACAGAGTTGGCACAATAAGACTCTTGAGACTCAACTGGAATCGCTTACACCCTCTGCAGCCACTGATTACTCACTATGGAAATTTACAAAGTCGTATGATAGACCACAGCTGACAAAACCCCCGCTGAGAAACAACAATGGCTGGGCACGCACATCGAAGGAAAAGGCAAACTTATTCGCAGAACATTTATCAAATGTGTTTATCCCGAATCACTCTAGTGACACAGATTCTGAGTTAGAAGTCGAATCTATCTTAACCCAGCCTATACAAATGTCGCTCCCACCTGCTCCGATCACAGTAAAAGAAGTGTGGAGGACTATTGTTGGCCTGAAAGACAGAAAGGCGCCAGGATATGACCTCATTACAAAGGAGATTTTGAGAGAACTTCCAAGAAAGGCGGTAGTTCTCCTTACCATGCTATATAATGGAATACTAAGGGTTCAATACTTTCCGGACCTTTGGAAGGTGTCACAAATTCTTATGATACACAAGGCAGGGAAACCAGCAAATCAAACCACCTCGTATAGGCCTATCAGCCTCTTGCCTATCGTGTCAAAGGTCTGTGAAAAATTGATCCTTAATCGAATTCTGCCTTTATTAGATAACAATAATACCATTCCAAACCATCAATTTGGTTTTAGGCAGCATCATTCCACTATTGAACAAGTTCATAGAGTAGTTGAGAAAATAAGAAAATCCCTAGAGGAAAAAGACTACTGTGCATCCGCATTCTTGGACATCCAGCATGCATTTGATAGGGTCTGGCACGAGGGTCTTCTCTGTAAAATAAGAACAAGTCTTCCGCATAGTTACTACATCCTTTTAAAATCTTATCTCACAGGGAGAATCTTTCAAGTAAAGGAATCTGAATCGACCTCTGGATTCTACAATATCGGAGCGGGCGTTCCTCAAGGCTCGGTGTTGGGACCGATCTTGTATACCTTATACACCTCGGACTTGCCACAGGTGGACGGAGTCATGACTGCTACTTATGCTGACGACACAGCCATAATGGCAAGTAATAAGCAACCTGAGCTGGCCACAGAGCAACTACAACAAGGCCTAGACGCTATTACAAAATGGCTCCAAAAATGGAGGATCAAAGCTAGCACAACTAAGTCAGTGCAGGTCACTTTTACACTTCGGAGAGAAAACTGCCCACCTGTATGCCTTGAAAACTCTACTTTACCACACAAAGACAGTGTAAGGTATCTGGGCATACACCTAGATCGCCGTCTGACTTGGAACCAGCATATAAAAAGCAAGAGAGAAGAACTCAAAATACGGCACAGAAACCTCTATTGGATGCTGGGTCGAAATAGCAAGTTATCGATAGATAACAAACTCCTAATATACAAGTCCATATTGAAACCGGCTTGGACATACGGCATCCAGCTTTGGGGCAGTGCAAGCAATTCAAACATCGCAATATTGCAAAGAATACAGAACGCAATATTAAGAACAACAGCGCATGTTCCGTGGTTTATCACTAACTCCGAAATCCACGCACACTTAAATATGACCACTATAAAAGAGGAAATTCAGGCCTCCTCAAATCAATACCAAAAGCGGCTGGAAAAGCATCCGAACGTACTTGCGGCGAGTCTAACCACGAGCAGCTATCCAAAACATCTTAAGAGAAAAGACATACTCTAGCGAAAATTACCGATTGTCATCGTGTAAATACCTGTAAAGAGTAGCTGTCCTCGCTGGAGGATGAACTGAACCTGCCTAAACCTCACAAACTATCTGCTTATAGTGGACAACTGATTGCAGATTAGCTCAAAAAAAAAAAAAAAAAAAAACTTTATACTGAAATTACTAAACATAAGAATAAATGGCTGTTGAAGAATACCTCACCTCATAATCCTCGTTCATAATCTGAGCGAACAGCTCTTCGGCTTTCAGACATTTTCTCAGTAATCGGTAGCATTGCTTTAGTTTAGCGCAGCAGAAGAAACAAGCAAGAATTGGTCTACTGTCTTCAGTTACAAACTGCAACAAAATTTGTCTAACACTATTTTGTTTTTATGAAGAAAATACTTTTGTGGCGGCATCTACAGAAGCACTGGACCCTTAAATCGTCGTGTAGGAGGCATTAAAAACCTAATAGGTAATTTACTTCATTCTCATTAAAAATATCAACTTACTGGAATATCAGTCAGCTTCTCATATAGTTTATGTAAGTTCCTGTTGACCACTACATACATGCGGACATTCTCCGCTAAACATATCCTGCACATTGGCAGTTTTTCCATCTTTTAAGTCAAGCAGTATTACTATTAGATCAGATATTATATTTTTCCTAAGCGTCGACCTAATTTTAAACAAAAGTTAGAACAAACAGCAGAAAAAGTTACAATAAAACAATAAATAAAAGCTACTTGACCTTGGCATGTACACTCGCCAGTTTGACTTTGACATTGACAATACGACAGCAGTTTTTTTTTTTTTTAATATTTTTTATTCATGACCATAGATACAAGTCTTTCAGTCGCATACATAAATGGTAATATTACAATACAAAGGTAATAAGGTACGAGTTACACTTCAGTAAATAACATTAACATATTAATCAGTTTTTACATCAATAGTTTTGTTCATTATTACCAACTGGCCACCCTTTCGGGTTGCGTGGGTACATCTCAGTGATATTATGTTAACATCGTTATTTTCATACTAAACATACAAACCTAGACATTTAAATAACAACATTAATTAAATTTTTTCTATAGTATTACAAATATATTTATACAACACACTAAAATATTTCTTATTTTCTAACAAATCCTGAACGCGGCGGGGAACACTTTGTGACGGTTGACGTTCACTTTCAATGTCATTGTCATTGTCATTTAATTCACTCAATTCACTGACCAAAATCAAACGTTGAATGTTAAAACTTGAACACTGTAAGATAACATGATCCAAATCAGCATCCTCTGCTCCACAATGATGACATCGACTATTGTTAATTATGCGAATCCTATTCAGGTGAGCTGGTGTTAAGCAATGTCCCAATCTCATGCGTGCTATAATAGTTATAAATCTTCTTGTGATGTATTTGAAGTTATGATACCAAGGTTTAATCGGTAATTCATTTTGTATTTCAGCATACCATCTGCCTTTCGTTTCCAGGGTTATGTCCCAATACTCCTTCCATAAGTGTCTATTAAGTTTTTTAAAAAGGCTGTAGTAATCAGTGAATGGAACCTTGAGCAACTCCGATCGATCCTCATCATGATCTGAACGGGCCGCCGTGTCAGCTACCTCATTTCCACGAATGCCACTGTGTGAAGGTACCCATACAAATTCTACTTTAATATAGTTATCAAGTAGTTTTTGGATTATAAGTCTAATATTACAAATAATATAATTTAACTTATAAGAAATATTTACATTATGTAGAGCAGACAAAACACTTCTGGAGTCTGTAACTATCAAAATATTATGTACATTATTTACAAGACTATTTACATGCTGCAGTGCACAATAAATTGCATAGCATTCTGCAGTGAAAATGCTACACACCCTGTTTAATTTGATACATTTGGTGAAGTCTAGCTGTGGATCATAGAAAGCTGCATTTACATTATGGTCTGTTTTAGATCCATCTGTGTATATAATATAATGTTCTGGTCTATTGTCTTTAAACTGTAAAAAATCAAATTCATTGTGCACCGTGTCAAAATGGATTGCAAAGCTGTTAATAATACCATTATAAGGAATTTTGTATATAGGCCAAATATTGTTTTTAACAATATCTTGTGAATTCTTATTTACATGTCCAAATATTGTTGGCATTTCAGGTAGAGTTCCACCAACCAAGGAAGAAGCAGAAATGGCATTGGGAGCAATTGACTGTGAGATTGCAGGATGTATTGTTAGTTTCTTTAGTAAAGGATTATCATCTGATGCCATGACTTTTAATAAAAATCTCTCAGCCAACAACAACCTTCGTAATGTCAGGGGAGGTATACATGTCTCAACTTCTAAAGAATTAATAGGTGTGGAGCGCATAGCACCACAAATAAGTCTCAGTCCCATATTTTGAATTACATCCAATTTTCGTAACAAGGTGCTATTGGCATTCATGTAAGCTAAACTACTGTAATCAAAATGGCTTCTCACTATACTTTTGTACAGCATACTCATAACTTTGGGGTCAGATCCCCAAAAACTTCCTGCTAAATGTCTCAATAGATTAATACCTTTCAGTGCTTTGTTACTTATATGGTTAATATGTTCATCAAACTTTAATTTATCATCAATAATGACGCCTAGGAATTTGTGCTGCTTAACAACAGGAATTTCTACATTATTGTATGAAATTTTAATATTGCTAGGAGTATTTACATTTTTACTGATAACTAAAACTGAACTCTTTTCTGGACTAATTTCTAATTTAAGTTTACTATGGTAATATCTGTATAATTGAGACAAAGCCTTATTGATATTAGACATTGCTATATCTATGTTTTGATTTATGCTGTACAAAAGCAAGTCATCTGCAAATTGCAGGATATTTACACCTGGGACATCTACATATTTTAATATTTCAGAAGTGTATAAGTTATAAAGTAAAAGTGACAAAGTTGCCCCTTGCATTGTGCCTTTGTTGACAGTCCTAGGTCCATGCAATTTATTATTATATTTAACAAATACAGTTCTATTGTTTAAAAAAGAATAAAGCCATTTTAGAACATGACCAGGTATACCAATATCGTGAGATACTTGAATGAGTTCTTCTATATTTACATTGTCAAAAGCACCTTTTACATCTAAAAACACGCAGATTGCATTAGAGTGACTTAATTTAACCTGTTTTGCATCTGATAATAATGATACAAGGCTTTCAGAGCAACTTTTACCTTTTCTGAAGCCAAACTGTATAGGAGGAATTAAGTTTTGAGATTCAACAAAATAATCTAATCTTAACTTCAACATATTTTCAAAGAGTTTACCCAGACAAGATGATAAGGAAATAGGTCTATAAGAAGAAGCACTACCTACAGGTTTATTAGGTTTTAAAATTGGAATGACACACTGTGTTTTCCAAGACTCGGGTATTACTAATTCATTCCATAGTTTATTATAAATATTAATTAATGTTGTTTGTGCATTTAAATGTAATTTTTTTATTAACATGTAAGGTATGTCATCCAATCCCGGTGTAGTATCTTTCCTACTCTTTAAAGATGTTTTGAACTCTTCTATAGTGAAATTGTTCTTGAGAAATACATTTACATCATTTTCTGTAGCATTTTCGAACAAATACTCACACCTATTATCATCTATTTCAGTAGAATCTGCTAAGTTATCTAAAAAACTTGGAACCCACTCATCATTGATGTTTTTGTTTCGATTTGTTCCAATTTTTTTAAATTTTTTAATGTATCCCCATATCCTAGAAACTGGAGTTAACCTATTGAAGCTGCTACATAAATTTTGCCAAGAAGAAGAACTTTCTTCCTTCAGAATTATTTTCTTTTTTGCATCTAGTTTTTTATACCTTATCCAGTTTTCAATGTTGGGTTGAGAAAAATAATACTTTAATGCATCTTTTGATTTTGCGACAGCGCCACTACATTTTGTATTCCACCATGGTACTGGTTTTTTAATTGCTGTGTTTGCACCTAATTTTCGTTTTGGAATTGTTTTATTCCTTAAATCATTTAATGTTTCTATAAAATGGTTATATGCATTGCAAGGGGAATCATTTATTAAGTCCAAGTGGGAAAAACAAGTTTCTGATAGGCTATAATATTCGTCCCAATCTGCCTTGCTATAAATATATTTCTCTTGATCCACAGGAGGTGATGTGTCATACATAGATGGCTGAATGTTGATCTCAAGTAAGGTTGGAAGATGATAGCTACCCATGGGATCGTCATGAACATACCAGTTACATAAATGAGCTATTGAAGAGCTAACAAGGGCAAGATCTATCGCTGAAGCTTGTCTATTAGGATATGGAACAGTTGTTGGTGATCCATCATTCAAAATACATAAGTCAAATTCATCAATTATATTATATAAACATCTACCTCTATTATTATCACTATGGCATCCAAAGGCTATGTTATGAGCGTTAAAATCACCCATAACTATACAAGGTTTGGGTATGTTATTGATTATGTCCTTTAACTTTGCCGAGTCAAACCTGATACTTGGAGGGCTGTACACACAAAGTATTGCCATTGCTCCAAATTGTGTTTCTATAGTGATACATAAGTTTTGAATCGATTCTGAGAAGTGTGTATTAACTACTTTGTACTTTAAACGATGATTCACCAAAATGGCTACTCCATTGTGAGAATTTATGGAATTTTTGTGGATTAAATTATATGTGGGAAAGTGTGGAATTATAGAATTAGATTTGAACCAAGTCTCATTAAGAAGACAGATATCTATATTTTTTTCAATTAATAAATTTTGTAATAGGCTTCTTTTACTCTGTAAACTTTGTATATTATACTGTAAAATATTTAGATAATTATCCATGTTTAAATTAAATTTGATAAAAATATTTCTTTTATTTTCTTATGTGTGAGTGGTCCATCAGAGTCACTCTTGTTTCCTAATGCAACCAACGATTTAACAATTGCGTTAATTATAATATCATTATTTGCTACTTGTTTAATATCTAAAGTTTCATTAGTTTTAGCCTTATCAGTAACCTTGGGTAAAACAGGGAAAGATTTCTCATTATATGTAGGGGTTGGTTTCACAACAGTGGCATACGATTGCTGCAGAAATTTTGCCTTTTTCTCTTCAATTTTTTGTTTTTTAATGGGACAGTCTCGTGAAATGGCAAGATGATTACCTGCGCAGTTGATGCATGTGATCTCTTCGACATCGCATTCTTTGTAGGAGTGACGACCAGCACAAGAAGAGCAGTTTTGCTCGCCTCTGCAAGTCTTAGCAGAGTGGTTAAATTTAAGACACTTATAACATTGCAATAGTGGTGGTATGTATGTTTTCACCTCGTATCTAAATAGTTGTATGTAGGCGTATTGCGGTAAAGATGTTGATGCAAAGGTGACAGCAACTGTATTCAGAGGCACTAATTTTCCTTCTACCTTACGCATGAATCTCTTAATTGATATTACTTCAGAGTCACACACTATATTTTTATATATATCTTCGTTGGAAAGTTCTTTGGGCACAAACCTCAATACACCAATCGTTTCTGTCAGATAGGATGGTATGAATGCTTTAAATTTATTCCTCCACAGGAACTCTTCCATTTTTAGAAAATTATTGGCCGCAGTCGCTTTTCTAAATGTTACTCCTATTTTATGCGCATTTACTCTATGTACACCTAGGACTCCTTTAACATTGTCTGATATTATGTTGGTGAGTGTGATAGGATTTTTATTCCCTACCTTCTCCTGTTCTGTCGACTCGACGTATACTACGTATTCTGAACTCGTATTTTCTATAAACAATCTTTTATAGTTTGGTTTAGTAAAAATATTGTATTTATTTATAGAGTCAGAATTTCGAGTACCGGTAATTTTTCTTTTCTTCTTTTCCCCTGGCTCTGGCGGCTCCTCACCGCCACTGGTGACACTCATGGTGGTTCGAGGTCTTGTCAGATGTTATTTATGTGGTATTTCCGTATAATTTTATATATAATAAACTTTTTGCGAAATCAAAATTACCGCCTCGTTTGACTTCCCGCCAAAAAGTCCGACAGCAGTTATGGAAACAGTGTTGCCAGATGACCATCTCGCGTTCCCCCCAAACCTTCGCCGAAATCCCCCCAAAATTCAGGTTTTGAAGGAAAAATCCCCCACAAATGGTAAAAAAAAAAATAACCATTTGTATTTTGCAATTTTGCGTATTTGTCATATGGGGTTATTTGGTTGCAAATGACCTTTCCTACATCTCCTTAATTGATTGCCGACATTATTACCAATAAACTCTGTATACATACCTACATGTTGTGTAAATCGTTGGTCCAAATCCAAGTGGTACCATAATCAGAGCTATGAAAGCATGTCTCAAGTTTTAAGTACTTAAAACTTGAGACATGCTTTCATGTAGGTTAGAATAACTACAATAACTTTATACTGTTAATATTGGGTCACTTTCTCTCTTCTTTCTATACCTTTGTTGTTTCTTTTTTTGTTGTGATAGTGCCATTAACAAACACCAAGGCGCAAAGACCAAGTATGATTTAATCACTTCGTTCTAACCACGGAGTAAAGAAAAAAGTGGCTCTAACAGACCATAATGGCGATTGACGGTAAAAACCTGTTTGTCCGACCAAGCGAGCGACCGACTGACTTTTCCCAGATTACAGATGAATGGAGGGAATGGGGGGATTTTTATTAACCAAATAAAAATCCCCCATTCCCGATTTTTTCCCTCCAACTATCCCCCCAAAAATATTGTCCCCCCAATTTTTCCCCCATGACTATAAAAAACGCCCAAATTTGGGGGGAATACCCCCAATCTGGCATCACTGTATGGAAAGATACTGTTTTTTTTTTGGGAATTTAATGTTTGGCTACTGAGTCTTTTAAGTTTATTGTTAAAAGTAGTTCCAGAAAGTACACCAAAAAGAAAAGACATCGTTTGTTCCCCTTGTTAGAGAAAAAGACACCGCTACCAAGAAGTTTTCTTTTTCTAGACAGACTTTTCGGCACTAGTCAGCATTCCAGTTTGTTTATTAGTTCCATGACAAAAACTACTGAAGTTACGTTGACAGCCTACAGCTTGACATTGACAGCCACAGGTACAGATAGATCTATCTACTCGATCTTTTTTGTTGGAATTTAATCACCTGGCCACTGAAGCTTTTAGTAGTCTTTTTTTTAAACAAGGATACAGAAAAATGCAATATTTATGAGTAAGTAATCAAAACAGTATCTCTTTTACTTTCGGCAAAGGTTAAGAAGAAACTTAAAAGACTCAGTAGCCAGACCACAATTTTCCAAAAAAAAAACCTGTATCTTTCCATAGATGCTGTCATATTGTCAAATTTGTCAATGTCAAATTGTCAAGAAGTGGCTTTTTCTGCTGTTCTCAACTCTTAAGAAAAAAAATATAATATCGGGTCGACGAATGTTACTTTATATCATCTAATATCAATAGTGATACTGCTTGAGTTAAAAGATGGAAAAACTGCCAATGTGTAGGATATGTTTAGCGGAGAATGTCCGCATGTATGTAGTGGTCAACAGGAACTTACATAAACTATATGAGAAGCTGACTGATATTCCAGTAAGTTGATATTTTTAATAAGAATTAAGTAAATTACCTATTAGGTTTTAAATGCCTCTCCTACACGAAGATTAAAGGCTCCAGTGCTTCTTTAAATAAAACAAAATAGTGCTAGACAAATTTTGTTGCAGTTTGTAACTGAAGACAGTAGACCGATTCTTGCTTGTTTCTTCTGCTGTGCTAAACTAAAGCAATGCTACCGATTACTGAGACAATGTCTGGAAGCCGAAGAGCTGTTCGCTCAGATGATGAACGAGGATTATGAGGTGAGGTATTCTTCAACAACCATTTATTCTTATGTTTTGTAATTTCAGTATAATGTGGAAGTGATTCTTCTTCTCAAGCTCATACCTATTGTTTCTGGATGTGAGTGTTGAATGGTGATAATTATGTGTACACTTGTTAAATACTCCAAAATATAATACTGCTACAACTTCTGTATGAAACGCCGGGGCGTAACTCCGCTGCCACGAGAAATCACAATCTCAATTTTTTTTTTTTTTTTGTGTGCTAATCTTCAATCAGTTGTCCACTATAAGCAGATAGTTTGTGTGGTTTAGGCAGGTTCAGTGCATCCTCCAGCGAGGACAGCTACTCTTTATAGGTATTTACACGATGGCAATCGGTAATTTTCGCTAGAGTATGTCTTTTCTCTTAAGACGTTTTGGATAGCTGCGCGTGGTTAGACTCGCCGCAAGTACGTTCGGATGCTTTTCGCTTTTGGTATTGATTTGAGGAGGCCTGAATTTCCTCTTTTATGGTGGTCATATTTAAGTGTGCGTGGATTTCGGAGTTAGTGATAAACCACGGAACATGCGCTGTTGTTCTTAATATTGCGTTCTGCATTCTTTGCAATATTGCGATGTTTCAATTGCTTGCACTGCCCCAAAGCTGGATGCCGTATGTCCAAGCCGTTTTCAATATGGACTTGTATATTAGGAGTTTGTTATCTATCGATAACTTGCTATTTCGACTCGGCATCCAATAGAGGTTTCTGTGCCGTATTTTGAGTTCTCAATTATGAATGAATGAATAGCACTAACCCCAGCGTGGTTTAACCAGACTCGATTACTCGAATGAACCCAGAGATTCACACTAGACCCTGTTGCCTCATGTTACATGGTGCAACAGAGACCATTGTATATATCTGTAATTAGTTTAAAAAAACAATGCAATGGTGATAAATTACCTAATTGTAGAGGATTTTCATTTGTTTGGTGGGTGGAATAAAACTCAGCAAGAACAAATAGATTTTGATTGATTGATTAACATTTGTCATGGAGAATACGTTGCCTTTACCACATATTCCAACAAACGTGGTATTTTACAAAAGATAACTCTGGTTTTATACAAGATGACAGATCGGCTGCAGGATGATGAAGACCTAGAAAGGGAAAGGAGGGCGTTGGCAGTCCGCTGCAATGATGTAAAACTGTTATTATTCAGAGCCTTCTGTCAGTCATTTTACACGTGTAGTCTGTGGATCAGCTTTACGCGGCGGGCTTACAACGCCTTGCGTGTTCAGTACAACGACGCTCTGGAGGCAGTGTTGAGAAAACCACGGTACTGCAGTGCATCCGCAATGTTTGCGGATGCTTCCATTGATGATTTCTTCGCCTTCATTAGAAAAAGAACTAATGTTATTACGTAAAGACACCTCTTCCAATGTTACTACTGTGAATGTGAAGACTACGTGGATCATTGTTTTTCATTTATTTTATTTTTTTCTCAGTTTCAGTCATAGTCTGACAGTTTGAGTAATTTATGCGGCCTACCCAAATATCTTTTCTTTGGTATTGTTCGTCGAATCGTTAAGCTCCTTAAGTTTTGAGTTGAGCTGCACGATTACTGACAAATGCGTGCACAGACTGGACACGTCCACTCAATCTGTGTGGTTCTTTCATCAAAAGACCATTTCTGACTGCAATCTACATGGTCTTCACATGATCTGACCAAGATTATGTCTGGACTTTAAAAGAGACTGTGACCTCTGAGTTTGTTTCGGCGTTTCTTCTCAGAGTAGTCAGATAGGAAACGTCGAACTCATCTAGTTTAAAAAAAATATGTTTGACGTGTAAAAGTGTTTGTACAAACCTACTTACAGAAAATAAATCATTTATCATTTATCATTTACTTAAAATCAAAAACGTTACAGATGTCTTGGAACTTTTTAATGAATTACGTATTTGGCTGATGTGACGTCAAGTATATTTATTAAAATAAAAAACATTTCAGATGACTTGGAACTTTTTAATGAATATTATATTTTGCCAAGATAGGTAACATTTATTTATATCAAAAACGTTTCAAATGGTTCGGACTTTTCCACTCAGCTTGAGCTCTTTTAGTTAAATACTTATTTTTGTTCTCCATACATGTGGGTTTTGATTTCATTGTTAAAATAACAGTAGAGCTACCAAATTTGGTATTAATAACTCGATTTTAGGATCTGATTGTGGGTTGGAACTAGCGTTGCCGGAGAGTAATATTCCGAAGTATTCCCTTCGGAAGTATTCGCCAGTTTTGAGTAGTATTCGCAAGTATTCCCCGAGCTAAGTACATGTGCGGTCACGCAAGTTTATCTATTAAAGTTTGACTATTGACCGCTAGATGGCGTTAATTAACGCCATCTAGTGGTCAATAGTCAAACTAACATTACGTCGTGTGTGTTGTTGTCGTACGAGTATGTTACGTTCATTCATGACTCCGAGTAATATTCGATTTGAAAACTTCGCAATACTTCCGAATATTTCTTTACATCTACTTAGATAAGTACTTACGTAATAAGTTTTTGTATGCGGTTTAGGTGTGAAAGTGGTAGAGAGGTAAATACATAGGTAGATTACTGAGTTTATAAAATAGTTTAAAGTAAGTATCAAGAAAGAAGTCAAGGTTTGACTTCAAGTGCAAAAACACACCGTTTTCGAGATATAAAATACAATACATTTTTTTTCTTTTGCTTATATCTCGAAAACGGTGTGTCCTATCGCAAAAATAATGAAAATTTGGCCCCCCTTTATAAAACCCATAAACGCCTAAACCTCTACATGTAGGTACCAAAAAAAAACCATAAAGAACACGTTGAAGCTGCCCCCTCCTAGCGCCCCTCCATGTACAAGAGAATCGGCACTAATATCCGCACAAAATAGACATTTTAAACTCAACCATACAAAAATAAAACAATAATTACCGAGTCACTGGTAGATAACTACTTACAGGGAATTATTCCCGCTAGTAGATAACTACTTACGCGGAAATATTCGCGCTAGTACGTAGGCATCGAATAATACTCGTTGATTTTATGAATGAACGGGCTCGAGCTTCCTAAATCACGTGTGCAAGTGCAAGTGAACGCCGGCTCGCTGCTGGCACCGCGCGCCGACCAACTTCGGGTACTTATTGGATTATCTTTTAAATGCGACTATTGACCGCTAGATGGGGGCGCAGTTCTCATTGCAAATTACATATATTATGTCCCGCATTCGTGATAGTGCATTCATTAATACCCACGAATCAATCTTCCACCATTCATAAGCTAATCAGCAAACCTTGGTCACTGCAGCAGCAGAAAGCGTCGCATTAACACGACTAATCACGCTAGTTAATGCTACGCTTCTGTGGCACCATCTTGACGTGTACAGGAGCGCTAATACTTCGTTGACTCATGAATGAATGGCTGCGAAGCTCGGTGGTGTGCCACTTTACTATCAAGCCAATGCCAGGCGAGCGCTGGCGTCGCTGAGCGACTAACGAGAGCAGGTGTTCATTTACAATTCTACCATTGCCCGCTAGATGGCGTTAATTCAAGTAACGGCACGGCGTAATATATTCGGCGAGTCGAGTCTCATCAAGCGACCTACGCAAGTACGCATACATTCGTAACTAGGTACCTACTGGCAATAATTTTATTCTTAATAGGTATTCGTAATAAAAAGTAGGTTACCTACTACATTATTACTAGTAGTATTCCTTCAAATTGAAGTATTCCTTTGAATATTTCGCAATTATTCCGAATACTTGCGAATACTTGCGAAGTTTTGCAACGCTAGTTGGAACTACGTCCTAAGTTCTATCCTCACTTGTGGAGGCTCTTTTGAGTAACTTTAGTATATGAAAAATGGTTTGTGCTCGTGGGACTGTGATCAACAGCATATTTTCCTAATACTATAATCATTTTTTTCCAGTCAAATTCTTTAATAAACCAAAACCACTTAGAGTTTTGCAGTGGGTTTATCAATTCTCCAATAGTGCACGTAAGTATAGGTGATGATTGTCAAACAGAAAGCATTGCTATCAAAGAAGAATTACCAGCTGTTTGTGAGGCACTAGATGATATTATTGAGCCAATGGAGGAACATCAAATTGAAGGTATGTTTTTAAAAATAACAATAAAAAATAAATAAAATTAAGAATTTAATCTATTTGATTTATATTGATTAAAAAGTGTTTAGTTAAATCCAACTGAACGATAACCACATTATATTCAGTGTCAGAAATTATCCCACGGGCACGTAGGTACTACCGGGATACAAAGTATCATATGTGTGCCAAATGTTATCCATATCCGTTCAGCCGTTTTAGCGTGAAATCGTAACAAACAGACAAACTCACTTTCGCATTTAAAATATTTGTTAGCATTATGAAATAAAAATCCTAACTAATTAGTTTGTTACGCTTTCACGTTAAAACTGCTGAACGGATTTGGCGCACGGGTAGACCATGATCTGGGTTAGGATATAAGATACGTTTTTAACCGGCTTCTGAAAAAAGGAGGAGGTTATCAATTCGGATGTTTTTATTTTTTTTTAGGGTTCCGTAAGTCAAAAGAAAAAACGGAACCCATAGAGGATCACTCGTGTGTCAAATAAGAAAATAAAAAAAATAAAAAATTGTAAACTACCGTGTGACATATCAAATGAAAGGGCTTACTATGAGGGTCCTAAATATATTTTTTTTATAATTTTAAAATAAATCGTTTTAAAGTTTTTTAAGAAAATAGACGAAAATTGACAATCCCCCCTTTTTTTTCTCCGATACTACTGAGCCTAAAATTTTGAAAAAAAAAATACAAAATAGTTCTATACCTGTAGAGTACACGAAAACCTATACGAAGTTTGCGGTCTTAAAATAACATGGTAAATCTCTCAATATTGTGAGTACAAACCTACATTTACTGTTGGAATGTATGGGAGAGCATGTTTTTCAACTAATATAATGTTAAGTTTGTTCTTGGAATAAATTCATCCTAACTACGGAACCCTTCATTTTGCGTAGTCCGACACGCACTTGGCCGGTTTTTTTTATGTATAACTTCGTCATATATAGACGGATTTGCAAAATTCTTTTTTTGTTTGAAAGGGTATACTCTCGAGGTGGTCCCATTGTCACCAAGTCAGAATCTGATCAGGGGATCCCTTGGAAATCGAGGGAAACCCTTAAATTTTATTGGCACACCTATAGCGATTTGGGTATTTTTTATAGTAAATCGTGCATTTTTGCTATCGGAAAGCACCATTTAGTGAAGTGGAACTGATGATGAAGACCACAGATGGCCATTGGAACTACTCAATTATACCTAAATATTTCACGGGTTGCGATTCGATTACTTTAATATGGCTGCTAAGTAATTTATGCTCGTCAAAATGCATAATGGTGATGTTGAATTCACCATGGAGCTCCAGTTCGCCTGGTTCTAACTAGGAGAACTCCTCAACAATTAACGTCCCTGCATCGGGAAAAGCAATAATTTGTAAAAAGTGATGAGGAACGGACATTGGGCTATTGTAACTTACATACATTACAAACTGACCCACTAAAAAGTGAAAAATAAAAACTTAAAAAAAAAAACACTAGAAAATGAAAAATAACTTTAATTTTGGAAGTCGGTGGCAAAAAACTAAAATACATATCCAAAGATACTGACTTCCAAAATTAAAGTTATTTTTGACGTTGTAGTGTTTTTATATTCCGATATTTCAACGTGATCGAGACTTATGCGGGTGAAACCGCGGGTCGCAGTTAGTATCTAATAAATTAAAATCGCTTTTCGCGTGTGTATGTATGACTAGTGTTTCCGGAGAGTAATATTCCGAAGTATTCGCGGAAGCATTCGGAAGTTTTGAATAGTATTCGCAATTACTCGCCGAGCTAAGTACATGTTCGGTCACGCATAGTGTATCTATTAAAGTTTGACCGCTAGATGGCGTTAATGCCAGTGACTATGATGTTAGTACGCGTTCATTCATAAATCTGAGTATTATTCGATTTGAAAACTTCCGATTAATTTTATGAATTGAACGGCTGCGAGGCTCGTGTGTGTGCCACTTTGCTATCAAGCTAATGCCAGGAGAGCGCTGGCGTCGCCGAGCGACTAACGAAGTCAGTTGTCCATTTACAGTTCTACTCTTGCCCGCTAGATGGCGTTAATTCAAGTAACGGCATGGCGTAATATCTGATACTCGGCGAGTCGAGTCTCCTCAAGCTACATAGCTAGTACCTACGCATACATTCGTAACTACTGGGAATAATTTAATTCTTATTAAGTAATAATAAAAAATAGGTTATTACTTCATTCTTACTAGTAGTATTCCTTCAAATCGAAGTATTCTTACGAATATTTGCAAATTATTGCGAATACTTCCGAAGTTTTGCAACGCTATGTATGACCGCGTTGTTCTTCTAAACTACCGAATTTTGATGCGGTTTTCACCATCATTTAGAGAATTTATTTCGAAAGGTGTATGTGTAGGTATAATGCATTTGTATTAAATTTACATTTATAGTAAATAAATCACGATGTTTTGTGAAGCCGTAAAAACCGTGCGAAGCAGGGGCGGCTCGCTAGTTGATAATATAAGAGTAATACTGTTGACTGTTGTTGTTTACTTACAGAGCTAGAACCGGACAAGTTAGACAATAGCGGTCTAGGTGTAGCAGATACACCACCACACCAATATGAGTCAGATTTAGAAAATGATGTACCTTTAATGGAGTATATAACTGAAGTGGAAAAAGAACAAGAAGTATCTAAGAAGAAACGAAGAGCCAGGGAGACGAAAAGTAAGTATTAGTTAGTTAATCTATAGGTAAGCAAACAGGCCAGTGGTTCCCCATAGGAAGTGGTTAGCGTTACCTGAAGAGTGTACCCGCTTGGATGTGCAATGTTGATCGCTATCCATAGGACTGTATCTCGAACTCACAAGAGATAAATTAGGACGCTAGTTTATAAATAAATAAAATAAAAAGCTTTATTGTTCTTGCACACTTTCCTTTTTATCTAACACTAAGTACTTATGCCATAATTGACATTATAAACAAAATAAAATATTTAACAGGTTTTTTTTTTAGGCTTCCGTACCAAAATGGTAAAAAAGAAACCCTTATGGTGTCACTCAGTCTGTCTGTCTGTCACAGCTGGATATCTCAAGAACTACTAATTAAAATTAAATTAAATTAAAATTCATTTATTTCAGGTCATAAAACACCCATATAAAATACAAAAACACAATTAAAAGTAATAAATGATTAAAAAAAGTGAATAATAATTAATAAAATATTGCAAAGAATTAAATGGATTAAATTTTTAAATGAAGTTAAATGTAGTTATGTCAAAAGCAAAATAGTAGCATATACAGGGTGTCCGGTAAAGAATGGATAACCTTGGAATAGCATATTACAGACATGATGGCCGTTCTTAAAAAAATACAAAAAAAAATATTAAAAAAAAATATTTTTTGGAGACTCCAAAAAATCATAATGTACGCACGACAACAGATCAAATTTTCAGTATAAGCTGATCTCGCATTGTATAGGATTTCCTTACAATGAGAGGTCAGTCTAAACTAGAAATGTATAGCTTGATGTGTAGCCGTGTGTACCTACTAGTGGGGATATTTTTTTTTTGTATTTTTTTTAAGAACGGCCATCATGTCTGTAATATGCTATTCCAAGGTTATCCATTCTTTACCGGACATCCTGTATAAAGACATCGTTTTGATTTAGGTATTATAACAATAAAACATTTATCATTTAATAAATGGTGAAGAACTGGCATGCAGGCGCATCCACCACCGAGTCCCACCGCTCGGACAATACGCTCAGGATACTGTTAGTGCTGCGTCGGAAGCGACTTAGTAGCGAGGCGCTCCGTTTCCTAATAATAGCATAAAAGTCATCGGTTTGCGCCTGCGCGAACATCGTAGAAGCGCTGCAATACCGCGGCAGCCCTAGCAGCACCCACACTAATCACCACTAATCCAATAATGCTATCAACTTGAAATTTAGAATAGTTTTAGATGACGTTGACCCAACTATTTTGCAAATAAGAAAGAAATTAAAATATTTATATTTTTTTTGCAACAGAGTTCCTGTTTAATGTAATGGACCGTGTTTATGCAAGCAGTGTTAGGGCCGTACACGTCGTTAATGTGTCGTGTTGTTTGCGCAGCGTTATTGCCACGTTGGAACTCAAAATTGTACGAATTTTCAGTTTATCCATGGCGACAAAAACTACCACAATTTCACAAAAACAAAAAACTATCTAAAAACAAATGACTGAATTTGAAATTAAATTAACACGGATTTGGAATAAAATTTTTTTAAATTTCGAATTGCGCGCCAATCCACAGATATTTAAATCTGAAAATGCTGTTTGTAGAATCTCCAATTACATAGGTTAGGTACCTATTATTTTGCAAATAAGAAAGAAATTAAAATATTTATATATTTTTTGCAACAGGGACTGAAAGGGGGTCTTAAAAAATCAAAGTGGGGCTACTAGGGCATTTGGGGTATCATATGAAAGAGCGCCGTTTGCAAATTCTCAAATATTTTTTTCCTTTTTTTTAGGCCGCATAGTTTTCGACTTCTGATGAAAAATTTAAAAAAAATACCGTTCCCCTCCCCTTATCTCCGAAGTTTGCATAGAGAAAAATCTGAAATTATTCTATGTGATAGAAGTTTATGTAAAGATTACAGGAAAAATAAAACGATGTCTCTAAATAGCACACTTTTTAAGAAATCAGAACGGAACCCTCGGTGCGCGAGTCCAACTCGCTCTGGACCGGTTTTTTTTTTCTTCTATACACTTTATAATATTTTATTTCTATGGTGTACAAGGACCGCTATCTATAGCGGTAAAAGCCTCCTCCAGCCGTTTCCAAGCTGTTCTGTCTCTAGCGATTCTGCTCCATGTTCTGCCTGCTATCTTTGCGATATCATGGCTCCATCTTTTGTGTGGTTTGCGTTTTGTATTTATTGGATACCAGTTCGTGGTGATTTGTGTCCATCTGTCGTCTGGTACTTGTTGGACGTGTCCAGCCCACTTCCATTTTAAGCCCAGCACTTTCTTCGCCACTTCCTTTGCTTTGATCTTCCTTCTGATTGTACTGTTTTTCTCTCTGTCTTTTAGCTTGAGATTCATGTAGCTCCTCTCCATTCCTCTTTGGCATATTTTATTTTTTTCTAGATTCCGTTTTGTAAGCGGCCATGTCTGGCAGATGTATGTGAGTGTGGGGAGTAAGCATGTTTCCATGGTTTTCGTTTTTAGTTTAGTCGGTATCTTGCTCTTAAACGCTAGTTAATTTCTGCTAACAATAACAAAACCACGGGCAGCAAGACGACAAGTCACTCATTCACTCACATAACGCTAAGATCAGCCATTACCGCCTCGCTGTGTGCGCCGACGCTACCGCAAGCAGTGACGACTAGCGAGCGTGACGAGCTTGCTGCCAGTTGCTCAGACAACAATCATTAATACAATCAAACGCACCAGGACTGAGTAACACAAACCACTTTTAGTTATTTATGCAACTGACGTATAATAAGGGGTATTAAAACACGAATGTGGGTTTATCACACGAGGCGAAGCCGAGTGTGATAATAGTATCACATGAGTGTTTTAATATCTAATTATGTACAGTTGCATACAAGACTTTATCTACATCCATGTTATGAATCCTCTATAAAAGGTTCTGAAACAGTTTTTTGCAATACTAATACTCGTATCGAACATGGCGGCCGGCGTCATAGTATACGACGTGAATTCGAATAAGTTCTTTTTTTTAATTACGGCGCTGTTGTAGTGAAACGCGCGTGCATTACAATGTTCTTTTTTTGAAAACGAGTTGCATTATGAAATTCAGTACAACATTAAAACACCCATTTGGATGCTATTATGGTTACCATGGTTACTGACACCGGCTGTTTTAATGTTGGCAATAGGCTAACTGTTTCAGAAACTTTTGTAGAGGATTTATAGCATAGGTGTAGATAAAGTAATAAATACCACACAACACCACGTCCGTATCGCCCGCAGCGTCAGAGCTGTATAGTGTGTACTCCTACATCGCCGAATGTAGGTGTGATCAATCAATAATACACCTACATTCCGCGATATCACATTATTAACAGTTATTCTCGAGCGGCTTATTCCGATTGGATCCCACAATCTGACCCTCATTTGTGGAACTGGATAGGAATATGGATATAATGAATATTTAGTTCCGATCCGGTCCCGGTACGAAATGGTCCCTTCCTACTGTGAAACGATTAATGGATATGATAATAAAGAGTAGGTCATTAGGAAAGATAGGGTTCGCGCTCCGCGACGTGGACCGCCGAAATTGTGCTCACGGACACAATTGACCTTAGCCACAATCGAAATGGCTTTTGTGTAGCACGTTAAGTAAAATTACCTTAATCGTCTAAATCAGCAACAATGCCTTTCCGCTTGCACGGCAGCGCCCTTGTCTATCGGAACTGTAGGTTTGCGACTGTGATCACAGATGTACAAGTTTCGGTGCGATGTTAGCGCGTAACGTATGTTGTCTACAGTATGGAACTAACACCATGTGCAATGAATTAAACTACTGGAAATACTCGTCCACAGAAGTATAGCAAAATTAAATGTTAAATTAAAAACCGTAAAAGTAATCACTCTGTGTAGACAACCGAGCTGGCCACCTGCGGTGCACCAAAGTGCCCAATCCATTGTTTGCCGAACATGGTTTTTTTTATGACCCATATGTTCAAGGATTCAAGTTCATTGACTCACTGACCTAGTGATCCAATTCTACAGAGTATTCAAATTTACTCAAAATTATATCTCTACTTTTTGACCTAATTACTGGACCGATTTCGTTATTTTTTTATAAATCGTCAGCAAAGGCGATATCAAGTATGTGGTTGGATTTATTGCATAGATGTGAGCTCCATACCGTATATGTATGTTAGGAAGAAGTTATCGTTCTCTAATATTAATGGAGTAGCGACATACAAATTGCGACATAGTTTCAGTAGAACCTCAGACTGCAGACGGCTCCTTCCCACAGCCCGCCAGCGCTCGGCCAAGATGGAGCATTGGAATGCCATTGTATGTTCATTTCAGCCTGGCCTCTTGCAGCAACCTATTAGCTCCGATAATATTGGTTCCTTGGTCACTGTACAAGTTGTGTGCTGTTCCTCTCCGGGCAGACATTCCCTTAAGTGCGCTAAGAATGCTGAACTGGTAAGGTCAGACACCAACTCCAAATGAACTGCTTTCGTGACCATGCATATGAATACAGCCACGCAGCCTTTCAGTGTTCTCACCCCTCTCCCCTTGTTTACCTTGATGTTCACAAACCTGCGTAGTCCGCCCCAGTATGGTAAAATGGAGGAGCGGGGTTAGTTCTAGCTGCGGGAAGGTCACCCATCAATTGATATTGCTGCCTTGCTTCATACTTCCGGCAAGTTACACAATTTCTTAATTGGTTCTAGTGTTCCGTTCCTCAAAAGGAAAAACGGAACCCTTATAGGATCACCCGTGTGTCTCATAGCCAATTTGCTCCGAATCTAAAGGACCGATGAAGTTGAAATTTGGTACACTTAGACGTAAACTTATATTTCATATAAGTACATTTAATGCCAAAACCATTGATTTATAAAAAAAAGGTGAAAATTAGGTACGCTCTAGTGTCAAGTAAACATTGGACTAGAAATAATTACATTTAACACACCCATACAACTACATTTCTCGATGTCGTGCGTCATTTCCATCAACAACTGAAAGAGAGACATATTATGCAGGCTGTAGCGGGAACGAGATAGCAATAATTGTCACTGTTACGTACCCATAACAACTCAGGAGCAAAATACGCTTGCGCTGCCGCTTGTCTCTTCACACTCTCTAGAAGCCACTGAAAAGTTCCACTATCCACCTGTTAGCTCGATCATTAGACCCTCGACAGTAAGTGCAATATTTTGGACTCATCGAAACCAATGATATGAGCCCAAACTCGAGGGGTTTACTAGTAGCTACTGAAGAATTCCACTATCCACTTGCTGGCTCCATCATTAGACCCTCGACACCAAGTGCGATTTATTGGACTCATCAAAATGAATCATATGAGCCCAAACTCGAGGATTTTTCTAGTAGCTATAAAAGATTTCGACTATACACTTCTTGGCTCCATGATCATACCCTCGATTATTGTCTGTATATTAGGTGCCTACCCAAAAAAGTGTCGATAAAAATCTAAGTAGACCAAAATAAATATTAACCAATGTATGCCGATATATTTTTAACCGACGAAAAAAAGGAGGAGGTTCTCAAGTCGACACGTATATATATGCCACCGACTTCCGCAATTAAAGTTATTTTTCACTTTGTAATGTTTTTTTGGAAGTCCTTTTATTGTTTGTGTAAAAAAGTTTTTATTTTGCACTTTTTAGTTCAGGTACTAACCCACACAAATTCGAATAGAAACCTGCAAAAGAAATTAGAACATCACTTACATAAAAGTGGGAAAAAATACGTATTATTAACTCAAAAACTACGCAAGCAAAGTTAGTAAGTTTTACATGGGACCAATTTCGTGGTATACGCTTCCGAATAAAATCTTTCAAATTGGACTCTGTAACAAGTTATGCGTGATCAATGGGGAGCCACACGCAAAGCTGTTTGTAGATGGCGCTCTGAACGACTGTACATTGTTTTACAAACAAATCCATACAATTTGACAATCGTTCGTTACGTCAAATCAATGAAAAAAGTACAGTCGATCATGTGCCACCTAGCGTGATAAAAAGTTAGTTTTCCTCCCCATTGATCATACATAAAAAAAAAGAATGTTCCAAAACACCATGTTCGCACTCGATTTTGACTTGGCTGCGATAGAATGAATTAAATAATACCCCAAAAGCTTTCACATGGCATAAGTTTCATCACTGTTGAGAGTTTAGCCCAAAATGCTCATGGTCCTTTCTCCAAGATTTGAAACCTTAAAATGTTGATAGAGTCTGTCAAGCGAGTCGCGTCCACGACCATTTAGCTGATTTCTTATAATGGCAATACTATTATCTGTCAAACGGATTGTCACAACTTCTGTTCTACTAAGCTACAGCATTTTGATACTTTTAGCTCAATAATCTAATTTATATTAATGGAAAAAAGATGAATGGAAAAGTATTATATTTAATGGAAAAATGCACAGATCACATTATTAATGTAGAAAACAAATATAAGTAAGGGACAGGATAACCGAAACGGAGTTGGAACCCTTCATCATTTTTGTGCGTGATGATACTGACAGTGATTTCTCTTATGAAGGAAGGCATTGAATTTCTAGATTCTGATTTTAGTTCTAATTGTGACTAATAAATACCTACATTGAAATGCACTTTTTTTAATTTATCCCAAATATTTTTTTTATCTACAAAAATTCAAGTATCAAACATGTTTTCAGCGTACTCTATCAGTGTTGACACCTGTAAGATTTTTGAATTTGTCGCCTTTTTCATGGGACACGACTCGCTTGACAGACTCTAGTCAAGTTCAAAATCGAATGAGTTTGATAGTTTGTAGTAACTTGACCTGCTGCTGTGTGTACCTGGTGATAAAGCGTATAATGCAATGTCATCAGATATCGGTCCAAAGAGGAATTTCTGATTCATCGTGTGCATGTCAATCTTCTTCCAACATTGTACTTACCAGATTTGTAATCACAGGGGCGACCGTTGCGAAGAAACCAAAACTAGACACACGAAGAACTAAACTAGAAGATGCAATAACAGCCGAGCAAACGGAAAAAGGCAAATCAGACTCGAAAGTTATCCGGACGAATCAAAAACGTACGTCCAAACCTGATAATTATTACAAAGAGCCTAACAAAAGTGATCAGCGTAGTTTTAATCGAGTAAAAAAAATTATGCAACATACTCGCCCTCAAATTGGTGAAAAATCTTACAAGTGTGACGTATGTCAACGTAGTTTTAATCAAAAGTTTAATTTAACGCAACATATTCGTACACACACTGGTGAAAAACCTTATAAGTGTGATATATGTCAGCGTAGTTTTTGTGTAAATGCTCATTTAACTAAACATATTCGAATACACACTGGTGAAAAACCTTACAAGTGTGACGTATGTCAACTTGGTTTTAATCAAACGACAAGTTTAACGAAACATATTCGTAGACACACTGGTGAAAAACCTCACAAGTGTGACGTATGTCAACGTAGTTTTAATCAAAAGTTTAATCTAATGACCCATGTTCGTACACACACTGGTGAAAAACCGCATAAGTGTGATGTTTGTCAAATTTGTTTTAGTCGAAAGTTTATTTTAACGAACCATATTCGTACACACACTGGTGAAAAACCTTTTAAGTGTGATCTTTGTCAAATTGGTTTTAGTCGAAAGGCTCTTTTAACGAACCATATTCGTACACACACTGGTGAAAAACCTTATATGTGTGATGTATGTCCGCGTAGTTTTTGTCAAAAAGGTTATTTAACAAAACATATTCGTATACACACTGGTGAAAAACCATACATGTGTGATGTATGTCAACGTAGTTTTAATGAAAAGTTTAAATTAACGAACCATATTCGTACACACACTGGTGAAAAACCTTATATGTGTGATGTATGTCCGCGTAGTTTTTGTCAAAAAAGTCATTTAACAAAACATATTCGAATACACACTGGTGAAAAACCTTACAAGTGTGATGTATGTCAGAGTAGTTTTAATCAAAAGTTTACTTTGACGAAACATATTCGTATACACACTGGTGAAATACCTTATAAGTGTGATGTATGTCAACGTAGTTTTAGACAAAAGGGTCAGTTAACAAAACATATTCGTATGCACACCAGATTTGTTATCACAGGGGCGACCGTTGCGAAGAAACCAAAACTAGACACACGAAGAACAAAACTAGAAGATGCAATAACAGCCGAGCAAACGGAAAAAGACAAATCAGACTCGAAAGTTATCCGGACAACTCAACAACGTACGTCCAAACCTGACACTTATTACAAAGAGCGTAACAAAAGTGGTCAGCGTAGTTTTAATCGAGTAAAAAAAAATGTACAACATAGTCGCACACAAATTGATGAAAACCCTTACAAGTGTGACGTTTGTCAACGTAGTTTTAATCAAAAGTTTAATTTAACGCAACATATTCGTACACACACTGGTGAAAAACGTTATAAGTGTGATATATGTCAGCGTAGTTTTTGTGAAAAGGCTTATTTAACTAAACATATTCGAATACACACTGGTGAAAAACCTTACAAGTGTGACGTATGTCAGCTTAGTTTTAATCAAACGACTAATTTAACGAAACATGTTCGTACACACACTGGTGAAAAACCTTACAAGTGTGACGTATGTCAACGTAGTTTTAATCAAAAGTTTAATTTAACGAACCATATTCGTACACACACTGGTGAAAAACCTCATAAGTGTGATGTTTGTCAAATTGGTTTTGGTCGAAAGGCTCTTTTAACACAGCATATTCGTATACACACTGGTGAAAAACCTTTTAAGTGTGAAGTTTGTCAAATTGGTTTTAGTCGAAAGGCTATTTTAACACAGCATATTCGTACACACACTGGTGAAAAACCTTATGAGTGTGATGTCTGTCAACGTAGTTTTACACAAAAGAGTACTTTAACACGACATATTTGTATACACACAATGAATGAATGAAATGCACCGACCCCAGCGAGGTATAACCAGACTCGATTGAACCAAAAGATTCGCACTAGCCCCTGTTGCCTCATGTTGCATGGTGCATCAGAGACCATTGTATATCAAGGAGCCGACCGGGGGGCGCGGTAATGGTAGGGAAGTCGTGCCCCTAAGATATGGATAAGGATTATACAGCCTATCCAGTATGCACCGTAAAATGAGCAAAGGAATAGTGCAGAGACGGGTGATATAATTATCGATGGGCTCTTTTTAAGACGACGCCGCCATGTTGCTTCAAGTTCAGCTTCCCCGGTGAATCTTTTGGCGGTTAAACTACGTTTTCGACTCTTTTATGTCGCTGCTATCCGTTTCAGCAGTGCTAACATGCAAACACGAGATATCACGATTTGTCGAAATTTGTCGTCGATTCTGAAGTTATTCTAATGCCTAACATGACCGTTAGCTCGAGGAAATTCGAAAAGGGCACTTTGACACTTATCTGTTTCGCGACGAGAGACGGATGTAGCAAGATATTAAAAACAAATCATTTTTATCATAGCAACATCGGCTTGAGGTTCCGTTTCATTCTCTCGATTTTTTATTTTTTTTTGCGTGGAATTAGTATGTACACACGGCATGTGTAGCCGTGTGTACAAGATATACATTTCCAGTTTATACTGAACTCTCATTGTAAGGAAATCCTATACGATGCGAGATCAGCTTATACAGGAATTGTATAGCTTGATCTGTAGCCGTGCGTACTATAATAATTTTACGTGCACCTCATTTAATATTTGTTTAGTTTTACTTAAGGTGATTGCGTTGTGAAGTCCGCGAAATTAAAATTTTCTTGCGTTTTCTGCAATTTGCAGGTCCGTGTCTGGTTGTATCTTGATCAAAATATGTTACGCGACAATAAAACATATGCACCAGTGTGTCGGAACGTCAGGATTTACTCAGTTAGATTCAGATAGATTCAGACACCATGTGGGCAGAAGATGGGTTTCGTGCAATGAAAACACACTGAGTGCTATACTCGGTGATTATTAAAATCACAATCTAACACAATCACTTCAAATTGAAATTAACACAACTACTGAGCACAACGAATCGAATACAGGGGGTCTACTCCCTAAGCACGAAATCCGTAGTTTCGGCCTTCGTTACGGGCGTTTCCTACTCCGTATCACCTACGGACAGATGATTGGTTCGGGGCCCGAACGAAGTATGAATGACAACACGATACGACAGTTGTCTCTTACTCCCGATGTGTTTTTGCCCGTCCGAAAAATTTAACTTATACACTTGTTTCGATGGATTGTTATGTCAGACGGACGGACGAACGGACGGTTGGACTGACGGACGGACTTAGGGGGTAGGACCCCTGTTCCGTGGCGTAGTAACATACATGCGATCAGACACTACGTCGCAGAAAATTTAACAGGGCAGGTTATTTTTATTTATTTTTTGTAAACTGTAGATACATCGGTCTCGATTTTTGCATTATCATGGAGACCGTAAGGCATAGGTACAGGTTCGCCGATTAGACAGATCGATTCGACTTGGAAAATGTATCAAATTACTATAGTTAGGTCGGCTATCGGCTTAGTCCAAATGTCAGATACGTCAGTTAGTTAAATTAGCGACGACTAGACTATCCGCCTCGCCATGGGCTTAAAACATCACGACACGACTCTGTAGAAGTGCGCTGTTGGTATGGGTAGTCACGTGATGTCGCCAGAGTGGCGTGCTTGCGATTCGTTTCCTGACCGTACTATTGACCGGATCCGACATGTATTTATATAATTTTAATCATAAAAATCATCAATACATCTCTCTAAGTTAGATTTCGTGCATATTCGTCGAACGAACGAAATCTAACGAATCTGCACGAAATCTAACTTGGAGAGATGTATAGATGATTTTTATGGTTAAAATTATATAAATACAGATGTATTGATGATTTTTATGATTAAAATTATATAAATACAGATGTATTGATGATTTTTATGATTAAAATTATATACAGACAGATGTATTGATGATTTTAATGGTTAAAATTATATAAATACATATGTTTTATTGCCGCGTACAGTGACATTATACATCTAGACGTTGCCATGATTACAGTGTGAAGTGTGGAAGTGAGACACATATACAAGGTGTAAAATAAATAACCCACAACCTCTTAAGGGGTCATTGTACTCATCATTATGAACAACTTTTACTATGGGACCAAACCTGAAATCGTGAAAAAAAAATCAGCTGTTCAGTACATTTTGACGAATTATGCGAACATAAATGTATTGAACAGCTGATTTTTTTTTCGCGATTCCCCGAAAGTTTTTTTTTGTAATGTGTTTGTTTTTCGATGTCGAGTATGTGGACGAAGTTCTTGCAGTTAATTTTTTTACACCTAATATACGAAATAATTAGGAAAATTGAGACAAAGCATCGTATCTTCTGTCCCTTACGGCGTGCCGTATTTTTGCATGGCAAACATTAAAAATGTTGCCAAACAAAGTTCTTTCACTGTTACAAAATTTATCTTGCGTCGATTAATTTAACATTTTTGGACAGTTTTTGCATTGTGCGAATGTATTGACATGGGTTTCAGTCCACAATATGGAAGATTTCTTACGTTAAACCTCATTTCTCATACCACATAACCTAGAAAAACTATAATATTGCTGTCGCATGAGTTCATCACCGGCCACGCGGTGGCTCGATCTAGATGTATATTATCTAAGGCCGCGTATCATACTTTAATCAAGATACAGCCTTACACGGACCTGCAAATTGTAAAAAAAACACAAAAAAAAATTGAATTTCGCGAAATTAAAATACAAAATGACGGAAATGAAAATTAGTGGCAAACAATATACATACCTACTCACTTGTTAACATAACATAATCAGCCTATAATGTACTGCTCTGGGACACAGGCCTCCTCTCGGTGAGAGGTAGTGGGAAGTAAACCACCACGGTGCGGGTTGGTAGATGTCACATATCTTCGAATTCTTGGTTCTAGGACATGCCGGTTTCCTCACGATGTTTTCCTTCAGCGTTTTGAGAGCGGTGATGAAATAATTTACACAAAGTAAAGCGCCTGTCGGTGTTCGAACCTACGACCTACAACTCATAAGGCCCGTTGCCACTGGGCCACCACTGCTACACTACACTCACTTGATAATCACCACAAAAGACAAATGGGCCGACAGTCACAATTTGACAAAGTGAAGGTATAAAACCGACTAAGTATGTTGCAAATTTTGTTAATCACCACCCTTAGGAAATTAACTGGAGATTTTAGTAATTATGTTGCGAAGGTTTGGTATTGCACAGTCATAACTCCCTAGATTTCGTTAATCACCATAATTGACAAAGTGACTCTTTATTACCTACTGAAAGTGTTGCTCATGTACGCCATGTGGCGGCATTTTCATCGCCACATACGAACTACGCATCACAATGACATGACTTCACGCAATCCTGCATCGCGCAATTAGAGTTTACCACGCGACTAGCATATATACAACGTCCCGACATCAACCGTCGGGCAGTAGCCCACCAGACACAACACCAGTCTGGTCGGAGGATCCTCCCTTTTCAATGGAGGATGAGTGAACTTTACACCCTGTTCCTCATGCCTTTAAAGCCACAGTTTCTCTCGCGGCCGCCGAAAAGAACTTCGTTTAAACATACATAGTTTAAAACTAAGTATTTTCATTAATAATCATCATCATTCTCCTGCCCATAACCCAATTTATTTGTGGGCGGCGCAACAATTTTCATTAAGGCGAAAGCGCCAGGGTAGCCCGCGAAATTCAAAATTTCTTACGTTTTTTGCAATTTGTAGGTCAGTGTGAGCTTGTATCAATCTGCCTAGCCTTTTCCCAACTATGTTGGGGTCGGCTTCCAGTCTAACCGGATGCAGCTGAATACCAGTATTTTACATGGAGCGACTGCCTGTCTGACCTCCACAACCCAGTAACTGGGTAATACGATACCAACCAAGTGTGAGCTTTGTATGTTGATTAAAATATGATTCGCGGCCGTAGCTAATATGACTTTACAGAATTATAATCATTAGAATCAGCACTACAGCTCCATAACTTAGCATTTACCTCAAACCTCATGATTTCATGAAATCGCTAGATTTAAGATAAATGCTAACTTATGGAGTTGTATTGCTGATTTTAATGATTATAATTCTGTAAAGCCATATTAGCTACGGCCGCGAATCATATTTTAATCAATATACAAGCTCACATTGACCTACAAATTGCAAAAAACGTAAGAAATTTAGAATTTCGCGGGCTACCCTGGCGCATCAGCCTTAATCACACTATATAATATTATCTAGAGGCGAAAGTTGGTGTTTATGTGTTTGTATGTTTGTTACTAGCCACACACATAGCCTACTTTTTATCCCGGTCTACGCAGGTGAAGCCGCGGGGCGCAGCTAGTATAAAATAAAATTGTGACTAAGTACCTACGTGTTATGAGACTGCCATGTCATTTTAGTTTTTTTTTGTATCTTAGTTTTTTCTACTCGTCTCGTCGTCAAAATCGAGCACGACTAAACGTCTAAACGAGTGACGAATCGGAGATTATTTCGTGTGTATTGTCAACATTCGAGTTATCTTAGGTGTCATGTTAGGGTTAGTAGAAAACATAAAGTTTGACAGAACATTGTATGGCAGCACTGTCAGAAAACGAGAAAAGCGTTGAGCTGTCATAAAATTACTCACGCGAGAACAACGAGTAATTGTCGCGTGTGTCATGTTAGTCCTGCAGGTTTCATGTAAACCTTGTTAGCAACTTTCATGATCTTATCTCTTTCTTCAGCCGTGTTCACCCAAAAGTTGAAAAATAATAAATTATTAGAAAAATTAATTAAGTATTTAACGTAATTTATTTATTTACTTAAATAAATTAATTAAGACGACACGGTTGGAGCAGTGGTTGAGCGATTGACTGCGCAGCAGAGGTTCGATTCCCGCACGGAACAAATATTTGTACGACCTACAAGTATTTGTTCCTAGTCTGGGTGTTTTTCTATCTATAATATGTATGTATTTACAAAAAAAAAATCTAATTAAGTAGTTTATCAGCCATCTCGTTACCATGACACAAGCATTAGGTTGCTTAGTTTGGGACTAGATGGCGTTGTGTGAAATGTCCAAGGATATTTATTTATTTATTTATTTTATTTACCTTTATTTATTATTAATTACGTGTCGCCAAATATCAGAATTTGTCGGTCACTGGTTCAAAAGTTATAAGGGTAAATTGGTGGCCGATCTGGAGAGCGTCTCCCCAGCTTGGCCACACTTTTATATGTCAAAAACTAGGCCACCTAGCGAAGATCTGTGTTCTCCCCAATTTAGTCGTAACTTTTCGCCAAGTCACAGATTAGTTTAGAAGATATAATGAGTATATTTTTAAGTATAGTCCAAGAGCTAGATCAAAGATTTGATCGTAAACTCTTCGATCAGCTCTTGGACCATACTTAAAAAAAATTAACTCATTATACAGTGTGTCTTCATGGTCTGCACAAACTTAAGGATGTGGTGCAGACCATCAAACTGAACAACTTCTTCCCGGGGACCATTATCGTCATCATCGTCATCATCATCATCATCATCATCATCATCATCATCATCATCATCATCATCATCATCATAATCATTATCATTCGCAATCGTGGAAAAAGACTTAGTCGTCCCTTACAAAATTTCAATGCCTACTAGACCAAATGTATTGGACGACTATTTGTTTACAAACATCGGGCGCGCGGCCAGAAGTCGTAATCGGCGCGTGCGCAACGGGCATTCAACGGCTTTTTTTTGGCGCGCTTTAATCATAAAAAAAACAGTCGTCCCATACATTTGGTCAAGTAGGCATTGAAATTTTGTAAGGGACGACTATTTTTTTCCCCATGATTACTATGTTGGTCCCCGGGAAAAAATTGTTCAGTTTGATGGTCTGCACCACATCGAAAAAGCGTTGAATGTCCGTTGCGCATGCGCACGTGACTTCTGGCCGGGTGCCAGATGTTTGTAAACTTTACAACTTGTCTTCGAAAGGTTGAATGTTTTTTTAAATGTTAAAGAACAAACAGCGGGCTTTTTGTTGAATGTTTGTATTCATTTATAAAATTCGTTGTAAATATGAACAAAGATAATTTTTATCTTAGATTTCAAACAAATGGCTGTAATACAAAAAAAAAACAAGCGATGACCTATATGTTTTAAGATATAAAATGCATGGTGTGTTGTATATTCTTAACATAAAAATAAAACCACATTGCATAGTACAATGTTTATTATTTATCACACCTAATGGTAAGATAAATTGTGATATGTCAAATTAAAACTTTTTTACAAAAACAAAAACCGACTTCCAAAAAAAACACTACAAAGTGAAAAATAACTTTAATTTCGGAAGTCGGTGTCTTTGGATCTGTATTTTAGTTTTTTGCCACCGACTTCCGAAATTAAAGTTATTTTTCACTTTGTAGTGTTTTTTTGGAAGTCGGTTTTTGTTTTTGTAAAAAAGTTTTTATTTTTCACTTTTTAGTGGTTCAGTTTGTAATTTATCTAAGTAATAATAACCCAATGTCAGCTGCTCATCACGTTTTACAAAATGTTGCTTTTCCCGATGCAGGGCCGTTAATTGTTGAGGAGTTCTCTTAGTAAGAACCAGGAGAAATGGAGCTCATGGTGAAGTCACCATTACCATTATTTTGACGAGCATAAACCATAATAAAGTAATCGAATCGCAACCTGTTATATACTTAGATATAATTGAGTATTTCCGATGGCCCTCTGTGGTCTTCATCATCAGTTCCAGCTCACCGAATGGTACTTTCCGAGAGCAAATGCACGAGTTACTATAAAAAATACCGAAATCGATATAGGTGTGCCCATAAAATTTGAGGGTTTCCCTCGATTTCCATGGGATCCCATTATCAGATCCTGACTTGATGATCATGGGACCACTTGGGACGTATACCCTTTCGAACAAAAAAAGAAAAATCCAAATCGGTCTAGCCATTTTCGAGTAATCGGGGAACATACATAAAAAATAAAAAGGTTCCGACGAATTGAGAACCTCCTCCTTTTGGAAGTCGGTTAAAAATGTTTGGAAATGACGCTACTGAGCGCGCAGTGGCGCCCTCATCGTTTGTTTGGTTATTTCTTTTATTTTAGAATGAAAATGCAGAAAATAAGCACGTTAAGTTGTGCTCCACAAGACTATACGTTATTATTATTACAAATAGTAGTTTTACATTGTTAAGTTTTATTACAATCGTTAAAACGGAGCTTTGCACCAAGCTCCGTTTTTTCTGCATTTTCATTCTAAAATAAAAGAAATAACCAAACAAACGATGAGGGCGCCACTGCGCGCTCAGTAGCGTCTTAAGGACGCTGTTACAAATGGGTAGTCAAATCAATACTCTTTTACATAAAAGTGTGTTTATTAAATAAAATGCTTTACATTCTTAAAATGTTTTTTGGCCAAATTGTTGATAAATGTGCATGATACGATTCTGTACTATAAACGTAATTTTAGATATGTACAGCTTCTCAATAATGGTACCGAAGTAAACAAATTCACTTCGGTACCATTATTGTGAAACTGTACCTATCTAAAATTATATTTATGGTTCAGAATCGTACCATGCGCATCTATCAACAGTTTAGGCAAAAAACATGTTAAGAATGCAAAGCATTTTATTTAATAAACACACTTTTATGTAAAAGAGTAATGATTTGACTACCCATTTGTAACAGCGTCCTTAAGTATTTATATTTCCAAACATTTTTAACCGACTTCCAAAAGGAGGAGGTTCTCAATTCGTCGGAACCTTTTTTTTTATTTATTTTTTTTTTATGTATGTTCCCCGATTACTCGAAAATGGCTAGACCGATCACAACTTAACGTGCTTATTTTCTGCATTTTCATTCTAAAATAAAAGAAATAACCAAACAAACGATGAGGGCGCCACTGCGCGCTCGGTAGCGTCTTAAAATGTAGAATTCCACTTGTCCAGGGTAGGTTGACTTCATTGTCAGAGTTAGTTGACCATAACAAACGTAAGTAACGTAAGTGTACAAAATAAAGGCATGAGAGCATGAGCAATAGACTATTATTTATTTAGCTTTATTTTCTGGCAACTGAACGACATGCCGGTCGGCCGATGGAGTAACCGAGTCCTGCCGGTCTATTTCTGTAAAAACTTACCTTGAAAACGTTGGGGAAGTTGGTGAGCTGTCATTCCACCCGATGCTGAGTATCCCTGGTCAAGTATCCCCGGTTGCCTCTACTCTTTGTGTCAAACAAACAACATATTGTAACACCCTGTATAAAGGAATGACTGTAGATCAAGTTTTCAATTAATGACGAATTCCAATGAGATTTCACTGACCTAAGGTATGTTTCGAGAGGTACAGTGGGCTGCATCAATGGGGTACCCGTCAAAAGACATGTGGGTTCAAATCCACGAAAGGACGAAATTGGTTTTTATATTTTCAAAAAACATTTTATTATAATTAATGTATTGTTTTTGTGAATAAATAAGTTTATGTTTGTATTTATTTTTACTTAAGTGTGTTTTTATTATTGTCTTTTTCAATAAAACGTTAATACTTCTAATATTGCGTAGAACGACAAGCAATAATAGGGTTGACATTTACGAGGAGTTAACCAACGTCTAAATAGACCAGAGGTTTTCAAGACCGCTTGCCGTGCATAAGATTGGAGGTTCAAATCTTAGGCACGAATTGTGTATTTTGTCATGCATTACATTTTTTTTTATATAAAGTATTGTTCTATTTTAAGTATTTTTTTTTATTGTTTTTTTTTATTTCTTTTTATTTTATTTTAGTAATATTTTTATAGAATTTAAAAATCAAGAAAAATAAAATACTTTAATAACCATTTAATAATATTTTTTATTGATATTATGTAACAAAACTACAAAGATTTATATTTTACAATAATTTGATTTGATTATTTACGATTTATTTGACGAATGCGAAAGGTGAAGCAAAACTAGACTCATCAGACGGTAACTTCATTATAGATTAGTAAAATGTATGCATAACTACCCTCGAATAACAAACTATTCATTCACTGCGATTTCATAGACAGAGACAGAGTTATAAAGCCAAGTAGATTGAAAATTCATTGAGTTATTAATTACCTAACTGGCTTAGTTGGTAAGAGCTCGTGGTAATCAATGTATAACCAATGTTTCGATGGTTCGAATCTCGTCCGGGCTAAGAAACACTTTTTGTGTTATTCTTAAGGATGTATTGTTTGAATTGCAAAGTTAATTTTAATACAACTGGGGTACCCAATTGGTGCAGCCGACTGTACCAATTAGGTACTAAATATCCATGAATGTTTTATATCTAGAGTCTTAGTAATCTCGCCTATACAAAAATACATGTCATGCTCCCTGGCGCAACCACCTTTGCTTTAACAAGTATAAGTTACATAAAACAATTCTATAAAATTCTAGTCCTATTAAAAAAAGTCTTTAGCTGTAGTTTCGACGTAAACTTATATTTAAAGTGGTTGCGCTGGGAAGCATCCTTCCCGGCGCAACCACCTTGATGTATCTATTACTATACATAGTATAAGCAAATTTGCAATATCAAATAATTCTATAACAATTCTATGTTGAATTAATACCACCAAATCATCAATCTAATTTAAAAATACGAAGAAAACGGTGCCTCAAACTTTCTCTTCGAAAAACGCCTAGATTTTAGTTCTTAGCAAATAACATTTACATGAAATATCATACAATGTTCTTCCAGGCGTTTAGTATAGTAGCATACAAATACTAGAGGAGCTCGTGGCTAAGTAATAACAGCCGCACGGGTCGATCCATCAGGTTAAGCTACGCTTGCCGGGGTTGGTCCGTGGATGGGTGACCATCTTTACATACCGAGACTCCTCCGCGCCTCGGAAAGCACGTTAAGCCGTTGGTCCCGACTGTCATTCGTGGATCTTTGACAGTCGTTACGGCTCGTCAGAAACCCGAAAGTCTGACAACCAGTCTTACCAAGGGCTATCGCAGTACCCCGTTAATGGGTTGTAGAGGTGAGATAGGCAGTCGCTCCATGTAAAATACTGGTATTCAGCTGCATCAGGTTAGAGTGGAAGCCGACCCTAACAAAGTTGGGAAAAGGCTAGGCAGATTAAAATACTAATACATTTTCTTGTGTTATATTATTATTAAGATATTTTAATAGTATTAAATTATAGAATAGTAAAAAAAAATAAAAAGTACAGTGATGTTCTTTTTAACCGACTTCTGAAAAAAGGATGATATTCTTTTTAATCGACTTCTAAAAATTGATATTCCGAATTGATAGCCTCCTGGTTATCAATTCGAATGTTTATTACTATAACATGTCATGTCAATTGAAAAAAGTCCAAGTGCGTGTCGAAAATCCCGAAAAATGTTAATTTGTAATTTTATTGATTACATACATAAAAAAGAATCAAGTCTGTCAGTCTGTCAAGACCCTTTTTCCCAGGAACGCGTGGAGATATCAAGTTAAAATTAATATCAAATACGTAGGTCTATGGTCTCTTAGAGTTAAAAAAATCAAGCTGGTAAGTCAACGCAATAAAAAATACGGCCATTTATGCGACATGTTTTGATACTCGCAACTGTCGCAACCGCAAGTAAATCCCTATAGGGTACTTCCTGCTGACCTAGAATTTGCCAATAATAGTAAAGGAAAAATTCCGAAAATTGTTAATTTGTAATTTTATTACATAATAATATTTTTTTTTTTGGGATTACAATGTTAAGTTTGTTTTTGGTATAAATTGTTTTCAACTACGGAACCCTTCGTTGTGCGTGGTCGGTTTTTTCAGTTGACATGACATGTTCTAATAAAAAGAACATCACTGTACTTTTTCTTTGTAGTCGTCGCATAGACAAACTATTGAGGTTGTACTCCGACAATAACAACAATAGGCCGTTACAGGAAAATGTAAAAGGAAATAACTATTCTTTAATAATTTATTATTATTAAATTAATAATTTAACTCAAGAAAATGTATTAATATATTTTGTATGCTACTATACTAAACGTCTGGAAGAACATTGTTTGATATTTCACGTAAAAACGTATTTGCTTAGAACTTTGATCTAGGCGCTTAGCGACTATT
This sequence comes from Cosmia trapezina, assembly GCA_905163495.3. Taxonomy (NCBI): domain Eukaryota; kingdom Metazoa; phylum Arthropoda; class Insecta; order Lepidoptera; family Noctuidae; genus Cosmia; species Cosmia trapezina. The sequence continues at coordinate 1,355,535 of LR991046.1, read as the reverse complement.
TCGAAGAGAAAGTTTGAGGCATCGTTTTCTTCGTATATTTAAATTAGATTGATGATTGGGTGGTTCTAGTTCAATATAGAATTATTTGATACTATATACTCGCTTATACTGTGTATATTAATAGATATATCAAGGTGGTTGCGCCGGGAAGGATGCTTCCCAGCGCAACCACTTCAAATACAAGTTTACGTCGAAACTACAGAAATGTTTTAATATATTTAATGTTTTACTATTAAAAAAAAGTCTATTATAGACTTTTTTTTAATAGGACTAGAATTTTTATAGACATTCCATAGAATTTTTTATATAACTTATACTTCTTAAAGCAAAGATGGTTGCGCCAGGGAGCATGTGACGTAAAAATACACCCGCCAACCTGACGTCAGGATGGCGGGTGTATGAACTATTGCAATAACTTGCGATCCCACGAGGTACTAATTATTTAACAAGTGGTACGATTTGGTACTAATTAGTTAAGTACCTACGAAGTATATTTCAACCATTTCTGAGAAATACACCCGCGAACCTGACATTTACTGCCAGAGTGTAGGTGTGCTGTCAAGGGGATCAATAAAAGGCGTTTACTGGATAAAATGCGATATATTTAAAAAAAAACCACAGATCTCATGCACCACATTACCTTCAAATAGCATTGGAAAATATCTTAAATAATAAATATAGAACTTCGGTAATAAAAAAAGAAAACAAAGATGTAGGAACAATTATTTTGATTTTTCAAGACATTTTATTTTAAGAAAAAATACAAGCTTCAATACTACTAGTAATGCTATAGGTACTTATATATATAATGCTAGTTAGTATTAGTTCCACAGATATAATGTACGAACATAGTATGTTTATTATTATTTTTCAAACATTTATTTTAATTTATTATAGAAAATACACAGGTTTCAATACTATTTCTATACTACTTATGCCGACCCCAACATAGTTGGGAATAGGCTCGGCGGATTGATTGGCCACATACTGCAGCTTTGTTATACGAACATGCACAGGTACTTATTTACGCTATGCCAATCGCTAATCTCGTACTGTATAAGGGGGGGCCTAAAACGGCCACATTAAGCAATTCCTCTAAAAGCGATTCATTTCCTGAATTCCCATCGGTTTATGATTGACCCACTAATGTCATGCTCCGCAGCAGAACCACTTTGACTACATTATGTACAAATTACAGGATAAAATGTAGATAGAGCATACTCTCCAGCAGGACCACTTTAAAATAACGGTTATTTCACGCTGATTATGCACAGGTCATAATATAAACAAATGTATATTTATTGTATATCAAGATAACATCTACAATTTTAGATAAATACTTACTGATTTTTAGTAACATATAAATGTTTTACCGGAAAGCGCCTGCTATGAATTTCTTAGCAAATAACAAGATTAATACATATATTTCTTTACAATATATATTATAAACTAATAAATTGATAAAAATATAGAAATTATATTTACATTTTTGTAGTTGTGTCAAAAATGTAAATATAATTTGTTTTATTTTTATGTACACAAAAAACAATACATTTAATCATTTTTTAGCGTAAATTATGATATGTGATTTTATACTTATTTTTAATTTAGTTTTAGTTACTTTGCTTATATTGTCATCATAACAGTACCAACCTGAACTACTTTTACAGTGTGACTTATAATGTCCTACATCACCAGGTAAGCCTGAAATATACTCCACGACAGAAACGATAGAGTACGTCCTATGTTTCAAAACTATTGTTTCTGGTACATCGGTTATATTTAAATAATCATCATATTCAAAAATTATAATATCAGATAACTCGTAAGAGTCAGTAATCGTGCTATTTTCTGTGTTACACTGGCGGCATAATCGAGTTTTTGTTCTTCCAAACTCACAGATAGTCTCTTTCCACGCTTCATGGTAAGGTTTTTGCAGATCACATACAACAAATCAACTGGTCTACGTGTTTTACAGCTTTGCTGTACCTAGCATGTATTTTACATAAACATTTATTTTAATTTTATTGCAATAGCAAATACAGGCCTTGCAATACCTACTACTAATGCATTTTGATGTCCATTTTTTATACATTTAATTATTTATTATCGAAAATACAGAGGTTTTAACACTACTTCTATAATACACACTAAAAGCTTTGTTATACTAACACATAATATATTTATTTTCTGTATGTTGATTTTTTAAACATTTACTTATTTATCTTAGAAAAAATACAGTGGTTTTAATAGTATACTTACATACCTACTTCTACAGCTTTGTCGTACGGTACACCGCACATGTAACGCAATGGTAACACCCATATACCTTAAGCCTCGCGCATAGAACTCAATGGGGTCGGCAAGTGAAGGCTGATCTCAGATGGCGCCACCTCTATACGAACTCTGAACTCTGTGTAGCTCGCGAAATTCAATTTTTTTTGGGTTTTTTGCAATTTGCAGGTCCGTGTCTGGTTGTATCTTGATCAAAGTATGATACGCGGAAATAAAACATATGTATTTACGTAATTTTAACCATAAAAATCATCAATACATCTCTCTAAGTTAGATTTCGAGCAGTCGTCAAACGAACGAAATCTAACGAATCTGCACGAAATGCAAACTGCAAAAAACCCAAAAAAAAATTGAATTTCGTGGGCGATCACTGCGCATCATCCATATGTGACATAAACATAATTATGCGCTTCGGATTTCTTATTTGCCTTGATTTCTTGACATTTTTCCGATAAAGAACAGTATGTTTTCCACTTGGAAAATAATTATGTAAGTTAAAAGAAGAAAAAGAAGCGCCTCTTCATGTGGAAAGAAAGCAGACCTAATTGAATGGAATTTTTTGTTCATAGATTAATTTATATTTTTACAATTTTATGGTCTGCATGTTTGTTTCATGGCATATTGAACGTTTACATAGGATACACTCTAGTGTATGAAACATTGTATCATTTACTTAATTTTCATTAACTTAATCTTGTTACCAATCTTTTCATAGTCACTTTCCTTGAAATGTTTATGACACCCTCTCGTCCCGCTTTTATGCTCAAACTTTACTCGTCTTATCGCTTTGAGCCACAATTTTCTAAGTTTCTCATCTCGAGGAAACTGGTGGCCTCTAGTTTCTTTACAATTTCGTACACAATATCTTGGCATTTCCTCAATAATTGTGTCTAATTATGAATTCACTACAAATTCCGTACAAAAACTGCTTTGTTATTGGTCTGAGCGCTACTAGCGACACTTTGACAGTTGCCGGCCCCATTTAGCACAAAGGTGTTTTGTTTCTTCGTAAATTTAATTTTCACTTTTTTTTATACAATTGTCTCAATATTGTTAATAATTAAGGGAAAGAGCGAGATTGCCCCAACACAAGTATGTTCAATTACTTACTGGGTTTGTCTCATAATTAGAATGTAACTGTTTTAGGACAAAATAAACATTTATAATTTTTTTTTTCAGTGTTACCAAATGTGCGCGCCCGAGACGCTCAAACCTAGATCTTAAAACCGTCATAACTCCAAAAGTTATTGTTTTTTAGGGTTCCGTACCTCAAAAGGAAAAAACGGAACCCTTATAGGATCACTCGTGTGTCTGTCTGTCCGTCTGTCACAGCCAATTTGCTCCGAATCTAATGGACCGATTAAGTTAAAATTTGGTACACATATGGATTTCTGTGACGCAAACACGTACAGCTAAAGTAAATATATGAATTTTGAATATGAGAGTCAGTTTTAGGGGGAAAATAAGAAAATTAAAAAAAAAAAAGTTTTGTAAACTGTACCGTGTGACATATCAAATGAAAGGGCTTACTATGAGGGTCTCAAATATATATTTTTTATAATTTTAAAATATATTGTTTTAAAGTTATTTAAGAAAATTGACGAAAATTGACCATTCCCCCCCCCTTATCTCCGAAACTACTGAGCCTAAAATTTTGAAAAAAAATATAGAAAATAGTTCTATGCCTGTAGATTACAGGAAAACCTATAAGAAGTCTGTGGTCTTAAAATAACATGGTAAATCTATATATATAAAAAAATCAAAGTCCTGACTGAGTCACTGACTAATATATCAACGCACAGCCCAAACCAATGGACCTAGAGACTTGAAATTTTGCACATAGATACCTTATATAGTGTAAACATCCACTAATGAAGGATTTTTGAAAATTCCATCCCTAAGGGGGTAAAATAGGGGATGAAAGTTTGTATGAAAAATCCTATCCCTTGAGTTAATAGACTTGAAACTTAGCACGAATATTCATCTAAGTAAATTATAAAGTTTATCATTTTTAGTTTTCCTAAACTACCCCCTAAGGAGGGATTGCGGGTGACAAAGTTTGTATGGAGGTCCGATTAACTCAAAACTCAGTTTTTATACTTGAGACCAAAAATTAAGACTAACGTGTATCAGGGTTTTCCAAAAATCTACCCCTAAGGGGTGAAAAGTTAATTTTAGCGGAGGATTTTATCGGGGGCTTGATTAACTCTAAAATTGGTGTAAATAATGTTTGAGTCAAGTTATGGAAACATACCAGACGATTTTTGAAATTCTTTATCTGTGTTCGTGAAAACAGAGATACAGTTTATATGAAAAATCTTATTAATTTGGTTAATGAACTTGAAACTTAGCACAAATACTTGCATATATAAGTAATAATGTTTGTCATTATTAGTTTTTCAAAATTACGCCTCAAATGAGGTTTAGGGATGTTAAAGTTTGTATAGAAGTATTTTAAAGCGCAGTCCGATTAAAAAAATGGTACTTTGAGTCAAGTTAGGAAACTTGCCAAACGAATTTTCACCGATTTTGACGACATAATAATATGGCTGATGATTTAATGAGTAACTTAGGCTATTTTTATTTTAGAAAAATAATTAGGGTTCCGCGCAAGAAAATTAAAATCCATGAAATCAGACAACCACGTACAGTCCAGTACAAACGTACTAAGCCTCCGCTGTCTATTACGGCTATAACAACAAATAATAAAAATAAAGCAAAGTTAAAAATGTAAGGGGTCGATCCCCATACAATAAACTTTTCATTTTGAAAAAAAAAAAAAAAATTTAATCTAGCATGTGTGTCATCGTCTAGAACTCATTGGGTAGAGTACAAACATATTTTTTTTTAATCTTTTAAAATTAAGAAATAGGGGGCCGCAAAAGTTGTAAATTTTAGACCATTTTTGTACGAGCTCTAGCGCAACAATTCAACAAATTAGGAATTTGAAACTTCTTTATACCATGTAAGTACCATGAATACTGTATTTAATCAACAATACGATTCATAAGGTATTTTGTTTAAACATGGGTGATTTTCTGCAACTGCAAAAAATAACCTTGTAATTCACAGTATAGATAGAAGATAGATAGAATACTCTTTATTATGCACACCATAAAAATTACAGATATACATGTTGAAATTTTACATAGGGTGACACAATGACACAACACAGTATCATTATAAAATAAGTAAAAAGTTATCTTTGCGATTGTTAAACATATAATATGGTACGGAACCCTTCGTGCGAGAGTCTGACTCGCACTTGACCGGTTTTTTTAATTTCGACATGTACAGTAACAGCCAGAAGTCGACTAGCAATCTCACAAAAGCATGGCATAGCAATATTAGTTTACTTATGACCTTCTTCGGCGCCGCAGCCCGTGTAGGTATAAGCGCCGCAGCCCGTATAGCGCAGGCGATAATGGTCATTGCGGTGTAAGTGGACTTCTGGCCGTTGACTGTACATGTAGAATTTTTTTTTAAATATTCATAAATAAGACTAGATGTTGGGTACATTATGGACCCCATAAATATGACCATTTTAGTGCCATTTTCTTTATTTTTTTTAAAGAAATATTAGACTAATTCAATTTTACTTTTTTGTACATTGTAGCCCTCGTCAATACAAACATTTTGATACCTCAATTAACTATATTGACTTAGAAATAACGGAATGTCGCACTTTTCTTGAAAAGAGAGCCTATACCGGAGCGATCGTAAAAACATTTCCAATGTTAAAATGCGAACGATGAGGCATTTCCTACCTGACTACTCTGAGAAGAAAGGCGAAACAAACTCACGAGGTCACTTATAGTCCAGAATATATTTACAATTGGTCTAATCATGTGAAGACCATGTAGGTGGGTGTTTGAGATGGTCTTTTCAGCAAAGAACCGCATAGATTGAGTGGACCTGCCCTACATAGTCTTCACATTTACAATTATAGTAACCAAAATCGTAACCAAATTCACATCATAGACTTATAAAAAAAGATGGACTCCGCGCTGCGCATATCGAAAGTGAAGCACAGTAAGTATGCCGGGTCCGTTTGTACAAACACGCCTCGCGCACACATTTACATCGTAGTATGCCGACCGGCCGCCATTACGTGACACGAGCGACGGCGTCTTTGCAGGTACTCAAATCACGCACACATAGATCGGTAGGGTGCTTCACTTTCGATATGCGTGGCGGGGAGTCCATCTTTTTTTATAAGTCTATGATTCACATATACAATAATAGTAACCAATAGCTCCGAGCGTTGACACTTTGGTGGCTGTTACGTTAGAGAGCGCTAGTAGCTAAAGCGCTTGTAGAGAGAGCTACAAGTATTCCAAAGACAACTAAGGGGTCATTGTACTCATCACTATGAACAACTTTTACTATGGTATCAAACCTGAAATCACGAAACAAAAAAATCTGCTCCCTACATTTCGCATAAGAATCGCAAATTCACACCTACCCGAGCCTCTGCTACTGTGCAAAGAGACTCACTTTCGTACAGCTCACCCATCGGCAACAAAGCTGCTCGGTAGAGATACAAAGTTATGAACTTTGCGAGTCCCCAGCGGGATGTATGGAACAGTTTACAGTGACCCCTTATTTTGTGCATGAATAGATAATTAACACTAATTACACTAACTATGGATAACTTTTTGCTAGAACATAAAAGGCAAAGTCGAGAAAGAAAGGAAAAGTAGATTAGGATAAATCGCCACATGTTGACAAGTGTGAACAGAAACTGAACAGTTTCGCAGGCTATTGAACGAATATAAACAATACAGAAACAACAAAAATAAAATTAATAAAATAAAACACACAATCCCACACCCCATGCCGCTCCAGAAACAAAAAGAAAACGAGAAAAAAAAAGTTAAGAAATTATCACATTACTTACGAGCTCGTCCCTCTAAGAAGTGTGATAGTTTTTAAAGCAATTTTCAATACATAGAGACACTTTGCAAACCTCACAAATCCAGACAGTGCGGCTATCTTTCTTAAATGTGGCGCAATGTTTGCAACGCTTCGGTTTCCCCTGTACCCCTTTTACTGGGAAATGTTCTGTAATGAGATTCTGCGACAGCGGTTGACTGGGACGGTTATATTTTGTTAAAATCTGGTCTGCCAGCTGCATTCTGAACTCCCGGTGAGATACTTTTTTCTTATGGCTATATATTATGTATGCATTAAGAATGGACACGTTCAATAGCCTGCGGAACAGTTTCTTGTACCAAACTAAGTTACGGATTCTTTCCACGGGGAATGCCTGCAAGAGTTGGTCTTTCTTGTCGACCCCCCCCATGGAAAGATTGTAGTCTAAGACTACCCTGGGTTTATATTTATAAACTCCCTGTTTCTCGGCCCCACCGATTTCTACATCATGATATGTAGAAATCAGCGCGACCAAGTTGGAGTCTTTCCAAACTAAAACAGACAAGTCTTCTGTGTGACTAAAAGCAATCTCGCCTGTGCGCATATCGTGTTTTGTTTTGTTGCGCAGACAAGAGGGAACAAACTGCCGAGTAAGTCGGAGGGTTCCTAAGGTATCTGTTTTTTGAGCTTTTAAAGTCCTTGACAACAGTGGCGAATTATAAAAGTTATCCATAACTAATGTATGGCCTTTATTTAAGAGAGGGCGCATCAGCCTGTACACTATCTGCGATATTGCCCCCTCTGGTTCATTGGCACCCCGTTCGACATCAGGTCCTTCATCAAGGTGACTACCTTTCCCCGCATAAATCTCAAATTTCCATAAATACCCCGTTCGCGACTCGCAAAGTTCGTAACTTTTTATCCCTACCCGAGCAGCTTTGTTCTTGATGAGCTGTACGAAACTGAGTCTCCTGCCTTTCCACAGTAGCAGGGACTCATCTATCGCAATATTCTGCTCGGGTAGATATAAACTGCTGAATTTGCGATTAAGATGATCGATAATCGGAATAATTTTGACAAGCTTAGAAGGAACAGAAACAGACGTGTTGTCGACAAAATGTAAGAACTTTTTAATAAGTAGAAACTTATTGTAGGACATGATATCTTTGAAATCCCCGATCCGCAAGTAAGAATACCTAGGGTACCAATAGTCCTTTTCGACAGGATTTGTTATGAAACTCTGCATCATAATAACTACATAATAAGACCATAAATCTGAAACTGTGATGTCCTGCCACATTCTAATTCTGGATTCTCGCGAGGGTTGGCTGGAAGAAATTGTTTGGCTGGCATACCGGTTGGTCTCGTCTACTATCTGAGTCATAATAGTGTCATCCCATATCCTCTCGAAAATATCCAGAGGGGTCATACCATCAGTCTCAAAAGTAGGCCCAGCTGGACCAATGAATTCCTCCCGCTTGCCAGCGAAGCCGGGCTCATTGATCCAGTTAAAAGAAAGCATGTCATCGTTACTTACCAAACCCCGCAACGCGACATCGTCGCGGGCGTCCAACTCATTCAAGTGCTCCAGCAGGTCAGGAGTGAGTTCGTCTGTACCCGTCAACTCGACCATATACCTGTGCCCGGTCGCACCCTGCGGTCCTTCCGGAAGATCTGCAATGGTGCTCTGCCAGTCCAGGTCGATGTCTATGTCCAGTTCCTCCTCCACATCTGATCCGGCATTATGCCCGACGTTTTGCTCCCACTCAACAACCTCATCCTCAATGCTCTCTTGCGTCAGAACAATAACATCGAACATAGATAGATCTGAAATAAAACCACATAAGTACGGTACTAAATTATATGCATACTAATACTAATAATTTATAAAAAACCGGAGAAATAACACTCACCATTAGTCACCGAGGATGTGGATGAAGTGAGAGAGGCAACTTCGGAATGCCTGGTGCTGGACGCTACAAATTAAGAAGTTATTGGTTAAATTTAGAATAAAAATTCATTTCAAGTACTTTTACTTATTTGATTAACTCACTGGATGGAATTCCAATTAATTGGATATCGGCATCCACAACCGCATCCAATCTTAATTGGTCCACCGTTGGGATGCCAGACTTCGTGGGACGCGCTTTTCCCTTTCCCCTTCCCGTTCTGGTTGTTGTTGGCATCACTTCTACTGCTGCTATACCAGAAACAAATTAAATTAGAAGCTGGATAAATAAATGTGGTCATCATTATGTAAGAAGTAATTTTAAAAGAAACCACCTTCGGCTGCGGAACTGCTGCACGCGCGCGTCGGGACGTCGCAGTGCACCTGCGGCGGCGACACCACATCGGCTGTCGAAAACAAACAATAAATTAAAAGCTAGATTAATGTGGTCATCATTATGTGGAATGTGGTAATTTTAAAACAAACCACGAACAACAGAAGTTGTTGAGTCTAAAAAGACCACACACAAGTCATTAATAATAAATAATAATGTGCAAGCAACAACAACATAACTGTGCTTGTTGACAGCCCAGGCTTCACCTTCCAATACCTCCTTTTCCTGGGAGGTGGAGTTTCCGGTGTCCCCGGTACTAGAGGACACAGACTGCGGGGTGGCGACGGTTTTCTGTAAAATATTTGAAAGTAAGACAAACAAGTCAATTTGTCACAAGTTAATTTAAAAAAAAAAAAACTACCTCCTCCGCTGCTTTCTCTCCGGCGCATCAGGAAGCAGAAATCTACTTATCTCCTTCTGCTCCCTTAACTCTTGCAGCCGGGCCTTATTCTCAACGGACAAGCGAGCATTTCTTTTCTTGTCCACTGCGCGCGCTGTCGGCACCACCCGATCCATTCTAATAATCAAAATGCAATGTAAAACACAAAAAGAGCAAAATAAAAAAAAAACACGAAAAATGCAAACGGACAGCACCATGTTACACTCTAACTTCGGCCCTAAGACGACCCACCCACTGACACAATATTCAAACCCCGTTCGCACGAGCGTAATAAAATCGCGCCGGGATTTTATCGCGCACTGGATTTTCAACTCTCGTTCTTGAGCCGAGCGTTGAGAATCCAACCTAACAAAAACAGAGTACATCCCAGCGCGACGAAAAACACACTGTTGGATTTTCAACTCCCGGCGCTAAGCAGAGTTGAAAGTGCGCGATAAAATCCCGCCGCGATTTTATTACGCTCGTGGAAACGCCGACTTATACTTACAAAAACGAGAAATGAAAATATTGTTTACATTTTTGAAGTTACATTGTAATATTTACATATTCAACGGACGGAATAGTCATTTAGATAATAATTTTTAGATGATTTGAAGGAATCACAGAAGAAATCAACGTAATTAGGTACACCAATACAACGCAAAACATTTTCAACATGCATTGTTCGAAGCGTGCCGGCTGCCGGTTGACAAAAAATACCATTTATTTTACTCACCGACATGAATCCTGTGCTAATTCTTATTTCATACTTAATTATTGTTAACACACACAAATAGTTTTTTACCTGGTTTTCTCTTCTAAACGCCAAAATATAATGATTAAATATGACAATTTATTCCGCAGTGTAGCCGCCTCGAAGAAGAACAGGAAAAGGAACGAAACAACAAATAACGAACGAAAAAGCCAAAAAGCACTGACTGGTATTTGACAATTTGACAAATTGACAATTGACATTCACAATTTGACACTCGCCAGTTTGACATTGACAATATGACAGCAGCTATGGAAACATTGACTTAGAATTCTAAGTCAATGTATGGAAAGATACAGGTTTTTTTTTAGAAATTTATAGTTTGGCTACTGAGTCTTTTAAGTTTATTGTTAAAGGTAGTGCCGGAAAGTACAAAAGATTCAAAAGAAAGTGAAAGCACCTTCCAGACATCCTTCAACTGCCAGGGATATTCCACGGATTATTCGGTTTATGCTGTCAATGTCATTATAACTTTAGTAGCTTTTTGTCATGGAACTAATAAACGTACTAGAATGCTGACTTGTGCCGAAAAGTCGGTATAGAAAGAGAAAACTTCTTGGTAGTGGTATCCTTTAGCTCACGGTTTGTGCATTTAGCCAATGTCACCTTTAGTTTCGTAAAAAAAGGTAGGGAAACGAAGATATTATTTTAATAATTAAAACAGGATTTAGGATAGTACGGAATATAGGATCAATATATGATTTACTAATCAATGAGCAAATTACAATGATAACAACTTAATATTATTTACAGTAATGAATGAGATTATACATTTTTATAAATAGGAAAGCTGGAACTACCAATAAACATAAAGGACTCATCGTATCCAAACATACAATTCCCAAAAAAAAAAAAAAAAAAAAACATTTTTCCATAACTGCTGTCATCATAATCATTGTCAATGTCAAACTGGCGAGTGTCAATGTCAAGTAGCTTTTTTTAACTTTTTCTGCTGTTTTGTGGTTCTAGTTCTAACTAGTGATGGCAATGAATGCGATTTAGAATAAATTTCATTAGCATGCGAATTCTTGAGTCTTAGCACGCTAAATGCTATTGCTATGCTATTTGCTAATTTGACGATAATTAATAATAGTCAAGTATGTGAATTTTGTTAGTATGTGAAATAAAGAGGGCGTTCGCGGGCTAACTTTTAACAATTTAAAAAATTATCGCGCGCCATTCACGTGCCACACAAAATCACAAATTATTATTAACAATACAATCATACGCATTCACTCAATATACGATCCTAAGTATGAGCTAATCGAAGATAATAATTGCTTGACTTCATTATTCGCACCACCTGCTAAATTGCTAATAATTTCACTTGCGAACGAGGTCAGGATCACGTGAAACAGATAGATTTAGTAGTTCCACCTTTTCGTGGGTGCGACAGAGAGCGCGCACTGCACGCGCTGTCGACCTATGAAGTACGAAGGGATGAATAATAATTCATTTCACATTTCACAGAAATTCGCAACTATATTTCATTTGCTAAATGCTAAATAAGCATTCGCATGCTAACAATGAATGCGAATGCTAATTAATCCATCACTAGTTCTAACTTCTATCTTTTGTTTTAAAATTAGTTAGGTCGGCGCTTAGGAAAAATATAATATCGGGTCGACGAAAGTTGGTCTAAATATCATCTAATATCAATAGTAATACTGCTTGACTTAAAAGATGGAAAAACTGCCAATGTGTAGGATATGTTTAGCGGAGAATGTCCGCATGTATGTAGTGGTCAACAGGAACTTACATAAACTATATGAGAAGCTGACTGATATTCCAGTAAGTTGATACTTTTAATGAGAATTAAGTAAATTACCTAATTAGGTTTTAAATGCCTCTCCTACACGAATATTGTCTTAAAAACAAAATAGTGCAAGACAAATTTTGTTGCAGTTTGTAACTGAAGACAGTAGACCGATTCTCGCTTGTTTCTTCTGCTGCGCGAAACTAAAGCAATGCTACCGATTCCTGATAAAATGTCTGGAAGCCGAAGAGCTGTTCGCTCAGATGATGAACGAGGATTATGAGGTGAGGTATTCTGCAACAGCCATTTATTCTTATGTTTTGTAATTTCAGTATAATGTGGAAGTGATTCTTCTTCTCAAGCTCATACGTATTGTGTCTGGAGTTCAAGCCAAGTGTACTATGGAGTGTTGAATGGTGATATGTGTACACTTTGTCAAGTGTTACATTGTTAAATACTCCACATAACACTGCTACAACTTCTGTATGAAACTTGCATGTGGCAGTTTGATAACGGTCCTCTCTCATGTCGGTACAAGCTATGCATCAATAGATTGTGCAGTATCTGTGAGGTTCAATTGAACCTACTTAAGGTGAAAGCGCCAGAGCAGCTCGCGAAATTCAGATTGTCTTACATTTTTTTGCAATTTGCAAGTCGGTGCTAGGTTGTACTTATGTTGATCAAAATATAATTTGTGACTGGAACAAGTATGTCTTATAAGAATTATAAAGTCATCAATACAACTCTTTAAGACCAAGTCATCCTATTGAATGACTATTTCATGAAATCTTGACATTTGAGGATTATGGGGAAACTGGGGACACATGATCCCCACTTTTGTACAGGATCATAAAAAAATAATTTTTGACTGTATGTCAGTTCTGTTTCGACTAACCGATAGACAATACAGTTACTTTATTTATCATCAGTAGGCAGTGGCGTGCACAGAGATTTCAGACAGGGTATGCACGGTTAAAATAAAATAAAAAACTTAAGTACCAGTTTCAGCTTCTTTCGGTCGGAGTCCCAGTACCTAGTTACCTACATACCCGACTCTTACCACACGGCGCCAGTGGCTTCGCATGGCGTTTGTTTGCGACCACCAAAAATATCTAAATTATTTAACTGAACATCCGTTGTATGTAGATCCAAATATATAATTTTTATGTTGATTTGTAAATAAAATGCAAGGTAAAAAATATAATATGTTTGTGTGTACACAACCTGTAGCTGTTAGCCAGTAACAACTATCATAATACTTTTTATGTAAATAACGAGTAATTAGCATTAACTTTTTTGTGTTAAATCAAACCCCGGGAACACACGGACCCCTTTGCAATCAATTTAACTTCTTCCTCAAAAGATGACGTCAAAAACCGGCAGATTTTAATTTATTTGAACACACTTGGCCAGCACAGGTCTCACGGGTATAATTTTTCGTTTTTACAATAAACTTTACTTAGACAATCAATCATTCCGCCCAGAAATACAACCGAACAATGATATTAAATCAATCGAAACAATTAATATGGCGAAAAACATAACAATTACGAACTACAACTAATACGAACAAATAAATTGTTTAATCCGACTAAAAAAAGTTGATTCTCTACAATCAACAAATAAGCGGTGCTTTTACGGCTTCTCAATTTGGACGGTTTGCAATGTAAGCTCTGCTTCTAAAACTCCAACACGCGCACACATTTTCACGCACACAGTCACACTTTTGCTGTATACTACACGAGAATTCACGAGATGCGTAGTATGAAAAATAAGCAAGACGTAGTAGTGCTTTTGCTCACACGGGAGCGCTGCTTGCGCGGTGAATCGGTGGCGCGTGTTCGCCGCTCCAACTAGTTAGTTCCATAAAAAAGTAATAGATGGCGCGGAATCGCATTATCAACACGGGAATTCAAATGACGGATTCTTTAATTTTTAATTTTTCATTTAATACCTACCATCCTACCATGTTTTTTTTTTTTAATTTAAATGGTTATTTATCATTTAGAGGGGCATGTATGTATGGGACTACAGGGTATGCAGAGCTTATTTGCATGTATGGAGTGCACGCCACTGTCAGTAGGATGAATATTTATCTCAGTTTTTAAAAACGATTACAAAAAACGGAAATAACGGTTTTGTACCAATATATGAGAGACATGATCCATGCAATTGGGTGCCTTGATCCGGGGGGATCATATATTCCATGTATTGGGAGACATATACACCAAATTAATAAAATTAAACTTCACATTTAATTAGGTGATTATTAGTTTAAAATTGTCTAAGGGGCCTCTGCGAGTTGGCTTCGGCCCCTCGTACGCCTACTAAAGATCCGGGATCCCAGGGTCCCGAGATATGTCAAAGACAATTGAAATAATAATAATAACCCCACCGCCGTATCTCTACGTTGACGTCGCGTCGTGGTAGGTCTGGCGCGCTCTGAAACAATGTGTAGCTAAAATATTCTCTACAGATACCTATTGCGACTGCAACCATTGAGGGATTTAAATTAATTTTAAAAAATGTAGGTAGATTTGTCGATAATTTATTAGTTTCAACAACCTCTTTTTATTTTAGTACCTTAGTATATTTTAAAACTACCATCAAAAACATTATTCAGTACTCCAAAATTCAGTTCAGGGTCACTTCATCAGTGCGGTGTAGTGTATTAGTGTACCTATGTGTAGTCTAAGCACATTTATTCATGTATTAGTATTAAGTGAGAGTCGCAATAAACCTCTCGTCGAGTATACACGTGTTTGATTGTCTCCCGGTAACCCACACACTTCATGGCGACCCTGCCATGCGCGAGCGCCGCGGTGTCGGGTAACTACCTACCATACCGTCGTCGCCGGGTATCGCGTAGCGGGCGAATTGTGCGACTCAGCGAATTCCTGTGTGCCTCGGTGCACTGTATTAGAGCGTTTTAAATATGAAGATTTATAAAATAAAGACAGCTTCGGGAACATTGAGCAAAACAAGTCACGTACATCGGGTAAGTGAAAAATGGGAAAGTCTTACCTACTCAAAAACACAAGAAAAGGAGGTGATAATTGCACAAAATGCATCGGGAGGAAGTATTACTACGGTTGAAGCAAACATCCAGATAAATAATATATTATTAGCGTCGGCCTTGACGATTATCGCCGTTGCAGCAATCATAATTATATGGAAAAAGCTCAAGGACAAGCAGAAGAAATGGATTGGAAAGCATGTGGAATCTGAATTAATAAGAAAAATGCGTTTGCGTTTGTCGGGAAGGCGAGAACGTGAAGAAGGAAATGGAAATGGAAAAGTATAAACACTAAATTAGTGCGCAGTGAAAAGTGTAAAACGCCATTCTTCGTATTTCATAAACTGTATTTTGTGAGTGATTGAAAAATCCAACTGACTTGCATCATCCAATGTGGAAATTATAGGATCGCGCAGTCATCACTTCAGAGGAGCCTTGAATGAACAATTAAGTGTAAAAATATGGACCCGTAAATGTTATCTTTGTTAAAATGCAGTGTTAATTTGTTTTTTTTTTACAGCAGCTTACAGCTTGATTATATCGGATTATCGGAATGTCACATGGAATAACTAAAAATTGCGCATAAAGCATAAAAGACTCGTATAAGGACCAACCTACTAGGTATATTTTTCTACAAGGCCAATGTAAGTACCACTGTATTAATTTCACAATCTATGGAAAAAGATTTAGAAAGAATATTAAGCGAATTATCAGATATACAAATTAGTTTGAGAAAATTAGGCAAAAGTAGAAGGTTACAATATAAAGACAAGGTTGAAGAAAAAATAATAAAAGCAAAAGAGCTATATTCTATATATAAAACTATTATAAGTATATTTACAGAGCAAAATATGCTCCGTATGAATTAGTTTTTGGAAAACCCAGTGACATTCCGAGTAGAATAAGTAGTAGTATAGAACCTTTATATAACCCAGATAATTATAGTCTAGAATTAAGATATCGTTTACAAGTAGCACACAGAGATGCGCGAAATAATTTTATAAAATGTAAACAGATGAGAAAAACTATGTATGATGAAAACGTAAACCAGGTGCGATATGAAAAAGGAGATTTGATATTGTTAAAAAATGAAACTGCAAATAAACTGGATACTTTGTATAATGGTCCATTTATTGTCATTGAAGATATAGAACCTAATGTAAAAATTATGAAAAACAATAAACCAGAAATTGTACACAAAAACCGAACAAAACTGTTTAAGAAATAATGTAGTGTTTTAGTAAAAATAATAAAAAATAAAAAAAAAATGTATTACGAAATATAATTTTAAATATGTTAAGTAAGTAGGTACTAATTTTATATTCATAAACAATCATATGTTTGATATTTAAAAACAAAAAAAAAGAAAACATTTTATTTTTTCTTTTTTTTCTTCTTGTACCCCTGTGGTGTAGTGTATTAGTGTTCCTATGTGTAGTCTAAGCACATTTATTCATGTATTAGTATTAAGTGAGAGTCGCAATAAACCTCTCGTCGAGTATACACGTGTTTGATTGTCTCCCGGTAACCCTCACACTTCAGCGGGAAACTTGATCCCCGGATCAGGGGATCAAGTCTCCTCAACCTACCGCGTACCATGTGTCCCAATGTACGAGTTGAAATTGAATTGTAGGTAGGTCAAATAAAACATTTTATCTAATTGCTGAACAGTTCATTGGCATAATAACTCTATTAAGTACAGAAGGTATGCAATTTGCAAAATGAATGCCAAAAAAAAAGAAGTCCTTCTCGCGCGTAAACACATTGACTGTCACCATATGTGAACGTTACGAGTTTGACAGATGATACTTCGACGTTACGGTAGTCCATTGCGTCGTAGCGAACGTGTCCCATGTGTCCCTAAGGGATCATGTGTCCTCACCTTCCCTAACTTAAGGAGTTGTGTTACTGGCGCTTCCCCCTTCTGTATCCTCACTTGTGGGAGCTCTTTTAAGTAACTTTAGTATAAGAAAAATGGTTTGTGCTCGTGAGACTGTGATCACCAGCATACTTTCCTAATACTATAATAATTTTTTACAGCCTAATTCTTTAATAAACCAAAACCACTTAGAGTTTTGCAGTGGGTTTATCAATTCTCCAATAGTGCACGTAAGTATAGGTGATGATTGTCAAACAGAAAGCATTGCTATCAAAGAAGAATTACCAGCTGTTTGTGAGGGACTAGATGATATTATTGAGCCAATGGAGGAACATCAAATTGAAGGTATGTTTTTAAAAAAACAAAAATAACAATTTTTAAACAACCAACTTCCAAAAATATACTACAAAGTGAAGTACACCGACTTCCGAAATTAAAGTTATTTTTACTTTTATATAAACAAGTTAATACTATGTACTCTACTCTAGGTACAAAAGTAAATGACTAACTAACTATACAAATAAATACAAAAACAAAAGGTAAAATTAAACTGGGTGCGGCGCCTATCTCGCCAACAAAAAAAGTTATTTTCACTTCGTAGTATTTTTTTGGAAGTTACAATAGCCTAATGTCAGCTGCTCACCTTTTACAAAATATGCTTTTCCCGATACAAGGACGTTAATTGTTGAAGCGTTCTCCCAGTAAGGAACCAGGCGAACTGGAACTGATGGTGAAGGCACCATCAGCTCTGCTTCAACATATGTATTGTGACGAGCATAAATTGCTTAGCAATAATCGAATCGCAACCCGTGAAATACTTATTATTAAGTAGTTTCGATGGCCATCTGTGGTCTTCCTCATCAGTTCCACTTCACCAAATGGTGCTTTCCGGGAGCAAATGCACGAATTACTATAAAAAATACCAAAATCACTATAGGTGTGCCTATAAAATTAGGCACTTTCCCTCGATTTCTCTGGGATGCCATCATCAGATCCTGGTTTCCTTATCATGGTAGCACCCTTGGGATATCTCCTTTCCAACAAAAAAAGAATCATCAAAATCGGTTCATAAACGACGAAGTTATCCGCGAACACACATAAAAAAAATATACGGTCGAATTGAGAAACCTCCTTTATTTGAAGTCGGTTAATACAATTAAGAATATCTATTTGATTTATATTGTTCAAAAAGTGTTTAGTTAAATCCAACTTAACGGTAACCACATTATATTCCTTATCAGAAATTATCCCACGGGAACGTACTACCGGGATAAAAGGTATCCTATTTGTGCCAAATGTCATCCAAATCCGTTCAGCCGTTTTAGCGTGAAAGCGTTTCAAACAGACAAACTTTCGCATTTATAATATTAGTTAGGATTATGAAATAAAAATCCTAACTAATTAGTTTGTTACGTTTGTTTGTTTGTTACGCTTTCACGCTAAAACTGCTGAACGGATTTGGAACACACACGGGTAGACCATGAGCTGGGTTAGGACATAGGATATTTCAACGTGATCGAGACTTATGCAGGTGAAACCGCGGGTCGCAGTTAGCATCTAATAAATTAAAATCGCTTTTCGCGTGTGGCTGTATGACTGCGTTAAACAACCGAATTTTGATGCGGTTTTCACCATCACTTAGAGAATTTATTCCGGGTGCTGTATGTGTAGGTATATTGCATTTTTATTAAATTTACATTTATAGTAAAGAAATCACGATGTTTTGTGAAGCCGTAAAAACCGTGTGAAGCAGGGGCGGCTCGCTAGTTGATAGTAAAAGAGTAATACTCTTGACTGTTTACTTACAGAGCTAGAACCGGACAATTTAGACAACAGCTGTCTAGATGTACCAGATACACCACCACATCACTCTGAGTCAGATTTAGAAGATGATGTGCCTTTAATGGAGTTTAAAACTGAAGTGGAAGAAGAACAAGTAGTATCTAAGAAGAAACGAAGAGCCAGGGAGACGAATAGTAAGTATTAGTTAGTTAATCTATAGGTAAGCAACAAGTAAGCAAACAGGCCAGTGGTTCCCCATAGGAAGTGGTTAGCGTTACCTGAAGAGTGTACCCGCTTGGATGTGCAATGTTGATCGCTATCCATAGGACTGTATCTCGAAGTCACAAGAGATAAACTAGGACACTAGTTTATCGTAGTTAAATAAACTGTTAATTTCTGCTAACAATAACAAAACCACGGGCAGCAAGACGACAAGTCACTGCTTCACTCACACAACGCTAAGATCAGCCATTACCCCCTCGCTGTGTGCGCCGACGCTACCGCAAGCAGTGACGACTAGGGAGCGTGACGAGCTTGCTGCCAGTTGCTCAGACAACAATCATTAATACAGTCACGCGCGCGGGACGCATGCGGGTCTATTCCGCGTGCGGGAGCAAATACGCATGACACGCCCAAACGTACTAGGACTGAGTAACACAAACCACTTTAGTAATAAATAACGCAGACATCACTTCTGTATCACCCGCAGCGTCAGAGGTAATACACCAACATTCCGCGATATCACATTATTAACAGTTATTCTCTAGAGCGGCTTATTCCGATTGGATCCCACATACCGACCCTCATTTGTGGGACTGGATAGGAATATGGATATAATGAATATTTGGTCCGATCCGGTCCCGGTACGAAATGGTTTCTCCCTCCTGAGAAACGACTAATGGATATATGAAAATAAAGAGTAGGTGTGAATAGTGATCTGTCAATATTCACTTACGTCAACATCTAGCTCTGCATAAAAATATTTTTTAATAATAAAATAACGTAAGATCAGTGCTCAAAATACCTTAAAATACAGAGATACGAGTGTGAATTACACTGGATAATGTTTTGTGTACCATATGAATAAGCCACCACTAACTTATATGAAAAACTATAATGTCACTGGAACTTTGAAAAGTGAATAAGCGGAAATAAAAACCAGGTGGAGCATTGTATACACTACAACAAGATCTGTGATTAATAACAAAAGTGACAAGCAGGCTCAGGTCACTTAATATTTTTATTTATAAGCCCGTAAAATTTCCTGACGGCTCAGACCTGCATATCAAAATTTATCAAGATAATTTTCATATTCGCGGTTGCTAAGGCCGCCATCGGTTGTCCTAGCGACGACATGCGTCGCTAGGTCTCCTCCACTGCAGCGTCCAATTGCAAGACCATCCTGTGACGCATCTACGTAACGACGCATGCGTCTTGTTACCAAAACAAGCAGCCGTCATATTTCGACTTCTGACTTTTTATGTTTTTAGTGTTACTTTATTGTGTTTTTAAATTTGTTTTAAGTTATTATTTCTTGTGAATGTATTTAACTGTTGTGAATGCAGTCCGTAACCCAATCTTGTGATGGCACGTCGAACGCGACCCATACATGTACACAGTGCAACAAGTCATTCAAATCTTTGAAAGGCCTCAACATACACACTACAAAAACACACAGGAAATGTATTAGCCAAAACAGTTCACCTTTAGACATCCATCCCATTATTCCGAGTGCGCCTACTTATGTAGCCAGCGATCCAACTCCTTTCCACATATATCTTAGCCATTTGAAAAATAGTATCCCCATAGTTAAAAGAATCCCTCGAGGAGCTCGAATAACCGTTGCTACACATTTATCACAATTAATCCAGAAATGTTACATACGCAATTGTACTCAAGACTGGCAGAACCTATTTTTATTTTCGTACAGCACACTACATATAATAAAAACTGATGAACCGTATTTATCCTTGACACAAAAGATTAAGAATAACTGTGCTGTAAGCTCCTCGCCTTCTCCCGCACCTCCAATCAAACATGATGCCCCTCGTAATCGCAACAAACTCATCGAAAACAAAATCTGTGACGGAGATCTCAAAGGTGCCGCTCGCCTTTTGTTCTCCAACGACGTGCTATCACCAGATACCCCTGACACCCTTCAGGCCTTACAGACAAAACATCCTCCAGCTCCAGTAAACCCTTATTTTCTCGACCCTCCAACAGCAGGGCAAGCATGCCTTCAAATTCAAAACAAAGATGTTACGGCTGCCATTTTATCTTTTAAACCAGGTTCGGCTGCAGGTTTGGATGGAATCTCACCCCAACATTTGAAAGACTTAACATCGCATTCTGTGGGTGATGCAGGCGAGCAACTTGTAAATTCGATCACTAAATTAATTAACTTTATGTATTCCGGTAATGTCAATCCAGAAATTGTTCCCATTCTTTTCGGCGCGAACCTCATTGCCCTCACCAAAAAGGACGGAGGGGTGAGACCAATTGCTGTTGGATCAACACTACGACGTCTGGCCTCCAAAATTGCTGTTCGACATATTTTACCAAAATTAAATTCGGAATTTGAACCCGTACAGTTAGGCTTCGGTGTAAAAGGAGGGTGTGAGGCATCCGTCCATGCCCTACGCTCTTTCCTAACTTACGGACAGCCTGACGTGTTGCTCAAAATTGATGTCAAAAATGCATTCAATTCGGTAAATAGGGATACCCTGCTGACGGAAATAAAACAACATATACCGGAAATATACAATTATCTTCTTCTCAGTTACGCTGACCCAACAAAATTGTTATATCGTTCTAATGAACTTTCCTCGGAAGTAGGTTGTCAACAAGGTGATCCCCTTGGGCCTGCAATTTTTAGTTTGGCCATAAATCCCATAATCAAAAATTTAAATTCTAAATTCAACGTTTGGTATTTGGACGACGGAACCCTAGGAGGTGATGTGGATACTGTGTTTTCGGACCTTTTTTTAATCAAAAATAAATTTGAAGCCATTGGTTTGGAGCTTAATTTTAGCAAATGCGAACTTTTTATAAATAACTGCAACTTAAACTTAAATGACGTAAAACAAAAATTTAATATTTTGGCTCCAAATATTAAAATAGTTAACAGTAATTCCCTTTACCTTTTAGGTTCACCAATTTTTGATGAATCTATTTCGGAATATTTTAATAATTCAATTACAAAATTTCAAAATTCTGCTGACCGTCTCCTTGAAATTAGTCCACATTATGCACTTTGCATTTTAAAATTCTGTCTTTTCGTCCCAAAATTTACGTATGTGCTCCGTTGCTGCTCGTTTTGGAATCACCCAGATCTTTTGACACAAGTAGACGACTTAATCAAAATTAGCTTAGAATCGATTCTTAATATGCAGCTGAACGACCAATCTTGGACCCAAGCATCCCTACCCATCCGTTATGGTGGTTTAGGGATTCGCAAAATTTCCAGTGTCGCTTTACCAGCCTTCCTATCTTCTGTCCATAGTTCAGCAAATCTCATAAGTAAAATTTTAAGGGCATCCCCTTCAAACTTTGAGATTGCTGGCTTGGAAGAAGCCAGAAACGCTTTCTTAATTGCATGCCCAGGTCAAAATTTTCCAGTTTCTTCAAATTCACAGAGGAGCTGGGACGACATAATCTGCAAATTGACTCACGACAATCTTTTGAGCTGTAGTACAGGTTCTGCGCGTGCTAGGCTTTTGGCCGTGGGTGCGCATGAGGCCGGCTACTGGCTTCACGCGTACCCTTCGTCAAATACCGGAACATTTCTTGAGCCTGACACGCTCCGAATCGCAACCTGTCTACGGCTTGGGGTTCCGGTCTGCGCTCCTCATAAATGTCCCTGTGGCAGTGATGTCGACAGGCTAGGACATCACGGACTGTCATGCCAAAAAAGTGCAGGCCGCTTCTCGAGACATGCCGCACTTAACGACATCATACGCCGGTCCCTTGCCACCGTCAACGTGCCAAGTCTACTTGAGCCGACTGGTATTGCAAGAGACGATGGCAAGAGACCGGATGGTATGAGTTTGATTCCATGGAAGATGGGCCGGGTGCTGGTATGGGATGCAACCTGTTCAGACACGCTGGCCCCGTCCCATCTACATGGAACCAGCATCAGAGCTGGTGCGGCTTGTGAAGCGGCTGAAAAAGGTAAAGTATCAAAATACAGGGGTCTAGGCTCCGAATATGATTTTGTCCCATTCGGTGTCGAGACCCTTGGTCCGTGGGGTCCTACCGCTATAAGGCTTTTTAATGAAATTACGAAAAGGTTGGTCGACGTCACAGGAGACCGAAGAGCTGGCAGCTACCTCGGACAAAGAATTAGTCTAGCTATTCAAAGGGGGAACGCTGCCAGTATCTTCGGAACCTTGCCTAAAGGGACTCCTTTTAATAATATATTTTAGTTACTATGGTTTTTAGTTTTAGGTTCTTTTTTATTTTAGATTAGTTTATGGTATTTGTTATTATATTTGTTGTTTTAATTCTATTAGTAAAATAAATTTAATTATCTTTAAAGTTGCTATAATTGAAAATATGGATGTTGCTGGCTTTGCTTTTATATGACTCAAATATAAAATAAGAGTAGGTCATTGATGTATAAATTAGGAAGATAGGGTTCGCGCTCAGCGACGTGGACCGCTTCAATTGTGCTCACGGACACAATGGGGAGGTACGGGCAAAGCTAATTACAGATGACGCCATCATCGCTGGTGCTTGTCAGCTGTATATCTGTTGACGGTTGCCAAGGAAACGAGCTCTCACTATAAAAAAATATACCTAGTACGGGAGGTGGCGTTAGTTTGAAAAAGTAATTCGGCTGAAAATCATACCAAAAATAGTTTTTCCTTAGTGCATACATGGGTCAGCTGCTCCAATAGTGCGGGAGTCCAAAATTAGAGCATGTCAAAGTTGTAAAAAAAAACCTTATGAAAAAAGTAATTTCATACCGAGCCAAAACCTTATGGGATGGTTTCTGGGATAATCTTCAACCCAAAGCAAATAGTCAGCTGTTTGGAAGTGGGGCGAATATAATATTTCAGTTACAATTATGTACATTTACGCGACTGACATAAATTAATCCCCATTTCCATGCAGCTGAGAATTTTTTTGGGTAGTAGATGATGCCAAAAGTCGTCACATAAAGTTTTAGTGCGGTATGAAATTTTAACAATTTTGAGATGCTGGACCACATTTTTGGCGTTTTGGATTCCCCCATGGGTGCAGCGGCTGACTCTCACTCATTCATGATTAGCGAATATTAAACAATTACTAGAATTGAAATTTATTCGGTATAACATAGGTCGCAAAAATCGAGCAGTAGTTCTCCTACTAATATGTTGTTTGACAGGTAAACAGCACCAGCGATGATATGACTCCTAGTGGGATAACTTGACAGTGTAGCTCCCCATTGACCTTAGCCACAATAGAACTGGTGTTTGTGTAGCACGTTAAGTAAAATTACCGTAATCGCCTGAATAAGCAGCAGCAATGCCTTCCTGTGTTTTCAAAACGTGCACAAATAGTTCAAAAACCAAAAACAAGTTCCACGGGATTACTTTTCACTCGTAAGTACAGCTAAAAATGTTAATTTGTTGAAAATTATAATAATATTTAGTGTTCGCTTCGCCATGTTTGTGAGAGCGAGATAGACATGCAATCGAATCGTAAACATTCGGCCAACATTCGGCGGCTAGCGCGATTTCGCTTGCACAACAGCGCCGGCTCCTATCACTGTCCTTGTCTATCGGTTTGCGACTGTGATCACAGATGTGCGAGTTCGGTGCGTGTAGTCGTGCGCCGAGTCCAGGTTTAGTGATTGCGATGTTAGCGCGTAACGTAATATGTTAGGAAGAAGTTATCGTTCTCTAATATTAATGGAATAGGTTATATCTACAACTATAACTTCACACTGCGGACGGCTCTTTCCCACAGTCGGCCAGCGCTCGGCCAAGGCTTGTTTTTGGTTTTTAACTATTAGTCCACATTTAGAAAACACGAAGGCATAGCTGATACTAATTTAGACGATTACAGTAATTTTACCCAACGTGCTACAAAAAAACGCCAGCTCGATGGTCAATTTTGTGCTTAACCCAATTCATGCGGTCCACGTCGAAGAGCGCGAATCTAATCTTCCTAAATTATACATCAATGTTGATATGTGATCTTGTTGAAATTAATACCTATCATAAAATTGATTCTGTTGGACTGTACTCTTGAGTCAGTAGCCATGCCTTTGTTTTAGGTTTAGCATCCCTTATTGTAAGAGGATTAATATTGAGAGCTCTGTTTGTTAGGGTTCCGTACCAAAATGGTAAAAAAGGAACCTTTATGGTGCGACTCAGTCTGTCTGTCGGTCTGTCTGTCTGTCTGTCACAGCTGGATATCTCAAGAACTACTAATGCTAAACTTGAAATTTGGAACAGTTTGAAATAACATTTACCCAACTATTTTGCAAACAAGAAAGAAATAAAAATATTTATGTTTTTTTTTGCAACAGGTGCTGAAAGGGCGTCTTAAAAATTCAAATTAGGGCTACTAGGTCATGTCGGATATCATATTAAAGAGCGCTGTTTTCACATTCTCAAACATTTTTTAAGTTTTTTTAGGCTGCATAGTTTTCTAATTTTGATGAAAAATGTAAAAAAAATTACGCCCCCCCCAATCTCCGAAGTTTGCAAAGAGAAAAATCTGAAATTATTCTATGTGATAGAAATTTATGTAAAGATTACAGGAAAAATAAAACGGTGTCTCTAAATAGCACACTTTTTCAGAAATCGGAACGGAACCCTCGGTGCGCGAGTCTGACTCGCTCTTGACCGGTTTTTTTTATTATAAATGTGACTTGACAAATACATGCGTTGTCTTCTAGCAGCTGCGGTGTCAAAATTAACAGATAGGCAAACGTTCCTTATTACGCTTACTTAAAACTTGTTTATTTAATGGTGTGACAAGATGCTGTTTGGTAACTATATGTAAAACATACATTTGTCGTAATGTGAGAGCTTGACACTTTGTCATATATAGTCGAGGTGGGGAATCTAAAAGGCCTAAACGTCATTACTTTAAGCACAGATCTTTGGGCCCTTTCAAGTCGAATCATGAATGACGTGTGTTTTGCATGCACCACCCCAGACACCAATGCAATACCCGATCACTGACTGAACCTCCAATGCGTAATATACCGTGCGTAGTAGCTCATATGTAGAAGTGTTTTAAAAACCCATATGAGCTTTCTAATTCGCGCAGTGGTTACGTCTATGTGCTGGCGCCAAGTAAAGTTATCGTCTAGCAATATTCCTAAGTATTTAACTGTATTTGATTGAGGAATTGGTGGATATGAGCAGGACGAGTAGTTCGGGGCGCACAACATGCGTGTAACTTAACCCATACATTAGGAAGGAGGCTTAAGGTTAGAGAAACTAAATTGGATTAGGGTCGATTTAGCAAAGTTTAAGGTTAGTAGATTCGCTCTTAACCAGTGGCTCACGTTAAGCAGGCCTGACTCGGCGTTTAGTCGGACTTCATCCCAGGTCTCTCCATGAAATACGAGTGCCGGGTCATCAGCATATGTAAAAATTTTACCCTTTTCAAGATCTAGTTGACACAGATCGTTTATGTAGATCAGGAAGAGACTGGGACCAAGAATACTACCCTGTGGTGCGCCGTTTGTGACCTGAGCATCTGAGCTAACGTGTTCCCGAATTTTCACTCGCTGTGTGCGCTCAAAGAGAAAATCTTGAAAGAGTTCTAGGGCCGTTCCCCGAACACCAATACGTTCCAGTTTGTCCACAAGAATAGGTATCGAAACTGTGTCAAAAGCCTTGGCTATGTCAAGAAAAATGCCGATGCACTTTTTCCGGACATTGAGTTGAGATGTAACATGATCCACAAGTTAACCGACAGCATCGTCAGTGCTCTTTCTTGATCTGAAACCAAACTGGGCTTCCGACAATATCTTGTTACGTTCTAAAAAGCTCTAGCCTAGTTTTCAGAACTTTTTCTAGTAATTTAGACATTGTCGAAAGAACCGAAATAGGCCGATAGTTTCTGACATCATCCTTCAACCCGTTCTTGTAGGCTGGTGTTATTAAAGATTTTTTTAACGCTCTTGGAAAAACTTGTGAAATGTACCAATCAAAGAGTATCGTTACATGTGGAACAATGATATGTTTCGCTAGTTTTAGCAGGAATGGCGTCCCACCCGACGGCACAGTCATTGTTTAGATTGAGTATCAATGCTTCAATGTCATGTTCATCCGTGGGGGAAGTAGGACTATTGAGTTGAGGTTCGTTGTTACGACTGGCTTATGAGATAAGGAAGTTATATTGTTAGTAATATTATCAGCTAGGTGTTTGCCTATATTAGAGAAGTATTTATTTATATCCTCTATCGAGTTGGAATTACTACTCGAATTTCAAATAAGGTTGTCGGCTACTGTTTTTTTGTTTTTTCTGTTGTATTATTGTTTTAACAGCGTTCCACTTATCATTATTGTTTTTTGGGTTTTGTAGAAGGGACTTTTCATAGCTTCTTTTCTTTTTTTTTTAGCAAGTTGTTACAAAAGTTGCGATATCTTTTATAAGATGTTTCAACGACGTTATTTTGAGGGTGTGGCGGACATCTACATCGCCACATACGAACTACGCATCACAATGACATGACGTCACGCAGCCTGCATCGCGCAATCAGAGTTTACCGCGCGACTAGCATATATACAACGTCCCGACATCAACCGTCGGGCAGTTGCCCACCAGACACGACACCCGTCTGGTCGCAGGATCCTCACTTTTCTATGGAGGATGAGTGAACTTTACACCCTGTTTCTCATGTCTCTATAACGGTTTAACGAAAACTTTTTGTGGAGTTTATCCCTGTGGCGTATACACCGGAGAAGACCTGGAGTTAGCCAGGGTTTGAGTAATCTTTTTTGGCTAGGTCTACTATGTACTGTTGAATGGGTATCTAAAGTTGAAGCAATCGCATCAATAAAAAGAGTGGTTACTTTATCTGTTCTATGATACGATTGACAGACACCTAATATCACTGAGGCATGGTCGGTCACCGTCGAATCAACCACAAATACAGTTGCTTGCTGAGTCGTGTTATGCATCGCATGACCTAGGCAATTTTGCATCCTGGTAGGATGTGTATGGCCCCAACTCTGCAGTGCGATTTAAATACAGTTCCCTGGTCCGATCGATACTGGTTGACTTAACGTCAATGTTGATGTCTCCAGTCAGGATAATAGTTTTCGCCTTGATTGGCCGAATTATTTTGTCTATAGAGTCAAGAAAGCTACCAATATTGTGATTAGATGGAGATCTATAGACTGCCGAAATGCGAGTATTTGGATTAATTTTTAGTAACATAAAGTTAGCACCGATAAAGTAAAAGGCTAGGCAGATTGATTTATTACGAGTGACCAGTTCTGTACTTGTCATTTGCTATTAAGGTTTAATATTCGTATATATAAGGGTCTATATTACCCAAAAAAAAAATAGCTACTATATAAAAGCGCCGGGTGCGATTGTACAGTGGTTCCGTCGGTTGTTTTTTTTTTTTTGTAAAAAAGTTTTTATTTTTCACTTTTTAGTCGTTAGTCGATTTCGTAATTTATAGACGTATCAATTAATTGTTCTTGCAGTACCAATGAATAGATTAAATGTACCACAAATATATGTTGTTAAAAAAGCTCTTGTTTGTGGCCGGCAGTACCGTATACGTTGCAGCCCGGCCACGTGTATATTTTCTGGTAGGATGCTCAGAATGTTCTAAAACATAAACCAAATAAATGTTCCTTTTGCGTTCTTTATTTTTTTCAATGAAATATACCAAGAAAAACGCGTACTAAGAAAAAAAAAATGATTTCTAATTAGAATTTGCACTAAGCGCCTGTAGAACTAAAATAGCACGTCTGCTTATTTGTACAGAGGACAATGGGCGGATTTGGTCCAAATGTCCACCACTAACGAGACCTATGTAACAAAATAGTCCGCTAAATATAGAGTAACTTTCATTATGAAAAAAAAAAAAAAATATGCTGTCAGTAAAAAGTTATAATAAACCAAAAAAAAAATATTTTCATTGATTTTTTTGTTTAATTACTTTTCTTTTGGTCACTGTCACCACCATGCGACCAGGGTTTTGAGCGATAGTACGATTTTTTCGTCTCTTTTGCACCTACAGAACACAACCGTGCGCGCGCTATCAGCTGTTAGTCGCTTGACCCCGTTATTATGCCTCATGTTACATGAAGGTACTACCGTATCGACGTAGGGCAGAACACCCACACGACTCGCAACCGCACTATATTCATGAGTATGAATCACAAGAGGAACGTAGGATAAGAGAAAGCACAAGAAGGAAGGAATTTAAACACAAAATGGCACCTAATATTAACATAGCTAAGCATTGTTCCAGATACCAAGCGGTGGAGTTATTTAATAGGTTACCGAATGATTTAAAATTGTTAATTTATAGCCCTCACTCTTTTAAAAATAAATAAAAAGCCTTCTTGTTGGAAAAATGTTTATACTTGGTATCGGAATTTATGTCAAATGATAAAAAATAGTCACTTTTAAAGTCGCAGTGAACAAGCTTTAAAATATTTTTTGACCGAACACTGTTCTCATCAAGATATTTTGACATTGAACATTTACCGCCATTATTATCATTAAGTATTTAATTTGACATTATATTTCTTTGTTGACATATTTTAATTAATTGACTAAACAGTTGACATCAAATTTAATTAGGCTTTGATATGTATTGTTTCTGCATGTGATAATTTTATTTAATATGTAATACCTACTTTTTATGTAATTTAATGTAATATTCAATACAATTTTACTTGTTAAGAATAAAAAAAATGAATGAAAAAGACAAGTAATTAAACAAAAAAATCAATGAAAATATTATTTTTTTGTTTCATTATAACTTTTTACTGACAGCATATTTTTTTTTGTTTTCATAATGAAAGTTACTCTATATTTAGCGGACTATTTTGTTACATAGGTCTCGTTAGTGGTGGACATTTGGACCAAATCCGCCCATTGTCCTTTGTACAAATAAGCAGACGTGCTATTTTAGTTCTACAGGCACTTAGTGCAAATTCTTATTTGAAATATTTTTTTGTTTAAGTCAGCGTTTCTCTTGGTATATTTCATTGAAAAAGTAAAGAACGCAAAAGGAACATTTATTTGGTTTATATTCTAGAACATTCTGAGCATCCTACCAGAAAATATACACGTGGCCGGGCTGCAACGTATACGGTACTGCCGGCCACAAACAAGAGCTTTTTTAACAAGATATATTTGTGGTACATTTAATCTATTCATTGGTACTGCAAGAACAATTTAAGAATAGTTGGTCAGTTAAATAAATAAATAAATAAAATATTAATTGATATGTCTACAAATTACGAAGTCGACTGTGGCCGGGCTGCGTCGCAACACACCTTTTTAGTGGGTCAGTTCGTAATTTATCTAAGTTACAATAGCCCAATGGCAACTGCTCATCACCTTTTTACAAAATATTGCTTTTCCCGATGCAGGGACGTTAATTGTTGAGGAGTTCTCCTAGTAAGAACCAGGAGAACTGGAGCTCCATGGTGAAGTCATCATCACCATTATGCATTTTGATGAGCATAAATTACTTAGCAACCATATTAAAGTAATCGAATCGCAACCCGTGAAATATTTAGGTATAATTGAGTAGTTCCGATGGCCTTCTGTGGTCTTCATCATCAGATCCACTTCACCAAATGATGCTTTCCGAGAGCAAATGCACGAGTTACTATAAAAAATACCCAAATCGCTATAGGTGTGCTTATAAATCGGTTAACTTTTTGACATCATCTAAATTAACACAAAATGATACGATAACCTGCTTTTTAGCATTTCATTTATTAGTAAGAGTTAATTTTCTTTAAAATTTACATCTGTTGCGATTTTAATGAAATATTTTTCTCAATAGTAGGTAGGGTAGTCAGATAGGAAATGTCGACTTCATCTAGCTTATTAAAAAAAATATGACGTGTAAAAGTGATTTCGATATCCTATTTACAGAATAAACAATTTCATTTCATTTCATTTCATTTCATTTCATTTCATTTCATTTCATTTCATTTCAATAATTAAGATTTAGAAAACTCAAGTGTTAATCGACTTTTGTTGCTGACTGTACAATTTTGAACTTCATGTACAGACAACAGCGCAGCAGGTTATACCAAACTGTCAAATTTCTCCAAATTATTTTAATCCTTAAAATGTTAATAGTCGAGTTCAAAATTGAATGAGAAAAATTGATAGTTTGTAGTAACTTGACCTGCTGCTGTGTGTACCTGGTGATAAAGCGTATAATGCAATGTCATCAGAAATCGGTCCAAAGAGGAATTTCTGATTCATCGTGTGCATGTACCATAACCACAACACAAGCATTAGGTTGCTTAGCTTGGGACTAGATGGCGTTGTGTGAAATGTCCAAGTATATTTATTTATTTAATATTCTTCCAACATTGTACTTACCATATTTGTAATCACAGGGGCGACCGTTGCGAAGAAACCAAAACTAGACACACGAAGAACAAAACTAGAAGATGCAATAACAGCCGAGCAAACGGAAGAAGACAAATCAGACTCGAAAGTTATCCGGACAACTCAACAACGTACGTCCAAACCTGACACTTATTACAAAGAGCCCAACAAAAGTGATCAGCGTAGTTTTAATCGAGTAAAAAAAAATTTGCAACATACTCGCACAAAAATTGGTGAAAAACCTTACAAGTGTGATGTATGTCAACGTAGTTTTAGTCAAAGGTTTAATTTAACGCAACATATTCGTACACACACTGGTGAAAAACGTTATAAGTGTGGTATATGTCAGCGTAGTTTTGGTGAAAAGGCTTATTTAACAAAACATATTCGAATACACACTGGTGAAAAACCTTACAAGTGTGATGTATGTCAGCGTAGTTTTAGTTTTAAGTCTACTTTGACGACACATATTCCGACACACACGGGTGAAAAACCTTATAAGTGTGATGTATGTCAGCGTAGTTTTAGTCAAAAGGATCATTTAACAAAACATATTCGAATACACACTGGTGAAAAACCATACAAGTGTGATGTCTGTCAGCGTAGTTTTAGTCAAAAGGGTCATTTAACAAAACATATTCGAATACACACTGGTGAAAAACCTTACAAGTGTGATGTATGTCAGAGTAGTTTTAATCGAAAATTTACTTTGACGAAACATATTCGTACACACACTGGTGAAAAACCTTATATGTGTGATGTATGTCCGCGTAGTTTTAGTGACAAGGCTTATTTAACAAAACATCTTCGTTCACACACTGGTGGAAAACCTTATAAGTGTGATGTATGTCAACGTAGTTTTAATCAAAAGTTTAAATTAATGAACCATATTCGTACACACACTGGTGAAAAACCTTACAAGTGTGACGTATGTCAACGTAGTTTTAATCGAAAGGATAAATTAATAATACATATTCGTACACACACTGGTGAAAAACCTTTTATGTGTGATGTATGTCCGCGTAGTTTTTGTGAAAATTCTAATTTAACAAAACATCTTCGTTCACACACTGGTGAAAAACCTTATATGTGTCATGTATGTCCGCGTAGTTTTTGTCATAAGGCTAGTTTAACAAAACATATTCGAATACACACTCGTGAAATACCTTATAAGTGTGATGTATGTCAACTTAGTTTTAGACAAAAGGGCGATTTATCAACTCATATTCGTATACATACCAGAATTGCAATCACAGGGGCGACCGTTGCGAAGAAACCAAAACTAGACACACGAAGAACAAAACTAGAAGATGCAATAACAGCCGAGCAAACGGAAAAAGACAAATCAGACTCGAAAGTTATCCGGACAACTCAACAACGTACGTCCAAACCTGACACTTATTACAAAGAGCCCAACAAAAGTGGTCAGCGTAGTTTTAATCGAGTAAAAAAAACTATGCAACATACTCGCACAAAAATTGGTGAAAAACCTTACAAGTGTGATGTATGTCAACGTAGTTTTAGTCAAAGGTTTAATTTAACGCAACATATTCGTACACACACTGGTGAAAAACGTTATAAGTGTGATATATGTCAGCGTAGTTTTTATGAAAAGGCTTATTTAACAGAACATATTCGAATACACACTGGTGAAAAACCTTACAAGTGTGATGTATGTCAGAGTAGTTTTAATCGAAAATTTACTTTGACGAAACATATTCGTACACACACTGGTGAAAAACCTTTTATGTGTGATGTATGTCCGCGTAGTTTTTGTGAAAATTCTAATTTAACAAAACATCTTCGTTCACACACTGGTGACAAACCTTATATGTGTCATGTATGTCCGCGTAGTTTTTGTCATAAGGCTAGTTTAACAAAACATATTCGAATACACACTCGTGAAATACCTTATAAGTGTGATGTATGTCAACTTAGTTTTAGACAAAAGGGCGATTTATCAACTCATATTCGTATACATACCAGAATTGCAATCACAGGGGCGACCGTTGCGAAGAAACCAAAACTAGACACACGAAGAACAAAACTAGAAGATGCAATAACAGCCGAGCAAACGGAAAAAGACAAATCAGACTCGAAAGTTATCCGGACAACTCAACAACGTACGTCCAAACCTGACACTTATTACAAAGAGCCCAACAAAAGTGGTCAGCGTAGTTTTAATCGAGTAAAAAAAATTATACAACATACTCGCACACACATTGGTGAAAAACCTTACAAGTGTGACATATGTCAACGTAGTTTTAATCAAAAGTTTAATTTAACACAACATATTCGTACACACACTGGTGAAAAACGTTATAATTGTGATATATGTCAGCGTAGTTTTTATGAAAAGGCTTATTTAACTAAACATATTCGAATACACACTGGTGAAAAATCTTACAAATGTGATGTCTGTCAAAGTAGTTTTAATCAAAAGTTTAAATTAACGAACCATATTCGTACACACACTGGTGAAAAACCTTATGTGTGTGATGTATGTCCGCGCAGTTTTTGTCAAAAAGGTAATTTAACAAAACATATTCTAGTACACACTGGTGAAAAACCTTTCAAGTGTGATGTCTGTCAGCGTAGTTTTAGTCAAAGGGGTCATTTAACAAAACATATTCGAATACACACTGGTGAAAAACCTTACAAGTGTGATGTATGTCAGCGTAGTTTTAGTCAAAAATTTACTTTGACGAAACATATTCGTACACACACTGGTGAAAAACTTTACAAGTGTGACGTATGTCAGCGTAGTTTTAATTGTAAGACTACTTTGACGACACATATTCTGACACACACGGGTGAAAAACCTTTCAAGTGTGATGTATGTCAGCGTAGTTTTAGTCAAAAGGGTCATTTAACAAAACATATTCGAATACACACTGGTGAAGAACCTTACAAGTGTGATGTCTGTCAGCGTAGTTTTAGTCAAAAGTATCATTTAACGAACCATATTCGTACACACTGGTGAAAAACCTTACAAGTGTGATGTTTGTCAAATTGGTTTTCGTCGAAAGGCACTTTTAACACAGCATATTTGTATACACACAATGAATGAATGAAATGCACAGACCCCAGCGAAGTATAACCAGACTCGATTGAACCCAAAGATTCACACTTGATGTATGTGCGAGTGGACTGCAAATAGAATCAGCAATACAACTCCGTGGGTTAGAATTGACCTCAAACCTACCATTACCGCGCCCCCCTCTACTCCTTGATACAGTGGTCTCTGTCGCACCCCATGCCCCATGTTGCATGGTTCCAGTAGGAACCACCTTGGAACCAAAACTGTTTTATTAATACTAGTCTACTTTTTAATCAGCAATGTGTATAATAAATATAAAATATTATTTTGAACATAATTATGGACCTAGTATAACTACATTTTTTATTATTTTTTTATTTTATTCTAAGTGACATATTGATTTGACATTTTTTAATATTAATTTGATGTATGTACATTGTAATAATGGGGAGGAAAACTAACTTTATCACGCTAGGTGGCACATGATCGACTGTCCTTTTTTCATTGATTTGACATAACGAACGATTGTCAAATTGTATGGATTTGTTTGTAAAACAATGTACAGTCGTTCAGAGCGCCATCTACAAACAGCTTTGTGCGTGGCTCCCCATTGTAACTGTGACATTTTAATTTGTAATTTTATTTTATTTTTTTTTAAATAGCTAATTTTTATAAATTTTGCGTGCCTATTTCCAGGCAGAATGTACATGGCTCACTCTTATCTACTCCACCTGTATTTTAATGTAACCTACATTCGTTGCAAATAAATTATTTGATTGATTGATTAGTATTTTGGTATCGCCTATTTAGTCACTTTTAAGTGTATGGAGCTGCTGCTTATTTTTACCAAAGAATCCAAGTTCGCGGAAAAAGACGAAAGTTTTATCCGAAAGTCTGCTTCCACTTCAAGTCGGTTTCTGTAAGTATTTATTTTTAAGGTAAACTGTGTTGAAAACCCAGCTTCACATTAAGTTGTGACAAAAGGCATTAAAAAGTTATTGCTTGATGAGCTAATGTTGTGTACTCTTGACGACAAGATAACCAACAATCTGTCGTTAGTATAGATAGCAGCGGTCGCTGGTATCTTATTTAGATGGCCGCTACCGGGCGCGAGCCGGCTGCTGGGAAACGCTGCCCTCGTTTAATATTTTGTGTACCTACAGATTTCTGCAGCATCTAAATGTTCGTATGTCTCTATAATTTCAAAAATTTTAAACTTCAAGCACCTCTCAATCTATATTTATTGGTAAATAAAGATATTTTATTTTATTATTATTATTTCGTTTATTAATCTTTTTTCCTTATAAAATAGATTTTTAAATATTTCTTAAAAATTTATAAAAAACATTTCAAAATATAAAAAAATAGTGGCAGCGACAATTATTGCGCGGCGCGCTAATCGATCTATCACCACTATATCAGGCTTATTGGCGACAATAGTCCTGTCAGTAATGATAGACTGATCCCAGTACAACGTGACATGGTCATTTTCGAGAACTGGGTCGGGCACATACCTATAATACGGTACCTCAGAGTCCACAACCTTATATTTCAAAGCAAGTTGCTGGTGAATAATCCTTGCTACTTGGTTATGTCTGTGTAACTACTCGCCGTTAGCCATACGAGAACAAACAGAAATAATATGTCTGATGGACTCACCCGGTCGGTGGCATGCCCGACACACGTCAACCGTCCCGTCCTTCATAATATGTCTCCGGTAGTTATTCGTCAAGATAACTTCTTCCATAATTGCACAAACGAAACCTTCAGTTTCCCCGAAAAGGTCACCGAAACGTAGCCAGGATATGGACGCTAAGAAATCTACACCGGGCTCTTAATGAGCCCAATGTAGATTCCTATCCAGGGCGTCGAGTTCAGTCGTGAGTCCATTTGAGTATGCCGAAAGAGTACATCAAGACCCAAACGTTGAAAGCGCGCACATTGTTCCCGCCTGATAGAAGACTAATTAATACCTTCTTCAGGCGACCAAAGAAGCGCTTCTTTAACGATTGCTTAATGTCAGCAACGTTGATACCTAACGCTTCCGA
The DNA here is from genome assembly GCA_905163495.3 of Cosmia trapezina. Classification (NCBI taxonomy): domain Eukaryota; kingdom Metazoa; phylum Arthropoda; class Insecta; order Lepidoptera; family Noctuidae; genus Cosmia; species Cosmia trapezina. Next base: position 1,318,796 of record LR991046.1, on the reverse strand, counting down.
CATATCCAAAATATTTGTAGGTTTCGGATGAGGAGAGGGATCTAAGGTGTATGGAATCCGAGAGTTGAATTCCCTCGGATTCCATAATGTCCCCTCGCTTTACATGCAAGACTGTACATTTGTCCACACCAAATTCCATCTTGATGGCGCTACTAAAAGTTTAAGTTATCTTCAGTAGCTCCATCAGTCACAATTTGTTGCGGGCAAAGAGTTTCAAATCATCCATGGTGAGGTGAGATATGACCTGACCACCTCTCCTCAGCCGGTAGCCTCGACCTGAATCCTCCAACAGTGTGCTTAGCGGATTCAGGGCTAAGCACAACCAGAGTGGACTCAAACTGTCGCCCTGAAATATTCCCAGTTTAATCCACACAGGCTCATCATTCCCCTGAATCTGTCTGTCGACACCCTGGATAGCGAAGAACCGTCCTCCATTGCCCCATACACGACTCAAGGAAGGTGCGTAGAGTTGCATCAATCTTGTACAACTCCAGCACCCTCATGAGCCATGTATGTGGCACCGAGTCATAGGCCTTCTTATAATCTATCCAGCATGTCGACTCTAAGGATGACTGGCTAGGCGAGTGTGTGAACTAATTAGCCATTTTAACCAAAAATTGTGTAGTCCGTCCGGTCCCGGTGATTTCCAATTCGGTAACGGGCGGACTGCTCTGGCTTCGTCTAATGGCGTAATTAAAACCGGTCCCATTTTTGGTATAGTTTCACACACTCGCTCAACATCCTGCATCCAGCCAGCCTCAACGTGACAGACGGGCACCGACCAGACGCTGCGCCAGAATGCACTCGTGATGGTATCATCCGGGCGGCACACGTCCGTCACATTTTGTTCAGGTCGCTCCCAAGCTCTATCGCTCTGGAACATTCTGCGTGTACCGATCAACCCGCCGCTTATACCGCCGAATACGGCTCGCCCATACACAAACTTTCTGCTTCAGGAAGTCGATGCGCTCTGTGACACGGGACATGTATTCTGAAGGACTGATTCCAGTCCCCGAGAATGCCCGCCTCACAAAGCGCATCACTCGTGGTCGTGTATTGCCCTCCCTTATTTAATGTCTTTGCCCAGCAGTATAGTTTGCCAGTGATTACCCTGGCCCCATCGATACGACGCTCGATCCTGCACTGCCAGGCTGGTACGGCTGGTTTTGGTCGAGTAGCTCCGTCACAGTTTGGAAACTCGTCGTTAGCTAAACGACATGCCGCAACAGCTGCGCAATACAGGATCGAGTGTGTATCAACGAGATCCTCGTTACTCTCGAAAAAATCCTTAAGGGGATTACCTTGCTGAAATCCCAAAAACACCATATGTGTAAAGATGATTGTTGATGAATCCCTTTGTGCGATTTCCATTTAAAAAAATATATGGTACCTATACCTACAAGGTCAAGGTCATCAACTCATCACAAACACATTGTATTGTTTAAAATTTTAATAAACTTTCCCAAATGTTGGGAAAAAATCTTTGAAATAATCCCTTTTGCAAACTAAATCGTAAATTGTCTCTACAACGGCTGAATAGTTCGGCATGAATTTTATACCAAAAAATATGTAATGATGTATTTATTATTTTTTTTTTAATTTCTTTTGATATTTTAAAATCACACTAATATTATAAAGGCGAAAGTTTGTGTGTGTGTGTATGTTTGTTACTTCTTCACGCTCAAACGGCTGGACCGATTTGGATGAAAGAAGAAGGGTCATCTGTGACCCAAGCCCGGCGCAAACCAAACATATCTCATTTTTTGTTATTTTATGTATTTAAATATATCGATTTTTTTTTTCGTTTTTAGTGGCTAACCTATTTAAATTGCCTTCGTAAGGCAAAATATTATTTTTTAACTAAAACCGCTTAAAATCTTTTTCAAAAATGTAAAATCAATTGAGACGAGTTATTACCTACCAATAACAACAGAATTCAATATAAGTAGCTACATTACACCTATAGCTAAGTTTTGGTTGCAATAACAATGGACAAAATCATTGTAGCGAGATATGGTCGTAATTCGACTTATCTCGCTAGTGTGACACACAAAAGAACTCGCACATGCTATCTCACTCCTGCACTCCCTAAAAGAGCGAGATGTCTATATTTGGGTTTTTTACCAGCACTATAGGTAAATCGCGTACGTTATGTACAACCCAGATATTGAGAGCCGAAACGCTATTCTGGAGTACTATTGTACATGCAATCATGGAAGAGGAACACAATAGCTCATGCCATGCTCATGCTCATCTCATGTCGTAAGTGTGGTTTATTACTTAGGGTGGGCTAGACATCGAGATGAATTCCAGCATCCCGCACTGGGTATGGACACTATACTTATAGTAATCATGATTTGATTTAAATATGTTAGTATTTATGATTTACGGATTTATGTACAATCGCGTTACTTCCCGGTGATACACTTTTAAAACAAAATGCTTTGAACGACTCTACGCTGCACAATTGCGCGTGACGTGTGCGTGTGGCTCTGCCCACATTTAGAGCAGGAAAAATTATGCTATTTCAATCAGAACATAGAGCAGTAAAAAAAACTTCCAAATTCAAAAATAACATAAGTTGCTTCTTTTTTGACATGTATTCCCAAGTATAAACACATAGAAATATAGTTATTTACTTTTCAATAGCACTGCACAAGTAAAAGGTCCCTCTCATGCCGATTAAACACACAAAATGACAATATAAACATTTTGTGTATTTATACACATTACCTACTCACATACTAAGATACAGAGAAACACAAAAAGATGTGAGGCGTTCAAAACAGCATGAATTATAAAAAATATTAATATTAAGATATATTTTCTTGAGAACACTACGCGTGCACACTGATTCTCAAGCAGAAATAGAAATGAACTCTTAATAGCTTACCAAGATTTCAACTAACGTGCATTATGTTTTACGTAAAAACCAGTCTCAAAGGGGCGGGGCGCGGTCTGCGTACGGAGGACGCCACCTGCGCTGGCCATGCAAGCGATTTTAACCTTATGGGTGGTCGACCGGAAAGTAACGCCACTGTACTTACATGATTATATAGTTTAAATATTATATAATTTCAACATCATGGACTCATGGACATGGGTCATCGTCAAGTTGTACCATCACTTTTCTACCTTATTACTATAGGAATAAGGTTCATTATAATTTCGTTGAAAATAAAAGTATCTAAAGAAAAAGCCTTTGTTTAATTTCCAGAAAAACATTATGTTTTGTCTTACACAGGCAATTTAACTAATCTAACTTAGTAAAAAACCCAAACATATAATAATATATAATATAATATATATAATATAATATATATAATATAATATATGTCGACGCAAGGCTTACGTAAACTTTAAAAATATTTACTTTAAGTTCAAAATTAACAGTTAAATATGACTGCATAAGTTTAAAATAGTTTAGATTTGATTAATGTTGTCAGTTTGCTACTTTTCAATGTAAAAGGCCGTGTTATGATTTGCGGTTACTATAACAGCAAACCATAACTGAAGGCTTATTCAAACTTAGGTTTAAAACAAGTTATTGATTGTTAAATTCATTTCTTGATTAATAAGCGATATGCGTTAGTTTAAAAATCATTTTTGGTTCATTTTTGTATATCAAACAGTTGATTGAAATATTATTGGTCAAGCGGAAAAGATGGCGCGTGTTTAAAATGTTTAAATGTTTTAAGCAACAGAAAATTAATTCAATATCAAAATCGACTGCTAAAAATAGTAAAACGAATTAACAAATTATAGTTAGTTACTTTGTAATCAATGTTACCTGCAATTTATAAAAAAATAAGTGAGTGTAATGACTTCGCAACGAGGACGCCATTTTGATGATTGAAAAGGCGGGCCGCTGCGAAGCCACATTGCCAAGCAGAAGTTTGTGAAGACAAGTGGTGTTTGCTAGAATATCTTGTGAGTACGAATCCTATTATTAATTTAGGATTTTAAGGCTGTCTTATTAATTGTGTTTTACTAGTATTAAGAATAAAACGTGTTTTGTTATATTGGGTGTGTTCATTTTTGCAATGAGTGAACTGAATGGTGGAGATGGTGACGTCAGCTCTGCTGACGTCACGATTTCTAAAAATTCGGATGAGCCCAGTGCTCCGTTATATATATAATATAATATAATACTCGCTCTTTTATGGAATGCAGGAGTGATATAGCATGTGCGAGTTCTTTTGTATCTCACACTAGCGAGATAAGACATTGCCGATCATTTTACGACCATTATCTCGCTACAATAGTACCTAACTTGGTTTTTTCTATTGTAATTGTCTTTACTGAAACATAGCTATATAATGTAAAGCTTCTTATTTTGAGTTCTGTCGTTATTGGTAGGTTTGATAAAAATAATATTTTGCCTTCTGAAGGCAATTTAAATAGGTTAGCCACTGAAATAGAAAAAAGAAATACCTGATAATTGATGTACTTAAAATAATGAAAAAACTAAAATATGTTCCGTTTGCGTCGGGCCTGGGTTTGTATGGATCGTGACCCTTCTTCTTTGGTAAGTAGATAGCTTTTACCCTGGATTAACACATAGCGTTTTTATCCCGGTCTACGCGGGTGAAACCGCGGGTAATAAATAAAAACAAGAATCTTGACCAGTACCCCGCAAAGGCCTGTGACACGTCCTCGGACGGAACGCGATACGTAGTATCCCTAAGTAGTCTGTGGTCAGTGCCGCGGCCAAAGAGTACAGTAGTGCCGCGGCCATAGACTACTATTATATATACTGAGATTGTAATGAAATACTTCTTTATTGGTATAATTTATATTTAATCTTCTTGCACACATACAAACTTGGTACAGTGTAGCAATATTTTATAAACTATTTAACTAGGCACTCAATAAGTATCAGTAAAGACTACATTTCTAGACAACCTTTAGGTTTCGAGGATCCAAGAGAACTAACTTAGAAACTAGGTGACGCTCCAAACATCACGTTTTTTTACCAACTTTCAGCCACACTTTTTGGCGGCAAATGTCAAATGAGATACTTTTTACCTACTCGAAAACACAGATACAAAATCATCTGAGTCAAATCACATACTTTCAACTCTAAATTCAGTATTTTAAATCAACAAAATTTATTATTATTTGGAAATCATGACAAGATAGACTGGCAACTTAAGCTTTTCTTAGGCAACGCCATCTAGTTACGGGGACATACACTATTAATGTCACGTGGTACGTTACCATAGCTACATAAATAATATTGTACCAAGTAGAATTAGCTTTACCGAGTTGTCTAATGGAGAATGGTTGAAAATTCTACAAACTGGATTTTAAATTTTTAGGTAAAAGTAACCCCTATAATCAAAATTCATTTATTTACTTTACGCGTACGTGTTTGGGTCACAGAAATCCATATGTGTACCAAATTTCAACTTAGGCTGCCATCAGACGGACGGCACAGCAGCAACCGCACGTAGTCGATTGAATCAACTGCATGGAGTTGTACGTTCGACTTCGTACAGTCGTGATATCAACTTCACGCGGTCGGATGCAGTCGTGTGGAGTCGATAATATCGACTCCACACGATTGCGTCGCGTCGTGACTTCAACTTCACACGATGGACAGCGTGCCGACGCACACTACACGACTGTTAGCCGACCGCATGAAGTTGATATCACGACTGTACGAATACGAAGTCGAACGTACTTACAACTGCATACAGTTGAATATATCGACTACGCGTGGTTGCTGCGGTGCAGTCCGTCTGATGGCAGCCTTTAATCGGTTCTTTAGATTCGGAGTAAATTGGCTGTGACAGACAGACACACGAGTGAGTCCTATAAGGGTTCCGTTTTTTCCTTTTGAGGTACGGAACCCTAAAAACCACCTAAAGGTCACTCTACTGTCAGCCGCTCTACAGTCAACACTCCACACACCAGTAGCTCAACCCGCCAAGAAATGTTTTAATTGTGGTATTCCCGGTTCCCTGTGGTATTGAAGAAGTCTACAATAACTCGTTTGCTCTGCACCAACGCAAATAATGGTCCTTCGAGCGATGGATCTCTGCAATCAAGCCTGAACAAAAAAGAAATCAAGCTGGAAGCCTCCGCAATTGAATAAAGAAACATAAACGCGACAGTTTTAGCTGGTGGTTTGCTTCATTTGACCACTGATAATATAGTTGGAAGCAATCATCATATACGTACGCGGCCACCTCACGGTGAATACGTACGGAAGCACTGTGGACTATCGGACGACTCCACGCACCCCTCAAGGTGAATCAGTCAGGCCCCGCCAGTAAGGTGTGGAACGCTTTGGGACCACACGCGTAGTTTAGTTAGGGCAATAAGAGTCGAACTAGAACCGCGTTGGTCAATTTAAATAATACTCAAGTTAGGAGTGCGCTAGGCGTTTCCTGTCAGGGTCGCGGTTGTTCGAAATAGATACAGTGGCCCTGGCACAGGCAACTGAAGGAACACTCAGGTGGGAGGGTGGGCATTAATCAGTAAAAGTCTGATACGCCCTCCCACATCACGCAGAGCGGGAGAAGTCATTGGTGATTTCGCATCCAAATAAAAAAGGAGCACGCTGGGCACAGTACTAGGTGTTCCCGTGGACAGGGCGAAAAGACGATTGTCTATATTAAACGCCGAATTAGAGTTACTCATTTCCGAGTTAGCACAGGCTAGGGCCCCGCTCGTCAGAGCTTTTGCCGATAAGCCGTCGACGTAGCGGTCAACAAGTAGGTTGCGGTACCGCTTGGGCGACATCGCAACTGAGGCGGGCCGCGATGTCGTATTATCGTCAGGGTGTTATTTTTTCGGATTTTAGTCGGTTCGATTCCCGAGTGTGGCAAGCGAATTTTCGAAAATCTTAGAATGCGGATTTGTTTCTTTTTAAAAATAAAGGAATGTTTCCTTTGAGTAAAATTTGCTATCTCTAGTATTTAGAGTACTTTCCATTCAAGTGTGGTTAAAAATTCTACCCTGTATAAATTTGGTTGGACTGCAAAAACTGCCAGGTTGCGAACTGGCAGACCAATGAATTTTTAAAGGGCATCATTTTAGCTACTAGGAGAACTTGGTTTTGTTAGAATTGTCTTGGGTAAAAAGGCAATGTACTCAATTATCTATAGAAGGTCTTTGATTATAGACAATGTTTCTTATGTCATGTATCTCTTGCTCTCTTCTTGTCTGTGGTCTCTAGAAAAATGGCTGTGTGCCTTGTGTTCTACAAAACTTTTTATTAAAGATAATAGTATTATCAAACAAGTGTGGTCATTTATTAAAACCTTTAACAGGTTATGGGCCCAGGTACGTCAATTAGTGAACAAAAACCAGTACGCGTATGAAGTTTTTTTTTTATTTTGATGCAATGTCATCGCCGCCGCCGCCACGTTCACCGTCTCAGACTAAACCAGTCTCTGAAATGGCAATCCGGATGAATCCTAGTCATCCTCACATGGTATCTATTGAAAAATTAGAAGGTGCTCGAAATTATTCTGCATGGAAGTTTCAAATGAAGCTATTGCTCATTGACGCAGGGCTTTGGGTGCATGTGACTGGTGATCACAATGATGATGATCACAATCAACGAGCTTACGCAAAGATTTGCCTGAATATCAGTCAAGCGTGTTACCCGCATGTGCGCAATGCAAAGACTGCAAAGGAAGCATGGCTTGCTTTACAAAAGGCGTATGAAAATACTGGAATTAGTCGGCGCTTATATCTAAAAAGGAAGCTTGCTAGAATACATTATTCCGCTTTCAACTCTATGGAAAGGTATATGTCGGAGATAATATCTGCAACACAAGAATTATGTGAAATTGGCTGTAAAATTGATGACAATGAGATAGCAGAAATTCTCTTAATTGGATTACCTGATGATTATGACCCTCTCATTATGGCCATTGAAGGCTCTCAAACAGATTCTTTGACATCGGAAATGGCAAAGACTTATGAGTGGTGATTTTAGGCGTTCAGAGCTGACCTATCAAACCAGTGCGTTGATAGCGCAGAAATCCAATAAGAAGACTATCAGATGTCACCATTGTCAAAAAGAGGGACATATTCGACCCAGGTGTCCAGACTTGAAGAAAAATGTTGCAGCAAACAATTTAGCTGCTATGTGTGACAGCTCAGCGACAAGGTGTGATGGTTCAGCTTTCCCTTCAACAATGAAATGTGATGAAAAGCAGGCTGCTGCTTTGTTCACTGGTTTATGTGGGAGCTCTGACTGGTTGGTAGACTCTGGTTGTACAACACATATGTCTATGCGAAAAGACTGGCTACATAATTATTCTAATAAAAATAAAACTGTAGTCACTGTAGCTAATAATCAAACTGTTTATGGTTGTGGATCTGGCAATGTTGAGGTCACTCTTAGTAATAATTTAAAGAAAACCATTACCAATGTTGTTGATGTGCCAGATATTGCTGCTAATTTACTCTCTGTAAATAAAATTACTCAGAGGGGTTATGTATTAGTATTTGATGATAAAGAATGTAAAGCTTATACTAAAAATAATATTAAAACTAATGGAAATTGTGTTTTTTCAGCTTGTAACATCAATGGTGTATATAAACTCAATCAGCAACTGCAATCTTTAAACTCTCCTAAAAATGCAGCTGCAGAATCATTTGATACTTCATTGGTCACAGCTTCATGTAATGATATTGATTTGTGGCATAAGCGATTAGGACACCTCAGTTATAAAGGTATGTTGTTATTACGGGATGGTCTTGCAGATGGAATTTCATTTGATGACAAATCTCTGAAGCCATGCGTTCCTTGCATTGAGGGGAAACAGAAAACTAAAACATTTCCTAAAGGTGTATCGAGAAGAGCAACATGTAAATTAGATTTAATACATTCCGATTTATGTGGTCCTATGCCTATACTTTCATGGGGAAATTCTAAATATATATTGACATTAACTGATGATTTTACTCGGAAATCTTTTGTTTATTTGCTTAAGACGAAGTCACAAAATGAAATTCATTCAAAATTTCTTGAATTTAAAACATTAGTGGAGAACCAAACAGGGTTAAAAATTAAACGAATTAGAACAGATAATGGTTCTGAATACTGTAACAAAATTATGAAAGATTTTTTCTCTGCTAATGGTATCATTCATGAGACTACTATTCCTTACTCTCCTCAACAAAACGGAGTATCGTAACGCTTAAACCGGACTCTTATTGAAAAGGCTCGAACAATGCTTCGTGACTCGGGTTTAGATCAGCGTTACTGGGGTGAAGCAGTATCAATTGCTGTTTACTTAAAAAATGTAAGTCCTACAACTGCTTTAAAAAATGCCACCCCAGAACAAATGTGGTCAGGTACCAAAATAGATTTAAGTAATCTTAGGGTTTTTGGATGTCGAGTTTACGCATTAACTCCAGATGTGTATCGTAATAAGCTTGATGCTAAGTCTAAACCATATATCATGTTAGGTTATTGTGATCATTCTAAAGGCTATAGATTAGCTGACCCATTACAGCCAGGAAAAATGATAAAAGCTAGAAATGTAGTTTTTCTAGAAAATATTTCTGGATGTACTTCTATAAATCAGAATCCTAATATAATCAGTCCACTATATTCTGATAATGGATCTGAATCTATTGAGAATCCTCATATTGTCATCAATTCACTGCATCCTGGTCAATTACTGGAGTCGATGTTGTTGAGACTCAAAATACTCATTTAGACCCTATTGTTACTGATAATTGTGATTCATCAGATGAAGGAGACATAATAGTAGAACCTTCTGATAATAATCTAGATGTTTCAAATGTAAGTGATGGTGTAGAAAATGATACAATGGAAATTATACAGCAGAATATTTCTGATAGAAATGAATTCACTGAACAGCTGTCAAGACCTGTACGAAATCGTCAACCACCTGTATGGTTAAATGACTATGTTAGTAATTTTGACAATAATGATATTTCAATGCTGGTCACTGAATCTACAACATATGCTGAAGCAATGTCTTCTAGGTATTACCTTGATTGGAAATCTGCCATGGATGATGAATATGATTCATTAATATGGGAGTTAGTTGATAGGCCAACAGATAAAAATATTATTAAATGTAAATGGGTTTACAAAGAAAAGCGTGATACTTTTGGTAATTTTGAAAGATATAAAGCTAGATTGGTTGCTCGAGGATTTACGCAAGTACAAGGTATTGACTATGATAAGACTTTCTCACCCGTAGTGCGTCACTCAACATTGAGATTACTGTTTTCAATTGCAGTAGATAGAGACATGGACATTGACCATGTGGATGTTAGTACTGCGTTTCTTAATGGGGAATTAGAGGAGACAATATATATGGAACAACCTCCTGGATATGAAAAGGATAGGACTAAAGTTTGTTAAAAAAGGTCATTTATGGGCTTAAACAAGCCAGTAGAAGTTGGAACTTAAAAGTTAATGAGGTCTTACAGAAAATAGGTTATAAAAGGTCAAGATGTGAACCATGTGTTTCCTCAAAGATAAATAGTGAATGTACTGTAATAGTAGCTCTTTATGTCGATGTTTTTTTCATTTTTAGTGCTAATAACTATGAGAAACAGAAACTGTTAAATACTCTAAAACAAAATTTTGATATAAAAGAGTTAGGTGAAGTTAAGAGCTGTTTAGGAATGAAAGTTGAAAGAGATAGAAAGAATGGTTTATTGAAACTATCCCAAGAGGAATATGTAAAAAACTTGTTATCACGATTTGGCATGACACAATGTAAACCGGTTTCCACCCCAATGCAAGTGAATGTTGTTTTAGAAAAATCTGACACATGTGATTTCAAATATCCTTATCAAGAGTTGATAGGTGCGTTGATGTATTTGTCAGTATGTAAACGTCCAGACATTTCATTTGCATGTAGTAAGTTAGGACAGTATAATAATTGTTATACTGAGACACATTGGCAAGCAGCAAAACGGATACTTAGGTATCTCGCTGGGACATCCAATTATGGGTTGCAATTTAAGAAAGGAAATAACAAATTTGAAATATTTGCAGATGCTGATTGGGGAAATGATATAGATGATAGAAAATCATTTAGTGGGTTAGTAGTTAAGTATGGAGAATGTCTCGTTAATTGGGAAGCACGCAAACAGCAATCTGTAGCATATTCCAGCACTGAAGCTGAGTATTATAGTATTGGAGAAGCAGTAAAAGAAAGTAAATATTTGCATAATTTCTTTATTGATATATTTGGTTACTGTTTGCCTGCAATCACTGTTTACAATGATAATTTAAGTGCTCATAATATTGTTGAGAATAATGTATGTCATCGAAGAACTAAGCATATTGATATCCGTCATCATTTTATTCAAAATGCTGTTCATGATAATTCTATTAAAATAGTTTACAAACCCACAACAGATATGATTGCGGATATACTAACAAAACCTCTTCAGAAGTGCAAACATAATCAATTTGTTGAAAGTCTTGGTTTAGTATAAATACTATCTTATTTTATTGTAATAAATTGAGTGTACCTATTTTGTAAAATTATTCTTAATGCTTATATAATTGAGTAAGGGGGAGTGTTAGAATTGTCTTGGGCAAAAAGGCAATGTACTCAATTATCTATAGAGATAGAATCACTGACCTCTATTGTACAAGTACGCTGGACTTCATATTAGCGATAACAAAATGAAGACATTTGATTTTCGCCATTTTGGCGCTGAAAGCAATGTGAGGGCCCATGGAACTAATATTAGAGATGGGACACAGCTGACATAAAAAAATACTTTTATGGACTTTATCGACCGTGAGTTACGGTTTTTTTTATTTGATCTGAAATTGGTATAGAGTATAGACTATCAAATACTAATAAAACGAATTCTATAGTTACTTAATAATATATTGAAGGATTGTTCGCTTTGTAGGAACTTATTGTCTTGTGAAAAGGAAATATTGATGCCAAAATAACCATCCCTTTTTTTGTTTCTACAGTTATTAAAAACCCGGCCAAGTGTCGGACTACGCACAATGAAGGGTTCCGTAGTTGGTATTAAATTAAATATCCCAAGAACAAAATTAGATTATAGTTGAAAAACATGTTCTTCTATACATTTCAACAGTAAATGTAAGTTTGTACTCACAATATTGAGAGATTTAACATGTTATTTTAAGACCACAAACTTCTTAGAGGTTTTCCTGTAATCTACGGGTATAGAACTAATTTCTGTATTTTTTCAAAATTTTAGGCTCAGTAGTTTTGGAGATAAGGAGAGGATGGTCAATTTTCATCTATTCTCTTAAATAACTGTAAAATGATTTATTTTTAAATTATAAAAAAATATATATTTGAGACTCTTAATAAGCCCTTTTGTTTGATATGTCACATGGTACAGTTTGCAAAACTTTCTTATTTGCCCCCTAAAAGGGACCCCATATTCAAAATTAATTTATTTACTGTAACCGTTCGTGTTTGGGTCTCAGAAATACATATGTGTAGCAAATTTCAACTTAATCGGTCCATTAGATTCAGAGTAAATTGGCTGTGACAGAGACGGACAGACAGACAGACAGACACACGAGTGATCCTTTAAGGGTTCCGTTTTATCCTTTTGAGATACGGAACACTAAAAAGGAATCAAAATAAATAGATGTCTCTAAGTATCACTGTGAGGAAACAAGACTTCGGCCAAAGCAAATTTTGATTGATAAGCAGATACATTTCAGCCATGTCATGCTTAGAACGCCTACGGTCGTTAAAATTATTTTATTATTAGTTAAATTACACATAAATTTTATCTTTTTAAATTAGAAACTTATTTGCTAATTTGTTTTAGCTACTGAAATTGCATATCTGATAACAGTTAATTTTTATTTGAATGACGTCAATTTAAAATGACTCAATATTGGAAGAAAAATATCAATCGACACATTATCGATAATGGAACATTCGCAGCCCTATTCATACGATTGTATTTTGTTACTAACCCGTCGCACGCAAATCACTAGACACATTAGATTTTTATTGTTATCCGCACATAATATGGTGTGCAATCAACATTTTAAAGAGATAATTAAAAATGAGCTGTAATTATAATTACACTAAGTATGTGATGAAATTTGAGTAAAAAAGTTTATTCCATAGAAGTATAAAAAAGGAGGACTCCGCGCCACGCATATCGAAAGTGAAGCACCGTACCGATTTATGTGCGTGATTTGAGTACCTGCAAAGACGCCGCGCGTCGCTCGTGTCAAGTAATGGCGGCCGATCGGCATACTATGATGTAAATGTGTGCGTGAGGCGTGCAAACGGTCCATACTTACTGTGCTTCACTTTCGATATGCGTGGCGCGGAGTCCTCCTTTTTTTACACGTTTATGCACGTAAGTTAGATTATTATTCTTAACCTTATTATTGTTCATTCCTCCCATTGATTCTAACATAAGTTTACGTAATTTGCCAGGTTTCCAAATGATTGCGATTTAAGAACTTTTTGAGTTATGAAGTTTGGAACCTTGAATTACATACTAATCGTAATCGTTAATCGTATATCGTAATCGGTAAGGTAATCGTTTGCATGATTTCTAATCTCCCGCCTGTATCACGATTAAAACCATACCCAGCCCACGGGAGCCAATCGCAGCTCAGCGAGACAGAGACAGAGGAAACTATCGAGCATCCATCTCTCTCGTTGCGTTTATCGCTTTCCACCTCCATAAGTTCACAAAGCCCTCAAATGGCTTAATTTTTCGTAAAATACGCAAAGTAAATATTGGCATTTGCATACAGTCGTTAATGCATACTAAGCCATTTTTTCGAAAATTATTTTCCAAAGTAATCAAAGTATATATTTTTTTTACACTTTGTATTTTCTAATTACCCCAAATAAAACACCATAAAACAACAAAATATAATTTTTCTGCTTTCCTAGATAATTCATGCACTAAAGGGTTAACAGGGTACATGCGTCATCGATGGGTACATGTCAATTTTAGTTCCCGAGGCCCTCGAGGTAGCGCTTCAAATCGGCACAAAAATCAACTGTCATTTCCTATAGTAGCTTTAGTCCAGCGTACTTGTACAATAGAGGTCAGTGGATAGAATGGAATGTCTTTGATTATAGACAATGTTTCTAATGTCATGTATCTCTTGTTCTCTCTTGTCTGTGGTCTCTAGCAAAATGGCTGTGTGCCTTGTGTTCTGCAAAACTTTTTATTAAAGAAAACAGTGTTATCAAACAAGTGTGGTCATTTATTAAAACCTTTAACAACACTAACAGTTCCATGATTTCCCACAAAAAAGATCGAGTAGATAGTAGATAAGAATCTATCTTCATCTGTGGCTGTCAACGTCATTATAACTTCAGTAGCTTTTTGTCATGGAACCTTAAAGTACTATTAAACAAACTGGAATGCCGACTAGTGCAGGGGGCTTACTATGAGCTCTTATAGCAAGGCAGAAGTTGAACGTTTCCAGTGAGAGAGAGTGACGGTGCTATAGGTCGTATATAGCTCCGTCTCTCACTCTCACTGGAAACTGCTCTAAGAGCTCATAGAAGTCGGTCTAGTAAGAGCAAACTTGGTAGCGGTGTCCTTTTCTCTAACAAGGTGAGCAAATGTCGGTGTTCACCTCTTGTTACAGAAAAGGATGGTGGAGGGTGGTTCCATTTTTTTTTTTCAGTTTACTTTCTGGAACCACTTTTAACAATAAACTTAAAAGACTCAGTAGCCAAACATTAAATTCCAAAAAAAAACCTGTAGCTTTCCATAGCTGCTGTCATATTGTCAATGTCAAACTGGCGAATGTCAATGTCAAGTAGCTTTTATTTAAAATCTGCTGTTTGTTGTTTAAGTTTTAAAATTAGGTCGACGCTTAGGAAAATTACTATAAATCGGGTCGACAAAAGTTGGTCTAAATATCATCTAGTATCAATAGTGATACTGCTTGAGTTAAAAGATGGAAAAACTACCAATGTGCAGGATATGTTTAGCTGAGAATGTCCGCATGTATATAGTGGTCAACAGGAACTTACATAAACTATATGAGAAGCTGACTGATATTCCAGTAAGTTGATATTTATTTTAATGAGAATTAAGTAAATTACCTATTAGGTTTTAAATGCCTCTCCTACACGAAGATTTAAGGCTCCAGTGCTTCTGTTAAATAAAGTATTTTCTTCATAAAAACAAAGTAGTGCTAGACAAATTTTGTTGCAGTTTGTAACTGAAGACCGTAGACCGATTCTTGCTTGTTTCTTCTGCTGCGCCAAACTAAAGCAGTGCTACCGATTCCTGATAAAATGTCTGAAAGCCGAAGAGCTGTTCGCTCAGATGATGAACGAGGATTATGAGGTGAGGTATTCTTTAACAGCGATTTATGCTTATGTTTTGTAACTTCAGTATAATGTGGAAGTGATTCTTTTCTTCTCAAGCTCATACCTGTTGTGTCTGGATTTTTTTTTGCCAAGTGTACCATTGAGTATTGAATGGTGATATGTGTACACTTTTGTCAAATGTTACATTGTTAAATACTCCACACAACACTGCTACAACTTCTGTATGAAACTTGTATGTAGCAGTTTGATAACGGCCTTCTCTCATGTCGGTACGAGCTATGCATCAATAGATTGTGCAGTATCTGTGAGGCTACATTGAACCTACTTAAGGCGAAAGCGCCAGAGTAGCTCGTGAAATTCTGATTGCCTTAACCAATATGTATTTAGAGAATTACAATCATTAGAATTATTAGTAACACAATTCCTTAAGGAGGATGTGCTAAGGTAGCCGATGAAATTCAAAATTTTCTTACGTTTTTTGCAATTTGCAGGTCAGTGTCGGGTTGTATGTTGATTACAATATGATTCGCGGCCGTAACTAACATGGCTTAATTATAAAGTCATCAATACAACTCTTTATGACCAATTAATCCTATTGAATGACTATTTCATGAAATCTTGAAAGTTGAGGATTATGGGGAAACTAGGGACACATGATCCCCACTTTTGTACAGTGTCATAAAAACTTAATTTTTGATTGTACGTCAGTTCTGTTTCGAGTAACCAATAGACACTACAGTTACTTTATTTATCAACAGTAGGATGAATATTTATGTAGAATAACAATTTTAAGAACGATTGCAAAAAAAAACGGAAATAATGGTTTTGTCCCAATCTAAGGTAGACATGATGCATGCAA
Organism: Cosmia trapezina; assembly: GCA_905163495.3. Lineage (NCBI taxonomy): Eukaryota > Metazoa > Arthropoda > Insecta > Lepidoptera > Noctuidae > Cosmia > Cosmia trapezina. The sequence goes on along the minus strand of LR991046.1, from coordinate 1,302,647 downwards.
TTGGGTGACTTGATCCGGGGGTATCATGTATTTCATGTATTGGGAGACATATACACCAAATTAACATTGTTAAAAAAAATTAAACTTCACATTTAAGTAGGTGATTATTAGTTTAAAATTGTCTAAGGGGCTTGGGCGTACGCCTTCTAAAGATCCCGGATCTTTAGAAGGCGACCCCAGGGTCTTGAGATAATTATGTCAAAGACAATTTAAATAATAACAATAACCCCACCGCCGTATCTCTACGTTGACGTCGCGTCGTGGTAGGTCTGGCGCGCTCTGAAATAATGTGTAGCTAAAATATTCTCTACAGATACACATTGCGACTGCGATCATGGAGGGATTTAAACTACATAATTTAAAAAAGTATGGGTAGATCTGTCGATATTTTATTAGTTTTCAACAACCTCTTTCTATATGTAGTACTGTATATTTTTAAAACATTAATCAGTACTTCAAAATTCAGTTAAGGGACACTTAATCAGTGCGGGAAACTTGATCCCCCATCATGAAATCATGAGGTTTGAGGTCAATTCTAACTTGTGGAGTTGTATTGCTGATTCTAATAATTATAATTGTGTAAAGCCCTGTTAGTAACGGCCGCGAATCATATTTTAATCAACATACAACCTGACACTGACCTGCAAATTGCAAAAAACAAAAAAAAAAGAATTTCGCGAGCTACCCTGGCGCTTCCCCCTTCAGTATCCTAACTTGTGGAGGCTCTTTTGAGTAACTTTAGTATATGAAAAATGGTTTGTGCTCGTGGGACTGTGATCACCAGCATATTTTCCTAATACTATAATAACTTTTTCCAGCACAATTCTTTAATAAACCAAAACCACTTAGAGTTTTGCAGTGGGTTTATGAATTCTCCAATAGTGCACGTAAGTATAGTTGATAAATGTCAAACAGAAAGCATTGCTATCAAAGAAGAGATACCAGCTGTTTGTGAGGGACTAGATGATATTATTGAGCCAAAGGAGGAACATCAAATTGAAGGTATGTTTTTAAAAACAAAAATAACGATAAAAATAAATAAAATTAAGAATATAATCTATTTGATTTATATTGATCAAAAAGTGTTTAGTTAAATCCAACTTAACGGTAACCACATTATATTCCTTATCAGAAATGATCCCATGGGAACGTACTACCGGGATAAAAACTATCCTATGTGTGCCAAATGTCATCCAAATCCGTTCAGCCGTTTTAGCGTGAAAGCGTAACAAACAAACAAACTCACTTTCGCATTTATAATATTAGTTAGGATTATGAAATAAAAATCCTAACTAATTAGTTTGTTACGTTTGTTTGTTTGTTACGCTTTCACGCTAAAACTGCTGAACGGATTTGGAACACACACGCAGTTAGCATCTAATAAATTAAAATCACTTTTCGCGTGTGTCTGTATGACCGCGTTAAACAACCGAATTTTGATGCGGTTTTCACCATCATTTAGAGAATTTATTCCGGGTGCTGTATAAAAGAGTAATACTGTTGACTGTTGTTGTTTACTTACAGAGCTAGAACCGGACAAGTTAGACAATAGCTGTCTAGATGTAGCAGATACACCACCACACCAATATGAGTCAGATTTAGAAGATGATGTGCCTTTAATGGAGTTTAAAACTGAAGTGGAAGAAGAACAAGAAGTATCCAAGAAGAAACGAAGAGCCAGGGAGATGAAAAGTGAGTATTAATTAGTTAATCTATAGGTAAGCAAACAGGCCAGTGGTTCCCCTGACAGGAAGTGGTTAGCGTTACCTGAAGAGTGTTCCCGCTTACATGTGCAATGTTGAATTCTATACATAGGACTGTATCTCGAAGTCACAAGAGATAAACTAGGACCATCGTAGTTAAACAATAAACTGTTAATTTCTGCTAACAATAACAAAACCACGGGCAGCAAGACGACAAGTCACTCATTCACTCACATAACGCTAAGATCAGCCATTACCCCCTCGCTGTGTGCGCCGACGCTACCGCAAGCAGTGACGACTAGGGAGCGTGACGAGCTTGCTGCCAGTTGCTCAGACAACAACCATTAATACAATCACGAGCGCGGGACGCATGCGGGTCTATTCCGCGTGCGGGAGCAAACACGCATGACACGCCCAAACGCCCAAACGTACTAGGACTGAGTAACACAAACCACTTTAGTAATAAATAACACAGACATCACTTCTGTATCACCCGCAGCGTCAGAGGTAATACACCAACATTCCGCGATATCACATTATTAACAGTTATTCTCGAGCGGCTTATTCCGATTTGATCCCACATACCGACCCTCATTTGTGGGACTGGATAGGAATATGAATATACTTAAGGAAAACAATTTACCTATTGAGACAATTGGTATCCTAAAGTTTTGGTATCAGAGTCAGGTTAATTATGTAAGTTGGGCTGGTATCATATCGGATCCATATGCGCTGCAATGTGGGGTAAGACAGGGTGGATTGTCGTCCGCAATGTTGTTTAATCTGTATATAAATGCACTGATCGTTGAGCTCAGTAGCATGCATGTCGGCTGTCATATAGACAATATTTGTGTAAATAATAAGTTATGCAGACGACATGGTGCTGCTGAGCCCAGCGATTGGTGGACTTAGGAAACTAGTTAATGTGTGTGAGACGTACGCGGCTAGTCATGGCCTCAAATATAATGTCACAAAAAGTGAGCTCATGGTATTTAAGGCAGGTACCAAGTCACCAGATCAGGTTCCTCCCGTGACTTTGAACGGAACACCCATGAAAGTCACCTGTTTAAGATATCTTGGGCACATAGTCACTGACCGCCTACGCTACGATGAGGACATGGACAGGGAGCGTAGGGCGCTGTCGATCAGAGCAAACATGATAGCCCACAGGTTTAAACGTTGTAATGCTCAATTGAAAATAACACTGTTCAGAGCGCATTGCACGTCACTATACACGTGCTGTCTGTGGGCTCAGTATACGCAAAGATCATTCAGCGCTCTGCGCGTCCAATATAGCAATGCGTTCAAGGCGCTGTTGTGCCTGCCGCGCTGGTGCAGTGCGTCGGGCATGTTCGCGGACGCAACGTTGACGGTTTCCACGCCGTGCTCCGGCAGCGATGCGCCGCGGCGCTCGGTAGGTGGCGCGCCAGCACCAACAGTGTTGGGGATTTCTGCCGGTTTAGCCGCAACGCAGTATCCTCGATAGTAGATTATGTTGAAGTATGTTGTCAATAACACCAAAACCACCGATATTCGTCCAAAAAGGTATTTATTGATTGAATCGCACTTAGGTATTTCTACGTTTTACAATCACGCGTGACGTACGATCCGCTGTGTTGTTAAGTTACGACTAAAGTAGGTTAGGTAGTAAAACTTAGGTATATGTAAAAATGCTGTACGAGCGATATTGGCTCGTACATGCTCCCGAGGGATAGGAAAAGGAACAACAGTAAAGTATAAAAATATTCAAGCAATTAACAATAAGCAAAATAAAGTAACAAGAAATAAAGTATGGTATCATTTTACATTAAGTAGTAGGTATCTTGTTTACAGTCTGAACCCCGCGTGAGTCATTGGTTTCGGATCGGGAACGCTCTCGGTTTGTCCTCGTCTAACTTCAGCGTAGGGGGCCATGTCCTGTAGTTCGATATCCTCAGTCTTCGTCGAAGCTGGATTGGTAGCAGGAACCCAGAGAAGTTTTCTCAATCGCCATATTATAATAGTGACAGCGATTCCTCCCACCAGCGATAGTGAGCTTATTGTATAATTGCCGATGTCGTGGACGGATAAGTCACTCGGAAGGTGATCTCCTCTCTTTTGTGCTGTAATCAGATCGCCTAGCAACTGATGATCTTTTGAGATGTTTAATTTCGGTAGAATGATATTTATGTGTTTATATGTATCCAACATATCGTTCGGGGAATCGATAGTCGGGACTTCCAAACTCATACCGATCTTGGTTTTACTAATAAACACATTTTGCGAGTAAATTGTCGTGTCTTGGTATTGTATTACACAATCCTGATCTGTTGCTAGGAGGCCCGTCTTCGTTAATATTACTGTTGAAACCTGACTCTCACACATTATACGTGTCGGGCATTCCTCGATGCAATTATAGAGCCATAAGTTAGGTTTTTGTAACTTTATCCATTGGTCGGCGCATGGTTGCTGTACCCAATCACAGTTAAAGTTTACATGTTGACTCAGCATTCTGGCCTCGCAAGATGCGGTGGCTCCATGTAGGTTTCTTATCAATGTTGAGGCGTGGCATATGTAGTTATTAGTCACTAGGACTGTACATTGATGAAGATCCGCCTCTCTCATTTGGATGTAGGTATTTTTTGCATAGTTGACTCCAATATACTTTGTTATCGTCTTGATCACGGGGCATTGGTTATGCGCGCTTCGACGAATAGGTATAGGTATGCTGTTATACAAAGTATATTCGTCGTCGCTCAGTAGTGGTATGTGCAATTCGAAGAGTAGGTATTGTTCTGTGAGACGGGCTTTGACATATATTAATTTGTAAACATGTTCAATGCTCTCTCCGTGTTTTACTTGTATAGGCAGTGTCAATCGCTTAGGTATGATTCCGGCTATGCAGTGAAGTTGTTCCGACAGTTGCTCTGGAGTGAAGAGATTCATGTCTAGATGTCCTCTGTGTATGTCTGTCATTGCATTTAAGAGCATCTGTTGGTTTCTTCTGAGTACCGAGAGAAGTAAACCCGCTGTTAGCGCTCCAGCGTTGACGTCATTCATAGTTTTCATAATCTGGAAACGGTTTTCTAATACTTCAATATCGCGTTTCGTTTCATTCATATATTGTTGAATGATGCCCATTTGTTGTGTAACGAAGTCCTCATTTTTCTTTATAATATTGTTTTCTGCCTCGATAATAAGTGTCTGGTTTCTAATCAGCTGTAGTAGGTATTGGTCATTTGTTTGAATTTTTTGTATGTCCTGCGCGTATTTTTCTGCGAATTCGCTATCAAGGACACCAAACAAAGTTTTAGCAATGTTTCCGACGCCGTTGATGTAGCCACGGCGCATGCGACTTCGTTGTTGATGTTGAGACAGTAACAGTTTGTTGTATTCGTCCAGTTGGTTGATATCGAATTTCAATTGATGTAAAGTTGTATGACAGTGTTCGTAAGGCATTGTCGCGCATATCTGGGTTAAGTGGTTGATGAACTCTTCAACCTTTTTAGTGCTTTCCCAAAACGTTGTTAGGTTGTAGTAAACCAAAAGTTTCCATTCATCATGGATTACTTGCACGTTGCCAACTGGATCGAAGTAGATAGGATGATTTTCTGAGAGGTTTGTTGTTTTGAAATGTTGTACAGGGGTTGCTATTCCACAGCACACGTTAAGAAATACGACCAGTAGCATCATGAGTAGGCTGATCGCATTCTTGGTTTTTGTCGAAGGCTTACGTTTGACTTGGGTTACCGTTTCAGTACTCAGTTTCAGTTTATCTGTACTCTCACAATCTGCCTTTACAGGTAGTATCGGCGGTAGATAGGGTCGGCGCATGAGTTCAATTAGCTTCCAGTTGTTCCGCATGTCGACTGATCTCATATCTTCAGGATCGTTGATAGGTAGTGACAGTATCGGGCCGCCGGTTAAGAAGTGACCTGGTATCAAGCAATCAAGGTCATCTACGTCTTCTGATAATGGGCTCAGTGGTCGCCGGTTCAAACAGGATTCGATCTGAGTGATCTGAGTGAGTTTCGTCAATCTTCCATCCGATGGGATGAGTATGGGGTGTTTAGCTTCCTCAGGTAAGGTTGAATGTTCTGAACGTCCTCCGACACGCAGAATTCCGTCCAAATCCAAAAAAGGGTTGAGCTTCAGAATAGAGCTGCTCTTAGGAAGTTTTCCGCCGTTACTGAGAAATTTCAACTCGCTCTCAAAGTAAGTCAATTGAATTGATTTAATAATCACACTTAATGCGTTATTTATTTCTGTGAAATGCAGGTAAATGTACTCGATTGACCTCTTGCGTTGTAACGTGTCAGCGAAACGTATCACCCAGGCGAGTATTCTTGTAACACGATCCAGGCTGCTATATCCCTCATATAATGAATCGATTAATTCATTTTTATTGACGATGGGTTCCGCCGAGTTAATTGCATAACAATTTATTTGGCTTTCCTCGTCGGTGGTGTAATTCTCTTGAGTTTCCAATAATTGTTGCTCTCGATCCTTAAGCCATTGAGGTCCTTCCCACCACAGAGAAAAGTTGACAAGTTTTGATGGTGAGAGTCCTCTCGTCGCACAGTCGGCGGGGTTTTCGTTACTCTTTACGTAACCCCAATGTTTAGCAGGAACGGCGCTAATTATTAGTGCAGTTGCATTGGTAATACATTTTTCATATTTTGTTCGACTTCCTTGAATCCATGCTAAGACGACTTTAGAGTCTGTCCAACAGAATATCGTTAGATCGTAGTCTTCTAGGACACTGCGATTCTTATCTAGGAGTCTTGATAGCAGGACTGCAGCGCAAAGCTCGAGCCTTGGGATTGTAGTTTTCTTGTTTAGGGGTGCCACTTTGGTTTTTGCGGCTAGTAGAGTTATAAGGTATGCGCCGTTTGGTAACATCGTGACGCTATAGATGACGCATGCGTAAGCGTGCTCGCTGGCGTCACAGAAGACATGTAATTCGAACTTGCTGCTTGCGTTTTTGATCCATCTAGGTAAATTGATTTTGTTTGAGCTAAATAAATCAGTTTTTATTTTTATCCAATCTTCGGATATGTTTTCGGGAGCGTTGAGTCGAACGAAGAGTTGCATCTCTTTCAGAAGTTCGTTCACGGAGTCTCTCCAAATTATTTTTTGACGATTTTGTAGATCTTGATGGATTAGTATTTGCCGGTACATTTTCTCGATGTGCGCCGTTAGTACATATTTATAACTCCTCCATTTTACGATCAGAGTTAAAATATCCTTTCGAAGGTTAGGTCCCTTTCCCATCAAGTCAGTCTTCATGGACCTGTTAAAGACGGTACGTAGTCGGCTCGTCGTAGTACTAGACCTCAGTATTCCATGATGTGGTAGGTATACTTGAAGTTGATTCTCGGCCTTTGTTGCTGTTTTCATGTGACCTAATTCAATATAGTCACGTATAAATTGTTTGCAAAGAGCAGCGAAATGTTCTTGTTTCGCCATTTTTCTCTCTAGCTGACGAAATTGGGCGATAGCTTGAGGTTTTGAATTGCCTAGGTTTTCCTCAAAGTTTGGTTTCATAGGCATTTTCACGACGTATCTCCCGTTCTCCAATCGCTCTGTCGTTTGAGAGTAATATTTCTCACAGTATTCATCGGACTTCGTGTTTTGGAGTTCTGAGGGGATGTCTTCTATTTCCCAGAAGTGAGATAAAGTATCCAGCTCTTTGAGAGTGACGAGACAGTTGTACTGCTTCTTTGTAGCTCCGCTGAGGATCCAGCCTAGCTTTGTCTGTTGAGCTACTAGTGAGTTGTCGCTTTGTTTTCGTATTCCCTCCATGATAACATTTGAGTAAATATCTGCACCCAGAAGCAGATCGGTGGGCCCAGAGATGTTAAAACTTGGATCAGCTAATTCGAGGTTGTCTAGTAGTGACCAGTTTTTGGTGTCCAATGTGGAGCTCGGCAAGTTATTGATCAGTTTACTCATTATCAGTGCCTCAGTGCGGAATGTGTAATCTGAGTGAATAGATTTGCAGTTGAGCTTGATCACTCCTTTGCTCGTACCCATGGTAGTGCCGACGCCTGTCACGGTGGCGTTGCTTTTGCTCCGCGGTAGATTCAATCGCTGAGCGGCGTTTTCTGTGATCAAAGACACTTGAGAACCTTGATCCAGTAACGCTCGAAGTGTGATGTAATCACCTTCTTTGTTTTTTACTTGAAGTTGAAGAGTCGTTAAAAGGATCTCTTGTTCACCGTTTACGTGATTTGATGATCTCTCCGGCGCTGTGGACGTAGTTGATTTAGGACGATTTCGTTTCAGATTATCGTCGTGGAGCATAGTATGATGCTTGTAGCGGCACGTGCGACATCTTTGTTTCGAAGTACATTTCGATTCTTCGTGACTAACAAGACAATTCTTGCAAATATTCAGATTACTTGCAGTTTGATTTCGTGTCGTAATATCCATGTTTGAAAATGTAGGACATTGCCACAGCGCGTGTTCGCTTTTGCAAAGCGGGCAATTTTGAATTGCAGCATGATAGGTATTTGTGCGTTTTTCTGCATTGTTTTTGTTCGATTTGAAATTCGAATAATTGTTTCTGTTTTGAACATTCCCAGAATTATTTTGTTTTTGAGGATTCTTCTTAGTGCGGGATCCTGTTAACGCCATGAACTTCTCCTCCAGGAAGTTGAGGAATTCTTCCAAATCTGGTAGTTCTCTGGACTGTTTGACCGACAGGAGATAGTCATTGTCGGTGACGTCATCTAACTTTGCCTGTAGCAAGTACACGATGATTGGTCCCCACACAGGAATGTCTATGCCGAGGTTTTCTAAGCCATTTATGCACTCTCTCGTGGTGTCGTGTAGCCTCTTCAAGTTGTTTAAGGTGGGAATATCGACCGCAGGTTGATTAAGAAGTGTATCCAAATAGGACTTAAAAAGTATGCGCTTGTTGTCGTAGCGATGCTGGATGATATTCAGGCATGACTCATAGTTGGCAGAACTCACGGGTAGATGTTTTATCAGTTTTTCAGCTTCACCTTTCAGCTTAGTCTTCAAAAACTTCATTTTCTGGGCGTTGTTGAGAGTTGGGTTATCGTGGATGGTTTCGAGGAATAGATCCCTGAACGATTCCCAGTCTTTGTAATCACCATGGAACTCGGGTACTTCGATTCTTGGGTTTGTTTTTTCGTAATGAGAAGTCTCGTACATCTTCTTGTTGATGCTGTCTTTGATATTATCGTAGGTCTTTTCCCAGTGATCGAATGTTTGTTCGTAGTCCTCGTTAGTTCCTTGTAGCAAGTAATGTAACTGCCAGTGGACTTTGTCAATGGACTCCCATTTCGCGCGTAGTATGCGAAGTTGTTCCTGAAGCTGCCATTCGCCTTTCAACTCATCAAGATGGACTTTGGAAATTGCACGTTCCAAAGCATTGAAATTGCAAGTCTGAGTACGTAAAAGCGTTGACAAGTGCTCGTCCGCATCCTCGGGAATGTTTAAGTTTATCCCCGTCGTGTCGACCTGCACACTTTCCTGTTTATTCGAGGGTCCAGGTTTTGAAAAGTCCCCTAATCCTTTGCTTACTGGAGTTTGAGGATCCACGGATTTCATTGTTGTTAATTGATCTCGTAGCTGAGTCATGGATTGGAAAGATTCTTCATACATTTGTAATGTTATGTTGAAGACGTTGTTTTTGAAGTAGTCATGACCTCCTTGGGTTAGCGCAAATCTATTCAGGATGTCGTTATTTGTTCTAAACTCATCCCAGTGAGATTGTAGAGCATTCAAGCGTTTGTTAAGGTAATCTAAGGATTTCCTACCCAAAGAATCCTTTTTGTAGTTGGTATGGATCGTCTTGATTTGCTCGTAGCTATGTTGTTGTTTGTTCAACAGCTCCAAGAATTCTTCCGACATTGTAGCAATTGAAGGTTGTTTCTTGGTGAGTGGCACGTAGATGAAGTGATTCCCGTAGGTTCACAGTTGTTTGCAGCAGTAGACGTAGATGGTCTCCGCTAGGTTCGTAGTTGACGCTCGATGCAGCCCTCTCGCGTTACGATATATGCAACCTTCTCAACTTAAATGGGGGATGCCGCTTGTGGCAAGCCACTCAAGCCGATTTTGCTACCGCAACCGAAAAGAACCACACAAAGCACAGCCAAATTGATCGAAGGACCAAAAAGATGTTGGGGATTTCTGCCGGTTTAGCCGCAACGCAGTATCCTCGATAGTAGATTATGTTGAAGTATGTTGTCAATAACACCAAAACCACCGATATTCGTCCAAAAAGGTATTTATTGATTGAATCGCACTTAGGTATTTCTACGTTTTACAATCACGCGTGACGTACGATCCGCTGTGTTGTTAAGTTACGACTAAAGTAGGTTAGGTAGTAAAACTTAGGTATATGTAAAAATGCTGTACGAGCGATATTGGCTCGTACAAACAGCATCCTGGCTGTTATTGCGGATAGGCTGGATACGCGTTACGTACACACACACACCCACACTGGGCTCATACCCACATTAGGAGATAAGTATGTAATTTTATTTTTTAATTGTTTTAATCTACTAACACTAGTTTCATAAGTTTTACTGTACTAACATTCTATGGATTCTGTCGAGACTGAAATAAAAAGTTAGTTAGTTATTTTATTTATTTTATAACGAACGATGCACCACACCGCGTCATCAATAAGTTCCACCACGTATAACGATGCACCACACCCCGTCATCAATAAGTTCCACCACGTATAACGATGCACCACACCCCGTCATCAATAAGTTCCACCACGTATAACGATGCACCACACCCCGTCATCAATAAGTTCCACCACGTATAACGATGCACCACACCCCGTCATCAATAAGTTCCACCACGTATAACGATGCACCACACCCCGTCATCAATAAGTTCCACCACGTATAACGATGCACCACACCCCGTCATCAATAAGTTCCACCACGTATAACGATGCACCACACTCCGTCATCAATAAGTTCCACCACGTATAACGGTGCACCACACCCCGTCATCAATAAGTTCCACCACGTATAACGATGCACCACACCCCGTCATCAATAAGTTCCACCACGTATAACGATGCACCACACCCCGTCATCAATAAGTTCCACCACGTATAACGATGCACCACACCCCGTCATCAATAAGTTCCACCACGTATAACGATGCACCACACCCCGTCATCAATAAGTTCCACCACGTATAACGGTGCACCACACCCCGTCATCAATAAGTTCCACCACGTATAACGATGCACCACACCGCGTCATCAATAAGTTCCACCACGTATAACGATGCACCACACCCCGTCATCAATAAGTTCCACCACGTATAACGATGCACCACACCCCGTCATCAATAAGTTCCACCACGTATAACGATGCGCCACACCCCGTCATCAATAAGTTCCACCACGTATAACGATGCACCACACTCCGTCATCAATAAGTTCCACCACGTATAACGATGCACCACACCCCGTCATCAATAAGTTCCACCACGTATAACGATGCACCACACCCCATCATCAATGAGTTCCAACACGTATAACGATGCACCACACCCCGTCATCAATAAGTTCCACCACGTATAACGATGCACCACACCGCGTCATCAATAAGTTCCACCACGTATAACGATGCACCACACTCCGTCATCAATAAGTTCCACCACGTATAACGATGCACCACACTCCGTCATCAATAAGTTCCACCACGTATAACGATGCACCACACTCCGTCATCAATAAGTTCCACCACGTATAACGATGCACCACACTCCGTCATCAATAAGTTCCACCACGTATAACGATGCACCACACTCCGTCATCAATAAGTTCCACCACGTATAACGATGCACCACACCCCGTCATCAATAAGTTCCACCACGTATAACGATGCACCACACCCCGTCATCAATAAGTTCCACCACGTATAACAATGCACCACACCCCGTCATCAATAAGTTCCACCACGTATAACGATGCACCACACCGCGTCATCAATAAGTTCCACCACGTATAACGGTGCACCACACCCCGTCATCAATAAGTTCCACCACGTATAACAATGCACCACACCCCGTCATCAATAAGTTCCACCACGTATAACGATGCACCACACCCCATCATCAATGAGTTCCACCACGTATAAAGAAAGAAAGAAAGAAAGAAAGAAAAAGTATTTATTGGGACTCGCACAGAACTAAAACTAAAACACAAAATAAAAGTTGAAAACAAACAAAATATATATATAAAAAAAATGAAAATAAGTAAATAAAAACAAAAAAAAACAAAAAAAGTCCTGTACGAGGCCAAAAGGTCCCTATCTCAGCATGATGCTGCGGCACTTAACATGAGTGTCGCAGCGCTGGTATTCTGATAGGGCCCGCTGTGATGTCACGGGCAGATATACTAAAATACATAAATAATTATAAATAGATACAAATAGATAAAATGTAAAACGTTACAAACACAAATAATAAGTATTAAAAAAAAAAAAACTTAATTCAGTCCGCGTGTGAGCGCCCCGCGTTACCACATTACTTGTCTACCCACAAAGTATCTGCACCGCACGTATAACGATGCACCACACCCCATCATCAATGAGTTCCACCACGTATAACGATGCACCACACCGCGTCATCAATAAGTTCCACCACGTATAACGATGCACCACACCGCGTCATCAATAAGTTCCACCACGTATAACGATGCACCACACCGCGTCATCAATAAGTTCCACCACGTATAACGATGCGCCACACCCCGTCATCAATGAGTTCCACCACGTATAACGGTGCACCACACCCCGTCATCAATAAGTTCCACCACGTATAACGATGCACCACACCCCATCATCAATGAGTTCCACCACGTATAACGATGCACCACACCGCGTCATCAATAAGTTCCACCACGTATAACGATGCACCACACTCCGTCATCAATAAGTTCCACCACGTATAACGATGCACCACACTCCGTCATCAATAAGTTCCACCACGTATAACGATGCACCACACCCCGTCATCAATAAGTTCCACCACGTATAACGATGCACCACACCCCATCATCAATGAGTTCCACCACGTATAACGATGCACCACACCCCATCATCAATGAGTTCCACCACGTATAACGATGCACCACACCCCATCATCAATGAGTTCCACCACGTATAACGATGCACCACACCCCATCATCAATGAGTTCCACCACGTATAACGATGCACCACACTCCGTCATCAATAAGTTCCACCACGTATAACGATGCACCACACTCCGTCATCAATAAGTTCCACCACGTATAATGATGCACCACACCCCGTCATCAATACGGAAGGCAATGATGTAGAAGTTAAAAAATACAACAACGGACAGGGACTACGTAGAAACACATATTATTGTACACCTAAAGCGAGTTGTAGCACTGTGGAAAGTTTGTACAGATGATGCTGCTGACGTCACTGATGACAGTGTGCTCGTTCAAAATTATTAAGTTACCACACACATTACATACACACGTAACACATATTACGTTTACATTGAAAGGAAGTGGTATATATTATCTCATTATGTAAAGAATATGATTTTCATATTTTATAATCTATTATTTATACAGAAATAAAAATAAAATATATACTAGAACAATGATACTAAAACTAAAAACCATAATAACTAAAAATATATTATTAAAAGGAGTCCCTTTAGGCAAGGTTCCGAAGATACTGGCAGCGTTCCCCCTTTGAATAGCTAGACTATTTCTTTGTCCGAGGTAGCTGTCAGCTCTTCGGTCTCCGGTGATGTCGACTAACCTTTTTGTTAGTTCCTTAAAAAGCCTTATAGTGCTAGGACCCCACGGACCAAGGGTCTCGACACCGAATGGGACAAAATCATATTCGGAGCCTAGACCCCTGTATTTGGATACTTTAGCTTTTTCAGCCGCTTCACAAGCCGCACCAGCTCTGATGCTGGTTCCATGTAGATGGGAAGGGGCCAGCGTGTCTGAACAGGTTGCATCCCATACCAGCACCCGGCCCATCTTCCATGGAATCAAACTCACACCATCCGGTCTCTTGCCATCGTCTCTTGCAATACCAGTCGGCTCAAGTAGACTTGGCTGATTAATTATTCATTAGTATCATCATTAGTATTTATGATGACTTAGGATTAAATATGTAAAAGTAAAACTATAAATTACTAACTGTAAGCTGAATCAGTGGTGATTATAAAACTTATTCAGCTAACAGTATTTTGAATATATTGAATGACTGGGTTACCTATCATATGTTCGAAAAATAATTGACCGAATTACATTTCACCTAAAACTTTTCAACTATTAACATTTCGTTTTTTTTTACTTCATCGAAGTCACGTGTGCCATTGTATCACTAGACCTATTAAAAATTCGATTTTTTTCGTTACTCCGACATTACAATTGGTCGAAAAACTTTTTACCGAAGTCCTTACCTTAGCCGAAATAACATTTGTTCGAAGTATTATGTTTCCGAACATTCATTATACCACTGTTTTAATTATCATAATAAAGTTTGTGCACACTATTTCATCACTAATTTTAAGTAGTAGTAGTAGTTTAGTAAGAAGCATGCAAACAAAGATGCTTGCTACAAGCATGCAGCATGCAAGCAGGCATGCAGCGTGCAAGCAGGCATGCAGCGTGCAAGCAGGCATGCAGCATGCAAGCTGGCATGCAGCATGCAAACAGGTATGCAGCATGCAACCAGGCATGCAACGTGTAAGCAGGCATGCAGCATGCATACAGGCATGCAACATGCAAGCAGGCATGCAGCATTCAAGCGGGCATGCCGCATGCAAACAAGCATGCAACATGCAAGCAGGCATGCAACATGCAAACAAGCATGCAACATGCAAGCAGGCATGCAACATGCAAACAAGCACGCAACATGCAAGCAGGCATGCAGCATTCAAGCGGGCATGCCGCATGCAAACAAGCATGCAACATGCAAGCAGGCATGCAACATGCAAACAAGCATGCAACATGCAAGCAGGCATGCAACATGCAAACAAGCATGCAACATGCAAGCAGGCATGCAACATGCAAACAAGCACGCAACATGCAAGCAGTCATGCAACATGCAGCAAGCATTGTTTCTGTCACGGCTCTGGAGCAGCGGGGTTTGGGCGGCCCCACGCGAGCTTATCGTCGCAGATGGTTTTAACGCTCACCACCGCAGCCTCAGCCGCGGCGGCGGGCCTTCAAACCACCTGCTCTTCAGCTCGCGGGCCGCCTCACACCTCCGCGCCTACGCGCTTTTAAATTACACTCTAGGGTAGGGCAGACAAGACTGCGTGAAGTCGGTTTTGCAGCGATTCGTTTCTGTCATTAAATTTTGTAGCACAACTTATTGACTTTTGATAACACTATTTTAATTTAATATTGAAAACGTTACCAAGTAACCGACTATACAACGTGTAACGTTAAATGCGCAAAACCTGAAAATAGTTTGATCAGAATAACGAGCAGAATCAATTGAACCACTTTTTAATATAGGTCACATTTTTCAAAAAATCTTCATTAAAAACGTTGCCGTGTCTATTTATTAGTAGGTCAAGCCATCTCAGGCGCAAACCCGTCAAAATAGGTAAACTAACACAAATTGTTGTCGACCAATTTAAATTTTCTCATACGCGGGATAATAATAGCTCTTATTTCAATGCAAGTACGAATCTTCCATACAGTAAGTACCACGAATAAGTTGAAGTAAACAATAATGCTACCCATCTTTTTTAACTTATACGTAACCTAAGGGTTAGAAAGAGAAATTACGTCTGAACGGGGGCACGGGGGCGGGGCGTGCGAAATACGTGACAGTCAGTGGCCATGTTTACTTCAGTCTGAGCCACAGAGTACTTTTACTTATAGGTTTCATCCCGTAAAGCCCGGCGAGGCGGCGGCGCGTGCGCGCAAATTTCGCGACTATGGCGTTTTTGTACACAAACATTCAATATTGTGAAATGGTGAGAATGTTGGCGCGTTGTAATGACAACGTTAACTTGGCAGTGCGACGGTTTCGAGAAGAGTTTGGAGTATCTGTATCTAACAGAAAGAATAGGAATGACCTTGCGCCATATTATGAACATTTAGCAAAATAGCATCTCGTTTACACATTTGTAAAGTCAGTGACATATTTTAACAAAAACAAATTCCAAAAACAGAACTAAAATGGATAAGGATAACACTACACAACTTTTCAGTTGACAGAGGTCATTGACTTTCCTATTCTTAGTTGAAACGCATTGTACACAGAGGCTTTGCTTCGTAAGTAGAGATAACCTAATTATCTACTTAATTAAATGTAAATAAGTTGATTACGTGCCAATTATTTGTAAATACAGTGATTTAAACTTTTTAAACACGCCAACATTACTTACGTAGTACCTACTTAGGTATCTACCTAATCAGCATATTACTGTAGGTAAAAAGCTATTTAGTCTGAAAATGTGGGTTATCTAATGTTGCCAGTCCAAAGCCTGGAAAAGTGTGATGGAAACATTTAAATCACCGTTCAAAGATCACCTAAGTTTTTATGAGCGTATAATGTCAGCGCGGCGCGGCGGCGCGCAGCGGCCCGGTGACGACTTCTCCCTCGATAGAGCGTCGTCGCAGACGCAAGAAACGATCAGAATTGCCAGTAAAACTAAAACAGCACATAAAACCTTTACTTTTATTTTAATGATTTTTTTTTTTCTTTGAAATAGGTCAATTTAATAAAAAATCAGTTGGGGTGTCTGAGGTTTTGCGCATTTAACGTTACACGTTGTATATTTGTGACCAAATAATATTCCGTAAAATGTTGTTTCGGCGTGGTGAAAATATGGCAAATAAATCATTTGACAAATGAAAAAAGTTCAAAATTATCTATTGGGCGAAGCCTCTCGGCCAATAGCAAAAAGCATTTCGCAAATAGCATTCGCATTTAGCATTTCGTAAATCGGCGAAATATAGTTCGGTAAAATAATACCTATGATACATGATACTTCGATGATCTAAAAATATGTCAAATAATGCATATAGCAAAAAAGACGTCGGTCAATACTGCCGTTATAAGAAAGAAGGCCGTAACTGAGAATTTTGTCAAAAATTTGTTATTAACATATTCGGAATCAGCAAAGAAAATGCTATCTTATGGTCTTAAGGCTTTCTTTCTTATGACGGCAGAATAGTTTTCGGTAAAAGGAAATATGAACAAAAAAAATCTGAAAAGTGATCGGTTCCTATTTAAGTCAGTTTCTCCTTTCATTCTTTTCATTACTAAATTGCCACTGTTTCCATCAGTTATTGTTGAAAAAAGGTGTGAGATATAAAGTTAGAAACCTTCTAACTTCTGGGTGTTTTTCTATCTATAACATGTATGTATTTACAAAAAAAAATGTATATAAGTAGTTTATCAGCCATCTCGTTACCATAACACAAGCATTAGGTTGCTTAACTTGGGACTAGATGGCGTTGTGTGAAATGTCCAAGGATATTTATTTATTTATTTATTTATTCTAAATACAGATGAATGTGTTACTAATTCCCTTGAACAGGGTTTGTTAAACTTTGATCACTTTCGGAACAAAGTAACAAACCATACGTCGATTTAGTACAATTTTGAACTTCATGTACAGACAACAGCGCAGCAGGTTATACCAAACTGTCAAATTTCTCCAAATGATTTTAATCCTTAAAATGTTGGTAGTCAAGTTCAAAATCGAATGAGAAAATTTGATAGTTTGTTGTAGTAACTTGACCTGCTGCTGTGTGTACCGATGCTGTGGGTGATAAAGCGTATAATGCAATGTCATTAGAAACTCGGTCCAAAAAGGAATTTCTGATTCATCGTGTGCATGTCAATCTTCTTCCAACATTGTACTTACCAGATTTGTAATCACAGGGGCGACCGTTGCGAAGAAACCAAAACTAGACACACGAAGAACAAAACTAGAAGATGCAATAACAGCCGAGCAAACGGAAGAAGACAAATCAGACTCGAAAGTTATCCGGACAACTCAACAACGTACGTCCAAACCTGACACTTATTTCATAGAGCCCAACAAAAGTGATCAACGTAGTTTTAATCGAGTAAAAAAAAAGATACAACATACTCGCACACAAATTGGTGAAAAACCTTACAAGTGTGATGTATGCCAGCGTAGTTTTAATAAAAAGTTTAATTTAATGAACCATATTCTTATACACACTGGTGAAAAACCTTATACGTGTGATGTATGTCAACGTAGTTTTAGAATAAAGGGTTATTTATCAGATCATATTCGTATACACACTGGTGAAAAACCTTTTAAGTGTGATGTATGTCAAAGTAGTTTTAGTCGAAAGGCTGCTTTAACACAGCATATTCGTATACACACTGGTGAAGAACCTTATAAGTGTGCTGTATGTCAGCGTAGTTATCGTCAAAGGATTCATTTAACAAAACATGTTCGAATACACACTGATGAAAAATCTTACAAGTGTGATGTATGTCAGCGTAGTTTTAATCAAAAGTTTACTTTGAAGAAACATATTTGTACACACACTGGTGAAAAACTTTATAAGTGTGACGTATGTCGGCGTAGTTTTAATAAAAAGTTTAATTTAATGAACCATATTCGTATACACACTGGTGAAAAACCTTTTAAGTGTGATGTATGTCAACGTCGTTTTAGTCGAAAGGCTGTTCTAACACTGCATATTTGTATACACACTGGTGAAAAACCTTATAAGTGTGATGTATGTCAACAAAGTTTTAGAAACAGCAGTAGTTTAAAAGAACATATTCGTATACACACTGGTGAAAAAAACCCTATAAGTGTTATAGAGGAACAGTTTGTAAAGTTCACTCATCCTCCATAGTAAGGGAGGATCCTCCGACCAGACAGGTTTTGTGTCTGGAGGGTTACTGCCCGACGACTGATGTCTGACACACACACACACAAGCACACATTCGCACACAAATACACAATGTTTATAATAATACCTATTAAATTAACATTATTTACTTGTCCTAATTGATTATATTTTTCAAAAAGGCATCTTTTCATTTAACGTTCTTATAAATTTATTCCCTCCCATCCCCTCTTAATTTGATTATTTTTGTAATTTTAGTTTTGCAGTCTTGAAAAACTAAAATTACAAAGGCTAACTTGTTCAACCAAAGATGGTTTATGAAACTGTCGCCAATTTCAACTTTTAGTTAAAAATAAGCAACTGTTTAATGTATCGGTTTGCACAATGCCTTGCGCGTCACAGCTGCGCACTGGGTGAGCTCAGGTTCGCGCGGACGTAATTTTATCGCGGCGATTGTTTTAGCTTGTTGGATATTGTATTTTCAACTGTCGGTATTGAGCCCGAGCATTGAGAATCCAATAGAGCTCATCCCAGCGCGTCACGAAAACTTACTGTCATGTTTTTGTCATGAATTATTAGGAAACTATATGATTTAAATTTTCTCTTTTTAGTCGATAAACAGCTTAATATGAAAAATAGAAATAAAATATTTTTGAGTTTAGAACACAAATAAATGTTAATTTGTTCATAACCGTTTCTTTTATTGTAATAATCATGATTTTTGATGATATTCTATTTATAAACGTTATTTAAATATTCAAAAAATAGTTAATATTTTTAAGCCGTAAAGACGCTTAACTCTGCCGAGATTTAAAAAAAAATATTCACCTCCGAATAGAGAGTTGTGAATAGAGGCATTGAACCAATTTGGACTAAATAAAGGTATAAGTTATGTGTGGCAATTTTAATTCCCGCACACGCGTTGGAAAAGTGAAAAATCGCACGCGTGTGAAATACATTGTGAACCTAATCGTAGTGCGATATGAACCAGTTTTCGAGGAAGTGTATTGAAAATTGTATAACGTCTATTGTAAGTATTATTGTTATGGAGTTGGAGCCAACTGGGAAAGAGGTGACGGAATTGAGCGGATCACATAATTTCCATACTAAGCTATTTGAGGAGTTCCAATCTGAACATGTTGTCTTATTATAACGATCAGTGCATCCTGCGCAAACCTGTTTAATAATAATAGGTCAATTATTTTATAAGAATAATATTTTAATAAGTTATAGGTAATAGGTATGCGGTGAGTTCGATGAACCCTGTAGCTAGACAGAAAGTGAACAGCTGATTTCACGCGTCGTTGGTTAGAGTATTTTAACATCAATTGCTGTTTTTTTTTTGCTGTTTTTTTTGCAGTTTTGTTTTACATAAATGGAGTGCTGCGAACACACAATGCAATTTTACATTGAAAAATGAAAATGTAACTGAATTTTTTTTTTGAAAAAATGAAAATTTTCGTGAGAAAATTTCCGGTGGAATATGATTCAAAATGAGGAGCTGAATGCACCCTGTTAGTTTGCGGAGGGCTCTCCCTTACACCCTGTATTGTACCTCTACTCAGAATGAAAAAAATTTAGGCGATATAAAAATACATTAATCTCCATGCATAGTAAGTACTTACCTATGACTTTTTGTGATTTTTATTTTTAAGGTAAATAGTATTAAGTAAACTAGGTATAAAATTATGAATTAAATAAATGTTGTCATTTTCAAGAATGCAGTAGTAGCCAGCGAAATTCATTTTTTTTGGGTTTTTTGCAATTTGCAGGTCCGTGTCAGGTTGTATCTTGATCAACACTTCAGCAGAGATTTCAGCAGAGCAACACCCGCATCCGTAGTCGAACGACCTTTAGTGAAGCCATATTGTTCATCGTGAAGGAGTCTGTTTAAATTAAAATGTTTTAGCAACTGCTTGAGTATTGACTTTTCAAATATTTTGCTAAATGCAGGTAAGATAGAAATAGGCCTGAAATTTCCAACGTCATTTTTATTACTGGATTTAAATAATGGTATGACTTTGCTAATTTCATGAGGTCAGGAAAAGTTCCTAAATCAACACATTTATTAAAAGTGACAGCTAGATAGGGGGCTACGATGTGTATTATATTACTTAATAGTTTAATGGAGATGCCCCAGTAATCACCAGTGTTTTTAGACTTAAGTGTGTTAAAAACATTAACTACATCACGAGGTGTTACATGTTAAAGATAAAGATAAATTTATTTGTTAAAACATGTGTAACATGATACACGAATGCACATATTGATGGAAAATATTGTTATTGGACCAACATGTTTTGCCTCACTCGGCGTACAAAATGTTTTTATTATTATGTAGTAATTAAATTGGCAATTATAAATTATTTAATGTCAGTTTCTTAAATAAAATTAGATTCATTGTTAAATATAGTCAATAATTCAATGTCACAAAATATGTCCAATTAAAAATACAATTATACAGTGGATTGTGTTCGTCACCAATGGGAGACTTTAACGACCCCCATTGGTGACGAACACAATCCAAGCCTGAAAGAAACCCCTAACTTTTTTCGTTTATAACAGTATACATATCCTTCATCAAAATATTGCTGGACTCTTGAATAAAAGTGATACGCTTACTGTGTATTTAGAAGAACTACAAAATAGTAAAAAACAGATCGATACTATATGCATAACTGAACATTTTATGACGCCTGAACAGGACGGACTTCTAAATATACCAAATTACAGCCTGGCAACAAGTTTCTCCAGAGATAACAGAAGAGGTGGTGCGTGCATTTTAACCAGGGTTGGACACAAGTATAAAGTATTAAACTTAGGGAAATATTCTGTAATCAACATAATTGAATGCTGCGCGATAGAATTGACAGAACACAACATTATTATTGTATGTATTTATAGGGTGCCCCAATCTAATTTGGATAAATTTTTCGACAATTTAAATAACATTTTGCATTTGCTGTGTTTAAAATTGAATAACAAAAAGATTGTCTTATGTGGGGACTTTAATATCAACTTAATGAAAAGAAATAAACAAACCTTAGACTTCGAATATGCATTGTTAAATTATAATTTAAAATTACAATTTTCTCAACCAACTAGGTTAAGCAGTGGGACCTGCTTGGACAATATAGCACATAATGTAAAAGGCTGTAAAGGAGAAATTATAGAATTGGGCCTGTCAGACCATACCGCGCAACTTTTGACATGTCCTGTCAAGAAGACATGTGTCTTAAAGCGTTGGAAAATAAAAAGGCGGAATTATTGTCAAGATAATGTAGAGAAATTTAGAAATTGCATTAAAAGTCTCACCTTTTCGGACATATATAAAACTAGTGACGTCAATGAGGCCTACGATCATTTCCTTGACCTATTCAGATGTTTTTACGATCTTTGCTTTCCCTACGAAATAATAACAAAATCAATTACTAAGAAAACAAAATGGATCACGAACGGGATAAGGAAATGTAGTAAAAAGAAACGGCACTTGCTATGGCAATATAGAACAAATCCTTCCCCAAACAATAAACAATCGTTTAAGACATATTCTGCAAGGTTTAAAAGAGTTATAACGTTAACGCAAGCATCACGAAATAACTACTTCATTAAGACATCCAAAAATAAATCTAGAGCGGTTTGGAACATAATTAATAATTGCAAGACCTGCTTCCCTAAAGAACCAATAACACAAATTCAAACAGGGACACAGAAAATCACGAACCCATTACATATAGCTCAGGCTTTTAATAAGTTTTATATTAATCAAGTTACCGAACCAAAAAATAAAACTATGCCAGAAATGAACGTATGCTTGAATACTTCAAACTCTTTATTTATGGAGCCGACCATACCGCAAGACATAAATAATCATATTACCTCACTTCGAAATACAAATAGTGTTGGTTATGATGGAGTTTGCACTAAAGTTATCAAAGAAGTGTCTTATTACATAGCTCCACATCTCAGTCACATAATTAATATGAGTATTTCTAGCGGAATCTTCCCTGAGAAATTGAAAACAAAAAAAATGACAGACAAATTATGTCAAATTATAGGCCTATTGCGTTGATACCCGTCTTTTCAAAAATATTTGAAAAAGTCATTTATAAGTCCTTGTACAACTTCCTTGAGAAAGCAAACATATTAGTAAATGAGCAAAAGGGATTTCGTAAGCAGAAGACAATCAATGTGGCTATACATGACCTGCTTCTACCTATTTTGTCAAATATGGATAACAGAAATCCTGTATGTGCCATATATATGGATCTAACTAAAGCTTTTGATTATGTCGATTATCCTATATTAATACATAAACTTGAAAAATATGGTATCAGGGGAAATATACTTGACCTCATTCGATCATACATAACGGACAGAAAGCAATTTGTAGAAATCAAACATGTATCCTCAAATACTAGTTACGAGAAAAAATATCATTCCGAAAGCGAAATAATAAAATACGGCGTTCCTCAGGGTAGCGTACTAGGACCCCCCCTTTTTTGCTTTACATAAATGACCTTCCGAGGCAAATAAAGCACCCCATGGTACTATTTGCCGACGATAGCACCGTAATTATTAAGTGTGATGATCCCAATACTTATGAAAATGAAATAAATATGACATTAAATACAATTATAACATGGCTTGACAACAATAATCTAATTATAAACTTAGAAAAGACTAAAATTATGCATTTTTATCAAAGAATACCAAATCCAATCCTTGACATTAGTTATTTAGGGACAAAAATAGAATCAACTACCGCTACTAAATTTCTTGGTATCAATATAGACAACAATTTGACTTGGAGACCCCAGACAGACGAAATATGTAAAAAACTTAATAAATTTACCTATGCTCTCTATAAACTATCAAAAATAGTGAGCCTAGAATCCGTACTAACAGCCTATCATGGCTATGTTGCATCAACACTCCGATATGGCATAATATACTGGGGCAATTCAGTTGATAGAGAACTCGTGTTTAGAGCCCAAAAAAGATGTGTCAGAGCTATGTGTGGCCTTAAAAGCACAGACAGTTGTCAACCGTTCTTTATACGTCTAAAAATTCTTACCTTGCCATCGTTATACATATACGAAACGAATATGTTCGTCAAATCTAACATTTCATTATACAAAATAGCTAATAAAAGTTACTACAGAAAATTACGCGATAAAAATAAGTCAGAACTCGAAGTAACTTATGGCAAAACTGCACTAATGAATAAAAGTACCTTCTGTATGTCTAAAAAAATATATAACAAACTACCTGAAAAAATAAAAACATTAAATCTGGACGATTTCAAAAAGGAACTATTAAGAATATTGATAAATAAATGTTATTACTCACTTCAGGAATATTTGGCCGATAATTCTATAACTACTGCTTCATAAAATTGTACATCATCTCACCTATTTTGACGATTTAGAATTATATTTGACATTAGAAGTATTATTATGACTATATCATTATTAATCTATTTGACATTTGAAATTGATTTATATTTTTTATTATTTTTTTTTATTAATTGATATGCATGTACCTATTGATTTTATTAATAATTTGAAATTCGACAATGTTAATTAATTATATTTGTACGCCTCAGGGCAAAACATAGAGGATCTACTTATCCGTAACATCTCGCACAATATTGTACATTGACCTATGTTTACAAATAAAGCATTCATTCATTCATTCATTCATTCATACAACATTGCTGATTTTTTAAATGATGAATTTTGAATTTTATTGTGGATTTAATTGTATTTTTAATTGGACATATTTTGTGAGTAATCGCTAATGTGTTACGCAATTAGGGTGCAGGTCGCTGGCCGTTCGATGTAACATGCTGGTTCGAAGATTTGCACGTTGTACAAATCAAGTTAAGGTAACAACACTTTTTAAAGCTTTCTGCCAGTCTTTTTGCACGTGCAGTCTTTGGACCAGTTTTACGCAGAGGACATACAGCGATCTACGGATCCAATACAATAACGCATTCAGGATACTGTTGGGGCTGTCATGGCGTTGTAGTGCGTCCGGTATGTTTGCTGAGGCGCACGCAGATGATTTTTACGCTTAGTATACTTTAGTATCCTGAGTGCTTAGAGCATTTAACTATGGAGATGGCAAGCAGCGAATCACCGAACAACATTTTCTGCCACTTTATGCGGGGGGCGAGGAAAACACATACAGCACACTACGAAAATTTGACAGTGCTAGTGATGTGACACAAACAATGAGTGATATTTCATTACATGAATGAATGAATAAATGTTCATTCATTTTAATTTCTTGTATGTATACGCACGGCTACAGATCACGCTATACAGGGTTATTGGTAAAACACCAGCAACCTCTTTAGGGGTCATTGTACTCATCATTATGAACAACTTTTAATGAGGGAAAAGTTGTTCATAATGATGAGTACAATGACCCCTTAAGAGGTTTTGCGCATTTAGCATTACACGTTGTATAACACTATTTCAACATAATTATAACACTTTTTAAGAATTTTCTAAAATAATTAACCTAAGATCGTTTTTTTGACGACCGGCTGCCAGTGTTGCCAGGACAAAAAGTCCCATCGATCTCGAAACACACTCAGGCTTAGAGCATTTAACCTATGGAGATGGCATAGCTGAGCGAACCCCTCTGCCAAAGTCGACTGGCCATATGGCCATGCACGTTATATAAAACTAAATCATTTGGCAACAGCTGTCATTGTGTATCGTATTGTGTCGCAAGAAAGTGCTCCCAAAAAATGGTGAATTGTGCAGTTTCCTCGTGCGAAAAGCGATCTGCCACTTCAAATTTGCGAAACCATGGTGTTTCTTACCACATGTTAGTTTATATAATACATTCAAATACTTTTATTTAAGTACAATGTCGAAATAATCGTTGTTGACATTACGATAGAAAAATACAGTGGTACGTTGGTAGCGCAAACGTAGTACAGGAAGGAATTAAAGGAATTTGCATAATGCAGGGACAACGTGAATGAATGATTGATACAATAAATGATTTTTTCAGTCAGTATGTTTAGTAAACATAGTTCAGTTTTTTTTTTGTGAATGTATCTGGATAAGTCAGGTTGAAATTAAAAAAAATATTATTTATAAAATATTAATTTCAGTTCTTTGTGAGTCGATTTAAATTCTTTTCTTTTGTAGGCTTAGGCTATTAAAAAATAACAGTTAGTTCGTTTCGAATGTGAGTTTTTGCAGCTCATGCAATTTGAAAAAAAAATTAATCGCGCGGTGGAATAATTTAATAATTATTCCACCGCTTTCAAACCCCAAACCGCTCAAAAATATAATTACCGATAAGGTTATTATACTTCCGCCGCTTGAGGTTTTCCGCAGCCGCAGAATGATAGGGAAAGGCACTGCAGTGCGATTCTGTAACCATCTCACCGTGAAAACTTAGGTGAAGTGAGCGTGGAGTGAGCTGTCAATAGTGTCAATTCCTAGCAAAAACAAACTCACTTCACTTAAGTTTTCGCGGTGAGATTTTTACTGAATCGACCGGCTGGTCCAGCAATATGTTATTTGAAAAAATATTTGACTCTATAAATAAATACAATCGTTCTTTTTCTAAAGCACTATAAATTTTTTGGTCATTACTGGCTACCTACGTAGTTTCGCAGGCATTAATCATATTGCGTATTTTTGTGTAGGTACACACGACTACACATCAAGCTATATACATTTCCAGTTTACACTGATCTCTAATTATAAGGAAATCCTATACAATGCGAGATCAGCTTATACTGGAAATATACAGGGTTATTTGTAAAACACCAGCAACCTCTTAAAGGGTCATTGTACTCATCATTATGAACAACTTTTATTATGGGCCCAAACACGAAATCGCGAAAAAAAAATCAGCTGTTCAGTACATTTTTATCTACATCAAACTCGTCAAAATGTAGGGAGCAGCTGATTTTTTTTCGCGATATCAGGTTTGGTCCCTCATTAAAAGTTGTTCATAATGATGAGTACAATGACCCCTAAAGAGGTTGCTGGTGTTTTACCAATAACCCTGTATAGCGTGATCTGTAGCCGTGCGTATACATACAAGAAATTAAAATGAATGAACATTTATTCATTCATTCATGTAATGAAATATCACTCATTGTTTGTGTCACATCACTAGCACTGTCAAATTTTCGTAGTGTGCTGTATGTGTTTTCCTCGCCCCCCGCATAAAGTGGCAGAAAATGTTGTTCGGTGATTCGCTGCTTGCCATCTCCATAGTTAAATGCTCTAAGCACTCAGGATACTAAAGTATACTAAGCGTAAAAATCATCTGCGTGCGCCTCAGCAAACATACCGGACGCACTACAACGCCATGACAGCCCCAACAGTATCCTGAATGCGTTATTGTATTGGATCCGTAGATCGCTGTATGTCCTCTGCGTAAAACTGGTCCAAAGACTGCACGTGCAAAAAGACTGGCAGAAAGCTTTAAAAAGTGTTGTTACCTTAACTTGATTTGTACAACGTGCAAATCTTCGAACCAGCATGTTACATCGAACGGCCAGCGACCTGCACCCTAATTGCGTAACACATTAGCGATCGGAGTTGGTTTCATTTTGAAACAAATTGCTAATCCATTGCTTCGTATGTTCGAATAATTTGTCTGCTCGACAACGTAAATATCGCAATGAATGTTGTTGAACTGTCAAAATGAAACCAACTCCGATTGATAATGTGTTACGCAATTAGGGTGCTGTGCTCCCTCTCTATATCTGTGTCCCTAAGATCCTCAGTGACCCAGTGTTGTATATTGTGTAGGCATAGCATTAGAAACAGGTTCATGTGTCAATGCCTTAATTATAGATGATTGTCTGTGAACACATCCCACTCTTCTCTCTCTGGTCAACGGGAACATGAACAAGATTGTATCCGATGTAAGTCTTTATATATTAATTAATAAATGGAGATTATCCGCTATCACATTGTATCATTACAATACAACACCCAGTGACCCAAGTACTTAAACTTAGTCACCCATGTTAAAGGAGCGCCACAGAGCGAGACACTGTGGACATCTGAATAGTTTATGTCACGCGCTTTAAAGTTCGCTCTTCGTGACATTGTACTTGAGCCCATGGGTCACTGCATAGGACTCACAAATTGCCACAAGCGTCCTCAAAGCGCCAATCGATGGGCTCAGCAGCACCATATCATCGGCATAACTAATATTATTCATACAAACGCCGTCAATATGACATCCAACTCTGGTGCTGCTGAGTTCACCGATCAGCCGGTTTATGTATAAGTTGAAGAGGCGGGGTGAACTTAACCCCCCCTGTCTCACCCCGCACTCCAGCTCATACAGATCCGATTGAGCCTCAGCCCACCTACCACTATTCCTCTGGTTGTAGTACCAGTAGCGAAACAAGGATGTAATTTCATTCGGCAGTGTTGTCTCACTCTGCAATTTTTCCCATAGTACCTCGTAGGACACAAGGTCGAACGCCTTTGACAGGTCCAAAAAACAAGCAAAAATGGGTGTTTTTCTGGAGGTGTAATATTGAACAGTTTGCTTGAGGCACAGGATGGCACTCTCCGTGGATAGACCAGGTTTGAAGCCAAATTGCGCGTCATGGAGTTCAACATGTTTAGCCAACTGTTGATCAAGCAAACTGTGCAAGACCTTGGCGACAATCGTGGCCAACGAAATAGGCCTGTAATTGGACACCTCAGAGGCGTCTCCCGTCTTGTCCTTAATAATCGGAACCACCACAGTGCGCATAAGGTCTCCCGGTAAGTAGCGGTGACTGAGACATAGAAAAAGCAAAGTAAGAACCCTATACAGATGCGACCCCGCATGCTTCAGGTGCTCGACGCTGAGGCCGTCGTGGCCTGGTGACTTACCTCTTGTCATTTTGTTAATAACAGAAGCCACCTGTTTTGCTGAGAGAATTACGGCAATCTCACCAGAACCCAATAACTCCCATTCATCGAGCACCCGCGGCCCTGTGTGCAAAGGAGACTGAACTGTAAAGTGTCTTTGAAAAAGGTTGGCGATATCTTTCGGCTCACTCAGACCCGCCATACTCACAGACTCGGCTTGGCATTTAATTTCTTAGCTGCCTTCCAAAACTTAGCAAACTCTTTTTTCGAATGACTATTTGCCAAAATATCTAATTTAATTTGTTCTTGATTATTTTGAACAAATTTTAATTTAGTCTTAAATGCCCTTCGTGTTGAAATCACTTCTTATGTAGTCTAGATTATTGTGTATTTTTTTCTATCAAAAAGGTGCTATAGTTACTGTAAAAAATGGAAACAAAGTTACTTATTTTCGCCGTATTTTAGGGAGGATAAGCCTTAAGTGAACATTCGTGCAAAATCCACGAGAACCTACTGCCGACAAATTGCTCTGCAGTTTGGCAGGTGTTATATAAAAGTTTGTAA
This sequence comes from Cosmia trapezina, assembly GCA_905163495.3. Taxonomy (NCBI): domain Eukaryota; kingdom Metazoa; phylum Arthropoda; class Insecta; order Lepidoptera; family Noctuidae; genus Cosmia; species Cosmia trapezina. Next base: position 1,273,676 of record LR991046.1, on the reverse strand, counting down.
TTGTAACAATATGGATTAAATAAATAAATAAATAATAATAATAAAATAAACGTGTTTGTCGACGATCTATAAACTTCTTACATCCATTTTGAGAGCGAAAATTAATATGCACATTGAGAGTAACTCGATTATGTCTGCCTCTCAAAATGGATGTTGCAACGGGTCCGGCGGTACTAAGGAGCTACTCCTCATCGACATGGCCATTAGCCAACAGGTTCGTCGATCCCGCAAGGATTTGTCGACATGCTGGATAGATTATAAGAAGGCCTAAGACTCGGTGCCACATACATGGCTCATGAGGGTGCTGGAGTTGTACAAGATTGATGCAACTCTAAGCACCTTCCTTGAGTCGTGTATGGGGCAATGGAGGACGGTTCTTCGCTATCCAGGGTGTCGACAGATTCAGGGGAATGATGAGCCTGTGTGGATTAAACTGGGAATATTTCAGGGCGACAGTTTGAGTCCACTCTGGTTCTGTTTAACACTGAATCCGCTAAGCACACTGCTAGAGGATTCAGGTCGAGGCTACCGGCTGAGGAGAGGTGGTCAGGTCATATCTCACATCACCATGGATGATTTGAAACTCTTTGCCCCCAACAAATTGTGACTGATGGAGCTACTGAAGATAACTGAAACTTTTAGTAGCGCCATCAAGATGGAATTTGGTGTGGACAAATGTACAGTCGTGCATGTAAAGCGAGGGGAGATTATGGAATCCGAGGGAATTCAACTCTACATCTTAGCTTACCTTATTACCATCCCTCTTCTCATCCGAAACCTACAAATATTTGGGTATGTCGGAAGCGTTAGGTATCAACGTTGCTGACATTAAGCAATCGTTGAAGAAGCGCTTCTTTGGTCGCCTGAAAAAGGTATTAATTAGTCTTCTATCAGGCGGGAACAATGTGCGCGCCTTCAACGTTTGGGTCTTGATGTACTGTTTCGGCATACTCAAATTGACTCACGACTGAACTCGACGCCCTGGATAGGAATCTACACCGGGCTCATGAAGAGCCCGGTGTAGATTTCTTACCGTCCGTATCCTGGCTACGTTTCGGTGACCTTTTCGGGAAAACTGAAGTTTTCGTTTGTGCAATTATGGACGAAGTTATCTTGACGAATAACTACCGGAGACATATTATGAAGGACGGGACGGTTGACGTGTGTCGGGCATGCCACCGACCGGGAGAGTCTATCAGACATATTATTTCTGTTTGTTCTCGTATGGCTAACGGCGAGTAGTTACACAGACATAACCAAGTAGCAAGGATTATTCACCAGCAACTTGCTTTGAAATATAAGTTTGTGGAGATACCTCTGAGGTACCGTATTATAGGTATGTGCCCGACCCAGTTCTCGAAAATGACCATGTCACGTTGTACTGGGATCAGTCTATCATTACTGACAGGACTATTGTCGCCAATAAGACTGATATAGTGGTGATAGATCGATTAGCGCGCCGCGCAATAATTGTCGCTGCCACTATTTTTTTATATTTTGAAATGTTTTTTATAAATTTTTAAGAAATATTTAAAAATCTATTTTATAAGGAAAAAAGATTAATACTTAAACGAAATAATAATAATAAAATAAAATATCTTTATTTCCCAATAAATACAGATAATTGTGCTTGAAGTTTAAAATTTTTGAAATTATGGTGACATAAGAACATTTAGATGCTGCAGAAATCTGTAGGCACACGAAATATTAAACGAGGGCAGCGTTTCCCAGCAGCCGGCTCGCGCCCGGTAGCGGCCATCTAAATAAGATACCAGCGACCGCTGCTATCTATACTAACGACAGATTGTTGGTTATCTTGTCGTCAAGAGTACACAACATTAGCTCATCAAGCAATAACTTTTTAATGCCTTTTGTCACAACTTAATGTGAAGCTGGGTTTTCAACACTAGTTTACCTTAAAAATAAATACCTATAGAAACCGGCTTGAAGTGGAAGCAGACTTTCGGATAAAACTTTCGTCATTTTCCGCGAACTTGGATTCTTTGGTAAAAAATAAGCAGCAGCTCCATACACTTAAAAGTGACTAAATAGGCGATACCAAAATACTAGTATTAATAAAACAGTTTTGGTTCCAAGGTGGTTCCCACTGGAACCATGCAACATGGGGCATGGGGTGCGACAGAGACCACTGTATCTGGAGTAGAGCGGGGGCGCGGTAATGGTAGGTTTGAGGTCAATTCTAACTCATGGAGTTGTATTGCTGATTCTATTTGCAGTCCACTCGCACATACATCAAGTGTGAATCTTTGGGTTCAATGGAGTCTGGTTATACTTCGCTGGGGTCGGTGTATTTCATTCATTCATTGTGTGTATACAAATATGCTGTGTTAAAAGTGCCTTTCGACGAAAACCAATTTGACAAACATCACACTTGTAAGGTTTTTCACCAGTGTGTACGAATATGGTTCGTTAAATGACACTTTTGACTAAAACTACGCTGACAGACATCACACTTGTAAGGTTTTTCACCAGTGTGTATTCGAATATGTTTTGTTAAATGACCCTTTTGACTAAAACTACGCTGACATACATCACACTTATAAGGTTTTTCACCCGTGTGTGTCATAATATGTGTCGTCAAAGTAGACTTACAATTAAAACTACGCTGACATACGTCACACTTGTAAGGTTTTTCACCAGTGTGTGTACGAATATGTTTCGTCAAAGTAAATTTTTGACTAAATCTACGCTGGCATACATCACACTTGTAAGGTTTTTCACCAGTGTGTATTCGAATATGTTTTGTTAATTGACCCTTTTGACAAAAACTACGCTGACAGACATCACACTTGAAAGGTTTTTCACCAGTGTGTATTCGAATATGTTTTGTTAAATTACCTTTTTGACAAAAACTACGCTGACATACATCACACACATAAGGTTTTTCACCAGTGTGTGTACGAATATGGTTCGTTAATTTAAACTTTCGATTAAAACTACTTTGACAGACATCACATTTGTGAGGTTTTTCACCAGTGTGTATTCGAATATGTTTAGTTAAATAGGCCTTTTCACAAAAACTACGCTGACATATATCACACTTATAACGTTTTTCACCAGTGTGTGTACGAATATGTTGTGTTAAATTAAACTTTTGATTAAAACAACGTTGACATACGTCACACTTGTAAGGTTTTTCACCAATGTGTGTGCGAGTATGTTGTATAATTTTTTTTACTCGATTAAAACTACGCTGATCACTTTTGTTAGGCTCTTTGAAGTAAGTGTCAGGTTTGGACGTACGTTGTTCAGTTGTACCGATAACTTTCGAGTCTGATTTGTCTTTTTCCGTTTGCTGGGCTGTTATTGCATCTTCTAGTTTTGTTCTTCGTGTATCTAGTTTTGGTTTCTTCGCAACGGTCGCCCCTGTGATTGCAATTCTGGTATGTATACGAATATGAGTTGATAAATCACCCTTTTGTCTAAAACTAAGTTGACATACATCACACTTATAAGGTATTTCACGAGTGTGTATTCGAATATGTTTTGTTAAACTAGCCTTATGACAAAAACTACGCGCACATACATCACACATATAAGGTTTTTCACCAGTGTGTGAACGAAGATGTTGTGTTAAACTAGAATTTTCACAAAAACTACGCGGACATACATCACACATATAAGGTTTTTCACCAGTGTGTGTACGAATATGGTTCATTAATTTATCCTTTTGATTAAAACTACGTTGACATACGTCACACTTGTAAGGTTTTTCACCAGTGTGTGTACGAATATGGTTCATTAATTTAAACTTTTGATTAAAACTACGTTGACATACATCACACTTATAAGGTTTTCCACCAGTGTGTATTCGAATATGTTTTGTTAAATGACACTTTTCCCTAAAACTACGCTGACAGACATCACACTTGTAAGGTTTTTCACCAGTGTGTATTCGAAGATGTTTTGTTAAATTAGCCTTGTCACAAAAACTACGCTGACATACATCACACTTATAAGGTTTTTCACCAGTGTGTGTACGAATATGTTTCGTCAAAGTAAATTTTCGATTAAAACTACTCTGACATACATCACACTTGTAAGGTTTTTCACCAGTGTGTATTCGAATATGTTTTGTTAAATGACACTTTTCCCTAAAACTACGCTGACAGACATCACACTTGTAAGGTTTTTCACCAGTGTGTATTCGAATATGTTTTGTTAAATGATCCTTTTGACTAAAACTACGCTGACATACATCACACTTATAAGGTTTTTCACCAGTGTGTGTACGAATATGTGTCGTCAAAGTAGACTTAAAATTAAAACTACGCTGACATACATCACACTTGTAAGGTTTTTCACCAGTGTGTATTCGAATATGTTTTGTTAAATAAGCCTTTTCACCAAAAGTACGCTGACATATATCACACTTATAACGTTTTTCACCAGTGTGTGTACGAATATGTTGCGTTAAATTAAACCTTTGACTAAAACTACGTTGACATACATCACACTTGTAAGGTTTTTCACCAATTTTTGTGAGAGTATGTTGCATATTTTTTTTTACTCGATTAAAACTACGCTGATCACTTTTGTTAGGCTCTTTGTAATAAGTGTCAGGTTTGGACGTACGTTGTTGAGTTGTCCGGATAACTTTCGAGTCTGATTTGTCTTCTTCCGTTTGCTCGGCTGTTATTGCATCTTCTAGTTTTGTTCTTCGTGTGTCTAGTTTTGGTTTCTTCGCAACGGTCGCCCCTGTGATTACAAATCTGGTAAGTACAATGTTGGAAGAAGATTGACATGCACACGATGAATCAGAAATTCCTCTTTGGACCGATATGTGATGACATTGCATTATACGCTTTATCACCAGGTACACACAGCAGCAGGTCAAGTTACTACAAACTATCAATTTTTCTCATTCGATTTTGAACTTGACTATTAACATTTTAAGGATTAAAATCATTTGGAGAAATTTGACAGTTTGGTATAACCTGCTGCGCTGTTGTCTGTACATGAAGTTCAAAATTGTACAGTCAGCAACAAAAGTCGATGAACACTTGAGTTTTCTAAATCTTAATTATTGAGAAAAATATTTCATTAAAATCGCAACAGATGTAAATTTTAAAGAAAATACTACTAAACTCTCACTAACACTCTTACTAATAAATGAAATGCTAAAAAGCAGTTTATCGTATCATTTTGTGTTAATTTAGATGATGTCAAAAAGTGAACCGATTTATAAGCACACCTATAGCGATTTGAGTATTTTTATAGTAACTCGTGCATTTGCTCTCGGAAAGCATCATTTGGTGAAGTGGATCTGATGACGAAGACCACAGAAGGCCATCGGAACTTCTCAATTATACCTAAATATTTCACGGGTTGCGATTCGATTACTTTAATATGGTTGCTAAGTAATTTATGCTCATCAAAATGCATAATGGTGATGATGACTTCACCATGGAGTTCCAGATCTCCTGGTTCTAACTAGGAGAACTCCTCAACAATTAACGTCCCCGCATCGGAAAAAGCAATATTTTGTAAAAAGGTGATGAGCAGTTGCCATTGGGCTATTGTAACTTAGATACATTACGAACTGACCCACTAAAAAGGTGTGTTGCGACGCAGCCCGGCCACAGTCGATTTCGTAATTTATAGACATATCAATTAATGTTCTTAAATTGTTCTTGCAGTACCAATGAATAGATTAAATGTACCACAAATATATCTTGTTAAAAAAGCTCTTGTTTGTGGCCGGCAGTACCGTATACGTTGCAGCCCGGCCACGTGTATATTTTCTGGTAGGATGCTCAGAATGTTCTAGAATATAAACCAAATAAATGTTCCTTTTGCGTTCTTTACTTTTTTCAATGAAATATACCAAGAGAAACGCGTACTAAGAAAAAAAAAGAAAAAAAAAAAGATTTCTAATTAGAATTTGCACTAAGCGCCTGTAGAACTAAAATAGCACGTCTGCTTATTTGTACAAAGGAGAATGGGCGGATTTGGTCCAAATGTCCACCACTAACGAGACCTATGTAACAAAATAGTCCGCTAAATATAGAGTAACTTTCATTATGAAAACAAAAAAAAATATGCTGTCAGTAAAAAGTTATAATGAAACAAAAAAATAATATTTTCATTGATTTTTTTGTTTAATTACTTGTCTTTTTCATTCATTTTTTTTTATTCTTAACAAGTAAAATTGTATTGAATATTACATTAAATTACATAAAAAGTAGGTATTACATATTAAATAAAATTATCACATGCAGAAACAATACATATCAAAGCCTAATTAAATTTGATGTCAACTGTTTAGTCAATTAATTAAAATATGTCAACAAAGAAATATAATGTCAAATTAAATACTTAATGATAATAATGGCGGTAAATGTTCAATGTCAAAATATCTTGATGAGAACAGTGTTCGGTCAAAAAATATTTTAAAGCTTGTTCACTGCGACTTAAAAAGTGACTATTTTTTACACAAGTATAAACATTTTTCCAACAAGAAGGCTTTTTATTTATTTTTAAAAGAGTGAGGGCTATAAATTAACAATTTTAAATCATTCGGTAACCTATTAAATAACTCCACTGCTTGGTATCTGGAACAATGCTTAGCTATGTTAATATTAGGTGCCATTTTGTGTTTAAATTCCTTCCTTCTTGTGCTTTCTCTTATCCTACGTTCCTCTTGTGATTCATACTCATGAATATAGTGCGGTTGCGAGTCGTGTGGGTGTTCTGCCCTACGTCGATACGGTAGTACCTTCATGTAACATGAGGCATAATAACGGGGTCAAGCGACTAACAGCTGATAGCGCGCGCACGGTTGTGTTCTGTAGGTGCAAAAGAGACGAAAAAATCGTACTATCGCTCAAAACCCTGGTCGCATGGTGGTGACAGTGACCAAAAGAAAAGTAATTAAACAAAAAAATCAATGAAAATATTTTTTTTTTGGTTTATTATAACTTTTTACTGACAGCATATTTTTTTTTTTGTTTTCATAATGAAAGTTACTCTATATTTAGCGGACTATTTTGTTACATAGGTCTCGTTAGTGGTGGACATTTGGACCAAATCCGCCCATTCTCCTTTGTACAAATAAGCAGACGTGCTATTTTAGTTCTACAGGCGCTTAGTGCAAATTCTAATTAGAAATCATTTTTTTTTTTCTTAGTACGCGTTTCTCTTGGTATATTTCATTGAAAAAAGTAAAGAACGCAAAAGGAACATTTATTTGGTTTATATTTTAGAACATTCTGAGCATCCTACCAGAAAATATACACGTGGCCGGGCTGCAACGTATACGGTACTGCCCGGCCACAAACAAGTGCTTTTTTAACAAGATATATTTGTGGTACATTTAATCTATTCATTGGTACTGCAAGAACAATTAATTGATACGTCTATAAATTACGAAATCGACTAACGACTAAAAAGTGAAAAATAAAAACTTTTTTACAAAAAAAAAAAAAACAACCGACGGAACCACTGTACAATCGCACCCGGCGCTTTTATATAGTAGCTATTTTTTTTTTGGGTAGTATAGACCCTTATATATACGAATATTAAACCTTAATAGCAAATGACAAGTACAGAACTGGTCACTCGTAATAAATCAATCTGCCTAGCCTTTTACTTTATCGGTGCTAACTTTATGTTACTAAAAATTAATCCAAATACTTGCATTTCGGCAGTCTATAGATCTCCATCTAATCACAATATTGGTAGCTTTCTTGACTCTATAGACAAAATAATTCGGCCAATCAAGGCGAAAACTATTATCCTGACTGGAGACATCAACATTGACGTTAAGTCAACCAGTATCGATCGGACCAGGGAACTGTATTTAAATCGCACTGCAGAGTTGGGGCCATACACATCCTACCAGGATGCAAAATTGCCTAGGTCATGCGATGCATAACACGACTCAGCAAGCAACTGTATTTGTGGTTGATTCGACGGTGACCGACCATGCCTCGGTGATATTAGGTGTCTGTCAATCGTATCATAGAACAGATAAAGTAACCACTCTTTTTATTGATGCGATTGCTTCAACTTTAGATACCCATTCAACAGTACATAGTAGACCTAGCCAAAAAAGATTACTCAAACCCTGGCTAACTCCAGGTCTTCTCCGGTGTATACGCCACAGGGATAAACTCCACAAAAAGTTTTCGTTAAACCCTTATAGAGACATGAGAAACAGGGTGTAAAGTTCACTCATCCTCCATAGAAAAGTGAGGATCCTGCGACCAGACGGGTGTCGTGTCTGGTGGGCAACTGCCCGACGGTTGATGTCGGGACGTTGTATATATGCTAGTCGCGCGGTAAACTCTGATTGCGCGATGCAGGCTGCGTGACGTCATGTCATTGTGATGCGTAGTTCGTATGTGGCGATGTAGATGTCCGCCACACCCTCAAAATAACGTCGTTGAAACATCTTATAAAAGATATCGCAACTTTTGTAACAAGTTGCTAAAAAAAAATGAAAAGAAGCTATGAAAAGTCCCTTCTACAAAACCCAAAAAACAATAATGATAAGTGGAACGCTGTTAAAACAATAATACAACAGAAAAAACAAAAAAACAGTAGCCGACAACCTTATTTGAAATTCGAGTAGTAATTCCAACTCGATAGAGGATATAAATAAATACTTCTCTAATATAGGCAAACACCTAGCTGATAATATTACTAACAATATAACTTCCTTATCTCATAAGCCAGTCGTAACAACGAACCTCAACTCAATAGTCCTACTTCCCCCACGGATGAACATGACATTGAAGCATTGATACTCAATCTAAACAATGACTGTGCCGTCGGGTGGGACGCCATTCCTGCTAAAACTAGCGAAACATATAATTGTTCCACATGTAACGATACTCTTTGATTGGTACATTTCACAAGTTTTTCCAAGAGCGTTAAAAAAATCTTTAATAACACCAGCCTACAAGAACGGGTTGAAGGATGATGTCAGAAACTATAGGCCTATTTCGGTTCTTTCGACAATGTCTAAATTACTAGAAAAAGTTCTGAAAACTAGGCTAGAGCTTTTTAGAACGTAACAAGATATTGTCGGAAGCCCAGTTTGGTTTCAGATCAAGAAAGAGCACTGACGATGCTGTCGGTTAACTTGTGGATCATGTTACATCTCAACTCAATGTCCGGAAAAAGTGCATCGGCATTTTTCTTGACATAGCCAAGGCTTTTGACACAGTTTCGATACCTATTCTTGTGGACAAACTGGAACGTATTGGTGTTCGGGGAACGGCCCTAGAACTCTTTCAAGATTTTCTCTTTGAGCGCACACAGCGAGTGAAAATTCGGGAACACGTTAGCTCAGATGCTCAGGTCACAAACGGCGCACCACAGGGTAGTATTCTTGGTCCCAGTCTCTTCCTGATCTACATAAACGATCTGTGTCAACTAGATCTTGAAAAGGGTAAAATTTTTACATATGCTGATGACCCGGCACTCGTATTTCATGGAGAGACCTGGGATGAAGTCCGACTAAACGCCGAGTCAGGCCTGCTTAACGTGAGCCACTGGTTAAGAGCGAATCTACTAACCTTAAACTTTGCTAAATCGACCCTAATCCAATTTAGTTTCTCTAACCTTAAGCCTCCTAATGTATGGGTTAAGTTACACGCATGTTGTGCGCCCCGAACTACTCGTCCTGCTCATATCCACCAATTCCTCAATCAAATACAGTTAAATACTTAGGAATATTGCTAGACGATAACTTTACTTGGCGCCAGCACATAGACGTAACCACTGCGCGAATTAGAAAGCTCATATGGGTTTTTAAAACACTTCTACATATGAGCTACTACGCACGGTATATTACGCATTGGAGGTTCAGTCAGTGATCGGGTATTGCATTGGTGTCTGGGGTGGTGCATGCAAAACACACGTCATTCATGATTCGACTTGAAAGGGCCCAAAGATCTGTGCTTAAAGTAATGACGTTTAGGCCTTTTAGATTCCCCACCTCGACTATATATGACAAAGTGTCAAGCTCTCACATTACGACAAATGTATGTTTTACATATAGTTACCAAACAGCATCTTGTCACACCATTAAATAAACAAGTTTTAAGTAAGCGTAATAAGGAACGTTTGCCTATCTGTTAATTTTGACACCGCAGCTGCTAGAAGACAACGCATGTATTTGTCAAGTCACATTTATAATAAAAAAAACCGGTCAAGAGCGAGTCAGACTCGCGCACCGAGGGTTCCGTTCCGATTTCTGAAAAAGTGTGCTATTTAGAGACACCGTTTTATTTTTCCTGTAATCTTTACATAAATTTCTATCACATAGAATAATTTCAGATTTTTCTCTTTGCAAACTTCGGAGATTGGGGGGGGGGGGCGTATTTATTTTTACATTTTTCATCAAAATTAGAAAACTATGCAGCCTAAAAAAACTTAAAAAATGTTTGAGAATGTGAAAACAGCGCTCTTTAATATGATATCCGACATGACCTAGTAGCCCTAATTTGAATTTTTAAGACGCCCTTTCAGCACCTGTTGCAAAAAAAAAACATAAATATTTTTATTTCTTTCTTGTTTGCAAAATAGTTGGGTAAATGTTATTTCAAACTGTTCCAAATTTCAAGTTGATAGCATTAGTAGTTCTTGAGATATCCAGCTGTGACAGACAGACAGACAGACCGACAGACAGACTGAGTCGCACCATAAAGGTTCCTTTTTTACCATTTTGGTACGGAACCCTAACAAACAGAGCTCTCAATATTAATCCTCTTACAATAAGGGATGCTAAACCTAAAACAAAGGCATGGCTACTGACTCAAGGGTACAGTCCAACAGAATCAATTTTATGATAGGTATTAATTTCAACAAGATCACATATCAACATTGATGTATAATTTAGGAAGATTAGATTCGCGCTCTTCGACGTGGACCGCATGAATTGGGTTAAGCACAAAATTGACCATCGAGCTGGCGTTTTTTTGTAGCACGTTGGGTAAAATTACTGTAATCGTCTAAATTAGTATCAGCTATGCCTTCGTGTTTTCTAAATGTGGACTAATAGTTAAAAACCAAAAACAAGCCTTGGCAGAGCGCTGGCCGACTGTGGGAAAGAGCCGTCCGCAGTGTGAAGTTATAGTTGTAGATATAACCTATTCCATTAATATTAGAGTACGATAACTTCTTCCTAACATATTACGTTACGCGCTAACATCGCAATCACTAAACCTGGACTCGGCGCACGACTACACGCACCGAACTCGCACATCTGTGATCACAGTCGCAAACCGATAGACAAGGACAGTGATAGGAGCCGGCGCTGTTGTGCAAGCGAAATCGCGCTAGCCGCCGAATGTTGGCCGAATGTTTACGATTAGATTGCATGTCTATCTCGCTCTCACAAACATGGCGAAGCGAACACTAAATATTATTATAATTTTCAACAAATTAACATTTTTAGCTGTACTTACGAGTGAAAAGTAATCCCGTGGAACTTGTTTTTGGTTTTTGAACTATTTGTGCACGTTTTGAAAACACAGGAAGGCATTGCTGCTGCTTATTCAGGCGATTACGGTAATTTTACTTAACGTGCTACACAAACACCAGTTCTATTGTGGCTAAGGTCAATGGGGAGCTACACTGTCAAGTTATCCCACTAGGAGTCATATCATCGCTGGTGCTGTTTACCTGTCAAACAACATATTAGTAGGAGAGCTACTGCTCGATTTTTGCGACCTATGTTACACCGAATAAATTTCAATTCTAGTAATTGTTTAATATTCGCTAATCATGAATGAGTCAGAGTCAGCCGCTGCACCCATGGGGGAATCCAAAACGCCAAAAATGTGGTCCAGCATCTCAAAATTGTTAAAATTTCATACCGCACTAAAACTTTACGTGACGATTTTTGGGATCATCTACTACCCAAAAAAATTCTCAGCTGCATGGAAATGGGGGATTAATTTATGTCAGTCGCGTAAATGTACATAATTGTAACTGAAATATTAAATTTCTCCCACTTCCTTACAGCTGACTATTTGCTTTGGGTTGAAGATGATCCCAGAAACCATCCCATAAGGTTTTGTCTCGGTATGAAATTACTTTTTTCATAAGGTTTTTTTTTACAACTTTGACATGCTCTAATTTTGGACTCCCGCACTATTGGAGCCACTGACCCAGGTAAGCACTAAGGAAAAACTATTTTTGGTATGATTTTCAGCCGGTATAAAATTACTTTTTCAAACTAACGCCACCTCCCGTACTAGGTATATTTTATAGTGAGAGCTCGTTTCCTTGGCAACCGTCAACAGATATACAGCTGACAAGCACCAGCGATGATGGCGTCTTCTGTAATTAGCTTGGCCCGTACCTCCCCATTGTGTCCGTGAGCACAATTGATGCGGTCCACGTCGCGGAGCGCGAACCCTATCTTCCTAATTTATACATCAATGACCTACTCTTTATTCGACGACACGGTTGGCGCAGTGGTTGAGCGATTGACTGCTGCGCAGCATGTCGCGGGTTCGATTCCCGCACGGAACAAATATTTGTACGACCTACAAGTATTTGTTTCGAGTCTGGGTGTTTTTCTATCTATAATATGTATGTATTTACAAAAAAAAATTGTATATAAGTAGTTTATCAGCCATCTCGTTACCATAACACAAGCATTAGGTTGCTTAGCTTGGGACTAGATGGCGTTGTGTGAAATGTCCAAATATATTTATTTATTTATTTATTTTCATATCCATTAGTCGTTTCACAGGAGGGAGGGACCATTTCGTACCGGGACCGGATCGGGACCAAATATTCATTATATGCATATTACTATCCAGTCCCACAAATGATGGTCGGATTGTGGGATCCAATCGGAAAGAGCCGCTCTCGAGAATAACTGTTAATAATGTGATATCGCGGAATGTTGGTGTTGTAGGAGCCAATGGTTGTAGGCACCGTACACTATCACTTTGTTGATGTTGATTTAGTTATGGAGTACACAGAAAGAACCACAAGTTAAGTTTGAAGTTATAATATGATGTTTATGGTTAACAAGGTAAAGTTGTAGGGATTCTTTCTCTTGACCAGTGGTTTGTCTCACAGTTATTGTCTGACTCAATGTTTATTTATTAAAACGGTGTAATTATAGTGAAATATTAGTGACGCACGACATCCAAGTAGGTTGCCGCGTTTGCAAAGTAAATGTACGGTTGATGAGACCGTACATGTTGGCAACCCCACAAAGATGGAAAGAAAAGTAATGAAAGATTGTCAAGAGAAGAATCCCTATTACAAAGAAACAAATAATGTTTGATTTGTTACCAAATCAAGTAGATAGTTTTCGTTATTTTGGACAGCTTGTATGTCGTTGTGGTATTATCTGCGAACCGTTGATCTAGAATACCGAAGAGGCTGTTAGCGACGTATCCCACTCCATCAATCAGTCCTCGTTTTTTACGATTACTCAAGTGCTTATGAGGAGCTAGAAGTATAGTATTGTAGTAGCTCAGTATTTCCATTTCGTGGTTAAGCTGTTCCAAAGTTGTCTTGCAGTAACTTGGGTCGGTTTTTTGGCACAGTTCGTTCAATCCCTTGAGGTAAGCTTCAATTCGATGTACTCCGTCCCAGTAAGTTGTTAAGTTATAGTACATAAGTAGTGTCCATTCGTCATGAATCACTTGTACGTTTCCTATTGTGTCGTAATAAATCGGCCGCTCAAGTTCGAAGTTAGTAATTTGAACGTCAGACGTCACGATTTCGCCATATGACCCAGTTATTAACGTAAGTACAATTAATAACATTGTAAGAAGCGTGGAAAAACATTTATTTCCGCCCGTCTTTGGCATGATTGGAGTTTTCTTGTCTGAGTGATTTTGGACGCTGCTCTCGATAGGGAGTGGTGACAGTTTCACGACGGGACGTTTGATGATACCAGATTGAGTTTTAACCGTGGTCACTCGAGCATAGCCGTCGGAGCCCGGATGCAGTTCAAGTACGCGTCCCATGGCCCACTTTCCTGGTGGCAAGTTGTTGTCCTTGATCAAGACTATATCGCCTTCCTGGATGTTGATCTGGAGTTGTGTTAAGTATTCACTCGACCAGCTCTTCCAAAATTGGGTCAGCATGTGCTCTGTTAGCTGCCACCGTTGACGCAAATTAACGTTATTTGCGTCACAGCATGTTGATATTGGTAGTGACATCGTTGGGCTTCCAGTGAGGAAATGACCAGGTGTTAGATAGTTTTGAAATTCATCGGGATCTTCAGTGAGCGGACAGAGGGGTCTTGAGTTCATACAGGCTTCTATTTTTGCCAGTAGCGTAGTAAACTCCTCGAATGTTAGTTTCTGATCTCCTAGTATGCGGTGAAGATGATGTTTCATCGATTTTACGGCCGCTTCCCACAAACCACCAGCACTTGGCCACGCGGGAGCGTTGAAGTGCCATTCCACCTCCATTTTTCCGATCTCGTTGAAGAAGTCCGGCGAAAGCTCTTGTTTAAAATATTCAAATTCATTCCGCAACTTCTTCGAAGCTCCAATGAAATTAGTGCCGCAGTCTGAGTACACATGTTTAGGTTTACCGCGTCTGGCGCACATGCGCTGAAAAGCGGCAATGAATGTTTCGGTGCTTAAATCAGACACCAGTTCAATGTGTACAGCTTTAGTAGCCATGCACACGAAAATAGCGATGTACCCCTTCGAAGTCTTTACTCCTCTTCCTTTATTTAGTTTGACTTGCACATGTCCAGTGAAGTCTACACCAGTGTGTGTAAAAGGTCGGGATGGGGTAGCTCTCTGTTGAGGTAGGTCCGCCATAAGTTGGTAGTTGTCTGTTGGTTTATAGCGGTGACAGCGCACGCAACGTCGCAGTTGAGTTTTTACAGCTCTGTTGCTTCCGACAATCCAGTATCGCTGTCGGATTTGAGCCAATGTCAGACGCGCACCTCCATGAAGTGTTGTAAGGTGCACACCTTACAACACTTCATGGAGGTGCGCGTTGTTCAATTACGAGCTGAGTTAGCCGTCCCGTTCGAGGAAGAATTATAGGATTTTTCATCTCGAAGGGCAAGTAGGAATTTCTCAGTCTCCCACCGACTCTTATAATCCCTTTTTCATCCATATAAGGATTCAATTTGTATATAATGCTCTTGTTGTTTATAGTTCCGTTTGATTTCAGTTGTTTGTATTCATTTTCAAACTCCGTACTTTGCACATATGTAATTACTCGGTCAGCTGACAGCTTGAGTTCGCTCACACTTAGGTATTTGGTTTCAAATTTCATCTTGGAGCGTGCCGTCGCGATAAAGCGCAGTACCTGAGCCGTTACTCGAATTACTTGCGTCAATCCATACTAATATTATAAATTCGAAAGTAACTCTGTCTGTCTGTCTGTCTGTCTGTCTGTCTGTCTGTCTGTCTGTCTGTCTGTTACCTTTTCACGCCTAAACCACTGAACGGATTTCGATAAAATTTGGCAAGGCTATATATGGTATCCTGGGGACGGACATAGGCTACTTTTTTTTTCAAAAATAATCCTACAGGGGGTGATATAGGGGATGAAAGTTTGTATGGGAAACTCAGTATTTCTTAAGTTAGGGATGTGAAAATTAAAATTTATGCTTTTGATAAGAAATAAAGAAATATGCGATTCAGCGTTTTTGAAAAATCATCCCCTAAGGGGGTAAAATATGGGTTGATTTTAAAATTTACAAAACTGCATGGATTTCGACAAAATTTGGCAAGGCTTTATAGAGCATCCCGGGGAAGGCCAAAGGATACTATTTTTTTCAAAAATAATACTACAGGGGGTGATATAGGGGATGAAAGTTTGTAAGGGAAACCCAGTATTTCTTAAGTTAGTGATAACAAATTTATGCTATTGGTAGGAAATTAATTAATATGCGGTTCAGCGTTTTTGAAAAATCATCCCCTAAGGGGGTAAAATAGGGGTTGATTTTAAAATTTACAAAACTGCACGGATTTTGATAAAATTTGGCAAGGCTTTATATAGTATCCTGGGGAAGGACACAGGCTACTTTCAAAAACAATACTACAGGGGGTGATATAGGGGATGAAAGTTTGTAAGGGAAACCCAGTATTTCTTAAGTTAGGGATAACGAATTTATGCTATTGGTAGGAAATTAAGAAATATGCGGTTCAGCATTTTTGAAAAATCATCCCCTAAGGGGGTTAAATAGGGGTTGATTTTAAAATTTACAAAACTGCACGGATTTCGACAAAATTTGGCAAGGCTTTATATAGCATACTGGGAAAGGACATAGGATACTTTCAAAAATAATACTACAGGGGGTGATATAGGGGATGAAAGTTTGTAAGGGAAACCCAGTATTTCTTAAGTTAGGGATAACAAATTTATGCTATTGGTAGGAAATTAAGAAATATGCGGTTCAGCATTTTTGAAAAATCATCCCCTAAGGGCGTTAAATAGGGGTTGATTTTAAAATTTACAAAACTGCACGGATTTCGTTAAAATTTGGCAAGGCTTTATATAGAATCCTGGGGAAGGACATAGGATACTTTCAAAAACAATACTACAGGGGGTGATATAGGGGATGAAAGTTTGTAAGGGAAACCTAGTATTTCTTAAGTTAGGGATGTGAAAATTAAAATATATGCTTTTGATAGGAAATAAAGAAATATGCGGTTCACCGTTTTTGAAAAATCATCCCCTAAGGGTGAAAAATAGGGGTTGATTTTAAAATTTACAAAACTGCACGGATTTCGACAAAATTTGGCAAGGCTTTATATAGCATACTGGGAAAGGACATAGGATACTTTCAAAAACAATACTATAGGGGGTGATATAGGGGATGAAAGTTTGTAAGGGAAACCCAGTATTTCTTAAACTAGGGAAAACAAATTTATGCTATTGGTAGGTAATTAAGAAGTATGCGGTTCAGCATTTTTGAAAAATCATCCTCTAAGGGTGTTAAATAGGGGTTGATTTTAAAATTTAAAAAACTGCACGGATTTCGATAATATTTGGCAAGGCTTTATAGCATCCTGATGGACACAGGCTACTTTTGGTCTTAAAAAATAATCCTACAGGGGGCGATATAGGGGATGAAATTTTGTATGGGAAACTCAGTATTTCTTAAGTTAGGGATGTGAAAATTAAAATGTATGCTTTTGATAAGCAATAAAGAAATATGCGGTTCAGCGTTTTTGAAAAATCATCCCCTAAGGGGGTAAAATAGGGGTTGATTTTAAAATTTACAAAACTGCACGGATTTCGACAAAATTTAACAAGGCTTTATCTAGCATCCTGGGAAAGGACATAGGATACAATTTTTTTTAAAATAATACTACAGGGGGTGATATAGGGGATGAAAGTTTGTAAGGGAAACCCAGTATTTCTTAAGTTAGGGATAACAAATTTATGCTATTGGTAAGAAGTGAAGAAATATGCGGGTCAGCGTTTTTTAAAAATCATCCCCTAAGTGGGTAAAATAGGGGTTGATTTTAAAATTGCTGCACGGATTTCGATAAAATTTGGCAAGGTTATAGACAGCATCCTGGGAAAGGATATGGGCTACTTTTTGTCTTAAAACATAATCCTACAAGGGGTGATAAAAGGGATGAAAGTTTGTATGGGAAACCCAGCATTTCTTAAGTTAGGGATATGCCCTATGTTTTCCACATGAACGTTCCCATGGGATATTTTCCGACATCCACGCGGGCGAAGCCGCGGGCAAAAGCTAGTGAACTATATTTATGTAATAAGTTATTTATAAAATGTTCATTGTTTCTTGTCATCGTTTTGGTTGCCACTGTTAAGTTGACACTTTCCTGGTTGGTTGTAAACAAACATGTGGAGTTTTTCATGAGGTCTGAGTCTTCTGCCCTTTTCAGGAATTCCGGACCTTGCCACCAGAGATCGAAGTTTATTAGTTTGCTCGGCAACATTCCTCTAGATGCACAGTCAGCAGGGTTCTGTGCCGATTTTACGTAGCGCCACTTGTCGGAAGGAATAATTTATTTTATTTTGTCAACTCTGTTGGACACGTATTTATCCCACCTTGATGCATCTCCTTGCAGCCACGCTAAGACTACTTGAGAGTCACACCATGCTTGTATTGACAAGTTGTATCCAGCTAAAGCTTCCGTAGTTTTTTCCATGAGTTTAGCCAACAGTAGTGCGCCACATAGTTCCAATCTCGGCAACGTAGTTTTTTGTGATATCGGCGCAACTCTGGTTTTAGCGACGAGTAAAGTTACAGTAGGTATATCTTGTTCGTTCCTTACTCGGCTGTATATGACACACGCATACGCTTTTTCACTCGCATCGCAAAATCCCAGCAATTCTATTGATTGTTGTGCACCAATCCATCGGTTGAGTTTTATTTTACTGACATTTGGAAGTTCAGTTTTCAACTTGACCCAATCATTTAGTATGTCAGTCGGTAGTTCTTCATCCCAGGCAAGTTTGCTGTTCCATACTCTTTGAAATAATAGTTTTGCCGACACGGTTATGGGAGCCAACCAACCCAAAGGATCGTATAGTTTCGAAATTTCGGAAAGTAAGTGCCTTTTCGTTGTCCGACCCTTCGACTTTTCTTCCAGACTCCAGTTAAACATGAACGTGTCAATGTTTGGGTTCCAGCCGAGTCCGAGCGTTTTTGTCGAGTCTTCAGTTTTGAAATCAAATATGCTTTTAGTTGATATTTGATCGTCAGTTAAACTCTCTAGTAGCGCAGGGTGGTTGGCTGACCACTTTCGTAAGTTCATACCGCCGCCCTTCAGTAACTTTATAAGGGTACTTTGTAGGTCTCTAGCTTTATCCAGAGAGTAGTGACCGCTGATCACGTCATCAACGTAGAACTCGCTGAGTAATGTATTGGCGGCCTCTGGATATTTATGACCGTCATCCAGGGCTAACTGCTTCATAGTTCTCATAGCTAACCATGGAGCGCACTTGGTCCCGTATGTCACGGTGCAAAGTTGAAATTCTTGTAACCTTTCAGCAGGAGAGTCGCGCCATATTATCTTCTGAAGTAATTGTTGATCTTCAGCTAACCCGATGCATCGGTACATCTTCTCTATGTCGGCGGTAAAAGCGTACTTGTAGGACCTCCACTTTAGTATAAGGGCTTGTATGTCCTTCTGTAGGTTTGGACCCTTTTCCATTAAGCTATTCAAGCTGTACCCAGTTGTGGTTTTTTGCGAGGCGTTAAAAACCACCCTTAGTTTGGTAGCAGTGGATTGTTCTCGCAAAACACCATGGTGCGGAAGGTAGCATTCAGACATAGTAGTTGCTATTGGAGACGCCGGTTTCATATGCTGTAGTTGTGTATATTCTTTGATGAAGTCCCGGTACATTGTTGCAAGTTTGTTTTTCTTTCCCAGGCGTTTTTCTAATTGGAGAAATTGCGAGATAGCCATTGACCTTGATTTGCCTAATTTGTTTTGCAACTCTGAGCTCATAGGCATCTTAACGATGTATTTGTTATCTGCGTCTCAGTATTCTTCACACTGATTATCCTTGGGCATGTCATGGTTGCTGCTAGTTATGTCTTCGTTCTCCCAGAATTTAGTTAATTCGCTTAGGTCGACCAGTGTTACGTGACAGTTATAAGTTTTCAGTTTGCCACATAAGATCCATCCTAAGTGCGTCTGTTGCGCTACAGGAGACTGTTGACTGCCTCTCAAGACTCCGTCCAGGATGATGTCAGAATATACGTCTGCCCCAAGTAGTAGATCTATAGGACCTGTTACGTTGAATTCCGGATCTGCTAGTTTCAAGTTTTCCAGGTGTGGCCAGTGAGCCTTTTCGAACGATGAGTTGGGTAAGTTGTTTGTTAGTTTGCTTAAGATGAGTGCCTGAGTTTCAAATGCGTAGTCAGAATGAATCGATTTACAGGTGAGCTGAAGCCGTCCTTTGCAGTTTCCAGGTGCAGCTCCCACTCCAGTTATGGTTGCGTTCAGCCGTTTCCTTGGTAGTCGTAGCATCTGTGCGGCGTTCTCGGTGATCAAGTTTACTTGCGAACCTTGGTCTAGTAGTGCTCGAAGCGTAATGTACTCCCCATTTGCAGACTTTATCCTAAGCTGCACAGTAGTTAACAAAACCTCCATCTCGTTAGTTGATATATGGTTGGAGCTTTGTTTGTGTGTAGACGTGGTTGGTCGTTGACCTACATTGTCATTTTTTCCTTCCGTATTCGTTGAGTTGACAGCATTTTTCTTTTCTGCGTTATGCAGTAAAGTGTGATGCTTCATATTGCATTCTTTGCATGTTTTTTCTGACCCACATTCTGTGTTGCCATGACTGTATAAGCAGTTTTTGCACAGCTGTAATTTTGCGACTGTGTTATTCCGTTGGAATGTGTCCATTTTGATGAACTTTGGACATTTCATCATTACATGATTTCCTTCACAGTGTGGGAAGTGTCCATATGCTGTATGATAAGTTTTCTTGAAAAATTTTTGTCGCTCGTAGTCATGCAGTTTTGCAGAATTATGTTTGTTAAACGACTTGGACGAGACTTGCTTCTGCTGGTTAGGGACTTCTTTTTTAGCGTTCTTCATAGTTTCATACGCCATGAATCTGTTTTCCAGGACATATAACAGCTCGTTCAAGTTTGGTACGTCTCTAGGATCTCGCAGTTCCTTTATGTACTCGCTGTAGGTCGTCGTGTCGAGTTTCTGCGACATCAAGTGTACGATTATTGGGTCCCAGGTTGCGATGTCTAAACCAATGTTTGTTAGTCCGTTCGTACATTCTGTTATGACGTCATGCATCTCCTTGAGGTTGAAGCTGTCGGGTTGTTGAATGACAGGCAGGTTGAGCATGGTGTTCAGGAATGACGTTAATTGCAGCCTTCGATTGTCGAAACGCTGAGTCAGTATTTCCCAACAGGATGTGTAGTTTTCTGCGCCAATACTGAGATGTTGCACTAATCTTTCAGCTTCGCCTCTCAACCTCGTTTTCAGATGCTGCATCTTTTGCGCTTTGTTAATCATCGGGTTGTTGTGAATGGTTTCCACGAAGAGATCCTTGAAGGAAATCCATTGAGTGTAGCTACCCGAAAACTCAGGGACCTCAATTTTTGGCGTCGATTTTTCGTAGTGCACTGTCGACCAAATCTCGTGGGTCTCGTGGCTAAATAATAACAGCCGCACGGGTCGATCCGTCAGGTTAAGCTATGCTTACCGGGGTTGGTCAGTAGATGGGTAACCATCTTTACATACCGAGATTCCTCCGTGCCTCGGAAAGCACGTTAAGCCGTTGGTCCCGGCTGTTTTTCGTGGATCTTTGACAGTCGTTACGGGTCGTCAGAAGCCCGAAAGTCTGACAACCAGTCTTACCAAGGGGTATCGTATTACCCAGTAACTGGGTTGTGGAGGTCAGATAGGCAGTCGCTCCATGTAAAATACTGGTATTCAGCTGCATCCGGTTAGACTGGAAGCCGACCCCAACATAGTTGGGAAAAGGCTAGGCAGATTGACTGTCGACCAAATCTTACTGTTCAAGTTTCTCCTTATCTCGTCGTACTTGTCCTCCATATCGACGAACATGTTGTAGTAGTTACCGTTGGAGCCTTTGAGTACAGCTTCCAGCTCCCAGTGTAGTTTGTCGATGACATTCCATTTCGACCTTAAAATGGAGAGATGGTCTTCTAGCTCCCATTTCTCCGTGACAGCTTTTATGTCAATTTTCGACATGGCGCGGTCGAGGGCTTTAAAGTTGCACTCTTGCCTGCTCAGCAATGTTTTGGTGGTATCGTCAGTATCTCGATCCAGCATCCCAGTTAAGTCGAATTTCACTAACCTTTTTCCCCGTAGGTGGTCCAGTAAGTTAAGCATGTCTCCTTTTGTAGATTCGTATTGAGCTTGAGTTTTGCTGTACACGTTATCCACGAAGTAATTGATGTTCTTGTCTTCTAAGGTTTGCTCCAGAATAGCATGTCGTTCCTCGAAGTCCTTCCACTGTGCTTCGAGAGATTCCAGACGTTTGATTAAGTACTCTTCAGTTTTCCTTGAGGCGCTATCCTTTTTATAGTTAGAGCACAGAGCTTTGATGTTTTCAAAGCAAGATTGTTGGAGTTGTAGCTTCTCCATAGTGAGTTCTCTTCTCTAGTTGTCGAAAAGAGGTAAGTTCAGTTTGATGTATGTAGCTCAGTAGTCCAGCACGTAGTTGACGGTGATAGACGTATAGCTTGGCGTTAGTTCACGACACGAAGACCGCAGTTTGCAGGCTTCTTCTTTCAAATCTCCACGGATCCGTCCTCGTAGTTGTAGTAGAGTTGCGTAATCCTCAGCGTCTTGAAATTGTCGTTTGTTTCTATTTATTGCGTTCGCACTCTATGTACAATATTATGCGCCTTCTCAATCCAACTGGGGCGACCCGCTTGTGGGAGACCAGCTGCACCGATTCGCTATCGTAAATAGAGACACTCCACACAATAAATGTAAGGCTCGAAGGACCATTTAATGTAGGAGCCAATGGTTGTAGGCACCGTACACTATCACTTTGTTGATGTTGATTTAGTTATGGAGTACACAGAAAGAACCACAAGTTAAGTTTGAAGTTATAATATGATGTTTATGGTTAACAAGGTAAAGTTGTAGGGATTCTTTCTCTTGACCAGTGGTTTGTCTCACAGTTATTGTCTGACTCAATGTTTATTTATTAAAACGGTGTAATTATAGTGAAATATTAGTGACGCACGACATCCAAGTAGGTTGCCGCGTTTGCAAAGTAAATGTACGGTTGATGAGACCGTACAGGTGTATTACCTCTGACGCTGCGGGTGATACAGAAGTGATGTCTGTGTTATTTATTACTAAAGTGGTTTGTGTTACTCAGTCCTAGTACGTTTGGGCGTTTGGGCGTGTCATGCGTATTTGCTCCCGCACGCGGAATAGACCCGCATGCGCCCCGCGCGTGATTGTACTAATGATTGTTGTCTGAGCAACTGGCAGCAAGCTCGTCACGCTCGCTAGTCGTCACTGCTTGCGGTAGCGTCGGCGCACACAGCGAGGGGGTAATGGCTGATCTTAGCGTTATGTGAGTGAAGCAGTGACTTGTCGTCTTGCTGCCCGTGGTTTTGTTATTGTTAGCAGAAATTAACAGTTTATTTAACTACGATAAACTAGTGTCCTAGTTTATCTCTTGTGACTTCGAGATACAGTCCTATGGATAGCGATCAACATTGCACATCCAAGCGGGTACACTCTTCAGGTAACGCTAACCACTTCCTATGGGGAACCACTGGCCTGTTTGCTTACTTGTTGCTTACCTATAGATTAACTAACTAATACTTACTATTCGTCTCCCTGGCTCTTCGTTTCTTCTTAGATACTACTTGTTCTTCTTCCACTTCAGTTTTAAACTCCATTAAAGGCACATCATCTTCTAAATCTGACTCAGAATGGTGTGGTGGTGTATCTGCTACATCTAGACAGCTGTTGTCTAAATTGTCCGGTTCTAGCTCTGTAAGTAAACAGTCAAGAGTATTACTCTTTTACTATCAACTAGCGAGCCGCCCCTGCTTCACACGGTTTTTACGGCTTCACAAAACATCGTGATTTCTTTACTATAAATGTAAATTTAATAAAAATGCAATATACCTACACATACAGCACCCGGAATAAATTCTCTAAGTGATGGTGAAAACCGCATCAAAATTCGGTTGTTTAACGCAGTCATACAGCCACACGCGAAAAGCGATTTTAATTTATTAGATGCTAACTGCGACCCGCGGTTTCACCTGCATAAGTCTCGATCACGTTGAAATATCCTATGTCCTAACCCAGCTCATGGTCTACCCGTGTGTGTTCCAAATCCGTTCAGCAGTTTTAGCGTGAAAGCGTAACAAACAAACAAACGTAACAAACTAATTAGTTAGGATTTTTATTTCATAATCCTAACTAATATTATAAATGCGAAAGTTTGTCTGTTTGAAACGCTTTCACGCTAAAACGGCTGAACGGATTTGGATGACATTTGGCACAAATAGGATACCTTTTATCCCGTTAGTACGTTCCCGTGGGATAATTTCTGATAAGGAATATAATGTGGTTACCGTTAAGTTGGATTTAACTAAACACTTTTTGAACAATTAAAATCAAATAGATATTCTTAAGTGTATTAACCGACTTCAAATAAAGGAGGTTTCTCAATTCGACCGTATATTTTTTTTATGTGTGTTCGCGGATAACTTCGTCGTTTATGAACCGATTTTGATGATTCTTTTTTTGTTGGAAAGGAGATATCCCAAGGGTGCTACCATGATAAGGAAACCAGGATCTGATGATGGCATCCCAGAGAAATCGAGGGAAAGTGCCTAATTTTATAGGCACACCTATAGTGATTTTGGTATTTTTTATAGTAATTCGTGCATTTGCTCCCGGAAAGCACCATTTGGTGAAGTGGAACTGATGAGGAAGACCACAGATGGCCATCGAAACTACTTAATAATAAGTATTTCACGGGTTGCGATTCGATTATTGCTAAGCAATTTATGCTCGTCACAATACATATGTTGAAGCAGAGCTGATGGTGCCTTCACCATCAGTTCCAGTTCGCCTGGTTCCTTACTGGGAGAACGCTTCAACAATTAACGTCCTTGTATCGGGAAAAGCATATTTTGTAAAAGGTGATGAGCAGCTGACATTAGGCTATTGTAACTTCCAAAAAAATACTACGAAGTGAAAAATAACTTTTTTTTTTGGCGAGATAGGCGCCGCACCCAGTTTAATTTTACCTTTTGTTTTTGTATTTATTTGTATAGTTAGTTAGTCATTTACTTTTGTACCTAGAGTAGAGTACATAGTATTAACTTGTTTATATAAAAGTAAAAATAACTTTAATTTCGGAAGTCGGTGTACTTCACTTTGTAGTATATTTTTGGAAGTTGGTTGTTTAAAAATTGTTATTTTTGTTTTTTTAAAAACATACCTTCAATTTGATGTTCCTCCATTGGCTCAATAATATCATCTAGTCCCTCACAAACAGCTGGTAATTCTTCTTTGATAGCAATGCTTTCTGTTTGACAATCATCACCTATACTTACGTGCACTATTGGAGAATTGATAAACCCACTGCAAAACTCTAAGTGGTTTTGGTTTATTAAAGAATTAGGCTGTAAAAAATTATTATAGTATTAGGAAAGTATGCTGGTGATCACAGTCTCACGAGCACAAACCATTTTTCTTATACTTAAGTTACTTAAAAGAGCTTCCATAAGTGAGGATACTGAAGGGGGAAGCGCCAGTAACACAACTCCTTAAGTTAGGGAAAGTGAGGACACATGATCCGTTAGGGACACATGGGACACGTTCGCTACGACGCAATGGACTACCGTAACGTCGAAGTATCATCTGTCAAACGCGTAACGTTCACATATGGTGACAGTCAATGTGTTTACGCGCGAGAAGGACTTCTTTTTTTTTGGCATTCATTTTGCAAATTGCATACCTTCTGTACTTAATAGAGTTATTATGCCAATGAACTGTTCAGCAATTAGATAAAATGTTTTATTTGACCTACCTACAATTCAATTTCAACTCGTACATTGGGACACATGGTACGCGGTAGGTTGAGGAGACTTGATCCCCTGATCCGGGGATCAAGTTTCCCGCTGCAGTGTGAGGGTTACCGGGAGACAATCAAACACGTGTATACTCGACGAGAAGTTTATTGCGACTCTCACTTAATACTAATACATGAATAAATGTGCTTAAACTACACATAGGAACACTAATACACTACACCACAGGGGTACAAGAAGAAAAAAAAGAAAAAATAAAATGTTTTCTTTTTTTTTGTTTTTAAATATCAAACATATGATTGTTTATGAATATAAAATTAGTACCTACTTACTTAACATATTTAAAATTATATTTCGTAATACATTTTTTTTTTATTTTTTATTATTTTTACTAAAACACTACATTATTTCTTAAACAGTTTTGTTCGGTTTTTGTGTACAATTTCTGGTTTATTGTTTTTCATAATTTTTACATTAGGTTCTATATCTTCAATGACAATAAATGGACCATTATACAAAGTATCCAGTTTATTTGCAGTTTCATTTTTTAACAATATCAAATCTCCTTTTTCATATCGCACCTGGTTTACGTTTTCATCATACATAGTTTTTCTCATCTGTTTACATTTTATAAAATTATTTCGCGCATCTCTGTGTGCTACTTGTAAACGATATCTTAATTCTAGACTATAATTATCTGGGTTATATAAAGGTTCTATACTACTACTTATTCTACTCGGAATGTCACTGGGTTTTCCAAAAACTAATTCATACGGAGCATATTTTGCTCTGTAAATATACTTATAATAGTTTTATATATAGAATATAGCTCTTTTGCTTTTATTATTTTTTCTTCAACCTTGTCTTTATATTGTAACCTTCTACTTTTGCCTAATTTTCTCAAACTAATTTGTATATCTGATAATTCGCTTAATATTCTTTCTAAATCTTTTTCCATAGATTGTGAAATTAATACAGTGGTACTTACATTGGCCTTGTAGAAAAATATACCTAGTAGGTTGGTCCTTATACGAGTCTTTTATGCTTTATGCGCAATTTTTAGTTATTCCATGTGACATTCCGATAATCCGATATAATCAAGCTGTAAGCTGCTGTAAAAAAAAAACAAATTAACACTGCATTTTAACAAAGATAACATTTACGGGTCCATATTTTTACACTTAATTGTTCATTCAAGGCTCCTCTGAAGTGATGACTGCGCGATCCTATAATTTCCACATTGGATGATGCAAGTCAGTTGGATTTTTCAATCACTCACAAAATACAGTTTATGAAATACGAAGAATGGCGTTTTACACTTTTCACTGCGCACTAATTTAGTGTTTATACTTTTCCATTTCCATTTCCTTCTTCACGTTCTCGCCTTCCCGACAAACGCAAACGCATTTTTCTTATTAATTCAGATTCCACATGCTTTCCAATCCATTTCTTCTGCTTGTCCTTGAGCTTTTTCCATATAATTATGATTGCTGCAACGGCGATAATCGTCAAGGCCGACGCTAATAATATATTATTTATCTGGATGTTTGCTTCAACCGTAGTAATACTTCCTCCCGATGCATTTTGTGCAATTATCACCTCCTTTTCTTGTGTTTTTGAGTAGGTAAGACTTTCCCATTTTTCACTTACCCGATGTACGTGACTTGTTTTGCTCAATGTTCCCGAAGCTGTCTTTATTTTATAAATCTTCATATTTAAAACGCTCTAATACAGTGCACCGAGGCACACAGGAATTCGCTGAGTCGCACAATTCGCCCGCTACGCGATACCCGGCGACGACGGTATGGTAGGTAGTTACCCGACACCGCGGCGCTCGCGCATGGCAGGGTCGCCATGAAGTGTGTGGGTTACCGGGAGACAATCAAACACGTGTATACTCGACGAGAGGTTTATTGCGACTCTCACTTAATACTAATACATGAATAAATGTGCTTAGACTACACATAGGTACACTAATACACTACACCGCACTGATGAAGTGACCCTGAACTGAATTTTGGAGTACTGAATAATGTTTTTGATGGTAGTTTTAAAATATACTAAGGTACTAAAATAAAAAGAGGTTGTTGAAACTAATAAATTATCGACAAATCTACCTACATTTTTTAAAATTAATTTAAATCCCTCAATGGTTGCAGTCGCAATAGGTATCTGTAGAGAATATTTTAGCTACACATTGTTTCAGAGCGCGCCAGACCTACCACGACGCGACGTCAACGTAGAGATACGGCGGTGGGGTTATTATTATTATTTCAATTGTCTTTGACATATCTCGGGACCCTGGGATCCCGGATCTTTAGTAGGCGTACGAGGGGCCGAAGCCAACTCGCAGAGGCCCCTTAGACAATTTTAAACTAATAATCACCTAATTAAATGTGAAGTTTAATTTTATTAATTTGGTGTATATGTCTCCCAATACATGGAATATATGATCCCCCCGGATCAAGGCACCCAATTGCATGGATCATGTCTCTCATATATTGGTACAAAACCGTTATTTCCGTTTTTTGTAATCGTTTTTAAAAACTGAGATAAATATTCATCCTACTGATGATAAATAAAGTAACTGTATTGTCTATCGGTTAGTCGAAACAGAACTGACATACAGTCAAAAATTATTTTTTTATGACCCTGTACAAAAGTGGGGATCATGTGTCCCCAGTTTCCCCATAATCCTCAAATGTCAAGATTTCATGAAATAGTCATTCAATAGGATGACTTGGTCTTAAAGAGTTGTATTGATGACTTTATAATTCTTATAAGACATACTTGTTCCAGTCACAAATTATATTTTGATCAACATAAGTACAACCTAGCACCGACTTGCAAATTGCAAAAAAATGTAAGACAATCTGAATTTCGCGAGCTGCTCTGGCGCTTTCACCTTAACCCCTCAAGTGTCGAATGCACCCCATGTGTGCATAAGAAAAACACTTTTTTTGTTCGGTACATAAGCTTATATCACATATATATAAATGTAAAAAAACATCATCCGATGGAAAACCAATCAAATCATTAGTTGTGAACTTATGGAGTTCGCAGCTAACCTCCCCTCCCCCCCCGCGTGTCAAATGCACCCTAAGTGTACAAAAGGACAAAACTTTACATAATAGGTATATAAGCTTAGATCACGTATATATAAACGTAAAAAAACATCATCCGATGGAAAACATATCATTATCAGTAGTTGTGAACCTATGGGGTTCGCAACTAACCCCCAACCCTCCCCACTCGCTGGGGTTTTGGGTCTAAAATCAGCCAAACTCAGACACTTGAGGGGTTAAGTAGGTTCAATTGAACCTCACAGATACTGCACAATCTATTGATGCATAGCTTGTACCGACATGAGAGAGGACCGTTATCAAACTGCCACATGCAAGTTTCATACAGAAGTTGTAGCAGTGTTATGTGGAGTATTTAACAATGTAACACTTGACAAAGTGTACACATATCACCATTCAACACTCCATAGTACACTTGGCTTGAACTCCAGACACAATACGTATGAGCTTGAGAAGAAGAATCACTTCCACATTATACTGAAATTACAAAACATAAGAATAAATGGCTGTTGCAGAATACCTCACCTCATAATCCTCGTTCATCATCTGAGCGAACAGCTCTTCGGCTTCCAGACATTTTATCAGGAATCGGTAGCATTGCTTTAGTTTCGCGCAGCAGAAGAAACAAGCGAGAATCGGTCTACTGTCTTCAGTTACAAACTGCAACAAAATTTGTCTTGCACTATTTTGTTTTTAAGACAATATTCGTGTAGGAGAGGCATTTAAAACCTAATAGGTAATTTACTTAATTCTCATTAAAAGTATCAACTTACTGGAATATCAGTCAGCTTCTCATATAGTTTATGTAAGTTCCTGTTGACCACTACATACATGCGGACATTCTCCGCTAAACATATCCTACACATTGGCAGTTTTTCCATCTTTTAAGTCAAGCAGTATTACTATTGATATTAGATGATATTTAGACCAACTTTCGTCGACCCGATATTATATTTTTCCTAAGCGCCGACCTAACTAATTTTAAAACAAAAGATAGAAGT
Organism: Cosmia trapezina; assembly: GCA_905163495.3. Classification (NCBI taxonomy): domain Eukaryota; kingdom Metazoa; phylum Arthropoda; class Insecta; order Lepidoptera; family Noctuidae; genus Cosmia; species Cosmia trapezina. The sequence goes on along the minus strand of LR991046.1, from coordinate 1,244,115 downwards.
TAGAACTAGAACCACAAAACAGCAGAAAAAGTTAAAAAAAGCTACTTGACATTGACACTCGCCAGTTTGACATTGACAATGATTATGATGACAGCAGTTATGGAAAAATGTTTTTTTTTTTTTTTTTTTTGGGAATTGTATGTTTGGATACGATGAGTCCTTTATGTTTATTGGTAGTTCCAGCTTTCCTATTTATAAAAATGTATAATCTCATTCATTACTGTAAATAATATTAAGTTGTTATCATTGTAATTTGCTCATTGATTAGTAAATCATATATTGATCCTATATTCCGTACTATCCTAAATCCTGTTTTAATTATTAAAATAATATCTTCGTTTCCCTACCTTTTTTTACGAAACTAAAGGTGACATTGGCTAAATGCACAAACCGTGAGCTAAAGGATACCACTACCAAGAAGTTTTCTCTTTCTATACCGACTTTTCGCCACAAGTCAGCATTCTAGTACGTTTATTAGTTCCATGATAAAAAGCTACTAAAGTTATAATGACATTGACAGCATAAACCGAATAATCCGTGGAATATCCCTGGCAGTTGAAGGATGTCTGGAAGGTGCTTTCACTTTCTTTTGAATCTTTTGTACTTTCCGGCACTACCTTTAACAATAAACTTAAAAGACTCAGTAGCCAAACTATAAATTTCTAAAAAAAAACCTGTATCTTTCCATAGCTGCTGTCATATTGTCAATGTCAAACTGGCGAGTGTCAAATTGTGAATGTCAATTGTCAATTTGTCAAATTGTCAAATACCAGTCAGTGCTTTTTGGCTTTTTCGTTCGTTATTTGTTGTTTCGTTCCTTTTCCTGTTCTTCTTCGAGGCGGCTACACTGCGGAATAAATTGTCATATTTAATCATTATATTTTGGCGTTTAGAAGAGAAAACCAGGTAAAAAACTATTTGTGTGTGTTAACAATAATTAAGTATGAAATAAGAATTAGCACAGGATTCATGTCGGTGAGTAAAATAAATGGTATTTTTTGTCAACCGGCAGCCGGCACGCTTCGAACAATGCATGTTGAAAATGTTTTGCGTTGTATTGGTGTACCTAATTACGTTGATTTCTTCTGTGATTCCTTCAAATCATCTAAAAATTATTATCTAAATGACTATTCCGTCCGTTGAATATGTAAATATTACAATGTAACTTCAAAAATGTAAACAATATTTTCATTTCTCGTTTTTGTAAGTATAAGTCGGCGTTTCCACGAGCGTAATAAAATCGCGGCGGGATTTTATCGCGCACTTTCAACTCTGCTTAGCGCCGGGAGTTGAAAATCCAACAGTGTGTTTTTCGTCGCGCTGGGATGTACTCTGTTTTTGTTAGGTTGGATTCTCAACGCTCGGCTCAAGAACGAGAGTTGAAAATCCAGTGCGCGATAAAATCCCGGCGCGATTTTATTACGCTCGTGCGAACGGGGTTTGAATATTGTGTCAGTGGGTGGGTCGTCTTAGGGCCGAAGTTAGAGTGTAACATGGTGCTGTCCGTTTGCATTTTTCGTGTTTTTTTTTTATTTTGCTCTTTTTGTGTTTTACATTGCATTTTGATTATTAGAATGGATCGGGTGGTGCCGACAGCGCGCGCAGTGGACAAGAAAAGAAATGCTCGCTTGTCCGTTGAGAATAAGGCCCGGCTGCAAGAGTTAAGGGAGCAGAAGGAGATAAGTAGATTTCTGCTTCCTGATGCGCCGGAGAGAAAGCAGCGGAGGAGGTAGTTTTTTTTTTTTTAAATTAACTTGTGACAAATTGACTTGTTTGTCTTACTTTCAAATATTTTACAGAAAACCGTCGCCACCCCGCAGTCTGTGTCCTCTAGTACCGGGGACACCGGAAACTCCACCTCCCAGGAAAAGGAGGTATTGGAAGGTGAAGCCTGGGCTGTCAACAAGCACAGGTATGTTGTTGTTGCTTGCACATTATTATTTATTATTAATGACTTGTGTGTGGTCTTTTTAGACTCAACAACTTCTGTTGTTCGTGGTTTGTTTTAAAATTACCACATTCCACATAATGATGACCACATTAATCTAGCTTTTAATTTATTGTTTGTTTTCGACAGCCGATGTGGTGTCGCCGCCGCAGGTGCACTGCGACGTCCCGACGCGCGTGTTATATTTGATCATTGTTTTTTATAATTTTTAGCACTATATTTTTAATTATTAAGTAAAATTGAGATTACCTTGATTCCAGAAACCATAAAATCATTGTAAAACCACCTTTAGATATTTCATTTTGGTATTATTTTATTACCGTTTGTTGGATAGTGACATCTGTCACATTTACGAAGCTTGGAACTAATGTAGAAGTATCTAATTTGACTAGTTATTGTGTTTGTAAAATATACCACTCTGAACTTGTAAAAATCGTATAGATATTATTACTGTAAATAATTACGTAATATTTAATAGTACTTGTACTATGATTTAGAATTTATATTGTTATTTTAATATAATAAGCTGTTTCAAACGATTGGTACAATTGTGTCGTTGATATTTTAGATGGCGGTAAATATACGATTGGTACAATTGTGTCGTTGATATTTTAGATGGCGGTAAATATAGAGTCAGTTGTTGGTTCACGAATATAACAGGGGGAGCTCTGAGTATTTGGACATTCTTGATCCAGAAGTTGACCAGAACAGAGCTCCAGCCTACAGGTAAAAGTTAAGTAATATGTACAATTTCTATTTCTATTTTCTATTGGTATTATGTTTGATTTCTACTGTTACTATGTTGTTCTGTATGTGTTATGAATTTGGCCAATATTGCCAAGGTGTCAAATTGAACAAAGGAATATTCATGTTCCTTTCCTAGGTTGTTATTATGTTGCTATCAATCTGAATACCCTCGGATAGAATATCTGAGTAGTCTCGGATATGATTAACTGTTTAATATTAATGTTCCTTTCCTAGATTGTTATTATGTTGCTATTAATCTGAGTACCCTCGGATAGAATATCTGAGTAGTCTCAGATATAATTAACTGTTTATTATTCTTGTTCCTTTCCTATTATTATGTTGCTATTATTCTGAGTACCCTCAGATAGAATGAACTGTTTTTGAGATAACGATAATTTATGGAAATATAAGAAATGTGTTGACGTGTTGATAAAATACTTTAAAGATAAGTTTCCGTGGAGTTTCTTGTCCGTTCTTCTCCACGAAGACCTAGTTTTGCGAACGGACATAGCTTTATCGTTAAATATGAATAATTATTGACAAGATTGATTGAAGTAATAAATACCTATCTAGTCTTGTCTGTCTGTGCTTTTGTTTATCAAATCCTTTCCCCTACACACCATATTCATGGAACACAGTAAAACACAGTAAACAATAATACTTTAATACAGTAAATAAAATAACTAATAACCATCCTGACATTCAAGGATTGCTATCTGAGTAGTATCTAGGTATATATATATACACTTATAGATAGTTATAGTTATATATTATATCAAATCTAACATCAGAAGTGGGATAGTGCCGTCCTACATAACAGGTTTCTAATTAATTTTATTTTGCTATTTTCATGATCAACGTTGGAGTACTGTGTTCTGCTGGAAGCCATTGGTAACGGCGGGTTGTTGACTCAATCCTCACCATAACGATGACAACGTGCTGCCAACTGAGAGCCTGGACTGCGGACCTGCAAGTTGCTGTGACACCTTCGAAAATCATTCCAAGAAATCAATGGAGCAGGAGTACCTACGAAATTGGCTAAAATCGGTAACGCCTCTAGAGGCTCTGCTTTATTATTATTTTGAAATTTGAGACTATCTACAGCTGATGTGTATCAATTTTGCTGTTATTTTTAACGGACCTAAAGAGCAGGTTTTGTTTAAGTACCTACTTAAAGTAAGATGGAAGCTTAGCTTATAAAATCAATAATGAAAATGTGGTTACTATAATTAGTTACCTACTACATTATAATTAATTCTAGTTCTCACAAAGAGGACTGAGAATAAGATACAAATTTTCAGACAGGATTAAGATTTAACAATAAAATTGAATGGTTAACAAAATTGAACTTGGCAATTCCAAATGTTATGCTTTGTTGCTTATTTAAAATTATATTACAAAGTGATATTTTATCTGTAGTAAAATTAGTTTGTGAGCATTTGATTTCAAAGAAGTAATAATGAAATAATTGTTGTATGTCGTATTTGATTTGAATTTCCCGGACTCACAGGGGTGAGGCTTGAGAGGTTGGATCATTACGATGTAAAAAAAACTGATAACGATGAAACTTGGCATGGGTTGACATGACACTCTAGCTCACGGTAGTTGAGGCTGAGAGTTGTATGGTCGAAAATAAAAATGCAAGTGTTCACGGGAACCTAATTTAAAATTGCTAATATTATTGCTCTGTTCACAAATTAATTAAACAGTACCTATGGATAAAAACCAGTTTTTCACTTTCAAAGTGCTTAATGATTATGCTGCAGTGCTTTATACTGATATGGGTTATAATTATAACCTTTTACTACAAAGTAAAGTACTTAGTGCCAACACAGTGACCATGTTAACATTTGGAATTATTTAACAGAAAATATAATAAGGTGATCGATACACTTTGCAATGATATTGTCAGGTTGACCGAGCGATTTATTGTTTTGATTAGTTATTATTAGGTTTCACACTATTGTTTCTGTATAATGATAATCATCTTGTACTTTGAGAACAAAGTACATGTCAGTATGGCCGTATTACATAATTATAATTGGCTGACTATGACTATGACTGTAGTTAAGACTATGCCTGTGGCTCTGCCTGTGGCTGTGACTGTGCCTGTGGCTTTGCCTGTGGCTATGACTGTGCCTGTGGCTGTGCCGGGTGGCTGTGCCTGTGGCTGTGTCTGTGACTGTGCCTGTGGCTGTGCCGGGTGGCTGTGCCTGTGGCTGTGACTGTGCCTGTGGCTGTGCCGGATGGCTGTGCCTGTGGCTGTGCCTGTGGCTGTGACTGTGCCTGTGGCTGTGCCGGGTGGCTGTGCCTGTGGCTGTGACTGTGCCTGTGGCTGTGCCGGGTGGCTGTGCCTGTGGCTGTGACTGTGCCTGTGGCTGTGCTGGGTGGCTGTGCCTGTGGCTGTGACTGTGACTATGGCTGTGCCTGTGGCTGTGCCTGGTGGCTGTGCCTGTGGCTGTGCCAATAATAAAAAACAAAAAAATTTTAAACCAAATTAATCGATTGCCAGAAATGTACTTCTAAACTTAAATTTCAAAATAATTTACAAAAAAAATGTTTTTGTACTTCGAGAACGAAGTACATATCAGAATGGCCGTGTTATATTTGATCATTGTTTTTTATAATTTTTAGCACTATATTTTTAATTATTAAGTAAAATTGAGATTACCTTGATTCCAGAAACCATAAAATCATTGTAAAACCACCTTTAGATATTTCATTTTGGTATTATTTTATTACCGTTTGTTGGATAGTGACATCTGTCACATTTACGAAGCTTGGAACTAATGTAGAAGTATCTAATTTGACTAGTTATTGTGTTTGTAAAATATACCACTCTGAACTTGTAAAAATCGTATAGATATTATTACTGTAAATAATTACGTAATATTTAATAGTACTTGTACTATGATTTAGAATTTATATTGTTATTTTAATATAATAAGCTGTTTCAAACGATTGGTACAATTGTGTCGTTGATATTTTAGATGGCGGTAAATATACGATTGGTACAATTGTGTCGTTGATATTTTAGATGGCGGTAAATATAGAGTCAGTTGTTGGTTCACGAATATAACAGGGGGAGCTCTGAGTATTTGGACATTCTTGATCCAGAAGTTGACCAGAACAGAGCTCCAGCCTACAGGTAAAAGTTAAGTAATATGTACAATTTCTATTTCTATTTTCTATTGGTATTATGTTTGATTTCTACTGTTACTATGTTGTTCTGTATGTGTTATGAATTTGGCCAATATTGCCAAGGTGTCAAATTGAACAAAGGAATATTCATGTTCCTTTCCTAGGTTGTTATTATGTTGCTATCAATCTGAATACCCTCGGATAGAATATCTGAGTAGTCTCGGATATGATTAACTGTTTAATATTAATGTTCCTTTCCTAGATTGTTATTATGTTGCTATTAATCTGAGTACCCTCGGATAGAATATCTGAGTAGTCTCAGATATAATTAACTGTTTATTATTCTTGTTCCTTTCCTATTATTATGTTGCTATTATTCTGAGTACCCTCAGATAGAATGAACTGTTTTTGAGATAACGATAATTTATGGAAATATAAGAAATGTGTTGACGTGTTGATAAAATACTTTAAAGATAAGTTTCCGTGGAGTTTCTTGTCCGTTCTTCTCCACGAAGACCTAGTTTTGCGAACGGACATAGCTTTATCGTTAAATATGAATAATTATTGACAAGATTGATTGAAGTAATAAATACCTATCTAGTCTTGTCTGTCTGTGCTTTTGTTTATCAAATCCTTTCCCCTACACACCATATTCATGGAACACAGTAAAACACAGTAAACAATAATACTTTAATACACAATAAAATAACTAATAACCATCCTGACATTCAAGGATTGCTATCTGAGTAGTATCTAGGTATATATATATACACTTATAGATAGTTATAGTTATATATTATATCAAATCTAACACGCGCGTGCAGCAGTTCCGCAGCCGAAGGTGGTTTCTTTTAAAATTACTTCTTACATAATGATGACCACATTTATTTATCCAGCTTCTAATTTAATTTGTTTCTGGTATAGCAGCAGTAGAAGTGATGCCAACAACAACCAGAACGGGAAGGGGAAAGGGAAAAGCGCGTCCCACGAAGTCTGGCATCCCAACGGTGGACCAATTAAGATTGGATGCGGTTGTGGATGCCGATATCCAATTAATTGGAATTCCATCCAGTGAGTTAATCAAATAAGTAAAAGTACTTGAAATGAATTTTTATTCTAAATTTAACCAATAACTTCTTAATTTGTAGCGTCCAGCACCAGGCATTCCGAAGTTGCCTCTCTCACTTCATCCACATCCTCGGTGACTAATGGTGAGTGTTATTTCTCCGGTTTTTTATAAATTATTAGTATTAGTATGCATATAATTTAGTACCGTACTTATGTGGTTTTATTTCAGATCTATCTATGTTCGATGTTATTGTTCTGACGCAAGAGAGCATTGAGGATGAGGTTGTTGAGTGGGAGCAAAACGTCGGGCATAATGCCGGATCAGATGTGGAGGAGGAACTGGACATAGACATCGACCTGGACTGGCAGAGCACCATTGCAGATCTTCCGGAAGGACCGCAGGGTGCGACCGGGCACAGGTATATGGTCGAGTTGACGGGTACAGACGAACTCACTCCTGACCTGCTGGAGCACTTGAATGAGTTGGACGCCCGCGACGATGTCGCGTTGCGGGGTTTGGTAAGTAACGATGACATGCTTTCTTTTAACTGGATCAATGAGCCCGGCTTCGCTGGCAAGCGGGAGGAATTCATTGGTCCAGCTGGGCCTACTTTTGAGACTGATGGTATGACACCTCTGGATATTTTCGAGAGGATATGGGATGACACTATTATGACTCAGATAGTAGACGAGACCAACCGGTATGCCAGCCAAACAATTTCTTCCAGCCAACCCTCGCGAGAATCCAGAATTAGAATGTGGCAGGACATCACAGTTTCAGATTTATGGTCTTATTATGTAGTTATTATGATGCAGAGTTTCATAACAAATCCTGTCGAAAAGGACTATTGGTACCCTCGGTATTCTTACTTGCGGATCGGGGATTTCAAAGATATCATGTCCTACAATAAGTTTCTACTTATTAAAAAGTTCTTACATTTTGTCGACAACACGTCTGTTTCTGTTCCTTCTAAGCTTGTCAAAATTATTCCGATTATCGATCATCTTAATCGCAAATTCAGCAGTTTATATCTACCCGAGCAGAATATTGCGATAGATGAGTCCCTGCTACTGTGGAAAGGCAGGAGACTCAGTTTCGTACAGCTCATCACCAACAAAGCTGCTCGGGTAGGGATAAAAAGTTACGAACTTTGCGAGTCGCGAACGGGGTATTTATGGAAATTTGAGATTTATGCGGGGAAAGGTAGTCACCTTGATGAAGGACCTGATGTCGAACGGGGTGCCAATGAACCAGAGGAGGCAACATCGCAGATAGTGTACAGGCTGATGCGCCCTCTCTTAAATAAAGGCCATACATTAGTTATGGATAACTTTTATAATTCGCCACTGTTGTCAAGGACTTTAAAAGCTCAAAAAACAGATACCTTAGGAACCCTCCGACTTACTCGGCAGTTTGTTCCCTCTTGTCTGCGCAACAAAACAAAACACAATATGCGCACAGGCGAGATTGCTTTTAGTCACACAGAAGACTTGTCTGTTTTAGTTTGGAAAGACTCCAACTTGGTTGCGCTGATTTCTACATATCATGATGTAGAAATCGGTGGGGCCGAGAAACAGGGAGTTTATAAATATAAACCCAGGGTAGTCCTAGACTACAATCTTTCCATGGGGGGGGTCGACAAGAAAGACCAACTCTTGCAGGCATTCCCCGTGGAAAGAATCCGTAACTTAGTTTGGTACAAGAAACTGTTCCGCAGGCTATTGAATGTGTCCATTCTTAATGCATACATAATATATAGCCATAAGAAAAAAGTATCTCACCGGGAGTTCAGAATGCAGCTGGCAGACCAGATTTTAACAAAATATAACCGTCCCAGTCAACCGCTGTTGCAGAATCTCATTACAGAACATTTCCCAGTAAAGGGGGTACAGGGGAAACCGAAGCGTTGCAAACATTGCGCCACATTTAAGAAAGATAGCCGCACTGTCTGGATTTGTGAGGTTTGCAAAGTGTCTCTATGTATTGAAAATTGCTTTAAAAACTATCACACTTCTTAGAGGGACGAGCTCGTAAGTAATGTGATAATTTCTTAACTTTTTTTTTCTCGTTTTCTTTTAAATTGTTTCTGGAGCGGCATGGGGTGTGGGATTGTGTGTTTTATTTTATTAATTTTATTTTTGTTGTTTCTGTATTGTTTATATTCGTTCAATAGCCTGCGAAACTGTTCAGTTTCTGTTCAATTGGTTTCAATTCAATTAGTAAACACTTGTCAACATGTGGCGATTTATCCTAATCTACTTTTCCTTTCTTTCTCGACTTTGCCTTTTATGTTCTAGCAAAGTTATCCATAGTTAGTGTAATTAGTGTTAATTATCTATTCATGCACAAAATAAGGGGTCACTGTAAACTGTTCCATACATCCCGCTGGGGACCCGCAAAGTTCATAACTTTGTATCTCTACCGAGCAGCTTTATTGGCGATGGGTGAGCTGTACTAAAGTGAGTCTCTTTGCACAGTAGCAGAGACTCATCTATCTCAATATTCTGCTCGGGTAGGTGTGAATTTGCGATTCTTATGCGAAATGTAGGGAGCAGATTTTTTTGTTTCGTGATTTCAGGTTTGGTACCATAGTAAAAGTTGTTCGTAGTGATGAGTACAATGACCCCTTAGTTGTCTTTGGAAGACTTGTAGCTCTCCCTACAAGCGCTTTAGCTACAAGCGCTCTCTAACGTAACAGTCACCAAAGTGTCAACGCTCGGAGCTATTGGTTACTATTAAGGCCCAGGTTCCAAGCTTGGTTTAGCTCGGTGTGTAAGTGAAATGGCGTTATGGCTGTCTAGTTTGACGCACGAGATAGAAGATTCTCACGCGCACCGGAATTATGTCGTAAAAATGCAAATAAAATCGTATAAAATTAGAAATTAACTATTTAATAAAAAGTAATCCATCACTGGATGCAGTTTGGAATTTGACATTTTATGGTATATTTTTAATTATAATTATAATTGTTAATGAAGGGATAAACTGCTTTTAAAGATTATTAGGAGGTATGTTTAAAGATTTTTTTGGTGCATTAAAATATGTATAATTATGTTTTGGCTTCCATCACTGTATGCGAAAAAGACTTGAAAATGTCATATTTTTTTTACATGACAAAATTATTTACGGTTTATGAGATACACTGCTTTAAAAAACCACCTTTTTGATCGTTTTCAGGAAATCTGGGCCTTAATGTAAATGTGAATTTGGTTACGGTTTTGGTTACTATTATTGTAAATGTGAAGACTATGTAGGGCAGGTCCACTCAATCTATGTGGTTCTTTGCTGAAAAGACCATCTCAAACACCCACCTACATGGTCTTCACATGATTTGACCAATTGTAAATATATTCTGGACTTTAAGTGACCTCGTGAGTTTGTTTCGCCTTTCTTCTCAGAGTAGTCAGGTAGGAAATGCCTCATCGTTCGCATTTTAACATTGGAAATGTTTTTTCGATCGCTCCGGTATAGGCTCTCTTTTCAAGAAAAGTGCGACATTCCGTTATTTCTAAGTCAATATAGTTAATTGAGGTATCAAAATGTTTGTATTGACGAGGGCTACAATGTACAAAAAAGTAAAATTGAATTAGTCTAATATTTCTTTAAAAAAAATAAAGAAAATGGCACTAAAATGGTCATATTTATGGGGTCCAATAATGTACCCAACATCTAGTCTTATTTATGAATATTTAAAAAAAAATTCTACATGTACAGTCAACGGCCAGAAGTCCACTTACACCGCAATGACCATTATCGCCTGCGCTGTACGGGCTGCGGCGCCGAAGAAGGTCATAAGTAAACTAATATTGCTATGCCATGCTTTTGTGAGATTGCTAGTCGACTTCTGGCTGTTACTGTACATGTCGAAATTAAAAAAAACAACTTTTGTAGTTATGAAGGTTTTAAGATCTAGGTTTGAGCGTCTCGGGCGCGCACATTTGGTAACACTGAAAAAAAAATTATAAATGTTTATTTTGTCCCAAAACAGTTACATACATTCTAATTATGAGACAAACCCAGTAAGTAATTGAACATACTTGTGTTGGGGCAATCTCGCTCTTTCCCTTAATTATTAACAATATTGAGACAATTGTATAAAAAAAGGTGAAAATTAAATTTACGAAGAAACAAAACACTTTTGTGCTAAATGGGGCCGGCAACTGTCAAAGTGTCGCTAGTAGCGGTCAGACCAATAACAAAGCAGTTTTTGTACGGAATTTGTAGTGAATTCATAATTAGACACAATTATTGAGGAAATGCCAAGATATTGTGTACGAAATTGTAAAGAAACTAGAGGCCACCAGTTTCCTCGAGATGAGAAACTTAGAAAATTGTGGCTCAAAGCGATAAGACGAGTAAAGTTTGAGCATAAAAGCGGGACGAGAGGGTGTCATAAACATTTCAAGGAAAGTGACTATGAAAAGATTGGTAACAAGATTAAGTTAATGAAAATTAAGTAAATGATACAATGTTTCATACACTAGAGTGTATCCTATGTAAACGTTCAATATGCCATGAAACAAACATGCAGACCATAAAATTGTAAAAATATAAATTAATCTATGAACAACAAATTCCATTCAATTAGGTCTGCTTTCTTTCCACATGAAGAGGCGCTTCTTTTTCTTCTTTTAACTTACATAATTATTTTCCAAGTGGAAAACATACTGTTCTTTATCGGAAAAATGTCAAGAAATCAAGGCAAATAAGAAATCCGAAGCGCATAATTATGTTTATGTCACATATGGATGATGCGCAGTGATCGCCCACGAAATTCAATTTTTTTTGGGTTTTTTGCAGTTTGCATTTCGTGCAGATTCGTTAGATTTCGTTCGTTTGACGACTGCTCGAAATCTAACTTAGAGAGATGTATTGATGATTTTTATGGTTAAAATTACGTAAATACATATGTTTTATTTCCGCGTATCATACTTTGATCAAGATACAACCAGACACGGACCTGCAAATTGCAAAAAACCCAAAAAAAATTGAATTTCGCGAGCTACACAGAGTTCAGAGTTCGTATAGAGGTGGCGCCATCTGAGATCAGCCTTCACTTGCCGACCCCATTGAGTTCTATGCGCGAGGCTTAAGGTATATGGGTGTTACCATTGCGTTACATGTGCGGTGTACCGTACGACAAAGCTGTAGAAGTAGGTATGTAAGTATACTATTAAAACCACTGTATTTTTTCTAAGATAAATAAGTAAATGTTTAAAAAATCAACATACAGAAAATAAATATATTATGTGTTAGTATAACAAAGCTTTTAGTGTGTATTATAGAAGTAGTGTTAAAACCTCTGTATTTTCGATAATAAATAATTAAATGTATAAAAAATGGACATCAAAATGCATTAGTAGTAGGTATTGCAAGGCCTGTATTTGCTATTGCAATAAAATTAAAATAAATGTTTATGTAAAATACATGCTAGGTACAGCAAAGCTGTAAAACACGTAGACCAGTTGATTTGTTGTATGTGATCTGCAAAAACCTTACCATGAAGCGTGGAAAGAGACTATCTGTGAGTTTGGAAGAACAAAAACTCGATTATGCCGCCAGTGTAACACAGAAAATAGCACGATTACTGACTCTTACGAGTTATCTGATATTATAATTTTTGAATATGATGATTATTTAAATATAACCGATGTACCAGAAACAATAGTTTTGAAACATAGGACGTACTCTATCGTTTCTGTCGTGGAGTATATTTCAGGCTTACCTGGTGATGTAGGACATTATAAGTCACACTGTAAAAGTAGTTCAGGTTGGTACTGTTATGATGACAATATAAGCAAAGTAACTAAAACTAAATTAAAAATAAGTATAAAATCACATATCATAATTTACGCTAAAAAATGATTAAATGTATTGTTTTTTGTGTACATAAAAATAAAACAAATTATATTTACATTTTTGACACAACTACAAAAATGTAAATATAATTTCTATATTTTTAACAATTTATTAGTTTATATATTGTAAAGAAATATATGTATTAATCTTGTTATTTGCTAAGAAATTCATAGCAGGCGCTTTCCGGTAAAACATTTATATGTTACTAAAAATCAGTAAGTATTTATCTAAAATTGTAGATGTTATCTTGATATACAATAAATATACATTTGTTTATATTATGACCTGTGCATAATCAGCGTGAAATAACCGTTATTTTAAAGTGGTCCTGCTGGAGAGTATGCTCTATCTACATTTTATCCTGTAATTTGTACATAATGTAGTCAAAGTGGTTCTGCTGCGGAGCATGACATTAGTGGGTCAATCATAAACCGATGGGAATTCAGGAAATGTATCGCTTTTAGAGGAATTGCTTAATGTGGCCGTTTTAGGCCCCCCGTTATACAGTACGAGATTAGCGATTGGCATAGCGTAAATAAGTACCTGTGCATGTTCGTATAACAAAGCTGCAGTATGTGGCCAATCAATCCGCCGAGCCTATTCCCAACTACACTCCTTTGCAAAAAAAACGGGCGGTTTGGATTTTTCTACATTATTGGTAATCATTTAGTTCTAAAGAGGTTTTAATAGCCAAACTATGTTACTGGCACTTAATAAAGAGTCTGGGTATGAAAAAAAAGTTAATTTCTAATTCGAAACCGTTGTTTTTTTAAAAATTAAAATCCCTTTTTCAGTTTTTGACTTTTTACTTACTATTCGCGGGTTTGTGGTTAAAAGGTTATCAGGCAACTAAAACTAACTCCTCTCTATTTTTATTAGAATAATTTATGTATGTCGCATAATCCTGCCTTATTGTGACTTAAAACAGATATCTTTGTGTCGATTGTAATGGCAGAAAAAGCATTAAGAGCTAATAAAATGATAGCGCTGCTGGAAGTGGGGTGTAGCCAATGTTACGGCTCACAGCCGTTAAACATGAGTGGTTCCACCATCCAAAGAACCTGGACTCGATACCAAGAGACAGGTTCCGTTCAAAGAAGGCAAGGTTCTGGGAGAAAACGTTGCACACAACCACGAGACGACCGCTTTTTAGTAACTCAGGCGCTGAGGAACCGCAAATTCAGTTACATATACCTCAAAAAAAAACCTTGAACAGGTACGAGGAGCACAAGTTAGCCTATGGACAGTGAGGAGGAGGCTTTTAGCGGTTGATATACGCAGTCGACGACCAGCACGGGCCCCGAAGTTACTCCGTGAGCACCGGATTGCTCGACTGAGGTTCACTAGAAATTGTCAATCTTGGACACTAGGTAACTGGAGTAGCGTACTCATCTCCGATGAGGCTCGAATTTGTCTGAATGGTGAGGACCGACGTCGGCGAGTGTTACGAAGACCAGGGGAACGCTATGCCGACGTGTGTTTTGAAGAAATCACCCCTTATGGTGGAAGGTCCGTTATGTTTTGGGCGGGCGTAACTTCCAGCTATCGTACCGAGATAGTGTTAATTGAAAATGGCTCACTAAATGCGCAAAGGTACATAACAGGAATAATTTGTCAACATGCACAGGCCGCACCGACTGTAATTGGTGAAGATGCCATTTACATGGACGATAATGCTCGGGACCACCGTTCTGGCGACGTAGATGCTTCTATGCAAGAGGTCGGTATTCGTCGTCTGGATTGGCTAGCGAGGAGCCCCGACCTTAAACCCATTGAGCACATCGGGGACCTCCTAAAAAGGCGAGTACGATCAGTCCAACACCTTCACCAAAACATCAGAGAGCTTAAACGTGTGATTTCGGCTGAGTGGGAACACATTCCACAGGACACCATCAAAAGCCTGATGGAAAGCATCCCAAGACGATTACATGCCGTAATCGTTGCAAGGGGAGGTCATACTCGTTATTAATTTTTATTTTTAATGTCTTTTTTATTAATTAAAATACCATAAAAATAATCGTAGTCTTAATTTAATTATACCCTAAAAATTTCCATTTTAACACGACTCTCTGTTTACATTGACTAAAACACCGATTCCCGGATTTAAGGGTTAAAAATATATTCTCAATGATAATAAGAAATTTCTAGTCATTTACGCTAATGACATACTAAAGATATTAATATTATCCATAGAAAAGCCAATGACTGTAAGGTGCCCGTTTTTTTTGCAAAGGAGTTTATGTTGGGGTCGGCATAAGTAGTATAGAAATAAACTGCTTTGCAAAAAAAACGGGCACCTTACAGTTATTGGCTTTTCTATGGATAATATTAATATTTTTAGTATGTCGTTAGCATAAATGACTAGAAATTTCTTATTATCATTGAGAATATAGTTTTTAAGCCTTAAATCCTGGAATCGGTGTTTTAGTCAATGTAAACAGAAAGTCGTGTTAAAATGGAAATTTTTAGGGTATAATTAAATTAAGACTACGAGTATTTTTATGGTATTTTAATAAAAAAAGACATTAAAAAATAAAAATTAATAACGAGTATGACCTCTCCTTGCAGCGATTACGGCATGTAATCGTCTTGGCATGCTTTCCACCAGGTTTTTGATGGTGTCCTGTGGAATGTGTTCCCACTCAGCCGAAATCACACCTGATGTTTTGTGGAAGGTCGTTGGACAGGTCGTACTCGCCGTTTTAGGAGGTCCCAGACGTGCTCAATGGGGTTAAGTTCGGGGCTCCGCGCTAGCCAATCCAGACGACGAATACCGACCTCTTGCATATAAGCATCTACGTCGCCAGAACGGTGGTCCCGAGCATTATCGTCCATGAAATGGCATCTTCACCAATTACAGTCAGTGCGGGCTGTGCATGTTGACAAATTATTCCTGTTATGTACCTTTGCGCATTTAGTGAGCCATTTGCAATGAACACTATCTCGGTACGATAGCTGGAAGTTACGCCCGACCAAAACATAACGGACCTTCCACCATAAGGGGTGATTTCTTCAAAACACACGTCGGCATAGCGTTCCCCTGGTCTTCGTAACACTCGCCGACGTCGGTCCTCACCATTCAGGCAAATTCGAGCCTCATCGGAGAAGAGTACGCTACTCCAGTTACCTAGTGTCCAAGATAGACAATTTCTAGTGAACCTCGGTCGAGCAATCCGCTACTCACGGAGTAAATTGGGGGCCCGCGCTGGTCGTCGACTGCGTATATCAACCGCTAAAAGCCTCCTCCTCACTGTCCATAGGCTAACTTGTGCTCCTCGTACCTCTTCAAGGTTTCTTTTGAGGTCTATGTAACTGCATTTGCGATTACTCAATACCTGAGTCACTAAAAAGCGGTCGTCTCGTGGTTGTGTGCAACGTTTTCTCCCACAACCTTGCCTTCTTTGAACGGAACCTGTCTCTTGGTATCGAGTCCATGTTCTTTGGACGGTGGAACCACTCACGTTTAACGGCTGTGAACCGTAACATTGGCTACACCCCACTTCCAGCAGCACTAAATTTTACTAGCTCTTATTGCTTTTTCTGCCATTATAATCGACACAAAGATATCTGTTTTAAGTCACAATGAGGCAGGATTATGCGACAAACATAAATTATTCTAATAAAAATAACGAGAAGTTAGTTTTAGTTGCCTGATAACCATTTAACCGCAAACCCGCGAATAGTAAGTAAAAAGTCATAAACTGAAAAAGGGATTATTATTATTAAAAACAACAGTTCTGAATTTGAAATTAACTTTTTTTCATACCCAGACTCTTTATTATGTGCCAGGAACATAGTTTGCCTATTAAAACCTCATGAGAACAAAATGATTACCAATAATGTAGAAAAATCCAAACTGCCCGTTTTTTTTGCAAAGGAGTGTAGTATTGAAACCTGTGTATTTTCTATAATAAATTAAAATAAATGTTTGAAAAATAATAATAAACATACTATGTTCATACATTATATCTGTGGAACTAATACTAACTAGCATTATATAGGGTGACTGGTAATTAGTGACCGATACTTAAACACATGATTGTACTCATGATAACAAACAACTTTTACTATGGGACCAAACCTGAAATCGCGAAAAAAAAATCTGCTGTTCCCTATTTTTTTTTTTTTGTGCATGGGAAATCATCAAATGACTTCTCCCGCTAAACACATGATTGTACTCATAATAACAGACAACTTTCCCAAAAAAATTTTTTTTTTTAATTTACTAATCGCATTTATGACCCTAATCATTCCAATAAGATATTGAGTACCTAACAAGAATAATACACGTGGAGCTCGTGGCTAAGTAGTAACGGACGCACGGGTCGATCCATCAGGTTAAGCTACGCTTGCCGGGGTTGGTCCGTGGATGGGTGACCATCTTCACATACCGAGACACCTCCGTGCCTCGGAAAGCACGTTAAGCCGTTGGTCCTGGCTGTAATTGGTGGATCTTTGACAGTCGTTACGGGTCGTCAGAACCCCGAAAGTCTGACAATCAGTCTTACCCAGGGGTATCGAATTAACCAGTTATTGGGTTGTGGAGGTCAGATAGGCAGTCGCTCCATGTAAAATACTGCCAAACCCCAACCCCCACACCCGACCCCAACATAGTTGGGAAATGGCTAGGCAGATTGATTTTAACAAGAATAACATCATCCATAATAATACCACCATCAGCTGTTAGTTAACCCGTCGCATGCCAATTAGCAGAGCAGTGGTGACCCAGTGGTAACGGCCGTGACTTACGAGTTGTAGGTTCCGAGTTTCGGACACTGACAGGCGCTTTACTTTGTGTAAATTATTTCATCACCACTGCTCTCAAAACGGTGAAGGAAAACATCGTGAGGAAACCGGCATGTCCTAGAACCAAAAATTCGAAGATATGTGACATCTACCAACCCGCACTGGGTCCGCGTGTTGAATTACAGCCCACTCCCTGTCACCGAGAGGAGGCCTGTGTCCCAGCAGTGGGAACATTATAGGCTGCCTATGTTACACTAATTAGCAGACACAATAGATTTATTATTGTTATCCGTACAATCGACAAAGTTAATTTAGTTTCCTACTTATTCCTTTTTACAAACAAAACTATCCACTTTTAACATGCATTATCCTTTTTTCATTAATTGAGAACAAACGTACTTACCATGCGCACGTTGTCAATTGTTAGTCGCTTGACCCCGTTATTCTATCTCTCCGATATTCTCCGTGTGGCTGCATACCTACGAAATATCTAGGCACCGGGCGCGATCCCGGTAAAAGTAGGCACGCACAACACTGTATCGATCACACTGCACACACACACACACACACACACACGTGCTTAATTCTAATACCGGTTAGTAGTAGCAGTTTTAACTAACACTAATAATTAACGAAATGACAAAACACTATCTACGGAATCACACTATTAAAACAACAGTGAATTCTCAGTGAATTCACTCGTATAACAGTAAGTAGGGCGGAGCACCGAACGAGCTTCGACAGCCGCGGAGGAGACGTTTAGGTACGCAGTCTTTCCTTGTCGGCAGCACCAGTATTACTAAGCTAATTACAAACTTTCGGAGTAAACACGCGGCGTGCCTCAAAGAAGTACTCCTTAATGAGGTATGCATCTTGCTTTATTGTTTATTTAAAACTATTTTGAAAACACATCTTTACTGCGAACTAGAATTCTATTAAGGTCGATTTACATCAGACGAGCGAATGCTCATTCTATCCCCACTATATCAAATTATTTTAGTGTAAACAGGCGTAGAGCATTCTTTCGTTGTTCTTAGTGCGTTCGCAAAGATTCTATGGAATATTCTAAGAATACTCGCTCGCTCGATGTAAACGGCGCTAGAGCGCGCGAACAGATGCTTAGAGCGTTCTTGCGTGTTCGGACGTGCTCGCGCCCCTGAGCGGTCTCTTCAAAGCGTTCTTGTGTTCTAGCTCTTGTTCTAGCTCTAGCTCTTTGTTCGTTTGATGCAAACGCTGAATACGAGTTTTCGTTTACACTAAAAGACCACGAAAGAATGCTCTTGTTCTAGCTCTAGCTCTTTGTTCGTTTGATGTAAATCGACCTTTACTAGAAGGATTTTAGGAATAACCCAAACGAGCAAACCATTTACAAATTGTAGACAATGGATGTTACTGCGGCGCTCTGCGATAAGCATATTCAATAGGTACGTGACTCATAAAACGCCGCCGCCGGCGATCTCGCCTCTATTGTTTATTTGAAACTGTTTAGAAAAGACATCATTACTGCGAACTATTACTACAGATAGCGCGCGAGTTGAATGCAGAGCTTAGAAATGCGGTAGTGCTGTGACCCAATTATAATTAGCACTACACTGCAGGCGCGTGAGGTGGGGCGTGCGGATAGCGGGGCGCTCTTTACCTCAGACCCCGACTGCATTCAATTCGCGCGCTATCTGTAGTAAGTATTCCTAAAGGAATGCACATTTTGTCAATAATCTGCGCTTATACAATCCAGCAAACCATTTACAAATTATAGACAATAGATTTTACTGCGAAGCTCGGCGTTAAGCAAATACAATAGTTACGACGTCTTTCATAAAACATCTGCTACTTTCTAAAGGTTATAATTTAAATGGTTGTTTTCGCAAAAGTAAAAATAACACAAATTATGTTCATACTAAACCTTGAACAAATCTGGTAGGTATTTTCGTACCTACTTTACGTGCGTGCGCTACAACTAAATGCATTATTGTTCATGCTATTCCCATCCCACATTTCTAGGCTTTGGACTAGCAGTCTGTCTACGATATTTGAGTTTAAATCAGAAATATTCGGCAGCCGGTAGGCATTTAGCGCGCGTAAGTAGGTATGTGGAGTGCAATATCTGTATAGGTACAAGTAGGTTTGAAATGACTGGTGTGGTTAAAAAATTGGAATCTACTTGGCTATTTACAACGCTAACGCTAACTTGGCTATTTAAATAATTTAGTAATCTAAATGATTTAAATGAAGTCACATTGATTGTTGCATGTGTCCACTATGCACAGCACATTTAGTGGCATATTTAGTGATATGAGCCCGCACGCGCTGCAGAACTCTAGTGTGACTGTCACTTTTAACGAAGGCACCCCGCATCCGTGTACGTTTGTACTTAGGTAGTTAACAAAAAGTTGTACAAAACCGCCGTGTTTAGTAGTACTGTACTTTTAATATGCAACGTAAGGTACAGTAGTACCCAACTAATAAGGCGCGTCGTGAATCTCGTGAAGTCGTCAATCGTCGTGTGAAAAGAAAGTATGGCCCCGAGATTAACGAGAATGCTTAAAACTTACAGTCAACCTTAGATTACTTCATAATACACTGCAGCTGTTAGTTTTCTCTCACTCGCAAGTATGGCGGCTGACTAACATTATGCTGGCAGTTGCCGACCAATAGCGGTACAGGAAAAAGAAGCACGGTGCGTGGAGCGTACCGATTGGTCAATAGCATTTCCCGCGCTTTGAAAATTCATCTTCTGCGCAGGTACCTCGGTAAGCCATATCAGTACGCACAATGGTCCACATGAAGGACTAAGTGCGGAAACCAAATCCTTAACATAGAAGCCATATCAGTTGGGTACTACTGTATACTACTAACAAAACAAGGTGCGCGCGCCTTTGCGCTATCAACTGTTAATAGCTTTACCGGTAATCCCGTTCTATCTCATGTGTACTCTATTTTACAATAAGATTTGACATTCAAAGAAACCTTTTTTACAGTCCGTTCAACCGATTTTGACTTCTAATGCGTTGGAGGCATGATAATGAAAGCTGCAGTAAACAGTTGGTGTTGTAACCACTTTTTTGCCTTTAATCTCATCCTTAAGCCTTCCGAATAGAAGTAGAAAATCGGTTGAAAGGACTGTAAAAAAGGTTTGTTTAAATGTCTAATCTTATTGTAAATGGAGTATAGGTAAGTAGGTATTACTAATACTATCGGCGTGTATTCGATAAATAGTACTAATTCCGACTCTGTATTTGTAGAGCTTGTCTACTCTAAAATGACGCGTCCTATTACTTAAATCTGTATACGTACACTACAGTAATTGCAGTAGTCGGGCGCGTCATTTCATTTGTCATTTTTTCAGTACGCGATCGTTTAAGTGCTATTTATGGAGAGCGGTGGATTGGTCGCGGGGGGCCAGTTGCTTGGCCTCCGCGGTCACTGGATTTAACACCATTAGACTTTTTTTGTGGGGGCGTGTAAAAGACTTAGTCTACCGAGATGGACCAGTACATACTCCCGATGAACTAAGAACTAGGATTGAAAACAGTTTCGAAATAGTGAAAAGTGACACTAGAATTCTGCAGCGCGTGCAGGCTCATATTACTAAACGTGCCACTAAATGTGTTGAAGTGCAAGGTGGACACATGCAACAATTAATGTGAGTTCATTTAATCATTTAATTTAAAAAAACTTTAGTACCTAAGTAAGTAGTTGATTTAGTAATCGTTGTAAATAGCCAAGTTGATTCCAATTTTTTAACCATGCCAGTCATTTCAAGTTTTATTTGTACTCGTACCTATAAAGATACTAGCTTCCTGCCCGCGGCTTCGCCCGCGTGGAATTCGGTTATTTCGCGCCTCCAAAGCCTTTTTTCGCGATAAAATTTAGCCTATGTCTTTTTCAAGGTCTGTTCTATCTCTGTACAAAATTTCGTCAAAATCGGTTCAGCCGTTTTACGTGAAAGCGTAATATACAGACAGACAGACAGACAGAGTTAATTTAGCATTTATAAAATTAGTATGGATTGCACTCCACATACCTACTTGCGCGCGCTAAATGGCTACCGGCTGCCGCCGGACCTCACACAATCTGTTTTGTATGGATAGAGGCTATAACGTCATTGCGTATGCTACTTAGTTACTTACTTAGAGGGCAATTATAGCGGCATGCATGATTTAAAAGGGAGTTCAAAGGCACCGCTAGTCGCGCGACATGCAGTGTACTTGTGTCGCGTCGCGCGTTGTGCTTCTTTGTAGGAGTCTTAACTGTACAGTAGTAAAGCAACCTGTGCCTGTAGCAACGCGACTAGCAACATTATAAAATTAATTTTGCCGAATACTTCAGATTTAAACTCAAATATCGTAGACAGACTGCTAGTCTAGCCTAGAAAAGTGGGATGGGAAACTTGGAATAGCTTGAACAATAATGCATTTAGTGGTAGCGCACGCACGTAAAGTAGGTACGAAAATACCTACTAGATAGTTGTGAAGGACAGCCGCTAGCCGTACCCTTAGTTTATGTAAGCTTTAGCATGAAAATATTTGTGTTATTTTTATTTTTGCGAAAACAACCATTTAAATTATAACCTTTAGAAAGTAGCAGATGTTTTATGAAAGACGTACATATTGTATTTGCTTAACGCCGAGCTTCGCAGTAAAATCTATTGTCTATAATTTGTAAATGGTTTGCTGGATTGTAAAATGTGCATTCCTTTAGGAATACTTACTAGTAATAGTTCGCAGTAATGATGTGTTTTCTAAACAGTTTCAAATAAACAATAGAGGCGAGATCGCCGGCGGCGGCGTTTTATGAGTCACGTACCTATTGAATATGCTTATCGCAGAGCGCCGCAGTAACATCCATTGTCTACAATTTGTAAATGGTTTGCTCGTTTGGGTTATTCCTAAAATCCTTCTAGTAATAGAATTCTAGTTCGCAGTAAAGATGTGTTTTCAAAATAGTTTTAAATAAACAATAAAGCAAGATGCATACCTCATTAAGGAGTACTTCTTTGAGGCACGCCGCGTGTTTACTCCGAAAGTTTGTAATTAGCTTAGTAATACTGGTGCTGCCGACAAGGAAAGACTGCGTACCTAAACGGCTCCTCCGCGGCTGTCGAAGCTCGTTCGGTGCTCCGCCCTACTTACTGTTATACGAGTGAATTCACTGAGAATTCACTGTTGTTTTAATAGTGTGATTCCGTAGATAGTGTTTTGTCATTTCGTTAATTATTAGTGTTAGTTAAAACTGCTACTACTAACCGGTATTAGAATTAAGCGTGTGTGTGTGTGTGTGTGTGCAGTGTGAACGATACAGTGTTGTGCGTGCCTACTTTTACCGGGATCGCGCCCGGTGCCTAGATATTTCGTAGGTATGCAGCCACACGGAGAATATCGGAGAGATAGAATAACGGGGTCAAGCGACTAACAATTGACAACGTGCGCATGGTAAGTACGTTTGTTCTCAATTAATGAAAAAGGATAATGCATGTTAAAAGTGGATAGTTTTGTTTGTAATAAGTAGGAAACTAAATTAACTTTGTCGATTGTACGGATAACAATAATAAATCTATTGTGTCTGCTAATTAGTGTAACATAGGCAGCCTATAATGTTCCCACTGCTGGGACACAGGCCTCCTCTCAGTGAGAGGGAGTGGGCTGTAATCCAACACGCGGACCCAGTGCGGGTTGGTAGATGTCACATGTCTTCGAATTTTTGGTTCTAGGACATGCCGGTTTCCTCACGATGTTTTCCTTCACCGTTTTGAGAGCAGTGGTGATGAAATAATTTACACAAAGTAAAGCGCCTGTCAGTGTCCGAAACTCCGAACCTACAACTCGTAAGTCACGGCCGTTACCACTGGGTCACCACTGCTCTGCTAATTGGCATGCGACGGGTTAACTAACAGCTGATGGTGGTATTATTATGGATGATGTTATTCTTGTTAAAATCAATCTGCCTAGCCATTTCCCAACTATGTTGGGGTCGGGTGTGGGGGTTGGGGTTTGGCAGTATTTTACATGGAGCGACTGCCTATCTGACCTCCACGACCCAGTAACTGGTTAATTCGATACCCCTGGGTAAGACTGATTGTCAGACTTTCGGGGTTCTGACGACCCGTAACGACTGTCAAAGATCCACCAATTACAGCCAGGACCAACGGCTTAACGTGCTTTCCGAGGCACGGAGGTGTCTCGGTATGTGAAGATGGTCACCCATCCACGGACCAACCCCGGCAAGCGTAGCTTAACCTGATGGATCGACCCGTGCGTCCGTTACTACTTAGCCACGAGCTCCACGTGTATTATTCTTGTTAGGTACTCAATATCTTATTGGAATGATTAGGGTCATAAATGCGATTAGTAAATTTAAAAAAAAAATTTTTTTGGGAAAGTTGTCTGTTATTATGAGTACAATCATGTGTTTAGCGGGAGAAGTCATTTGATGATTACCCATGCACAAAAAAAAAAAATTAGGGAACAGCTGATTTTTTTTTTCACGATTTCAGGTTTGGTCCCATAGTAAAAGTTGTTTGTTATCATGAGTACAATCATGTGTTTAAGTATCGGTCACTAATTACCAGTCACCCTGTATATATATATAAGTACCTATAGCATTACTAGTAGTATTGAAGCTTGTATTTTTTCTTAAAATAAAATGTCTTGAAAAATCAAAATAATTGTTCCTACTTCTTTGTTTTCTTTTTTTATTACCGAAGTTCTATATTTATTGTTTAAGATATTTTCCAATGCTATTTGAAGGTAATGTGGTGCATGAGATCTGTGGTTTTTTTTTAAATATATCGCATTTTATCCAGTAAACGCCTTTTATTGATCCCCTTGACAGCACACCTACACTCTGGCAGTAAATGTCAGGTTCGCGGGTGTATTTCTCAGAAATGGTTGAAATATACTTCGTAGGTACTTAACTAATTAGTACCAAATCGTACCACTTGTTAAATAATTAGTACCTCGTGGGATCGCAAGTTATTGCAATAGTTCATACACCCGCCATCCTGACGTCAGGTTGGCGGGTGTATTTTTACGTCACATGCTCCCTGGCGCAACCATCTTTGCTTTAAGAAGTATAAGTTATATAAAAAATTCTGTGGAATGTCTATAAAAATTCTAGTCCTATTAAAAAAAAGTCTGTAGTTTCGGCGTAAACTTGTATTTGAAGTGGTTGCGCTGGGAAGCATCCTTCCCGGCGCAACCACCTTGATATATCTATTAATATACACAGTATAAGCGAGTATATAGTATCAAATAATTCTATATTGAACTACAACCACCCAATCATCAATCTAATTTAAATATACGAAGAAAACGATGCCTCAACCTTTCTCTTCGAAATAGTCGCTAAGCGCCTAGATCAAAGTTCTAAGCAAATACGTTTTTACGTGAAATATCAAACAATGTTCTTCCAGACGTTTAGTATAGTAGCATACAAAATATATTAATACATTTTCTTGAGTTAAATTATTAATTTAATAATAATAAATTATTAAAGAATAGTTATTTCCTTTTACATTTTCCTGTAACGGCCTATTGTTGTTATTGTCGGAGTACAACCTCAATAGTTTGTCTATGCGACGACTACAAAGAAAAAGTAGTGATGTTCTTTTTATTAGAACATGTCATGTCAACTGAAAAAACCGGCCAGGTGCGTGTCGGACCACGCACAACGAAGGGTTCCGTAGTTGAAAACAATTTATACCAAAAACAAACTTAACATTGTAATCCCAAAAAAAAAATATTATTATGTAATAAAATTACAAATTAACAATTTTCGGAATTTTTCCTTTACTATTATTGGCAAATTCTAGGTCAGCGGGAAGTACCCTATAGGGATTTACTTGCGGTTGCGACAGTTGCGAGTATCAAAACATGTCGCATAAATGGCCGTATTTTTTATTGCGTTGACTTACCAGCTTCATTTTTTTAACTCTAAGAGACCATAGACCTACGTATTTGATATTAATTTTAACTTGATATCTCCACGCGTTCCTGGGAAAAAGGGTCTTGACAGACTGACAGACTTGATTCTTTTTTATGTATGTAATTAATAAAATTACAAATTAACATTTTTCGGGATTTTCGACACGCACTTGGACTTTTTTCAATTGACATGACATGTTATAGTAATAAACATTCGAATTGATAACCAGGAGGCTATCAATTCGGAATATCAATTTTTAGAAGTCGATTAAAAAGAACATCATCCTTTTTTCAGAAGTCGGTTAAAAAGAACATCACTGTACTTTTTCTTTTTTTTTACTATTCTATAATTTAATACTATTAAAATATCTTAATAATAATATAACACAAGAAAATGTATTAGTATTTTAATCTGCCTAGCCTTTTCCCAACTTTGTTAGGGTCGGCTTCCACTCTAACCTGATGCAGCTGAATACCAGTATTTTACATGGAGCGACTGCCTATCTCACCTCTACAACTCATTAACGGGGTACTGCGATAGCCCTTGGTAAGACTGGTTGTCAGACTTTCGGGTTTCTGACGAGCCGTAACGACTGTCAAAGATCCACGAATGACAGTCGGGACCAACGGCTTAACGTGCTTTCCGAGGCGCGGAGGAGTCTCGGTATGTAAAGATGGTCACCCATCCACGGACCAACCCCGGCAAGCGTAGCTTAACCTGATGGATCGACCCGAGCGGCTGTTATTACTTAGCCACGAGCTCCTCTAGTATTTGTATGCTACTATACTAAACGCCTGGAAGAACATTGTATGATATTTCATGTAAACGTTATTTGCTAAGAACTAAAATCTAGGCGTTTTTCGAAGAGAAAGTTTGAGGCACCGTTTTCTTCGTATTTTTAAATTAGATTGATGATTTGGTGGTATTAATTCAACATAGAATTGTTATAGAATTATTTGATACTGCAAATTTGCTTATACTATGTATAGTAATAGATACATCAAGGTGGTTGCGCCGGGAAGGATGCTTCCCAGCGCAACCACTTTAAATATAAGTTTACGTCGAAACTACAGCTACTCGTAAAGACTTTTTTTAATAGGACTAGAATTTTATAGAATTGTTTTATGTAATGTAACATTAATTGTTACATGTCTCAATTCTTAATATAATAATAATAATAAAAATAAATAAACATAAGAAAATTATTTACAATAATGTTATTTATGAAGATAAAAACTATTTACAATACTAACATAAAAATAAACTAATAATGAACGCATCAAATCAGACTTCTGGCCAGCTACAGTTTATCACCACGCACGATTAAAACAAGCAACATATTAGGCACCCAGAAACTGCTTTCTTTGTTCTCGGCGCGGGGGCAAGGTCCATAGCGACAGCACACTTCCACGTCGCCGCCGGCAGGACGATTCTGGTTGTCGAGGCGAGCGCACGTCAGACTTTTTCTCGGTCCCTAATACGAATCTATATCGTAATCGCGATCAAGTTTTTTTTAAGGGCGTCCTTACCGTTCCCTCGACATTTAATTACGTGCCTAAATCAGAAATATACTGAGTATTGTAATAATCGACGTTCAAACATATTCTGTGTGTGTGAATTAAACCCCGATTGGGGTTTCACGTACACCTTAATTCCCTGCTTCCCCGTGGTGGACAGTAGCGGGACAATCTGCGAACCCTACACCAGCAGTTGGACCTGGCGATCGACGCGCGAGCACTCGTCTCCTGCAGCGGCCAGTGACGTCAGGGGAGTGCTAGACCAGTGAGGAGGTTAATCGCTGTATCGGCCCTAACCCAATTTTTATCGACCCTCATCTACCTACCGAGTTAGTTATAATAAATGTTCCAATTTACTGCCTACCTACTTTTCATTTAATATCCTCCTAGGTATACCTGTGCTTAGGTTAGGTGGGATAAAGTAGCGTAGCGGTAACTTTAGTACCGGGACACTGGCGCCCTTAATCGTGGTAGAAATACAGCTGATTAATTCCTCCTCCATTGGTTATGGGTTGTGTATGTTAGTGGTTGTCTGTGTTAAACGTCTTTATATTTTAATTTTTTGGTTTTTTTTCCGTTACTAATGTGTACACGAATTTTCAACATCTTTGTATAACTTAATCTTGGTCATTATTAACCTACCCTACGTTAATAATTATTCAATAAAAGTCGTTTAGTTGCATAGTTTGTTAAAATATTTTATTTCACTGTTTCGTCTTGGGCACCTAAAACGACGCTTTAGAAAATTGTTCGTTATAATTATATTTTCTTCACATTAATAGAAATATCGTATTTTTACGGTCATATAGTACACATTAGTAGCATTTTATTTTTCTTTATGATTTTGCTTGATTTTTTTTAATTATTTTTATTTTTCCTTAAAAAAAAAAAAAAAAAACCAGACGTTCTTAAATTTTGTTTTGTAACAGAACGGAGAACGTGTTGTTTCTTTTCCGATAAACTTTGTTATTTAATTTTATTTTTTTTTTGTTTTTTTTTTTTGCTTTTGCTTTTTGTGTAGTGAGCAGTAGAAGTGCGTCACTTATCTTTCTGTTTCTTTTAATTAATTTTTATCATGCTTCCTATTAAGTTCCTGTCTCTTCAAAAATCAGAGTTGGAATATGAAGTTCGTATTAGAGGCGCGACTCCTGCACCTTCTGTTGAGGAGTTACGGAAACAAATTATAAAATTATCTCCTGATTTACCCTCAGAATATATATTAGAGTCTCCACTCGATGTAAGACAGGACCTTAAGGGTTGTTTAGAAGTCTTAACGAAAATTCAATTAAATCTTGACGCTAGTGATCCTAGTGTTGCTTCACTATTGCGGACACAGAATATGTTGAATCATTTACACAATCGTGTCGAGAGGATAACGCGTAGTGACGACATTAAAACGGAATACGACGACATTGTTAGCGGTTATAAAATTGTCTCGCAAAAGCTTTCTGCCTTGCTAGCAAAAAAACCTTCTGCTAGTACATCTTCTAATGTGGCTAGTGCTAATTCTGTCAAAGAATCAGCACCTGCAGTGCCGGAACTTCAGAACGTGATTTCTGTGTCATGCGATCGTACATCATCTGATTTAACTAAATTAAAATTCACTGGCAAAACTTGTGTTCGCTCGTTTATACAGCGTGTTGATGAATTTATACTGGCTAGGAATATTCCACAACAAAAAGTGCTAAGTTTTGCATCTGAAATTTTTCAAGACGATGCCCTTCACTGGTATCGTGCGGTAAAGGACAAAGTCAGTTCTTGGCCTGAGTTGGCGCGTTTATTAAAAGAGGATTTTAGTCAAACTGACTACGATTATAGACTCATTTCTGAAATTCGTTCTCGTACTCAAGGAGAACGTGAGAATATAACTATTTATCTAGCAGTTATGAATGGAATGTTCTCGCGTCTATCTTCTCCTCTTCCTGAAGTAGATCAATTGGAAATTCTCTTGCATAATATTAGACCCTGCTATGCTAGTACATTAGCAGCAGCTCCTCAAATCTCAACCATAGACACTTTGCGTTCGTTATGTCGTAACTATGAGACATTTCAGACTCGACTGTCACAATTTCAAGAGCCTCCTAAGGTCACTGCCGATACGCTAGTTCCTGAATTTGCGTACACTAAGGATGACCATAAACCTATAAATAAGGCAAATAATAATAACAATTACAATAAATATAATAATTCAAATAGTAACTACAATAATAACAATCAATATAGAAATAATAATAATAATACTCAAAATAACAATAAATATGTACATGCAATTAAAGAGGCTAAAAAGGAACCCTACTGTCCTAGGTGTCGAAATAACACCCATCACATTCGTCAATGCAAGGCTCCACGGGACATTGTTTGTTTTAAGTGCGGTATGAAGGATGTGAAGACACCCGACTGTCCTAACTGTCGTAAAACTGATACAAATTCAAAAAACTAATTAAGCAGAGTTGTAACAATTTCAGCAAGCAAGACTGGGAAACTTGGCTTGATTTTATAAGAACATTTTCCTCTTCATACAGAGTTGCTACAATTCTGCTATCAAAACCATTAAACGATTCTAGGCCTTACGTAAATATTAAAATCAATAACATCGATGCTGTTGGGTTACTTGATTCTGGAGCTGCAGTTTCGATTCTGGGAAACAATTCTCATTTACAGCTTACAGACTGCACTTTAAACCAGGATGGCCACACTAATATGATAGCTGCTGGCGGTCAATCATTAAAAACCATAGGTTACATTCATTTACCAGTTACATTTGAGGGTCAGTTTCACATTATTAAGGCATATGTAGTTCCCGAAATTGAAACATCAATTATATTAGGCGTGGATTTTTGGCGAGCTTTTCGAATTTGCCCTAATTATATAGGTAGTATCACAATGTCGAATGCCCCTTTGGCAGAAATAAAGGTAAGTAGCGATGAGCCATTTATTAACTCCTACGATAATTTGTTGGCGTCGCAGAAAGCGATAGCTGATAATGTCATTGCGCAGTTTCGATCTATTTCTACTGAAGAAAAGGGCCTGGGTAGAACAAATTTGATATGCCATCGCATTGACACTGGTGACGCACATCCAATTAGACAACGTTATTACAGGATGTCCCCCGAAAGGCAGCGCATTTTAATTGAGCAGGTGGACGAAATGCTGTCCCTTGACGTTGTCGAACCATGCGAAAGCGCCTGGTCTTCTCCCGTGCTCATTGTTAATAAAAAGAACGGGCAACCAAGGTTCTGTTTAGACAGCAGGAAGTTAAATGCAGTGACTAAGCGCGATGCGTACAATTTGCCATATGTCTCGGAGATATTGGATAACCTTCGCGATGCTAAGTACCTGAGCAGTATCGATTTGTCCAAAGCTTTTTGGCAACTGCCTATAGCGCCAGAAGACCGCGAAAAACCGCATTTTACGTACCGGGCCGTGGCACTTTTCGTTTTAAAACTACTGCGTTTGGATTAACGAATGCCCCCGCAACACAACAACGTCTCGTTGACTTGTTATTTAGTGACATGGAGTCTAAGACCTTCGCTTATTTAGATGACGTCATTGTTATTAGTTCTAGCTTTGATGAGCATGTTTCTCGATTGTTGAGAGTTTTGGACAAATTGAGACAGGCAAATTTAACAGTGAACTTCGAAAAGTGTAAGTTCTTTCGAAGCGAACTCAAGTATCTAGGATACGTGGTAGATTCCCGTGGCTTACGCACTGACCCAGACAAGGTGGAAGCCATTATTAACTTTCCAACCCCTACAAATAGGAAGGAGTTGAAACGCTTTCTCGGCACTGCTACGTGGTACCGACGTTTCGTCCCTAACTTTAGCACAGTGGCTGGTCCACTCAATAAGCTCACTGCTAACGGGAAAAACGCTCCTTCTTTCAAGTGGTCACCAGAAGCTGACGCGGCCTTTAATGCGTTGAAAGAATGTTTGGTTTCTGCTCCAGTTCTTTCTTGTCCGGACTATTCCAAACCTTTTGAAGTGCACACCGACGCAAGTAGTTACGGAATTGGTGCTATGTTAACACAGTCTATTGACGGTAAAGAACACCCAATTGCCTACATGAGTAGATCTTTCACCAGCCCAGAGAAAAACTACAGCATTACTGAAAGGGAGACCCTTGCTGTGTTAACGGCTCTCGAGCACTGGCGATGTTATCTCGAAAACGGCCAAACATTTACGGTGTATACTGACCACTCCGCGTTAAAATGGTTTTTGTCTCTGGGAAATCCCACAGGACGACTAGCACGATGGGGGGTAAGATTGTCCTCATTTAACTTTATTATGAAACACCGTCGAGGTGTCGACAATGTTATTCCTGATGCCTTGTCTAGAGCTTTTCCCGTTAATGCAATATCTCTATCTAATGCCAACACAGATGATGTCTGGTTTAAAAAAATATACAACGGCTGTCTGACTACTCCTTCAAATTTCCCTAACTTCACCATTAAAAATAATTCGTTATTTCGACTCACGAAAAATATTAACAGCCAATTAACTTCAGAATTTGACTGGAAGGAAGTCGTACCCAGCGAGTTCCGTGAAAGCATCATAGCCGAAAATCACTCTGAGCCAACAGGTGGACATCTTGGCATTTTTAAAACCTATCGGCGCTTGTCATTAAATTACTACTGGCCAAATATGCACCAGGACGTTGTTAAATATGTAGGTTCATGCTCGGTTTGCTTATCTTATAAGGCACAAAATCACACTACATTGGGAGAGATGGGTCGTCCTAAGCAATGTTCGAGACCTTTTCAGATGATCTCAATTGATTTTGTGGGTCCACTTCCCACCAGTCGAAAACAAAATTCTTATATATTGGTCGTAACGTGCTGTTTTTCAAAATTTTGTCATATTTTCCCAGTACGTCGCGCTACTGCGGATATAGTTATTAAAATTTTAGAAGATTCCATTTTCTTGATTCACGGAGTTCCTCAAACAATCTTCTTGGACAATGGGACGCAGTTCATAAGTTCGTCTACTGACGCACTATTTAAAAAATATAAAATTCCTAACGTTTTTTTCACGCCGAAGTACACACCACAAGTCAACACGGTAGAACGATACAACAAAACTATTGTCACTAGTTTGTCTACGTTTGTTGGAAACGATCATAGATCCTGGGACATCTACATCCCCAAGGTTCAGTTTGCGATAAACAATTCCGTCAATGAAGCCACCGGTTATACACCGTCATTTTTAGTTTACGGTAGGGAATTAGTTTTATGCGGATCGCACTATACTGATAATGACCTGGGCGATGAAGTGTTGTTCCTTCCTCGCGACTTATACGCTGAAAACTTAGGGTGTCTTCGATCGATATTTAATGATGTGCAGGCTTCGTTATGGCACGCACATGAAAAGAATACTGCACACTACAACCTACGTAGAAAGTCGGCTGAATTTAATGTAGGAGACATAGTCTATAAGCGCGCATTCGTTTTAAGCAATAAAGACAAGTATTTCAGTAAAAAGCTTGCACCCAAATTTATCAAATGCCGTATAATTGAAAAACGGTCTCCACTTGTCTATGTTCTGGAAGATCATATGTCAGGAAAAAATATTGGCGTCTGGCATATCAAAGATTTAAAAAACATTAAGTGCAGTTAAATGTTGTTAAGTGTTAATTTTTATAAATGTAGTAGGAGTTGAGACAGTTCACCTTTGAATTAACTTCTTACGACTAGCATTAGTTTTCTGTGCGATTAATCACAGATAACTTGTTTACGTAAGGTCGCGTCAACATCATTTTATATTGTTGAAGCTATTGTGTAAGGTTGTTTGTTTGATATTATGGAAGGATTTTGAAAGATGATAGTATGAATGTGTAGTGCTGGTGGTAACCTATAGACGAGTTTTCTTTGAGAACAAAACTCTTTCTGAGACGAGGGGGGTAATGTAACATTAATTGTTACATGTCTCAATTCTTAATATAATAATAATAATAAAAATAAATAAACATAAGAAAATTATTTACAATAATGTTATTTATGAAGATAAAAACTATTTACAATACTAACATAAAAATAAACTAATAATGAACGCATCAAATCAGACTTCTGGCCAGCTACAGTTTATCACCACGCACGATTAAAACAAGCAACATATTAGGCACCCAGAAACTGCTTTCTTTGTTCTCGGCGCGGGGGCAAGGTCCATAGCGACAGCACACTTCCACGTCGCCGCCGGCAGGACGATTCTGGTTGTCGAGGCGAGCGCACGTCAGACTTTTTCTCGGTCCCTAATACGAATCTATATCGTAATCGCGATCAAGTTTTTTTTAAGGGCGTCCTTACCGTTCCCTCGACATTTAATTACGTGCCTAAATCAGAAATATACTGAGTATTGTAATAATCGACGTTCAAACATATTCTGTGTGTGTGAATTAAACCCCGATTGGGGTTTCACGTACACCTTAATTCCCTGCTTCCCCGTGGTGGACAGTAGCGGGACAATCTGCGAACCCTACACCAGCAGTTGGACCTGGCGATCGACGCGCGAGCACTCGTCTCCTGCAGCGGCCAGTGACGTCAGGGGAGTGCTAGACCAGTGAGGAGGTTAATCGCTGTATCGGCCCTAACCCAATTTTTATCGACCCTCATCTACCTACCGAGTTAGTTATAATAAATGTTCCAATTTACTGCCTACCTACTTTTCATTTAATATCCTCCTAGGTATACCTGTGCTTAGGTTAGGTGGGATAAAGTAGCGTAGCGGTAACTTTAGTACCGGGACAGTAACTTATACTTGTTAAAGCAAAGGTGGTTGCGCCAGGCAGCATGACATGTATTTTTGTATAGGCGAGATTACTAAGACTCTAGATATAAAACATTCATGGATATTTAGTACCTAATTGGTACGGTCGGCTGCTCCAATTGGGTACCCCAGTTGTATTAAAATTAACTTTGCAATTCAAACAATACATCCTTAAGAATAACACAAAAAGTGTTTCTTAGCCCGGACGAGATTCGAACCATCGAAACATTGGTTATACATTGATTACCACGAGCTCTTACCAACTAAGCCAGTTAGGTAATTAATAACTCAATGAATTTTCAATCTACTTGGCGTTATAACTCTGTCTCTGTCTATGAAATCGCAGTGAATGAATAGTTTGTTATTCGAGGGTAGTTATGCATACATTTTACTAATCTATAATGAAGTTATCGTCTGATGAGTCTAGTTTTGCTTCACCTTTCCCATTCGTCAAATAAATCGTAAATAATCAAATCAAATTATTGTAAAATATAAATCTTTGTAGTTTTGTTACATAATATCAATAAAAAATATTATTAAATGGTCATTAAAGTATTTTATTTTTCTTGATTTTTAAATTCTATAAAAATATTACTAAAATAAAATAAAACGAAATAAAAAAAACAATAAAAAAAAATACTTAAAATAGAACAATACTTTATATAAAAAAAAAATATAATGCATGACAAAATACACAATTCGTGCCTAAGATTTGAACCTCCAATCTTATGCACGGCAAGCGGTCTTGAAAACCTCTGGTCTATTTAGACGTTGGATAACTCCTCGTAAATGTCAACCCTATTATTGCTTGTCGTTCTACGCAATATTAGAAGTATTAACGTTTTATTGAAAAAGACAATAATAAAAACAGACTTAAGTAAAAATAAATACTAACATAAACTTATTTATTCACAAAAACAATACATTAATTATAATAAAATGTTTTTTGAAAATACAAAAACCAATTTCATCCTTTCGTGGATTTGAACCCACATGTCTTTTGACGGGTACCCCATTGATGCAGCCCACTGTACCTCTCGAAACATACCTTAGGTCAGTGAAATCTCATTGGAATTCGTCATAAATTGAAAACTTGATCTACAGTCATTCCTTTATACAGGGTGTTACAATATGTTGTTTGTTTGACACAAAGAGTAGAGGCAACCGGGGATACTTGACCAGGGATACTCAGCATCGGGTGGAATGACAGCTCACCAACTTCCCCAACGTTTTCAAGGTAAGTTTTTACAGAAATAGACCGGCAGGACTCGGTTACTCCATCGGCCGACCGGCATGTCGTTCAGTTGCCAGAAAATAAAGCTAAATAAATAATAGTCTATTGCTCATGCTCTCATGCCTTTATTTTGTACACTTACGTTACTTACGTTTGTTATGGTCAACTAACTCTGACAATGAAGTCAACCTACCCTGGACAAGTGGAATTCTACATTTTAAGTATTTATATTTCCAAACATTTTAATTTGACATATCACAATTTATCTTACCATTAGGTGTGATAAATAATAAACATTGTACTATGCAATGTGGTTTTATTTTTATGTTAAGAATATACAACACACCATGCATTTTATATCTTAAAACATATAGGTCATCGCTTGTTTTTTTTTGTATTACAGCCATTTGTTTGAAATCTAAGATAAAAATTATCTATGTTCATATTTACAACGAATTTTATAAATTAATACAAATATTCAACAAAAAGCCCGCTGTTTTATATACCTGTTCTTTATTACCATTTAAAAAAACATTCAACCTTTCGAAGACATGTTGTAAAGTTTACAAACATCTGGCGCGCGGCCAGAAGTCGCGTGCGCGTGCGCAACGGACATTCAACGCTTTTTCGATGTGGTGCAGACCATCAAACTGAACAATTTTTTCCCGGGGACCAACATAGTACCTAATCATGGGAAAAAAAATAGTCGTCCCTTACAAAATTTCAATGCCTAGTTGACCAAATGTATGGGACGACTGTTTTTTTTTATGATTACGATGTTGGTACACACCACATCCTTAATTTGTGCACATTATGAAGACTCACACTGTATATTCCGCTTACGTGTCCCGCGCTCCGCTTCGCGCCAAACAAAAGCCGTTGAATGTCCGTTGCGCACGCGCCGGTTACGACTTCTGGCCGCGCGCCAGATGTTTGTAAACAAACAGTCGTCCCATACATTTGGTCTAGTAGGCATTGTAAGGGACGACTGAGTCTTTTTCCACGATTACGAATGATGATGATGATGATGACGATGTTGGTCCCCGGGAAGAAGGTGTTCAGTTTGATGGTCTGCACCACATCCTTAAGTTTGTGCAGACCATGAAGACACACTGTATAATGAGTTAAATTTTTAATAGTTCAAGAGCTAGATCGAAGCGTTTACGATAAAATATTTGATCTATCTCTTGGACTATGCTTAAAAATAAACTCATTATATCTTTTGTGACTTGGCGAAAAG
Source organism: Cosmia trapezina (assembly GCA_905163495.3). NCBI lineage: Eukaryota > Metazoa > Arthropoda > Insecta > Lepidoptera > Noctuidae > Cosmia > Cosmia trapezina. The sequence goes on along the minus strand of LR991046.1, from coordinate 1,207,933 downwards.
TTACGACTAAATTTGGGAGAAAACAGATCTTCGCTAGGTGGCCTAGTTTTTGAGATATAAATGTGGCCAAGCTGGGGAGACGCTCTCCAGATCGGCCACCTATGAACCCTTATAACTTTTGAACCAGTGACCGACAAATTCTGATATTTGGCGACACGTAATTAATAATAAATAAAGTTAAATTAAATAAATAAATATCCTTGGACATTTCACACAACGCCATCTAGTCCCAAGCTAAGCAACCTAATGCTTGTGTTATGGTAACGAGATGGCTGATAAACTACTTAAATACATTTTTTTTTGTAAATACATACATATTATAGATAGAAAAACACCCAGAATCGGAACAAATACTTGTAGGTCGTACAAATATTTGTTCCGTGCGGGAATCGAACCTCTGCTGCGCAGTCAATCGCTCAGCCACTGCGCCAACCGTGTCGTCATAATTAATATAATTATGTAAATAACAAATAAATTACGTTAAATACGTAATTAATTTTTCTAATAATTTATTAGTTTTGGGTGAACACGGCTGAAGAAAGAGATAAGATCATGAAAGTTGCTAACAAGGTTTACATGAAACCTGCAGGCCTGACACACGCGACAATTACTCGTTGTTCTCGCGTGAGTAATTTTATGACAGCTCAACGCTTTTCTCGTTTTCTGACAGCGCTGCCATACAAAGTTCCGTCAAACTTTATGTTTTCTACTAACCCTAACACGACACCTAAGACAACTCGAATGTTGACAATACACACGAGATAATCTCCGATTCGTCACTCGTTTAGACGTTTAGTCGTGCTCGATTTTGACGACGAGACGAGTAGAAAAAACTAAGATACAAAAAAAAAAAACTAAAATGACATGGCAGCCTCATAACACGTAGGTACTTAGTCACAATTTTATTTTACACTAGCTGCGCCCCGCGGCTTCACCTGCGTAGACCGGGATAAAAAGTAGGCTATGTGTGTGGCTAGCAACAAACATACAAACACATAAACACCAACTTTCGCCTCTAGATAATATTATATAGTGTGATTAATGAAAATTGTTGCGCCGAACACAAATAAATTGGGTTAAGGGCAGGAGAATGATGATGGTTATTAATGAAAATACTTAGTTTTAAACTATGTATGATAAATGATAAATGATTTATTTTCTGTAAGTAGGTTTGTACAAACACTTTTACACGTCAAACATATTTTTTTTTTAAACTAGATGAGTTCGACATTTCCTATCTGACTACTCTGAGAAGAAACGCCGAAACAAACTCAGAGGTCACAGTCTCTTTTAAAGTCCAGACATAATCTTGGTCAGATCATGTGAAGACCATGTAGATTGCAGTCTGAAATGGTCTTTTGATGAAAGAACCACACAGATTGAGTGGACCTGTCCAGTCAGTGCACGCATTTGTCAGTAATCGTGCAGCTCAACTCAAAACTTAAGGAGCTTAACGATTCGACGAACAATACCAAAGAAAAGACATTTGGGTAGGCCGCATAAATTACTCAAACTGTCAGACTATAACTAAAACTGAGAAAAGGATAAAATAAATAAAAAACAATGATCCACGTAGTCTTCACATTCACAATAATTAAAAATAGTATAAGTAATACTTTACAAAGTAAATATTCATGTCATTGTATAGAATATGTAAAAAGGTATTTATATCAACATTAATAGTGTAAATTTATTGGAGCAGCTCAATCCCAAGCCTTTTTGTCCTCAATATAGTCTTTGACAGTATAAAAGGCTTTCTGACAAAGTTTCCGCTTTATACAATTTTTGAATTTATTAAGGCTTAGTTCTTGAATGTGGCTAGGTAGTTTATTATAAAAACGTATACATTGGCAACTAAACGAACCACTTATTTTCTTAAGCCTGGTTGTAGGAACAACAAATTTGTGTTTGTTTCTAGTATTCACATTATGGACGTCACTGTATTTTTTAAACAAATTGATATTTTTATGAGCATACAAAAGATTTTCATAGATATACTGAGATGGCACAGTCATTATATTAATTTCTTTAAATTTATCTCTGAGGGAGTGTCTGGGACTTAATTTGTAAATTGAACGAATAGCCCTTTTTTGTAAAACAAAAATTGTCTGAATATCGGCGGCATTTCCCCACAACAGAATACCGTACGACATCACACTATGAAAATAACTAAAGTAAACTAAACGGGCTGTCTCTAAACAAGTTAAATCACGAATTTTCCTAACGGCGTATGCTGCAGCGCTAAGCTTTTTCGACAATTTATCTATATGGGGGCCCCATTGAAGTTTGGCATCCAAAGTTATGCCCAAGAACACTGTGGTATCTTCGGGAATCAACTCTTCACCCTTTATGAGAACACTAGTTTTTACTTGTCTAACATGAGGTATAGTGAACTTAATACACTTAGTTTTTTTCTCGTTAAGAAGTAGGTTATTAACATTAAACCAGTTAACTACTTTTGCGAGGGCGCTATTTACATTGTCAGTAACCAGCTGCTGACGCTTGAGTTTAAATAAAAGTGAAGTGTCATCTGCAAACAACACTATATCATGATTATCCTTTATGAGGTAAGGCAAGTCATTAATATAAATAAGAAACAAAAACGGGCCAAGAATTGAGCCTTGGGGGACCCCCATTGTTACTACGGATCCAGGTGATCTTTTCCCGTTAACATCAACTCTTTGAATCCTATCACTTAAGTAAGAAGTGAGAAGATCCAGAGAGGCGTTCCGGATTCCGTAGTGATGCAGTTTCCTGATTAATGTTTCATGAAGAACGCAGTCGAATGCCTTGGACAAATCAAAATGCCCAAAACATCGCATTTATCCTCCCATGCATTATAAACATGACCTAAAAGTTCAACACCGGCATCAGTAGTCGAACGACCCCTTGTAAAACCAAACTGTTTGTTATGTAATAATGTATGTTTATTAAAAAATCTTTGCAGTTGATCTAAAATAACTTTTTCAAAAATTTTACTAAAGGTAGGTAGCACTGAAATAGGTCTATAATTAGTAGGGTCAGATGTACTACCCGATTTAAACAACGGTATTATTTTACTATATTTCATAAGATCAGGAAACTCACCACGGTCAATACAATTGTTAAAAATAACTGCTAAAGTAGGTGCTACAATGTTTATAATTGATTTAGCAACGTCCACAGAATTACCCCATAGATCAGCAGTCTTTTTAATATTTAACGTGTGAAAGGTTTTAATTATGTTTAAACGAAGTTCTTTTCAGCGGCCGCGAGAGAAACTTTGGCTTTAAAGGCATGAGGAACAGGGTGTAAAGTACACTCATCCTCCATTGAAAAGGGAAGATCCTCCGACCAGACGGGTGTTGTGTCTGGTGGGCTACTGCCCGATGGTTGATGTCGGGACGTTGTATATATGCTAGTCGCGTGGTAAACTCTCATTGCGCGATGCAGGATTGCGTGAAGTCATGTCATTGTGATGCGTAGTTCGTATGTGGCGATGAAGATGCCGCCACATGGCGTACATGAGCAACACTTTCAGTAGGTAATAAACAGTCACTTTGCCAATTATGGTGATTAACGAAATCTAGGGAGTTATGACTGTGCAATACCAAACCTTCGCAACATAATTACTAAAATCTTTAGTTAATTTCCTACGGGTGGTGATTAACAAAATTTGCAACATACTTAATCGGTTTTATACCTTCACTTTGTCAAATTGTGACTGTCGGCCCATTAATTGTCTTTTGTGGTGATTATCAAGTGAGTGTAGTGTAGTGCAGTGGTGGCCCAGTGGTAACGGCCCCGCCTTACGAGTTGTAGGTCGTAGGTTCGAACACCGACAGGCGCTTTACTTTGTGTAAATTATTTCATCACCACTGCTCTCAAAACGCTGAAGGAAAACATCGTGAGGAAACCGGCATGTCCTAGAACCAAGAATTCGAAGATATGTGACATCTACCAACCCGCACCGTGGTGGTTTACTTCCCACTACCTCTCACCGAGAGGAGGCCTGTGTCCCAGAGCAGTACATTATAGGAAAGAAAGAAGAAAGAAAAAACGTTCATTTGCGGTAAACATGACGCAAACTACAACAGAGTAAAATAATTATTTAAAAACAATTTGGGGGAAAATATGCGTCACATCTACGCAAAACGGCCAATAGGCTGAATATGTTATGTTAACAAGTGAGTAGGTATGTATATTGTTTGCCACTAATTTTCATTTCCATCATTTTGTAGGTATTTTAATTTCACGAAATTCAATTTTTTTTGTGTTTTTTTACAATTTGCAGGTCCGTGTAAGGCTGTATCTTGATTAAAGTATGATACGCGGCCTTAGATAATATACATCTAGATCGAGCCACCGCGTGGCCGGTCATAAGACAACAATATTATACTTTTTCTAGGTTATGTGGTATGAGAAATGAGGTTTAACGTAAGAAATCTTCCATATTTTGGACTGAAACCCATGTCAATACATTCGCACAATGCAAAAACTGTCCAAAAATGTTAAATTAATCGACGCAAGATAAATTTTGTAACAGTGAAAGAACTTTGTTTGGCAACATTTTTAAAGTTTGCCATGCAAAAATACGGCACGCCGTAAGGGACAGAAGATACGATGCTTTGTCTCAATTTTCCTAATTATTTCGTATATATGTGTCTCACTTCCACACTTCACACTGTAATCATGGCAACGTCTAGATGTATAATGTCATTGTACGCGGCAATAAAACATATGTATTTATATAATTTTAACCATTAAAATCATCAATACATCTGTCTGTATATAATTTTAAACATAAAAATCATCAATACATCTGTATTTATATAATTTTAACCATAAAAATCATATATACATCTCTCCAAGTTAGATTTCGTGCAGATTCGTTAGATTTCGTTCGTTCGACGAATATGCACGAAATCTAACTTAGATAGATGTATTGATGATTTTTATGATTAAAATTATATAAATACATGTCGGATCCGGTCAATAGTACGGTCAGGAAACGAATCGCAAGCACGCCACTGGCGACATCACGTGGCTACCCATACCAACAGCGCACTTCTACAGAGTCGTGATGTTTTAAGCCCATGGCGAGGCGGATAGTTTAGTCGTCTCTAATTTAACTAACTGACGTATCTGACATTTGGACTAAGCCGATAGCCGACCTAACTATAGTAATTTGATACATTTTCCAAGTCGAATCGATCTGTCTAATCGGCGAATCTGTACCTATGCCTTACGGTCTCCATTATAATGCAAAAATCGAGACCGATGTATCTACAGTTTACAAAAAATAAATAAAAATAACCTGCCCTGTTAAATTTTCTGCGACGTAGTGTCTGATCGCATGTATGTTACTACGCCACGGAACAGGGGTCCTACCCCCTAAGTCCGTCCGTCAGTCCAACCGTCCGTTCGTCCGTCCGTCTGACATAACAATCCATCAAAACAAGTGTATAAGTTAAATTTTTCGGCCGGGCAAAAACACATCGGGAGTAGAGACAACTGTCGGATCGTGTTGTCATTCATACTTCGTTCGGGCCCCGAACCAATCATCTGTCCGTAGGTGATACGGAGTAGGAAACGCCCGTAACGAAGGCCGAAACTACGGATTTCGTGCTTAGGGAGTAGACCCCCTGTATTCGATTCGTTGTGCTCAGTAGTTGTGTTAATTTCAATTTGAAGTGATTGTGTTAGATTGTGATTTTAATAATCACTGAGTATAGCACTCAGTGTGTTTTCATTGCACGAAACCCATCTTCTGCCCACCTGGTGTCTGAATCTATCTGAATCTAACTGAGTAAATCCTGACGTTCCGACACACTCGTACATATGTTTTATTGTCGCGTAACATATTTTGATCAAGATACAACCTGACACGGACCTGCAAATTGCAGAAAACGCAAGAAAATTTTAATTTCGCGGACTTCACAACGCAATCACCTTATGTAAAACTAAACAAATATTAAATGAGGTGCACGTAAAATTATTATAGTACGGACGGCTACAGATCAAGCTATACAATTCCTGTATAAGCTGATCTCGCATCGTATAGGATTTCCTTACAATGAGAGTTCAGTATAAACTGAAAATGTATATCTTGTACACACGGCTACACATGCCGTGTGTACATACTAATTCCACGCAAAAAGATAAAAAATCGAGTGAATGAAACGGAACCTCAAGCCGATGTTGCTATGATAAAAATGATTTGTTTTTAATATCTTGCTACATCCGTCTCTCGTCGCGAAACAGATAAGTGTCAAAGTGCCTTTTTCGAATTTCCTCGAGCTAACGGTCATGTTAGGCATTAGAATAACTTCAGAATCGACGACAAATTTCGACAAATCGTGATATCTCGTGTTTGCATGTTAGCCCTGCTGAAACGGATAGCAGCGACATAAAAGAGTCGAAAACGTAGTTTAACCGCCAAAAGATTCACCGGGGAAGCTGAACTTGAAGCAACATGGCGGCGTCGTCTTAAAAAGAGCCCATCGTTAATTATATCACCCGTCTCTGCACTATTCCTTTGCTCATTTTACGGTGCATACTGGATAGGCTGTATAATCCTTATCCATATCCTAAGGGCACGACTTCCCTACCATTACCGCGCCCCCCGGTCGGCTCCTTGATATACAATGGTCTCTGATGCACCATGCAACATGAGGCAACAGGGGCTAGTGCGAATCTTTTGGTTCAATCGAGTCTGGTTATACCTCGCTGGGGTCGGTGCATTTCATTCATTCATTGTGTGTATACAAATATGTCGTGTTAAATTACTCTTTTGTGTAAAACTACGTTGACAGACATCACACTCATAAGGTTTTTCACCAGTGTGTGTACGAATATGCTGTGTTAAAATAGCCTTTCGACTAAAACCAATTTGACAAACTTCACACTTAAAAGGTTTTTCACCAGTGTGTATACGAATATGCTGTGTTAAAAGAGCCTTTCGACCAAAACCAATTTGACAAACATCACACTTATGAGGTTTTTCACCAGTGTGTGTACGAATATGGTTCGTTAAATTATACTTTTGATTAAAACTACGTTGACATACGTCACACTTGTAAGGTTTTTCACCAGTGTGTATTCGAACATGAGTTGTTAAATGACCCTTTCGACTAAAACTACGTTGACATAAATCACACTTGTATAGTTTTTCACCAGTGTGTATTCGAACATGTGTTGTTAAAGCCATCTTGTGACTAAATATACGTTGACATACATCACACTTGTATGGTTTTTCACCAGTGTGTATTCGAACATGAGTTGTTAAATGACCCTTTCGACTAAAACTACATTGACATACATCACACTTGTATGGTTTTTCACCAGTGTGTATTCGAACATGTGTTCTTAAAGCAGTCTTTTGACTAAAACTACGTTGACATACATTACACTTGTATGGTTTTTCACCAGTGTGTTGACGAACATGAGATGTTAAAGTACCCTTTTGACTAAAACTACGTGGACATATATCACACTTATATGGTTTTTCACCCGTGTGTAAACGAATATGTTCTGATAAAATACTCTTTTGACTAAAACTACGTTGACATACATCACACTTGTATGGTTTTTCACCGGTGTGTTGACGAACATGAGTTGTTAAATTACCCTTTCGACTAAAACTACGTTGACATACATCACACTTGTATGGTTTTTCACCAGTGTGTATTCGAACATGAGTTGTTAAATGACCCTTTCGACTAAAACTACGTTGACATAAATCACACTTGTATGGTTTTTCACCAGTATGTATAAGAATATGTTGTGATAAATGACCCTTTTGGCTAAAACTACGTTGACATACATCACACTTGCAAGGCTTTTCACCAATTTGTGAACAAGTATCTTTTATAAAAAATTTTACTCGACCAAAACTACGCTGATCGCATTTGTAAGGCTCTTTGAAATAAGTGTCAGGTTTGCACATTCGTTTTCGAGTTGTCCGGATAATTTTCGAGACTGATTTGTCTTCTTCCGTTTGCTCGGCTGTTATTGCATCTTCTAGTTTTGTTCTTCGTGTGTCTAGTTTTGGTTTCTTCGCAACGGTCGCACCTGTGATTATAAAGCTGGTAAGTACAATGTTGGAAAAAGATTGACAAGCACACGAATCAAAATAATAGAGATTTGCATGATGAATCAGAAGTTCCTTTTTGGAAGTAATTTGTGGTGACATTGAATTCTACATTTTAGACTAGAGACATGAAGTACAAAATTGTACTAACATCGACACAATTATGGTCTGTTCCGAAACTGATCAAAGTGTAACGTTGTTAAATTAAACAAACGTAAAACGTTAGTCATTTTAATGTCGTCCCAACCGATCGTATCGCCTGTATTTTGTCTCGCTCGCTCTCGGTCTTAAAACCAGTTTTCTTCTCACTCCTTTGGCCCTTTGCGCGCCGCGAGCGGCGTTCGCCGTTCCAATCTGCAGAGGTCAGTCGACGGTCGCGCTTCCCTACCAACACCTGCTTGTGCGGAACGTTACACGCGCGGCCTCGCTTAATTGAAGTTCGATTTATTTCCTAAACTTTACAATACTTTATTTATTTAAAAGTTTCAATCAGTGCTTCAGTAAACCCCATATTGGGTAAGTGTTGACAATTCACGCAGTGCTTTTATCATGTGTCATGGAGTCATGGTGGTCAATTATTTGCAAAATTAGGTATTTCATCATCTTTTTCCTAGACTCCATTTCTTTCTTTTATTTTTTACCTTTGCTTTACATCATTATTCATGTACGTTATAAGTAATTTAAAAGTGCTTCACACTCCTTTTCTTTATTCCTAATTAAACTTTTTGAACTTTCGCGATTTGTACACATTATTATAATGTGTATAAATCGCGAAAGAGCAACAACAAGAACAATATCGAGAACGGGTCTTATCGCGATCTTCCTTTTTTACGAGGTAAACAGGACAACAACACAACACAAAACACGCGACGCGAGGGAAACAAGTAGGTACCTATTTACCTCGTAAAAAAGGAAGATCGCGATAAGACCCGTTCTCGATATTGTTTTATAATGTGTTTATTCCTAATCTCTGTAAACTCCGCTTCTGAAGGTGACCTTCACACACATTCACCTTAAGTGTACACTATCCATTCGCTTGCGCTTGCGCTGCCGCGGTCACCGTCACGAGAGGATAAGCAGAGGATTAGCTGCTCACATTGTGGACGTATTTCCAGGGATCAAAGTTCGGGTTTTCCGTACGGTTTATCTTACCCGTGGGAACCATTGCCGCGTCAATGGTGACGACACATGGCGGTTTTTAGGGTTCCGTACGAAAATGGTAAAAAAGGAACCATTATGGTGTGACTCAGTCTGTCTGTCTGTCACAGCTGGATATCTCAAGAACTACTAATGCTATCAACTTGAAATTTGGAACAGTTTTAGATAATATTTACCCAACTATTTTGCAAAAAAGAAAAAAATAAAAATATATGTATTTTTTTTGCAACATGGGCTGAAAGGGGGTCTTAAAAATTCAAAGTGGGGTTACTAGGTCATGTGGGGTATCATATGAAAGAGCGCTGTTTGCACATTCTCAAACATATTTTAATTTTTTTTTAGGCCGCACAGTGTTCGACTTTTGTTGAAAAATGTAAAAAAAAATACCGTTCCCCCCCCCCTATCTCCGAAGTTTGCAAAGATAAAAATCTGAAATTATTCTATGTGATAGAAGTTTAAGTAAAGATTACAGGAAAAATAAAACGGTGTCTCTAAATTGCACACTTTTTCAAAAACGGAACGAAACCCTCGGTGCGCGAGTCCGACTCGCTCTTGACCGGTTTTTTTTATTTGAAAGCAGGTTTTCTAGCGGTGGTTCTTAGACATGTTTTATCAGAATCGGTTCAGCTGTTTCAAGATCATCCGCTCTTTTGTTAGCTGCGGTTGGGATCTTAGACGCATAACGGCTCTTTACTTTACTTTAAAACATTGTGTGACTTTAAAATTTGAAACGCTCATGTATGCTATATAACTACGCAAGATTGTGGAATTCTTGGTCGCTGCATGGAAGCTGCAGCCAGGATATTCAGTACACTATTACACTCTTGAAAAAATAATAGCAGATATGTCGTTTTTAGATTCGTTTTGATCAGTATTTGATTCTACATACAATGCAATGGTGGCAACACGATGAGCTGATGCTGCAGCCAGTATATCCAGCACACTAGTACACTCTTGAAAAACAAAAATAGCAGATAAGTATGTAGTGTTTGGATTCGTTTTTAGGGTTCCGTACCAAAATGGTAAAAAAGGAACCCTTATGGTGTCACTCAGTCTGTCTGTCTGTCACAGCTGGATATCTCAAGAACTACTAATGCTATCAACTTGAAATTTGGAACAGTTTTATATGACGTTTAATCAACTATTTTGCAAATAAGAAAGAAATAAAAATATTTATGTTTTTATTTTGTAACAGGTGCTGAAAAGGGGGTCTTAAAAATTCAAAGGGCATGTGGGGTATCATATTTTATGAAAGAGCGCTGTTTGCACATTCTTAAACATTTTTTTATTTTTTTTTAGGCCGCATAGTTTTCGACTTTTGATGAAAAATGGTGTGCGTTACTGCAGCGGAATGTTGTCGCTTTTCAGGATTTCGTCTTGACAGGAATTAGTACCCAATCTCGTGTAAATGTGCCCGAAATTTAGAATTTGTGCGTCCAGCCGATCCAAAGATATTCACGAAAAACAGATTCCGCTGGAGTAACGTTACTGCAGCGGCATGTTTTTTTACCAGTGGTCGTAGCTGGATACAAACTAGCTACTTAGATAGATATAATTTGTGCCTAATTGTGCCCAAAAAATAGAATTTGTGCGTCTTGAGGTTTCAGAGTTATTCAAGATGCCGCTGCAGTAACGTTTAGCAAATTGCTGTATCTCTTAAACGGCATGACATACAACTACGATTTTTTTTACTACGGTGGGTCTTAATTTGTGCTTAATTTGTGCAATTTTATTTTTTCTATAATCGACACCATTGGAAAACTAGAATTTTTTTTTCAAAAACCCTAAAATCGATCCTCGCGCTTCAATGAGAAACCCTAGAAACTTACCAATTATGGTGATTTATACCTTTCATGAACTCAAAGCATCATGTGAAATTCGATGTTTATATTCCAACTCCTTAGAGAGTTATTCCATTTTAATTAAAATCTGGCCATGATATAATGTAACGCTCCAATACATGAGTTATTATTAAGTGACTGATATTATGATTATACTAATAATTAGTACCCTTATTAAATTGTTTATTCTTAAAGTTTGAGCTGAAAAAACCTTCTAACTACTTAGATATGAGAAAAAAACGATAGGGAAAGAAATCACACGATTGACCGAACAAATTCGAATGACTACATAAAAGCGGGCTCACAGTACATTATGCCCACCTTCTTAAATATGTAGTACAACATTTCGTTTTTTGAAACAGTCTCGCACAAAAGTGTTACTTATAATTTATTGTTTTGTAAAACACGTAGGTATTACGTAAGTACGTAGTACATTATAACTCAATGGGTATTACGTACACACAGTGTGTAAGCCATAAATGATATTGAGTATTTGCAAACCTTTAAACTCTCAGTCAAATGTTAGTAAGTACAGCAATCTAATAAAGACCAAAGGTTTATTTGACGAGAAAGTGTATTTTTATTGCCAATAAAATAAAAGAAAACATACCGTTTATAGATTTAGTTTTGAATTGAAATAAAATAGCATGATTGATACCTCTGTAAAATTTTGTTTTATTATTTAGTTACCTACTTAATAGAAATATTCACAAATTGATCAAATTGAGGAAAGTGAATGTCTATATTGTCTAGATCTCAGCCAATTCGTCAATCGGAACTATTACACTCATACATATATAAAATACATCTACCCTATGCTATGCCGTCAGAACGACCGGGATAATAAAACATTACTTGGGGGGAATACCCAGAGCTTGTCGTTGCTTCATTCGAAACTGCCGTATGGAATGGTTTTTTGTAAACATTCTTCAATGAAAAACAATGGTACCAACATTCGTGAAACGCACTGTTAGTTCGGTTCGGTGTTAACTTTGTTTGACACGAGTAATTGGCCGCCAATCTCGTGTGTGGAGAGCGTGTGCACATTATCTTTTTCCCAGTAATTCAAGGAATTGTGTGTATAATTACGACGCGTGTAATTTCGGCTGGACAATACGCATTGGTTTTGTGGTACATTGTGCTTATGGTGAAATAAATTAACTGTTCAGTGATAAAGAAGATCGACACACCTGTATTTTCTGTGCGTTAGAGTAACGTTAGAGTACTTCAAAGACATTCCATACTTCACAGATTATGCGTTACAAAAACGCACCGCAGTGCGCGCTCGCCCTTAGGTCACTTCCTACTCTCTGATAACTCTCTACGTCACATATTTATGTAAAAGTAAATAAATAGTTACCTAATTAAACCATTTGTACGCACCTGTACCCATCAAAATTCAATTATAATACTACCAATTTAAGAAGGTGGGCATAATGTACTGTGAGCCCGCTTTTATGTAGTCATTCAAATTTGTTCGGTCAATCGTGTGATTTCTTTCCCTATCGTTTTTTTCTCATATCTAAGTAGTTAGAAGGTTTTTTCAGCTGAAACTTTAAGAATAAACAATATAATAAGGGTACTAATTATTAGTATAATCATAATATCAGTCACTTAATAATAACTCATGTATTGGAGCGTTACATTATATCATGGCCAGATTTTAATTAAAATGGAATAACTCTATAAGGAGTTGGAATATAAACATCGAATTTCACATGATGCTTTGAGTTCATGAAAGGTATAAATCACCATAATTGGTAAGTTTCTAGGGTTTCTCATTGAAGCGCGAGGATCGATTTTAGGGTTTTTGAAAAAAAAAATCTAGTTTTCCAATGGTGTCGATTATAGAAAAAATAAAATTGCACAAATTAAGCACAAATTAAGACCCACCGTAGTAAAAAAAATCGTAGTTGTATGTCATGCCGTTTAAGAGATACAGCAATTTGCTAAACGTTACTGCAGCGGCATCTTGAATAACTCTGAAACCTCAAGACGCACAAATTCTATTTTTTGGGCACAATTAGGCACAAATTATATCTATCTAAGTAGCTAGTTTGTATTCAGCTACGACCACTAGTAAAAAAACATGCCGCTGCAGTAACGTTACTCCAGCGGAATCTGTTTTTCGTGAATATCTTTGGATCGGCTGGACGCACAAATTCTAAATTTCGGGCACATTTACACGAGATTGGGTACTAATTCCTGTCAAGACGAAATCCTGAAAAGCGACAACATTCCGCTGCAGTAACGCACACTGAAAAATGTAAAAAAAATACCGTTTCCCCCCCCCCCCCCCCCTATCTCCGAAGTTTGCAAAGGGAAAAATCTGAAATTATTCTATGTGATAGAAGTCTATGTAAAGATTACAGGAAAAATAAAACGATGTCTAAATAGCACACTTTTTCAGAAATCGGAACGGAACCCTCGGTGCGCGAGTCCGACTCGCACTTGACCGGTTTTTTTAAATCAATATTTAATTTCCATCATCCGCATGTCCAAGTTACGCCCCATGGATGCGCTGATGAAGTCCGGAGGTGGATACGGTGGGCTGGACCACTTGACTATGATGGAGATTAACTCTGCAAAGCCTTTGCTGCCTTCAGCTATGGATTATTTGCTGCAGATAAGATACAACAGCCCGCTGCCTTCAACACTTCAACATTCGGCCAATCAGGAAGCTCACAAAATACCTAGCTCTATATGCAATATCTACTTAAGGTGATTGCCCTGTGTAGCTCGCGAAGTTCGTTTTTTTTTGGTTTTTTTGCAATTAGCAGGTCCGTGTCAGGTTGTATCTTGTTCAGAGTATGATACGCGGAAATAAAACATATGTATTTATATAATTTTAACCATAAAAATCACGAATACATCTCTATAAGTTAGATTTCGTGCAGAGTCGTTAGATTTCGTTTGTTTGACCATTCTGCACGAAATCTAACTTAGAGACACTCTCATCATCACTCACTCATCGAACCTGACACGGACCTGCAAATTGCAAAAAACCCAAAAAAAATTGAATTTCGCGGGCTATCACTGCGCATCATCCTTAATAAGATAGCATGGAAGTCACTTCATTAAGTTTTTAAGTAGTCAGTTATTTTTGTAAGCGTTTCGTACTGATTAAGTAAACAAATTCCTAAAAAAAAATCCTAATTATAATCCTAATTATATTCATAGTGCGATGGTGGCAAGAAAAATTTTGTACTAAAAATAACTTCTTTTGTAACTAAGTTTAAAAATTTTAAAATAAAAATTAAATTTAAAAAACCTTCGGGGTTTTTTAATAAGCCGCTCTCGAGAGTTATTTCTAATTAGGTAATATCGCGGAATGTAGGTGTACACACTATACAGCTCTGACGCTGCGGGTGATACAGACGTGGTGTTGTGTGGTATTTATTGATCACACCTACATTCGGCGACGTAGGTGTACACACTATACAGCTCTGACGCTGCGGGTGATACAGACGTGGTGTTGTGTGGTATTTATTGATCACACCTACATTCGGCGACGTAGGTGTACACACTATACAGCTCTGACGCTGCGGGTGATACAGACGTGGTGTTGTGTGGTATTTATTGATCATACCAACATTCGGCGACGTAGGTGTACATACTATACAGCTCTAACGCTGCGGATGATACAGAAGTGATTGATTTGTGTTACTCAGTCCTAGTACGTTTGGGCGTTTGACCGTGTCATGCGTATTTGCTCCCGCACGCGGAATAGACCCGCATGCGTCCCGCGCGCGTGACTGTATTAATGATTGTTGTCTGAGCAACTGGCAGCAAGCTCGTCACGCTCGCTAGTCGTCACTGCTTGCGGCAGCGTCGGCGCACACAGCGAGGCGGTAATGGCTGATCTTAGCGTTATGTGAGTGAATGAGTGACTTGTCGTCTTGCTGCCCATGGTTTTGTTATTGTTAGCAGAAATTAACAGTTTTTTTACTTAACTACGATAAACTAGCGTCCTATAAACTAGGACGCTAGTTCTAGTCTCTTGCGACTTCGAGATACAGTCCTATGGATAGCGATCAACATTGCACATGTAAGCGGGAACACTCTTCAGGTAACGCGAACCACTTCCTGTCAGGGGAACCACTGGCCTGATTGCTTACAAGTAGTACCCAACTGATATGGATTACCGATGTACCCGCGCAGAAGGCGAATTTTCAAAGCGCGGGAAATGCTATTGACCAATCGGCACGCTCCACGCACCGCGCTTCTTTTTCTTGTACCGCTGTTGGTCGGCCGCTGCCGCCATGTTAGCGCGCGCCGCGTGGCATGTTAGTCAGCCGCCGTACTTATAGTTATGAGTGAGCCGGAACTAACAACTGCAGTGTATTATGAACCATATAGCAGTGACCTAAGGTTGAATGTAAGTTTTTAAGCATTCTTTCGTTAATTTTCGGGGCCATACTTTATTTTCTGTGCTAACGAATATTCACGACGCGCCTTATCAGTTGGGTATCACTGTACCTATAGATTAACTAACTAATACTTACTTTTCGTCTCCCTGGCTCTTCGTTTCTTCTTAGATACTTCTTGTTCTTCTTCCACTTCAGTTTTAAACTCCATTAAAGGTACATCATCTTCTAAATCTGACTCATATTGGTGTGGTGGTGTATCTGCTACATCTAGACCGCTATTGTCTAACTTGTCCGGTTCTAGCTCTGTAAGTAAACAACAACAGTCAATTCAATTCAATTCAATTTATTCACTAACAATTTACATTGTGTTTGAAATAATTTTACATAATAAAATACACAAATACACATACAATTACAATTTAAAAATTACCAATACAACAATTTAAAAAAATACAATATTATTCAATGTCAACTTAAAAAAATAATAATAAGTAATAATAATTAATTTTTAAAAAATAAAAGGAATGGAATACATGTCATTAAAAATAATATCCATAATTATCATGTACATCAAACAAACAGTAATTTCAGTCGACTTTACCTATACCTACTCACAAGTTGACAAGAGAGAAAAACATGGTCATACATAAATTTACAAGTCGTCAACGGAGTAAAGACACTTATCTAGTAGGAATGCTTGAAGTTTTGTTTTAAACTCAGATGTATAAAACAAGCTCTTTAAGTGTAGTGGCAACTTGTTGGAAATGTTCACTGCTTGATATTGTGAACTGTGCTTCACAACATTGAAGTGAGGACTTATCTTATTTCTCAAATCTTTCCTACGTGTGCTCTCTCTAACCAGTCTTTCCTCATCTGTCTCATATTCATGTATGTACTTCTTAAGATTAGTCAGAAGCACTAGAACGTAGAGACTGGGTACCGTAAGGATGTTCAAATCTAAGAAATGTGGGCGACAGCTCTCTCTTTGTGAAATACGGACAATAGTACGTATAGCTCTTTTCTGAAGGACAAAAGCTCTTTGGCAGTTATAATTATAGCTGTTCCCCCAAAGCTGTATACTATATCTTAATTTAGATTCGATTAGCGCGTAGTATACTATTTTTAATTGTTTAATGTCAATTTCGTCTCGAAGGGTTCTTAACGCATAACACGCAGATGATATAGAAGCATCTATGGTGGCTAGTTCCTTTTTCCAATTTAATGAGTCATCTATGTGTACTCCCAAGAATTTAGCTTCTCTCACTAGTTCAATTTTGTCTTCATTTAGTCTAATTTCCATGGTGTCTTTATTACGAGCAGTTGTTTTGAATAACATTATTTTGGTCTTTGTACTATTAATTTTTAGCTTATTTACAGTAAACCATGAATAAAGATAACTTAGAGCTGCATTAACTTTCTCCGTAAGTTCTTTTGAGTCACTCGCCCCAATAATGGCATTAGTGTCATCCGCAAATACCACAAGTTGTATGTCGGGTAGAATTTTGTTTATATAATTTATTAAGTCATTGGTGAACAAAATGAACAATATGGGCCCCAATATCGATCCTTGCGGAACGCCGGCAGAAATATTAAAAAAAGGTGATTTATAATTTTTTCTATGTCCATCTTGCATCTCACTGATTTCTACAAACATTTTTCTATTTTTTAAGTAGGAAAACAAAAGTTGGGAGGCTTTGCCTCTCACTCCGTAATGATTTAGTTTAGTTATGAGTAGATCGTGATCAACAGTGTCAAATGCTGAGCTCAAATCTAAAAATACACCAGCTACTCTCATTTAAATTTCAAAGACCCAACAAAAGGATTAAAAATATTACATCTAAACATACGAAGCATAACAAAAAATTTTGATGAAGTTCCAGTGCTTATGCGATTATTAGGTTTTCAGTGTGACGTGCTCGTACTCACTGAGTGTTGGTTAAGCAAACTCTCACACTTGCCGACCTTAGATGGCTATACGTCCTTCTCTTCTAAAAACACGTATAATCAAAATGATGGGTGCGCTATTTATGTAAAATCTTCCATTAAGGCTGACGTTAAGGAGCCACATTTCGTTGACGCGAACTGTCTTATCTGTTGCATTGAGGATGTTGCGATAGTGGCTATTTATCGCCCTCCTTCTTTTAAAACCATAAATAACTTTATTCAAAGCCTTGATAACGCACTCAAATTAACTACCCCTTCCGTGATTTTGATCGGTGATATCAACATCGACATTAAGGTTGACAATATTGATAGTCACTCGGATGAGTATCTGACCTGTGCTGCTTCTAACGGATTACTCCCAGCTCATTTGTTTCCGACACGGCTCACAAACTGTCTGGACCACATTTTACTAAAGACAAACAAATCCGCTACTACTTTTGTTATCGAATCGTCCATAACGGATCACAATCCGCTTCTATTATTTCTACAAACCAGGAGTCCTAACTCAGATGTTACACGTACTAAGTCAATAATTGACTACGAGTCCGCTATAGAGAATATCAAAACCCATGACTGGTCTCCAGTATTGTCAATTTTAGATCCTAATGAAGCAGCAGATGAGTTAATAGGAAATCTCTCCTCAATTGTAATAAAACACACACGGGAACATACAGTTCCAAGAAGAGAACGCAATTTGAAGCCCTGGATTACGCCGGGGCTACTCCGCTGTATACGTCACCGTGACCGCTTGCATACTAAACTCAAAAAGTGTGAAGATAACCAAATATTAAAAATCACGTATACCCGATATCGCAATTTCTGTAATTCCCTGTTGAGAAAACTTAAACGCTCGTATGAAAAAGAACAGTTTAAAAATGCAAAACATAATGTTAAGGCTACCTGGAATGTCATTAAGAATGTCTCAGATCTTCAAACACGTTGTTCTCCCTCTTTCGATCTGTTGCAAGTAACTGATAACCCAATATCCTCAATTAATCATGTCAACAACTTTTTTGCAAATGTTGGCAGTAATTTGGCATCAAAATTTAAATCACCCACAATGGAGCCCTTTGTGGCAAGTTCTAATCCGTGTAACTCAATGGCCCTTCTTGAGGTAACCGAAGAAGATATTGATTCCATTATTTTAGGTCTCCGGTCTGATTGTGCTACTGGCGTGGACTGTATACCCTCCAAAATAATAAAAGCCGCGAGGTGTGTATTAGTTCCGATTATTACGCATGTCTGTAATGTGTCTATTAGTGCTGGTGTCTTTCCGATGGCGTTTAAAAAAGCAGTAGTTCACCCCATCCACAAGTCTGGGCGCAGAGATGATGTAAACAATTACCGTCCAATTTCAATTTTAACTGCAATGTCAAAGATCTTAGAACGCGTACTGAATAAGAATCTCATAAGTTTTCTTGAAGCAAACAGTATCTTAGCCAATAACCAATATGGTTTCAGAAATCGAGTAAGTACCGAAGATGCAGTTATGGCTTTAACTAATCACGTAGCTAGGACATTGGATAGGAAAAATAAGTGCCTGGGAATTTTCCTTGATCTGTCAAAGGCATTTGACACCGTTTCTGCCCCAGCCTTGTTGAATAAAATGGAAAGAATTGGAATACGAGGACACCCTTTGAAAATCTTCGCAGACTACCTCAGAAATCGTACCCAAACAGTTAAAATCGGCCAATATGAAAGTGAAGAGCTTCCTATGACATATGGCGTTCCACAGGGCAGCATCTTGGGACCTACTCTCTTTCTCATTTATATAAATGACCTTTGCAAACTACACTGGTCATCAAAAAAATCGGCCCACCTGCGTTTTTACCGCACATCACGTTTTTCTTAGGCAAAACCAAACAAAATGTTCTAGTACTGAAATGTTTTATTTAACTTGTTTATTTACACCAATTTAATCACAATTTAAACTTCAAAATGTTTTTTTTTAAAGAATTTTGATTTAAAAATCAAAATCCATAATTTTACACCATTTTTTGATTAATTTTAAAAATGCTGTAGTTTTTTTGCCATAAGTGTTATGTACACAATTGTTTCAAATTAATATTGCGTATTCCCTCCTCTTGCTCGAATGACAGCCTGCATTCGCCGTTTTAACGACCTTATCAAGATTTTGATAGTCTCTTGAGGGATTCGGGACCATTCTTCCGAAATGGCGGTTTCCAGGTCTCCTAATGTTGTCGGGGCTGGATTACGGGCTCTAACCTTTTGTTTTAGGGTGTCCCACATATGCTCTATCGGGTTAAGATCGGGGCTTCTTGCTGGCCAGGACATAACCCGAATGCCGACCTCTTCAAGGTAATCGGTGGTGATGTGCGCTACGTGTGGTCGTGCATTATCATGCATTAATTCAAAGTTCTCACCAATATAGCCGGAATATGGCACCATATGATCTTCTAAGATCTCTGTGATGTAGCGTGCGGCAGTTAAAGCACCTCTTCGTATGAAAACCAGCTCCGTGCGTCCAGTCAAAGATATCCCAGCCCAAAACATTACAGAGCCCCCACCATAACTGACAGTTTCTCTTATGCAACACTGAGTATAACGTTCACCTGGCCTTCGCATCACATTACGGCGTCCATCAGAACCGTATAAAGTCATTCGACTCTCATCACTAAAAAGAACTGGCTCCCATTGACCTATAGTCCAGTTGATGTGATTACGGGCAAATTGAAGTCTGGCTTGTTGATGAGCTGTGGTCAATTGTGGTCCTGTTGCGGGCTTGTGTGGTCTTAAATTTTGCTCACAAAGTCTTCTTCTTACAGTACTATCACTTATAGCCACACCCCGAACTTCACGTAAGCGTCGCTGGAGATCAACACCCGACTGATGTCGATTTCGTAGAGCTGATACCACTATAAAGCGATCATCCCTTTGAGATGTCACCCTATGCCTTCCAGATCCAGATCTTCTTCGATACTGCCCAGTTTCCAGGAACCTTTGGTAAACTCGCCGCACTGCAGAACGGCTCAGTTGTAACCTCCTGGCCACGACACGTTGACTTAAGCCTTGTTGGAGCAAAGCCACCACTTGGGCCGCCTCAGCCTCAGTAGTGTCCATTATTTTTAAGTAAAGTAATCAAATCTACAGCCTCGGTAAATAAACTTAACGTTATTAACAAGAAATCCCTACAAAAGTCTGTTTCGGACTGAAAGAACAGTTCGAATTTGTTTCGACGTAAAACCACCAAATCAGCACTCGACAGTATTTCAGTATAAAAAATTGTTAAGTACCTTCAAGTGCAATAAGATTTACGACAAACAAGATGTCAAACATCATATCCGACCCTCAAAATAAAAAACAAACGTGTTAAACAGATTATCTGTGAAACAATCGATAAATATTAAACAAAAAGTGGGTGGGTCGATTTTTTTGATGACCAGTGTATCTCTCGAAAATTGTCAGATATTTACGTATGCGGATGATACTGCCCTTGTAATAGATGGCCATGACTGGCCCCAGACATACCTAAATGCTGAGTCGGCGCTTTCCTGCGTGATGAAATTTTTAGCCGATAACTTACTCACTTTGAATGTTGATAAATCAGTATACGTTCCCTTTGCCATTAGATCAAATCTGTGCCCGGCAAGCTCTCTTACCCTTAAAGCACACACATGTATCTCCTCAACGCAGTGTAGCTGTCTCTTCCTCAGTAAATCCTTTTCTGTGAGGTATCTAGGAGTACTCATTGATCAGCATCTCAACTGGCACGCGCAAATAGACAAAGTAACATCTCGAATCCGTAAGCTAATCTATATATTTAAGAAGCTACGAAGTTCTGCTGACCGGGATACGCTCAAATTAGTATATTTTGCCCTTTGCCAGTCTGTTCTAACTTACTGCTTGCCCGTGTGGGGTGGTGCCACCCAAAATGTATTTATCCGCCTTGAGAGAGCCCAGAGAGCTGTCCTGAAGGTAATGCTCTTTCATCCACGAAGGTATCCCACTGTGCAGCTCTATGCTGATTGCAGGGTACTCACAGTTAGGCAACTTTATGTGCTCCTGTCGACGCTACGTAAACACTGTGTGCGTCCCCTTAAGGAACCGACTGGTAGACTTAAGCATGAAGTTTTTCCTATGGAACACCATAGAACTGCCTTTGCCAAGCGCCAATTCTATATTTCTAGCATAAAAATGTATAATTTCCTAAATAAAAAGTTAAAAATTTATTCTTACTCAAAATTTTGTTGTAAAAGCTTACTTAAAGATTATCTCCAAACATTAAGTTATGATAGTACTGAGGATCTTCTGTTGGGTAATTTAAAGTGACATTTAAGTATAAATCTTTACATACACACACCCACACACACATTCCCTACGCATACACTACACACACTCCCTACACGTACACTACACACACACCTACACTTACACACTACACACACTCCCTACACGTACACTACACACACACCTACACTTACACACTACACACACTCCCTACACGTACACTACACTCACACCTACACTTACACACTACACACATGCTTCATCATAATTATGCACAAATATTTTTCATTTTTTTTTTATTAATTCTGTTTTCCACCATTAATGATAAAATTGTTGAAATCTAATTTCTTACATTTTTGTGGCTTTAAGGTGCTACGGAGAATCACTGACTCCTAAGTCACAGGAACTTACACCTAGTTTAGGAGTCAGAGTATTTAAACTTTGAACTTTGTAATAAGCCTAATAAGTGTTAGTCTTAAGGATATTTGTTATGAGCTTTTGGTGAAATAAAGAATTTATTTATTATTTATTTATTATTTATTTTATTATTTATTTTATTGATTACATCATTAACAAGAGTATACAACGTGTAATGTTAAATGCGCAAAACCTCTTAAGGGGTCATTGTACTCATCATTATGAACAACTTTTACTATGGGACCAAACCTGAAATCGCGAAAAAAAAATCAGCTGTTCAGTACATTTTGACGAATTATGCGAACATAAATGTACTGAACAGCTGATTTTTTTTTCGCGATTTCAGGTTTGGTCCCATAGTAAAAGTTATTCATAATGATGAGTACAATGACCCCTTAAGAGGTTTTGCGCATTTAGCATTACACGTTGTATATAGCGTCTCCTGTGCCAAAATTTTTTTGATATCCAAATTGTCTTTTATGTAAGACTTTGTTTAAGTTTATATGAAGTAGCCGAGATTTAATTATTTTTTCGAATATCTTAGAAAGCGTTGGTAGCAAAGAGATTGGCCTGTAATTTTTAGGATCGGTCTTTGTGCCTTTTTTGTGAATTGGTATTATCTTGGCAATTTTTAGCTGTTCTGGGAATATCCCATCATTAATACACTTATTAAAGAAACTAGAAAGCGGTTCGGCAAGAATATTTAAATGATCTTTAATGACGGAGATAGGAATTTCGTCATATCCACAAGAACGTTTATTGTCCATCTTTCTGACTATAGTAGAAATTTCATTTGGAGTAGTAAGAGTGAAACAAAGTTCGTTTTCGACCCGTTGTGTACTCTGCTGTAGTAAAAAAGTCGCTTCCCCATTTTTATTTTCACTAGTGAGACATTTATTATCAAAATATTTTGCTAGGGTATTAGCTACTTCTTCAGGATCATCAATTATTTTGTCGTCGACTTTAAGTAGTAGATGTTCCGAATGCATAACTTTAGATCGATTTGTGCAATTGTTAACAACTTGCCAGATTTCTTTGCTAGAGTTTGTTGAATTCTTAATTTTTTCCCTTACTGTTATTTTCTTAGCTTTCGTGATAACCCTTCTATAAATTCTGATGTATTTATTTTTGTAATTTAGAACGCTAGATTCAAGATTATTGCCATTAGTAGCGCATAACATCCGTTTCATTTTACTAGAGATTTTCACTCCTTTGGTGACCCATTTCATTTTAGTACTCTTTATAAGGTTTATTTTGCGTTTCTTGTTTTTGTAACTATTTTTAAAAACCTCTGAGAACTTGTTTATAAATGCATTAATTCCCATTTTACTCCAGTTATGTCTCAATATTCCCTGCTTAAAATATGCTCCGTTATTAGAATTAAAAACTCTCTTATTTATAACAATGTGCTGGTTGTTGTTACTTGACTTGCTTGTTAGAGATTCCAACCAAAATTTACCTAAAAGACCTCCATGTCCATCAGATAGACCATTATGGTCTACTTCACATTCCTTTATATAATATTGAGGCACATTAGTTATGATATTGTCAATGCACGAATATGAGTCGTTTCGAATAAAAGTTGCAGTGTCAACAAGATGCCTAAAATTGTAACATGTTAATAAGCTGACAAATTCAGTGCGTTTTTTATTATCTAAAAGTAAATCTATATTAAAGTCCCCGCATATTATGCAATTCCTATTAAATAAATGTTCTAGCAATTTTTCCATGCGTGTCATGAAAAGTTCAAAATTCTTGTCATATGGACTACGGTAACAACAACATATGTATAGACCAGTATCGATATCTTTAACACAACATATTTCAAAGCTGTCCATCTTATAAAGTTTGTTAATTACATCTACATTCTCTACTTTTCTATCCACATGCCCCAGGATCAAACTACCACCTCTAGTCTTTTTACTTCTGGTGTTGCATGAAATCAGGTTGTAGTTATCTAAAGAAAAAGAAATGACGGACTTGTCGTTTAAAAAATGTTCACTAATGCATATGTAGTCTACCTTGATTTCAAGACACTTTATATAAACATCCAATTCATTCTTCTTATTGCTAATACCACACAAGTTCTGGTGAAATATGTTGATATTTTGTAATCTAGGAGTGATTATTTCATTCCGATTACTAGCTTTATGTAAACTAGAGCCCCCCATTTTATTACCTACGAAAAAAATCATCAGCTTGCTGTGCTGCATTGGTACATGTTTGAGTACATGAAGGTTCTGAAAATGTATTTGGCTTTGATTTAGGAACAGATTGGAAATAATATTGTATAGTGCCTTTTTGGGGGATATTTTTATTACTACTACTAAGGTTACATTTTTCGGTTTTCCAAGAAATTATGTTTTTGCGCACTATGTTGTTACAGTATTTCGTATAATTGTTTCGATATTGAATTCGTAATATTTCTCTTAAAAATAGTCGTGACTTGATTATCGTATTTTGTTTATAACCACTATCAATAAATTCTACATGTTTCAAATTATCGCATATAAGACTAAGCATAGAATTAATTTTAGACGTGTTGATGTATCTTGCATTGTGTACATTTCCAACTAGTACATTTGTGTGTGAGATTTTATATAAATTATAATGTAAGAAGGATTGCATAGTAATCAGATTGTCATCGTTTGTGCCTGTCAATATTATTACATAGTCTCTTTCGTCAAAATTTTTACATAAAGAAATACATGAGTTGACTATTTCATCCGTGGGTGCCTTCGGTTTTATTATAGACAATACCGTATAGTCCGCTCCTAAGTCACGCCGTAGCAAAACACCTATATCGCTTTCCTGTTCATCAGCAAGAATTAGAACGTTGTGTTTCCTAAAATTGGTGTTGGTTTCCTGTATTTTAGTTGGTTCTGGCTTATCTGCATGCTTTTTATATCCAATAAAAGATGTTCTCTGTAACATAGTCTGTTCAGGCTCAGGTACAGAATTTCTGTCAAATTTTGCACTAGACGAGGGTTGCTCTATTTTAGGTTCGGTTTGTTGCATGGTGGTTACGGATTTTCCTTCTACGGTGTTAGTAATGTCGTTAGGTTTCAGAGGAGTAGCACAAAAACTGTTTGTCAGGCGACGTCGCACATTATTTTTAGAACCTGATAACATATTGTTATGATTGAAGGCAGTCAACGGGCTTCTACATAATTGTTTAAGTACGCCGAGCTCCTGATTCATATTCGATACTTGTTTCTTTAAGTCTAGGTTTTCAAGAATGATATTTTCTAGTTGAGATTTTAATTCCTTTATTTCTGCCTTTAACTCCAACATGTACGTGGAACAAATATTTGAGGATAGATCTAAGCTTCTTCCTAATATTTCATCACAAGACATTAAACTTGTGTCAATTATGCTGCGTTCAAGAGACTCCATTGATCGCGATTTAGTTTTAATCATTGGTTGCCTTTTCCTTGTGGTGATATTATTCACTTGTTCCATACTGTTAGTGTTGGAATTATTACAAAGTCTTTCGTTGCGCCACTTATATCATTAGTCCAGGCTCGTTCCTTACGTGCCACAATGATATTTACAATCGTAACTCAAAAAGGTCTATACTTCCTCGAGTCAGCTGATGTCAATAACGGTTATTTTTTTTATATTTTTGAGAGTGGGTAGGTGTTAATTTTGCACCTTTAAATTGTTTAATGTAAGTATTTATTGCACTTATTGTGAAGAAAAACACTCTGTACTCACTGCGTTTTTTGAATTGCAGCTATGTTTGCACTTTCACTGGGTAGATTTTTTGTTTTATTGTCAGTTGTTGATGATTTTTAGTGTGCACTTATTTTGGATGTTATTGTTTACACTCAGCGTTTCAAGCACAGATAACACTTGTGGACCTTACAATTGAGTCACATTTGAGATAACTCGTATTAATAGACCGAAAGAACTGTGTTTTAATATTTTTAACAATTTATTATTGAAGAGCCGAACTGACTTCGATGACAGCAGCTGTCATAGTCAACAGTATTACTCTTGTATTATCAACTAGCGAGCCGCGCAAGCTTCGCGCGGTTTGTACGGCTTGAAAAAACATCGTGATTTCTTTATTATACGTAAGTTTATCATAAATGTATTATACAGAAACTCCTTCCAAAATAAATTCTCTGAAATTCTAAATGATGCTGAAAACCGCATCAAAATCCGTTGCGTAGTTTAGAAGAACAACGCAGTCATACAGACAGCCGCGAAAAGCGATTTTAATTCATAGTACGTAATAATTGTTGTATTTCAAATAAAATGTGGTTACCGTTAAGTTCAATGAAACTAAACACTACCAACATTTTGAAGTATTTCAAAACATTTATGATCAGTATAAAAGAAATAGATTGCATCTTATATTATTGTTATTTTTGTTCTTAAACATACCATCACTTTGATGTTCCTCCTTTGGCTCAATAATATCATCTAGTCCCTCACAAACAGCTGCTAATTCTTCTTCGATAGCAATGCTTTCTGTTTGATTTTCATCAACTATACTTACATGCACTATTGGAGATTTAATAAAC
This sequence comes from Cosmia trapezina, assembly GCA_905163495.3. Taxonomy (NCBI): domain Eukaryota; kingdom Metazoa; phylum Arthropoda; class Insecta; order Lepidoptera; family Noctuidae; genus Cosmia; species Cosmia trapezina. The sequence goes on along the minus strand of LR991046.1, from coordinate 1,181,352 downwards.
CCATTGAAAAACTCGAAGTGGTTTTGGTTTATTAAAGAATTGGGCTGTAAAAAGATTTAAATTAGATAGTTTAGATTTAGATAGTATTAGGAAAATGTGCTGGTGATCACAGTCCAAACCTTTTTTCATTATACTAAAGTTCCTCAGAAGAGCCCCCACATGTGAGGATGCTTACGTAGGTCCAATGTGCCCTGGAGAGTCGGCCATGCTGCCAACCTCACTGACACAGCTATTGTTGCATAGCTTGCGCTGACATGAGAGCGGACCGTTATCAAACTGCCACATACAAGTTTCATACAGAAGTTGTAGCAGTGTTATGTGGAGTATGTACTAATTGTAAACCCCTACATTTGACAAAGAGTACATATCAAAATTCAACACTCAATGGTACGGTTGGCGTGAAGTCCAGACACAATCGGTATGAGCTTCAGAGGAGCCACTTCCACACCCACACTGGAACTGTGAAGACAAAGGGGTAGGCTCGTTGAGACAAACAAAATACTTACAGAACACTACGAAGTGCCCAGCCTTCAAGACCTTTACACTGTGAATGCCAACAACATTTGCACGGGCATTCCCTAAAGTTATAGGAAAATTCATTGAAGAAAAAGCTTTTGAAACAATTCTTTTCTATCCGAGCTGTAACTACATGGAATAGGCTCCCGGAACATGTTGTGACGGCTCCCTCACTGGACTGCTTCAAGAGCCGACAAGCTATTTCATACACACGCATCAGCTAATTAGCTGCTAGTGTGTCTCACCAAATAATAATAACATTACAATGAAATTAGAAATTATGAGAATAAATGGCTGTTGAAGAATACCTCACCTCATAATCCTCATTCATCATCTGAGCGAACAGCTCTTCGGCTTCCAGACATTGTCTCAGTAATCGGTAGCATTGCTTTAGTTTCGCGCAGCAGAAGAAACAAGCAAGAATCGGTCTACTGTCTTCAGTTACAAACTGAAACAAAACTTGTCTTACACTTTGTTTTTATGGAGTAAATACCTACCTCTAACATAGACTTATAAAAAAGGAGGACTCCACGCCACTCATATCGAAAGTGAAGCACAGTAAGTATGACGGACCGTTTGTACAAACATGCCTCACGCACACATTTACATCATAGTATGCCGACCGGCCGCCATTACGTGACACGAGCGACGGCGTCTCTACAGGTACTCAAATCATGCACGCATAGATGGGTATGGAGCTTCACTTTTGATATGAGTGGAGCGGAGTCCTTTTCTATACGTCTATGACCTCTAATCTAACAAATATTCAGTAATGCGGTCCAAGGCAACAGCTGGTGGGCCTTACTGCGTTCTGTGCGCATCTTACAGAGCAGGCATGAGCAATGACCTCCACTCTTGCTGAAGGCAGATTGGTGACTTAAAATACATATTTATTTAAGGACCGCCTTGTATTCACTTAATTCTTATTAAAATATCAACTTACTGGAATATCAGTCAGCTTCTGATATAGTTCGCGCAAGTTCCTGTTGACCACTAAATACATGCGAACATTTTCTGCTAAACATATCCTACACATTGGCAGTTTTTCCATCTTTTATCTCAAAAATTATCACTCAAGTTATTTAGTTCAACTTTATAATAATTATTTAATAGAGAAACACTGTTGCATTGAGCGCAAATAACGAGGGAGGCTTGTATATTATTAACACAACCTCTTCTAGTACGTCTACGAAAATTTTAGAAAAAAGGTTAGTTTTTTAATATTTCTCGTAGGCAGTCCATTCATAAGAATTAGTTTATCAGGCCCGTAACACCATCTACTACTTAATATACCGTTAGTTCATTTTTTTTTCTTCGATAATATTTCACAACAAAGCTCGTATATAACACCTATTTATTTATTTATTTTTATTTTACAATAAATAAAAATAAAAACAGAAAGAAGAGAGGTTATAAATAAAAAGCTACTTGACGTTGACAGCTTGACATAGACAATTAGACAGCTACACTGCTATAAGTAGTCTGTGACTGCTACAGGCCCAGGCTCACTGACCTCTATTATTCTTAGAGCATTAAGCTATTATTGTATGGAAACGCCAGATTATATCTACAACATTATTTTTAGTATATGCGAAACCTGAATATATGTAGTTTGTTCAGAATAAGTAACTGAATTGATTCCAATATTTTTTACACCGTGTAATAATTTGTCCCAAAAGTATTTAAAAAAGGTTACAAGTTGGACACCGCAATCATAGGTACTCGCGCGCCCAACACAAGTCACGGCAGGTCATATCGGACTAGGCGCGGGCGCAGCGGGCCGAGGGTAAAAAACAACCCCTTCAGTCGCCCGGATGATACAGGCTAACGCGCACGTGTCACGCTTCCATTAGTTCCATTCAGTTACATATCGCGATAGCGAGCGCGGAGCCCTAGCCGCCCCATGGTCCTTACAGGAATTGTGTTTCGGTTGTTAGTGTGTGTCGATATGTCTTTCTCATGTTTGATGTAGTGATTCATTAGTAAGACATTGTAAATAGTGATTAAGTAAATACTTGATGATTAACATTTTTAAAAGCCTCAGTAGCTAGGTGAAAAAAAAAAATAGTATTTTCTATCTTTATTATATCTGTACTGTAGCTGTCAATGTCAAGCTGTGAACGTCAATTACGTCAAGTAGCTTTTTATTTATTTACACAGACCAAGTAGTATTTTTATTTATAACCTCTGCTCTGTTCTGTTCTCCATCTCCACTTCTCCAGTGTTAATACTACTTGGTTTGTGCCAGTGTTCTGTGTTTTTATTTTTATCTATTGTCTAAAATAGGTTATAGATCTATACGAGTTTTGTTGTGAAAAAAAAAACTGAACTACCTGTACTAGAAGAGGTTGTGTTACTAATATACAAGCCTCCCTCGTTATTTGTGCGCAATGCAACAGTGTTTCTCTATTATATAAATATTATAAAGTTGAACTAAATAACTTGAGTAATAATTTTTGAGTTAAAAGATGGAAAAACTGCCAATGTGTAGGATATGTTTAGCAGAAAATGTTCGCATGCTCATAGTGGTCAACAGGAACTTGCGCGAACTGTATGAGAAGCTGACTGATATTCCAGTAAGTTAATATTTTAATAAGAATTAAATGAATACGAGGCAGTCTTTAAATTAATATGTATTTTAAGTCACCAATCTGCCTTCAGCAAGGGTGGAGGTCATTGCTCATGCCTGCTCTGTAAGATGCGCACAGAAAGCAGTAAGGCCCACCAGCTGTTGGCTTGGACCGCATTACTGAATATTTGTTAGATTAGAGGTGATAGACGTATAAAAAAAGGAGGACTCCGCTCCATGCATATTGAAAGTGAAGCTCCGTACCGATCTATGTGTGCATGATTTGAGTACCTGCAAAGACGCCGTCGCTCGTGTCACGTAATGGCGGCCGGTCGGCATACTATGATGTTAATGTAACACGCGTGAGGCGTGTTTGTACTAACGGTCCGGCATACTTACTGTGCTTCACTTTCGATATGAGTGGCGCGGAGTCCTACTTTTTTATAAGTCTATGTTAGAGGTAGGTATTTACTTCATAAACACAAAGTGTAAGACAAATTTTGTTGCAGTTTGTAACTGGAGATAGTAGACCGATTCTTGCTTGTTTCTTCTGCTGCGCTAAACTAAAGCAATGCTACCAATTACTGAGACAATGTCTGGAAGCTGAAGAGCTGTTCGCTCAGATGATGAACGAGGATTATGAGGTGAGGGATTCTTCAACAGCCATTTATTCTTATATTTTGTAATTTCAGTATACTGTTATTATTATTTGGTGAGACACACTAGCAGCTAATTAGCTGATGCGTGTGTATGAAATAGCTTGTCCGCTCTTGAAGCAGTCCAGTGAGGGAGCCGTCACAACATGTACCGGGAGCCTATTCCATGCAGTTACAACTCGGTCAGAAATGAATTGTTTCAAAGGCTTTTTCTTTGATAAATTTTCCCATAACTTTTGGGAATGCCCGTGCAAATGTTGTTGGCATTCATAGTGTAAAGGTCTTGAAGGCTGGGCACTTTGTAGTGTTCTGTAAGTATTTTGTTCATCTCAATGAGCCTACCCCTTTGTCTTCACAGTTCCAGTGTGGGTGTGGAAGTGGCTCCTCTGAAGCTCATACCTACTGTGTCTGGACTTCACGCCAACCGTACCATTGAGTGTTGAATTTTGATATGTACTCTTTGTCAAATGTAGGGGTTTACAATTAGTACATACTCCACATAACACTGCTACAACTTCTGTATGAAACTTGTATGTGGCAGTTTGATAACGGTCCGCTCTCATGTCAGCGCAAGCTATGCAACAATAGCTGTGTCTGTGAGGTTGGCAGCATGGCCGACTCTCCAGGGCACATTGGACCTATGTATGCATCCTCACGTGTGGGGGCTCTTCTGAGTAACTTTAGTATAATGAAAAAAGGTTTGGCTGTAATCACCAGTATATTTTCCTAATACTATGATCTTCTATATCTTTTTACAGCCCAATTCATTAATAAACCACTTCGAGTTATTTAGTGGGTTTATTAAATCTCCAATAGAGAACATAAGTATAGTTGATGAATGTCAAACAGAAAGCATTGCTATCAAAGAAGAATTACCGGCTGTTTGTGAGGGACTAGATGTTATTATTGAGCCAAAAGAGGAACATCAAAGTGATGGTATGTTTAAGAACAAAAATAACAATAATATAAGATGTAATCATCATTTAGAAAATTCATTTTGGAAGGCGTTTTCTGTAATACTAAACTTACGTATAGTTAAGAAATCACTATATTTTTTCAAGTCGTAAAAATCGTGTGAAGCAGGGGCGGCTCGCTAGTTGATAATAGGAGAGTAATACTCTTGACTGGTTACTTACAGAACTAGAACCGGACAATATAGACAACAGCTGTCTGGATGTAGCAGATACACCACCACACCAATCTGAGTCAGATTTAGAAGATGATGTGCCTTTAATGGAGTTTAAAACTGATGTAGAAGAAGAACAAGAAGTATCTGAGAAGAAACGAAGAACCAGGGAGACTAAAAGTAAGTATTAGTTAGTTAATCTATAGGTACAGTGGTACTTACCCCGTCGTGAATTTTCGTTCGCACAGAAAAGAAAGTATGGCCCCAAAGATGAATGAAAGAATGCTTAAAACTTACATTCAACCTTAGGTCACTGCTATATGGTTCATAATACACTGCAGCTGTTAGTTCCGTCTCACTCATAAGTATGGCGGCTGACTAACATGCCACGCGGCGCGCGCTAACATGGCGGCAGCGGCCGATTAATAGCGGTACAAGGAAAAAAAGCGCGAGCGTGCCGATTGGTCAGTAGCATTTCCCGCGCTTTGAAAATTCGTCTTCTGCGCAGGTACAACGGTAACCTATATTAGTTGGGTACTACTTGTAAGCAATCAGGCCAGTGGTTCCCCTGACAGGAAGTGGTTAGCGTTACCTGAAGAGTGTACCCGCTTACATGTGCAATGTTGAATGCTATCTCGAAGTCAGTTTTAAACTACAGTCTGGTTTTTAATTTGACGGAATTTTGACATTTTAGAAGTGTTGCCAATAATAAAACGGTCCTACTAAAGACGGAACGCATCTAAGCGAAATTAAAAAAAAAAACATTTCTTGAATTTAAGGTTTCAATTACAAATACTAAAACTCAAAATTGACTGATAATTTTAAAATGGTAATTAGATTTTTTATTATCAAATTATTGAAGTTACAATAATTAGTAAGGTAATTGTTTTTCTATCACAGCAATTTATTTATTTATTTAAACTTTTCGCACTATAAACTGTACAAAGGCATTCTCTACCAGTCAAGAAATGCCTATATTTTTGTTTGTAAAATCTTCGCTTCTTATAACTACAGACAGACAACAATGATGATATTAGTGATAATGATACCTAAATAAATATTTAAATTTTAAAAATTTGTTCTTTATTACTCTTTTTTCCATTTAGCCATATAACATTAATATTTTAGTTAGTGTGCATTTAATGCACAGAACAAACACTATTTACATTGTCATATAGTTCACTTGATCTCATTCTCTTTCATAAATTTTGTTATTTTATATCCAAAAAATTCTAGTAATTTATTAACTTATAAAAAGGACAAGACAGAAAAGGTTTAGGATATCTGAGGACTTTTTGGCGGGAAGTCAAACGAGGCGGTAATTTTGATTTCGCAAAAAGTTTATTAAATATAAAATTATACGGAAATACCACATAAATAACTTCTGACAAGACCTCGAACCACCATGAGTGTCACCAGTGGCGGTGAGGAGCCGCCAGAGCCAGGGGAAAAGAAGAAAAGAAAATATACCGGTACTCGAAATTCTGACTCTTTAAATAAATACAATATTTTTACTAAACCAAACTATAAAAGACTGTTTATAGAAAATACCAGTTCAGAATACGTAGTATACGTCGAGTCGACAGAACAGGAGAAGGTAGGGAATAAAAATCCTATCACACTCACCAACCTAATATCAGACAATGTTAAAGGAGTCCTAGGTGTACATAGAGTAAATGCGCATAAAATAGGAGTAACATTTCGAAAAGCGACTGCGGCAAATAATTTTCTAAAAATGGAAGAGTTCCTGTGGAGGAATAAATTTAAAGCATTCATACCATCCTATCTGACAGAAAGGATTGGTGTATTGAGGTTTGTGCCCAAAGAACTTTCCAATGAAGATATATATAAAAATATAGTGTGTGACTCTGAAGTAATATCAATTAAGAGATTCATGCGTAAGGTAGAAGGAAAATTAGTACCTCTGAATACAGTTGCTGTCACCTTTGCATCAACATCTTTACCGCAATACGCCTATTAACTATTTAGATACGAGGTGAAAACATACATACCACCACTATTGCAATGTTATAAGTGTCTTAAATTTAACCACTCTGCTAAGACTTGCAGAGGCGAGCAAAACTGCTCTTCTTGTGCTGGTCGTCACTCCTACAAAGAATGCGATGTCGAAGAGATCACATGCATCAACTGCGCAGGTAATCATCTTGCCATTTCACGAGACTGTCCCATTAAAAAACAAAAAATTGAAGAGAAAAAGGCTAAATTTCTGCAGCAATCGTATGCCACTGTTGTAAAACCAACCCCTACATTTAATGAGAAATCTTTCCCTGTTTTACCCAAGGTTACAGATAAGGCTAAAACTAATGAAACTTTAGATATTAAACAAGTAGCAAATAATGATATTATAATTAACGCAATTGTTAAATCGTTGGTTGCATTAGGAAACAAGAGTGACTCTGATGGGCCACTCACACATAAGAAAATAAAAGAAATATTTTTATCAAATTTAATTTAAACATGGATAATTATCTAAATATTTTACAGTATAATATACAAAGTTTACAGAGTAAAAAGAGCCTATTACAAAATTTATTAAATGAAAAAAATATAGATATCTGTCTTCTTAATGAGACTTGGTTCAAATCTAATTCTATAATTCCACACTTTCCCACATATAATTTAATCCACAAAGATTCCATAAATTCTCACAATGGAGTAGCCATTTTGGTGAATCATCGTTTAAAGTACAAAGTAGTTAATACACACTTCTCAGAATCGATTCAAAACTTATGTATCACTATAGAAACACAATTTGGAGCAATGGCAATACTTTGTGTGTACAGCCCTCCAAGCACAGTAAGTATGCCGGACCGTTAGTACAAACACGCCTCACGTGTGTTACATTAACATCATAGTATGCCGACCGGCCGCCATTACGTGACACGAGCGACGGCGTCTTTGCAGGTACTCAAATCATGCACACATAGATTGGTACGGAGCTTCACTTTCGATATGCATGGAGCGGAGTCCTCCTTTTTTTATACGTCTATCACCTCTAATCTAACAAATATTCAGTAATGCGGTCCAAGCCAACAGCTGGTGGGCCTTACTGCTTTCTGTGCGCATCTTACAGAGCAGGCATGAGCAATGACCTCCACCCTTGCTGAAGGCAGATTGGTGACTTAAAATACATATTAATTTAAGGACTGCCTCGTATTCACTTAATTCTTATTAAAATATCAACTTACTGGAATATCAGTCAGCTTCTCATATAGTTCGCGCAAGTTCCTGTTGACCACTACATACATATGAACATTCTCCGCTAAACATATCCTACACATAGGCAGTTTTTCCATTTTTAAACTCAAAAATTATCACTCAAGTTATTTAGTTCAACTTTATAATATTTATTTAATAGAGAAACACTGTTGCGTTGCGCACAAATAACGAGGGAGGCTTGTATATTATTAACACAATCTCTTCTAGTACGTCCTACGAGAAATTTGGGAAAAAAGGTTAGTAAATTTTTAATTTTTCTCATATGTAGTCCAGACAGTCCAGGTAATTAATAAAAAATTGTTAATTGGGCCCTTAACACCATAACACTGGAGAAGAGAGGATAAAACTCGGATAAAAATAAAAAAGCTATTTGACTTGAACTTGACGTAGTTGACGTTGACAGCTTTTGACAGCTACAGTACAGTACAGGATAGATTGTACTATTTTTTTTTGTGAGAATTTAATCACCGGGCTACTGAGGCTTTTAAGTCATCTTTTTTAAAGATTAATAATTAGTTTTTGGTAGTGTAGAGGCATGAGGAACAGGGTGTAAAAATCACTCGTCCTCCATAGAAAAGGGAGGACCCTCCGACCAGACGGGTGTCGTGTCTGGTGGGCAACTGCCCGCCCGATGGATGATGTCTGGACGTTGTATATGCTAGTCACGCGGTAAACTCTAATATTGCGCGATGCTGGATTTTTGCGTGACGTCATGTCCTTGTGATGCGTAGTTCGTATGTGGCGATGTAAATGCCGCCACAAGCTTTTTTATATCACGAAGCAACGATGTGCCCTATAGATGTGATAGATAGTGTTTAAAATACTTGAAAAGCTCTGACATTTAAACTTAGTTCCATTTTCTGCCACCTGACGCTGAAATCCACACTGTCAATATGGCGTCGCAAAGCCACAATATTTCTGGGGGCTTACTATGAGCTCTTATAGCAGACCAGAAGTTGAACGGTTCCAGTGTGAGAGAGAGAGACGGAGCTATATACGACCTATAGCACCCTCCTTTTTTCTCAACGGATCCATGATCTTTTTTCACGTCATAATACGGCCCCTCAGTGTCAATGCGTTTACGCATAACTGAATTGGGGCACCCCGACTCCACGTAGTCTTTTGGCTGCTACACCTAGTGTGTATAAATATAAAAATCCGGAGGCGCCAAGGGAGGGCAGCCCCCGCCCGCTGCGCTGTAACAAGGCACAGGCATGTGCGAGCCATAGCGGCTGAGGCTAGACGTGTTGTATTATATTTATTCGATGTCTTCAACTGATGATGTCCATCAACTTTTCGCGCTGCATGCTTGCTCAAAAACCCTTTGGGCTACCCTACCAAGAAAAAGGGGGATCCGCTGTGGGAGCCCGCGAAATTCAAATTTTCTGGCGTTTTTTTGTATTTTGCAGGACAGTGTCAGGTTGTATGTTGGTTAAAATATCGATTCGAGGCCGCAACTAATATGACTACAGAATTATCCGGCTCGAAGGACCAATGTTAACGCGGGGAGCAATAAAAAGCGGACTGTATTAAAATAAGGCTGGTATATTGCCGTCTAATATAACAATATATAACTTCCCGGACAAACAATTAATAATCGTTGAGTTTAAGAGAGGAGTGTCGTCCGTCGCGGTGGAGTCCGTGAACGCGAGTGGTCATCGGGCCGAGCCGTGTCGCCGCCGCGCCGCGCCTCAGCTTGCCTATGACGCGATGATCACGCTGCCTGCGCGTGTAGACCGCATGCAGAGTGCTTTAATTGTTGGGTTCGATTCCCAACAATTAGAATCAGCAATACAACTCCCTAAGTTAGAATTGACCCCAAATTAGCGATTTCATGAAATCATGAGGTTTGAGGTCAATTCAAACTACCACCACTACCACGGGGAGATAGTGCAGTTATGTGGGACTCCAACCACTAAAACTCCACGGTGTCCTCCTCTGCTGCTTATGGCGGGAAGACGGGCACGCGTTAGCACTCATCCGCGAACCCTCCACGGCTGCCCTCCCCTGGGGAGTACCCCTCATCACCGGCGCACCCATGGGCGTACCCAGGGGGGGGGGGCAGGGGAGGGCAGCTGCCCCCCCCTGGATCTTGTATGCCTAAGTAATGTTGTCGAAAAAGAAGAAGAAGTTATTTTAGAGCCACGTCACGTTGTCGTCGTCGTTGTCGTGTACTTACTTTACAATTAAGTACAATATGAAGCATTAATTTTAGAAAAAACCGCGCTGCGCGGCCATAAACCTGCCTTTATTCGTCTATGAATTAAGCGACTGCATGCTAAGGGCAGCCGAAGTACGTACCCCACAGGGGTACGTACTTCGGCTTAGGGCTTCACTGGGGGGAGTACAGCAAGGAGGAACAGGCTGGATAATTATTATGTGCTTGCTACAGGCTCAGCTACGCCACCAGCTGGCACTCCTTCACCGGTCAAGGGTCGGGGGAATTACGTGGCGGTTGTCATCGCAAGGGACCTCGGCGGCGAGGTCGGAATGAATTTTTGTGTTTGTAAACTGTACTGGTGGCCCTATTTTTCTCCTGGAAGAGGGTTTAGGGGTCATCGGGGTCGGTGAGAACATGCCTTGGACGGCGGATTTTACTGATTTTAGAGGGGATATAACTATCGGATACGACCAGAGGGGTGCGATGTTTCGCGGGGGTATCGAAGAAACGCTTGGAATTGCGTTTCAAGAATTGATTGATAGTTGGGATTTTAAGGTCTAGTTGGAGGATTTCATTCCGAACGATCCAAGGGGATCCCGTAGCCGTTCGGAGGAAACGATTTTGTATGGTCTGCATCATATGGATGTTTCGGGACTTTGCGGTTGGAAATACTGAACCCGCATAGGTCATGATTGGGAGAATGTACACGCTGTATAGATGCGCAACTTGCACTTAAGTGACAATTTGCTACGTGCATTCAGAACGAGACTTCATTATGTGCTTAGAGGTCTCATCAAGGTCACACCTGGATATTTGATTTTTTTGGATTGGATCGCTTCTCAGAAGGGATCGGCTTGCTAAACATGGTGATTGGTCGGTGGGGGGAGATCGATTGAGACGCGGTTTCAAAAAGAGAACCGCTTGACTTTTGTCGGGATTGACTTCGATTCTCCACTTTCGAAACCACGCGCCGAGTTTATCGACTGCGGTTTGGAGAGTGCGAGCGATAGCGCTCCTTCGATATGATAGCGAAAAGTGCGGAAAGACAAAAAGTTTCGTAAGATGAGCACGAGAAGGTCTGGCACACCGAGTTTGTAAAGCTTATTATAATAAACCGTTGTTCTAGACTTTGTCAAACGCTTTCGCTTTATCGAAGAAAACAGCACCCGTCATCGAACCACGTTAGAAACCAACGCTTATGTGGTGGATTTGGTACGCAAGAGTGTTGGGTTCGACAGCCAAACTGCTCGTTAGGAATTAGGCCTCGGCATAATCTTTGAGGCGTTTATAAATAAGTCTCTCAAAGATTTTCCCGAGGACAGCAGACTGATGAGGCGAAAAAAAAAACATGTGAGGGACCCGGCTTAAGAAATTTCTGGTTTGCCCCCCCCTGGGCCAAAAGCTGGGTACGCCCATGGGCGCACCAGAACACATTGCACGCGCCGTGACCACCCAAGGGAGCAAAACCAGCACATGGGCGCCAGACGACTCCGTGTCTAGGCACCCTTGGTGTCACCCTGCGACGGGTCAAGGGGTCTACTCCCTAAGCACGAAGCCCGTAGTTTTGGCCTTCGTTACGGGCGTTTCCTGCATTGTATAACCTACAGATGGATGATTGGTTCGGGGCCCGAACGAAGTATGAATGACAACATGATTTGACAGCTGTTCCGTACTCACGAATTCACGATGTTTTTGCCGTCCGAAAAATTCAAACTTGCACTTATTTTGATGGATCGTTATGTCAGACGGACGGACCGTGGCCCCACCGCCTAGCACTTTTCGGCCGCAGATGACAGGGAGAGCGGCCAACGCCATACCAACACTCCTCCCCTGCGGCTCCACCGCGTCCGCCATCAGAGGGTGGCAACCCCTTCAAGACCACCTTAACTTCCGTACAGAGAGTGGCGCAACGCAATACCGGCACTCCGCTCACGCCGTGGCCTCCAACCCTCAGCCGCGATGCCTCCCATACGACATCGCGGCCCGCCTCAGTTGCAATGCCGCCCAAGCGGTACCGCAACCTACTTGTTGACCGCTACGTCGACGGCTTATCGGCAAAAGCTCTGACGAGCGGGGCCCTAGCCTGTGCTAACTCGGAAATGAGTAACTCTATTTCGGCGTTTATTATAGACAATCGTCTTTTCGCCCTGTCCACGGGAACACTTAGTACTGTGCCCAGCGTGCTCCTTTTTTATTTGGATGCGAATATTGTCAATAAAACACTTGAATGATTTAAAATAGGTTTTAATTAAACTTTTAGTGCAGCAGACTTTAGCGGACGGAAATGGAGTGTCGGGTTGCTAGCCCTACATTATTAAATTCTCTCTTTATAAAATAGTGTTACCAGTAACTTAATAATTTCTTAAATTACAATATACTACAATACTCCCCCTTTACAAATTCAAACGTTGAGGTGCTTTCCTCTGTCTATCAGAACGCCTCAAAGTTTGATTCTCATTACTACAAGAAACAACGGGTTGATTAACAAGTAAGTTACTGTGTGTACTGTTACAAGTTTTTGCATCCTGGTAAATATTTGAAATCTGTGGGCTAACTTCAGAGACTTTATTAAAACTTTCTGGTATAGTATTAACATTATCATTTTCTTCTTGCAATATCTCTGAAATTGGCTCATTTACAATAACATCAGATTCATCATTAAGAACTATTTGCTTATCAAAGTTATCTCTTAAATCCTTAGAATTTAGTAATAAACTATCATCTACTACAAAACTGGTTTCATTTAAATCTTCCTTTTGATCTTGAGGCCAAGAACTTATAATCTGGTCTAAATGACGTTTCCAAATTAAGTTCTCTTCTAAAACTCTACATAAATAAGTTCTTTGTCCCAATACCTCATCAATTACACATTTTACAAATTTCTTTTTATTAGGATTCCTATAGTCCCTACAGTAAGCATACTCTCCCTCTCTAAATGTTTCTTCTCTTTTTCCTACATTACACATTTTTTTATCTTTTTTAGTAGACAACAAATCTAATCTAGATCTAAGTTTTCTATTAAACATAGCTTCCGATGGTGAAATATTTGTAATGCAATGAATTGAATTTCTGTAAGTAATGGAATAAATATCTGTTCATTAAAGTTACAAATGACACATTTCTATTTCTAACATCATTTAAAGACTTATACATAGCATTTTTAAAACTTTTAACAGCATTCTCTGCAAACCCATTTGTTGCAGGATGGAACGGTGGAGAAGTTTCATGTTGAATACCATTTTTAGATAGAAATTCAGAAAATTCCTTAGAACAAAATGTAGCAGCATTATCTGTAACCACTACTTTAGGCAAACCAAATCTACTAAAGCATTCTCTGAATTTTTCTACAGTTGTATTAGATTCTAAATTCTTTACTATAAATGCTTCTGGCCACTTAGTGTAACAATCTATTATTATTAATATCATTTTACCACTTATAGGTCCTAAAAAATCAGCATGTACTCTTTCATATGGAAAATTCGCTTTTGGCCATGTTATAATTTTAGATTTCTGTGGTTCTGGTCTAGCGGACATACAGACTTGACAGGATTTAACAAAATTTTCAATAGTACTGTCTAAATTAGGAAACCAAAAATAAGATCTAGCATTATTTTTCATTTTAACAATGCCTTCATGTGAAACATGAAGTTCCTGTAACATACTTTTTTGTAATTTATTGGGTATTACTACTCTATAACCCCACATGATAACCCCGTTTTCAATATAGAGTTCACTTTTTCTGTTTAAGAATGGTTTCAAGACTTCACTATTCACATGTTTTGGAAATCCATACCTGACCATGTTATAAACACTACCTACTCAAAACTGGATCCTTTCTAGTTTCTGAACGTACTAAATTTAAATCTATAACATTCTGATCTTCAATAAAATTAATGTAATCACATTCCTTCCTGTTATTATCTAAAATGGTTGTTGGTAATGGCAATCTTGACATACAATCTGCTTTAACATTTTCGATGCCTTTTACATGTTTAAATGTATAATCAAAACTTGACAAATATAATGACCATCTTTGCAGACGCCCCGCTGCCATTTGTGGTAAACTCTTGTGCTCACCAAATAATGCTAATAACGGTTTGTGATCAGATAATAACTCAAACTTTCTACCAATTAAATATTGATAGAATTTTTGCACTGCCCAATAAATTGCAAGCGCCTCTTTATGGATCATAGAATAACCCTTCTCAGCCTTTGAGAAAACTCTAGAAATGAAACTAATTGGTCTGTCTGACCCATCTGGCAAAATGTGGCTTAAAACTGCCCCTATTCCATTTTGTGAAGCATCACAAGCTAAACGTAAAGGCATATCTCTACTGTAATGAATTAAAACATTATCAGAAATAATATCTTTCTTAATTGTATTGAAACTCTTTTGACATTCTCTATTCCAATAAAATTTGCAATTTTTTTGTAATAAATCATATAAAGGCTTTAGTTTTATAGATAAATTGCAAATGAATTTACCATAGTAATTTACCATTCCTAGCCATGAACGAACTTCTGAAACATTCTTAGGTGCAGGTGCATTGACAACAGAGTCAACCTTTGACATATCTTTGGATAATCCACTCTTTGAAATAAAATGACCTAAATATTTTATTCTAGGTTGCATAAATTCACATTTACTCTTATTTAAACGAATACCTGCCTCCTTGAATCTTCTTAAAACTTCCTTTAAGTTTTCTAAATGTTCAACATCATTAGTACCTGTGACTAGGACGTCATCAATGAAATTTACAACACCCCGAGCCCCCAACAAGACTTTCTCAAGTTTGTTTTGAAAAATAGCACTAGCGGGCTTTGTACCGTATGGCAATCTATTTACTCGGTATATCCCTTTTGGTGTTGACCAAGCTAAGAGTTCACTACTCTCCTTACTTAAACACAAATGATTAAATGCATTTCTTAAATCTAATTTTGAAAATGATGTACCACCTTGTAATGCAGTAAAAATGTCCTCAATTCTAGGTAAAGGATGGTTAACATCTTTAATATGTTTATTCACAGTAATTTTGTAA
Organism: Cosmia trapezina; assembly: GCA_905163495.3. NCBI lineage: Eukaryota > Metazoa > Arthropoda > Insecta > Lepidoptera > Noctuidae > Cosmia > Cosmia trapezina. Next base: position 1,166,045 of record LR991046.1, on the reverse strand, counting down.
TTTGCACATAATCTTATTTTATTATTTTCCTTCAAAACTGGAACTAAAGGCGTCCCCCATTGGGATGTTTCTGCTTTTGTAATAACACCTTCTTTCTCTAATCTAGTTAATTCAGATTCAACCTGTTCTTTAAAAGCATGAGGTACTTGCCTCGGTTTGTGAAAAATAGGCTTTACATCTTTATCAATTAACTCTAATGTAATTTCCTCACCTTTAATAATACCTAACTCACTTTTAAATAATATTTCAAATTCCTGTAACAATAATTGCAATTTTTCTTCTGTACTTTGCACATAGTTAATTTGTAAAAGTTTTGAAATATCTAAATTAAATTTCTGAATTAAATCTCTACCAAATAAAATGTTACAACCATTTTTAACAATAACCATATTACAATTCACCTCTTTATCTTTTACCTTAATTCTACAGTTTATTTCTCCAACTGGTTTCAAAATATGACCATTATAAGTTTTTAATTCAATATCTGAATTTTCTAACTTAATGTGAGAAAATTTAGACAAATAAATGTTTTCAGGTAAACATGAAATTGCAGCACCGGTGTCCAGTTCCATTTGGACCGATATGTTATCAATACAACATTTAATTGATATTGGTAAAACATAGTTAACATTTTTCTCTATTGCAAAGATATCAATAGAATTATTTAAAGTATCTTCATTTACCTCTACATTATGAGTTTGACCCTTACTCTTACATACAATAGATAGGTGTCCAATTTTGTTACATATTTTACATTTAAATGACTTAAATTTACATTTTGAAAAATTATGGTTTGGTTTACCGCAATGAATGCACTTTAATAACAATGACTCACCGTCCTGTCTCTTCTCAGTCTTTTTAAATGTGTTGTGGGAACTTCTATTCGTCTTGGCATGTCCATACTGAGCTACTTGATGTACTCCCTGCACCTCCTTCAAAGCCATTTCCTTATTCAGTGCCGTATCTACTAAAAATGTCACCGACTTGGAAACATCTTGCTCGCATAATTTTTCCTGGATTGGTCCTGGACGCAGACTTGTAACGAATTTATCCTTAACACGTTCTTCTAAAGTATTTGTAAAATTGCATCCCGCAGCAAATTCTCTAACACGAGCATACCATTTGGCTATACTCTCCCCTTCCAATTGTTGTAATTTTTCGAATTGAATCCTTTTTCGAAAATGCGAAATTCTTTTTTCGAACCTTAGTTTTAACAAATTCTGCAGCTCCTCATATGACAACTCCTTGGGCATCTTCGGATGACACATATTCTTGAGAATTTTGTATACATCCTCGTGAAGACTTATTAATAATATTGAGCATCTTTTTTCCGTTTTAGTCTCATTTGCTTCAAAATACTGCTCTATCCTTTCCAAAAAACGGGTTGGATCTAGAATCGTTTGGCAGGAGGAGGGGGGTGAATGGGGTGAAAGTTGGTAGGGGTTGGGTCCCTGATTATAACGCTACCACTCTCATTACAAGGTAATGCATATTTTTTGAGAAATTAGTAAAAAATATTTCTAACCTCAAATCAGATAAACAGTGAAACGAAATGTCAAAATGGGCGATTGACAACCAAATTTGTATCAATATATTGTCTGCGGTGTAAAATGTCGTGTAGAATACGTGAAACGAAACGCAAAAAAAAAAAAGTCAGTGTCATTCAACCTAGAAATTCTGCTCAGAAGGAAGTTAGTGTGCACCCCACTTTATAGTTAAAATAGGTCGAATTTGTCCCAAAACCGAATCGGGGCACCCCGACTTTCCGTAGTCTTTTGGCTGGCATACTAGAGTGTATATAAAAACCCGGAGGCGCGGAGGGAGAGCAGCCCCCGCCCGCTGTAACAAAGGTTAGGCACCCATGCGAGCCGCAGCGGCTGAGGTTGGTCGCCGGAGGCGACCAGCAAACCGAAGCTGCGGAGGTGAGCATGGGTGCCTGTCCTTTGTTACGTAAGGGCGAAGGGGCTGCACTTCCCGCAGCGCCGGAGACGTTGCAGAAGCAACTTAAGTGTTTAGAGGTTAGGTTACAATAATTAGTTTTTTTTTCAAGAATGGTGCTTACCTTTACATGGGAGTGGTGGGGGAGGGTGCGTTATACCCCCCACGCCCCCTCAACCCCTACTTCTGCCATACGATACTAAAAGTGACTTTAAAGTGTTTTGAGGTTAGGTTACAATAATTAGTTTTTCTCAAGAACGGTGCATTACCTTTTCATGGGAGTGGTGGGGGGGGCTCAGGGTACCCCCCTCCACCCCCCCACACCGCCCCCACCCCCCTCCTCCTGCCAAACGATTCTAGATTTTAACCCAAAAAACATAAGATATCGCCATCTTGTTTGAAAGCGTCTATACGAAAATCGTTGGCCATGTTTCAGCCGTAAAAATGTTTACCTTTATGCTTTGAAATTCTTGTTTATCCTCGTCGCCATTTGGTGTGTATACGCCTTGTATCACAATATTGTCAATAAAACACTTGAATGATTTAAAATAGGTTTTAATTAAACTTTTAGTGCAGCAGACTTTAGCGGACGGAAATGGAGTGTGTCGGGTTGCTAAATGCTAGCCCTACATTATTAAATTCTCTCTTTATAAAATAGTGTTACCAGTAACTTAATAATTTCTTAAATTACAATATACTACAATCACCAATGACTTCTCCCGCTCTGCGTGATGTGGGAGGGCGTATCAGACTTTTACTGATTAATGCCCACCCTCCCACCTGAGTGTTCCTTCAGTTGCCTGTGCCAGGGCCACTGTATCTATTTCGAACAACCGCGACCCTGACAGGAAACGCCTAGCGCACTCCTAACTTGAGTATTATTTAAATTGACCAACGCGGTTCTAGTTCGACTCTTATTGCCCTAACTAAACTACGCGTGTGGTCCCAAAGCGTTCCACACCTTACTGGCGGGGCCTGACTGATTCACCTTGAGGGGTGCGTGGAGTCGTCCGATAGTCCACAGTGCTTCCGTACGTATTCACCGTGAGGTGGCCGCGTACGTATATGATGATTGCTTCCAACTATATTATCAGTGGTCAAATGAAGCAAACCACCAGCTAAAACTGTCGCGTTTATGTTTCTTTATTCAATTGCGGAGGCTTCCAGCTTGATTTCCTTTTTGTTCAGGCTTGATTGCAGAGATCCGGCGCTCGAAGGACCATTATTTGCGTTGGTGCAGAGCAAACGAGTTATTGTAGACTTCTTCAATTCCACAGGGAACCGGGAATATCACAATTAAAACATTTCTTGGTGGGTTGAGCTACTGGTGTGTGGAGTGTTGATTGACTGTAGAGCGGCTGACAGTAGAGTGACCTTTAGGTGGTTTTTAGGGTTCCGTACCTCAAAAGGAAAAAACGGCACCCTTATAGGACTCACTCGTGTGTCTGTCTGTCACAGCCAATTTACTTCGAATCTAAAGAACCGATTAAAGGCTGCCATCAGACGGACTGCACCGCAGCAACCACGCGTAGTCGATATATTCAACTGTATGCAGTTGTAAGTACGTTCGACTTCGTATTCGTACAGTCGTGTAGTGTGCGTCGGCACGCTGTCCATCGTGTGAAGTTGAAGTCACGACGCGACGCAGTCGTGTGGAGTCGATATTATCGACTCCACACGACTGCATCCGACCGCGTGAAGTTGATATCACGACTGTACGAAGTCGAACGTAAAACTCCATGCAGTTGATTCAATCGATTACGTGCGGTTGCTGCTGTGCCGTCCGTCTGATGGCAGCCTAAGTTGAAATTTGGTACACATATGGAATTCTGTGACCCAAACACGTACGCGTAAAGTAAATAAATGAATTTTGATTATAGAGGTTACTTTTAGGGGGCAAATAAGAAAATTAAAAAAAAAAAGTTTCGCAAACTGTACCGTGTGACATATCAAATAAAGGGCTTACTATACATAGTAAGCCCTTTTATTTGATAATTGATACTTTTTTTTTAAATTTTCTTATTTGCACCCTAAAAGTAACCCCTATAATCAAAATTCATTTATTTACTTTACGCGTACTTGTTTGGGTCAAACATATTTTTTTAATTTTTTGTTTTTTGTTGGTTTCCACGCGCATTATTTACATTTATAAATATGTATTTTTATAACATAAAAAACCCTTAAAGAAAATAAAAAAATGTAATTTATGCTGAAGTGCTAACAAAAAAAAACCGGCCAAGTGCGAGACGGACTCGCACACAAAGGGTTCCGTACCATATTATATGTTTAACAATCGCAAAGATAACTTGGTATTTCATAATGATACTGTGTGTGTGTACAAGTTTATTTTTTGCATTTGCAGAAAATCGCCCATATTTAAACAAAATACCTTATGAATCGCCGTTTTTAGTATTTGTTGATTAAATACAGTATAAGGTACATTATATTATAGATTTCGTACAAAAATGGTAAGTATAAAATTGTCAACTTTTACGGACCCCTATTTCTTCATTTTAGAAGATAAAAAAAAATTTAAATATCTTTGTACTCTATTCGATGAGTTCTAGACAATAACACCCCACACACAGGTTAATTTCTTTTGTATGGGGCTTTTTGTACCGCCCCCTTTATTTTAATTTTAACTTTACTTTAATTTTATTATTTGTTGTTATAGTCGTAATACAAATACACAATCTGTGAAAATTTCAACTGTCTACCTATTAAGGTTCGTGAGATACAGCCCTGTGACAGACGGACGGACGGACAGTGGAGGCTTAGTAAGTTTGTACGCACAATATTGAGATACTAGCTAGACTGCCCGCGGCTTCGCCCGCGTGGATGTCTGATTTCATGGGTTTTAATTTTCTTATTATTGTTTATTTTACATCAAAAGTATAAATACTGAGTTTCAAGTTAATCGGACTGCGCTTTAAAATTCTTCCATACAAACTTTAACATCCCTAAACCCCATTTGAGGGGTAGTTTTGAAAATCTAATAATGACAAACTTTATTACTTACATAAGCAAGTATTTGTGCTAAGTTTCAAGTTCATTAACCAAATTAATAAGATTTTTCATGTAAACTGTATCCCTATTTCCACGTCCACAGGGGTAGAATTTCAAAATTCGTATGGGATGTTTCCATAACTTGTCTCAAACATTATTTACACCAATTTTCAAGTTAATCAATCCCCAAAAATCTTAAAGAGTCGGCTTTTATCTCACTTACGCGTAAATAGAGTTTTGGATAACAGGCAATTTGGTTACCAAAAAGGTGTTGGCACTTCAGATGCTATATACACCTTACTAGACATAGTGACGGGAAAAATTAATAATAAATTGAGAGTCGCAGGGATTTTTCTAGACTTGAGTTCCGCATTTGACACAATAGACCATAAAATACTTCTCGAAAAAATGAGTCATTACGGTGTAAGAGGTAAAGCCTTGCAACTATTCTCTTCTTATATAAATAACAGAAAAATGTTTGTTGAAATTGACAAAATACAAGAAAATGGCTACAAAAAGGCATGCAAATCAGCAATGGTAGGAATCACTATGGGCGTCCCACAGGGATCCATCTTAGGACCTATCTTATTTATTTTATTTATTAATGATTTAATTAATTATATGAATTTAATTTTACCAGACATTGAAATAGTAATTTTTGCTGACGACACAAATGCCATAGTAGCAGCAAATGACTTAGTAGAGCTGACAGAGAAAGTTAATGCAGCACTGCAAGCCTTTCATGTGTGGTTCACTGCAAATAAATTAACTATCAATACCACAAAGACCAAGACAATGTTATTTAGAACAACAGCGCGTAATAAAGATGACATGAAGATTGTATTGAATGAAGACATAATTAAGCTTGTCAATGAAGTAAAATTTTTAGGTATACGAATTGATGAACTGCTTAATTGGAAACCGGAACTAAAGGCAATAGATGCATCTATATCGTCCGCATGTTATGCTTTGAGAGCTCTGAGAAGCGAAATCACCGTAGAACAACTGAAAATGGTATATTTTGCGTTAGTTGAGTCCAAAATTAGATACAGCATTCTTCACTGGGGAAACGGTTATAGTTATAATATTAAAAGAGCCTTTGTACTGCAGAAACGCGCAATACGGACAATAGTCCGTATTCCCCAAACAGAAAGTTGCCGTCAACATTTCATAAAGTTAGGCATACTTACAGTTCCAAGCATTTATGTCCTTGTACTTTTAATTAATATGGCTAAATACCTTCATGAATTTGAGACACTAGAAGAACGAGAGATAAGGGAAGGCACCCGTAGAAAAGACCTTAAAGGTATGATCAATCCAAATTTCAATGTTGTGAAACACAGTCCACGATACCAATCAGTAAAATTATTTAATAGGTTGCCTTTAGATCTAAAAAGCACAGTCCACACTAGTTCCTTTAGAACAAACCTTAAAAATTTTCTATTGGACAAATGTCTGTATGCCATTGAAGATTTGTAGTGCTTATCTGATTAATTGTATTATTTAGAATTATTATATGACATATGATATTGAACTAATTTTGTAAAATCAATGATAAGTATATGTCTTGTTTTGTGTGTAATTTAATTTTTTGAATGTAGATTTTATTTTATTTTTATTATATTATTTTTTTTTTTTTTTTTCTTTTTGTGTAAATTCAAATACAAATTATTGTTACTGAATAAATGACTAAATGACTAAAATAAAATCCTCCGCTGTAAAATTTACTACCCCTTTTCACCCCTTAGGGGTACATTTTTGGAAAACCGTGATACACGTTAGTTAGTATACATTTTTGGTCTCAAGTACAAAATCTGAGTTTTGAGTAAATCGGACCGCGTGTTAAAATTCCTCCGTACCGTGAGATACCGTGGCCCTGCCATAGGCAACTGAAGGAACACGGGTGGGTTTTAGTCAGTAAAAGTATGACACGCCCTTCCGCTCCACCCAGAGCGGGAGAAGTCATTTGATGATTTCCCATCCACAAAAAAGGGGGTGGTTAGCAAAACTAAAAATGATTAATATTATAATTAACTTAGATGAATATTCGTGCTAAGTTTCAAGTCTAATAACTCAAGAGATAAGATTTTTCATACAAACTTTCATCGCCTATTTTATTTCCTTAGGGATGAAATTTCCAAAAATTCTTCCCTAATGGATGTTTACACTATATAAGGTATATATATTCAAAATTTCATGTCTCTAGGTCCAGTGGTTTGGACTGTGCGTTGATTTTTATCAGTCAATGAGTCAGTCAGGACTTTGAATTTTATATATAGGGTGACTGGTAATTAGTGACCGATACTTAAACACATGATTGTGCTCATGATAACAAACAACTTTTACTATGGGACCAAACCTGAAATCGCGAAAAAAAAATCAGCTGCTCCCTACATTTTGACGAGTTATGCGAACATGAATGTATGGGGTAGCTGAATTTTTTTTCGCGATTTCAGGTTTGGTCCCATAGTAAAAGTTGTTTGTTATCATGAGCACAATCATGTGTTTAGGTATCGGTCACTAATTACCAGTCACCCTATATATAGATTTACAAGACCATAAACTTCTGATAGGTTTTCCTGTAATCTATAGGTAAAGAACTATTTGCTGTATTTTTTTCAAAATTTTAGGCTCAGTAGTTTCGGAGATAAGGGGGGGGGGAATGGTCAATTTTCGTCTATTTTCTTAAATAACTTCAAAACAATTTATTTTCAAATTATAAAAAAAAATATATTTGAGACCCTCACAGTAAGACCTTTCATTTGATATGTCACACGGTACAGTTTGCAAAACTTTTTTTTTAATTGTACTTATTTTCCCCCCAAAAGGGACCCCTATATTCAAAATTCATTTATTTACGTTACATGTCCGTGTTTGGGTTACCAAAATACATATGTGTACCAAGTTTCAACTTAATCGGTTCATTAGATTCGGAGCAAATTGGCTGTGACAGACGGACAGACAGACAGACAGACACACGAGTGATCCTATAAGGGTTCCGTTTTTTCCTTTTGAGGTACGGAACCCTAAAAATTGTAATAAGTAAATAATTATTACAATTTTTTTTTTTGTTAGCACTTCACAGAAATAAACCAGCACCACACAATGCAAGAAAATAATTTATTGCCATTTGGTACAGATTAATTAGCAGGAAAATATTAGTTTTTTCAATTTTAAAATCTTATCACCACCTCCGAACCTCAGAAGAATAACTAAAGCATAGAAGGAGTGCTAAAATAGCAACTGAACTCAATATATTTGTTTAATTTTGACTTATGTAGCCGCTATGATGTTAAAGAAGGACACGTATACAGAAGACGTTTCGAAATTTTGTAGGTTGTCATTCATTTTATTCTGACTAGTGATATACCCACTAAATTTCAACGTCGATAGAATTTACAATGACATTCTTTCTTATACCGCCAAGAATAATAACCGTAGGTACACACGGCTACACATCAAGCTATACATTTCCAGTTTACACTGACCGCTCATTGTAAGGAAATCCTATACAATGCGAGATCAGCTTATACTGGAAATGTATAGCTTGATCTGTAGCCGTGCGTACCTAAAATTTTGAAGTAACTAAGCATACTTATGATCCCAATACTTAATATATTCGTTCAAAATGAAACAATACTTTAAGTATGAACTAAATAGTTCGTCATCATCATCACCAAAACCTTGGTTCCCGACAGCTCTTCATGTATTAAATCTGACCCGGCTAAACCCGATGTATTTAATTGCCATAATAACTGATGAGTTTATTGAAAACAAGTGGGAGACATTCGGTTTTGCAAATGTTTTTAGCAACTTACTTTCTCTTATTTATTTGAATTTTAGATTACATCATAGACTACTCAACAAAGTCTAGGGAACAACCTAAGGGTATTCAAAGTACCTAATAATTTTTATTTTAATACTTTTTATGTAACATATTATTTTAAATCAGTAGAAGCGTAATTTAATAGAGATTTGAATTATTTGATTAAATAAAATGGTTGTTAGTGAAAAAATAAAATTTATTATGAAAATTCAAAATGGTACCAAAGCGACAAAAACTTTTTGTACATAAAAAAATAAATAACGACCAGATAATATTTTAAATAAAAAAATAAAATGCCTAGCAACTTTAATAATCTGTTAGACGAATTCCAGCCCACACCATAATCATTCCGCCCTGGTACGGATGAACTTCCTGAGGATTCTGGAGTCGACTCTGGCGAACAGGAACTCGCCAAAAGCGCAGTCTTCTTGAATCGGGACGGAATCGAATTATTTCTGAATTTGTTCTTGTCATCTGTGTCACGGATTCCTAAAACAAACAGTTCTCAATAAAATTTATGTAAAAAAAATTATCAACATTTTTATTTAGGTAAATAGTTTTATTTGTATGTCTTACCTGACTGATGTGAGATGATTTCATGAGATGTCAAGATCAGTGGCGATTCATTAATCTGTACCGATGTACTAGGTCCTGTTTCAACTTCTATTGCTACGGGATCCTACAATTACGTATTTTGTATTAAAAATAAATAAATAAATTTGCACACGATTATATTTCCGACTGGGATAATTAGAAGAATGATATCGCATCAATGATATTTTTAATATAATATCATTGTATCGCATATATCAAGTGAACATATTTCTGAAATGTTATACCTGTCTTCATGTTAGATTACTGTTGATGGTGAGCGGTTCTTTTAATTTGCAGTACTGCGCTATGTCCTTCTTCGCAGACTTCCATAAGTATTTCCTGTAATGTAATAAATCAAGTTTTAATTTGAACGGGATACTATTTATTGCCAATAAAATACCATAATTATATCATAATATATCAAGACCATTTCATCTGTTCTATCCATAACAAATAATGTAGGAACAGCATGTTCTCTAAGTGATGACTTAAAGAACATGCTACATCCATTTCATAGGTTCATTACCAAATGAATACAAAGTAAAATGTTTGAAGCATATTATGTGGCTGTGCTATTTGGAGTCCAATTTCGTCTACCAATACAATTTATCCATGTTTTTTCACATCGTCTAGGAAATCTGTAAAAGAAAAGTATCGACAACATTATTTACGTCACTATGGCTGATCAAGATAACCCCAAAACAATTTCCGAATATTCGCTAATAACTTCTATTGGAATAAATATTACGACTGGTTTCAGCTATATAGTGACACAGCAATATTTGTTATGTATTTATATTCGTTTATCAGATCATATGCAACAAGAAATTGAGCAAAAACTTACCGATGGAAGGTCAATATTTGTTGTTCATTTTATTTTCGCTATGAATGGGACTGGCAGCCCCCAACCAGACAAGAAATAAACGCTCCACGGCGTCCACACACTCACTATTTGTAGTTAAACAAAGAATTCATGCAATCTAACAGCAGAAATATTATTAAAACATCGCAAAACCATGGAAGATTACGACAAACACGTAAACAATGAACACGCGAATAAGTCAGGTAGTTCAATGAACGAACTGTCAGACATTGAAACAAAGTACTATCAAATTGGGCCGCGATCTTGTGACCATGCCAAGAAATTAAAACAAAGAGTAAAACATTTATCTCTTTCCCACATCCTTTATCGTAGGTACCTAATAATAGAACGGGCATAAAGGTAGTTACAGAATTCTGTTTTTAGCCTTCCTTCTATGCTTTAGTTATTCTTCTGAGCTCCGAACGAACGTGATAAAATATGTTTCTTAGTCACCGTCAAAATGTGACATTTGTGATATAATTGGTGCGCCCATATTAGCAAATAAGACATAATGAGTCCCAACTAAACGTCAAAAAGTTATATCACTTGTCAAGAAATTATCTCACACCACCGTGCTAGCATTTAAGACAAAACAGTTTTATCGCCGAAACTGTCATAAAATGTGTGACTCAAGCCATGTCACAGTAGGCCGTGTTCACCGGGCTGGAGGAGGGTAATAACGTCATTCGGGACGGTGAGGGTGTGGCGGCATCTACATCGCCACATATGAACTACGCATCAATGACATGACGTCACGCAAAACCTGCATCGCGCAATTAGAGTTTACCACGCGATTAGCATATATACAACGTCCCGACATCAACCGTCGGGCAGTGGCCCACCAGACACAACACCCGTCTGGTCGGAGGATCCTCCCTTTTCAATAGAGGATGAGTGAACTTTACACCCTGTTCCTCATGCCTCTAAACTGGTGACCCCGAGCATGAACGTCAGCGCAGCCTTCGTGCAAATCCTTCAGCGTGACGTCATCAAGCATCACTTCCTCAAGCTTTCGAGCGGCAAATCACACAGCCAGCCAGCATCCACGGCTTCAACAGGTGTCCTGACCACCAGCATGCAGCGGACGCGCATTCCTGGTCATCACCTTCAGCCTCAACCCAGCGCTGTACACTCGCGACTCACTGGAGCATAACGCAGCGCCACCCCGACTCACTGGGGTATCACCGCAGACAGTTCCGACTCACCGTGAACTATGCGGCATCCGGTTCCGACCTCACTGGAACCATAACTGGCACTGGCAAGCATCGCAAGATACACGACTCAGCCCACTATCGACCTCCGGTCTCCGGAGGGGAGTGATGTGGCGGCATCTACATCGCCACATATGAACTACGCATCAATGACATGACGTCACGCAAAACCTGCATCACGCAATTAGAGTTTACCACGCGATTAGCATATATACAACGTCCCGACATCAACCGTCGGGCAGTGGCCCACCAGACACAACACCCGTCTGGCCGGAGGATCCTCCCTTTTCAATAGAGGATGAGTGAACTTTACTCCCTGTTCCTCATGCCTCTATAAGGGTATGCCTTCGTCGGCGAATCTTACTAATGCGAGAGGTGTATCGGGCGGCCGCCGCAATCTGAGACTTGCGGTGCTTTATAGCCGAGTCAAAGAAGCTTTGAATGGTGGACATTCTGAGATCTAGATGAAGAGTCTCATTGCGGACACAAAAGGGGCTCCCGTGACCTTACTTAGGAAACGGGGGACTGTTAGGTGTGTGGTCGGCGCTCTTGTAGCGGCGGCCGCTAGCGCCGCTTGCGTGCGGGTTCGCAGAGCTCACCAGAGCGGGATGCGATGCGGCCAGAAAGAGTCGGAAGATGTGTGAGCAGGATAGCATTTGTATGTGTGTATGTATGTATGCAGCATATTTATTTCTTAGTCATGTAAATAATAGGCAGTACATTACTAGAACTTATAAGCTAAAGACAATAATGGTAAAACTTCTGTTATTAGTGTAATGGTAATCATAAAACTTACATGCTACGGAATATTTTTTTTTTTTTTTTTTTGTTTTGTTTGTTTATTTTTTATTTTTGTTTGTTTATAAATAACAAACACCTAACTTAAATAACTACCTATGACCTAAGCTGTTATTTACAGCTTAAAATGAAAGCTGTAAATAACAGCTTAGATCATAGGTAACTATTTAAATAGTTCCACAGGCCAATGGAGAATGTGGAGAATTGAAAGAGAAATCGCGTTGCGCCGACCCCAAGTAACACGGCACAGGGGCAGGAAGGAGATGAACAGGCCAACTTATATTGTTTTTAATCCTCAACCATGTTTCATATCACATTTGAAAGGTTTTTAGCCAGTGTGTATGAGAATATGTTTTGTTAAATTACTCTTTACACTAAAACTACGTTGACATTCATCACACTTATAAGGTTTTTCACCAGTGTGTATACGAATATGAATTGATAAATCACACTTTTGACTAAATCTACGTTGACATACATCACACTTGTATGGTTTTTCACCAGTGTGTACACGATTATGTTGTGATAAATGATGCTGTTGACTAAAACTACGTTGACATACATCACACTTGTATGGTTTTTCACCAGTGTGTATTCGAACATGTTTTGTTAAAACACATTTTACACTAAAACTACGTTCACATACATCACACTTGTATGGTTTTTCACCAGTGTGTTGACGAACATGCAGTGCAAGTACGGACTTCGCATCGATAAGACATCGAGATCGCTAAGGTTCGCATTTTTATCGATCTTGTTATCGAATTTGAAAGTACGTAACACGCGACGATAAGATTTATCGTGGGCCGATTCGAGTCGATAAGGATCGTTTGTCAAATGGCAATACTGAGGACGTCCACAGACAAACCATTTAAGGTGGGGTTTCTGTGGCACGACTAATGTCCGAAATATTTAGAAAATCCTTTTTGTTCATACATTTTTGGCATTGTAAACAATATTTATGGGTATAATTCAGAGAAGCTACCAGTATTTACCAAAATTTCCGTTTGTTTTCGTAAAAATACAGAAAATATGCTATCTTCTTAAATTAAAGTCGTGTTTAGTTGTTTACCTTTGCCAAAAAAAAAGTTTGTTGTTGACATTTCTTGAAGTTTGAGAAAAAAACTTATCTGTCTGTCACCCATAGACTATACACTAATCTGTCACCGTCTGAGCTATCCGTAAACACGGTAAACTCTAAACTCTAGATCTCGAATGAAGTAGGTAGGAAACTATAGAAAAAAAAACCAGTACTTATGTACTTACCACGATATGGACAGGGAGTCCAGTGGATCGTATCCTCCGCACATCTACCTCTATCCCTTCTGTTAAAATTACTGCCACTTCTCGAGTCACCCGAAAGAGACGAACAAAATCTTCTTCTGGAAGTTCCAGAGGATTGTTCGTGTCTCTGAGACGCCGCCTCCGAATACGCATCACATTATGATGCTGCTGCCGTTCTTCCTCATCACCCAGCAATAAAGCCATGAGTCCTAAATCCATTTTATGTAATAATCGATAAGCTTATCGGCCTTCTACAAGGTGTCGATAAATTACCGAGCTTGACAGCTTAAATTGGCGATCTCAACTGTCAAAATGTCGTTTCGTACTTGCATTTTCGATAAATTCGTTAAAATTTTAGAGTTTATCTACCGATCGGTAAAGTAGAATTTACGTACTTGCGACATCGATTCGATTCGATAAAAACTCATTTTATCGAGTTTATCTGTCAAATTTATCGAATCGAGTCCTACGTACTTGCACTGATGAGTTGTTAAAACACTTTTTACACTAAAACTACGTTGACATACATCACACTTGTATGGTTTTTCACCAGTGTGTTGACGAACATGAGTTGTTAAACTACCCTGTTGATTAAAACTACGCTGACATACATCACACTTGTATGGTTTTTCACCGGTGTGTACACGATTATGTTGTGATAAATGATTCTTTTGACTAAAACTACGTTGACATACATCACACTTGTATGGCTTTTTACCAATTTGTGAACGAGTATCTTTCATAAAAATATTTACTCGATTAAAACTATGCTGATCACTTTTGTAAGGCTTTTTGAAATAGGTGTCAGGTTTGGACATTCGTTTTCGAGTTGTCCGGATAATTTTCGAGTCTGATTTGTCTTTTTCCGTTTGCTCGGCTGTTATTGCATTTTCTAGTTTTGTTCTTCGTGTGTCTAGTTTTGGTTTCTCCGCAACGGTCGCCCCTGTGATTATAAAGCTGGTAAGTACAATGTTGGAAGAAGATTGACATGCACACGAATCAAAATAATAGCGATTTGCATGATGAATCAGAAATTCCTTTTTGGAAGTAATTTGTCGTGACATTGAATTCTACACATAATTATGGTCTGTTCCGAAAATGATCAAAGTTTAAACAAACCCACACTCACTTCACTCAACTCACTCACTCACCACTTCACCCACACACACACAAAACAAAACAGTATCGGCTGTTCCCTACATTTTGACGAGATAGAAATTCATAAAGATACCAGGTGAGTAAGTAAGGGATCGAAAAAGCAAAGGAGCTGCATAATGAAATTCAGTACAACATTATAACACACGTTTGGATGATATAATGGTTACTATGACACTGGCTGTTTTAATGTTGGCAATAAGCTAACTGTTTCAGGAACTTTTATAGAGGATTTATAGCATGGGTGTGGATAAAATACTTTAAAAAAAATATATAAATGACTACGAAACGAACAAGTACAGACAGGTAAAGGAAAACCCAAGTAGGACAAAACTGCTGTATGACAGCATTTTCTCAGTGCACCGTGGAAGTATGTGCTGAGTAAGCTTGATGTCTATCAGGGTAGAATGCTCATCCTCTGCTGATATAATGCTACCTGACTACTGACCCTATCGATTGATGCCATAAAAATACAGGGTGTTATTTTTTCGGATTTTAGCTGGTTCGATTCCTGAGTGTGGCAAGCGAATTTTCGAAAATCTTTGAATACAGATTTGTTTCTTTTTAAAAATAAAGGAATGTTTCTTTTGAGTTTTGCTATCTCCAGTATTTAAAGTACTTTCCCTGCAGGTGAGGTTAACAAATTTCACCCTGCTCTATTAATAGACACTAAAACGAACGAAAAGGTTTCGTTCAGTAACCACATGAGGTAAAATGATGGTCCAAAGTGGGTAGCATAACTTCTCACTGCCACGGATCCTCCAAGCTGAGCCCCGGCAGACCAAATTTTTTCTTACCTATTTTAGGTCTACTTTTCATGGAATGTGGTATTTTCCAGCTATTTTAGGTCTACTTTTCATGGAATGTGGTATTTTCCAGTAACTCGACGAGATATTGTCTAAAAGTGAAAATGTTTCCTCCAGTACACCGTACTTCACACAGTTTTCTTTAACTGAAACTGTTAAAGATTTTTTATTTTTTGGGTCGCTTGTGACATGAAGTACAGCATACGGGAAGAACAACAAATGCTCCCAGGTACGTTTTGAGTTAAGCAGTAATACAGCCTTTACAGCGGCAGCGTGTGAAAGTGCAGTAGGGTAAATCTCCTCCACACCCAAAAAAACACATTTTTGAACATTCTGCAGTCATTATGAAGTTTAGACGCCTGTAAGTGGTTTGAAATAATTCAATATCTTTCGTTCTATACGGTGCTTAGAATGAAATATCATTTAATCCCCGGTATTTTATTTGTAATTAAAAAAATGGCAACTTAAAAAAAACCTTTAAGAAAATAAAAAAAAAATATGCTGAAGTGCTAACAAAAAAAAATTGTAATAAGTAAATAATTATTACAATATTTTTTTTGTTAGCACTTCACACAAATAAACCAGCACCACAGAATGCAAGAAAATAATTTATTGCCATTTGGTGCAGATTAATTAGCAGGAAAATATTAGTTTTTTCAATTTTCAAATCTTATCACCACCTCCGAACGAACGTGATCAAATGTTTCTTAGTCACCGTCAAAATGTGCCATTTGTGATATAATTGGTGCGCCCATATTCGCATCTTAATGAAATTTCCGCGGTACTGTAGCGCGTCGAGCATGTTCGCTGAAGCGGGAGTGCCGGACTTTTATGCTATTATTCGATCGCGCATAGCATCGTTTTCCACCAGCTTAAGAAAATCGACCAATCAACTGTTGAGGGTCGTTAGTGAGGATTTGGGCAGTCCGATCCACAGGTATTGGCTTGGAGTCCATCGGAGTGCCAACCGTCGATAGACACTTACTAATGTGATTTTATTTTGTTTTATTGTTAGGTAATTAATGATGATTTATTGGAGTTAATTTTATTGTATATTCAGTTTTAGTGTTTTATTTTGTGACTGTAATGAATTTTAATGTATTTTATTTTGATGTTGTATGGAATTTGATGTATTTTATTTATTTTTATGATCTAATGACTTTTAATGTATTTTATTTTAATGATGAATTAATTTGAATTAATTTTATGTGTTTGTGATGTGTATTATGGGACTTGGTGCCTTATTAAATAAATAAATAAATAAATATTAGTAAATAAGACATAATGAGTCCCAACTAAACGTCAAGAAGTTATGTCACATGTCAAGAAATTATCTCACACCACCGTGCTAGCATTTAAAGCAAAACAGTTTTATCGCCCAAACTGTGATAAAATTTGTGACTCAAGCCATGTCACAGTAGGCCGTGCTCACCGGGCTGGAGGAGGGTAGTATAATCTGCCTCATGAAGACAACAAGCCCTGAGGAGCTCCCTATTTTCGTTGCTAAAGAGTTACATAAGCTTCCACCGGTTACCTTTGACCACGTCGATGTAACCAGATTGCTAAAAGACATTTTAAAGATGCAAAATCAACTAAGTGCATTGGAAGAAAAAGTAGTAACAGCTGATAAGTTCGATTTACTTAAACGCGAGGTACATGACATGAAACATGCGTCATTATTGGATAATTTTTCAACCAATGTAAACAGAAGAAGAGGGGCTTGTTTACAAACCAGCCCGCTTGATAGTAGTCCCATAGGTCTCCCATGTGTTCCTATAAAAGCTAGTGACAATAACCGTCGGTCATCGGTGAGTCACTCGTCAGTGATTAGTACCGGCGAGGACGATTTCGTCTCTTTTCTTCGCAAACAAAATGATGCGACGGCGATTCAAGGGCACGTGGAGGCGCCAACAGCAACTGTGGTTCCGATAAGTGCGAGCGAGAGTGAATGTCAACTGATTCAAGGACATTGTGACCATGAGACGCCGAGCGAGACAGCGAACCAACCGAGGCGCGTGGAGGCCACTGCAATCACCGCGGTTTCGTCAAATCCCATTAGCTTGCCGGCTACCTACGCACATGCAACGGTTGGCACTGTTACCAGTGTCAATCGATCGTCGGTTCCATCTACAGGGATGCATGTAAATAAACTAAGCGGGCAACAAGTTGGTGTAGATGGTATGTGTACTCGACATTCAGACACGGAATGGACTATTGTACAGAGGAAAACGCCAAAACGATATAAGGTAATCGGTCAAAAAGGATGTGCGGCCACTTCGCCGAACGGTAAATTTAAAGCAGCAGATATTAAAGAGCCATTGTTTATCTCAAATGTAAGTACTGAAACGAGTGAGCAGGACATAATAAGCTACAAACGAGTGAGCAGGACATAATAAGCTACATAAGAGAAAAAACTAGTGAAAGTGTTACTTTAAAAATGATAAATATGAAAGTCCCAAAGAAATACAACGCGTACAAACTATTTGTTTCTCAAAACAAGTTAGATGTGTTCTTAAATGATGAGTTGTGGCCAAATGGCATAACTTTTAGACGCTTCGTGCGTTTTACGTACAGTAAGAAGTCGGAAGGCTAAGGAATAGTTATTAATGGACTTAATTATGTACTGTAATCAAAACAAATATTGTATGCTTAACTAGTTTCAACTGTAAATCTGTTAAGAGCTCAGTGGATAGTGTTAGGGAAATCTGTGAAATGTCAGACATAGTAGCCCTTCAAGAGACATGGCTTCTTCCCCATGATATTCCTTTTTTAGGTACCTACCATAAGTGATAAATTTGAATACACAGGTAGGTCAGCTGTTGATACATCTGCGGGGCTACTGATTGGGAGACCATATGGGGGAGTGGCTATCCTCTGGAGAAAGGGCATTTTTAACGATGTTACAATATTAGGGTGCACTAGCTCGCGTCTCGCTGCTATCAGAGCTACTGTCGGTGATCGCTCGATTATTGTAATCTCTGTTTATATGCCAACAGACTCAACCGACAACTTGCCTTTGTTTACAGAGGTTCTAGGTGAGATTAGTGCAATTGTTGCGAGTGCAGAAATTGAAAGTATTTTCATATTAGGTGATTTTAATGCACATCCACATGAATTGTTTTTTTGGAGAATTAAACAATTTCTGCAATGACCAAGCTTGGATTTGTGCAGATATAGAAAAACTGGGCTGCATGACAGATCGCTACACTTTTGTGAGCGAAGCCCACGGGTGTAGAAGGTGGCTAGATCACTGTGTTGTGTCTTTTTCAGCTTGGCAAACTATTATAAATGTAGGAATTATGGAAGACGTATTTATGTCAGATCATTTGCCATTGTACGTTGAGTGAGACCTGAATGTAGTGAGGTCAGTGAACGGAAATATTCCGTTCACTGAGTGAGGTCTAAATTAAAAAAACCGGCCAAGTGCGAGACGGACTCGCACACAAAGGGTTCCGTACCATATTATATGTTTAACAATCGCAAAGATAACTTGGTATTTCATAATGATACTGTGTGTGTGTACAAGTTTATTTTTTGCATTTGCAGAAAATCGCCCATATTTAAACAAAATACCTTATGAATCGCCGTTTTTAGTATTTGTTGATTAAATACAGTATAAGGTACATTATATTATAGATTTCGTACAAAAATGGTAAGTATAAAATTGTCAACTTTTACGGACCCCTATTTCTTCATTTTAGAAGATAAAAAAAAATTTAAATATCTTTGTACTCTATTCGATGAGTTCTAGACAATAACACCCCACACACAGGTTAATTTCTTTTGTATGGGGCTTTTTGTACCGCCCCCTTTATTTTAATTTTAACTTTACTTTAATTTTATTATTTGTTGTTATAGTCGTAATACAAATACACAATCTGTGAAAATTTCAACTGTCTACCTATTAAGGTTCGTGAGATACAGCCCTGTGACAGACGGACGGACGGACAGTGGAGGCTTAGTAAGTTTGTACGCACAATATTGAGATACTAGCTAGACTGCCCGCGGCTTCGCCCGCGTGGATGTCTGATTTCATGGGTTTTAATTTTCTTATTATTGTTTATTTTACATCAAAAGTATAAATACTGAGTTTCAAGTTAATCGGACTGCGCTTTAAAATTCTTCCATACAAACTTTAACATCCCTAAACCCCATTTGAGGGGTAGTTTTGAAAATCTAATAATGACAAACTTTATTACTTACATAAGCAAGTATTTGTGCTAAGTTTCAAGTTCATTAACCAAATTAATAAGATTTTTCATGTAAACTGTATCCCTGTTTCCACGTCCACAGGGGTAGAATTTCAAAAATCGTATGGGATGTTTCCATAACTTGTCTCAAACATTATTTACACCAATTTTCAAGTTAATCAATCCCCAATAAAATCCTCCGCTGTAAAATTTACTACCCCTTTTCACCCCTTAGGGGTACATTTTTGGAAAACCCTGATACACGTTAGTTAGTATTCATTTTTGGTCTCAAGTACAAAATCTGAGTTTTGAGTAAATCGGACCGCGTGTTAAAATTCCTCCGTACCGTGAGATACCGTGGCCCTGCCATAGGCAACTGAAGGAACACGGGTGGGTTTTAGTCAGTAAAAGTATGACACGCCCTTCCGCTCCACCCAGAGCGGGAGAAGTCATTTGATGATTTCCCATCCACAAAAAAGGGGGTGGTTAGCAAAACTAAAAATGATTAATATTATAATTAACTTAGATGAATATTCGTGCTAAGTTTCAAGTCTAATAACTCAAGAGATAAGATTTTTCATACAAACTTTCATCGCCTATTTTATTCCCTTAGGGATGAAATTTCCAAAAATTCTTCCCTAATGGATGTTTACACTATATAAGGTATATATATTCAAAATTTCATGTCTCTAGGTCCAGTGGTTTGGACTGTGCGTTGATTTTTATCAGTCAATGAGTCAGTCAGGACTTTGAATTTTATATATATAGATTTACAAGACCATAAACTTCTGATAGGTTTTCCTGTAATCTATAGGTAAAGAACTATTTGCTGTATTTTTTTCAAAATTTTAGGCTCAGTAGTTTCGGAGATAAGGGGGGGGGGAATGGTCAATTTTCGTCTATTTTCTTAAATAACTTCAAAACAATTTATTTTCAAATTATAAAAAAAAATATATTTGAGACCCTCACAGTAAGACCTTTCATTTGATATGTCACACGGTACAGTTTGCAAAACTTTTTTTTTAATTGTACTTATTTTCCCCCCAAAAGGGACCCCTATATTCAAAATTCATTTATTTACGTTACATGTCCGTGTTTGGGTTACCAAAATACATATGTGTACCAAGTTTCAACTTAATCGGTTCATTAGATTCGGAGCAAATTGGCTGTGACAGACGGACAGACAGACAGACAGACACACGAGTGATCCTATAAGGGTTCCGTTTTTTCCTTTTGAGGTACGGAACCCTAATAACACAGAATACTCCGCGCTCCAGAGTTTTTTGGGGCGAAAGAAACGAATCCCAGATCAAGTATTACAAGGACTTTTGTAATGATAGGTTTCGGGACATTGATTTTCCCCTTGAATTCTCAGAGTGGCTATGGCTCATGCAGCTCAGTAGAACATAAATGTGTCTTGAATGACGTATACGGTACAATTATAAGTATTTTATCTGACGCTGCCGAGCAAACAAATGTGCTAGGAGGGTGCAGGGCAAGGAGAGGCAAAGTGGTATGCGGGTGGAACAGTCATATTCGTGACGCTCACCGTGAGGCCAGGCTTAAGTTCAAGGAATGGGTTAGACATAGGAGACCAAATGGTGGAGTAGTTTTCGAAGAAATGTGTGAGACCCGTAGAATCTTCAAGGGACGCCTAAAATGGTGCCAAAACAACGAAGAACAGGTCAAAATGGACAATATTGCAAATCAAAGAGCCACGAATAATTTTAGTAAATTTTGGAAGTTGACACGTAAGTTGGATACTAGGCCTGGTCTACCGGTGAGCGTGGGAGGGATCAATGACCCGCGGGGAATTGCAAATATGTTTATGGAACATTTCAAAGTGCAATCACCACTGGGCCTTTCAGTTGCAATGGATCGACCATTGCAACTGAAGGGCCCAGTGGTGATTGCTGAGTCTGACAGTGGGGGGGCGCGGAACCACTCACACTATTTTCGGCTAAACAAGTCAGATCCGTCATTCAAGGCATGAGCAGAGGTAAATCGCCCGGTCACGACGGACTCAGCATCGAGCATTTCAAACATGCGGGGGTCACCTGCCGAGGGTCCTGTCCTGGTTTTATACAATGTGCATTAGTCACTCTCATTTACCTGCTGAGCTGATGCAAACTATTGTAGTACCTTTGGTCAAAAACAGGACAGGGGAAACTACCGTCCAATTTCCCTTGCAACCACAGCGGCTAAAGTATTGGACAGTATGCTTGACTCGTGCCTGAAAAAATATTTGTATTTGCACGATGCACAGTTTGGTTTTCAACTTAACCTTTCAACCGAAAGTGCTCAGCTGAGTTTGAAGAATACTGTCCAATATTACACAGACCGAAAAACGCCGGTGTATGCCTGCTTCCTGGATCTCTCCAGAGCCTTCGACCTGATGTCATATGATGTGCTCTGGAGAAAGCTGGGTGACAGGAATGTACTGGCATCAGTGCTTAAGCTCATGCACGATTGGATCTGGAGTGCGGTGTGAGACAGGGGGCTTGACCTCTCCACGGCTCTTCAACCTTTACATTAATGATCTCATAGTCGAGCTCAGTAGTATGCGTGTCGGTTGCCGGGTTGGTGGTGTTAGTATTAACAGCATCAGCTACGCGGACGACATGGTGCTGCTGGGCCCGACGGAGGGATCTATCAGAGAAATGCTGAAGGTCTGCGAGGAGTATGCTGCCTTGCACGGCCTTGTGTACAATGTTAGTAAATGTGAATACATGGTCTTTAAGGCCGCTGGTAAGTGCCCAAATCATGAACCCAATTTTACTCTAAATGGTATGAGAATAAATAAAGTCCACCAATTTAAGTACTTGGGGCACATACTTACCGACGACCTTAAAGATAATGTAGACATCGAAAGGGAACGTGGGCACTGGCGGTCCGAGGGAACATGTTGGCCCGTAGATTCTCTCGTTGTGCGGACCAAGTCAAAATCACCCTGTTCAAGGCGTTTTGTCAGGGTCTGTGCGCGGGTGGTCTGTGGGTCAGCTACACCAAAAGATTGCTAGATGTCTTACGTATCCAGTATAACAATGTTTTTAGGATGCTGTTGAAACTGCCCCGTTTCTGTAGCGCATCGGAGATGCTTGCTCAGAACCGAACTGATGGCTTCCATGCAGTGATTCGCAAAAAGGTAGCATCACTGATGCGTAGAACGCGGGTCAGTGACAATAGCATCCTGAAAACAGTGGTGGAGAGTCCTTACTCCCCTTTTCTGAGGCACTATGTGGGGAGAATGGTCCGGTAAATTATTCCCTGCTTATCGTTCTCTGCACATTCTGCCTCATTCACCTAATGTTCGTATCTTTTTTTTGTGTTCTATACTAACACTAGTTATAAGATGTTTACTAACAAAATGGAGTATATTGTTGTCCGACATAAATAAATAAATTAAATTAATAGCGTCATCCGGGACGGTGAGGGTATGCCTTGGTCGGCGAATCTTACTAATGCGAGAGGTAAATCGGGCGGCCGCCGCAATCTGAGACTTGCGGGGCTTTATAGCTGAGTCAAAGAAGCTTTGAATGGTGGGCATTCTGAGATCTAGATGAAGTCTCATTGCGGACACAAAAGGGGCTCCCGTGACCTTTCTTAGGAAACGGGGGACCGTTAGGTGTGTGGGCGGCGCTCTTGTAGCGGCGGCCGCTAGCGCCGCTTGCGTGCGGGTGCGCAGCTCACGAGAGCGGGATGCGATGCGGCCGGAAAGAGACGGAAGATGTGTGAGCAGGATAGTATTTGTATGTGTGTATGTATGTATGTAGCATATTTATTTCTTAGTCATGTAAGTAATAGGCAGCATATTACTAGAACTTATAAGCTAAAGACAATAATGGTAAAACTTATGTTATTAGTGTAACGGTAATCATAAAACTTACATGCTACGGAATATTTATTTTATCATTTGTTTTTTTTTTGTTTTTTTTTTTATTTTTGTTTGTTTATAAATAACAAACACCTAACTTAAATAACTACCTATGATCTAAGCTGTTATTTACAGCTTAAAATGAAAGCTGTAAATAACAGCCTAGATCATAGGTAACTATTTAAATTTTTCCACAGGCCAATGGAGAATGCGGAGAATTGAAAGAGAAATCGTAATGCGCTGACCGCAAGTAACACACAGGGGCAGGAAGGAGATGAACAGGCCAACTTACATTGTTTAAATCCTCAACCATTTTTCATATCACATTTGAAAGGTTTTCAGCCAGTGTGTATGCGTATATGTTTTGTTAAATTACTCTTTACACTAAAACTACGTTGACATTCATCACACTTATAAGGTTTTTCACCAGAGTGTATACGAATATGAATTGATAAATCACACTTTTGACTAAAACTACGCTGACATACATCACACTTGTATGGTTTTTCACCAGTGTGTACACGATTATGTTGTGATAAATGATGCGGTTGACTAAAACTACGTTGACATACATCACACTTGTATGGTTTTTCACCAGTGTGTACACGATTATGTTGTGATAAATGATGCTGTTGACTAAAACTACGCTGACATACATCACACTTGTATGGTTTTTCACCAGTGTGTATACGAATATGTTTTGTTAAAGCACACTTTTGACTAAACCTACGTTGACATACATCACACTTGTATGTTTTTTTACCAATTCGTGAACAAGTATCTTTCATAAAAAAATTTACTCGATTAAAACTATGCTGACCACTTTTGTAAGGCTCTTTGAAATAAGTGTCAGGTTTGGACATTCGTTTTCGAGTTGTCCGGATAATTTTCGAGTCTGATTTGTCTTTTTCCGTTTGGTCGGCTGTTATTGCATCTTCTAGTTTTGTTCTTCGTGTGCCTAGTTTTGGTTTCTTCGCAACGGTCGCCCCTGTGATTATAAAGCTGGTAAGTACAATGTTGGAAGAAGATTGACATGCACACGAATCAAAATAATAGCGATTTGCATGATGAATCAGAAATTCCTTTTTGGAAGAAATTTGTGGTGACATTGAATTCTACAATTTAGACTGGAGACATGAAGTACAAAATTGTACTAACATCGACATAATTATGATCTGTTCCGAAACTGATCACAGTTTAAACAAACCCTGTTCAAGGGAATTAGTAACACATTCATCTGTATTTAGAAGTTTCCCAACTTTATTATCTCACCCCTTTTTTCAACAATAACTGTTGGAAAAAGTGGCAATTTAGTTATGTTATTTGAGCAATCAATCATATAATATGTGTGTGTGTGTGTGAAAGATGATTTGGCTAGAAAGGGAGTGACTACCGAGATGACGACGAATAGAGAAGTATGGAAGAAAAAGATGTTACGCCGACCCCAAAATTCGGTTATGGGCAAGAGAACGCTAATGATCAAGCATACAGTTCTGGGGAAATAGCTACCATTATAACTGGCATAGGGCATTCATTATAACTGGCATAGGGCATTTATTATAACTGGCATAGGGCATTCAACTGGCATACATTCATTCTCCAAAAAAGAGCGATCCGAACCATTGTCCGCATTTCTCAACGAGACACCATATTCCTGTCGACCATATTTTAAAGAACTTGGTATTCTCACAGTACCTAGCCTTTACGTAGTAGTACTGTTAAATACTTAAAAAAATATATAAATTACTACGAAACGAACGAGGACAGACAGGTTAGGGAAAAAACGCGAAGAAAATACTTTGGAAGCAAAATCATCCCGGCTTTGGGAATAGTCAAACATAGTCCGCAGTATCAGACACTTAACCCCTCAAGTGTCAACTGCACCCCATGTGTGCATAAGAGAAAGTGCTCGAAATGTCGCGTGCACCCCATGTGTGCATAACTACGTCATCGTCACAGCTCTCATTGGCGATGGTATTTTTTACGTTTCTTTTCACTTTCAACACAATTTGGCTGTATCATTCGATTAATCGATTCATACTTGACCAGTTTTAATAACATTTTAATGGAACACTACTAAAATTTAACGAAACGTAATTTTTACAAATTCATCTGTGATTTTCAAAGTGACGCGCCATTTTTATTTTCATTGCGTAAACAAAAAGTTTTTATTCGTTTTTGGAGTGTTGAACATTGTTTCTAAGTGGAATAGATGTGTAAACATTGCCTACACATTATTGTGTTATCGTAATGAAGATTTTTTGGTGAATATGTGTGTGAATTCGATGTATTGTGATAAAGTTTTATGGTTATGTGAGTGAAAATTATAAAAGTGAAAACATATTTCATCACTGCGAGATGAGGTCAGTTTTATTTGTTTATTGAATAGTATAAATAGTTAGGTAAACTCATAACGAAGCTAGGAAGGTATAATATATACCATGATAATGGCTATAAGTTGCCGATTTCTCAGTTTTTCTGAAGGCCTACTCAAAAATCAAAAAGTTTTCTAAACTTGCGCATCACGCGGGGCGCAGGGGGCGGTCCGGGCCATACACTTGAGGGGTTAATAAATGACCGCTTGAGTTAAAAAGTACACTGTACACAGGCTCACTCAAGGCAAGGCTCACGACATTCCTGTTGGGAAGGTGTCTCTACTCATTAGATGATTGTAACGTAATGATTTGTGTTTGTGTTAGCTCCTACAACTGACATGAAGATGTTATATTGTGTTCTGTGTTCTTAAGGCTTTTATCTACACCCATGCTATAAATCCTCTATAAAAGTTTCTGAAACAGTTAGCTTATTGCCAACATTAAAACAGCCAGTGTCATAGTAACCATTATATCATCTAATCCAAACGGGTGTTATAATGTTGTACAGAATTTCATTATGCAACTCGTTTTCAAAAAAAGAACATCATAATGCACGCGCGTTTTACTACAACAGCGCCGTAATTTTAAAAAAGAACTTATTCGAATTCACGTCGTATACTATGACGCCGGCAGCCATGTTCGATACGAGTATTAGTATTGCAAAAAACTGTTTCAGAAACTGTTTTGCTTTGATTATTGTTTTCGTTTAAATTGCTAATTTATTGACATATGATTTTATAATTTATGTTCTCATGGTATTTTACAATTTTTATCTTTTATTTTTTAATGTACATATATAATGTTTTCTAAATTAAATTGATTTCTATGTATTTTTATTGTACATTCAATAATTACTTATGTTTCATGGTGAATTATTACTGAATAAAGAAATTGAATTGAATTGAATCTTTATTATTGCGTAATTTTTATTTTAGGAGAAACTGATTGACATATCAGCGCACAGCCGAAACTGCCGAGTCTAGGAACGTGAAATTTAGCGATTTAGAGAGCGCGCTCTCCAGGATTATTGCGATTGGATTGCATCCCAGAACCCGATCCCATTCTGTGGGATTCATCAGGAATGTGGATAAGATTAACCTTTTGTTCCAAACCGGTCCCAGTACGAAATGGTCCCTGCTGTGTATCTTTTTACAGTGGAAATTAAAAGAGTTCAGAATATTGTTTGAATAATTATTAACCAATTTTTACAATAATCTTCACTTTAAGAAATATGTATTAAAGATAATTAATTAATTTAAAAATAAGAATAGAATACTCATTAAAACAACAGAATCAAAAAGTATTATTAGGAGTGAGGCACCACAGGTGTTGCGTGTGCGATGCGCCGGCGCACGACATCGCAACGCACCGTGTAGCATGCCGTCATTTGTGGTACACTTCCAAAGGCGATGGCAGACCACACACGTTACGGTTGACAATAACCGCAAGCGCAGTGCCGCTGCTGTTATAGTTTCAAATGGGACGTTACAACTGCGACGGCTATGTCGCTCTGTTCGTGACAGCCACTGACAGCACAGCGACTGGTAGGTATGCCGTCTGCAGTCGTCCGCTCGGCCGCAGCAGCAGGCGGCAATGTCGCCGTCTACAGAAGCGTTGTCACAGAGTCACATAGAAACCAGTAGTGTCGCTGCGGTCTGTCATTGCGGTTGCCCAACCGCCTGATGTTTGCGGTCTGCTGTCACATTCAGAATTGTACCTTTGTCATTATAAAGATACAATTCCGAATGTGACGACGCAGCGCCGCCGCCCCGGCACCGCAAGGCACTGGCAACGTAGCGCGTGATCTCACTCATAGAATATTATTGAAGTGGCATTTCTTTTGATTTTACCCATTTTAACCCCCGACGCAAAAAGAGGGGTGTTACGCTTTGTGTGTGTGTCTGTGTGTGTATCTGTGGCACCGCAGCTCTTAAACGGGTAAACCGATTTGGATCCGGTTTTTTTTTATTTGAAAGCAGGTTTTCTGTGTGCGTTACGATTGCTCCGCCAAGTTATCCAAACAAAAAAAAAATCGCCTAAAAAATTGTCGAAAATTGTCAAAATTGAAGGGTACAAACCAAAAAATTGTCAAAGTAAAACTACAGAAGTTATAAGGGTTTTAAGTTGGCCGCGCGAACGTAACGTGGAGGATTGCGCGGCCATGGAGATCTCAGCAACTACTTGGGTTAGAGGTCTAATTCTTTTTGTCAATTGAAGACTGAAATTGTCAAAAATTGTCGAAAAAAGAATTATAAGCTCTAGATCAATATTTTACGAAATATTCACCTTGGAAGTTATGGCCGCGCAATCGTGCACTTGTTGTTTCTTTATTTCTTTAAAACTTGAGATTTCTTAGAGTAAAACTGTTACAAGAAGAATGGTCTTAATTTGTCGAAACTAACGAAAGCAAAAAATACTACTAAAGTTAAGTTAAATAGACGAAATCAGTCTAAAACGAAAAGTACATGGCCGCGCAGTCGAAACGATACTTTGTGCGCTGATATCTCAATATCTATAATTGCTAGGATTTTAGTGTGAACATCCATTTATTCGACATATTAACCTCATTAGAATGAGATATCGTTTTACCCTCAGAACAGGTTTAAACGCGTGTAATCTCAAAAATTATGCTATCTCATACATTGTTCGAGCAGGGTAACCATAGTTTCGATTTGATTTGGGAATACCTCTAACTGGAGACTAGCAATTATATTGGACAACATCTAGCTCAATCTGCAAAATTTATTATCTATCTATATCTATAAAAGGAAACCGTGACTGACTGACTGACTGATCTATCAACACACAGCTCAAACCACTGAACGGATTGGGCCGAAATTTGGCACACAGATAGCTATTATGACCTAGGCATCCGCTAAGAAGGGGTTTTTGGAAATTCGACATTTATGGTGGTGAAAAGGGGGGAAATTGTTTGTATGAAAAATATTATTCCTTGAGTAGAATATTAGACTTGAAACTTGGCATGAATATTTATCTAAGTAAATTACGATTTTTGTGATTTTTTGTTTTTATAAAAAGAAAGACAAAGAAAAAATAATGTGTATCATTGTATTTCGTAAATCTACCTTTGACGGGGTGAAGAGGTATTCAATTTTACAGGGGAGGATTTTAATGCGTGGCTTGATTAAAAGCTCTTACAGACAGAAGCGATATCGCGTCGACGCGATATTGTTCTACGGATATAATATCGCAATATCGCGTCGCCGACGCGATATCGCCTCTATCTGTATGAGCCTTAACTCGAAAATTGGTTTAAATAATCTTTGAGTCAAGCTATGGACATATCCCAAACGATTTTATAAAACTCTACCTCTGTGGGGGTGAAAACAGGAAATACAGTTTAACATGAACAACCTCATTTGGTAACCGTCGCGGGATCTAATTGGTCAGCGCGTGTCACGCGTTTGTTCTCCTCCCCACACCCCCCTCCCTGTGCGATGTACCTGTGTATTATCAGATTGCCCAAAGACCACACGGCAATGTAATTATTCATAACGCGCGGGCATTATGAATAGTGCCCCTATTTATTACTTGGTCTATAATAGATTATAAAATACTAGCTTTTGCCCGCGGCTTCGCCCGCGTGGATGTCGGAAAATATCCCATGGGAACGTTCATGTGGAAAACATAGGGCCGTCCGATATAACTGTGCAAACTCAAATCACTACGATATATCGTTGTCGTGTATGGTAGGCTTAAAGCTCCCAGTTATCATGACTTTTCCGACATCTTCAACAATCGTCGTCATATTTCAGACAATTTAATTTAATTTAATTTTTAATTTAACAATTTTGTCGAACATAACCTAAAAATAGGATACCATCTGCAGCCTTGCCAAATTTTATCGAAATCCGTTCTGTGGTTTAGGCGTGAAAAGGTAACAGACAGACAGACAGACAGAGTTAGAATCTGATGAGGGGATCCCATGGAAATCGAGGGAAACCCTCAAATTTTATAGGCACTCCTATAGATATTTGGGTATTTTGTAACTTGTGCATTTGCTCTTGAAAAGCACCATTTGGTGAAGTGGAACTGATGATGAAGCCCACATATGGCCATCGGAACTACACAATAATAAGTATTTCACGAGTTGCGAGTCGATTACCAATTTATGCTCGTCCGTCACAATGCATAATGGTAAAGTGGAGCTGGTGATTTCACCATCAGCTCCATTTCTCCTGGTTCTTACTAGAAGAACTCCTCAATAATTAACGTCCCTGCATCGGGAAAAGCAGTATTTTGTAAATGATGATGAGCAGTTGACATTGGGCTATTGTCACTTAGATAAATTACAAACTGACTCACTAAAAACTGAAAAATAAAAAACTTTTTTACACAAAAAAAAAAAACAACCGACTTCCAAAAAAAAAACTGCAAAGTGAAAAATAACTTTAATTTCGGAAGTCGGTGGCAAAAAACTAAAATACAGATCCAAAGACACCGACTTCCGAAATTGAAGTTATTTTTCACTTTGCAATTTATTTTTTTTAAAGACCGTTGTTTTTTTTTGTAGAAAAGAAAAGAAGAGACGATAATATAAGTATTAAAAAAATAAGAAGAATATTATAATGAAATACAAAAAGAGATTGTACCTTCTTGTTGGCTCTAACAAATGTGAAATTGTTAAAAACCGAATTACAGAAAATACAGAGCATGGCACTTATCTTGCGATGCAAATCAACACACAGCCTAGGTGTCCAATAAGATTCAATGAATCTACCTAGCCTTTTCCCGACTATGTTAGGGTCGGCTTCCAGTCTAACCGGATGCAGCTAAATACCAGTATTTTACATCAACTGACTACTAATTTGACCTCCACAACCCAGTAACTGAGTAATACGATACCCCTTGGTAAGACTGGTTGTCAGAAATTCGGGCCTCTGACGTCCTGTAATAATTACTTAAGTAATTATACAATTTTTTTTATATATTAATATAAAATTTTGCAGATTGAGCTAGATGTTGTCCAATATAATTGCTAGTCTCCAGTTAGAGGTATTCCCAAATCAAATCGAAACTATGGTTACCCTGCTCGAACATTGTATGAGATAGCATATTTTTTGAGATTACACGCGTTTAAAACTGTTCTGAGGGTAAAACGATATCTCATTCGAATGAGGTTAATATGTCGAATAAATGTATGTTCACACCAAAATCCTAGCAATTATAGATATTGAGATATCAGCGCACAAAGTATCGTTTCGACTGCGCGGCCACGTACTTTTCGTTTTAGACTGATTTCGTCTATTTAACTTAACTTTAGTAGTATTTTTTAGTTTCGTTAGTTTCGACAAATTAAGACCTTTCTTCTTGTAACAGTTTTACTCTAAGAAATCTCAAGTTTTAAAGAAATAATCAACAATAAAAAAACAACAAGTGCACGATTGCGCGGCCATAACTTCCAAGGTGAATATTTCGTAAAATATTGATCTAGAGCTTATAATTCTTTTTTCGACAATTTTTGACAATTTCAGTCTTCAATTGACAAAAAGAATTAGACCTCTAACCCAAGTAGTTGCTGAGATCTCCATGGCCGCGCAATCCTCCACGTTACGTTCGCGCGGCCAACTTAAAACCCTTATAACTTTTGTAGTTTTACTTTGACAATTTTTTGGTTTGTAGGCTTCGATTTTGACAATTTTCGACAATTTTTTAGGCGATTTTTTTTTGTTTGGATAACTTGGCGGAGCAATCGTAACGCGCACGGTTTTCTAGCGGTGGTTCTTAGACATGTTTCATCAAAATCAGTTCAGCTGTTTTAAGATCATCCGCTCTTTTGTTAGCTGCGGTAGGGATCTTAGACGCATAACAGGACTTTACTTTAAAACAATGTGTGACTTTAAAATTTAAACGCTCATGTATGCTATATAACTACGCAAGATTATGGAATTCTTGGTCGCTGCATGGAAGCTGTAGCCAGTATATCCAGCACACTATTACACTCTTGAAAAAATAATAGCAGATATGTCGTGTTTGGAATCATTTTTATCAGTATTTGATTCTACATACAATGCAATGGTGGCTACACGATGAGCTGATGCTGCAGCCAGGATATCCAGCACATTAGTACACTCTTGAAAAACAAAAACAGCAGATAAGTATGTAGTGTTTGGATTCGTTTTTTTGATCAATATTTAAATCTTTACTGTGACTTGACTACGATGGAGATTAACTCTGCAAAGCCTTGTCTGCCCTAAGCTATGGATTATTTGCTGCAGATACAAATGAAGCCCCAAAAGATACAACAGCCATCTGCCCTCAACACCTCAACATTCAGCCAATCAGGAAGCTCACAAAATACCTAGCTCTATATGCAATATCTACTTGATAAGATTGCATGGAAGTCGCTTCATTAAGTTTTGAAGTAGTCAGTTATTTTTGTAAGCGTTTCGTACTGATTAAGTAAACAAATTCCTAAAACAAAAATTCCTAATTGAATTCATAGTACGATGGTGGCAAGAAAAATTGTAATTAACGTAACTTCTTTTGTAACTAGTCGTCACTGCTTGCGGTAGCGTCGGGGCACACAGCGAGGCGGTAATGGCTGATCTTAGCGTTATGTGAGAGAATGAGTGACTTGTCGTCTTGCTGCCCGTGGTTTTGTTATTGTTAGCAGAAATTAACAGTTTACTGATTTAACTACGATCGCCCTACAGTTTTATTTTTAATTCGACGGAATTCTGACAGCTGTAATTTTTTGACACTTCAGATATCCCAAACCTTTTCTGTCTTGTCCTTTTTATAAGTTAATAAATTACTAGAATTTTTTGGATATAAAATAACAAAATTTATGAAAGAGAATGAGATCAAGGGAACTATATGACAATGTAAATAGTGTTTGTTCTGTGCATTAAATGCACACTAACTAAAATATTAATGTTATATGGCTAAATGGAAAAAAGAGTAATAAAGAACACATTTTTAAAATTTAAATATTTATTTAGGTATCATTATCACTAATATCATCATTGTTGTCTGTCTGTAGTTATAAGAAGCGAAGATTTTACAAACAAAAATATAGGCATTTCTTGACTGGTAGAGAATGCCTTTGTACAGTTTATAGTGCGAAAAGTTTAAATAAATAAATAAATTGCTGTGATAGAAAAACAATTACCTTACTAATTATTGTAACTTCAATAATTTGATAATAAAAAATCTAATTACCATTTTAAAATTATCAGTCAATTTTGAGTTTTAGTATTTGTAATTGAAACCTTAAATTCAAGAAATGTTTTTTTTTTTAATTTCGCTTAGATGCGTTCCGTCTTTAGTAGGACCGTTTTATTATTGGCAACACTTCTAAAATGTCAAAATTCCGTCAAATTAAAAACCAGACTGCAGTTTAAAACTGACTTCGAGATAGCATTCAACATTGCACATGTAAGCGGGTACACTGTTCAGGTAACGCTAACCACTTCCTGTCAGGGGAACCACTGGCCTGATTGCTTACAAGTAGTACCCAACTAATATAGGTTACCGTTGTACCTGCGCAGAAGACGAATTTTCAAAGCGCGGGAAATGCTACTGACCAATCGGCACGCTCCGCGCACCGCGCTTTTTTCCTTGTACCGCTATTGGTCGGCCGCTGCCGCCATGTTAGCGCGCGCCGCGTGGCATGTTAGTCAGCCGCCATACTTATGAGTGAGACGGAACTAACAGCTGCAGTGTATTATGAACCATATAGCAGTGACCTAAGGTTGAATGTAAGTTTTAAGCATTCTTTCATTCATCTTTGGGGCCATACTTTCTTTTCTGTGCGAACGAAGATTCACGACGGGGTAAGTACCACTGTACCTATAGATTAACTAACTAATACTTACTTTTAGTCTCCCTGGTTCTTCGTTTCTTCTCAGATACTTCTTGTTCTTCTTCTACTTCAGTTTTAAACTCCATTAAAGGTACATCATCTTCTAAATCTGACTCAGATTGGTGTGGTGGTGTATCTTCTACATCCAGACAGCTATTGTCTATATTGTCCGGTTCTAGCTCTGTAAGTAACCAGTCAACAGTATTACTCTCCTATTATCAACTAGCGAGCCGCCCCTGCTTCGCACGCTTTTTACGACTTGAAAAAATATAGTGATTTCTTAATTATACGTAAGTTTAGTATTACACTGTAGTAATAGATAGCGTGTGTGTAGGTAGAAATAAGTGAAGTTTCAAGTACACAAGAAGAATGAAAGTTTATTAGATAGATACACAGACACAGGTTTCAGTTCACACACAAGAGTTACACTTAAGGAAGAAGGAGTAGAAATGTAGATAGTTGAGAACAGTACAGGTTAACATAAACACAATGATTTATCCAGTTAGCGCGGTGAAACTAGGATCGCTATAATACAACCTAAATCAAAGCGTGCAGGAGCATACTGACTCGCTAGTCATGGAGCGCGCATCGCGGACGGCCCGTGTGCATGAGTGCAACGCACGATGGTGCCGTCCCGCTTGTGCGCACGTCTCGCGTGACGTAGCGCGAGCGACCGATCGCCGCTAGAAGAATGGATGCGTCATAGCTGCGCCGGCTAACCGATTAGGTATTAGCTACTAATACAATGTTTGTAATTGTCCGTTTGTTTGTCGAAAAGGTAATATGACAATTTTTATAAATACTTTTATTTTAAATGTTGATTACAAATAGTTCTAGTTTTAAGTTCTTTTGTAAATATGTGTATATAAATTATAATTAATTTTATTTGAGAATTATATAATTTATATTAAATTTTGTTTTAGTTTTATATTAATAATTTTATTTAGTTTGAGTGTGTAGGTCACTACAACACAAACGCCTTCCAAAATAAATTTGCTAAATGATGCTGAAAACCGCATCAAAATCCGTTGCGTAGTTTAGGAGAACAACGCAGTCATACAGACAGACGCGAAAAGCGATTTTAATTTATAGTATGTACAGATAATTGTTGTGTTTCAAATAAAATGTGGTTACCATTACGTTCAATGAAACTAAACACTACCAACATTTTGAAGTATTTCAAAACATTTATGATCAATATAAAATAAATAGATTACATCTTATATTATTGTTATTTTTGTTCTTAAACATACCATCACTTTGATGTTCCTCCTTTGGCTCAATAATATCATCTAGTCCCTCACAAACAGCTGGTAATTCTTCTTTGATAGCAATGCTTTCTGTTTGACATTCATCAACTATACTTATGTTCTCTATTGGAGATTTAATAAACCCACTAAAAAACTCGAAGTGGTTTTGGTTTATTAATGAATTGGGCTGTAAAAAGATATAGAAGATCATAGTATTAGGAAAATATGCTGGTGATTAGAGCCAAACCTTTTTTCATTAGCCCCCACACGTGAGGATGCTTACGTAGGTCCAATGTGCCCTGGAGAGTCGGCCATGCTACCAACCTCACTGACACAGCTATTGTTGCATAGCTTGCGCTGACATGAGAGCGGACCGTTATCAAACTGCCACATACAAGTTTCATACAGAAGTTGTAGCAGTGTTATGTGGAGTATGTACTAATTGTAAACCCCTACATTTGACAACGAGTACACAGAGCAAAGGAGTTAAGTAACCAGACACGCACACTACAAAACTATATCGCTACTGTACGTACTGCTCACAATGACAGCCTCGCACACATCCCTTTCATAGAGTGAGTGCGCTGACGTCTTTTAAATGATAGTGTAACATGATTTCGCAATGTAGGACAGTTGCTCTCGTGGCGCAAAAGGTAAGCATTCAACCTACAGGGACAGAATGATCCGAGTTCGAGCCACGAGTTTACTAAAATATTATTTTTGAGATTTCGTAATTTAAAATGAATATACTAACTGAATAAAGCAATATTCTGACCAGTTTGAGAATCTACCACAAGTATCTCGCCTACTTAAAATTATTTCCCAGTTTAGAAGCTAACTACCCGCTTTAAAAATATATTCCTGCCTTTAATTGTGAACTTATGTAGTCAGTCTGCATTAGCAACTACACATGTACTCTTTCTTTTGCACTTGAAGTTTGTGATTGTGATATATTGATTAATTTAGACCATGCATCATTTAACAAGATTTCAAAAAGCTCAGATTATTGTTTTGCATGAGCAAAAAATTATTTCTATTAGTGAAATCGCAAGGCGCCAATCGGTGAGTGAAATTATTATTAATAAGAATGTATTAATTTACATATTATGTCACCGCGATCCCACCCAGTAATTTTATTATGATTGTCTGTTGTATCTCATTTAACGAATTGTGGATATGAATAGTTGAATCTAATAGAAAATGACACCGGAATAGTTGAATTTAGTATAATGAGTGGCTATGCAGTTAACAAATAAATACTAATTTTGTTAACTGCCACTCATTATATCGATAATTATTTAATCATTTCCATTAACGGTTTACACAGTATTACAGTAATAGTTTTTTTTATCTATGTTTTGTAATAAAATATTCAAAAATAAAAGTAATGAATATGTTTGTAAATGATTACAAAATAATAATAAAATACAATTTTGAAAAGATTTAATTTTTTTTTTTTTACATTTAAAAATGTAAATTGCATGTATGGTAAATAAACAAAGGATTTATATTCTAAATAAAGTATAATAATATTGTTTAATACTTTTTATAAAAAAATAAAAAATGACATTTTATATGTGCACTAATGAATAAAGTAAATAATAAGTATCATTATTATATTATATATTATTTTTTATTTGTTATTAGTATGATATTGTGTATTACCTAGGTCACTAGCCCTGCCTTTTTATTTCTATTTTATCGTATTATAATTTTCATTATTACTGACCACTAGCCTTATATATCAATTGTATTTAAGTATATAGATATATATTCTCTGCATTGTATTTATGTTGTGTATTTTTTATTTCTTAATTTATAATTTGGGAGGTGTATGTTTAGACCTAATATTTTCACTTTTTTTTGTAGAGAAAAAACGTTCGACTGTGGGTGCATTGTCACTGAGACAAGCGAAATAAACCGTCGTCTGCGTGGACCGACACCATTGGCTTACACAAATGTTTCGCCTCGGCACCGTGCGTGAGATTGTTGCCACCCATACATCAGATCCATTCGCTTAGACCAGGATAATAGCAGCAGCACACAACGTCACT
Organism: Cosmia trapezina; assembly: GCA_905163495.3. NCBI lineage: Eukaryota > Metazoa > Arthropoda > Insecta > Lepidoptera > Noctuidae > Cosmia > Cosmia trapezina. The sequence goes on along the minus strand of LR991046.1, from coordinate 1,128,994 downwards.
ATGCAAACTGTACGGAACCACCTGCAAGCGGACGGTTTGACATGTTGCAGACCGATGCGTAAAATTTTATTATCTACCGTGCACCGTCAAAATCGCGGAATATCGCCACTTCGATTGACAAAACAATGTCGTCATAATTACTGATGAAAAATGTCTTCATCGAAAATCACCACCGACTTATCGTAACATATATACTACCTTTAAGTTTCAGACATTTTAACGTTTTTAAATCTATTATTTTCCTAGAAATAATTAATAATGGTTGGTAATAATTATAATACCTACTGTTCCCGATACAGGTGGTAAATGTTTTAATTTTAATTTTAATTTTCAAAAATATAGGTAATTTACATCTGTATATAACTGAACTAGCGACCCGGCCCTGATTCGCACGGTTTTTACGACTTGGCAAAACATGGAGGTTTCTATATTATATAAGTTAAATATTTATCATGATAGTGAAAACCGCATCAAAATCTGTGGTGTTAGAAGAACAACGCGGCCACACAGACAGACACGAAAAGCGACTTTATTTTATAATAGATACCTAAACGAAATACTTAATACTTTCACAGCATATTTAGCCATAATAAATTAAGTCGGCGGTACTGTGTAGGTAGGAGTGTGTGAGTGATGTTATTGTTACTGGATCAGATTATATTATTATTTGTTATCTATGTGACATGTTTATTCACTCCGCCCATTGTTGTATACATATATAATGGTATAAAAAGATGTAAGTAATAGCATGTTCTAAACATATTGTTGTATTTATAATAAAACATGTGTACTTGTGATGTTCTTTTTTTTAAATAAAGATATTTATTAAAAATGGTTTTATTTATTTAAGCAATTTTAAATAAATAAAACATTTTCTTAACAAAAATTGTTCTAATTGCTTTAGCTTAAAATAATAAATCGCAAAAAGAATCATCACTTCAGAGATTTGAACTCACGCAGTAGTACTCAGAAGTATGATGCCTTATTCGTTGGGCTACGAACGCTTAAGTTTTCAATGCGAAATTATGTTATACTATAATTGAGAAGACATTAGCGCACTCACTCGCACATGAACGCGATGTGTGCGTGAGGGCATTGTGTGCTGTACGTAATGAATCGTTTTAACAGTAGCGATACAGTTTTGTAGTGTCACGCACACTACAACACTGGTTACTTATCTCTGTTGCAGAGTGTACATATCAAAATTGAACACTCAATAGTATGGTTGGCGTGAAGTCCAGACACAATAGGTATGAGCTTCAGAGGAGCCACGTCCACACCCACACTGGAACTGTGAAGACAAAGGGGTAGGCTCATTGAGATGAACAAAATACTTACAGAACACTACGAAGTGCCCAGCCTTCAACACCTTTACACTATGAATGCCAACAACATTTGCACGGGCATTCCCAAAAGTTATGGGAAAATTCATCAAAGAAAAAGCCTTTGAAACAATTCATTTCTGACCGAGTTGTAACTGCATGGAATAGGCCCAAACTAATAGCCAAGTTAGAGTGTGTGGGCGTGCGTGGCATGGCTTTGAAAATTTTTGCTAGTTACTTGACAAGTCGTACCCAGCAGGTTAGGATAGGTTTGAGGCAAAGTGATGAAGAATCGGTGTCATTCGGTGTGCCTCAAGGAAGCATATTAGGCCCCACGCTCTTTCAGATCTATATAAATGACCTTTGTAGAATGTCAATACCTGATGGTAAGATCTATGCATATGCCGATGACACGGCGATTTTAATTCACGGGCCTTCGTGGGACGATGTACAAACCAGGGCTGAATCTGCACTAGCTTCCGTAATGACCTGGCTTAATCAGAACTTGCTGACGCTAAACTTGGCTAAAACCTATTATATACCATTTGCGATCCGACGTAACACCCTTCCCCCGAATAGTTTTTCGATTACAGCTCACTCATGCCAAAATCGGCTGATGTCGTGCTCTTGTGCTGCCATTGTTAGGACTGATAACGTGAAGTATCTGGGGGTACATATAGATGAGGGATTGAGATGGGACAAACAGCTTGATACTCTAACTACTCGTACTATCCGTCTGATACATATCTTTAAATCTCTGCGAGAATCAGCTGACTTTAACATTCTTAAGATGGTTTACCTCACCTTGTGTCAGTCAGTCCTCGGATACTGCATAACCGTGTGGGGTGGAGCAGCGAAGACTTTTATGCTGAGAGCAGAGAGAGCTCAAAGAGCTGTACTTAAGGTTATGACCAGGAAACCGTTTAGATACCCCACATCACAACTTTATTCTGACTGCAAAGTTCTGACGGTACGTCAGCTGTTTGTTCTTCGATCTGTCCTCAGAGTACATAGCTGCCTGCCCCTACCTGACCCAAGGAAGCGAACATATGTCCCCTCAGGTGTACAGCACAAAACCTCTTTTGCAAAACACCATTATTACGTCTTAAGTGTCCACGTATATAAAATCATACAAAAGAAATTAAACATAATAAACTTAAATAAATTCAATATCAAATCTAAAATTACAGACTGGCTCATACAACAGGACTACAATAACACCGAATCTCTACTGACATACATCGCTTAACAGATCATTAACAAATCACAATTAAATAGGAACAAAAACACTACATACAAACAAATACCTCATAACACAACACACTCACACCCGTACAACACAAGTAACATTACACTCACACACACACCCCTCTCCCTTTCACAACCCCACTCTTTCTCCTCTGTTACTAAGCAAACTCACATTCAAATTTTTGTCTTGTGGTAGATTAACACCGACACTCGAAACCTAAGGCCCTTCATTAAGTGCAGTTCAGCTCGGTCGAATCACTGTCTCCTAAGATACAGGGCATCCCTAGTTTAGGAGATAGGATTTAATTTTTGTATTATAGACAATTATTTGTCTATGTATCATGGAATAGGCTCCCGGAACATGTTGTGACGGCTCCCTCACTGGACTGCTTCAAGAGCGGACAAGCTATTTCATACACACGCATCAGCTAATTAGCTCCTAGTGTGTCTCACCAAAAAATAATAACATTATACTGAAATTAAAAATTATGAGAATAAATGGCTGTTGAAGAATACCTCACCTCATAATCCTCGTTCATCATCTGAGCGAACAGCTCTTCGGCTTCCAGACATTGTCTCAGTAATCGGTAGCATTGCTTTAGTTTAGCGCAGCAGAAGAAACAAGCAAGAATCGGTCTACTGTCTTCAGTTACAAACTGCAACAAAATTTGTCTTACACTTTGTGTTTATGAAGTAAATACCTACCTCTAACATAGACTTATAAAAAAGTAGGACTCCGCGCCACTCATATCGAAAGTGAAGCACAGTAAGTATGCCGGACCGTTAGTACAAACACGCCTCACGTGTGTTACATTAACATCATAGTATGCCGACCGGCCGCCATTACGTGACACGAGCGACGGCGTCTTTGCAGGTACTCAAATCATGCCCACATAGATTGGTACGGAGCTTCACTTTCAATATGCATGGAGCGGAGTCCTCCTTTTTTTATACGTCTATCACCTCTAATCTAACAAATATTCAGTAATGCGGTCCAAGCCAACAGCTGGTGGGCCTTACTGCTTTCTGTGCGCATCTTACAGAGCAGGCATGAGCAATGACCTCCACCCTTGCTGAAGGCAGATTGGTGACTTAAAATACATATTAATTTAAGGACTGCCTCGTATTCACTTAATTCTTATTAAAATATCAACTTACTGGAATATCAGTCAGCTTCTCATATAGTTCGCGCAAGTTCCTGTTGACCACTACATACATATGAACATTCTCCGCTAAACATATCCTACACATAGGCAGTTTTTCCATTTTTAAACCCAAAAATTATCACTCAAGTTATTTAGTTCAACTTTATAATATTTATTTAATAGAGAAACACTGTTGCGTTGCGCACAAATAACGAGGGAGGCTTGTATATTATTAACACAATCTCTTCTAGTACGTCCTACGAAAAATTTGGGAAAAAAGGTTAGTAAATTTTTAATTTTTCTCATATGTAGTCCAGACAGTCCAGGTAATTAATAAAAAATTGTTAATTGGGCCCTTAACACCATAACACTGGAGAAGAGAGGATAAAACTCGGATAAAAATAAAAAAGCTACTTGACTTGGAACTTGACGTAGTTGACGTTGACAGCTTTTGACAGCTACAGTACAGTACAGGATAGATTGTACTATTTTTTTTTGTGAGAATCACCGGGCTACTGAGGCTTTTAAGTCATCTTTTTTAAAGATTAATAATTAGTTTTTGGTAGTGTAGAGGCATGAGGAACAGGCTAGGGAACAGGGTGTAAAAATCACTCGTCCTCCATAGAAAAGGGAGGACCCTCCGACCAGACGGGTGTCGTGTCTGGTGGGCAACTGCCCGCCCGATGGATGATGTCTGGACGTTGTATATGCTAGTCACGCGGTAAACTCTAATATTGCGCGATGCAGGATTTTTGCGTGACGTCATGTCCTTGTGATGCGTAGTTCGTATGTGGCGATGTAAATGCCACCACAAGCTTTTTTATTTCACGAAGCAACGATGTGCCCTATAGATGTGATAGATAGTGTTTAAAATACTTGAAAAGCTCTGACATTTAAACTTATTTCCATTTTCTGCCACCTGACGCTGAAATCCACACTGTCAATATGGCGTCGCAAAGCCACAATATTTCTAGGGGCTTACTATAAGCACTTATAGCAGACCAGAAGTTGAACGGTTCCAGTGTGAGAGAGAGAGACGGAGCTATATACGACCTATAGCACCCTCCTTTTTTCTCAACGGATCCATGATCTTTTTTCACGTCATAATACGGCCCCTGGTGTTCCTCAGTGTCAATGCGTTTACGCATAACTGAATTGGGGCACCCCGACTCCACGTAGTCTTTTGGCTGCTACACCTAGAGTGTATAAATATAAAAATCCGGAGGCGCCAAGGGAGGGCAGCCCCCGCCCGCTGTAACAAAGCACAGGCATGTGCGAGCCATAGCGGCTGAGGCTAGACGTGTTGTATTATATATATTCGATGTCTTCAACTGATGATGTCAATCAACTTTTCGCGCTGCATGCTTGCTCAAAAACCCTTTGGGCTACCCTACCAAGAAAAAGGGGATCCGCTGTGGGAGCCCGCGAAATTCAAATTTTCTGGCGTTTTTTTGTATTTTGCAGGACAGTGTCAGGTTGTATGTTGGTTAAAATATCGATTCGAGGCCGCAACTAATATGACTACAGAATTATCCGGCTCGAAGGACCAATGTTAGCGCGGGGAGCAATAAAAAGCGGACTGTATTAAAATAAGGCTGGTATATTGCCGTCTAATATAACAATATATAACTTCCCGGACAAACAATTAATAATCGTTGAGTTTAAGAGAGGAGTGTCGTCCGTCGCTGTGGAGTCCGTGAACGCGAGTGGTCATCGGGCCGAGCCGTGTCGCCGCCGCGCCGCGCCTCAGCTTGCCGATGACGCGATGATCGCGCTGCCTGCGCGTGTAGACCGCATGCAGAGTGCTTTAATTGTTGGGTTCGATTCCCAACAATTAGAATCAGCAATACAACTCCCTAATTTAGAATTGACCCCAAATTAGCGATTTCATGAAATCATGAGGTTTGAGGTCAATTCAAACTACCACCACTACCACGGGGAGATAGTGCAGTTATGTGGGAGTGGGACTCCAACCCAGCACTAAAACTCCACGGTGTCCTCCTCTGCTGCTTATGGCGGGAAGACGGGCACGCGTTAGCACTCATCCGCGAACCCTCCACGGCTGCCCTCCCCTGGGGAGTACCCCTCATCACGGGCGCACCAGAACACATTGCACGCCGTGATTCCACCCAAGGGAGCAAAACCAGCACATGGGCGCCAGACGACTCCGTGTCTAGGCACCCTTGGTGTCACCCTGCGACGGGTCAAGGGGTCTACTCCCTAAGCACGAAGCCCGTAGTTTTGGCCTTCGTTACGGGCGTTTCCTGCATTGTATAACCTACAGATGGATGATTGGTTCGGGGCCCGAACGAAGTATGAATGACAACATGATTTGACAGCTGTTCCGTACTCACGAATTCACGATGTTTTTGCCGTCCGAAAAATTCAAACTTGCACTTATTTTGATGGATCGTTATGTCAGACGGACGGACGGACTTAGGGAGTAGTACCCCGCCCGTGGCCCCGCCGCCTAGCACTTTTCGGCCGCAGATGACAGGGAGAGCGGCCAACGCCATACCAACACTCCTCCCCTGCGGCTCCACCGCGTCCGCCATCAGAGGGTGGCAACCCCTTCAAGACCACCTTACCTTCCGTACAGAGAGTGGCGCAACGCAATACCGGCACTCCGCTCCCGCCGTGGCCTCCAACCCTCAGCCGCGATGCCTCCCATACGACATCGCGGCCCGCCTCAGTTGCGATGTCGCCCAAGCGGTACCGCAACCTACTTGTTGACCGCTACGTCGACGGCTTATCGGCAAAAGCTCTGACGAGCGGGGCCCTAGCCTGTGCTAACTCGGAAATGAGTAACTCATTCGGCGTTTAATGTAGACAATCGTCTTTTCGCCCTGTCCACGGGAACACTTAGTACTGTGCCCAGCGTGCTCCTTTTTTATTTGGATGCGAAATCACCAATGACTTCTCCCGCTCTGCGTGATGTGGGAGGGCGTATCAGACTTTTACTGATTAATGCCCACCCTCCCACCTGAGTGTTCCTTCAGTTGCCTGTGCCAGGGCCACTGTATCTATTTCGAACAACCGCGACCCTGACAGGAAACGCCTAGCGCACTCCTAACTTGAGTATTATTTAAATTGACCAACGCGGTTCTATGTTCGACTCTTATTGCCCTATCTAAACTACGCGTGTGGTCCCAAAGCGTTCCACACCTTACTGGCGGGGCCTGACTGATTCACCTTGAGGGGTGCGTGGAGTCGTCCGATAGTCCACAGTGCTTCCGTACGTATCACCGTGAGGTGGCCGCGTACGTATATGATGATTGCTTCCAACTATATTATCAGTGGTCAAATGAAGCAAACCACCAGCTAAAACTGTCGCGTTTATGTTTCTTTATTCAATTGCGGAGGCTTCCAGCTTGATTTCTTTTTTGTTCAGGCTTGATTGCAGAGATCCGGCGCTCGAAGGACCATTATTTGCGTTGGTGCAGAGCAAACGAGTTATTGTAGACTTCTTCAATACCACAGGGAACCGGGAATACCACAATTAAAACATTTCTTGGCGGGTTGAGCTACTGGTGTGTGGAGTGTTGATTGACTGTAGAGCGGCTGACAGTAGAGTGACCTTTAGGTGGTTTTTAGGGTTCCGTACCTCAAAAGGAAAAAACGGAACCCTTATAGGACTCACTCGTGTGTCTGTCTGTCACAGCCAATTTACTCCGAATCTAAAGAACCGATTAAAGGCTGCCATCAGACGGACTGCACCGCAGCAACCACGCGTAGTCGATATATTCAACTGTATGCAGTTGTAAGTACGTTCGACTTCGTATTCGTACAGTCGTGATATCAACTTCATGCGGTCGGCTAACAGTCGTGTAGTGTGCGTCGGCACGCTGTCCATCGTGTGAAGTTGAAGTCACGACGCGACGCAATCGTGTGGAGTCGATATTATCGACTCCACACGACTGCATCCGACCGCGTGAAGTTGATATCACGACTGTACGAAGTCGAACGTACAACTCCATGCAGTTGATTCAATCGACTACGTGCGGTTGCTGCTGTGCCGTCCGTCTGATGGCAGCCTAAGTTGAAATTTGGTACACATATGGATTTCTGTGACCCAAACACGTACGCGTAAAGTAAATAAATGAATTTTGATTATAGGGGTTACTTTTAGGGGGCAAATAAGAAAATTAAAAAAAAAAAGTTTCGCAAACTGTACCGTGTGACATATCAAATAAAGGGCTTACTATTCATAGTAAGCCCTTTTATTTGATAATTGATACTTTTTTTTTAAATTTTCTTATTTGCACCCTAAAAGTAACCCCTATAATCAAAATTCATTTATTTACTTTACGCGTACTTGTTTGGGTCAAACATATTTTTTTAATTTTTTGTTTTTTGTTGGTTTCCACGCGCATTATTTACATTTATAAATATGTATTTTTATAACATAAAAAACCCTTAAAGAAAATAAAAAAATGTAATTTATGCTGAAGTGCTAACAAAAAAAATTGTAATAAGTAAATAATTATTACAATTTTTTTTTTTTGTTAGCACTTCACAGAAATAAACCAGCACCACACAATGCAAGAAAATAATTTATTGCCATTTGGTACAGATTAATTAGCAGGAAAATATTAGTTTTTTCAATTTTAAAATCTTATCACCACCTCCGAACCTCAGAAGAATAACTAAAGCATAGAAGGAGTGCTAAAATAGTAACTGAACTCAATATATTTGTTTCATTTTGACTTATGTAGCCGCTATGATGTTAAAGAAGGACACGTATACAGAAGACGTTTCGAAATTTTGTAGGTTGTCATTCATTTTATTCTGACTAGTGATATACCCACTAAATTTCAACGTCGATAGAATTTACAATGACATTCTTTCTTATACCGCCAAGAATAATAACCGTAGGTACACACGGCTACACATCAAGCTATACATTTCCAGTTTACACTGACCGCTCACTGTAAGGAAATCCTATACAATGCGAGATCAGCTTATACTGGAAATGTATAGCTTGATCTGTAGCCGTGCGTACCTAAAATTTTGAAGTAACTAAGCATACTTATGATCCCAATACTTAATATATTCGTTCAAAATGAAACAATACTTTAAGTATGAACTAAATAGTTCGTCATCACCAAAACCTTGGTTCCCGACAACTCTTCATGTATTAAATCTGACCCGGCTAAACCCGATGTATTTAATTGCCATAATAACTGATGAGTTTATTGAAAACAAGTGGGAGACATTCGGTTTTGCAAATGTTTTTAGCAACTTACTTTCTCTTATTTATTTGAATTTTAGATTACATCATAGACTACTCAACAAAGTCTAGGGAACAACCTAAGGGTATTCAAAGTACCTAATAATTTTTATTTTAATACTTTTTATGTAACATATTATTTTAAATCAGTAGAAGCGTAATTTAATAGAGATTTGAATTATTTGATTAAATAAAATGGTTGTTAGTGAAAAAATAAAATTTATTTATTACAAAAGATTTGGTTATTCAAAATTTTAACAATTTGGCCCCCAATATCACAGTCATTAATAAGTGTTCCCTTCGTTTACTGGGCTCTCCTATTCTTGATGAATCGTTCCCCCTATTTTTTGAAGAAAAAATTCAAATTTTTTTACAATATTCGGACCGTTTATTTAAAATTAATACTCACATGGCTTTTACTATAGTTCGGTTTTGTCTTTTTGTTCCAAAATTTACATATATCATACGTTGTTGTCAACTTTGGAAACACATAGAGATTCTTCAAAATTTAGACAACATCATAAAAACTACTTTGGCATCTATTTTGAATATAAATTTAGAAGAGCGGGCGTGGTTACACGCTTCACTACCTGTGTGATTGGGGGGTCTAGGCGTCCGGTCCATTTCTGGTGTAGCCCTTCCTGCATTCCTGTCCTCCATACATAGCACTCAAAATTTATCAAAAAAAGTTCTTGCGGCATCTTTGGACAGTTTCGAAATAACTTATTTTAACGAGGCCAGGAATGCATGGTTGTTAGCCTGCCCAAACACCGAGTTCCCAAAAATTCTTACATCACAGAGGCTATGGGACGGGCCGCTCTGCGAACAAGTACGGAAGCAACTCCTACACACGTGCTTGAACTCCGCAGATCGTGCCCGCCTCTTAGCCGTTGCCCAATGGGAATCGGGTTTGTGGCTCCAGGCTCTTCCGTCACTGAATACTGGCACCTTAATGGACACGTCGACTTTCCGTCTCGCAGCGTCGCTTCGCTTGGGAGCATCGTGTTGTGCTCCACACCGCTGCCAGTGTGGCACTGCTGTCGACCGCCTCGGTCACCACGGCTTGTCTTGTACAAGCAGTGCTGGACGAATTCCCCGCCATGCTAGCCTTAATGATATCATCCGTCGGGCTTTTACCACCGCGAACTGTGCGGCTATTTTAGAACCTCGTGGTCTCTCACGTGACGACGGTAAAAGACCTGACGGAATGACCCTTATTCCGTGGAAGATGGGGCGGCCTTTAGTGTGGGACGCTACTTGTGTAGACACTCTTGCGCCGTCACATCTTCCTGGAACACAAAATAGGACTGGTGCGGCGGCGGAATCAGCGGAGAACCTCAAAAGGCGCAAATATAGTTCCCTATATAGTGGATACATGTTTGAGCCTTTTGGGGTAGAGACGCTGGGTCCGTGGGGACCGGGAGCACATAAAATTTTCAAAGATCTTTCGGCACGTTTGGTCGAAGCTACACGTGACCAAAATGCTGGCCTGTATTTTGCACAAAGATTAAGCATTGCCATCCAGCGTGGCAATGCTGCCAGCATTGTGGGTACGTTGCCAACTGGTAGCGGTTTCATAGATTTATAATAAGTAAATTATAAGTTTAGTTTTAGTTTTTTTTTGTATATTCTGTAAAGAAAATTAACTGACAACCAGATTAATCTCCATTAAAATATTATTTCAGATAAAAAACAAATTATAAAATGACAGCGCCATTTGAACTCGCCTCTTTACCATTTTTAAAAATATTCCCTGTAACGAACCTATGGTAAATTAACCTCATTTGATTTGCGACCCCGCTAACTTTAACTATGGATACGCTGGTGCAACGCATTTCACAGTAGTTACCGTTAAAGTTAACGTTAAAGTTATTGTCAAATTTGACTTAAACCTTAACTTTAACTACTGTTCTCGTGCAACCCAGCCTTAGTCATGTAAATAATAGGCAGTATATTATTAGAACTTATAAGCTAAAGACAATAATGGTATAACTTCTGTTATTAGTGTAATGGTAATCATAAAACTTACATGCTACGGAATATTTATTTTATTTTGTGTTTTTTTTTTGTTTTGTTTGTTTATTTTTTATTTTTGTTTGTTTATAAATAACAAACACCTAACTTAAATAACTACCTATGATCTAAGCTGTTATTTACAGCTTAAAATGAAAGCTGTAAATAACAGCTTAGATCATAGGTAACTATTTAAATAGTTCCACAGGCCAATGGAGAATGTGGAGAATTGAAAGAGAAATCGCGTTGCGCCGACCCCAAGTAACACGGCACAGGGGCAGGAAGGAGATGAACAGGCCAACTTATATTGTTTTTAATCCTCAACCATGTTTCATATCACATTTGAAAGGTTTTTAGCCAGTGTGTATGAAAATATGTTTTGTTAAATTACTCTTTACACTAAAACTACGTTGACATTCATCACACTATGGTTTTTCACCAGTGTGTATTCGAAAATGTTGTGTTAAAACACCTTTTACACTAAAACTACGTTCACATACATCACACTTGTATGGTTTTTCACCAGTGTGTTGACGAACATGAGTTGTTAAAACTTTTTTTGCACTAAAACTACGTTGACATACATTACACTTGTATGGTTTTTCACCAGTGTGTTGACGAACATGAGTTGTTAAATTACCCTGTTGACTAAAACTACGTTGACATTCATCACACTTATAAGGTTTTTCACCAGAGTGTATACGAATATGAATTGATAAATCACACTTTTGACTAAATCTACGTTCACATACATCACACTTGTATGGTTTTTCACCAGTGTGTACACGATTATGTTGTGATAAAATACACTTTTGACTAAAACTACGTTGACATACATCACACTTGTATGGTTTTTCACCAGTGTGTATACGAATATGTTTTGTTAAATAACCCTTTCGACTAAAACTACGTCGACATACATCACACTTGAATGGTTTTTCACCAGTGTGTTGACGAACATGAGTTGTTAAAGTACTCTTTTGACTGAAACTACACTGACATACATCACACTTGTATGGTTTTTCACCAGTGTGGACACGATTATGTTGTGATAAATGATACTTTTGACTAAAACTACGTTGACATACATCACACTTGTATGGTTTTTTACCAATTTGTGAACAAGTATCTTTCATAAAAAAATTTACTCGATTAAAACTATGCTGACCACTTTTGTAAGGCTCTTTGAAATAAGTGTCAGGTTTGGACATTCGTTTTCGAGTTGTCCGGATAATTTTCAAGTCTGATTTGTCTTTTTCCGTTTGGTCGGCTGTTATTGCATCTTCTAGTTTTGTTCTTCGTGTGCCTAGTTTTGGTTTCTTCGCAACGGTCGCCCCTGTGATTATAAAGCTGGTAAGTACAATGTTGGAAGAAGATTGACATGCACACGAATGAAAATAATAGGGATTGCATGATGAATCAGAAATTCCTGTTTGGAAGAAATTTGTGGTGACATTGAATTCTACAATTTAGACTAGAGACATGAAGTACAAAATTGTACTAACATCGACATAATTATGATCTGTTCCGAAACTGATCACAGTTTAAACAAACCCTGTTCAAGGGAATTAGTAACACATTCATCTGTATTTAGAAGGTTCCCAACTTTATTATCTCACCCCTTTTTTCAACAATAACTGTTGGAAAAAGTGGAATTTAGTTATGTTATTTGAGAAATCAATCATATAATATGTGTGTGTGTGTGTGAAAGATGATTTGGCTAGAAAGGGACTGACTACCGAGATGACGACGAATAGAGAAGTATGGAAGAAAAAGATGTTACGCCGACCCCAAAATTCGGTTATGGGCAAGAGAACGCTAATGATCAAGCATACAGTTCTGGGGAAATAGCTACCATTATAACTGGCATAGGGCATTCATTATAATTGGAATAGGGCATTTATTATAACTGGCATAGGGCATTCAACTGGCATACATTCATTCTCCAAAAAGAGCGATCCGAACCATTGTCCGCATTTCTCAACGAGACACCATATTCCACCATATATTTTAAAGAACTTGGTATTCTCACAGTACCTAGCCTTTACGTAGTAGTACTGTTAAATACTTAAAAAAATATATAAATTACTACGAAACGAACGAGGACTAGACTTTGGAAGCAAAATCATCCCGGCTTTGGGAATAGTCAAACACAGTCCGCAGTATCAGACATTTAATAAATGACCGCTTGAGTTAAAAAGTACACTGTACACAGGCTCACTCAAGGCAAGGCTCACGGCATTCCTGTTGGGAAGGTGTCTCTACTCATTAGATGATTGTAACGTAATGATTTGTGTTTGTCTTAGCTCCTACAACTGACATGAAGATGTTATATTGTGTTCTGTGTTCTTAAGGCTTTTATCTACACCCATGCTATAAATGCTCTATAAAAGTTTCTGAAACAGCTTATTGCCAACATTAAAACAGCCAGTGTCATAGTAACCATTATATCATTCAATCCAAACGGGTGTTATAATGTTGTACTGAATTTCATTATGCAACTCGTTTTCAAAAAAGTACATTATAATGCACGCGCGTTTCACTACAACAGCGCCGTAATTTTAAAAAAGAACTTATTCGAATTCACGTCGTATACTATGACGCCGGCAGCCATGTTCGATACGAGTATTAGTATTGCAAAAAACTGTTTCAGAACCTTTTATAGAGGATTCATAACATGGATGTAGATAAAGTCTTGTATGCAACTGTACATAATTAGGTACTAAAACACTCATGTGATACTATTATCATATCCACATTCGTGTTTTAATACCCATTATTATACGTCAGTTGCATAAATAACTATTACTGTTTTGATTATTGTTTTCGTTTAAATTGCTAATTTATTGACATGATTTTATAATTTATCTTATATTTTTAATCTACATATATAATGTTTTCTAAATTAAATTGATTTGTATGTATTTTTATTGTAAAAGAAAAGAAAAAGAAAGAAAACTTGTTTATTCTGCACAAATAAAACGCACATAGACAAAGAAAAATAATAAAACAAGACAGTACACTCAAAAAGCAATATGAGCAAAAGCCTCATATCTAAGTTCGCAAATATTTTTTATTGGTTGATATGAAACCAAAGACAATTTACAAGTCTACATTGCCTCTGCTCTTGTACATTCAACATTCAACATTCATTGTACATTCAATAATTACTTATGTTTCATGGTGAATTATTACTGAATAAAGAAATTGAATTGAATTGAATCTTTATTATTGCGTAATTTTTATTTTAGGAGAATCTGACTGACATATCAGCGCACAGCCGAAACTATCGAGTCTAGGAACGTGACATTTAGTGATTTAGAGAGCGCGCTCTCCAGGATTATTGCGATTGGATTGCATCCCAGAACCCGATCCTATTCTGTGGGATTCATCAGGAATGTGGATAAGATTAACATTTTGTTCCGAACCGGTCCTAGTACGAAATGGTCCCTGCTGTGTATCTTTTCACAGCGGAAATGAAAAGAGTTCAGAATATTGTTTGAATAATTATTAACCAATTTTTACAATAATCTTAACTTTAAGAAATATGTATTAACAGATAATTAACACGTTGAACGCCAGACTGAAAACCATGTTTAGCCCAGTGGGCCGCGGCGGACACCATGTGACCGCCAGTATAGCGGGTCCAGGGGGCCGCGTCGGACACCACGTGTCCGCATGCCCTCGATCACTTCAGAAGCCTGTAGGCGGCCGACGGGCAGGGTTTCGACTGTTTTTACTAAAGCAAGTGACCCGCGCGGCCCCACAGTACAACCTGGCCTCTTGGCCCAAAAAAAATCGAGAGGACTTAGAATTTATGGGCTTTTCAACAAGTTGTTTCCAAAAATGTTGTAGGTAGATAAAGTAAGTATTTTGAATCATTAAATTGACATTATTTTTTATAGATAGACATTAATTTTTAGACTTTTTAAGGCACTGTAAAGTCATTAACATTTTAATCTTTTCAGTCAAGTACGTATCGAATAAGTTGGTAATGGGTTCAGTAGGAAATTTACGAAAAAAAAATAATTAAAGTCATAATGTTTGGACATTATGTTTATTAGAGAAAGAAATCAATATTTTATGGAAAATAGGTAACTACCATACATAATGAAAATAATAATGAACTTTTCAGTCATGAGAACAGTACAGGCTGTCCATTGGTGACTAGTTCACAACTGATATCAAAACAAAAATATAAAGAGATCAACAAAATGTCTTACTTATCATAAAATGCTTGGCATTACAACCAAAAAATCTTAATATTTTTAGGGTTCCGTACCAAAGTGGTAAAAAAGGAACCCTTATGGTGTGACTCAGTCTGTCTGTCTGTCTGTCACAGCTGGATATCGCAAGAACTACTAACGCTATCAACTTGAAATTTGGAACAGTTTTAGATGACGTTTACCCAAGTATTTTGCAAATAAAAAAGAGACAAAAATACATAAGTTTTTTTTGCAACAGGGACTGAAAGGGGGTCTTAAAAATTCGAAGTGGGGTTACTAGGGAATGTGGGGTATCATATGAAAGAGCGCTAGTTGAACATTCTCAATAACTTTTTTCTTTTTTTAGGCCGCATAGTTTTCGACTTTTTATGAAAAATATAAAAAAAAAATACCGTTCCCTCCCCTTATCTTCGAAGTTTGCATAGAAAAAAATCTGAAATTATTCTATGTGATAGAAGTTTATGTATAAATTACAGGGAAAATAAAACGATGTCTCTAAATAGCACAGTTTTTCAGAAATCATCAAAAAAATATTACATATAAATGTTGGTACGGAACCCTCCTCGGTGCGCGAGTCCCACTCGCCCTTGACCGGTTTTTTTTACATAAAAATCTTCAGAAATCAGTCAATAAAACCTATAAATCTTCATATATATCAGTATAGGGTCGAGGGTGCGGGCTGCGCAGCGCGGGGGGAGCCGACAGCGTGACCCGCGCGGCTCCCGCGTAAGGAAAGACGGTTGGACGTTCTCGCAGGCCGCGACGGTCACTGGTGTCTGCCATTTGACATCTCGGAAAATAATGAGTAAAACGCTGTTTCTGTAAGTCGCCCATTATTTTTGAGTTAATTCCTGACAATATTTGCAAAAAAACACCTCGGCGGTTTTTGAACGATTCTCGATTTATCGGTGCGGCCCCTGGCGAAAGTATGCTGTCGGACACATGGTGTCCGTTATGGCAGTCAACGTGTTAATTAATTTAAAAATAAGAATAGAATACTCATTAAAACAACAGAATCAACAAGTATTATTAGGAGTGAGGCACCACAGGTGTTGCGTGTGCGATGCGCCGGCGCACGACATCGGAACGCACCCTGTAGCATGCAGTAATTTATGGTACACTTCCAAAGGCGATGGCAGACCACACACGTCACGGTTGACAATAACCGCAAGCGCAGTGCCGCTGCTGTTTTAGTTTCAAATGGGACGCTACAACTGCGACGGCTATGTCGCTCTGTTCGTGACAGCCACTGACAGCACAGCGACTGGTAGGTATGCCGTCTGCAGTCGTCCGCTCGGCCGCAGCAGCAGGCGGCAATGTCGCCGTGTACAGGAGCGTTGTCATAGAGTTACATAGAAACCAGTAGTGTCGCTGCAGTCTGTCATTGCGGTTGCCCAACCGCCTGATGTTTGCGGTCTGCCATCACATTCGGAACTGTACCGTTATCATTATAAAGATACAATTCCGAATGTGACGACGCAGCGCCGCCGCCCGGCATCGCAAGGCACTGGAATCGTAGCGCGTGATCTCACTCATAGAATATTATTGAAGTGGCATTTCTTTTGATTTTACCCATTTTTAACCCCCGACGCAAAAAGAGGGGTGTTACGCTTTGTGTGTGTCTATCTGTGGCACCGTAGCTCTTAAACGGGTAAACAGATTTGGATCCGGTTTTTTTATTTGAAAGCAGGTTTTCTAGCGGGTGGTTCTTAGGGGATCCCTTCTTTTCGCATAATGTTCTTTGTCCTAATATACTTCGGCATAACGATTTTGGCATAATAATACTTCGGAACAATTTTTTTAGGCATACATTTTATGTTGGCATAATCATCTTAAATACTAATTTGTTTTGGCATAAATTTGATTCGCATAACGTTAGTAGGCCTAATGACTCCTCATAATATTTGTTTGCACTATTATCATTTATACACTCCTTTGCAAAAAAAACGGACGGTTTGGATTTTTCTACATTATTGGTAATCATTTAGTTCTAAAGAGGTTTTAATAGCCAAACTATGTTACTGGCACTTAATAAAGAGTCCAGGTATGAAAAAAAAGTTAATTTCAAATTCGAAACTGTTGTTTTTAAAAATAATAATACCTTTTTCAGTTTATGACTTTTTACTCACTATTCGCAGGTTTGCGGTTAAAAGGTTATCAGGCGACTAAAACTAACTTCTCGTTATTTTTATTAGAATATTTTTTGTTTATCGCATAATCCTGCCTTATTGTGATTTAAAACAGATATCTTTGTGCGGATTGTAATGGCAGAAAAAGCTATAAGAGCTAATAAAATTATAGCACTGCTGGGAGAGGGGTGTAGCCAATGTTACGGCTCACAGCGGTTAAACGTGAGTCGTTCCACCGTCCAAAGAACCTGGACTCGATATTGGTATCGAGACTCGATACAGGTTCCGTTTAAAGAAGGCAAGGTTCTGGGCAACGTTTTCTACGTTGCACACAACCACGACACGACCGCTTTTTAGTGACTCAGGCGCTGAGAAACCGCAAATGCAGTTACATAGACCTCAAAAGAAACGTTGAAGAGGTACGAGGAGCACAAGTTAGCCTATGGACAGTGAGGAGGGGGCTTTTAGCGGTTGATATACGCAGTCGACGACCAGCGCGGGGCCCCAAGTTACTCCGTGAGCACCGGATTGCTCGACTGAGGTTCACTAGAAATTGTCTATCTTGGACACTGGTAACTGGAGTAGCGTACTCTTCTCCGATGAGGCTCGAATTTGTCTGAATGGTAAGGACCGACGTCGGCGAGTGTTACGAAGACCAGGGGAACGCTATGCCGACGTGTGTTTTGAAGAAATCACCCCTTATGGTGGAAGGTCCGTTATGTTTTGGGCGGGCGTAACTTCCAGCTATGGTACCGAGATAGTGTTCATTGAAAATGGCTCACTAAATGCGCAAGGTTACATAACAGAAATAATTTGTCAACATGCATAGCCCGCACTGACTGTAATTGGTGAAGATGCCATTTAAATGGACGTTAATGCGCGGGACCACCGTTCTGGCGACGTAGATGCTTATATGCAAGAGGTCGGTATTCGTCGTCTGGATTGGCTAGCGCGGAGCCCCGACCTTAACCCCATTGAGCACGTCTGGGACCTCCTAAAAAGGCGAGTACGATCTGTCCAACCCCTTCCACAAAACATCAGGAAGCTTAAACGTGTGATCTCGGCTGAGTGGGTACACATTTCACAGGAGACCATCAAAAGCCTGGTGGAAAGCATGCCAAGACGATTACATGCCGTAATCGCTGCAAGGGGAGGTCATACTCGTTATTAATTTTTATTTTTAATGTCTTTTTTTATTAAAATACCATAAAAATACTCGTAGTCTTAATTTAATTATACCCTAAAAATTTCCATTTTAACACGACTCTCTGTTTACATTGACTAAAACACTGATTCCAGGATTTAAGGGTTAAAAACTATATTTTCAATGATAATAAGAAATTTCTAGTAATTTATGCTAATGACATACTAAAAATATTAATATTATCCATAGAAAAGCCAATGACTGACTGAGGTGAAGGAGACTTTGGCGAATAAGAAAGATCTCTTCAAGAAATGGCAAAGTTCGCAATTAGACGAAGTCAAAGACCAATATCGGGAGGCAAAGAAACAAGCAAAGAAATGCGTAGCGATAGAAAGAGCTGATAGTGATCAAGACTTCTACAATAGTTTGGATAACGCTAAAACCGCAGACGAAGTGCTCAAAATTGCAAAAAGTAGACACAGAGCTACTATGGATATAAAAGCTAACAAATATATAAAAAGCAAAAACCAAATATTATTAACGGATACCTCACAAATTTTGGACAGATGGTACGAATATTATGAACAACTATTGAACGAATAATTCCCAAATGAAGATCCTATACCCTGCGAACCTGCTCACGGACCAATACCCGAAGTAGATATTTTGGAGGTTAGCCATGCGGTGGCTAAAATGAAAAACAGGAAAGCTACGGGCCCGGACGAGATACCAGTAGATCTATGGAAAAGCCTAGGACCGGTAGCTGTAGTCAGGCTTACCAAACTTTTTAATATCATCATAGCCACCAAACGTATCCCTAATGCATGGCGTCAAAGCTATCTGCTACCTTTTTATAAAAACAAGGGTGATGTGGCGCAGTGTGAAAACTATAGAGGTATAAAATTGACCTCCCATACACTTAAAATTTGGGAACGAATCATCAACAATCATCTCATCAATATCACCGAAATATCTCCAAACCAGTTTGGCTTCACAGCATCCAGGTCAACCTCCGACGCTATACAAGCAATTAGAATCCTGATGGAAAAATACAGAATTAACAACAAAGACCTACATCTAGCATTCATAGATCTCGAAAAGGCTTTTGACAGAGTACCACGTAAGCTAGTATGGCAGGCTCTTCGTGCCCAAAATGTGCCAGAATATTACATTGAGCTCATTATGGATATGTACAACAATGCCAGCACAAGAGTGCGAAGCCTAGCAGGCGTAAGCAAAGCATTCGAGGTCAAAGTGGGTGTTCATCAGGGATATGCTCTCAGCCCCCTATTATTTAACTTGGTGATAGACTACCTCACCAAGGACATATCTTCTCCATTGCCGTGGACTATGCTATACGCGGATGACATTGTTCTGGCTGCTGATACCGCAAGACATCTGCAGGAACTCCTAAATACGTGGACACATGCTCTTGAGAAGTACGGCTTGAGGGTTAGTAGGAGCAAGACAGAATATTTGAAGTGTCCATTTAGTGGAAATGCAACTCCCGAAAACATCTTTATTGGGCAAACGTCTATTCCCACCGTGGAGAAGTTTATTTAATATTTGGGCGCTATGCTCACAACGGACGCAAATGTTGATGCTGACGTGACTCATAGGATCAACGCTGCATGGTTGAAATGGCGTTCACTTACGGGAGTCCTGTGTTATCCTCGTATTCCTGTTAAAACTAAGGGTAAGGTATATAAAACAGCAGTTCGTCCGGCTTTATTGTATGGATCCGAATGCTGGACATTAAAGAAGACGCATGAACAAAAGCTCCATACCAATGAAATGAAGATGCTTAGATGGGCAGGGGGTGTGACCAGACTCGACAAAGTCCGCAATGAGTACATACGAGGCAGCTTTAAAGTCACACCAATCATGGAAAAAATTACTGAAAACCGCCTAAGATGGTATGGACACGTTAAAAGGCGTAATGAAGACCATGTGGTACAAATTGCACTAAACCTGCCGGAACAAAAGAGAGGCAGAGGCCGCCCGCCATTGACCTGGTGGTCAAATATAAAAAGAGACCTCAGGAAAGCCCAATTGCCTGAACCGACAACCCAAGATAGAATCACTTGGCACAGGAAAGTGAGGAGACCCGACCCCAAATGATGGGATCAGGGACGGAAGAAGAAGAGAAAAGCCAATACTGTAAGGTGCCCGTTTTTTTTGCAAAGGAGTTTACTAATAACGCTTGTCATATTAACTTGTTAGTCATAACTTTTATTTGCTATAAAATTATTTTCCATAATAACATGTATTATAATCATTATTTTCTATAAGTTACACATTACATAATGGGTACTTGAGATAAGCAACATTTAATCGAATGTCCTAAGTATTGATATATGCCCTCCATTTTTTGGTGAATCATTTGGGTTAGGTTAGAATAGTGACCATTACCTCTATTGCTGGTGAATATGGGTTAGGTTAGGTTAGGTTAGAACAGTGACTCTAATACCTCTATTGCTGGTGAATCATATGGGTTAGTTTAGGTCAGGTTAGATTCTAACACTGTTCTAACCGTTAGAACAGTGACCCTTATCGCCAGATCCCCTCTATTGTTAGTGAATCATTTGGGTTAGGTTAGAACAGTGACCTAATACCTCTATTGCTGGTGAATCATTTGGGTTAGGTTAGGTTAGAACAGTGACCATTAACGTGACCGTGCTAGTATGGGCAAATGTATATTATGGTGAATAAATGTTATGGAAAACGACATTATTGAAAATAGAATAGGATAGGATATTATGCTTTAAAAAGTTATGCTTTAGAACTTTGCGCTTAATAAATTTACGCTTTAGAATGTTATTCAGTCTCGCATCGTACCCGACAAGTAGCGGACGAGTTTGCGATGCCGCTGTAACCGGTGCGGTGACTAAGCGAAAATAATGTCGTCTCATACTGTGAAGTGTGCTAATTGCAATGTTGTCATCAACGAACTGTTAGCATTTCTACGAAATGTATTGGATGTAAGGGATGAAGAGAGTGTGCATCAAGTGTGTTGTTCGTCTTTCTCTGCTGAGGACATTGTGCGGGCAAAGTCTCTTCTGTTTGAATCTATTCCTAGCGGAAAGAAGATGCCAGTGCGCCGAAAGGAGGGAAAGAAGAAAATGTCTAGGGATCTAGACTATATGATATGTCTCATGAAGGGTACCAGTAGGTACTGAATTATTCCCGATATTTGTGGCGAAAGAGCTGAATAAACTCCCTCCGGTCACTTTTGACCATGTAGACGTAACGTGTCTCCTAAAAGATATTTTAAAACTGAAAAACCAGATCAGCGTTTTGGAAGAAAATTCCGTGTCTGAGGAGCAGTTTCTATCGCTTCAACTAGATGTGACTAGTCTTAAACAGGCATCTTTAATACACGATACTCCGATTGTTAATAATAGTAATATAAATATGAAAAGAGGAGCATGTTTACAAAACAGCTTTACACTACACAGTGGTCCCATAGGATTACAATATTTACCTATAAAGTACACAGCTGATTGCAAGGTGAACGACCTCTCGGCTAAAAGTGAGTCATCAACACTAGCCAGCGGCTGTAATAATTACTTCTCTGTCTTGCAAGGACATAACACAGCGACAGAGCATAACACCTACTGCGGTTCCGAAGGAAGCGAGCGAGACCGACTGCATGACGTGCAAATTTGATGAGAGCGGTCTATAAGGGAGCGAGACAGCGCAACAATTAGAGCGCGTGGAGGACACAACAAGTACCGCGGTTTCCGCGGTCATCAGTGCGCACACGCCAGGCAAATCCCCCACCTCGGGCAATCGGGTGACCTTCGCCAGTGTGTCCGCCGCTACGGCTGGGAGTACTTCGAGTGATCTCCATGTATTACAGCAAACAACCGTGCAATGTGAAAGTATGCCGTCGAAAGATAATTGTGATAAGGTCGTCTCTAAAATAGTGGCGAGTCAACCGAGTAATAATGAGTGGAAATTAGTGCAAAACAAACGTTCGCGTTCTAAAACCTATACATTTTCAAGCCAAAAAGGTTGTGCGACTATTATACCAAACAGTAAATTCCGTGCGGCAGATATTAAAGTCCCGTTATTAATATCGAATGTGAATAAGGAGGCCTCTGACGATGACATTATTAGCTACATAAAAAGTAAGACTAACGAAAATGTATCGTTAAAAAAGCTAAACATCAAGTCGTATAAAAAGTATAACGCTTTCAAACTATATGTATCTAAACACAAGGTGGACATGTTTTTAAATGATCAGATATGGCCTGATGGTATTACTTTTAAACGTTTTTACATTTTATGTACCGGGCAAATAGAGAGGCTCATACAGTTAGTTAGATTATAATTTATTATGGATAGTCAAAATAAGTGTCATGTAAAATTAACTAGCTTCAATTGTAAATCTGTAAAAAAATCAGTTGATAATATAAGAAAAATATGTGAATGGTCCGATTTGGTGTGTCTGCAGGAGACTTGGCTGCTACCTCACGATATCTCGATGTTAGGAACGATAAGTTCAGAATTTGAATTCACTGGGAGGTCTGCTGTAGACACTTCAGAAGGGCTCCTACGGGGGCGGCCGTATGGAGGAGTAGCTATTCTCTGGAGAAAGGGTGTTTTTGAGTCTGTTTCGGTAGGTAATATCATGTAATAGCTCTCGGTTAGTGGCCATTAAAGCCGTCTCTGGTAGTCGCACTATTATTGTATTTTCTGTATACATGCCTACAAACTCACCAGAAAACCTGCCTTTGTTTACCGAGGTCCTAAGTGAGGTAAGTGCAATAATTGCGACACATGATGTTGAAAACATATATATAATGGTCGATTTTAATGCACATCCGCAAGAATTGTTTTATGTTGAGCTATCTAGTTTTTGTAAAGATCAGTCCTGGGTCTGTGCTGATACAAAAAAGTTAGGATACGATCTAAAATACTACACCTTCATTAGCGAGGCTCACGGCTGTAGAAGGTGGTTAGATCACTGTGTGGTCTCTTCGTCAGCCTGGCAGACAGTGGTTAGTGTAGGTATTGATGAAGATGTTTATGTGTCTGATCACTTGCCTATATATATTATATGTGACTTAGATGTAGTTAGGCCAAAGTTGATGCCCAGGACTGCGGCCTGCAGTGCTGTTGTTTGGGGCGTCAGAAATAAAACAGAGATCGAGATTTATCAAGGTATGTGTTCTGATAAACTGCGGGAGATAGACTTCCCACAGGAGTTTGCGGTGTGCAGCCATGGGTCTTGCAGCTTGGATGATCACAAACTTGTCCTTGATAAGCTGTACAAGAATATTGTAGATGTCCTTTGTGAAGCAGCTAGGGAAACTAATGGAGTACACAATATACCGAGTACACAATATACCTAAGCGTGGTAGTCAGTTATGTGGGTGGAACAAACATGTTCGAGACGCTCACCGTGAGGCCAGGCTTAAATTCCAGGCCTGGGTTTTGGCTGATCGACCAACCTCTGGGACTGTTTATGATCAAATGTACGAGACGCGTAAAATTTTCAAAAGCTGGCTAAAATACTGCCAAAATAGGCAAGATCAAATTAAAATGGACGTATTAGCAGAACAACGAGCTACAAATAATTTCTGTGCATTTTGGAAGTCCACAAGTAAGCTGGAGGCTAAGCCTGGTCTGGCAGCGGGTGTGGGAGGGGTTACTGAGCATAGAGACATTGCTAATTTATTTAGAGACCATTTCAAAGTGAGGTCTCCACTTGGCCCCTCAGTGTCAGGAATCGGCTTTGTGTCTCATGTCCAGAGAGAGGAGCCGCTACTACGTATCACCACGAAGGAAGTGGGGTCGGTGATAAATAGCATGAGTAGGGGCAAATCCTCTGGACATGATGGGCTAAGCATAGAACATTTAAAATATGCGGGCGTGCATTTGCCGAGGGTCTTGTCCTTGTTCTATACGATGTGTCTCAGCCATTCATATTTACCGGCAGACTTAATCAAGACCATTGTAGTTCCCATTGTAAAGAATAGGACAGGAGACATCTCGAACATAAGCAATTATCGTCCGATCTCTCTTGCAACAGTTGCGGGTAAGGTGTTGGACAGTGTGCTTGACTCTTATTTGGCTAAATATGTAAAGTTGCATGATGCTCAATTCGGGTTTTGTCCTGGATTATCAACCGAGAGTGCTATCCTAAGTGTCAAGCATACTGTCAAATACTACACTGACCGTAAGACGGCGGTGTACGCCTGCTTCCTTGATCTCTCCAAGGCTTTCGATCTCGTTTCTTACGACGTGCTTTGGAGTAAATTGAGGAGTAGGGGTATACCGGAGGAATTGCTCAGTGTATTGCAGTTTTGGTATCAGGGCCAGACAAACTGTGTTAGATGGTCTAATGCGCTCTCGGAATCATATGGATTGGAGTGCGGGGTGAGGCAGGGGGGCTTGTCGTCTCCTCGGCTCTTCAATCTATATGTTAACGACCTCATTGCCGAGCTCAGCAGCATGCGTGTCGGATGCAGGGTAAATGGTGTTAGTTGCAACAACATCAGTTATGCGGATGACATGGTGCTGCTGGGCCCGTCACCGCAGGCGATCTTGGAGCTATTAAAGGTGTGTGAGACATACGCTGCTGCACATGGACTGGTCTACAATGAAAAAAAATGTGAATACATGGTCTTTGGGGTCGCCGGTAAGAGCCGGGAAAGTACACTCGAACTTGCCATTAACGGTACGCCATTACGTAGAGTGACCAGGTTTAAATATCTTGGGCATTTTCTTACCGACGACCTCAGTGACCATAGTGACATTGAGAGGGAGCGTAGGGCGCTGGCGGTCAGGGGTAATATCTTGGCACGAAGATTTGCTCGGTGTACTGACCAAGTAAAGGTTACGCTTTTTAAAGCTTATTGTCAGAGTTTTTACACCGGTAATCTTTGGGTCAACTATTCGAAAAGGTCGCTGGATATCCTACGCGTCCAATACAATAATGTTTTTAGGATGCTGTTGCGACTGCCTCGGTATTGCAGTGCCTCGGAAATGTTCGCGGTAACCCATACAGATGGGTTTCATGCGATTATCCGCAAAAAGACGGCCTCACTTCTGAGCAGAATAAAGGGCAGTCGCAATAGTATCCTGAAGGCTGTGGCGGCAGACACGTCCTCTGCGATAATAAGACAGTTTGTGAGAAGGCTGATACCATAGTGTCCATTTCTTGTTGTGTAGGTTCAGTCTTGTTATTGACTGTCTCTTTGTCTGTATTTAAATTGTCTTCAGCTTAAGTTACTAACAATAGTGTTTTAAGTTCTAATTTTGTTACTAACAATTTATGGATCTTTAGTTATCCCAAATAAAATGATTTTATTTTTATTTATTTTTATTATGCTTAATCATTATTATGGTTAGAGAAATTATGCTTAAAAAAATTATGCGTAAGCTGTTATGCGTAATTATATTATGCGAAAATATAATTATGCCAAACAAAATTATGCTAAGTTATATTAGGTCTTAAAATTTTATGCAAATGGATAGGGAACCGGTTCTTAAACATGTTTTATCAAAATCGGATCAGCTGTTTCAAGATCATCCGCTCTTTTGTTAGCTGCGATAGGGATCTTAGACGCTTAACAGGTCTTTACTTTACTTTAAAACAATGTGTGACTTTAAAATTTAAACGCTCATGTATGCTATATAACTACGCAAGATTATGGAATTCTTGGTCGCTGCATGGAAGCTGCAGCCAGGATATCCAGCACACTATTACACTCTTGAAAAAATAATAGCAGATATGTCGTGTTTGGAATCATTTTGATCAGTATTTGATTCTACATACATTGCAATGGTGGCTACACGATGAGCTGATGCTGCAGCCAGGATATCCAGCACATTAGTACACTCTTGAAAAACAAAAACAGCAGATAAGTATGTAGTGTTTGGATCTTTACTGTGACTTGACTACGATGGAGAGTAACTCTGCAAAGCCTTGTCTGCCCTCAGCTATGGATTATTTGCTGCGGATACAAATGAAAGCCCAAGAGATACAACAGCCATCTGCCCTCAACACCTCAACATTCAGCCAATCAGGAAGCTCACAAAATACCTAGCTCTATATGCAATATCTACTTAATAAGATTGCATGGAAGTCGCTTCATTAAGTTTTGAAGTAGTCAGTTATTTTTGTAAGCGTTTCGTACTGATTAAGTAAAATTCCTAAAACAAAATTCCTAATTGTATTCATAGTACGATGGTGGCAAGAAAATTTGTAATTAACGTAACTTCTTTGTAACTAGTTGTCACTGCTTGCGGTAGCGGCGGCGCACACAGCGAGGGCGTTATGTGAGTGAATGAGTGACTTGTCGTCTTGCTGCCCATGGTTTTGTTATTGTTAGCAGAAATTAACAGTTTATTGATTTAACTACGATCGCCCTACAGTTTTATTTTTAATTCGACGGAATTCTGACAGCTGTAATTTTTTGACACTTCAGATATCCTAAACCTTTTCTGTCTTGTCCTTTTTATAAGTTAATAAATTACTAGAATTTTTTGGATATAAAATAACAAAAATTATGAAAGAGAATGAGATCAAGTGAACTATATGACAATGTAAATAGTGTTTGTTCTGTGCATTAAATGCACACTAACTAAAATATTAATTTTATATGGCTAAATGGAAAAAAAGAGTAATAAAGAACAAATTTTTAAAATTTAAATAATAAGAAGCGTTATAAGAAGCGAAAATTTTACAAACAAAAATATAGGCATTTCTTGACTGGTAGAGAATGCCTTTGTACAGTTTATAGTGCGAAAAGTTTAAATAAATAAATAAATTCCTGTGATAGAAAAACAATTACCTTACTAATTATTGTAACTTCAATAATTTGATAATAAAAAATCTAATTACCATTTTAAAATTATCAGTCAATTTTGAGTTTTAGTATTTATAATTGAAACCTTAAATTCAAGAAATGTTTTTTTTTTTTATTTCGCTTAGATGCGTTCCGTCTTTAGTAGGACTTTTATTATTGGCAACACTTCTAAAATGTCAAAATTCCGTCAAATGAAAAACCACAGGCACATGTCAGCGGGTACACTCTTCAGAATACTACTTAATCTGTGCTCTTCAGGTAACGCTAACCACTTCCTGTCAGGGGAACCACTGGCCTGATTGCTTACAAGTAGTACCCAACTAATATAGGTTACCGCTGTACCTGCGCAGAAGACGAATTTTCAAAGCGCGGGAAATGCTACTGACCAATCGGCACGCTCCACGCACCGCGCTTTTTTCCTTGTACCGCTATTGGTCGGCCGCTGCCGCCATGTTAGCGCGCGCCGCGTGGCATGTTAGTCAGCCGCCATACTTATGAGTGAGACGGAACTAACAGCTGCAGTGTATTATGAACCATATAGCAGTGACCTAAGGTTGAATGTAAGTTTTAAGCGTTCTTTCATTCATCTTTGGGGCCATACTTTCTTTTCTGTGCGAACGAAGATTCACGACGGTGTAAGTACCACTGTACCTATAGATTAACTAACTAATACTTACTTTTAGTCTCCCTGGCTCTTCGTTTCTTCTCAGATACTTCTTGTTCTTCTTCCACTTCAGTTTTAAACTCCATTAAAGGTACATCATATTCTAAATCTGACTCAGATTGGTGTGGTGGTGTATCTGCTACACCTAGACCGCTATTGTCTAACTTGTCCGGTTCTAGCTCTGTAAGTAAACAGTCAAGAGTATTACTCTCCTATTATCAACTAGCGAGCCGCCCCTGCTTCACACGCTTTTTACGACTTGAAAAAATATAGTGATTTCTTAATCATACGTTAGTTTAGTATTACACAAACGTCTTCCAAAATAAATTTTCTAAATGATGCTGAAAACCGCATCAAAATCCGTTGCGTAGTTTAGAAGAACAACGCAGTCATACAGACAGACGCGAAAAGCGATTTTATATTTATAGTATGTACAGATAATTGTTGTGTTTCAAATAAAATGTGGTTACCATTACGTTCAATGAAACTAAACACTACCAACATTTTGAAGTATTTCAAAACATTTATGATCAATATAAAATAAATAGATTACATCTTATATTATTGTTATTTCTGTTCTTAAACATACCGTCACTTTGATGTTCCTCCTTTGGCTCAATAATAACATCTAGTCCCTCACAAACAGCTGGTAATTCTTCTTGGATAGCAATGCTTTCCGTTTGATTTTCATCAACTATACTTACATGCACTATTGGAGATTTAATAAACCCATTGAAAAACTCGAAGTGGTTTTGGTTTATTAAAGAATTGGGCTGTAAAAAGATTTAAATTAGATAGTTTAGATTTAGATAGTATTAGGAAAATGTGCTGGTGATCACAGTCCAAACCTTTTTTCATTATACTAAAGTTACTCAGAAGAGCCCCCACATGTGAGCATGCTTACGTAGGTCCAATGTGCCCTGGAGAGTCGGCCATGCTACCAACCTCACTGACACAGCTATTGTTGCATAGCTTGCGCTGACATGAGAGCGGACCGTTATCAAACTGCCACATACAAGTTTCATACAGAAGTTGTAGCAGTGTTATGTGGAGTATGTACTAATTGTAAACCCCTACATTTGACAAAGAGTACATATCAAAATTCAACACTCAATGGTACGGTTGGCGTGAAGTCCAGACACAGTAGGTATGAGCTTCAGAGGAGCCACTTCCACACCCACACTGGAACTGTGAAGACAAAGGGGTAGGCTCATTGAGAAGTACAAAATACTTACAGAACACTACGAAGTGCCCAGCCTTCAAGACCTTTACACTGTGAATGCCAACAAACATTTGCACGGGCATTCCCAAAAGTTATAGGAAAATTCATTGAAGAAAATGCCTTTGAAACAATTCTTTTCTATCCGAGTTGTAACAGCATGGAATAGGCTCCCGGAACATGTTGTGATGGCTCCCTCACTGGACTGCTTCAAGAGCGGACAAGCTATTTGATACACACGCATCAGCTAATTAGCTGCTAGTGTGTCTCACCAAATAATAATACTTTTTTCGGGGGTAGGTGTTGAAAAAGTTAACACACAACTTTGTAAATCTATTTTAATTAAAATTATTATTAAGTATTTTTATTTGCTTTTGAGTTCAATATTTGTTGCATAAACTACTAAATAAGCAGCACTTACATTGGTGAAACATTCCATGTAACTTAAGCACTTAAAACTTTACCACCTGCCAGCTTCTCACTGTCATATTCACTGCAAATTCTACACACTTCATCATGTCATCTCAACTGGATGATATCCAATCGGCCCAGAAGAATCTCGAGGAGTGCTTCCTTAAAAAGATGGGTGAGCTTGAGGCACAGATCCAAAGTGCTGGACCGGCAAAGGACACCGTGGCAAAGATTGCTGAGGAGTTCCGGTCATTTCGTGGGCTTATGTTCGGCATGCTGGGACTTCTTAGGAAGCAGATCATAGAGTGCACTAGGTTGGTTGATGGATTGGAGACAAGATCTCGTCGGAAAGCTCTCATTTTCACGGGGTTTGTTGAAGCGGACAAAGAGGATTGCAAGTCTCTAGTGTTAGATGTCCTGAAAAACAAACTGGCGCTGCCTGATATCACCGCTTCTTCCATCAAAGTGTGTCACAGACTTGGAACAGCTAACAAAGGACCAACAACTAGCAGACCGATATTGGTGAGGTTCTCCAGTGTTGACCTGAAATCCACTGTTTGGAAGGCAAAGTCTGCATTGAAGGGTTCCACGGTCACAGTCAAGGAGTTTTTGACCCGGTCCAGGCAGACGGTTTTCAGCAGGGCGCGCCTGCACTTCGGTATACCAGCATGCTGGACTCAGGACGGGGTTATTGCAATCAGATCCCCCGATGGACAACGGTATAAGATTTGTTCTTTAGAGGAACTCAATCCCTTGTTGGCTAAGTACCCTAAGAAGGCCGGGGAGTCATCTGCTGGTTCCGGAGGCAAGCCTGTTAGTGGAGCGCGTAAAAACTAACTGTTAACAACATTATTGTGTTTGTGGTTCTCCAATTTATCAGTTTTGTTTTTGTTAGTGACGTCAGTTCACATAACCGGCATAGTTGTTGTTCACGTCTACCTGCATACATTTTCTTATTTTCACCTCAAAACTACTTAGATTTCATTGTGTCGGTAATTTATTATTTTTGTGTTAGTAAACTAATGTTGCTCTGTTTCTGTCATTAATTGTCACTGTCACCTGTCAATCTTGAAATGTTTGACGTCCGTTCCACGTTTCTGTTGTTTCGTAAAGTGCGTTCTGTTTTTGCTCTTGTAAATTTGTCATGTATTCTTTTGTTCTTTGATTGTTCATAATATTTTGTGTTTGCTTGTGATACTGTCAGTTTCCTGTTTTGATTGATGTTTTTTTTTCTGGTTATGTATTACTTATATCAATGACATATTATCTAAGACTTATATACTGTACAGGGATCTTTTGGCGCTTGAATAACTTGTAAGATTTGGAAAACAAAACGCGTTAGTTCCGATTTTGGCCACGCGTCAAAGGATCCTTATATATACTGGTGGGTGGTGCACAGATAGTGGTGTTGCACCTAGAGCGAAAGCAATTTTACTTAGTTAAAGTACCTATATATTTAGTAGATATTTATATTTATTTTATTTATATTTATTTTATTTATATTTTATGTTATCTGATGATGATTCTTTTTACTCTGCCATTGATTCCTCTAGCTCATTCGCTAATGCAAGTTTCAGCTCCTTGACTGACACACTTGGTGACTTTGTGCATCGGTGCTTCAGTCAACAAAAAGGTCATTTGTTTAATGTCTGCCATATAAATGCGCAAAGTATCCCAAGTCACCACAGTGATCTGTTGGACACCTTTGCCGACGCCAATGTCCATGCCGTTCTGGTTTCTGAGAGTTGGCTTAAACCTCATCTTCTTTCCACTACCTACTCTCTCCCAGGTTTCACTCTTATCCGCAATGATAGAATTGGTAAGGGAGGGGGTGGTGTAGCTATCTATCTTCGTAGCGATTTTCCTTTCAAAATCATTGCTTCATCTCCTTCACAATACCATGCTACTGCTGAGTACCTCTTTTTAGAGGTCTGCGTCAAAGGTGTCAAGACCCTTCTTGGTGTTGTCTATTGTCCACCCGCCGTTGATTATTTTTCTAATCTCGAACTGGCGCTGGAATCCGTAGGGTCAGAGTATGCACATTGCGTCATCATGGGCGATTTCAACACTGACCTTGCACACCACACTCCTCGATCCCATAAGCTCCTTCACATAATTGATTCGGTTAGTCTCCATGTACTTCCACTGCAACCTACCCATTTTAATATCTCAGGCGATGACACATGGCTCGACTTAATCCTTACATCCACTCCCTCCCTCGTTCCCTCTCATGGTCAGTGTCCCGCTCCTGGATTTTCCCATCATGACCTCATTTTCCTCTCCTATGTCCTAAAACCGCCTAAACCTGTCCCAAAAGTTCTGCACATGCGGTGTTTTGCACGCATGAATGTTGATAAGCTTCGTCAGGATGCTTCAGACCTCAGTTGGGATCTCCTTGCAGCGGCCACAGCTGTTGATGAAAAATTGCGCATTTTTAATCAGACTGTTCTTGGTCTCTACGACAAACACGCTCCTGTTAAGAAGATCAAACTTCGGCGTCCTCCTGCTCCTTGGATGACGACAGGGGTTCGAATGGCGATGAGGCGCAGGGATCGGGCCTTTCGCAAATTTAAAAAGGATCGCAGTGAAGAAAATCGGAGCTTTTTCAAAGCTGCTAGAAATCGGTGTAATCAGATGATACGCAACGCTAAACGCCGCCATATTCTCGAGAACATATCTTCTTCTTCACCTGCTGATATCTGGAAGTTCCTTGGTACTCTTGGTATCGGCAGACCACGTCATGTGGGTTTTCCTAATACAATTGGCCTTGATGATATCAACCGTCACTTCACAACCTCCTGTCATTTGGATTCCCAAATGTTGTCCCAGACGGTTGATTTCATCACTGGCCTAGCTAGTCCCATCATAGAACCATTTCGCTTCTCTCCGGTCTCCTTGGACGAAATTAGAAAGATCATCCTGTCCATAAAATCCAAAGCTGTGGGCTATGACGGCATCAGTCGTAATATGATCCTTTGGATCCTTGATAGCCTTCTCCCTCCCATTGCCCACATCATCAACTTCTCTCTTGATTCCGGACAATTCCCATCCCTGTGGCGTATGGCCTATGTCCGCCCACTCCCTAAAATTTCTAATCCCTCCCTACCCTGTCACTATCGACCCATTTCCATTCTACCATTCTTGTCTAAAGTGCTTGAGGCCTGCGTACACAAGCAGTTTGCAGGGTTTGTTCACCGGAACAAACTTGTCAGCTCTTTTCAGTCTGGATTCAGGCCTGGGCACAGTACAGCCTCCGCTCTCCTCAAAGTGACTGGTGACGTTAGAGAAGCGATGGAGGATACCAAGGTTACCGTATTGGTATTAATTGATTTCTCTAACGCCTTTAATGCCGTCAGTCACGATATTCTCCTTTCTATGCTCTCTCATCTTATGGTTTCGTCCGAGGCTTTGGAATGGTTCTCTTCTTATCTTCGGGAACGTCAGCAATCAGTTCGCGTTGATGAGAGCTCGTCGAGTTGGCGTGACTTGGATGCTGGTGTTCCACAAGGCGGTATTCTTTCTCCATTGCTATTTTCCATCTTCATTAATTTTATAACTCACTGTCTTCGGTGTTCGTATCATCTTTATGCTGATGATCTTCAATTGTATGCAGCTGCGCGGGTAGAGGGTTTGTCGGACGCTATAGCGGATGTAAACCGAGACTTAGAGGCTATCAGGAAGTGGTCTGATAGTTTTGGGGTGTCAGTAAACCCCTTAAAGTGTCAGGCCATTGTAATTGGAAGCTCGCGCATGTTGGGTAGGGTGACGCTTAGCTCTCTTCCTCCTCTTACTTTCAATGGTACCGTCATACCCATTACCCCTAGTGTGAAAGATCTCGGTTTACATCTTGACTCGACACTTAGCTGGCAACGTCAGGTCTCCAGTGTTAGTCAAAGGGTGAACGGTACTCTGCGGTCACTGTATCGTCTGAGAAACTTTTTGCCTGCTAAGACGAAAACTATGCTTGTGCAGACTTTGATTTACCCTATCATCGACTATGGTGACGTGTGCTACTTTGACTTGAATGCGGTTTTGCTCAATAAGCTTGACAGACTGCTCAATAATTGTATCCGGTTCATATTCAACCTCAGAAAATATGACCATGTGTCGAGCTATAGATCTGAGCTCAAATGGATGTCCATTCGTCAAAGAAGAAGTTTACGTGCTTTGACCACGCTTTTCTCCCTTCTTAACTCTCCCACTCCTCCTTCTTATCTTGTGTCTCACTTCCAATATCTATGTTCTTCACACGCTAGGAATCTGCGTTCTTCTAACAATCTTCTTCTACTTTGTCCTTCTCACACTTCTGACTTTGTTCATTCTTCCTTTCATATTCAGTCCATTCTTCTTTGGAATGCGCTTCCTCCTGATATCAGGACGGCCACCAGTCGGTATGCATTTAAGCGAAAATTGCAGAGTTATTTTCTTAACCAATAGTGTAGAGTTATTGCAACATCTCTCTCTCTTGAATTTGTATATAATATGTATTGTATATATATATATATATATATATAATATAGGTATATTTTATAGTAAGTAGGTATGTATGTTTATTATTAGTTTATAACCTATTTATGTATCTGTTTATGTAGTCTATTTATAATTAATTAAGATATATTTTTAGTGTTCTTTCTATTTATGCCTCTCATACTGAGCACCTGCCATAATTCTCTTCACCACCCTTGGTTGACTGGTAGAGAATGCCTAAGGCATTAAGTCCGCCTTTGTACAAATTTAAGTGCGAAAAGTTTAAATAAATAAATAATAAATAAATAATAACATTACAATGAAATTAGAAATTATGAGAATAAATGGCTGTTGAAGAATACCTCACCTCATAATCCTCGTTCATCATCTGAGCGAACAGCTCTTCGGCTTCCAGACATTGTCTCAGTAATCGGTAGCATTGCTTTAGTTTAGCGTAGCAGAAGAAACAAGCGAGAATCGGTCTACTGTCTTCAGTTACAAACTGCAACAAAACTTGTCTTATACTTTGTGTTTATGAATTAAATACCTACCTCTAACATGGACTTATAAAAAAGGAGGACTCCGTGCCACTCATATCGAAAGTGAAGCACAGTAAGTATGCCGGACCGTTTGTACAAACATGCCTCACGCACACATTTACATCATAGTATGCCGACCGGCCGCCATTACGTGACACGAGCGACGGCGTCTTTGCAGGTACTCAAATCATGCACACATAGATCGGTACGGTGCTTCACTTTTGATATGAGTGGAGCGGAGTCCTTTTCTATATGTCTATGACCTCTAATCTAACAAATATTCAGTAATGCGGTCCAAGGCAACAGCTGGTGGGTCTTACTGCTTTCTGTGCGCATCTTACAGAGCAGGCATGAGCAATGACCTCCACTCTTGCGGAAGGCAGATTGGTGACTTAAAATACATATTTATTTAAGGACTGCCTCGTGTTCACTTAATTCTTATTAAAATATCAACTTACTGGGATATCAGTCAGCTTCTCATATAGTTCGCGCAAGTTCCTGTTGACCACTAAATACATGCGAACATTTTCTGCTAAACATATCCTACACATAGGCAGTTTTTCCATCTTTTACCTCAAAAATTATCACTCAAGTTATTTAGTTCAACTTTATAATAATTATTTAATAGAGAAACACTGTTCCATTGAGCGCAAATAACGAGGGAGGCTTGTATATTAGTAACACAACCTCTTCTAGTACGTCTACGAAAAATTTGAGAAAAAAGGTTAGTTTTTTAATATTTCTCGTAGGCAGTCCATTCATAAGAATTAGTTTATTAGGCCCGTAACACCATCTACTACTTAATATACCGTTAGTTCATTTTTTTTTCGATAATATTTCACAACAAAGCTCGTATATAACACCTATTTATTTATTTATTTTTATTTTACAATAAATAAAAATAAAAACAGAAAGAATAGAGGTTTTAATAAAAAGCACAATAAAAAGCTACTTGACGTTGACAGCTTGACATAGACAATTAGACAGCTACACCACAGATTAAGTAGTATTAGCTTTAGCTACACTCACAGATTGCTACACTGCTACAGGCTCAGGCTCACTGACCTCTATTATTGTATGGAAACGCCGGATTATATCTACAACATTATTTTTAGTATATGCGAAACCTGAATATAGTTTGTTCAGAATAAGTAACTGAATTGATTTGAATATTTTTTACACCGTGTTATATGGTGCGAGCGCATTCCAAATTTAAATTCAATTATATAGAAATAATTCAGCGTGAAATTCAATAAATGAGGTACCTGTGGCAATAGGTCCTGTCAGTTGACTTGGCTTCAATATTATCCTAAAAAGATTAAACTTGCAATAGAAAAGTTTAAATTATTATTTAAAAAAAACAATGCTTATTACATTTTAATGCATAAAACCATTTTACTTCAATTTACAAGTACATCTGTCAGCCTGACATTCGTCATATTAATTACTCGAGTCCATCGAAATTAAAAAAAAATCGTTTGGCAGAATCTCGCATGTCATTACAATAAAAAAAAAACAGTAATGGTCATCGATTTTCAACACAAATTGAATAGTGGTATATTATTGAACCTGTTTGTATATTAACACGTTGGTGGACAGTACTATCTCACTGGTTGCGGCTACTGAGACACTACTTATTTTCATACATTGCACACGGGCGTAATGTCACAACGCATGGTATTTTGCGTAAAAACTTGAATGTGTGCGTGGAGGTACTTTCTGTGACGTAACGAAAAAAAATGTGTAGTGACAGTACGAAAGTCTTAATTATACCTGTGGTGACAGTTCAACATGCCGTTCTTTATGATCGTATGGAAAATCGGTCGTCGTGCGGCGTACTGTATGACTATTAGCTACCTAGTCGCCTGTGGTTGTTACTGTCCACCAAGGTGTTAAGATTTGGGTATTTTCTTGTGGTTTATAATATTTTGAATAATATTTTTCACATGTAACAACTAAATATACCTACACATGAATGCAATGAAGAATTTGAGTTTGAGTCATAAGTCATAAGTAATTTATTTCTTAACAATATACATTGTGTAGAAAGTGTAAAATATAATCAAAACCAGTACATAAAAACAGTAAATAACAACATCTCATTAATTGACAATAATAATGAATAAATTTATAATAAGAATGTAATGTCAAAAATAAAATGTCAAATATATACCTATATAAAAAAATAATAATAATAGTAATCCAAATTCCATTAAAAACATTCCAGTAAACGTAAACAAATAATGTCAAAAAATACAATTCAAATATAGATAGTAGGTAATGATAATAATCCTAATATCATTTATATCTGTAATTTTTATGGTGTGCATAATAAAGAGTATTCTATCTATCTATCTAATATTCCGGCTAATCCAAGCAGATTACTGTCGTTTATCCTCTAGGAATTCATCAACACTGTAACTCAGACCAAGAAAAACCTTTTTTTCTTGGTCTGAGCACTGTAATAGCCCTTTCTCAATAAGTATGTCTTGAATTTGTTTTTGAATGAGTTTGCACTATTGATGATTTTATATTCTAAGGGTAACTTGTTGTAAAGAAAGACTGACTGATATCTGGGACTGTGGTGAACCACGTTCAATTTCGGTTGGATTACGTTAGGTAAGTCTTTCCTTCGAGTTTTATGTCTAGCTTGTCTTTGCTCGT
The DNA here is from genome assembly GCA_905163495.3 of Cosmia trapezina. Lineage (NCBI taxonomy): Eukaryota > Metazoa > Arthropoda > Insecta > Lepidoptera > Noctuidae > Cosmia > Cosmia trapezina. Next base: position 1,091,751 of record LR991046.1, on the reverse strand, counting down.
CGGTTTCTAGTTTATGCAAATTTTTAACAAAATTACTTAACAATACTAGCAAATAGAGGCATGGCACAGTCAAAATTGAATGTCTAATGAAATGGTCCTTACATGATTCCGTCTGTTTCAAGCGGAGCATTGTCCTTAAAGCTCTCTTTTGGATCACAAATGCCGAGTGGATATTATACTTGTAACTGTTGCCCCAAAACTCAACACTGTATCTAAGCCTAGACTCAACCAAAGCGAAGTATACCATCCTAAGCTGGGCCAAAGTAAGTTCCTCCCTCAGGCTTCTGATGGCATAGCATGCCGAGCTAATAGTCTTCCTTACAGATGATATCTCAACCTTCCAGTTTAACAATGCATCAATATGAATACCTAGGAATTTGACATGGTCAACCACTTCTACTTTGTTATCACAAGATAAAACCTCAAGACTAGCCTTGTTTCGGACATTCGATTTAAATAAAACACACTTAGTTTTTTTTACATTGAGTGTTAGGTTATTTGTGCCAAACCAGTGTTCGAAAGCTTTTAACAGGTTATTAATTTTTGATTCTAAATTATTTAAGTTGTCAGCAGACACTATTGCGTTGGTGTCATCTGCAAAAATAATTAGATTTGCGTCTGTGATACGCTTTTTTATAAACTCAATTATATCATTCAGGAATAAGATGAAGAAAATTGGGCCCAGAACCGATCCCTGAGGGACACCGCGTAGTACTGTCATGAGGTTGGAGTTGAATATTTTTTCCTCACCATCCACTACTGATTTTATTTCTATAAATTGACGTCTGTTTCTTAAGTAAGATCTAAATAACTCTAAAACCTTCTACCGTATACCATAGTGTTCCAGCTTGGCTAGCAGAATGTCATGATCCACTGTATCGAAGGCAGAACTGAGGTCGAGGAAAATACCTGCCACCTTATGCCCACTGTTAAGATTGCAGACCACCTCATCGATTAATGCCTCAACAGCATCGATGGTTCCCAAAGATTTCTGATACCCAAATTGTTGACCATTTAAGATTTTGTGTAAATGAACGTGTTTCATTAGCCTGTCCTTCATAACTTTTTCGAAGATTTTCGATAATACTGGCAATAGAGAAATGGGCCTATAGTTACCGGGATCCGTTTTTGAACCCTTCTTAAAGATTGGAAGTACTCGCGCGATTTTAAGCTGGTCCGGGAATAGGGCTACCTCAATGCACTCATTATAAAAAGATGCTAGTGGAGTTGCTAATAAGTCAATATTATCTTTAATTATAGTCAGGGGAATTTTGTCGTAGCCAGTAGAAGATTTATTGACCATATTTTTGACCATGTTGAAAATTTCCATGGGTGTGACTGGCTCAAAAATCATATCAGAGTCTACCCTGCTAACACTTTCAGTTAAATATGTTATTGCCAATTTTTGGTCACATGCATTTAGGCGGATATTGTTGTTGAACCTATCAGAAAATATGTTAGCCACGTCAAAAACATTATTAATAATTTTGTTGTCAATTTTAAGAATGATTTGTTCATTATCAAGGTTTTTAGTAGCATTGCGTCGTCGATTGACTATTTTCCAAATCATCTTGCTTGAATGGGGAGCCACGCGCAAAGCTGTTTGTAGATGGCGCTCTGAACGACTGTACATTGTTTTACAAACAAATCCATACAATTTGACAATCGTTCGTTATGTCAAATCAATGAAAAAAGGACAGTCGATCATGTGCCACCTAGCGTGATAAAAAGTTAGTTTTCCTCCCCATTTGATGCTTTTTCTATTAGTTTTCTTACGCTATTCCTTTTTGTACAACTTAGAACTTTCCTATACGTTTTAATATACCTGTTTCGATATTCAACAATCGAATTGTCGCATTGCATCTTATCAAATGTGTTTAGAAAACGTTTTACTTTGCTAGCTATCCTTATACCGTTACTTATCCATTTGGAACGTTTACTTCTTTTGACATTAACCCTAACTTTATACTTTTTAAAAATAGAAGAATGCATTTCTTTGAATTTACCAATGAATGTGTTGACCCCTGTGCTCCAGTCAGTCTCCAATACCTTCCTCCTAAAATCACGTATGTTTTCGTCATTATATTTTCTTCTACAAAGACGAATATAATTAGCCTGCTTCTTGAACTCAACTCGTTCTAGACTTACTGTACAGAAAAGACCCGCGTGTCCATCTGACAGACCATTGTGGTCAACATTAGTGTAGTCTACGAAACTGTCTGGTAAATTAGTTAAAATGTTGTCAATACATGATTCTGATTTATTTCTTTTGAAGGTGGGAGAATTAATTAGATACCGAAAATTGTAGCACGTTAATAACGATGAGAAAGAATTGTGTCTCAAATCATCTTTTAAAACATTAATATTGAAATCACCACAAATTATACATAGCTTATTGAGAAAACACTGTAACAGTTTTTCAAGCCTATCCATGAAGTCATCAAAATTCCTGTTTGTTGGAGTCCTATAACAACAAATAACACACAGATTTGTCTCGATATCTTTGACGCCGCATACTTCAAAACAATCGGTTTTATATAGTTCCTTACACACTTGAAGTTCCTCGATGTTTCTGTCTTTAAGTGTTAAAATCATCGAACCTCCCCTATTCTTTTTGAGTCTCGTGTTGTAAGACCCCATTTTATAATTAATAAAATTGAATTGATTCGCGAGAGCATCATTCAGAAAATGTTCAGATATACATACGAAGTCTAGTGTTTTAGTGATTCGCTTACATATATTTCTAGGTCATCTTTTTTATTATTAATCCCACATAGATTTTGATGAAAAATATTGAGATTTGTATACTGTTTGACTTGTTCACTCTCGAAAAAAATTTAGGGAACCATTGTCGTTGTGTTCCAGATTGACGGTATTTATAACATAACATTTTAAATTATCAAATATATTCACCATGCCGTAATAGTTAATTGTTCCATTATGCCTAAACATGAAACGATCAAATGACAGGTCTAGGTTACTGTCAAACAGAAAAGCATATTCATGAGTATAAATGTCAAGAGTTTGCGTTTGATTTTAAATCGTATTCACATGTATGTGTGTGATATTATGTAAAAAGTAAAAATGTTAAAACACACGATTGTCACATTTACAGACTTGGATTTTATAGAGGTAAATTAATAAACTAGCGTGCTAAAGATGACAGATTCAATGCCGTTAAGAAATGAGTTTTTATGCAACTCTCTTAATTAACCCACGTTCATAAGATTTGATGGGTACCTTATTACATTTTACATAATCAATTTAGGGTGTCGTATGTCGACTCCACTAACGAGCTGACGGAGGTTCGTGTGTTCGGGTCCAATTGGGAGCGCTTCCGAACTATACGGTTGAAGAAACAAAGTAACACAAAAAAAAATCGTCCATGTTAATAAAACTCCTTAGTCATCCCTCGTTTTTTTCGTGAGGTGTTGAAAATTTGGGTAAATATTTTCATGTCCTAGGCAACACTTAACAGTTATTGTGTCAAATTCAATGTCACGTTGTTATGTTTTCGTTTTCAAATTTAATTATGAAATACACGGTGAAATTTAATACTTACGTATGAAATTAGATGTTAGTGCGCTTCTCTTTTTTTTTAGTGTAAGTTTTGCACGATTTCACAGCACAGACTATCATTTCTTAAAATAATAAAACACCCGGCTCGTGACGTTTGCATTGCGAACGTTCCTTGACGTCTGGCGCGGGGATCGAACGAGTTTCCAATTTTGGTACCTTACATTTGGAATCAATTTACGGTAACCTACTAGGAATCTGGACATTTCATAATCTAAGCGGTTGTTAGTGTGTGTCGATATGTCTTTCTCATGTTTGATGTAGTGATTCATTAGTAAGACATTGTAAATAGTGATTAAGTCAAAACTATTGTAAATACTTGATGATTAACATTTTTAAAAGCCTCAGTAGCTAGGTGAAAAAAAAATCTAGTATTTTCTTGGTATTTTCTATCTTTATTGTATCTGTACTGTAGCTGTCAATGTCAAGCTGTGAACGTCAATTACGTCAAACTCAAGTAGCTTTTTATTTATTTATCTTGGTCACTGCTGCAGTCCAGTATTCCTGAACAAGATCCATGTTCGTGACAATTCCTTGTGCGAATGCGTTCTTGACGATGGTACTCTGGACCATATCTTTTTTTCATGTCCTTTATATTCCCAATCCTTTGACTTGTACCGTAAGCTCTCCAAAATTAAAATCCCTCTTCCTACTAACTTCCATTCCCTCTTGACTAACTTTTCTCCTAAACTTGTCCAAGTTCTATCAAAGTTTTTAAAAGTAAATGAAATCAAAATGTAGTTTGGTGTGTAGTATTATTAACTTTGTAGATATAACTGTAGACTTGTGGTGTTAGATTTAGGTATATGTAGGAAAAAAAAAAAAAAAAAATCTGTTTACTTACAAAAATTGTCTCGTCCTTTCAGCTGCTAACATAAAAATAGGTAACTACCACGAAGTGCAAAGTTCGACGGCTCAAGTCACTGCGTCGCCGCCGTCACCCTAAGCCGATACCACTTGACGCTGGCAGAATAGTCGACATCGGCTCAGTTGCCAAAAAGGAAAAAAAAAAAAAAAAAAAAAACCTCTGTTCTGTTCTCCATACGTAGTTAGTTAGTATCCCTAAAAGTAGTCTGTGTGTTCTCCACTTCTCCAGTGTTAATACTACTTGGTTTGTGCCAGTGTTCTGTGTTTTTATTTTTATCTATTGTCTAAAATAGGTTATAGATCTATACGAGTTTTGTTGTGAAAAAAAAAACTGAACTACCTGTACTAGAAGAGGTTGTGTTACTTACTAATATACAAGCCTCCCTCGTTATTTGTGCGCAATGCAACAGTGTTTCTCTATTATATAAATATTATAAAGTTGAACTAAATAACTTGAGTAATAATTTTTGAGTTAAAAGATGGAAAAACTGCCTATGTGTAGGATATGTTTAGCAGAAAATGTTCGCATGCTCATAGTGGTCAACAGGAACTTGCACGAACTGTATGAGAAGCTGACTGATATTCCAGTAAGTTGATATTTTAATAAGAATTAAGTGAATACGAGGCAGTACTTAAATAAATATGTATTGTAAGTCACCGATCTGCCTTCAGCAAGGGTGGAGGTCATTGCTCATGCCTGCTCTGTAAGATGCGCACAGAAAGCAGTAAGGCCCACCAGCTGTTGGCTTGGACCGCATTACTGAATATTTGTTAGATTAGAGGTCATAGACATATAGAAAAGGACTCCGCTCCACTCATATCAAAAGTGAAGCACCGTACCGATCTATGTGTGCATGATTTGAGTACCTGCAAAGACGCCGTCGCTCGTGTCACGTAATGGCGGCCGGTCGGCATACTATGTTAATGTAACACGCGTGAGGCGTGTTTGTACAAACGGTCCGGCATACTTACTGTGCTTCACTTTCGATATGAGTGGCGCGGAGTCCTCCTTTTTTATAAGTCTATGTTAGAGGTAGGTATTTACTTCATAAACACAAAGTGTAAGACAAATTTTGTTGCAGTTTGTAACTGAAGACAGTAGACCGATTCTTGCTTGTTTCTTCTGCTGCGCTAAACTAAAGCAATGCTACCGATTACTGAGACAATGTCTGGAAGCTGAAGAGCTGTTCGCTCAGATGATGAACGAGGATTATGAGGTGAGGTATTCTTCAACAGCCATTTATCCTCATAATTTTTAATTTCAGTATAATGTTATTATTATTTGGTGAGAGACACTAGCAGCTAATTAGCTGATGCGTGTGTATCAAAAATAGCTTGTCCGCTCTTGAAGCAGTCCAGTGAGGGAGCCGTCACAACATGTTCCGGAAGCCTATTCCATGCAGTTACAACACCGTCCAAAAAGAATTGTTTCTAAGGCTTTTTCTTTGACAAATTTTCCCATACTTTAAGGAATGCCCGTGCAAATGTTTGTTGGCATTCACAGTGTAAAGGTCTTGAAGGCTGGGTACTTTGTAAGTATTTTGTTCATCTCAATGAGCCTACCCCTTTGTCTTCACAGTTCCAGTGTGGGTGTGGAAGTGGCTCCTCTGAAGCTCATACCTACTGTGTCTGGACTTCACGCCAACCGTACCATTGAGTGTTGAATTTTGATATGTACTCTTTGTCAAATGGGGTTTACAATTAGTACATACTCCACATAACACTGCTACAACTTCTGTATGAAACTTGTATGTGGCAGTTTGATAACGGTCCGCTCTCATGTCAGCGCAAGCTATGCAACAATAGCTGTGTCAGTGAGGTTGGTAGCATGGCCGACTCTCCAGGGCACATTGGACCTACGTAAGCATCCTCACGTGTGGGGGCTCTTCTGAGTAACTTTAGTATAATGAAAAAAGGTTTGGCTGTAATCACCAGCATATTTTCCTAATACTATGATCTTCTATATCTTTTTACAGCCCAATTCATTTTTAAACCAAAACCACTTCGAGTTTTTTAGTGGGTTTATTAAATCTCCAATAGAGAACATAAGTATAGTTGATGAATGTCAAACAGAAAGCATTGCTATCAAAGAAGAATTACCAGCTGTTTGTGAGGTACTAGATGTTATTATTGAGCCAAAGGAGGAACATCAAAGTGATGGTATGTTTAAGAACAAAAATAACAATAATATAAGATGTAATCTATTTATTTTATATTGATCATAAATGTTTTGAAATACTTCAAAATGTTGGTAGTGTTTAGTTTCATTGAACGTAATGGTAACCACATTTTATTTGAAACACAACAATTATCTGTACATACTATAAATTAAAATCGCTTTTCGCGTCTGTCTGTATGACTGCGTTGTTCTTCTAAACTACGCAACGGATTTTGATGCGGTTTTCAGCATCATTTAGAAAATTTATTTTGGAAGGCGTTTGTGTAATACTAAACTAACGTATGATTAAGAAATCACTATATTTTTTCAAGTCGTAAAAAGCGTGCGATGCAGGGGCGGCTCGCTAGTTGATAATAGGAGAGTAATACTGTTGACTGTTTACTTACAGAGCTAGAACCGGACAAGTTAGACAATAGCTGTCTAGATGTAGCAGATACACCACCACACCAATCTGAGTCAGATTTAGAATATGATGTACCTTTAATGGAGTTTAAAACTGAAGTGGAAGAAGAACAAGAAGTATCTGAGAAGAAACGAAGAGCCAGGGAGACGAAAAGTAAGTATTAGTTAGTTAATCTATAGGTACAGTGGTACTTACCCCGTCGTGAATCTTCGTTCGCACAGAAAAGAAAGTATGGCCCCAAAGATGAATGAAAGAATGCTTAAAACTTACATTCAACCTTAGGTCACTGCTATATGGTTCATAATACACTGCAGCTGTTAGTTAATAATAAATAATAATAATAAATTTTTATTTATAAGTAGTTTGTACATGGCATACATAGCTGTCTTATAAACTAAAATATTAAAGAAAACACCAGTACAACAATAACAAGGGTCATAGGACTCCCTTTTCCTAAACTAGGCAGAAAAACCTGTCTGTATCTTAGGAAAGAGTATCCTTTTATAATAGGTATAAGAGGTCTTAGTGGCGGTTACAAAATAATTGGTACGTGCAGTGGGCGAACAAAGTACTTATCTTAAAAAGGAAGAAAAATAAAAATAAAAAGCGCGTGTGTGTGTGTGTGTGTGTATGTGTGTTTGGTAGTGTATGTGTGTGTGTGTGTGTGTGCGTGTGCGCGTGCGCGTGTGCGTCCGTGTGTTAAAGCCTATAGTGTGCGTGTAAACCTATCTCACATTCACTGTACAGTGGTTAAAAGCTCCTCGGTATCACTATATGTTAACGTCTGCAACCAGGAATTAAGTTTGTGTTTTACCTCATACTTAATCAAGGCGTAGATATTTAATAGTTTGTGGACTTTATTATAAAGCCTAGCACTTAAGCCGTTAAACTGTCGTCTTGCGAAAGCAGTCCTACAAGAGACTGTTGGACATAAAGGAAAGCCACAACGCCGCTGACTGACTAGCTGCTTATTGAACGAGATCATAGAGTGCTTTCGGAGGATGGATCTTAGGATGTACAATTTTCTAACAGTTAGGACATTGCATTCTGAATATAACATATGTGTAGGGTAGTCACGTGGTTTAAAGTGAATTACTTTTAGCACAGCCCTTTGAGCTCTTTCAAGCTTTAATAGCTCAGTTTTATGAGTTCCTCCCCACACCGGGATACAGTACGTCAGGATAGATTGACACAAGGCCAAGTAAACCATTCGGAGAGTATCTTTATCCGCTGAAAACCTTAGGTTTTTAAATATGTATATAAGTCTTCTGGTGCGAGAAGTCAATGACTCCAAATGAGTGGTCCAGTCCAGTTTCTCGTCGACGAACACACCAAGATATTTTATGGATCCTACCATCGTCAACGACAGACAAGTACAAGCTTCAGTGTTTTGCGGACAGTTGTGGGCTTTTATATATCCGGTTTCTTCAGCTGGTTTTGACGTATGCGGTAGAATAAAACGTAGGAATTTGGTTTTTGTAACATTTAAGGTTAAAAGATTGCTTGCTAACCAATGCATTACTGTCCGTAAAGCCTTCTCAGAGTGCATTCTGGCGTCATTCCAACTCTTACCATATGCCACGAGTGCAATGTCGTCTGCATATGTGAAAATATCACAGTTGACGAGAGGCAGATTACAGAGGTCGTTTAAATAAATTAGGAAGAGTGTTGGACCCAAAATACTTCCCTGGGGAACTCCAAAGGTTACTTGTTCCTCTGCGCTAATTATATTGTCTATCTTGACAGTTTGTCTACGGTCAGAAAGATAATCTTTAAAAATGTCAAGCGCTAGACCACGTATACCCACATTTTCCATTTTCTCTATTAATTTGGAAATACAGACAGTGTCGAATGCTTTACTGAGGTCTAGGAAAATGCCATAGCATTTCAATTTTTTGTCTAATTTGTCGGCCACTGACTGTGCAAGGTCAACCACTGCATCTTCCGTAGATATGCCATGTCGGAAACCATATTGGTTGTTAGTGAGGATGTGGAATTTTGTTAAATAGTTAGTAAGGCAGTTGTTGAGAACTCGTTCCAAGATTTTAGACAGAGCGCTTAAGACGGAGATGGGACGATAGTTAGAGATTCGTCTCACTCATAAGTATGGCGGCTGACTAACATGCCACGCGGCGCGCGCTAACATGGCGGCAGCGGCCGACCAATAGCGGTACAAGGAAAAAAGCGCGGTGCGCGGAGCGTGCCGATTGGTCAGTAGCATTTCCCGCGCTTTGAAAATTCGTCTTCTGCGCAGGTACAGCGGTAACCTATATTAGTTGGGTACTACTTGTAAGCAAACAGGCCAGTGGTTCCCCTGACAGGAAGTGGTTAGCGTTACCTGAAGAGCACAGATTAAGTAGTATTCTGAAGAGTGTACCCGCTGACATGTGCTTGTGGTTTTTAATTTGACGGAATTTTGACATTTTAGAAGTGTTGCCAATAATAAAAGTCCTACTAAAGACGGAACGCATCTAAGCGAAATTAAAAAAAAAACATTTCTTGAATTTCAGGTTTCAATTACAAATACTAAAACTCAAAATTGACTGATAATTTTAAAATGGTAATTAGATTTTTTATTATCAAATTATTGAAGTTACAATAATTAGTAAGGTAATTGTTTTTCTATCACAGGAATTTATTTATTTATTTAAACTTTTCGCACTATAAACTGTACAAAGGCATTCTCTACCAGTCAAGAAATGCCTATATTTTTGTTTGTAAAATTTTCGCTTCTTATAACGCTTCTTATTATTTAAATTTTAAAAATTTGTTCTTTATTACTCTTTTTTTCCATTTAGCCATATAAAATTAATATTTTAGTTAGTGTGCATTTAATGCACAGAACAAACACTATTTACATTGTCATATAGTTCACTTGATCTCATTCTCTTTCATAATTTTTGTTATTTTATATCCAAAAAATTCTAGTAATTTATTAACTTATAAAAAGGACAAGACAGAAAAGGTTTAGGATATCTGAAGTGTCAAAAAATTACAGCTGTCAGAATTCCGTCGAATTAAAAATAAAACTGTAGGGCGATCGTAGTTAAATCAATAAACTGTTAGTTTCTGCTAACAATAACAAAACCACGGGCAGCAAGACGACAAGTCACTCATTCTCTCACATAACGCTAAGATCAGCCATTACCCCCTCGCTGTGTGCGCCGACGCTACCGCAAGCAGTGACAACTAGTTACAAAAGAAGTTACGTTAATTACAATTTTTCTTGCCACCATCGTGCTATGAATACAATTAGGAATTTGTTTACTTAATCAGTACGAAACGCTTACAAAAATAACTGACTACTTCAAAACTTAATGAAGCGACTTCCATGCAATCTTATTAAGTAGATATTGCATATAGAGCTAGGTATTTTGTGAGCTTCCTGATTGGCTGAATGTTGAGGTGTTGAGGGCAGATGGCTGTTGTATCTTTTGGGCTTTCATTTGTATCTGCAGCAAATAATCCATAGCTGAGGGTAGCCAAGGCTTTGCAGAGTTAATCTCCATCATAGTCAAGTCACAGTAAAGATTTAAATATTGATCAAAAAAACGAATCCAAACACTACATACTTATCTGCTGTTTTTGTTTTTCAAGAGTGTACTAGTGTGCTGGATATCCTGGCTGCAGCATCAGCTCATCGTGTAGCCACCATTGCAATGTTTGTAGAATCAAATACTGATCAAAATGATTCCAAACACGACATATCTGCTATTATTTTTTCAAGAGTGTAATAGTGTGCTGGATATACTGGCTGCAGCTTCCATGCAGCGACCAAGAATTCCATAATCTTGCGTAGTTATATAGCATACATGAGCGTTTAAATTTTAAAGTCACACATTGTTTTAAAGTGAAGTCCTGTTATGCGTCTAAGATCCCTACCGCAGCTAACAAAAGAGCGGATGATCTTAAAACAGCTGAACTGATTTTGATGAAACATGTCTAAGAACCACCGCTAGAAAACCTGCTTTCAAATAAAAAAAAACCGGACCCAAATCGGTTTACCCGTTTAAGAGCTGCGGTGCCCCAGATACACACACAGACACACATACAAAGCGTAACACCCCTCTTTTTGCGTCGGGGGTTAAAAATGGGTAAAATCAAAAGAAATGCCACTTCAATAATATTCTATAAGTGAGATCACACGACACGTTGGTGCCTTGCGGTGCCGGGGCGGCGGCGCTGCGTCGTCACATTCGGAATTGTATCTTTATAATGATAAAGGTACAGTTCCGAATGTGACAGCAGACCGCAAACATCAGGCGGTTGGGCAACCGCAATGACAGACCGCAGCGACACTACTGGTTTCTATGTAACTCTGTGACAACGCTTCTGTAGACGGTGACATTGCCGCCTGCTGCTGCGGCCGAGCGGACGACTGCAGACGGCATACCTACCAGTAGCTGTGCTGTCAGTGGCTGTCACGAACAGAGCGACATAGCCGTCGCAGTTGTAACGTCCCATTTGAAACTAAAACAGCAGCGGCACTGCGCTTGCGGTTATTGTCAACCGTAACGTGTGTGGTCTGCCATCGCCTTTGGAAGTGTACCACAAATGACGGCATGCTACACGGTGCGTTGCGATGTCGTGCGCCGGCGCATCGCACACGCAACACCTGTGGTGCCTCACTCCTAATAATACTTTTTGATTCTGTTGTTTTAATGAGTATTCTATTCTTATTTTTAAATTAATTAATTATCTTTAATACATATTTCTTAAAGTGAAGATTATTGTAAAAATTGGTTAATAATTATTCAAACAATATTCTGAACTCTTTTAATTTCCACTGTAAAAAGATACACAGCAGGGACCATTTCGTACTGGGACCGGTTTGGAACAAAAGGTTAATCTTATCCACATTCCTGATGAATCCCACAGAATGGGATCGGGTTCTGGGATGCAATCCAATCGCAATAATCCTGGAGAGCGCGCTCTCTAAATCGCTAAATTTCACGTTCCTAGACTCGGTAGTTTCGGCTGTGCGCTGATATGTCAATCAGTTTCTCCTAAAATAAAAATTACGCAATAATAAAGATTCAATTCAATTCAATTTCTTTATTCAGTAATAATTCACCATGAAACATAAGTAATTATTGAATGTACAATAAAAATACATAGAAATCAATTTAATTTAGAAAACATTATATATGTACATTAAAAAATAAAAGATAAAAATTGTAAAATACCATGAGAACATAAATTATAAAATCATATGTCAATAAATTAGCAATTTAAACGAAAACAATAATCAAAGCAGTAATAGTTATTTATGCAACTGACGTATAATAATGGGTATTAAAACACGAATGTGGATATGATAATAGTATCACATGAGTGTTTTAATACCTAATTATGTACAGTTGCATACAAGACTTTATCTACATCCATGTTATGAATCTTCTATAAAAGGTTCTGAAACAGTTTTTTGCAATACTAATACTCGTATCGAACATGGCTGCCGGCGTCATAGTATACGACGTGAATTCGAATAAGTTCTTTTTTAAAATTACGGCGCTGTTGTAGTAAAACGCGCGTGCATTATGATGTTCTTTTTTTGAAAACGAGTTGCATAATGAAATTCAGTACAACATTATAACACCCGTTTGGATTAGATGATATAATGGTTACTATGACACTGGCTGTTTTAATGTTGGCAATAAGCTAACTGTTTCAGAAACTTTTATAGAGGATTTATAGCATGGGTGTAGATAAAAGCCTTAAGAACACAGAACACACTATAACATCTTCATGTCAGTTGCAGGAGCTAAGACAAACACAAATCATTACGTTACAATCATCTAATGAGTAGAGACACCTTCCCAACAGGAATGCCGTGAGCCTTGCCTTGAGTGAGCCTGTGTACAGTGTACTTTTTAACTCAAGCGGTCATTTATTAAGTGTCTGATACTGCGGACTATGTTTGACTATTCCCAAAGCCGGGATGATTTTGCTTCCAAAGTCTTTTCTTCGCGTTTTTTCCCTAACCTGTCTGTCCTCGTTCGTTTCGTAGTAATTTATATATTTTTTTAAGTATTTAACAGTACTACTACGTAAAGGCTAGGTACTGTGAGAATACCAAGTTCTTTAAAATATGGTCGACAGGAATATGGTGTCTCGTTGAGAAATGCGGACAATGGTTCGGATCGCTCTTTTTTGGAGAATGAATGTATGCCAGTTGAATGCCCTATGCCAGTTATAATAAATGCCCTATGCCAGTTATAATGAATGCCCTATGCCAGTTATAATGGTAGCTATTTCCCCAGAACTGTATGCTTGATCATTAGCGTTTTCTTGCCCATAACCGAATTTTGGGGTCGGCGTAACATCTTTTTCTTCCATACTTCTCTATTCGTCGTCATCTCGGTAGTCAGTCCCTTTCTAGCCAAATCATCTTTCACACACACACACACACACATATTATATGATTCATTGCTCAAATAACATAACTAAATTGCCACTTTTTCCAACAGTTATTGTTCAAAAAAGGGGTGAGATAATAAAGTTGGGAAACTTGTTACTAATTCCCCTGAACAGGGTTTGTTTAAACTGTGATCAGTTTCGGAACAGATCATAATTATGTCGATGTTAGTACAATTTTGTACTTCATGTCTCCAGTCTAAATTGTAGAATTCAATGTCACCACAAATTTCTTCCAAAAAGGAATTTCTGATTCATCATGCAAATCGCTATTATTTTGATTCGTGTGCATGTCAATCTTCTTCCAACATTGTACTTACCAGCTTTATAATCACAGGGGCGACCGTTGCGAAGAAACCAAAACTAGGCACACGAAGAACAAAACTAGAAGATGCAATAACAGCCGACCAAACGGAAAAAGACAAATCAGACTTGAAAATTATCCGGACAACTCGAAAACGAATGTCCAAACCTGACACTTATTTCAAAGAGCCTTACAAAAGTGGTCAGCATAGTTTTAATCGAGTAAATTTGTTTATGAAAGATACTCGTTCACAAATTGGTGAAAAACCATACAAGTGTGATGTATGTCAACGTAGTTTTAGTCTAAAGGGTAGTTTAACAAACCATATTCGTATACACACTGGTGAAAAACCATACAAGTGTGATGTATGTCAACGTAGTTTTAGTCAAAAGTGTATTTTATCACAACATATTCGTGTACACACTGGTGAAAAACTTCACAAGTGTGATGTATGTCAGTGTAGTTTTAGTCAAAAGAGTACTTTAACAAAACATGTTCGAATACACACTGGTGAAAAACCATACAAGTGTGATGTATGTCAGTGTAGTTTTAATCAACAGGGTAATTTAACAACTCATGTTCGTCAACACACTGGTGAAAAACCATACAAGTGTAATGTATGTCAACGTAGTTTTAGTGTAAAAAAAGTTTTAACAGCTCATGTTCGTCAACACACTGGTGAAAAACCATACAAGTGTGATGTATGTGAACGTAGTTTTAGTGTAAAAGGTGTTTTAACACAACATTTTCGAATACACACTGGTGAAAAACCATATAAGTGTGATGTATGTCGACGTAGTTTTAGTCGAAAGGGTTATTTAACAAAACATATTCGTATACACACTGGTGAAAAACCATACAAGTGTGATGTATGTCAACGTATATTTAGTCAAAAGTGTGATTTATCAATTCATATTCGTATACACTCTGGTGAAAAACCTTATAAGTGTGATGAATGTCAACGTAGTTTTAGTGTAAAGAGTAATTTAACAAAACATATTCGCATACACACTGGCTAAAAACCTTTCAAATGTGATATGAAAAATGGTTGAGGATTAAAAACAATATAAGTTGGCCTGTTCATCTCCTTCCTACCCCTGTGTGTTACTTGCGGTCGGCGCATTACGATTTCTCTTTCAATTCTCCACATTCTCCATTGGCCTGTGGAAAAATTTAAATAGTTACCTATAATCTAAGCTGTTATTTACAGCTTTCATTTTAAGCTGTAAATAACAGCTTAGATCATAGGTAGATATTTAAGTTAGGTGTTTGTTATTTATAAACAAACAAAAATAAAAAAAAAACTAAAGATAAAATAAATATTCCGTAGCATGTAAGTTTTATGATTACCATTACACTAATTACATAAGTTTTACCATTATTGTCTTTAGCTTATAAGTTCTAGTAATATGCTGCCTATTATTTACATGACTAAGAAAAAAATATGCTGCATATACAACGTGTAACGTTAAATGCGCAAAACCTCTTAAGGGGTCATTATACCCATCATTATGAACAACTTTTACTATGGGACTAAACCTGAAATCGCGAAAAAAAAATCAGCTGTTCAGTACATTTCTGTTCGCATAATTCGTCAAAATGTACTGAACAGCTGATTTTTTTTTCGCGATTTCAGGTTTGGTCCCATAGTAAAAGTTGTTCATAATAATCAGTACAATGACCCCTTAAGAGGTTTTGCGCATTTAACGTTACACGTTGTATACCTACTCACATACAAATACTATCCTGCTCACACATCTTCCGTCTCTTTCCGGCCGCATCGCATTCCGCTCTGGTGAGCTCTGCGCACGCCGCAAGCAATCGCCGCTAGCGGCCGCCGCTACAAGAGCGCCGCCCACACACCTATCGGTCCCCCGTTTCCTAAGAAAGGTCACGGGAGCCCCTTTTGTGTCCGCAATGAGACTTCATCTAGATCTCAGAATGCCCACCATTCGTGTGCGTACGCGCAGCGGAATGTTGTTGAATTTAAAGATTTTAATTATGCAGATATTTAGTGTATGACGTCGTATAATTGTGTATGGTAAAAAAAAATTTGTGCACGCAACCATTGTGGAGAAATTCACCAAAAACTGATTCCGCTGGGCGAACGTTGTCCTGGCGGAACTTTTTTTAATCCATAGACTTTAGAAGAAAAGAGATGTGTCCAAAAATTAGTGTGTATTTGTGTGTAATTGTGTATGTATGAATAAAACTAGTGCATGCATAAACTTCGGAGAAATTCAAGTTTCCGCTACGCGAACGTTTGGCCATTAGCTAGTTTTCATATAAAGCGCTTACATAGAGAGCTGTAGATTTTTACATACGTTGTTTTGAATTTGTTTATATTTGTTTAAAAAACAGATTTAGAAAAAATCGTAGGGCTTAAAAGATAAAAATATAAACGTAAAATACGCTTATTAGGTCTTAGTTCTTAAAGTATGCACTTTGGGGTCTAGATTTTCACGTTTATACAAACCTTGTAAGTGTCTGCAACATGTTGCCAAGTATCAATGATGTTCCGTTAGTAACTAAAGAGTTATAGGACAAATTTACCATGAACAGATCACTGTTTACAAAGCAGTCAAATATCACGACGTTCTGAAGGAATTGCATGGTAATATGTATGTCAATAATTAGTGTATTCATTCAACTATTCTTATGCAAAATTTCATGTCATTAAATTCAGTAATTAAAGAAAAACAATTATAATACTGACGAAGCATCGAAAACCTACATAACCCGACCAAGTTCGGATGGCTACAAAAAAGCGGCCATGCAATATATTTAGGTAACATCCCAAAATTTACAGTATAATACCGGTATTGAATTGGTATAGGTGATAACACAATTGTTGTTTCGATATAATTTATAGGTCATTTATTTTTGTACACCTACTTTTTTAAATGTATTTGACTATGACAGAAAGTAGGTACTATTTACGTAGGTACTTTATTTAAGTATGCGCTTGAGACTTGAGATATAATCTAAATATATTATTTAAGACAAATAAAATTCATACAGCTAATTTCTATTGAAGATTTCACGGATCAGGATTCTAACTATAGACCCCTTAGGGAAATTAAATATTTACCACATGTAAGTATGTACTACTGTTTAGGTAAATATTTATCATATTGTAGCTTATTACACTATTTAACCAATAGACTAGGCATGCACGAGCGTTCCCCTTTGCAACTTTAGTGGATCAAACAATCTAATAACTTAAAAAAACTACTTCTTGAATCGATTTTTTTTTCTTATGTATGTGAGCGTGTTCCCCCGCACCCCACTAAAATATGCAGAATTATTTTGTTCGAAGTTCGGTACGCTTAATCCTTTAGTTAAATAGTCTAAGTATTGTAGTTATGAATTGATCAAAAATATTCTTGTGTGAAAAAATAGACAACGCGCTGCGCGCAACGAGCGATAGGCGGCTTCCCGCTTGAAACGGTACTGTCATCCTTGAAGAAAAGAGAGGGCAATATGTTTTCGCGCGTATTCGTTTGCTGTTGAACTTGAACCTGATTTTGTTTCATCCCCAGTCACAAACAAATAAATGTGCAGTCAAGGACAATGTGCGTATGCGCTGTTGTTTTGCTATGCATCGCCAATTCTCTGTAATAATAATATTGACAAAGTGTGTTATTAATGTTATAGTGTAACAGTGAAGCATAACATAATTATGTAGTAGGAATATTGAGTGAATGATAGTGAGAAGCTGATAACAGATACAAGGTAAGATTTTATAATAAATTAATAGCTATAGACTTATTCATTTACGTAGGTAGTTTATTAGGCAGATAAATTATAATAATTGTGTTATGTTAACATTGGACAGACACCATAAACCCAAGTTAATATCTACTGATTGATCTAATTCTATATCTATTTACTTAAATTTATAATAATAAATTATACTAGACATATATTGTAATATAATCGTAACAAAGTAGATGTTTTTCCTGGTTAAAGACAAACTACTGAATAGATCTAAACTACTAAACGACCGACCAGATTATAACGAAATGTTGAAAAGAAATATTGTTATTAAATAATCACCTTATGTTTATTACCTACATGTAATGATATACGTATGTGGGCCTCTCACAGATCGTCAACTCCTCGGCAACCTGGAACAACTTCCAGAACAAGATCACCACCTTCCTGGGTAAGGATAAACCGAGTAACAGGAACTTGCTCATTTACATAGTTGCAATTTTGTTGTAAATTAGACCTTAGGTCTATTGATATAGAGTTTAATTTGTGTACCTAATCGGTTTTTGAATTGAAATTTTGTGTGTGTTAGTACAACTCGGTCACATTAACTTGACGCATGGCGTCGATATAATAATGTCCAAAAACAATATAACAACAACAGAGAACTAGCCAAATTATTGACGAGCGTATCGATAACAAAGGTTCTGACCATACCTGACACCTGCCGGGCGAGCTAAGGGAATGGGGGGGGGAAGCGGGGGGATGTGAGTATTTCAGAGATGCGTCAAGTTAATGTGACCGGATTGTAATTATGAGTTCATACACACAAGCGGCATGTTGCACGAAGAGCTCGTGGCTAGATAATAACAGCCGCACGGGTCGATCTTCAAGGTTAAGCAACGCTTGCCAAGGTTGGTCTGTGGATGGGTGACCATCTTAACATACCGAGTTTCCTTCGTGCCTCGGAAAGCACGATAAGCCGTAGGTCCCAGCTGTCATTTGTAGAACTTAGGCAGTCGTTACAGATAGTCAGAAGCCAGTAAATATGATTCCAGTCTTGCCATGAACTACCGTGTTACCCCAGTTAATGGGTTGTGGAGGTCTGGTAGGCAGCCGCTCCTCGTAAAATACTGATATTCAGCTAAATCCGGCTTGACTGGAAGCCGACCTCAATATAGTTGGGAAAAGGCTAGGTAAATGAAATGATGTAATGATATACGTATAAGGCAGATTTTTATTAGCTTCTTTTTTTTTGTGGGGTTATGTGTAGAGATGGCAATAACGGCTGTTTTTCAATAATTAATTATGCATATGATTCTATATCACTAAGACATACTCCCCTTAAAAGGAAAGCAACTAATAAAGTATCACAATTTTACATTAGCTTTATGTATAAGTCCATATACGTAAATTCATACTTTTTATTAATATTTCAGATTATAATGGCGTCTTAATCTCACTAGAAGCGAACACCTCAACGACCTAATTCTACAAACCAAACCAATTCATCCAACACATCGCGCGGCGCTACCGATGGGAGGAAAAAATTAAAATGGCCGGCAGAAAAACTACTATACCGTTAAGTAATATGAAAGTAGTAGTACGAATACATAAAGACACATTTGTTAAATCTGTTCCTTCTGTTAGCCATAAAGTGTATGACTGTATACAAAAGCAGTTAGCTGAATTATTTAATTACCACATGAAGAAACCTGCCATACAAATGTCAATTAAACGCCATTATAATTTTTTTTTTGACGACAGTGAAAACATACCCACCAGTAAACATTATTTTGATGATTCTGATGAAAAAAATGTTGATATTACAGACGAATCTGATGAAGTTCAAGTAAAATTTCTAATGGATTATCATGAGTACAGAAATATAGAACCAACAAATCACAAGTTGTTAAAAAATAATTGGACGAATGAGCTACAAGACCAAATATGGGCAAAAACGGACATTCAGTGCACTTTTTCATTTAAAAGCAATTACGTTCCTTCAAATTTAAAGCTAAATAACATCAAATGTGATGGCAAATGTACCCAATGTGGAGCAAATATTTTAGTGACTATTGATCCAATAACTAGTAATTTCATAGATGTTACTTGTTTGATAAGCCGATATAAAAAAGATTTTGTCCATGATCCGACTGTAAAAAATAAACTTAATTCTGTAAGAAAACAAAAATTAGCAGTAATGTTAAAACACAATAGGGCATTAGCAGTTAGAGCTATGATGGCAGACAAAATTATAGGCATAAATGAACCAAGTGAACCTCCAACATTTCCGAAATTAAGTACTTTGAGGCGTATACGACACGAAGTTAAAAGGGCACTCCAATTCGATAAGAATACAATTCTCTCCATTTATGCTATGTCGCAAAGTCCACCATTTGATTCTTTTGTTCAAAAATTTAGTTTAGTCCCGTTTTTTTTATATTTTTGGACCCAAGAACAAGGTAAATATTATGATGAAGTATTAAAAAATACACATATCGTTTTATCTATCGATGCAACCGGTTCGATATTTCAAGTAATTGCACCGCCAAATGTTAACGATAATTTAAGAACTAAGGAACCCAAACATACCTTTTTGTATGCCGTTGTGGCATACACTGCAAACACAAGTATACCTTTATGTTATATGGCGTCCCAGTCCCATACTACTGAAACCATAGCCACGTGGTTAAGCACATGGGCGCGTAACCGTAATCCGCCGAATGAAATTATCAGTGATGATTCGTCTGCCCTATTAGGAGCAATATGTCGCAGTTTTTTAAACACCGACACAAACAAATATTTGGCGCAGTGTTTTTCGATATTAGAAGGTGAACATAATTCTATACCAGCATGTTACATTAGATTGGATAAGTCTCATTTTTTCAAAAAATTATACAAACAAAGCTGTTTCGAAAAAGCGACAGAAAAATGTAAAAACTTCTATATAAATTGTATAAAAAAAATTCACTTGCTTAAGTCCTATGACGAAGTCAAATCAGTAATCAAAGATATCGTTACTGTATCTTTACATGAATATGTAACCCTAGATTTGGATGGGCAATCATGCAAGAAATATGATCAAGCTGTAGCATGTTTAGCGAACATAAGCGAGTATAAGGTTGACATCCAAGATTTAGATAACTGTAACGATGATGAGTCATTATGTTCTGTATTACCCGATGAAAAGAATGACACCAACAATGCAGGTACAAACCCACTCATTCAATATTACGACAATATTCTAGAAACCGAAAAATTGTATTTAATGTTAATTGACCCGAACGAACATAAAAACGAATATTATTTACCAGAAATAAATGATACACTAAAAAGACTATTGAGAAAGTTGCCAATGTGGAGTGGCGTTATGGATAAGTATTTTCGTAATGTTAGAATTGTTGGAAGTAGCTCAAATGTTGAAAATCATTTCAAAGATATAAAGACCATATATTTCAACACAAAGCAGGAGCGAATACGTTTAGACGAATTTTTAATACAACATTACACTTACATTAATGGGATGATCAAATTAAATAAAGCTAAATATTCTGAAACTGCTACTAAGATAATTAAGAATAAGAATGAACATATGATTTTAAATCAAGTTAAACAGACGAAAATTATAGGTGATTTCGAGGAGCAATCCATTTTTCAAGACTATCCTGTTGAAATAGAAAACTGGAGAGGTCTAGTTATTCCCAACAAAAAAACTAACTCGTCGAAGCCTTTATACATCTTACAAAATGGTAACGTATCAATATCGAAAGACATCAAAAATGTAGTGACTAATACCTGTGCATTTGACGCAGTGGCTCAAGCTTTCGCAGTCGCATATACTGTGTCATATGAGACTAGGCTGTATAGCCTTCAGCCTTTGTCATGTGAAAAAGAAGTTTTAAAAAATAAACAGTGTGTCATGGCCTCTTGTGGAAAGTGCATTTTTATTTTATTAATATTTCATAAACCTGGTTAACACATGGTGTCAGGTGTGTCTACGATGGACGGAATAAAACCTCCATCAGGCCTCCAACTATCGGGAGATGGAGCAAACTTTAAACGCTTTGTGCAGCAGTTTAACTTGTATTTACAAGCTGTGAATCTTGATGATACGGCTGAATCAAGAAAAATTGCATTGTTTTTGAACTGTGCTGGGGAAGATGCATTGGAAGTGTACAATACATTTAGCAAAGACAAAGTTAAAAACTTACAAGCTCTGATTGATCAATTCAAAGAATACGCCGAGCCACGAAAAAATTTGTTGTGGTTGTCATATAACTTGTTCACTATGAAACAGCAAGATGGCGAAGTATTTGATCACTTTTATACCAAAGTTCTCACTCAAGCTAAAAAATGTGATCTTGGAGAGCTTGAGGATCGATTGATCACTATGGTTATTGTTATTGGCATCAGGGACACAAATGTCAAAGAAAGGCTTCTAAGAGAATCGGAGTTGAAGCTCACTGCAGCAATTGATATTTGCAGAGCAGCAGAATTAGGCAAAGAAAAAGTACAGACATTACAAGGAAATAAAATGGAAGATCAAGTGAGCACCTTAAGTCAGAAAGTGATACCATACAACAGAGGGGCAAGGCCCAAAGAAAAATTAATAGACTGTAGCCGATGTGGAAAAAATCACGAGTTAAGGAACTGTCCAGCCTACGGCAGAAAATGTATGGTATGTGGATTTTATGGACATTTTGCTAATATGTGCAAAAACAAGAATAACAGAAGTGAAAAACTCAGTGATACTAGGAAAAGTCGAGTTAATGTAATTCAAGAAAATACAGATGACAGTGACGAAGACTTTACAGTTGGAAGCATTTTTACAGTAGATGGAATTAAATTACAGTGGAAAGAAAAAATAATAGTGAATGGATATGAAGTAGAATTTAAATTAGACACTGGTGCTGATTGCAATACACTATCATTGGAATTGTTCAAGAAACTGAGAAAAACAGAAAGTCTTTTGAATGCTGGGATAATTCTATTAGTGTACAATGGCCAACAAGTGGAAACAGCTGGGACAGCTGAACTAGATTGTATCATAAAAAACAAAAAACAAAAACTAAAGTTCACAGTAATAGACTTACCAGTTCAGCCAGTATTAGGACTGCCTGATTGTAACAGGCTTGAATTAGTTAAAAGAGTGGATGTTACACAATCAAGTTCAGAAAAAGAAACTTTTCTCAGAAAAAATATAGAGTTGTTTACAGGATTGGGAAATATAGGAAAATACAGGATTAAAGTAAAAGAAAATGCTGAACCAGTAATCAAGCCCATCAGGAGAATCCCACAGGCATTAAAAGGTAGACTGAAAGAAACTTTAAATAACTATGAAAAGAGAAATATTATTGAAAAAGTAACTTCCCCGACTGACTGGTGTAATAATTTAGTGATAGTAGAGAAACCTGACAAATCACTTAGACTTTGTTTAGATCCACAAGATCTTAATAAAAATATTCTACGTGAAAATTACCCAATTGCTAGTCCCGAAGAAATTTACAATAGTTTATCAGGTAAAGAAGTTTTTACAGTTCTTGATATGAAGGACGGGTTTTTTCAGATTGAACTTGATGATCCTCAGAAATTATGCACATTTGGTACTCCATTTGGAAGATATGCATTTAAAAGAATGCCTTTTGGCATATCATCAGCGCCTGAAGTAAT
Source organism: Cosmia trapezina (assembly GCA_905163495.3). Classification (NCBI taxonomy): domain Eukaryota; kingdom Metazoa; phylum Arthropoda; class Insecta; order Lepidoptera; family Noctuidae; genus Cosmia; species Cosmia trapezina. Next base: position 1,068,618 of record LR991046.1, on the reverse strand, counting down.
GCAGCGCATAAATTGTTCAATCTTTGGGGATATTCAAGGAGTTTATGTATATTTTGATGACTTAATTATTGCAGGTAAAGACCAGTTAGAACATGATATAATACTTAATAAAGTTATTCAGAGATCAAGAGAGTATAATGTAAAATTTAACAGTAAAAAGTTACAGTATAGACTTGATCATGTAAAATATATAGGGCTCATAATATCAAAAAATGGAATACAAATAGACTCTGAACATGTATCAGCCATTCTTCAATTAGATTCACCAAAAAACATCAAACAGCTTCAGAAGTTCCTTGGTATGTGTAATTACTTAAGTAAGTTTATACCTCACTATACAAAAACTACAATGCCCTTGAGACAGTTACTTAAAAAAGATACTTTGTGGGAATGGGATTCTTCTCAGCAAGAAGCATTTTTAGAACTGAAAAGAAAATTGAGTTGCACACCTACTTTAGCAATTCTGAGTGACAAGGGTACAGTTGTGCTACAAACTGACAGCTCTAAATCTGGTATGGGTGCATGCCTGATGCAAGATGGAAAACCAGTGTCATTTTACTCCAGAGTTTACACGGAGTGCCAAAGTAGGTGGGCACCTATAGAAAAAGAATTATTTGCTATTTGTGCTGCTATGGAAAAGTATCATCAATTTGTATATGGTAGAAGGATTGTGGTTGAGACAGACCACAAGCCATTAGTGGCAATAATGTCAAAGGACATCAATAAAATATCAGCCAGACTTCAAAGAATGGTCTTAAAATTGCTAAAATATGAATTTGAAATTCGCTATGTACCAGGTCCTAAAATGTTTATTGCTGATTATTTGTCAAGAAACTACTTGTTAAATAATGGGAAAAATGACTCCGATTTACAAGAGTTAGTTCATTCTTTTGATACTGAAGTTGTGTATGGATGTGAATCTGATTTAGCAATTACTGATGAAAAACTTAAAAAATTACAATTTGAAACTGGGTGTGACAACAATTTAATGCAAATTAAGACATGGTATTTTAATGAGTGGCCATCCAATGATAAAAATATTTTGAATAAAGAGTTGAAAATATTTTACAAACTGAAAGATTTTTTAAACTTTAAAGATGATGTTTTATACTATAATAACCGGGTAGTGGTACCTTATTGTATGAGAAAAGAAATACTTACTATTTTACATACTGCTCATGCAGGTGTGGTCAAGTCCAAGAAAAGGGGACGTAGGTCTTTATTCTGGCCAGGAATGTCCAAGGACATTGAAAATTTTGTTTTGTCATGTAAGGAATGTGAGAAATATAGGTCAAGTAACTGCAAAGAATCCCTCATGAGTCATGATGTGCCAGATATTCCTTTTTATAAAGTAGGTATGGATATTTGTTCCTTTGCTGGCAAAGATTATCTAGTGGTTGTTGATTATTATTCAAAGTGGATTGAGTTGAAACAAGTTCAACAAAAAACAGCAAAAAATGTTATATTGAAATTAAAAATAATATTTGCCACACATAGAATACCTAAGTATGCAGTTTGTGATAATAATCCATTTAATAGCTTTGAACTTAAACAGTTTTCCAGAGATGTTAATATGCAGTTGTTGTTTTCAAGCCCTCATCATCATCAGTCGAATGGCCTGGCAGAAAAAGCTGTAGGTATTGTAAAGAGTTTAATGAAGAAATGCAGGGCAAATGATGAGAACTTGAATATGGCTTTGCTACACTATAGAACAACACCGCTTGCTGGCTTAGACTATAGCCCATCTGAACTTCTGATGTGCAGGCTATTAAGAACTAACTTACCTTGTACTTACACAGATCTTCAACCCAGACTGCCAATCAATATCAATGAAAAAATGCAAATAATGAAAGAAAAATCTAAAAGTAATTATAATAAAACAGCCAAAAATAGAGCTTCTTATAGTAATGGTCAGAGTGTGTTAATACAGAATGGGGATGATAAGGATTGGCAGCCAGGAAGGGTAGTGAGGAAGGATAGTCCTAGATCCTATATTGTAAAAAATGAAAAAGGTAATTGTGTTAGGAGAAATGAAAAACATATGTTACTAAGTAGAAATAAGTTTAATGAGAGACCAGAAGTTGAGTTTGATACCCCAATTAATGTCAGACCGGTGAATGATTCAAATAATGGGGAAACTGTGAGTACAGATGGCTCTATGCCTAGTCAGCACAGAGTGTTTAGAGATGCTTGTGAAGCAGGCAGTTCATATGTTACTCGTAGTGGAAGGTCTGTGAAACCTCCTTCCCATTTAGTTGATTATGAATGTTAAAGGGGGGGATGTGTCATATGAGACTAGGCTGTATAGCCTTCAGCCTTTGTCATGTGAAAAAGAAGTTTTAAAAAATAAACAGTGTGTCATGGCCTCTTGTGGAAAGTGCATTTTTATTTTATTAATATTTCATAAACCTGGTTAACACATATACTGACCGTATCTCTTTCCGTCATTTTATAGATCCCTTGATTAGCAAAGATTCATTCACTCGTTTTTTTATCCTATTATCTAATACGAAAAGGAATTGCAAAACGTTATACGCAAAACGAGACATTTTACTAAATCCATTGTTTAATGTTAATAACAATACACTCGATGCAACACAGTGCCAAATTATAGATTGTGCGTGCAATGTCACAAAAATTATTGAAGACATCTGTTTGCCATACTTTTCTGGAAACAGAGAGAAATGTTGTTCAAATAAAGAATGCCTTGTTTCCATAAATAACAGCAATTTTAAATGTAAATACCTACCTTTAAACATTGATATCATTAAGTGTAAAGGCATTGCCAAATTGCAAGAGTCTGTAGAATCTGGTATGAGGAGTGACAATCCTCCTGTTTGTAATTTTTGTGGAATAGGCACTGTCGATTTTAAATATGATTTAAATGATTTGATTATCTTTGAACTACATAATTTGTACATAAATCTAGAGGACATACCTCGTAATATTGAAATAAATAATAAGCTATTTTTAATATTGGCTATTATTGAATATGTTCCACCTTTACAAATGCCAGGTATTGGTCATTACAAGGCGCATTGTTCGAGACCCCCGTACACTAATAAATCATTTCAGTGTTACGATGATTTATGTAGCAAAATTCAAAATAGTTCCAAAAACATGATGCCTCATGCAATAATTTATACAACTGAATAGTCTAGTTATGTGATCTGTGATTGTTAATCTGTGATTTTTTTTAAGCTAGAGTACAGACAACAGCACATCTGCACCCTAATTGCGTAACACATTATCGATCGGAGTTTGAATCATTTTGAAACAAATTGCTGATCTGTTGCTTCTTAAGTTCGAAAAATTTGTCTGCTCGGCAACGTAAATAACGCAATGAATGTTGTTGAACTGTCAAAATGAAACCAACTCAGATTGATAATGTGTTACGCAATTAGGGTGCAGGTTATACCAAACTGTCAAATTTCTCCAAATGATTTTAAATCTTAAAATGTTGACAGTTAAGTTCAAAATCGAATGAAAGAATTTGACAGTTTGCAGTAACTTGATCTGCAGCTGTGTGTACATTATACTTAGAAATGTTGAGGTTATTTTCAGTATTTGCTACTCATTTAATAATTGGTATTGAATTGAAAATACCTTTTTTATACCAATGTTTTATTTTATAAGTACTTTTTAAATGTTGATTTATTTTTATATTAGGCAGACTCTCAAACATAAACAACTAAATAGTCTAGTTATGTGATCTGTGATTGTTAATCTGTGATTTTATTATTGAAACTAGAAAATATTAGGTACCTATACCTACTTAGAAATGTTGAGGTTATTTACAGTATTTGCTACTCATTTAAGAATATTTTCTTGAAAATACCTTTTTTATACCAATGTTTTAGTTTATAAGCACTTTTTTAATGTTGATCAAATCTAAACAACTGAATAGGTTAGTTATGTGATGTGATTTTAATTTTTATTGAAGCTCGAAATATTATACTTACCCTAAGTTTCGTCATCCACGCGAACGAAGTCGCGGGCAAAAGCTAGTTCATAATCTATTTTAGTTAAAACACATTTAAGTCTATTGCTGTCATTGCAAGCGTTTGTTAACGTTATTATAATTACATAATTAAGTATTATATGTAATTAAAAATATTTTTGTACGCGGATATTTAAATAGAGAAGTACTTGTTAATTGAAGATTTGTTTTTATCGTAGATAGTGGCGTTATTATTAAAAAAATATTTTTCATTCAAGAAATGCAATTGTTTAATTTTTTCCTAACGCTTGTGTACGCAACTGTACCATATTAATAAATACTATATTGGAAGGTTAAGAACGTTTCTAAGATATATGGCACGTCCGCTTTTTGGTAGCCATCCGAACTTGGTCGGGTTATGTAGGTTTTCGATGCTTCGTCAGTATTATAATTGTTTTTCTTTAATTACTGAATTTAATGACATGAAATTTTGCATAAGAATAGTTGAATGAATACACTAATTATTGACATACATATTACCATGCAATTCCTTCAGAACGTCGTGATATTTGACTGCTTTGTAAACAGTGATCTGTTCATGGTAAATTTGTCCTATAACTCTTTAGTTACTAACGGAACATCATTGATACTTGGCAACATGTTGCAGACACTTACAAGGTTTGTATAAACGTGAAAATCTAGACCCCAAAGTGCATACTTTAAGAACTAAGACCTAATAAGCGTATTTTACGTTTATATTTTTATCTTTTAAGCCCTACGATTTTTTCTAAATCTGTTTTTTAAACAAATATAAACAAATTCAAAACAACGTATGTAAAAATCTACAGCTCTCTATGTAAGCGCTTTATATGAAAACTAGCTAATGGCCAAACGTTCGCGTAGCGGAAACTTGAATTTCTCCGAAGTTTATGCATGCACTAGTTTTATTCATACATACACAATTACACACAAATACACACTAATTTTTGGACACATCTCTTTTCTTCTAAAGTCTATGGATTAAAAAAAGTTCCGCCAGGACAACGTTCGCCCAGCGGAATCAGTTTTTGGTGAATTTCTCCACAATGGTTGCGTGCACAAATTTTTTTTTACCATACACAATTATACGACGTCATACACTAAATATCTGCATAATTAAAATCTTTAAATTCAACAACATTCCGCTGCGCGTACGCACACCACCATTCAGCAGTACATGAAACACTCCTCAAAGTTTGTTTGACTCTGCTATAAAGCACCGCAAGCCTCAGATTGCGGCGGCCGCCGCAATATCATATGTTTTTAGACAATATCTCGTTCACAAATCGATGTCTTAACTTTATAGTCCGGGCGGCCGCTGCACGATTACTTACCTCATTGAGTTACTGGAAAATACCACATTCCACGAAAAGTAGACCTAACAGAGGTAAGAAAAAATTTGGTCTGCCGGGGCTCAGCTTGGAGGATCCGTGGCAGTGAGAAGTTATGCTACCCACTTTGGACCATCATTTTACCTCATGTGGTTACTGAACGCAACCTTTTCGTTGATTTTAGTGTCTATTAATAGAGCAGTGTGAAATTTTTTAACCTGCAGGGAAAGTACTTTAAATACTGGAGATAGCAAATTTTACTCAAAAAAGAAAAGAAAGAAAGAAAAAACGTTTATTTGCGGTAAACATGACACAAACTACAATACAATAAAATAACTATTTAAATACAATTTGGGGGAAAATATGCGTCACATCTACGAAAGAAAAAAGAAACATTCCTTTATTTTTAAAAAGAAACAAATCTGTATTCAAAGATTTTCGAAAATTCGCTTGCCACACTCAGGAATCGAATCAGCTAAAATCTGAAAAAATAACACCCTGTATTTTTATGGCATCAATCGATAGGGTCAGTAGGGGTCAGTAGTCAGGTAGCATTATATCAGCAGAGGATGCGCATTCTACCCTGATATACAGCAAGCTTACTCAGCACATGCTTCCACGGTGCACTGAGAAAATGCTGTCATACAGCAGTTTTGTGCTACTTGGGTTTTCCTTTACCTGTCTGTCCTCGTTCGTTTCGTAGTCATTTATATATTTTTTTAAAGTATTTTATCTACACCCATGCTATAAATCCTCTATAAAAGTTCCTGAAACAGTTAGCTTATTGCCAACATTAAAACAGCCAGTGTCATAGTAACCATTATATCTAATAAAACACGTTTTTGAGTTTTACCACAGACTGACGTTTAATGTCAAATTAGTTTTATGCATAGATGCATAGGTGGCGCTAGCAGGTACATTCATATGTTTTTGTTACATAATAACACCTCCGCTTAACAAATACAATACAGGAAATAACTACCTATGTAACAGGTGAAATACCAAGTTTTTTCGTGAAGTAATAATGTTTCACAGACCCTAAACTTTTAGTTAATATGTCTGCTGGCATTTCAGCTGTCTCTAAATAAGTAATTTTTACAAAATTATTAGTTACTGCTTCTCTAACAAAATGGTATCTAATATCTATATGTTTAGATCTGCGATGAAAAATGGGGTTTGAAACCAATTTCTGCGCACTCTGGCTATCATTAAATAAGACAATTGGTTCTGAATTACCTACAATCTCACATAGTAAATTTTTTAAATATATTGCCTCTTTACATGCTTCTGACATAGAAATGTATTCTGCTTCCGTTGAGAATAAAGCTACATGTCTCTGCTTTCTACATTCAAACGAAATTACTGTATTTGACAATTTAAAACAAAATCCCGAAAATGATTTTCTATCAATGATAGAAAATCTGCATCTACAAAACCTTCAATACAAGAATTATCTTTATTAAAGACAAGACTATAGTTCTTGGTTTTTTTTTAAATACCTTAACACCCTTTTTGCATGCTTCCAGTGAACCTCATCATAAGAGTTATTAAACTGACTAAGAAAACATATACTATAAGCAATATCAGGCCTGGTTAAAACTGCTAAATACATTAAACTTCCTATTAGTTGTGTTGGGGTGTTGAACTGAAACGAACATAGGTTCTTTTAGTACTTATTTATTTTGGATAGCCGAGCCGCGATATATAGTAGACGCGCGCACTCGGTCCGCGTTGATTTCCCAATGGCCGACTCGCTCGCGCGAGCGCCGCGCGCCGGCCGATGTTGCCCGCGCCCCCCGCGCGCCGCCCGTTGTTCCCCGCGCCTCTCCCGCGGCCCCCGGTTCGCCATGCGCGTGGACATCTTCCCAGCCTTGAAAGAGCTAACTTTCAACAGATTCTTCTTCACCCGGCAGCCGGACGATGTAATGGATGGCTCTGCGGACTGTTCCTTTGGATGTGTAGATATCTACCACCCGGCAAGTGTTGTCTGCGCCCATGTGTAGACGTGTAATGCGGCCAAGCCGCCAGCGTTGCGGAGGCAGATTCTGGTCCTTTATTAGTACCATGTCCCCAATTCTAGGACCGATAGACCCAGTTTTCCATTTGGACCGCTGCTGGAGTTCCGCTATGAACTCTTTAGACCATCTCTTCCAGAACTCGAGGCGTAGTTTGCAGATGAGGTGGTACTTCGGTCTGGAGTCTTCCGCTGCAAAAGAGGGCACCGACGTCAGTGGCCGTCCGATTAGGAAGTGCCCGGGGGTCAAAGGGTTTAAATCCAAGGGATCAGAAGACAAAGGGGAGAGAGGGCGAGAATTTAGGATTGCCTCTATTTGTGTGAAGAGAGTTGACAATTCCTCAAAAGTAAGGGAGACATTGGCTGCGGTTCTTTTAAAGTGATATTTGGCTGCTTTTATGCCTGCCTCCCAGAGCCCACCAAAATGCGGTGAATAAGCCGGACTAAATTTAAATAAAATGCCTTCGTTAGCAGTATAGTCAATGACTGAGTCACGACTGGAGCGCAGCACCTTACCCAGTTCATTGTTTGCACCCACGAAGTTAGTGCCATTGTCACACCAAATTTCATAGGGCTTACCTCTGCGCGACACGAATCGTCGTAAACATAAAATGAATGCTGATGTAGTAAGATCATTCACCAGCTCTAGGTGAACCGCCCTGGTACTTAAGCAAACAAATAGACAGAGGTAACATTTACTTATTCGATTGCCTCTTCCCTTTTTACTAGAGATTTGGAACGGTCCCGCGAAGTCAGTACCAGTCGAGTGGAAAGGGAAAGTGGGCCTCATCCTAGCCGATGGTAAGTTGCCCATGATGGGCTGTATAGTCTTACCACGAAATCTAGTGCATACGATGCATTGTTTATTTACCTTGCGTGCTAAGGCCCTCCCACCTACAGGCCAATACATTTCTCTCACAGAAGATAGTAACAATTGCGGACCTGCATGAAATAAACGTTGGTGTTCATTTTGCATTAACAAAAGGGTAAGTCTATGTTTACAATCGAATATAATTGGATGTTTTTTGTTATAATCGAAACTTGAATTGTCAAGACGACCTCCTACTCTTAATAAACCTTCAGAGTCAAGAAACGGATTTAAATTGAATATTTTGGACTTTTTAGGTATTCCTAAACCTTCTTTTAGAGATTTCAACTCTATATCAAATGATTCGTGTTGACATATTTTAAAGAGAATAGTAAGTGATTTATTTATTTCGCTAGTTTGTAGTGAGCCATATATTTTAGTTCTGTTCCTACAATTATGCAAAAACCGCAATACATATGAAAACACGCGACTTAAGCTATTAAACTTCGAATAATTGTTAAAATTAATAATAGAGCTATGACTGTCATCGTGAGCTACCTTTGTTTGTACATGAACCTTTAGTTCAGGCAATTCCACTGGTTTATGAGGTTGCTGTGGCCAAGCCGGTGATCCCTCCTTTAAGAAGGAGGGTCCTTCCCACCACAAGGGTTCAACCTGCAGACGCTGAGGATCAACACCTCTGGAAGCCAGATCTGCAGGGTTGAGGTGAGTGGGAACATGCCTCCACACAAATCCCTGTGTCAACTCATTAATTTCAATTACGCGATTGGCTACAAATGCTTTTAAAAGGTTTGGTTGTGCATTAATCCAGCCAAGTACCACTGTTGAATCCGTCCATATTACTTTTTGTGTTATCTTATGACATCGAATGGACTGGATTACCTTTGTGCACAACTGAGCACCAATTAGTGCACCACACAATTCAAGACGAGGTATGGTCATGGCTTTCAGAGGTGCAACCCGAGCCTTCGCACACAACAATTTAACAGTTACAATATTTTCATTATTAATTGACCTTAAATAGACGCAAGCTCCGTACGCTTCCTGGGAAGCATCTACGAAGCAATGTAATTCAACTGATATGGGAACATCACATATTATATATCTAGGCAAACTAATTTTAGACAGATTATTAATATTCTCTGATATTTTGACCCACTTTTTCTCAATATGGGGTGGCACAGGATCATCCCAGCCTAACTTTTCATTCCATAGTTGCTGTAAAATCATTTTAGCTTTAATTATGCATGCACTTAACAGCCCTAATGGGTCAAATATTTTACAGGTTAATGATATAATAGTACGTTTAGTAAGTTTCCTACTCTTATCCATATCAACAGTAAAATGTAATGTGTCCGGTGAAGGTGACCAGTTAAGTCCTAAAACTGTGGAATGTTTACTCAGATCAAGAGTTTTAGAAGTGGTCTCAGTTTGTAACACCTTGGGACAGTTTGTGCGTATTTTATGAAGAGGGAAACGAGCTGAAGATAAAATTCTAGTGACCTCATCATATATTTCTTTAATTTCTTTCTCTGACTGACAACCAGTATTTAAATCATCCATATAAATATCATGTTCTAAAATATTAGAAATTATGGTATTAGAACATTCGCGTGCTAACTGAACAAGGCACCTCGTGCTCAAGAAAGGCGCAGATGCTGTCCCATAGGTGACAGTGTTTAGCTGCAAGACCTTTATAGGCTGAGAATAATCATCCCTCCACAAAATTAGTTGCAAATGCCGCTGAGACGGATCTATTTCTATTTGCCTGTACATTTTCTCTATATCCCCAGTCAGCACATATTTATACGTTCTGAACCTTAGTAAAATAGACAGCAAATCATCTTGTACCACTGGACCTACATACTGAATGTCATTTAACGATTTCCCTGAAGTTGTTTTGGCAGAGGCATCAAAAACGACACGTAATTTAGTGGTTTCACTTTGTTCTCTCAATACTGCATGATGTGGTAAGTAATATCCAAATATAGGACGCTCAATCTCCCGTAAATGGCCTAAATTCTTATACTCCTCGATAAATGCAGTGTAACTTTGTTTGAGCTGATAATTTTTATTTAATTTTTTCTCCAAGTTAAGGAAACGTTTTCTCGCTAAGAAATAAGAATTGCCCAGTGCTTGTTCAGGAATCTCCTTGAATGGCATCTTAACAGAAAATCTACCATTTGGAAGACGCTTCATATTTTCTAAAAAATGTTGTTCACATAATTTGTCTTGGGGTGAAGTGTTATCGACACTATTAATTTCTTCAACTTCCCAAAATCTTTTAAGGTTGTTATGAATTTCCTTTGTGAAATTACATGTCAAGTGACTAAGGCTACATTCTCCTAAACGGCCACTGACTAACCATCCAAACTGTGAATTTTGTAGGATAGGTTTACTTACACCCAATGAAATACGCTTTGTCCCTACAATATTCCAAAAAACATCTGCCCCTAATAAAATATCAATATTAGAGGGATAATGGAACTTTGGGTCTGCAAGCACGATATTTTCGGGTAAATTAAGTTCCTGAATATTTACAGGTGCGCTTGGTAACGTTCCTGTAATCTGTGGTACAATTAGACAATTTATTTCCATATTGAAAGAATTTAATCGCGATTTTATAATTACATTGCAGCGCTCGGATATATTAAACGAAACATTATTAATACCTGAAATCCGTAAAGGTTCGGTAATTTTAGTTGATAGTCCTAACTTGCCTTTAAGGTTTTCTGTCACAAAAGAAGATTGGCTGCCTGTATCTAATAGAGCCCGAACAAGGTAAGTCTGTTGAGTACATTCATTTGTTACTTCTACCATAGCGGTACACAACAGAACCTGGCTGACGGAGACAGCAGACAACGATACTGGTAGTGGTTGAGTTGACGTAGATGGTGTAGCGGTAATTTGGTCTCTGTCAGTACTATTATCATTTTGAGGTTTATTTACATGTAATAAACTGTTATGTTTTTGTTTACAAAACTTACATGAACTCTTCATACGACAACGAAATGACTTGTGACCCTCACGCAGACAATTTGAGCACAATTTTAATTTAGATGCTTCTTTAAGCCTATCTTGTACATTCATATTTTTAAATTTAGTACATTGGTAAATGCGATGACCCTGCTCACTACACAATAAACACAAATATTCACTCAAGTTCTCAACCGAAGAGACAAAGGAATTAGATCTATCAAGTTGTTTATTTTTCCAATTATTGGTTTGATTATTTTTATTAAAATTCCCCTTATCATTTTTATTTGGTTGTGATGTGACTGATGTAGTTTCTAAAATATCCGCACGACTACGCATAAACTGAAAAAAGTCATTTAGCGTTGGTAAGTCAGGTAAAATATTCCTATGTTCTTCCCACTTTACGCTCGTACTGGCATCTAACTTCCCAGTAACCATAAATATTAATAAAGTGTCCCACTGATCAGTTGGTTGTCCTAGAGTGTTGAGCGCTCTTAAATTTTTTGAAACAACATCTACTAAGTTACGTAATTCTTTAAATGATTCCTTAGTTAGGGTTTCAATACTGCATAATGCTTTAAGATGATTGTTAATGAGGATCTTTTTATTATTATATCTATCACAAAGTAACTCCCATGCTACTGTGTAATTCTCAGAGGTAAACTCCAATGACTTGATAACTTCAATGGCACCACCCTCTAATGAGGATCTCAGATAGTGAAACTTATTGATGCCTGGTATTGATTCATTGCAATGAATTAAAGATTGAAAAGTGTCTCTAAATTCTAGCCATTTTAAATAAGAACCGTTAAATGTTGGCAATTTTATTGTTGGCAATTTTATTGACTGTAGGCCATGTGGTAGGCAACTTGCATGAGAGCCTTTGTTACTACATGCATCATCAAATTTTTCTTTTACAGACCTTTGTTTTTCTAGTATATCCTCAATAATTGACAAAACGGAAATAAACTTAGTTTCAATTGAATCTCTTAACGTGATTTGTTCCTCTGTAGCAGATTCATCACAGTTGTTTTCAATTAATGTTTGAATGCTATCAAACTGTCTAAACATCTCTTGCCCATTGTCTAAACGTCTACTCAGCTCTTTTAAATTTACGCTGCTTAGAACATCAATATCTAATTTTTTAATTTCCTGTACATAATCATTTAATTTAGTTAGACGTCCTCTTAGAATACCGCGTTTCTTAATTAATTCACTTAATTCACTTTTGCCCTCATCTCTATCCCCGATCGGCATTTTCTTTATCACAATAACCGTGAACACAAACAATGAAATAGATATTAATTTAAAATGTGCATCAAACCAGACGTCTCAGGTATGTAGGTACGCTACGCTCCAGGCGCAGCTTGCCGCTACGCGACCCGCGACGCGGTGTCACGACAAGATGGCCGCTCTGCCGCTTTTTTCCTCGGCGGCCGAGGAGCCCCGGTAGCCACGCGGTGGCGATGTAGACGGGAGCCAGGAGGCAGCGCGCAGTTGTAGCACTTTCCTGGAATATTCGGCAATCTATTTCAAGCACGGATGCAGCGCAAAGCGTCTTAATATTTTGGACTTTTTAGGTATTCCTAAACCTTCTTTTAGAGATTTCAACTCTATATCAAATGATTCGTGTTGACATATTTTAAAGAGAATAGTAAGTGATTTATTTATTTCGCTAGTTTGTAGTGAGCCATATATTTTAGTTCTGTTCCTACAATTATGCAAAAACCGCAATACATATGAAAACACGCGACTTAAGCTATTAAACTTCGAATAATTGTAAGAGGCGCGGGGAACAACGGGCGGCGCGCGGGGGGCGCGGGCAAGACTCCAGACCGAAGTACCACCTCATCTGCAAACTATAAGGATAATCATTACAACCATTCTGAGACCTTTCTAATTTTAAATTCATCTCCCTACGAGTTTCTGCAGTTTTACAATGTATCATATTAAACTTTTTTAGTAAATTGTCTACATAATGCTCTTGATCAATAGTTATTTCATTTTCCTTAATATTGACTCTTAAGCCTAAACATTGTTTTAATTGACCTAAGTTTTTTATCTTGAATTTACAGCTCAGTTCATTTACTAATTGATCAGTTGCTGTCACACAGTTAGAAAATACAAAAAAATCGTCAACAAAAAGTGCTATAATAATTTTAACTTTACCTTCAAATTTTGTAAACAAACATGGTTCATACTTTGACTTTTTATAACCTAAATTTATCAAGTAATCATTAATTCTTTGATACCATGCCCTGGAAGACTGTTTAAGACCGTATATAGCGCGCTTTAATTTTAACACTTTGTTATCATCCACACTAGATTCATAAGTTACAGGTTTCTTCATATACACAATTTCTTTTAAAAAACCATTCAAAAAGGCAGTGGTAACATCTAGATGACTTATATCTAAATTCAACTTGGCTGCCAGAGCAAATAGCAATCTCAATGTAGAATATCTGACAACAGGTGAAAAATTTTCATCATAATCTACACCAGCTTTCTGACTAAAGCCCTTTGCTACTAATTTTGCCCGGTAACGCACATTATTAGAACTGTCAATTTTTTTTTTAAAAACCCACTTGCACTGCACCACTGAACAATCTTGAGGATGATCAACTAGCTCCCACGCATCATTCTCATCAAACGAGTCCAACTCCTCCTTCATGCTTGCTCGCCAGAACTTGCTCTCTGGTCCATGGAAGGCCTCTTCGAGAGTGATCTCTTTGTCATTTTCATCATACTCTGTGATACATAAATTATTATAACCAAACCGATCAGGCTTCTTTCTCACTCTTTTTGGTGGAGTTTCTGGTGTACTGAGCTCCACTAGTGTAACTTCTGAGTCTGAAGTAGCATTAAAAAAACTATCTTCCGAGCTATTTACTGAAGAATTTTCCTGATCTATGATATATGTACTGTCCACATTCTCTTCTACCGAATGTTCACTTTCTGAGCATGAAATTTCCGAATCAGTACTGCGAGAATCTTTAGGGCTTCCTTCCTCCGCTGAAGACTTGCATTCCAACGGTATGTTCACTGTACTCTCAGCTGACTTTTCCATGACAACTATGTCTCTACTTGTACTAACAGTGTTAGTTTCTGGGTCATACACCCTATAGCCCTTCACATGGTCAGAATAGCCAACAAAAATAAGCTTATTGGCCTTTTTGTCCCACTTCAAATGCTTCTCCTTTGGGACATGCACCATGACCGCACTTCCAAATATACGCAAATGGCTTAAATTTGGCTTCGACCCTGTCCAGACTTCATATGGAGTCTTGTTATTCAGTCCTGTCACAGCAGACCTATTTCGCAAGTAAACTGAAGTATGAACCGCCTCTGCCCAGAATTTCTTGTCTAAACTAGCATCAAAGATCAAACATCTGGCCTTTTCAACCACTGACCTGTTCATTCGCTCACACAAACCATTCTGTTGCGGCGTATAAGCATTAGTTCTTTGATGAACTATCCCTTGCTCCTTCAGATACTTATCAAATTCTCGACTACAGAACTCGCCTCCGTTATCTGTCCTTAGAATTTTGATCTGTCAGCCTTTCTGTTTTTCTGCCATGGACTTAAAAGCTTTCAAATTGGTAAATACTTCATTCTTTGTCTTCATAAAATAAACAAACGCCATCTTGCTGTAATCATCCACGAACAAAACATAGTATCTAGATCCTCCAATTGATCGAGATCAACTGACTCACCGAAAGCAAGTTTGTTGTTAAGTTCGGTATGCATAATACGTCCGAAACTGTGACATCATACTCCACACCGTTCACAACTGTGATGATGTTGACATCACCAGAACACAGAACTGGAACACTTGTCTGGTTTGCAATAATAATCTCCTTCGTAACATGTTGATGGACGGATTGACGATATTTTCTTGTCTCGCCGTCATGTGTTTACTAGCCCCACTGTCAATATACCAGTTATTGTGACTGAATTTACCACTCAGAAAAATAGCACTGAACGCATTTGTTTGTTTCTTTTTGCTTGATTCTGAGTTGGGACACTGATTTTTATAATGCCCAGTTTGCTTACATTTGTAACATTTTATAACTTTGACAGATTTTGATGTTTCTTTTTCGTGCGATTGTCTATGGTCGCTCTCAGGGTTGCCATTTTTCACACGCTGCTTTCCTTTTGCTACAAATACTCTTTCCGAACCGGAAACTGAACTAACCTCTCGAACTTATCTCGATTCAATACGAGCTTTGCCTTCGCTTTGGCGTCTTCTACTTTCTCTGCAGCACTTGTCGTTGTCGGTAACTTTTCTTCAATGGCCGACGCCATGCCTTCCAACACCAATACATTTTGGGCTGCAAAACACCAATCCTCGTAATTCTCACGGCCGCGCAACTTGGGAACGTTAGCTATATAATTCGCCGTCATTTTTATTATAAAACCACACAGTAATTTTCGCTTCGTCTATTAAATATGAATTATTAAAGTGTCTGGGCCCATAACCTAATAAAACACGTTTTTGAGTTTTACCACAGACTGACGTTTAATGTCAAATTAGTTTTATGCATAGATGCATAGGTGGCGCTAGCAGGTACATTCATATGTTTTTGTTACATACTAACAATATCATCCAAACGGGTGTTATAATGTTGTACTGAATTTCATTATGTACAACTTCGCCTTTGCTTTTACGATCCCTTACGTACTCACGTGGTATCTTTATGAATTTCTATCTCGTCAAAATGTAGGGAACAGCCGATACTGTTTTATTTTGTGTGTGTGTGGGTGAAGTGGTGAGTGAGTGAGTGAGATGAGTGAAGTGAGTGTGGGTTTGTTTAAACTTTGATCAGTTTCGGAACAGACTATAATTATGTGTAGAATTCAATGTCACCACAAATTACTTCCAAACAGGAATTTCTCATTCATCATGCAAATCGCTATTATTTTGATTCGTGTGCTTGTCAATCTACTTCCAACATTGTACTTACCAGCTTTATAATCACAGGGGCGACCGTTGCGAAGAAACCA
Source organism: Cosmia trapezina (assembly GCA_905163495.3). Lineage (NCBI taxonomy): Eukaryota > Metazoa > Arthropoda > Insecta > Lepidoptera > Noctuidae > Cosmia > Cosmia trapezina. The sequence continues at coordinate 1,052,485 of LR991046.1, read as the reverse complement.
AAACTAGACACACGAAGAACAAAACAACAAGATGCAATAACAGCCGAGCAAACGGAAAAAGACAAATCAGACTCGAAAATTATCCCGACAACTCAAAAACGAATGTCCAAACCTGACACTTATTTCAAAGAGCCTTACAAAAGTGATCAGCATAGTTTTAATCGAGTAAATATTTTTATGAAAGATACTCGTTCACAAATTGGTGAAAAACCATACAAGTGTGATGTATGTCAACGTAGTTTTAGTCAAAAGTGTATTTTATCACAACATAATTGTGTCCACACTGGTGAACAGCCATACAAGTGTGATGTATGTCAGTGTAGTTTCAGTCAAAAGAGTACTTTAACAACTCATGTTCGTCAACACACTGGTGAAAAACCATTCAAGTGTGATGTATGTCGACGTAGTTTTAGTCGAAAGGGTAGTTTAACAACTCATGTTCGTCAACACACTGGTGAAAAACCATACAAGTGTGATGTATGTCAATGTAGTTTTAGTGTAAAAAGTGTTTTAACAACGCATGTTCGTCAACACACTGGTGAAAAACCATACAAGTGTGATATATGTGAACGTAGTTTTAGTGTAAAAGGTGTTTTAACAAAACATGTTCGAATACACACTGGTGAAAAACCATACAAGTGTGATGTATGTCAACGTAGTTTTAGTCAACAGCAACATTTATCACAACATAATCGTGTACACACTGGTGAAAAACCATACAAGTGTGATGTATGTCAACGTAGATTTAGTCAAAAGTGTGATTTATCAATTCATATTCGTATACACTCTGGTGAAAAACCTTATAAGTGTGATGAATGTCAACGTAGTTTTAGTGTAAAGAGTAATTTAACAAAACATATTCGCATACACACTGGCTAAAAACCTTTCAAATGTGATATGAAACATGGTTGAGGATTAAAAACAATATAAGTTGCCCTGTTCATCTCCTTCCTGCCCCTGTGCCGTGTTACTTGGGGTCGGCGCAACTCGATTTCTCTTTCAATTCTCCACATTCTCCATTGGCCTGTGGAAGTATTTAAATAGTTACCTATGATCTAAGCTGTTATTTACAGCTTTCATTTCAAGCTGTAAATAACAGCTTAGATCATAGGTAGTTATTTAAGTTAGGTGTTTGTTATTTTTAAACAAACAAAAATAAACAAACAAAACAAAAAAAAAACACAAAATAAAATAAATATTCCGTAGCATGTAAGTTTTATGATTACCATTACACTAATAAAATAAGTTTTACCATTATTGTCTTTAGCTTATAAGTTCTAGTAATGTACTGCCTATTATTTACATGACTAAGAAATAAATATGCTGCATACATACATACACACATACAAATGCTATCCTGCTCACACATCTTCCGACTCTTTCCGGCCGCATCGCATCCCGCTCTGGTGAGCTCTGCGAACCCGCACGCAAGCAGCGCTAGCGGCCGCCGCTACAAGAGCGCCGACCACACACCTAACAGTCCCCCGTTTCCTAAGTAAGGTCACGGGAGCCCCTTTTGTGTCCGCAATGAGACTCTTCATCTAGATCTCAGAATGCCCACCATTCAAAGCTTCTTTGACTGGGCTATAAAGCACCGCAAGTCTCAGATTGCGGCGGCCGCCCGATACACCTCGCATTAGTAAGATTCGCTGACGAAGGCATACCCTCACCGTCCCGAATGACGTTATTATCCTCCTCCAGCCCGGTGAACACGGCCTACTGTGACATGGCTTGAGTCACACATTTTATCACAGTTTTGGGCGATAAAACTATTTTGTCTTAAATGCTAGCACGGTGGTGTGAGATAATTTCTTGACATGTGATATAACTTTTTGACGATTAGTTGGGACTCATTATGTCATATTTGCTAATATGGGCGCACCAATTATATCACAAATGTCACATTTTTACGGTGACTAAGAAACATTTTATCACGTTCGTTCGGAGCTCAGAAGAATAACTAAAGCATAGAAGGAAGGCTAAAAACAGAATTCTGTAACTACCTTTATGCCCGTTCTATTATTAGGTACGATAAAGGATGTGGGAAAGAGATAAATGTTTTACTCTTTGTTTTACTTTCTTGGCATGGTCACAAGATCGCGGCCCAATTTGATAGTACTTTGTTTCAATGTCTGACAGTTCGTTCATTGAACTACCTGACTTATTCGCGTGTTCATTGTTTACGTGTTTGTCGTAATCTTCCATGGTTTTGCGATGTTTTAATAATATTTCTGCTGTTAGATTGCATGAATTCTTTGTTTAACTACAAATAGTGAGTGTGTGGACGCCGTGGAGCGTTTATTTCTTGTCTGGTTGGGGGCTGCCAGTCCCATTCATAGCGAAAATAAAATGAACAACAAATATTGACCTTCCATCGGTAAGTTTTTGCTCAATTTCTTGTTGCATATGATCTGATAAACGAATATAAATACATAACAAATATTGCTGTGTCACTATATAGCTGAAACCAGTCGTAATATTTATTCCAATAGAAGTTATTAGCGAATATTCGGAAATTGTTTTGGGGTTATCTTGATCAGCCATAGTGACGTAAATAATGTTGTCGATACTTTTCTTTTACAGATTTCCTAGACGATGTGAAAAAACATGGATAAATTGTATTGGTAGACGAAATTGGACTCCAAATAGCACAGCCACATAATATGCTTCAAACATTTTACTTTGTATTCATTTGGTAATGAACCTATGAAATGGATGTAGCATGTTCTTTAAGTCATCACTTAGAGAACATGCTGTTCCTACATTATTTGTTATGGATAGAACAGATGAAATGGTCTTGATATATTATGATATAATTATGGTATTTTATTGGCAATAAATAGTATCCCGTTCAAATTAAAACTTGATTTATTACATTACAGGAAATACTTATGGAAGTCTGCGAAGAAGGACATAGCGCAGTACTGCAAATTAAAAGAACCGCTCACCATCAACAGTAATCTAACATGAAGACAGGTATAACATTTCAGAAATATGTTCACTTGATGTATGCGATACAATGATATTATATTAAAAATATCATTGATGTGATATCATTCTTCTAATTATCCCAGTCGGAAATATAATCGTGTGCAAATTTATTTATTTATTTTTAATACAAAATACGTAATTGTAGGATCCCGTAGCAATAGAAGTTGAAACAGGACCTAGTACATCGGTACAGATTAATGAATCGCCACTGATCTTGACATCTCGTGAAATCATCTCACATCAGTCAGGTAAGACATACAAATAAAACTATTTACCTAAATAAAAATGTTGATAAATTTTTTTACATAAATTTTATTGAGAACTGTTTGTTTTAGGAATCCGTGACACAGATGACAAGAACAAATTCAGAAGTAATTCGATTCCGTCCCGATTCAAGAAGACTGCGCTTTTGGCGAGTTCCTGGTCGCCAGAGTCGACTCCAGAATCCTCAGGAAGTTCATCCGTACCAGGGCGGAATGATTATGGTGTGGGCTGGAATTCGTCTAACAGATTATTAAAGTTGCTAGGCATTTTATTTTTTTATTTAAAATATTATCTGGTCGTTATTTATTTTTTTATGTAAAAAAAGTTTTTGTCGCTTTGGTACCATTTTGAATTTTCATAATAAATTTTATTTTTTCACTAACAACCATTTTATTTAATCAAATAATTCAAATCTCTATTAAATTACGCTTCTACTGATTTAAAATAATATGTTACATAAAAAGTATTAAAATAAAAATTATTAGGTACTTTGAATACCCTTAGGTTGTTCCCTAGACTTTGTTGAGTAGTCTATGATGTAATCTAAAATTCAAATAAATAAGAGAAAGTAAGTTGCTAAAAACATTTGCAAAACCGAATGTCTCCCACTTGTTTTCAATAAACTCATCAGTTATTATGGCAATTAAATACATCGGGTTTAGCCGGGTCAGATTTAATACATGAAGAGCTGTCGGGAACCAAGGGTTTGGTGATGATGATGACGAACTATTTAGTTCATACTTAAAGTATTGTTTCATTTTGAACGAATATATTAAGTATTGGGATCATAAGTATGCTTAGTTACTTCAAAATTTTAGGTACGCATGGCTACAGATCAAGCTATACATTTCCAGTATAAGATGATCTCGCATTGTATAGGATTTCCTTACAATGAGCGGTCAGTGTAAACTGGAAATGTATAGCTTGATGTGTAGCCGTGTGTACCTACGGTTATTATTCTTGGCGGTATAAGAAAGAATGTCATTGTAAATTCTATCGACGTTGAAATTTAGTGGGTATATCAATAGTCAGAATAAAATGAATGACAACCTACAAAATTTCGAAACGTCTTCTGTATACGTGTCCTTCTTTAACATCATAACGGCTCCATAAGTCAAAATGAAACAAATATATTGAGTTCAGTTGCTATTTTAGTACTCCTTCTATGCGTTAGTTATTCTTCTGAGGTTCGGAGGTGGTGATAAGATTTTAAAATTGAAAAAACTAATATTTTCCTGCTAACTAATCTGTACCAAATGGCAATAAATTATTTTCTTGCATTGTGTGGTGCTGGTTTATTTCTGTGAAGTGCTAACAAAAAAAAAAAATTGTAATAATTATTTACTTATTACAATTTTTTTTGTTAGCACTTCAGCATAAATTACATTTTTTTATTTTCTTAAAGGGTTTTTTATGTTTTAAAAATACATATTTATAAATGTAAATAATGCGCGTGGAAACCAACAAAAAACAAAAAATTAAAAAAATATGTTTGACCCAAACACGTACGCGTAAAGTAAATAAATGAATTTTGATTATAGGGGTTACTTTTAGGGTGCAAATAAGAAAATTTAAAAAAAAAGTATCAAGTATCAAATAAAAGGGCTTACTATGAATAGTAAGCCCTTTATTTGATATGTCACACGGTACAGTTTGCGAAACTTTTTTTTTAAAATTTTCTTATTTGCCCCCTAAAAGTAACCCCTATAATCAAAATTCATTTATTTACTTTACGCGTACGTGTTTGGGTCACAGAAATCCATATGTGTACATATGGATACATACATACATATGGATATATACATACATACATACACAACTTAGGCTGCCATCAGACGGACGGCACAGCAGCAACCGCACGTAGTCGATTGAATCAACTGCATGGAGTTGTACGTTCGACTTCGTACAGTCGTGATATCAACTTCACGCGGTCGGATGCAGTCGTGTGGAGTCGATAATATCGACTCCACACGACTGCGTCGCGTCGTGACTTCAACTTCACACGATGGACAGCGTGCCGACGCACACTACACGACTGTTAGCCGACCGCATGAAGTTGATATCACGACTGTACGAATACGAAGTCGAACGTACTTACAACTGCATACAGTTGAATATATCGACTACGCGTGGTTGCTGCGGTGCAGTCCGTCTGATGGCAGCCTTTAATCGGTTCTTTAGATTCGGAGTAAATTGGCTGTGACAGACAGACACACGAGTGAGTCCTATAAGGGTTCCGTTTTTTCCTTTTGAGGTACGGAACCCTAAAAACCACCTAAAGGTCACTCTACTGTCAGCCGCTCTACAGTCAATCAACACTCCACACACCAGTAGCTCAACCCGCCAAGAAATGTTTTAATTGTGGTATTCCCGGTTCCCTGTGGAATTGAAGAAGTCTACAATAACTCGTTTGCTCTGCACCAACGCAAATAATGGTCCTTCGAGCGCCGGATCTCTGCAATCAAGCCTGAACAAAAAAGAAATCAAGCTGGAAGCCTCCGCAATTGAATAAAGAAACATAAACGCGACAGTTTTAGCTGGTGGTTTGCTTCATTTGACCACTGATAATATAGTTGGAAGCAATCATCATATACGTACGCGGCCACCTCACGGTGATACGTACGGAAGCACTGTGGACTATCGGACGACTCCACGCACCCCTCAAGGTGAATCAGTCAGGCCCCGCCAGTAAGGTGTGGAACGCTTTGGGACCACACGCGTAGTTTAGATAGGGCAATAAGAGTCGAACTAGAACCGCGTTGGTCAATTTAAATAATACTCAAGTTAGGAGTGCGCTAGGCGTTTCCTGTCAGGGTCGCGGTTGTTCGAAATAGATACAGTGGCCCTGGCACAGGCAACTGAAGGAACACTCAGGTGGGAGGGTGGGCATTAATCAGTAAAAGTCTGATACGCCCTCCCACATCACGCAGAGCGGGAGAAGTCATTGGTGATTTCGCATCCAAATAAAAAAGGAGCACGCTGGGCACAGTACTAAGTGTTCCCGTGGACAGGGCGAAAAGACGATTGTCTACATTAAACGCCGAATTAGTTACTCATTTCCGAGTTAGGACAGGCTAGGGCCCCGCTCGTCAGAGCTTTTGCCGATAAGCCGTCGACGTAGCGGTCAACAAGTAGGTTGCGGTACCGCTTGGGCGACATCGCAACTGAGGCGGGCCGCGATGTCGTATGGGAGGCATCGCGGCTGAGGGTTGGAGGCCACGGCGGGAGCGGAGTCCCGGTATTGCGTTGCGCCACTCTCTGTACGGAAGGTAAGGTGGTCTTGAAGGGGTTGCCACCCTCTGATGGCGGACGCGGTGGAGCCGCAGGGGAGGAGTGTTGGATCCATCTGTAGGTTATACAATGCAGGAAACGCCCGTAACGAAGGCCAAAACTACGGGCTTCGTGCTTAGGGAGTAGACCCCTTGACCCGTCGCAGGGTGACACCAAGGGTGCCTAGACACGGAGTCGTCTGGCGCCCATGTGCTGGTTTTGCTCCCTTGGGTGGTCACGGCGTGCAATGTGTTCTGGTGCGCCCGTGATGAGGGGTACTCCCCAGGGGAGGGTTCGCGGATGAGTGCTAACGCGTGCCCGTCTTCCCGCCATAAGCAGCAGAGGAGGACACCGTGGAGTTTTAGTGCTGGGTTGGAGTCCCACTCCCACATAACTGCACTATCTCCCCGTGGTAGTGGTGGTAGTTTGAATTGACCTCAAACCTCATGATTTCATGAAATCGCTAATTTGGGGTCAATTCTAAATTAGGGAGTTGTATTGCTGATTCTAATTGTTGGGAATCGAACCCAACAATTAAAGCACTCTGCATGCGGTCTACACGCGCAGGCAGCGTGATCATCGCGTCATCGGCAAGCTGAGGCGCGGCGCGGCGGCGACACGGCTCGGCCCGATGACCACTCGCGTTCACGGACTCCACCGCGACGGACGACACTCCTCTCTTAAACTCAACGATTATTAATTGTTTGTCCGGGAAGTTAACTATATATTGTTATATTAGACGGCAATATACCAGCCTTATTTTAATACAGTCCGCTTTTTATTGCTCCCCGCGCTAACATTGGTCCTTCGAGCCGGATAATTCTGTAGTCATATTAGTTGCGGCCTCGAATCGATATTTTAACCAACATACAACCTGACACTGTCCTGCAAAATACAAAAAAACGCCAGAAAATTTGAATTTCGCGGGCTCCCACAGCGGATCCCCCTTTTTCTTGGTAGGGTAGCCCAAAGGGTTTTTGAGCAAGCATGCAGCGCGAAAAGTTGATTGACATCATCAGTTGAAGACATCGAATAAATATAATACAACACGTCTAGCCTCAGCCGCTATGGCTCGCACATGCCTGTGCTTTGTTACAGCGGGCGGGGGCTGCCCTCCCTTGGCGCCTCCGGATTTTTATATTTATACACTCTAGGTGTAGCAGCCAAAAGACTACGTGGAGTCGGGGTGCCCCAATTCAGTTATGCGTAAACGCATTGACACTGAGGAACACCAGGGGCCGTACTATGACGTGAAAAAAGATCATGGATCCGTTGAGAAAAAAGGAGGGTGCTATAGGTCGTATATAGCTCCGTCTCTCTCTCTCTCACACTGGAACCGTTCAACTTCTGTAAGAGCTCATAGTAAGCCCCTAGAAATATTGTGGCTTTGCGACGCCATATTGACAGTGTGGATTTCAGCGTCAGGTGGCAGAAAATGGAACTAAGTTTAAATGTCAGAGCTTTTCAAGTATTTTAAACACTATCTATCACATCTATAGGGCACATCGTTGCTTCGTGAAATAAAAAAGCTTGTGGCGGCATTTATATCGCCACATACGAACTACGCATCACAAGGACATGACGTCACGCAAAAATCCTGCATCGCGCAATATTAGAGTTTACCGCGTGACTAGCATATACAACGTCCAGACATCATCCATCGGGCGGGCAGTTGCCCACCAGACACGACACCCGTCTGGTCGGAGGGTCCTCCCTTTTCTATGGAGGACGAGTGATTTTTACACCCTGTTCCTCATGCCTCTACACTACCAAAAACTAATTATTAATCTTTAAAAAAGATGACTTAAAACCCTCAGTAGCCCGGTGATTAAATTCTCACAAAAAAAAATAGTACAATCTATCCTACTGTACTGTAGCTGTCAAAAGCTGTCAACGTCAACTACGTCAAGTTCAAGTCAAATAGCTTTTTTATTTTTATCCGAGTTTTATCCTCTCTTCTCCAGTGTTATGGTGTTAAGGGCCCAATTAACAATTTTTTATTAATTACCTGGACTGTCTGGACTACATATGAGAAAAATTAAAAATTTACTAACCTTTTTTCCCAAATTTTTCGTAGGACGTACTAGAAGAGATTGTGTTAATAATATACAAGCCTCCCTCGTTATTTGTGCGCAACGCAACAGTGTTTCTCTATTAAATAAATATTATAAAGTTGAACTAAATAACTTGAGTGATAATTTTTGAGTTTAAAAATGGAAAAACTGCCTATGTGTAGGATATGTTTAGCGGAGAATGTTCATATGTATGTAGTGGTCAACAGGAACTTGCGCGAACTATATGAGAAGCTGACTGATATTCCAGTAAGTTGATATTTTAATAAGAATTAAGTGAATACGAGGCAGTCCTTAAATTAATATGTATTTTAAGTCAACAATCTGCCTTCAGCAAGGGTGGAGGTCATTGCTCATGCCTGCTCTGTAAGATGCGCACAGAAAGCAGTAAGGCCCACCAGCTGTTGGCTTGGACCGCATTACTGAATATTTGTTAGATTAGAGGTGATAGACGTATAAAAAAAGGAGGACTCCGCTCCATGCATATCGAAAGTGAAGCTCCGTACCAATCTATGTGTGCATGATTTGAGTACCTGCAAAGACGCCGTCGCTCGTGTCACGTAATGGCGGCCGGTCGGCATACTATGATGTTAATGTAACACACGTGAGGCGTGTTTGTACTAACGGTCCGGCATACTTACTGTGCTTCACTTTCGATATGAGTGGCGCGGAGTTCTACTTTTTTATAAGTCTATGTTATTATTATTATTATTACAGCTTTATTTTCCACTTAACCCTTTACAAATATACATGCAATTATAATAATTTATTTTCCGTTTCATTGTTATGTGGCCCCCTATGGGTAAAAGCCTCCTCCATTCTTTTCCACCTTTCCCTGTCTTTTGCCATATGCATCCAACCTTTTCCAGCTATGTACATTATGTCATCCGCCCATCTTTTGCCATATGCATCCAACCTTTTCCAGCTATGTACATTATGTCATCCGCCCATCTTTTGCCATATGCATCCAACCTTTTCCAGCTATGTACATTATGTCATCCGCCCATCTTTTGCCATATGCATCCAACCTTTTCCAGCTATGTACATTATGTCATCCGCCCATCTTTTCTTCTGTCTTCCCACTTTCCTTTTGCCTTTTGGGCCCTGCCATTTAGTTATTTGGTGTCCATCTCTTATCTTTGTATCTTGACAGGTGCCCTGCCCAGTTCCACTTCTGTTTTAAACTAAAATGAAGTGCGTCTGTTAATTTAGTTTTCATACGGATGTCTGCATTTCTCGTTTTCTGAATTTTTCTCAGTTTCAGTATACTTCGTTCCATTGCATGTTGGCATGATGAAGTTTTGTTCTTTACTTTTTCAGTGAAGAGCCATGTCTGGCAGGCGTAAGGTAAGCTTGGGAGAATGCAAGAATCCATTATAGTCTTTTTTATATTAAGACTATAGTTCCCTTTTAGGATTTCTTTTTGGGCCCAGTATTTTTTCCAAGTTGTACTTATTCTTCTGTCTATTTCGTTTTCGTTGCTATTTGCATCAAAGGATATCAATTTACCTAGGTACACATATTCATTTACATAAAAAAAATTATGTCATACAGTCAAAAGAAAACAATTAAACTAGAGGAAAAACCTATGGATAAGTCTATGTTAGAGGTAGGTATTTACTTCATAAACACAAAATGTAAGACAAATTTTGTTGCAGTTTGTAACTGGAGATAGTAGACCGATTCTTGCTTGTTTCTTCTGCTGCGCTAAACTAAAGCAATGCTACCGATTACTGAGACAATGTCTGGAAGCTGAAGAGCTGTTCGCTCAGATGATGAACGAGGATTATGAGGTGAGGTATTCTTCAACAGCCATTTATTCTCATAATTTTTAATTTCAGTATAATGTTATTATTATTTGGTGAGACACACTAGGAGCTAATTAGCTGATGCGTGTGTATGAAATACCTTGTCCGCTCTTGAAGCAGTCCAGTGAGGGAGCCGTCACAACATGTTCCGGGAGCCTATTCCATGCAGTTACAACTCGGTCAGAAATGAATTGTTTCAAAGGCTTTTTCTTTGATGAATTTTCTCATAACTTTTGGGAATGCCCGTGCAAATGTTGTTGGCATTCATAGTGTAAAGGTCTTGAAGGCTGGGCACTTCGTAGTGTTCTGTAAGTATTTTGTTCATCTCAATGAGCCTACCCCTTTGTCTTCACAGTTCCAGTGTGGGTGTGGACGTGGCTCCTCTGAAGCTCATACCTATTGTGTCTGGACTTCACGCCAACCGTACTATTGAGTGTTAAATTTTGATATGTACACTCTGCAACAGAGATAAGTAACCAGTGTTGTAGTGTGCGTGACACTACAAAACTGTATCGCTACTGTTAAAACGATTCATTACGTACAGCACACAATGCCCTCACGCACACATCGCGTTCATGTGCGAGTGAGTGCGCTAATGTCTTCTCAATTATAGTATAACATAATTTCGCATTGAAAACTTAAGCGTTCGTAGCCCAACGAATAAGGCATCATACTTCTGAGTACTACTGCGTGAGTTCAAATCTCTGAAGTGATGATTCTTTTTGCGATTTATTATTTTAAGCTAAAGCAATTAGAACAATTTTTGTTAAGAAAATGTTTTATTTATTTAAAATTGCTTAAATAAATAAAACCATTTTTAATAAATATCTTTATTTAAAAAAAAGAACATCACAAGTAAACATGTTTTATTATAAATACAACAATATGTTTAGAACATGCTATTACATCTTTTTATACCATTATATATGTATACAACAATGGGCGGAGTGAATAAACATGTCACATAGATAACAAATAATAATATAATCTGATCCAGTAACAATAACATCACTCACACACTCCTACCTACACAGTACCGCCGACTTAATTTATTATGGCTAAATATGCTGTGAAAGTATTAAGTATTTCGTTTAGGTATCTATTATAAAATAAAGTCGCTTTTCGTGTCTGTCTGTGTGGCCGCGTTGTTCTTCTAACACCACAGATTTTGATGCGGTTTTCACTATCATGATAAATATTTAACTTATATAATATAGAAACCTCCATGTTTTGCCAAGTCGTAAAAACCGTGCGAATCAGGGCCGGGTCGCTAGTTCAGTTATATACAGATGTAAATTACCTACATTTTTGAAAATTAAAATTAAAATAAAAACATTTACCACCTGTATCGGGAACAGTAGGTATTATAATTATTACCAACCATTATTAATTATTTCTAGGAAAATAATAGATTTAAAAACGTTAAAATGTCTGAAACTTAAAGGTAGTATATATGTTACGATAAGTCGGTGGTGATTTTCGATGAAGACATTTTTCATCAGTAATTATGACGACAATGTTTTGTCAATCGAAGTGGCGATATTCCGCGATTTTGACGGTGCACGGTAGATAATAAAATTTTACGCATTGGTCTGCAACATGTCAAACCGTCCGCTTGCAGGTGGTTCCGTACAGTTTGCATAGTGACGTTGTGTGCTGCTGCTATTATCCTGGTCTAAGCGAATGGATCTGATGTATGGGTGGCAACAATCTCACGCACGGTGACGAGGCGAATCATTTGTGTAAGCCAATGGTGTCGGTCCAGGCAGGCGACGGTTTATTTCGCTTGTCTCAGTGACAATGCACCCACAGTCGAACGTTTTTTCTCTACAAAAAAAAGTGAAAATATTAGGTCTAAACATACACCTCCCAAATTATAAATTAAGAAATAAAAAATACACAATATAAATACAATGCAGAGAATATATATCTATATACTTAAATACAATTGATATATAAGGCTAGTGGTCAGTAATAATGAAAATTATAATACGATAAAATAGAAATAAAAAGGCAGGGCGAGTGACCTAGGTAATACACAATATCATACTAATAACAAATAAAAAATAATATATAATATAATAATGACACTTATTATTTACTTTATTCATTAGTGCACATATAAAATGTCATTTTTTATTTTTTTATAAAAAGTATTAAACAATATTATTATACTTTATTTAGAATATAAATCCTTTGTTTATTTACCATACATGCAATTTACATTTTTAAATGTTAAAAAAAAAATTAAATATTTTCAAAATTGTATTTTTTTATTATTTTGTAATCATTTACAAACATATTCATTACTTATATTTTTGAATATTTTATTACAAAACATAGATAAAAAAACTATTACTGTAATACTGTGTAAACCGTTAATGGAAATGATTAAATAATTATCGATATAATGAGTGGCAGTTAACAAAATTAGTATTTATTTGTTAACTGCATAGCCACTCATTATACTAAATTCAACTATTCCGGTGTCATTTTCTATTAGATTCAACTATTCATATCCACAATTCGTTAAATGAGATACAACAGACAATCATAATAAAATTACTGGGTGGGATCGCGGTGACATAATATGTAAAGTAATACATTCTTATTAATAATAATTTCACTCACCGATAGCATTGGGCGCCTTGCGATTTCACTAATAGAAATAATTTTTTGCTCATGCAAAACAATAATCTGAGCTTTTTGAAATCTTGTTAAATGATGCATGGTCTAAATTAATCAATATATCACAATCACAAACTTCAAGTGCAAAAGAAAGAGTACATGTGTAGTTGCTAATGCAGACTGACTACATAAGTTCACAATTAAAGGCAGGAATATATTTTTAAAGCGGGTAGTTAGCTTCTAAACTGGGAAATAATTTTAAGTAGGCGAGATACTTGTGGTAGATTCTCAAACTGGTCAGAATATTGCTTTATTCAGTTAGTATATTCATTTTAAATTACGAAATCTCAAAAATAATATTTTAGTAAACTCGTGGCTCGAACTCGGATCATTCTGTCCCTGTAGGTTGAATGCTTACCTTTTGCGCCACGAGAGCAACTGTCCTACATTGCGAAATCATGTTACACTATCATTTAAAAGACGTCAGCGCACTCACTCTATGAAAGGGATGTGTGCGAGGCTGTCATTGTGAGCAGTACGTACAGTAGCGATATAGTTTTGTAGTGTGCGTGTCTGGTTACTTAACTCCTTTGCCCTGTGTACTCTTTGTTAAATGTAGGGGTTTACAATTAGTACATACTCCACATAACACTGCTACAACTTCTGTATGAAACTTGTATGTAGCAGTTTGATAACGGTCCGCTCTCATGTCAGCGCAAGCTATGCAACAATAGCTGTGTCAGTGAGGTTGGTAGCATGGCCGACTCTCCAGGGCACATTGGACCTACGTAAGCATCCTCACGTGTGGGGGCTCTTCTGAGTAACTTTAGTATAGTGAAAAAAGGTTTGGCTGTAATCACCAGCATATTTTCCTAATACTATGATCTTCTATATCTTTTTACAGCCCAATTCATTAATAAACCAAAACCACTTCGAGTTTTTTAGTGGGTTTATTAAATCTCCAACAGAGAACATAAGTATAGTTGATGAATGTCAAACAGAAAGCATTGCTATCAAAGAAGAATTACCAGCTGTTTGTGAGGGACTAGATGATATTATTGAGCCAAAGGAGGAACATCAAAGTGATGGTATGTTTAAGAACAAAAATAACAATAATATTAGGTCTTTACCTATGAAATTGCCGTTCTGCAGTACTGGCCATTTCAAATCAAAATAATTTTTGTTTGGCTAAGAATTCTAATTTCAAATTAATTTTATTTTAAAAACATGGATTTTTTTTTCCAAAAGTAGTCATTTGTTTATTGATTAGTGTTACATTTTCATCGCATTTCAATCTTTTTCGTCATCATGGATACGTTAAAAATTCGAGTAATTATGGAATATGAGTACCGTCGTGGCAGCAACGCGGCACAAGCGGCACGCAACATCAACGACGTTTACGGAGCTAACACTACAAACCAACGCACCACCTGTTATTGGTTTGCTCGCTTCCGTTCTGGAAATTTCGACCTGAAAAATGAACCTCGCGGTCGTCCGAAGACTTTGGTCGACAATTACGAATTAAAGGCGATTGTGGAAGCTGATGATACACAATCTACGGCTGAATTAGCAGCAGCTTTCGACGTTAGCGTCAAAACAATATTGGTCCATTTGCGTCAAATTGGCAAGGTAAAAAAGCTTGACAAATGGGTGCCCCACGAATTCAATGATCGCCAGCGCGAAGTACGCGTCGAGACGTGCCTTGCACTGCTCAACAGACACACAAATGAAGGAATTTTGAACCGCATTGTTACCTGCGATGAAAAATGGATTCTGTTTGATAACCGCAAGCGCTCAGCAAGTTGGTTGGTCCTGGTTCAGCACCTAAACAATGCCCTAAACGAAAACTTACCCCTAGAAAAGTGATGGTCACTGTTTGGTGGTCTAGCGCCGGTGTGATTCATCACAGCTTCTTACCAAACGGGGTGAGCATTACTGCTGATGTGTACTGTGAAGAACTGAACACAATGATGGAGAAGCTGGCACATCTCCAACCAGCATTGGTCAATCGCTCGTCTCCGCTGCTCCTGCACGACAACGCGCGACCTCATACTGCACAGCAGACGGTCTCCAAGCTGCAAGAACTGGGGTTGGAAGCTCTCCGTCATCCGCCCTACTCACCAGACCTTGCGCCTACAGACTACTACTTTTTCCAGAATTTGGATAACTTCTTGGCGGGAAAAAAATTCAATACCCGAGAGGCAGTACAAAATGCCTTTGAAGAATTTGTTGCCTCCCGACCAGCTGATTTCTTTAAGAAGGGCATCAATAAACTGCCACTGCGTTGGCAAAGATGCATTGATTGCATGGGTGATTACTTCGATTAATACAAATAAAAAATACATGAAAAAAATTCGTTTAAATTTTTTCATACAAAACGGCAATTTCATAGGTAAAGACCTATTATAAGATGTAATCTATTTATTTTATATTGATCATAAATGTTTTGAAATACTTCAAAATGTTGGTAGTGTTTAGTTTCATTGAACGTAATGGTAACCACATTTTATTTGAAACACAACAATTATCTGTACATACTATAAATTAAAATCGCTTTTCGCGTCTGTCTGTATGACTGCGTTGTTCTTCTAAACTACGCAACGGATTTTGATGCGGTTTTCAGCATCATTTAGAAAATTTATTTTGGAAGGCGTTTGTGTTGTAGTGACCTACACACTCAAACTAAATAAAATTATTAATATAAAACTAAAACAAAATTTAATATAAATTATATATTTCTCAAATAAAATTAATTATAATTTATATACACATATTTACAAAAGAACTTAAAACTAGAACTATTTGTAATCAACATTTAAAATAAAAGTATTTATAAAAATTGTCATATTACCTTTTCGACAAACAAACGGACAATTACAAACATTGTATTAGTAGCTAATACCTAATCGGTTAGCCGGCGCAGCTATGACGCATCCATTCTTCTAGCGGCGATCGGTCGCTCGCGCTACGTCACGCGAGACGTGCGCACAAGCGGGACGGCATCATCGTGCGTTGCACTCATGCACACGGGCCGTCCGCGATGCGCGCTCCATGACTAGCGAGTCAGTATGCTCCTGCACGCTTTGATTTAGGTTGTATTATAGCGATCCTAGTTTCACCGCGCTAACTGGATAAATCATTGTGTTTATGTTAACCTGTACTGTTCTCAACTATCTACATTTCTACTCCTTCTTCCTTAAGTGTAACTCTTGTGTGTGAACTGAAACCTGTGTCTGTGTATCTATCTAATAAACTTTCATTCTTCTTGTGTACTTGAAACTTCACTTATTTCTACCTACACACACGCTATCTATTACTACAGTGTAATACTAAACTTACGTATAATTAAGAAATCACTATATTTTTTCAAGTCGTAAAAAGCGTGCGAAGCAGGGGCGGCTCGCTAGTTGATAATAGGAGAGTAATACTGTTGACTGGTTACTTACAGAGCTAGAACCGGACAATATAGACAATAGCTGTCTGGATGTAGCAGATACACCACCACACCAATCTGAGTCAGATTTAGAAGATGATGTACCTTTAATGGAGTTTAAAACTGAAGTAGAAGAAGAACAAGAAGTATCTGAGAAGAAACGAAGAACCAGGGAGACTAAAAGTAAGTATTAGTTAGTTAATCTATAGGTACAGTGGTACTTACCCCGTCGTGAATCTTCGTTCGCACAGAAAAGAAAGTATGGCCCCAAAGATGAATGAAAGAATGCTTAAAACTTACATTCAACCTTAGGTCACTGCTATATGGTTCATAATACACTGCAGCTGTTATTTTTTTTTTTTTTTTTTTTTTTTTTTTTTTTTTTTTTTTTTTTTTTTTTTTTTTTTTTTTTTTTTTTGAATGGCTTCTCGCAGTTGACCACGGGGGGTCGAGACTGTTTAACCGGACTTTCCTGTGGCTGCTTTAAGCGAGAGCTTAAAGCCTCCGGCCAGGCTTAAAACTAAGACTTAAAACTAGGGGTTTTGAGCGACTCTGCACGTCGCTGCGGTAAGGGTAGGGAGGTCAGCCAGAGGGTTCAGGCTGGGTCGTGACGCGATAACATCCAAGGTACTACTAGGTACGAGAATGATCGGTGGGCAAGGGGAGTTTAGTGGCGGGTTAGAGGCTACAGGCTCGGCTGCGCTACCGGCTGGCGCAGCCTCGCCGAGTAGAGGGCAAGGGGGTGGTGGGCAATTACGTTTCCGACCTCGACGGCGAGGTCGGAACGTAGATCTTAATTTACGTTTGCGGAGTGTACTGGTGGCCTTATTACTCTCCTGTAGGAGGGTTATAGGGTCATCAGGTTCGGAGAGAACATGTTTAGGACGGCGGGTCCTACTAATCCGGGAGGGAACATAGTTGGCGGATTCGACAACCAAAGGGTTGCGATGTTTCGCGGCGGTTTCAAAGAAACGCACGGAATTGCGTTTCAGAAATTGTCGGATCGTTGGGATTTTGAGGTCAAGGTGGAGGTTTTCGTTCCGAACGAACCAGGGGGCACCCGTTATCTTTCGGAGAAAACGGTTTTGCAGTGTCTGCATTCTATGTATGTGATGGGGCTTGGCGTGAGCAAATACCGAGCCCGCATAGGTCATGATGGGCCGAATGACGGCTGTATAAATGCGCAGCTTGCACTTAAGTGACAATTTGCTACGTGCATTCAGAACGGAATGGAGTCTACCGAGGGCAAAAGCGGCCCGTGAACGAGCGAGCTTTATGTGCTCGGAGAAGCTTAAGTGCTCATCGAGCGTGACACCGAGATATTTGGCTCGCTTCTCCCAAGGGATCGGCTTGTCAAACATCGTGATTGGTCGGGGTAAAGGACGTGTGTGGTACGGTTTCAGAAAGAGAACCGCTTGACTTTTATTCGGGTTTACTTCGATTCTCCACCTACGAAACCACCAGGCGAGGTTATCGACTGAGGTTTGGAGAGTACGAGATATCGCGTCTGGGCTTTTTCCCGTGTAGTAGATGGCCGTATCGTCTGCGAACAGAGCCAACTGAGCCTTTCTACTTTTCGGGATATCGCTGGTAAATAGAGTAAAGATAAGGGGTGAAATTACAGAGCCCTGTGGTACGCCTGCGCGGATAGGGTGGGGAGAAGATAGCGCTCCTTCGATACGGTATCGAAAGGTGCGGTTTGACAAAAAGTCACGTAAAATGAGCACGAGACGGTCTGGCACTCCGAGTTTGTAAAGCTTATAAATTAAGCCGTTGTGCCAGACTTTGTCAAAAGCTTTCGCTATATCGAAAAATACCGCTCCCGTCATCGAACCGCGCTGAAAGCCAGCGCCTATGTGTTCGATGATGCGGTGGACCTGATGTACACAAGAATGTTGGGTACGGAACCCGAACTGTTCGTTAGGTATGAGGCCCTTTGTCTCGGCATAGTCTCTGAGGCGCTTATAAATAAGTCTCTCATAGACTTTGCCGAGGACACTGAGCAGGCTAATGGGGCGGTAGCTAGAGGGCTCGCTCTTGGGCTTACCGGGCTTATTTATACCGATAACGGTGGCCTGTTTCCAGGCTTGCGGAAATATGTTATTGCTCAAGGCACCATTGAAGATGATGGTCAAGAGCATTATCAAACGGGCAGGGAACAGTTGGACCACCCTATTGGTGATACCATCTGAGCCAGGGGCTTTGCGGGGTCTCAGACCCTTGATTATCTCATGCACCTCATCCGGAGTGACGGGGGGCAGGGGATAATCAGGGTCTTCGACGGGAGGAAGGGAGGCTCTACGTTCGACTTCCGCGTCGACCTCAGAGAGGTGAGCTTGGTCAACCGGTAGAGAGCTGGGTGTGCATTGCGCCTCGAGGCTGTCGGCAAGGCATTCCGCCTTGTCGACATCCTCGAAGGCAATGGTTTTGTCAGGGCGGACTAAGGGTGGCATAGAAGCTATCCCCGGGGATCTAAGTCTCCTCTGGAGATCCCAGAAGGCAAGGTGGTTTGGCTCTAGTTCGCTCAGCATCTTATCCCAGCCGGCGTTACGCAGTTCCTCCATACGTGTCCTTACAGATTTCTGTAAGTAACGCATGTGGACTTTGTTCGCGCGACAGGGAAAGTTGCTGTAGGCACGGACCGCCGCGTTCTTCTCAGTCAGCAGCTCACGTACATCGTCCGGCAACTTCCAGCGACGGTCTTCCGCCACTGGAATTTCCCTTGAACAATCGTTCAGGACAGATTGTACGTGTTCTGTGAGTGAGTCGATCGCGGCCGTCGTGTCAGCGATAGAGTCAAAATGATCGGGTATAGCGTCTAAGTGAGGGGAAGAGGAGGATTTCAGGCAATCGCTTACTTTCGTCCAATCCGTCACTTTTTGGGTGCGAGGTGGTACTGAGGGGTCACGGAGCCCTAAACGGGGGACTAGACTTACGACAACCGGTCGATGGTCAGAGTCCAGTTCATGTATCGCTTCTATAGAGTCCAACCGAAGGTTGATATTCTTTAGAAGCGCTACATCAAGTACGTCAGGGGTATGGTTATGGTCGTGGGGAAAATGTGTAGGAGTCATTGGTGCAATGACGTCAAAGTTTAAAATGGAACAGAGGTCGAACAAGTGTCTACCTCTGGTGGTGATCAAGGAGCTATTCCAGGCGGTATGCTTGGCGTTGAGATCGCCCGCTATAATGACGGAGTCACTCAAGCCGCATAAGATGTTAAAGTCGTCAGATAAATTCTGGTAATTCTCTGGGACGGTACGGGGTGGAATGTAAGCCGATACTAAAGTGATCGGCTGGTGGCCTGTCATGCCAAGGCGGCAGACAGACACTTCCAAACGTGAAAGAGGAGGAGGGTCAATGGGGATGCAATAAAGGGTGGATTTATAGTAAATTAGGGTACCACCCGCGTGGCATCGCGTCCTATCATTGCGCACTATACGGTAGTTGGCAATTGATGGGTTACGGTGGTTGGGTTTTAGAAAGGTCTCCTGTACAAGGAGGATATCTAACTGGTGGTCGCGAAGGAAAGTGCAGATTTCATCGCGTTGGTTTTTAATGCCATTGGCATTGAAAAAACCTAGTTTAAGGGATCGGGGTTTGGTTCTCGCAATAATTTGTCTATCCATTATTGGTTAGATTTATTGGAGAAGGAGACCAGGGCTTGCGTGATCTCCGGGTAGGCATTATAAATGTCGTGAATTTTGCGCAAGTCGCCAGCGCTTCTGGCGACGACTAGCTCGTTAGCCATTTGCATCGCACGGGGCGACATAAATGTAAGGAACGTACCGGTAATTATGTTGAACGGGTCAATAGTGCTGGTACCGGCCCCAATAGTGTTCGGGGTCACGGTACCGGTAATGTTAGCGGTAGTGGCGGCTACGTTTTTAGGCGCAGCCGTGAGTTTAGTGGGTTGGGTAAGGGGTGGCTTTGGGATGCAAGGATCCACTAGAGCCGGCATGGGTAAAGGAGGTGGTTGCGAGGACCTCAACGCAGGAAAAGCCTGCTGGTGGAGGCCTGCGAACCAAGGGTTCGGTCTTTGGGGACTAAGCCGCGGGGGCATGTCGGGTACCTTAAAAGAGTAAGGGCATTCTCTTTGCTGACGAACGTCCGAACGTTTGTTCAGCTTAGAGGAATTATTATTTTTTGGGGCTTTAGGGCAGCCACGGTAATTAGCTGGGTGACCAGCTTCACCGCAGAGCACACAGCTCGGAAGCTCGGTGCACAAGGTGCGGTCTTTCGGCCGAGAGCACTCAGAAGTGCCATGGTCACCCAGGCACTTGACGCACCTGGGTCTCGCATGGCAGTTCCTTTGAGAATGCCCGTAAAGCTGGCAGCGGTGGCACTGGCCAACGAGGCCATTTTTACGGGGCTTCTCTATCTCGAAGCCTACCAAGTTACAAATCGATCTGATTTTAAAAATCGGATGGTACCCCTCAGAGGGGGGGCAGACTACGAGGACCATATCGTAAGCTTCCCCTCCCCTGGAGCGGTGCATCCGATGAACCTCGTCTACAGGAATCTGTTGCGACTCAAGGTCGGCTTTGATTTCCTGAGTCGGAATTTCTTTAGGGATCCTACGGATCACCACGCGAGTCTGGCGATCCTCGGGTAGAGAGTATGTGTGGAAAGACACAACTCTCGATTTTAAAAGTTTGGTAAGTTCCCTGTAGTCTTTCGACGTCGGTACTGATACCTTAATACCCTGTTGGGTAGAGCGGGCGCTGGTGAAACCGATCCCGAGATCGGTACACCACTTGGAAACGTCGGTCCACTTTGCCTTGTCTTGAATATAGACGGGAGGCGTGGCGGGCGACTTAAAAGGGGGAATGGGGGTATCCTGCAAGGAGGATGATTTAGAGGGGGCATCCTGCAAGGAGGATGGAATGGTAAGGGCGGGTGGGGCCAAGGGCAGGTCAGAGGGTTTAGGTGGAGGAGGGGGAGAGTCTGTGTTCTTCCCCTTCTTCGCCTTGGTTTTCGCGGCTTTCGTCGCCTTCCTTTTCTTATTCTTCCGACCCTCGACGACCTGGAAGCCGTCGTCGTCGTCGGAAGAAGAAGGGGAAGGAGACGAAAGAACGGGCTGGGCAGAGTGCTCGGCCTCGATGTCGGAAGAGTAAGGTGAGGTAGGGCCTTCAGTGTCCATGGACACTGTCGGGCAGTCTACGTAATGGACCGTAGGTAAGGATTGGGTGGGCTCGAGAGCATCGCTAAAAGTAGCGATGTCTGAGGCAGGGGCATGCTGAGACTCAGCGAGTTTAGCCGCGATTTTCGCGCGAAAATCGGGGCTTTTGAGTAGCGCTTCAATGAAGGAGTCTGGATCCTTAAGGATATCCTTAAGGTACAGCTCCTTCGCTGATGCGGACGCGGGCATCCTAGAGGAGGAGCATACACAAAAACCTATGAAGCCCTAACACCTATCTCCCCGGGTGGGATTGCCCGGGGGCCCTAACCCTCCCTGTCGGGTGATGACAGGGAGGTGTGTACCTATCGTGAACGACCTACGCTTGTGTCATCCGTGCCAGTCTTAATGTGCAACGGGGCCCTGACTAAGAACTAGCGCGAAGGGTGTAGACACACCCTAAAGACACTAGGTGCAAGCTGTGGAAGCAAAACTGTCATCCAGTGCCGACTAGGAGACCCCCCAAGGCCGGTTAACACTGGGACCCGTCCAGCTGACTGCCTCTCCCTGAAGGGGTTCGGCGGGTGTGTTGGGTCTACACCCCACTCGGATTCGTTGGCACCGTGAGGTTTCCTCCGAGGACCACGAAACAGTGGATTTTACCCAGAAGGGGCCAAAAGGAGCGCGAAAGACGTTTAGTCCGAAAGAGAAATATTTTGCCTTGATAAAGGCACTTGGTCTGATCGTATGTCGAAATAATTAATTAAATAAATAATTAATTATTCGACGATCGGGAGTAGTCGGGTGACTACGAGGACGCCACGGAGAGCAGCGCAGCGAAGGGAGACTCTGGACAGCGAGCGCAGCGGGAGCAGCGAGAGCGCACGACCGCACGCGTCGAGTGCCGAGCGTCGAATGTACTGCAGCTGTTAGTTCCGTCTCACTCATAAGTATGGCGGCTGACTAACATGCCACGCGGCGCGCGCTAACATGGCGGCAGCGGCCGACCAATAGCGGTACAAGGAAAAAAGCGCGGTGCGCGGAGCGTGCCGATTGGTCAGTAGCATTTCCCGCGCTTTGAAAATTCGTCTTCTGCGCAGGTACAACGGTAACCTATATTAGTTGGGTACTACTTGTAAGCAATCAGGCCAGTTGTTCCCCTGACAGGAAGTGGTTAGCGTTACCTGAAGAGTGTACCCGCTTACATGTGCAATGTTGAATGCTATATAGTTCACTTGATCTCATTCTCTTTCATAATTTTTGTTATTTTACATCCGAAAAATTCTAGTAATTTACTGACTTATAAAAAGGACAAGACAGAAAAGGTTTAGGTTGTAACGTCCCATTTGAAACTAAAACAGCAGCGGCACTGCGCTTGCGGTTATTGTCAACCGTGACGTGTGTGGTCTGCCATCGCCTTTGGAAGTGTACCATAAATGACTGCATGCTACAGGGTGCGTTGCGATGTCGTGCGCCGGCGCATCGCACACGCAACGCCTGTGTTGCCTCACTCCTAATAATACTTGTTGATTCTGTTGTTTTAATGAGTATTCTATTCTTATTTTTAAATTAATTAATTATCTGTTACTACATATTTCTTAAAGTTTTAAGATTATTGTAAAAATTGGTTAATAATTATTCAAATAATATTCTGAACTCTTTTCATATCCACTCTGCATTTCGTACTGGGACCGGTTCGGAACAAAATGTTAATCTTATCCACATTCCTGATGAATCCCACAGAATGGGATCTGGTTCTGGGATGCAATCCAATCGCAATAATCCTGGAGAGCGTGTCTCTAAATCGCTAAATTTCACGTTCCTAGACTCGGTAGTTTCGGCTGTGCGCTGATATGTCAGTCAGTTTCTCCTAAAATAAAAATTACGAAATAATAAAGATTCAATTAAATTCAATATCTTTATTCAGTAATAATTCACCATGAAACATAAGTAATTATTGAATGTACAATGAATGTTGAATGTACAGACGCCAGCACATCAAGCTACTACAATCTGTCAAATATTCTTTAATCGATTTTCATCTTTATCGCTAAGGCATTAGGTTCAAGGTTGATTGGGAAAATTTGACAGTTTCGGGTAACTTGACCTGCTGGCGTCTGTACAAGAGCAGAGGCAATGTAGACTTGTAAATTGTCTTTGGTCTCATATCAACCAATAAAAAATATTTGCGAACTTAGATATGAGGCTTTTGCTCATATTGCTTTTTGAGTGTACTGTCTTGTTTTATTATTTTTCTTTGTCTATGTGCGTTTTATTTGTGCAGAATAAACAAGTTTTTTTTCTTTTTCTTTTCTTTTACAATAAAAATACATACAAATCAATTTAATTTAGAAAACATTATATATGTAGATTAAAAAATAAAAGATAAATTATAAAATCATATGTCAATAAATTAGCAATTTAAACGAAAACAATAATCAAAACAGTAATAGTTATTTATGCAACTGACGTATAATAATGGGTATTAAATAGAACGAATGTGGATATGATAATAGTATCACATGAGTGTTTTAATACCTAATTATGTACAGTTGCATACAAGACTTTATCTACATCCATGTTATGAATCCTCTATAAAAGGTTCTGAAACAGTTTTTTGCAATACTAATACTCGTATCGAACATGGCTGCCGGCGTCATAGTATACGACGTGAATTCGAATAAGTTCTATTTTAAAATTACGGCGCTGTTGTAGTGAAACGCGCGTGCATTATAATGTTCTTTTTTTGAAAACGAGTTGCATAATGAAATTCAGTACAACATTATAACACCCCTTTGGATTGGATGATATAATGGTTACTATGACACTGGCTGTTTTAATGTTGGCAATAAGCTGTTTCAGAAACTTTTATAGAGGATTTATAGCATGGGTGTAGATAAAAGCCTTAAGAACACAGAACACAATATAACATCTTCATGTCAGTTGTAGGAGCTAAGACAAACACAAATCATTACGTTACAATCATCTAATGAGTAGAGACACCTTCCCAACAGGAATGCCGTGAGCCTTGCCTTGAGTGAGCCTGTGTACAGTGTACTTTTTAACTCAAGCGGTCATTTATTAAATGTCTGATACTGCGGACTATGTTTGACTATTCCCAAAGCCGGGATGATTTTGCTTCCAAAGTCTTTTCTTCGCGTTTTTTCCCTAACCTGTCTGTCCTCGTTTGTTTCGTAGTAATTTATATATTTTTTTAAGTATTTAACAGTACTACTACGTAAAGGCTAGGTACTGTGAGAATACCAAGTTCTTTAAAATATGGTCGACAGGTGTCTCGTTGAGAAATGCGGACAATGGTTCGGATCGCTCTTTTTTGGAGAATGAATGTATGCCAGTTATAATGAATGCCCTATGCCAGTTATAATGAATGCCCTATGCCAGTAGTAGGTTGAAATTGGGGTTTCTGGATCAAATAAGATCCAGAAACATCCCAAATTCAAACCATCATTCATTACATCTTCAGTTATCACTTTTCAGACTGCTTTAAATAAAAGGTATTTCATCTTCCGGTAGAATCTGGTAGCATATAATGTCTTCGGAATCAGGTATCACTAAATCTCGCATTACGTTCCTCGTTGATAATGTGCCGGTATCCTGACACTTAGCTAAACCCGCTTTCAATTTTTCAGGACCAATCTGCGTATCGTTAACTCGGGAGAATGTTAGCTCTCTATTACCACTTTTAAAGACAAGTTCTTGAAGTTCGTGAATGGTGCCCG
The DNA here is from genome assembly GCA_905163495.3 of Cosmia trapezina. NCBI lineage: Eukaryota > Metazoa > Arthropoda > Insecta > Lepidoptera > Noctuidae > Cosmia > Cosmia trapezina. The sequence continues at coordinate 1,027,160 of LR991046.1, read as the reverse complement.
AATTTAATGCAACATGCATGTTTTGATAGACTAAATCTTCTTGCGTTGTATCTCTGACCTGAGGTTTTGATGAATCTGCGTTCGATTTTTTATGAGCGAGATCATGGACAAATATAGTCCCACCATTAGCGTTCTGAATAATAATTTTACAAACTCCTTCAGAAGTATGTTTCACTGAATCTTGCATTCTCGTAATATAATTTTATTTAATTTATTTTTTAATTCGGTTTACGATTCAACCTTTTAACTACAACTGTAGAAATCGATGGTCGTATAAAATGACTATTAGTAAATTTATAGTTACTTAGGTTCCATTGCTAATATCATTTAGTACCTTATTCAGCAGCAAATCAATCTATCCTTCTCCACTTTAGAATAATTTTATATTTTTGTTTCTCAATTTCAACCATCAATCATTACATTCTAAAATGAAATAATAGATTTCGACTCAGTTAGCTTGAGGCCGTACCTTCACACTGCAATGCTGAGAGTCGAATGCTGTGGTGCAGAGCGCTTCAATAGAATTAAGTAGACTCATTTTGAATTATGATGCGATGGCATATATTCTAATAGAGGAACTGTTTTAGACACTTATTAATATAATATTTTCCTTTCACAGCGTTCAAATAAAAGCATTGAGGAAATTGTCTAGTATGTTGCATCCAAGGATCATCGTAAATCTCCCAATCTTCTATAACACCTCCACATGAAAAACATGCTGCTTTGTCATTTATACCATTTCCACAATAAAAAAATCCAGCGTCAGCCATTTCCTTTACCAATCTTTTCCTTGAATCAACCGTTGCCCAATAATAACTAAATGAAAATTCACGCATTTTATATGCATTATACATGTCATATCGAGGATTGTATTTATTGTGAGACATATTCTATTTACTCACTTCATAGTTCTTGATGCAGGTAATTACGAAAGTATAATGATCGCACAGCTGTTGCCAGCAACTTATAACGATTAACATTGGACGGGATTGGTAGGGATAGGAAACTGATACCTATTGCCCAATTGTGAAAAATTAAACAAGATAATATTTATTTAAAACATTTATTATCTATACACCATTTATTTAAACATATTACATTTTTTAAAGCACATATTCTATCATGATAAATACAACTATACACATCATGAGAGTGTTCATATTTACTGTACAAGCTTAATAAATTAGGACAACCTTCATCTTCTAAATTATTTATATTATTATTATTCGAAATATTTTTTAACCATAACACTTTTTCTAAACCTTTGGTGTAAACACTTTTATCTCTTAAAATATCTTCAATCAAATTCTGGTGATTTGAGTAAGGCACAAATCCTTCTCTCCAGTATATCTTTCTATTACGTTCAATCCAACTGACTTGCTGTTTTTCTGGTTTCGTCAAATCGTAAAATGAAAATGGTGGCTTAATTAAAAACACCTGAATTTTTTTATTCCATAATACAGCAATTTCTTTAATGATGAATTCATTTGTTTCTGTTTTAAAACCTTGAACATCTACAATGGCAGTCATGATAACCTGCGCACTATATTACTTAAAGGTTTATATTCCACAAGTCGATCGTTAATAATTAAACAATATCCCGTTGTGTTATCTGGTATTGGTGCTGAACATTCAATCTCCAGCCGCACATCTACGGGACCTGTTTTCAAACTATCATTTTGCCTTGAACAGTCTATGATAAAGAGAGGAGCCTTCTCCTTGAAATCGAGCAAATCAAGCAACGGGTCTGCAGGATAGTTGTAATACGACTGACGAAATTTCACATACATTTCATATAATATATTGTATTTGTTCTCGGAAAAATTTAAGTTTAGAGGCTCGTAAGGATAATATTGTGAATTCAAAAATAGTGTTACATTGGTAACCCCACAGTGATCAAACAGAGAACTGTTTTTGGTTTTATTATTTTTTCTGTCGGTTTGCAAGCAGAAAATTACATATCGAGGTTTCTCTAATTGCGATGCAGTTTTAACTGACCAAGAATGTTTTGTAGTTTTAGGAAGCAAGGGATACTCATATAAATCCCAATTTCGGAACGCCATCTGAATAGGTTTATCTCTTTCCAAGTGTTTTAGTAGTGTCAGTCGTTCGCGGTCTGACACTTTTATATGCGGTACACGCCATTGCAATCTGTGTATGTCTATTTGAAAATGCACAACATCATCAGTCGCTATGATACTGTTTAAGTTAGTGTTACTTCTATTCAGAATAAGCTCATGTTTACAATTTATCACAATTTTATTGTAATCCTCCGCAAATCCTAAAATCTTGTTAAGAGGTACAATAGCACTAAAATGACCATCATTTGTAAATCCATCTATGTTCCAACCCCACAAGGCAGCAACTTTATTTTCTCCATCATTCATTGAAACGTATGACTTTATTGTCGACGTTTTACTTCAACAGCAGCTGCATGAGGCTCAAAGTCAGATTACGGAACTTGAGACCACAAATCTAAACATCACTGCCTCGCTGAATCAAAGTCTGTTCAGCGAATTGGTGTCTATTGCCCCGTCAATGGTTTCTGCCATAAACTCCACATGCAATATTGATTTGACAGGTGATGATGAATCAGATTCAAGTAATTCAGTGAGGTTAGTCACCAGTAGAAACAAACTAAAAAAATACATTAAAATTAATAAATACATTGTTAAAACAAAAAAAATGGTAAAAAGACAAAGATTCTTTACCAAAAATGTTAAACTTCATAGAGATAGGTTAAATTTAATTAAACAATTAGATATTTTTTCTTTTAATTTGGAGCAAAGCACTAGGAAATACAACATTGACACACAGGACTTGCAATCTCAACTTGACCATCTACAAGAGAAACTTAGTTTATTGACTGATAAATATAATACCTCCGAAGATCTGTTGAGGGAATCTGTGTTGGCAATGAATGAGCTGGTTAACTCACAAACAAACAACTGTGAGCATTGTCAGACACCGTCCAATGTCCCTATACCGGACCATTCATTGACAACTTGCAATACCACCTTACCGCAGCCCTGTGTTAATTTGACATTTCCTGCTATTGATAGTTGCAATAAGAAACATTGTAAACAAATTATAAATAATGATATTATATTATTTTGTGATGAGATTGGAAAGGACTTAGGCCACTTGTTGTCAGATGAATATCCAGGACACTCCATAATAAACTACTGTATGCCTGGTTGTTCTTTGTTTGATATTATGAAACAAATTATTAAATGTAACTTTAACCAGGATACTACTTTATTAATTTTTATGGGTAATAGGAGAAATGTGAACAAAGGAGAATTGCTAAAATATTATAGAACATTGTGTAATCTTAGTTTAAGAAAAATTGTATTGTTTACATTCCCCTATAGTAACAGTTTGCCACAGGAAGAAAATGAGTTAAGATTTGAAATAAACATGACACTACATAATTTGACATTCAATAATAATCTATTCCATTTAGTTGATACTAACAATTATGTTGGTAATAATTTGTATTTGACAAGAGATAGATATAATATTGTTATGTACTATCTTCCTAACTACTTCAAAAGACAGATAGCTGTGTCGCTATCATATTTTTTTTCTATTTCAGCCAAATATTTGGCTAAACAACTTGCTTCTTTTGAGCAATGCAATGACATTTTAAATAATTCTGCCAATAATTTGGCAGCAACTAATGACATTGATTATCATTTAAATTAGAAATTAGGACAATAGAGGAAACCTCTTGCTTAATAAATGAAGAAAATTTAAATACTGATTTAAATCATGTAAAGTCCTTCTTTAATAGCACACCCATCAATTTATAGTACCTTAAATAAATGTGATAATAATACTCTAAAAATAGTTCATCGAAATATACAGGGAGTGATAGGTAAGGAATTAGAATTGGAGCTGTTCATGAACTGTAGTTATATTGATATCCTTTGTGTAACTGAACATTGGTTAAAAGACCACCAGTTCATGTTCAGCTTTAACAACCACCAGGTTGCCAGCTCATTCCCAGGGTTAATATGATACGTGATGGATCTCTAATAATTGTTCGTAACAATATGAAATTTAAAGAACGGAAGGATATAGTGAGCCTCTCTGTTGAGCGAGTTATTGAAATAGCTTGCATTGAGCTTGAGCAGTTCATTGTAATGAGCGTGTACAGGCCCCCATGTGCTTCATATGATGTTTTTGAGAAATATATGGAAGAAGTATTATTAAAGACTTGTAACAGTAATAAAACAGTTGTTGTCTGTGGAGATTTCAATATTAATATACTGGAAACATCACCTTCTGTAAATAAGTTTATAACCTTATTAAAGTCATATAATTTGTACAATACATTCTTTGAGCCGACTAGAATAACTGCCACTAGTGCTACCTGTATTGACAATATTTTTTCAAATTCAAGACCTTCTACCCATTTAATTATAAATGAGTTGGACTCTGATCACTGTGGCCAGTTAGTCACTTTCCCTCAGAAAATAGTCAGAGCTCAAAGAAAACTTGTTAGTTTTGTTCCGGTAAACAAAAGTCGCTTAGAACAATTTAAAAAGAATTTAATAGAAAAACTACCAGATTTGCCTTATCACACCAACCCCGATCAAGCTTATACTATACTATTTAACCTCATCAATTGTGAGTTTAGGAAGGTATTCACATCAAAAACATTACCTGTTTGTGACCGCGTTATATTTAGTGATTGGGCAACACCAGGTATTTATAAAAGTAGGCAGAAATTATATGAATTGTACCATGAAAAAACCTATAACTATGATGAAACATTTAAAGAATTTGTTAAAAATTACTCTAAAACTTTTAAAAAAGCCTGTTCGTCAGCAAAAGCCATACACATTAAAAATAAAATAAAATGTTCTGGAAATAAAATTAAAACAACTTGGAATATTATTAATTCAGAAACGGGAAGAACGACAGTTCGGAATCGTGACTTCCATCTAAAAATCAATGATGTAGATATTAAGGCAGACGTGGAGGTGGCTACTGAGTTTGAAAATTTCTTCACTAATATTCCCATTTTAACAACCAAAGCTCTGTCATCGTCGTCCTCCACTTCTGCTTACTCAATACTAAAAGAATGTGTACCAGAATGTGATAAACACTTTAAATTCGCAATTGTTACTGCTAAAGACGTTATAGATTCTTTTAAAGATCTCGAGGTAAAAAAAACTGCTGACCTTTGGGGGTTATCAGTACATACCATGTCTTCAATAATTGATATTATTGCACCCTTTTTATCAATTGTTTTTAATTCTTGTATTGCATCTGGTGTATTTCCTGATCTGATGAAACTTAGCAAAGTGATTCCACTGTTCAAATCTGGCAGCCCGACTGATCCCACTAATTTTCGGCCTATTTCGATATTACCTACATTGAGCAAAATCTTTGAAAAAATAATTTTAAAACAAATGTTAGGACATTTCAATACACATAATTTACTTCATCTGAAACAGTTTGGTTTTACAAAGGGTCGTTCAACTACAGACGCGGGCGTGGAATTACTGAAGAGCATATTAGAGGCCTGGGAGGAGTCGCAGGATGCTCTTGGCATTTTCTGTGACTTGTCCAAGGCCTTCGATTGCGTAAATCATGATACACTCATCAGGAAGCTGTACCACTATGGTATAAGGGACAGGGCTCTCGACCTTCTGACTTCTTATCTGAACAACAGAATTCAAAGGGTAGATGTTAATGGCAAGAGATCTGCAGGATCTGCGGTCACTATGGGCGTTCCACAGGGTTCAATTCTGGGTCCTTTCTTGTTTCTTATTTATATAAATGACTTACCTTATCACATAAGGGACAATCACAAGATTGTATTATTCGCAGATGACACTTCCCTCATTTTTAAAATCAAACGTCAGTTAGTCAACTTTGAACAAGTTAACGATGCACTCTCTAGGGTTGTCCATTGGTTTAATGTAAATAATCTTCTCCTGAATGAAAAAAAGACTAAACTAATCAAATTTTCAACGCCAAATGTCAGGCAGCTATCTACCAATATTCAACTTAATGGAATAGAGTTGGACCCTGTTGAGTCGACGGTTTTTCTTGGAATAACCATTGACGGTAAATTGCAATGGGGCCCACACATAGAAAAATTGTCAGGAAGGCTTAGTTCGGCCGCCTATGCTGTTAAAAAAATTCGACAGATAACTGATGTGGATACAGCCAGAATTGTTTATTTTAGTTATTTTCATAGCCTTATGTCTTATGGGATTCTTCTCTGGGGAACCTGTGCGGGCATTAATACTATCTTTGTTTTACAGAAAAGGGCTGTTCGAGCCATTTACAATCTAGGTCCAAGGGATTCCCTTCGAGAGAAGTTCAAGGAAATAAATATTCTGACTGTAGCCTCTCAATATATATTTGAAAATCTATTGTATGTACACAAAAATATATCCAATTTTAAGAAGATGTCCGATATTCATAGTTTAAATACTAGGAATAAACACAATCTTGCTGTACATCACACTCGTCTCCACAGAGTAGGCAACTCGTTCATGGGTCAATGTATATGCTTTTACAACAAACTTCCCATTGACATTCGAAACTTGCCCATTAAACGATTTAAAAGCTTCATTAAAACCAAACTTTGTAAAAAGGGCTACTATAAAATTTCTGATTATTTAGAAGACAAAAAAGCTTGGGTTTGAGCTATTCAATCAACTTTGTAATATATATAATACCAAAACTCATTATAATAAATAAAATGACAAACCTTTGTTAAAAAATCAATGTAAATTGTTAAAAAATTAAAATTATTGTAAATGTGAGCACTATGTGGATCTTTTTCTTTTTTTTCTTTTTTAGTATTATTGATGGTCTGATATTTTTGAGTACTGTATGCGACCTACCCAAACGTCCTTTCTTTGGTATTGTTCGTCGAGTTATTGAGCTCCTGAAATCCTGAGTTGAGCTGCACGATTGTTGACAAATGCTTGCACTGACTGGACAGGTCCACTCAAATTTTTATGGTTCTTTCCTCAAAAGACCATTTCAGACTGGATCTACATGGTCCTCACATGATCTGACCAAGATTATGTCTGGACTTTAAAAGAGACTTTGACCCCTGAGTTTGTTTCGCCATTTCTTCTCAGGGTAGTCAGATAGGAAATGTCGACTTCATCTAGCTTATTTAAAAAAAAAAAAAAAAAAATATGACGTGTAAAAGTGATTTCGATATCCTATTTACAGAATAAACAATTTCATTTCATTTCATTTCATTTCATTTCATTTCGTTATTCCAGAATTTTTAATGCGATCTATTTCAATACCATTTATTTCGTATCTGATATCTTGAAACAAAAACATAACAGGGTTGTTACTGAACGTAATATTTTTCTTAATCGGTTTTCCATCTTTGTCGAAGAACTTTGCTTGACCCTCGATGTAAATTGAACTGGCTGACGGTAACACGTATATGTCTTGTTGGTGTATGGGGATTCTGATTTCATCGTTTTCTCTAAAGCTGTTATTGTAGGGATTGTAAGAATGGACTTCATAACTTTCAATTGAATTATCGAAGTGTGGTAATTCATTAATCTGTAGAATATTCATAGTTTAAAACCTAAAGCTTTAAGAAAATCTTGATTTGTTTTAGTCAATTTTATAACTTTTTTCTTACGTCTTTGCACCTTAGTGGTTGCAGAACAAATAGGACGTTTTTTGTTACCTGCAGAGTTTTTATAATAATATAATATCATTTTGTTTTTCTTATATGAAGGCGTAGTTGAATATTATGTTTTTCTCTAAAGTTAATACAATAACCAAATTGATCAACTATCCTAATAGATATAGACGAAATAATGTTTTTTTTCACTGGAAAGTAAATAACGTTTTGCGGTGATTCTATGATTTGTTGACCTGTAGCAGTATTACATACAAATTCATGAATAATATGACTTGGTAACCCGTTACAGTATGAACCGTGTACAAGATCACATTCGATTCTGATCACAGGGAGGATGTTATTATTAATATGTATATTTGGTATTGAATTTAATACTGAAAAGTATAGCAAACAACACTCATATTGACCAGATAAATTCAGAGGTGGATGAAAAAATGTATCCAATTCTGATTTATTTCCAGAGATGGTAACAGCAACAGACATGCTTGTATACTGAATACTTTTAGAAGATACTGTTTATTTTATTCCATGACACACCAAAAATTCTTTAAGAAATTTAAACATAGGTGTCCGCAATTGTAAGGGTGATCTCGTTGGATATTATCATAATTATAGTGAACTTCAGTGCCTAGGTATTTTATGAATTCTTTTGGTGGTTTAAGGTTTCCATAACTATCAAAATACTCAACATAACCATTGTATTTTGCATAGGCTACCCAATGAGAACCTGGATTTTTAGAACTATCTAAATTAATAATTCCACATTCTTTTTTAAATGGTTGTTTAGGGAGCTCATCTCTCATGAAAACACCTCGAAAATAGGGAATTTTATTTCCATACTTCAAAATATCAACGTTAGTTAAGGCTCGTTTGGGGTAGCCGACACTTCAGTTTTTTTCTTTCGATAATGAAATTCCAAGTCCATTTTTATGAGGTTTAAGATATAGTCCCTTTCCAATACAAACAGCTTCCATTTTTTTATTATGTCTCATCAGTTCAGTAAAACGTTCTTTAGCCATCTTGAATTCATTTATAGTTTTTGCTATACCAGCAGCACCGCCTGCTAAGGCTCCCGCAGCTGATAATCCGGCGAAAATAGGTATCAACGGTAACACTCCACCGGTTTTTGGTATAGGTATAATCCGTGGCAGTTTTATAGATGAATCATTAATCAATTCTCTAGCAGCAGCCATAGCTAATTCTATTGCCATTTCCTTGCATTTTGGTTTCAACCTTCGCATCTGTTTTTTCGTTTTAGTAACAATATTTTTAAATTTATTTTTAACGCCATTTCCCCGACGTAATTTTGCTTGAAGATTTTTTATTACATTTACGATTTTTTAGACCGGCACCAGTTTTAATTTTTGTTAACATAGCTTTGCTTACTAAATGTGCTGCAATTTTTTCACCTACACATGCATCAGAGGGTTGCCTCTGATGCATGTGTAGGTGAAAAAATTTATTCCTTAATTATGTTGGCTTCTTTTAATTCTTCAATTATTGATAAAATTTCATTATCATGATTTGTATTACCAGCATCTCTTGAAGCTACTAATAATTTCAATCTCTCAACCAATTCGTTGGGATCGTCCCAGTATACCAAGTCAGTGTTCTTATTATATTTTTTAAGCTTTGGCAAGCTGCCTCCAAGTTTTGCCTGACTTTTATCGTTTGAAATATCGGAAAACAATGGTTTTATTATTTCACGATACTTAATTCCTTTGTCACCTCTTATTTGACCTTTAGGGTTAAAATCTCTCTTATGGGCATTTGTATGATGCAATATGTCCTTATAGACAAGTTTATCTGTGCTCGATATTAACTGTAAATTAGGTTTTCTTTGAAGTAAGAGTTCTTTTAGTCCAGGTGTTAAATTGTAAGCTTTGTCTCCAATTTTAATCACTAATACGTTATCATTATTTAAACTATCAATTTTAGAAATTGTTACTACTGAATTACCCATCATTAAAGTTTTGTTTAGTTTTCTAATACCAAATGGTATACTTAAACCATCGTGAATATCATAGATATCATCGCGTTCTAGTGAAATCTCTAAATTATCTTTTACTTCATTTTTAGGAGAGCTTGCAGACTTTAAATCAGCATCATAAAAATCAATAGTCGTAGCAGAAGAGCATGTACTATTTCCATCCGACTCGATTGCTTCAGAATTCTCGGATGATTTATTTTCGTAATTTTTTATATTTTCTAGAAATATTTTAGAATTCACTAGGGTTTTAAGGGGCTCTGATACAGGCTTAAGCATTTTATCTAATGATAAATTAATTTCATGTTCCTGATTTTTTAGCTGTTTTAATTTGCTTTTGATTGAGTCGACAGACTTTCATCAACTCCATTTTAATATTTTTATCCATGTTCTTAAGTATTTCTTAGATAACACTGTATTCGACTAAGGATACTCTAATACTAATTTAATTTGATGTATGTAATTAATATATAACTTCATTCAAAGTGAGTAAAAAAATGATCGAAATTTTTTCTGTACCTTCCATTGTTTAATGATGAGTCTTTATTAATGCTAACAAAATTGTATGGTTTACTCCAAACTGTTTTACAAATATTTTTGAACTGATTCCATGACATATCAGCACTAATATGTTCTTCGTAAATATGCTTTAAGTTCACATCATCTTGTTTAAATATTATAAGAAAATTGGCATTATCACGTAGCAACTGTTTCGGAATTTTCGAGTAGGTTTGAGATAAATAAAAGCAATCGATTTGCTTATGTCTACCCATAGAAAAATAATTACGAATGTTTATTTGATTTTCACATGCAACGTCATCAAAAATAAAAACTGAATTGGTTAAAGCCTCACTCGGAGCTATAACATCTTTGCCATCACTGAATTCATAAAACTTAATCTGAGGCACTCTCATTATGACTTCCCGTAAAAAACAATATTTTGGTTGAAAATTAGTCTTAGAATACAAGTAAAGATTTTGAAATTTGAGCCCATTTTCATGTAATAACAAACTAATCATTGCGTTTGTTTTACCACAATTCGATGGTCCGCATATTACACAGCGAATTGAATTAGGTAATAGAACGCTATGTCTTATCTGTGGAGCAGAGTCATCAAGATTTATATTATTAACGTTTAATGATGTGGCTTGTTTGATCAACTTCATCGTGTCTATTAATTGAATTTCTGCCTTACATACGCATATATACAGTATAGGCACTATCATAGGTATGCATTGAAAGTTGAGATGGGTATCGACTTATGTTATATAAAGCGAACTTACATGAGAAATCTACGACTTGATGTCATCAACTGAGTTGAACAACGAGTTTTTATTCTTAATAAATTACCTTATTATTCATAATCGTAAGTAACTATTTAATTATTATTATTTTTAATTTACATTTTTAATAATACATCATCATTATTTTAATATTTTATAAAATGTAAATTAATTTTTAACATTATTTTTATTTCAGAAAATGGAAGATTTTGATTTTGTTGATGATGTTGTTAAGTCATTCTATTTTACAAAAGAACAACCTGGGAACAATATCGAACAAACTGAATTCCAAGAAAATCAACAGGATAAAGTCAAGGATATTCAAGAAAGATCAATAAAAAGAAAAAACAAGAAGTCGAAATTAAATTCTAAAATTAGCTTATCCAAACTATTCGATACACCTTCTTCATCTTTTGTTATTCGTAAGGAGCCAGGAAAAGCACATCATTTAATAAAAATATCTATTTATGATTTAAGTGACAATAATGTTGACGACAGTGATAGTGCTTGTGTGAATGTTCAGTATCAAGTCAAGGACAATAACGATGAAATTATGGACGAAACAGAATATCTCGTCGGTAAAATAGTTAAAAAATTAAGTTCAGCTGCACGGTGCACACAGACTTTGAGTGTATAAGTGTAATTATTATTATTATTATAAGATAATGTCAAATTAAAAGTGAACTTCAATAAAGTTAAAATTTATTTGTACCTACATACTGTGTTTTAATCACCAAATAAATTAGTATAGATGAAATATTAAATCATAACATTGGACTTCCCACAGTTTGAGCCCACAATAATTATGCATCAGATATTATTAGATAGAAGCACTATGTTTCAAAGGTAGTGTATATACTTTTAAATCAGTCTTTAGTAGCTTATCCAATTTCTTGTTTGCATCGATTGCAAAATGATTATTATTATGGTACATATTATATAGAAAATAAATGAAAAGTCAATTATTATGAATAAAATGTTTATTGGGTAAATCTTGTACATTATCATGGAATATCTTTACAATTTATGCAACTAACTTAGCATACAACAGTGTATTTTAAATCATAGTGATAAAACACAAAAGTTCTAACATATGCAATCACAATGACCCCAAGGTAATGTGTTTATTTGATTTGGTTGAACTATTATTTTATCATCTATTCTATTTAAAATGACTTTATTAACTTCCTGTGAATACAGTACATGTTTGCTTGACTTTATCATATTCATTTTACTTTTAAAAGTAATATTCTTAAATAAAACTTTCTTATAATTAGATATTTTCAAACTTTTTGTAATGGCTCTTGATACTCCTTTAGCTTTGTTAATCTGCGTTTTTAATGATTTAATACAATAAAGTTTTGCTCTTAAGCCAGTAAATTCGGTTATTACATCACCACCTAATTCATCTTTAAACAAGCCGGGAATTTTATCGTTTAACTTTGGTATACAATAAGGATTGTTAAAATCAAAATTACTAGTATCGAATTTCAATATATTATCATTCAAATCTTTATAAAAGTTTTGTGTATGTATTAAGTATAATAAACTGTCAGTATCGGTATAACACAGTTTGACATTTTCTCCGTACTTTTTTTTAATAAAATCATAATGGAAATTATACATATGTTGTTTAGCATATTCCAGTACAGCAAATCCAATATATATAGGTCTATCTAAAACAAGTTTTTCATGATTCAATTGAACTGCAAGAAAATCTTCACTAAAAACACAAATACTTCGTAAGTTTGGTTTTGCAATTAGTTTCTCTGCACCTACTGTTTTATTTGTTTTATTCTTACTATCATTCCACTTAGTTACCAATTTAACATCAACCTGTTTTCGTTTATTTTCAATCGTTTTTCCAAATATTGAATTATTTAAAAGTTTAAAGAAATCTCTTTCAAATGATGTCATAGCTGATTGACGCAACTGAGTATTTAAGTCGATATACTTTTTCAGAAAGTTTTCTTGTTTAAATTGGACTATACGATGAATTTTTTTCAAAACAAGTCCATTTCTAAGACATTCTTTTAAATGTGTATAATGTATAACATAGTTGTATTTGTCATACAAGTTTGCAATTAATTTTTCTGTTCTCCCTCCTACGGGAATGAACTTTTCTGGAGCGAAAGGCAAATCACTGTGTAAATTATGTAAATTATCTGGATACATGATATCAACTTCTAAAATGTAACCGTACTCAGCATCGTCAGGTACATCAAATAAACAAAAATTGGCCATTTCAGAACTTGTCATGAATTTAAAATCTGATATAGGTAATTTTTTTGTCATTGCATATCCATAAAGATTATTACAGTCAAGATACACTAAATATGTTGACGGTTTAGAATCATCAAAATGAGGGAGGTAAATGTTATTGGCTTCAGCATACCGGTGTGAGCACTGTGCTAATCCGCCCCGTATTCCCTTTTCTATCATCTTATAAATGTCTAAATCATGAATCAACTCTAGTTGAACACCTGTGTAAAGGAGCATAGCATCCCAACTTAAACCAGGTGAACTTACATAGTATGCAGGATCGAGATTATAATGGTTAAGACATATTTTTCTAAAATTTTCAAATATATCGCATAATAATAATACGTCGCACTTTACATATAAATCGGTATATTCACCAAGACTACTAATATTAAAGTAATTCCAAACGGTTTGCGCATGTTCATACTCGTTATCAGTTATATGCCTCATTTGCAAACTGTTGTGAAAACAATGTTTCGGAGGGAGTTGTGTCTCATTATATTTTTGCCATGAATCAATATATTCATAAGGGTATATACCTTTCTTTCGTATCAATTTGAATTTTGTGTCGTCAGGAAAATGTGATCTTAAATTAAAAAAATCACTGTCTGATAGACTTTTACTTAGATTATCAAGACTCGTGCTTAGGAACTGGAATGAATCTATAAATTTAATTTGCAATGGTTTATTACATCTATTTGCAATGATTTTTGTAATGGATAAATATTTTTCTTTTGTTTTTGGAATTACTTTTATTTCACCATCATATTTTGACAATTCCTTGATAAATATATGGGAATCATAGCCAGATAAATTATGAAATATGACAGGTATGAATGGACAGACTTTATAAATTAAATTACAGTGTGAATGAGCTGCACCTCTATATTCTGATGTAATATGATCATGATCTTGCACTTTGTCATCAAATAATATTTTTTTACAAATATGACAAGTACTTTCATTACGATAATTATTCATTTGTTCTGTAGTCATTGGTTTCATAGGTTTTTCAGTCATCAAAATCTCATGTATTGATTTTGTTTCTTCTATTAATTTCTTTACAAATACTTGTACACAGTCTTCTCCTTGATAAGTAACAATTTTATTTAAGCTACTGTCATGAGAACAACACACGTAATATGCAAAACATGAAGGCTGGTGCAATTTATTTTTTATAGTATTTTTATTAGTATTTTCTTCATTAAAATTGCTTAATATACTTTCAAAATCCGCGTATATAACAAAGTTGATTTTTTGTTGTCTCTCAAAATGTTTAAATTGTAACGTGCTGTTTTTATCTGGTAACAATGTTAAAATTTTAGAACAGGCATGCGTGTGGAATTTCTTTTCACTAGTAAAAAAATGCAAACATGTCTCACATAAATACATTCGACCTTTGTGGTGAAAAACTTGTCGTCTCACTAAGCGCAAAAGGTCCTTTATCAAACAGTAATGAGCTCTGTTATTTTTCTCGAAATACAATAAATTAATATGTTTATCTTTCTTATAGTTTGTCACATAAAGAGGTCCAGTTACGGAATAATGTTCATCCAATCCGTAAATATTAATACTTAAATCACTGTTATTCTTTTCAAACAATCTGATGTCTTTAGCAGATGGTGGGAATGACATCCCTTTTATATTAAATATCGAATTAAAATGTGGGTATGAGCTTGGCCTACATACATTATTTTTAGCTGGAAATAATGCTGCTAAGATGCTCCATAGAAAACAATATTCATCATTATTATTAATGTTTATACAGCTCTTTGTATTTTTTAATAACAGCTGGTAGTTCTATGTAAGAACCACCTCTCATGGGAGCATACTTATTTATATTTATTTCTAAATGACTTAGTGACGTTAATGACCAACCAGATTCACAGTGCTCAAATTCAGTTAATTTCGTCTTAAAAGTCTCTTTTAAATTTAAGTAAATATCATTCAAATCAGTACTTTTATAAATAATTTCATATTTTGTATTAAATGACTTCAGCTGCTGCTCACCTGATTTTGGTAAAACAAAGTAAGCAAACATCTCAAAGTTAACTTTAATACATTTATGTTTCAATAGTGACAACTCAATTAGTTTATAAACATCGTCTCGCTTACCATCCAAGAACGCCTCCGACAGGAGGTACTCGTCTTCTATGGATGGGTTTAAGCGATATGTCATTATTCTGTTCTTAAATGCTGTAGCTATTATATCAATATGCTCAAACTTTGACTTTATCAAACAATTCGATTTATGGATATTAGTTCGTTTATGATATCTGTATTCATGTTTCGGTATCTCAATTTTACATTTATCACAATTAATATAACTTGATGGTGAACCAGCTGAGGGTGATTTCACTGAAAAGAAAAATGATGCATGGTATAAAATACATTTATTTTATTAAACAAAACTATATTTAAAATACACATTTGACTTAGGCTAATCAAAAGATACAGTTTAATGATTATACAGGAATAATTAATTATTAATAGCAAGTTAAAAGATTAAATACGGTTATTAACTTTTATAAAGCCACTTTATTCTACTGGTATGAGCTTATAAAAGTGGCTGTACGATTCTTAAATTCCTTCCTTGTCTCCTTTATAAATGCATTTAAATGCTTCCAGGGCTCGGTGCCCGAATTGGTTTTATTTTTGATAGTTATTACGGAGTGCCGCCATCGATTGACTGGCGGTACCCGTTCGATTTCGTCACTATTATAAATTTTTAATTCAACATAAAAACTTCCAGTTTTCTGTTCGTCAATCTGTCGAGAGAACCCGTTGGCTAATCTACGTGTCACGTAGGAGTAGATAGGTGCTGCTTTTTTACCCGCGGCGGTGCTGTGATCCAGTTCGTCATCATCGCTATCCGTCCCAAAGAGATCACGCACCGTAGCTCTCGACTTATAGGCCTTCTTACTAGTGGTGGGCTGGCTGCCCGATGCCTTATCTGCAATCTTCCGCTTCTTTTTGCTGGTCTTGACTGGAGCGTCGACTACCGACTCATCTGAAGACGGGAACAACTGATCAGCCATTTGCTTGGACCTGAAAATAGAAAAAAAATTATTAATTAACTAGTAACAGTGATTTATCAATAGATGAATTATTTAAATGTCACTGTTTTATCTGATTCATTTATTATTTTACTTAATTGACAAATGATCGAATAGTAGTATGATTGAATATTGGAATGATTATAGTAGAATGACTGAATAGTGGAATGATTGAATAATACAATGGCCGTGTGTCCACAGATAATAAACTTATGAAAACCAAAGTCACTTACATCTTAAAGAAGATCTGGTAAGCTACTATCTGGAACCGCTGCGCGCTGCATCTGGTAGGTACTGCTAAGCTAGTAAGTGGGTGCTACCACTAGCTCCTGAAGATATGTTTTGCGGTTGAGCATCAGCTGCAAGACTCTTAAATAGTGATAAATCTACGTCATATTATCCCGAATATGGAAAAGGGCACGTGTTGTCAAAATGCTGTGTCAGTTGATTCCAAATACGATAGTTTACATTGTCTTCAATATTGTAATACTACACTGATACAATACAAAACAGATAAGTGCAGAAGGCTGGCTCCGTACAGTGAACGATAATGTGCGCACCCACAACCACAGGCGTGGAGCGCGGGCATGCGCTCACGGCTGGCTATTGCTCGATACGACTAACGTTCGCGGATCAACCGCCTTGATCCGAGATCGTCGTGAGTAGGCGTCTGTGGGGCGCATGTCGCTCTTTGTGTGGAACCGGCCTTCTGCACCTAACTATTTTGTGGTAAGAACTAGTTTAGCTT
Source organism: Cosmia trapezina (assembly GCA_905163495.3). Taxonomy (NCBI): domain Eukaryota; kingdom Metazoa; phylum Arthropoda; class Insecta; order Lepidoptera; family Noctuidae; genus Cosmia; species Cosmia trapezina. The sequence goes on along the minus strand of LR991046.1, from coordinate 1,010,176 downwards.
ACTGCAATAATTTTTACCTGACTGTATCAAGCAAAAGTCGGTGATCTGTTTATCAACTTATATTTTAAGAGAATATTTCTCTGACCGCTATTGTGGAGATTTTTAAACAGTTTTACAATCTTGCTGTTATAATAAAACCAATAATATAGTATACAAACAAACCGTCCCGTAACCGTAATTGATTTTTTTATACTTTTGAGGATGTAAACCTTAGAAATGACATACTACTTACATACGATGAGTTTGCCTGCTGAATCCTCTCAATAAAATGTATGAAAAATTACAGTGAACAAACGTACAGTAGTACTTATTTTATCACTGTAAATTTACGATAAACAATAAAATATTTGGCGCCGTGATGTCTTAGGGTATACAATTTCACCATACCATTTTTGTCCGGGTTATGAACATCGAATAAAAACGTACGATTTTGAACTCTGTTGATTAAAATTATTCTATGTAAATGGAAAACAAACCGAAAATCGATCATTCAATTTCTGCACCTGAGTCCTGACTGGGTAGAACGTTATTCGTTATCGCGTAATGTCGGTAAGTGTTAATAATATTTTCTTTACCAATATTTTATCCAACTATCAAAATATTACCACAATTAGTAGATAATCATTATTTGGTATGAGTATCTGGTAAACCAGCCAGTATTTATTTGTACATAACGCTCTGTTTCAACCATAATGTTTGTATTGAGATTTGAGACTTATTTATAGCAGTTGATTTTTATTTTCAGGACACGGAAGAGCTTTTCAATTTTGTTCCTATGAATCAAGCAACAGTTCAACAAACACCTGGACAGAAAACGCTGGGTCTTGCTCGTAAGAGACCAAAAACAGATCAAACGTTTTTTCAATATATAAAGAAACCTGTTACTCGCGGGACAAAAATAATCAAGATTGAAATTTACGATGCAGACAGTTTTCCGAAATCCGAACAGCCGATGTGTAGTTGTGAAGCTGATGTGTGTGTTCAGCATGTTGTAAAAACCATATTATTTGATGATATATATTCCAGTACGAGAGAATTAATAGCCAAAATTCAGGATGACATCGAACCAAAAGCGTAAATTATGTGTCTAAGTGTATGTGGTAATTAATATTTGTTGATAAGCAACTATGTAACATGTTATAAGTACCTATTTAAAATAAAATAATACAAAGGAAAAAAAAAAGCTTTTTATTTCTACCTCATAAAATATGAAGTACCGACCTACTTACTTAATAGAACAGTTTAGCATAAATAGCCACTGCGCTATACCGAGTGTAAGTGTAAACACCGTCATTATTATATTATATAAGGTGTCATTATACTTATCATTATGAACAACTTTTACTAGGGGGCCAAACCAGCTGCTTCATACATTTTGACGAGTTACGCGAACAGCTGATTTTTGTTTTGCGATTTCAGTTTTAGTTTCATAATAAAAGTTGTTCATAATGATGAGTACCTACAGCCACGAGCACCAATATGTAACACGAAGCAAGTTTTAAAAGTGATTTTCTCCTATTGTGTTGATTGTAATGTTGATTTGTTATGAACATAGTATTTTGGATATTAAAGTTGCAGTGTTTATTACACGAGTAAATCGCTTTTGAATTTTGCTAAATGTAGGTACCTATACATATTGGTGCTAGTGACTGTACAATGACCCCTTAAAATAATGACAGTGTTTACACTTACACTCTATATAAGGCAGCGATGGACAAAATATGAGCGCATTCCATATTGAATGCCGTATCGTATACCTACAGTAGGCACTGCGTGTTATTGATACCTAAATATGCACACTTGAATTGTGGAATGATGGAATGATAACTGTTGAGCATTAGGTCGTGAGTTCGATCCTATTTCTCATTCCCTTCAGATTGGTGCCCGGTAGTTATTTACGGACTTAAACATAACTGAGGCGCAATGTAGACCACACTAATATTTCATTTCGAATGTAATGAATGATGGTTGAAATGAGGATAAAATGAATGATGGTTGAAATTGGGATGTTTCTGGATCTCATCTGATCCAGAAAGCCCAATTTCAACCTACTGCCAGTTATAATAAATGCCCTATGCCAGTTATAATGAATACCCTATGCCAGTTATAATGGTAGCTATTTCCCCAGAACTGTATGCTTGATCATTAGCGTTCTCTTGCCCATAACCGAATTTTGGGGTCGGTGTAACATCTTTTTCTTCCATACCTCTCTATTCGTCGTCATCTCGGTAGTCACTCCCTTTCTAGCCAAATCATCTTTCACACACACACACACACACATATTATATGATTGATTGCTCAAATAACATAACTAAATTGCCACTTTTTCCAACAGTTATTGTTGAAAAAAGGGGTGAGATAATAAAGTTGGGAACCTTCTAAATACAGATGAATGTGTTACTAATTCCCTTGAACAGGGTTTGTTTAAACTGTGATCAGTTTCGGAACAGATCATAATTATGTCGATGTTAGTACAATTTTGTACTTCATGTCTCTAGTCTAAATTGTAGAATTCAATGTCACCACAAATTTCTTCCAAAAAGGAATTTCTGATTCATCATGCAAATCGCTATTATTTTGATTCGTGTGCATGTCAATCTTCTTCCAACATTGTACTTACCAGCTTTATAATCACAGGGGCGACCGTTGCGAAGAAACCAAAACTAGGCACACGAAGAACAAAACTAGAAGATGCAATAACAGCCGACCAAACGGAAAAAGACAAATCAGACTCGAAAATTATCCGGACAACTCGAAAACGAATGTCCAAACCTGACACTTATTTCAATGAGCCTTACAAAAGTGGTCAGCATAGTTTTAATCGAGTAAATTTTTTTATGAAAGATACTCGTTCACAAATTGGTGAAAAACCATACAAGTGTGATGTATGTCAACGTAGTTTTAGTCTAAAGGGTAGTTTAACAAAACATGTTCGAATACACACTGGTGAAAAACCATACAAGTGTGATGTATGTCAACGTAGTTTTAGTCAAAAGTGTATTTTATCACAACATATTCGTGTACACACTGGTGAAAAACCATACAAGTGTGATGTATGTCAACGTAGTTTTAGTCAAAAGTGTATTTTATCACAACATGTTCGTGTACACACTGGTGAAAAACTTCACAAGTGTGATGTATGTCAGTGTAGTTTTAGTCAAAAGAGTACTTTAACAAAACATGTTCGAATACACACTGGTGAAAAACCATACAAGTGTGATGTATGTCAGTGTAGTTTTAATCAACAGGGTAATTTAACAACTCATGTTCGTCAACACACTGGTGAAAAACCATACAAGTGTAATGTATGTCAACGTAGTTTTAGTGTAAAAAAAGTTTTAACAACTCATGTTCGTCAACACACTGGTGAAAAACCATATAAGTGTGATGTATGTCCACGTAGTTTTAGTCAAAAGGGTACTTTAACATCTCATGTTCGTCAACACACTGGTGAAAAACCATACAAGTGTGATGTATGTCAACGTAGTTTTAGTCAACAGCATCATTTATCACAACATAATCGTGTACACACTGGTGAAAAACCATACAAGTGTGATGTATGTCAACGTAGATTTAGTCAAAAGTGTGATTTATCAATTCATTTTCGTATACACTCTGGTGAAAAACCTTATAAGTGTGATGAATGTCAACGTAGTTTTAGTGTAAAGAGTAATTTAACAAAACATATTCGCATACACACTGGCTAAAAACCTTTCAAATGTGATATGAAACATGGTTGAGGATTAAAAACAATATAAGTTGCCCTGTTCATCTCCTTCCTGCCCCTGTGCCGTGTTACTTGCGGTCGGCGCATTACGATTTCTCTTTCAATTCTCCACATTCTCCATTGGCCTGTGGAAAAATTTTAATAGTTACCTATGATCTAAGCTGTTATTTACAGTTTTCTTTTTAAGCTGTAAATAACAGCTTAGATCATAGGTAGATATTTAAGTTAGGTGTTTGTTATTTATAAACAAACAAAAATAAAAAAAACAAAAGATAAAATAAACATTCCGTAGCATGTAAGTTTTATGATTACCATTACACTAATAACATAAGTTTAACCATTATTGTCTTTAGCTTATAAGTTCTAGTAATATGCTGCCTATTATTTACATGACTAAGAAAAAAATATGCTGCATACATACCTGCACACATACAAATACTATCCTGCTCACACATCTTCCGTCTCTTTCCGGCCGCATCGCATCCCGCTCTGGTGAGCTCTGCGCACGCCGCACGCAATCGCCGCTAGCGGCCGCCGCCACAAGAGCGTCGCCCACACACCTATCGGTCCCCCGTTTCCTAAGAAAGGTCACGGGAGCCCCTTTTGTGTCCGCAATGAGACTTCATCTAGATCTCAGAATGCCCACCATTCAGCAGTTCATGAAACACTCCTCAAAGTTGGTTTGACTCTGCTATAAAGCACCGCAAGCCTCAGATTGCGGCGGTCGCCCGATACACCTCTCGCATTAGTAAGATTCGCCGACCAAGGCATACCCTCACCGTCCCGGATGACGCTATTAATCTCCTCCAGCCCGGTGAGCACGGCCTACTGTGACATGGCTTGAGTCACACATTTTATCACAGTTTGGGCGATAAAACTGTTTTGTCTTAAATGCTAGCACGGTGGCGTGAGATTTCTTGACATGCGACATAACTTCTTGACGTTTAGTTGGGACTCATTATGTCTTATTTGCTAATATGGGCGCACCAATTATATCACAAATGTCACATTTTGACGTTGACTAAGAAACATTTTATCACGTTCGTTCGGAGGTCGTGATAAGATTTGAAAATTGAAAAAAAATAATATTTTCCTGCTAATTAATTAATCTGCACCAAATGGCAATAAATTATTTTCTTGCATTGTGTGGTGCTGGTTTATTTGAGTGAAGTGCTAACCAAAAAAAATTGTAATAATTATTTACTGTTTACAATTTTTTTTTGTTAGAACTTCAGCATATTTTTTTTTATTTTCTTAAAGGTTTTTTTTTAAGTTGGCATTTTTTTAATTACAAAAAAAAAATACCGGGGATTAAATGATATTTCATTCTAAGCACCGTATAGAACGAAAGATATTGAATTATTTCAAACCACTTACAGGCGTCTAAACTTCATAATGACTGCAGAATGTTCAAAAATGTGTTTTTTTGGGTGTGGAGGAGATTTACCCTACTGCACTTTCGCACGCTGCCGCTGTAAAGGCTGTATTACTGCTTAACTCAAAACGTACCTGGGAGCATTTGTTGTTCGTCCCGTATGCTGTACTTGATGTCACAAGCGACCCAAAAAATAAAAAACCTTTAACAGTTAGAGTTAAAGAAAACTGTGTGAAATACGGTGTACTGGAGGAAACATTTTCACTTTTAGACAATATCTCGTTCGATGTCTTAAATTTACTTTATAGTCCTGGCGGCCGCTGCACGATTACTTACCTCATTGAGTTACTAGAAAATACCACATTCCACGAAAAGTAGACCTAAAAGAGGTAAGAAAAAAATTGGTCTGCCGGGGCTCAGCTTGGAGGATCCTTGGCAGTGAGAAGTTATGCTACCCACTTTGGACCATCATTTTACATGTCATCTCATGTGATTACTGAACGCAACCTTTTCGTTGATTTTAGTGTCTATTAATAGAGCAGTGTGAAATTTTTTAACCTCCCCTGCAGGGAAAGTACTTTAAATACTGGAGATTTTACTCAAAAAAGAAAAGAAAGAAAGAAAAAACGTTTATTTGCGGTAAACATGACACAAACTACAATAAAATAAAATAACTATTTAAATACAATTTGGGAGAAAATATGCGTCACATCTACGAAAGAAAAAGAAACATTCCTTTATTTTTAAAAAGAAACAAATCTGTATTCAAAGATTTTCGAAAATTCGTTTGTCACACTCAGGAATCGAACCAGCTAAAGTCTGAAAAAATAACATCCTGTATTTTTATGGCATCAATCGATAGGGTCAGTAGGGGTCAGTAGTCAGGTAGCATTATGTCAGCAGAGGATGCGCATTCTACCCTGATATACAGCAAGCTTACTCAGCACATGCTTCCACGGTGCACTGAGAAAATGCTGTCATGCAGCAGTTTTGTGCTACTTGGGTTTTCCTTTACCTGTCTGTCCTCGTTCGTTTCGTAGACATTTATATATTTTTTTAAAGTATTTTATCTACACCCATGCTATAAATCCTCTATAAAAGTTCCTGAAACAGTTAGCTTATTGCCAATATTAAAACAGCCAGTGTCATAGTAACCATTATATCATCCAAACGGGTGTTATAATGTTGTACTGAATTTCATTATGCAGCTCCTTTGCTTTTTCGATCCCTTACTTACTCACGTGGTATCTTTATGAATTTCTATCTCGCCAAAATGTAGGTAACAGCCGATACTGTTTTGTTTTGTGTGTGTGTGGGTGAAGTGGTGAGTGAGTGAGTGAGTTGAGTGAAGTGATTGTAAGTGAGTGAGTGAGTGAAGTGAGTGTGGGTTTGTTTAAACTTTGATCAGTTTCGGAACAGACCATAATTATGTGTAGAATTCAATGTCACCACAAATTACTTTCAAAAAGGAATTTCTCATTCATCATGCAAATCGCTATTATTTTGATTCGTGTGCTTGTCAATCTTCTTCCAACATTGTACTTACCAGCTTTATAATCACAGGGGCGACCGTTGCGAAGAAACCAAAACTAGACACACGAAGAACAAAACAACAAGATGCAATAACAGCCGAGCAAACGGAAGAAGGCAAATCAGACTCAAAAATTATCCCGACAACTCGAAAACGAATGTCCAAACCTGACACTTATTTCAAAAAGCCTTACAAAAGTGATCAGCATAATTTTAATCGAGTAAATATTTTTATGAAAGATACTCGTTCACAAATTGGTGAAAAACCATACAAGTGTGATGTATGTCAACGTAGTTTTAGTCAAAAGTGTATTTTATCACAACATAATCGTGTCCACACTGGTGAACAACCATACAAGTGTGATGTATGTCAGTATGGTTTCAGTCAAAAGAGTACTTTAACAACTCATGTTCGTGAACACACTGGTGAAAAACCATTCAAGTGTGATGTATGTAGACGTAGTTTTAGTCGAAAGGGTAGTTTAAAAACTCATGTTCGTCAACACACTGGTGAAAAACCATACAAGTGTGATGTATGTCAATGTAGTTTTAGTGTAAAAAGTGTTTTAACAACTCATGTTCGTCAACACACTGGTGAAAAACCATACAAGTGTGATATATGTGAACGTAGTTTTAGTGTGAAAGGTGTTTTAACAAAACATGTTCGAATACACACTGGTGAAAAACCATACAAGTGTGATGTATGTCAACGTAGTTTTAGTCAACAGCAACATTTATCACAACATAATCGTGTACACACTGGTGAAAAACCATACAAGTGTGATGTATGTCAACGTAGATTTAGTCAAAAGTGTGATTTATCAATTCATATTCGTATACACTCTGGTGAAAAACCTTATAAGTGTGATGTATGTCAACGTAGTTTTAGTGTAAAGAGTAATTTAACAAAACATATTCGCATACACACTGGCTAAAAACCTTTCAAATGTGATATGAAACATGGTTGAGGATTAAAAACAATATAAGTTGGCCTGTTCATCTCCTTCCTGCCCCTGTGCCGAGTTACTTGGGGTCGGCGCAACACGATTTCTCTTTCAATTCTCCACATTCTCCATTGTCCTGTGGAAGTATTTAAATAGTTACCTATGATCTAAGCTGTTATTTACAGCTTTTATTTTAAGCTGTAAATAACGGCGGTAAATAATTGCGTGATGCAGGTTTTGCGTGACGTCATGTCATTGATGCGTAGTTCATATGTGGCGATGTAGATGCCGCCACATCACTCCCCTCCGGAGACCGGAGGTCGATAGTGGGCTGAGTCGTGTATCTTGCGATGCTTGCCAGTGCCAGTTATGGTTCCAGTGAGGTCGGAACCGGATGCCGCATAGTTCACGGTGAGTCGGAACTGTCTGCGGTGATACCCCAGTGAGTCGGGGTGGCGCTGCGTTATGCTCCAGTGAGTCGCGAGTGTACAGCGCTGGGTTGAGGCTGAAGGTGATGACCAGGAATGCGCGTCCGCTGCATGCTGGTGGTCAGGACACCTGTTGAAGCCGTGGATGCTGGCTGGCTGTGTGATTTGCCGCTCGAAAGCTTGAGGAAGTGATGCTTGATGACGTCACGCTGAAGGATTTGCACGAAGGCTGCGCTGACGTTCATGCTCGGGGTCACCAGTTTAGAGGCATGAGGAACAGGGTGTAAAGTGCACTCATCCTCTATTGAAAAGGGAGGATCCTCCGACCAGACGGGTATTGTGTCTGGTGGGCCACTGCCCGACGGTTGATGTCGGGACGTTGTATATATGCTAATCGCGTGGTAAACTCTAATTGCGCGATGCAGGTTTTGCGTGACGTCATGTCATTGATGCGTAGTTCATATGTGGCGATGTAGATGCCGCCACACCCTCACCGTCCCGAATGACGTTATTACCCTCCTCCAGCCCGGTGAACACGGCCTACTGTGACATGGCTTGAGTCACACATTTTATGACAGTTTCGGCGATAAAACTGTTTTGTCTTAAATGCTAGCACGGTGGTGTGAGATAATTTCTTGACAAGTGATATAACTTTTTGACGTTTAGTTGGGACTCATTATGTCTTATTTGCTAATATGGGCGCACCAATTATATCACAAATGTCACATTTTGACGGTGACTAAGAAACATATTTTATCACGTTCGTTCGGAGCTCAGAAGAATAACTAAAGCATAGAAGGAAGGCTAAAAACAGAATTCTGTAACTACCTTTATGCCCGTTCTATTATTAGGTAGGGGAATGTGGGGCAGCCTCATACAGTTTTTATATTTTGTCGTACAGAATTTTCTCTAGTATCAATATCTGTACCGATTCATCAAAAAATAATAGTCTTCTGACTATATCTGACTTTATATCAAAAATATGTAATTTGTGTAAATACACTTGTGCGGCTTTCTGTCAAAGTTAATAAAAAAAAAAAATATGTATGAAAGTGCCCCACATGCGGGGCACTTTCATACACGCTATGGGGCAGATTCATACATGTGAAAAAATACACAAATGGAGTGTGAAATGTTTAATTATTTATCAAAATCAAAATATGAAAATACAATATTTTCGAAAACAAAAGCAATTAGTCTATTTGAGCATAAAATACTAAGTAATAACCGAAAAATACTAAGTGAAAAAGAGAATAACATAAATGTAGGTAGTTTTGTTTTTATAAAACTGAATAAACTTAACTAACCTAACAGTCTTTCTGATCAGTCATATCAGTATTTATTATATTTATTTATTTATTTTATTTATCATATTTTTTTATTTTTGTACATTCATACAGTATGAATGTACCCCGCGTACTGCTGTATGAACCTACCCCATCACAAGAAAATGAAATAAAAAAATCCTAAAAAAAAACCAACCTTCTAAATCATTATTCACGTATCAATTTACAAACTTGACCCTATTATATTTTAAATAAAATAGTATTGAATAATCTAGAAAACAGCTTACATCAATAAAAATATGTTCAAAGTGAGGTTATAAAATTACTTACACGTGGCCGAATCACTTTCCGTGTCACCGCATCGCGCGTTTCGCACCGACTGCTGTCAAACTCCATGAGCCAATACACTCATAAATAAGCTACGTACCCACGTATAGTCGTTCAATTTCTGTGTGCCTAACAACAGATATCTCTAGTGTATGAAGGTGCCATTTTATCACGTTCATTCGGAGCTCAGAAGAATAACTAAAGCATAGAAGGAAGGCTAAAAACAGAATTCTGTAACTACCTTTATGCCCGTTCTATTATTAGGTACGATAAAGGATGTGGGAAAGAGATAAATGTTTTACTCTTTGTTTTAATTTCTTGGCATGGTCACAAGATCGCGGCCCAATTTGATAGTACATTGTTTCAATGTCTGACAGTTCGTTCATTGAACTACCTGACTTATTCGCGTGTTCATTGTTTACGTGTTTGTCGTAATCTTCCATGGTTTTGCGATGTTTTAATAATATTTCTGCTGTTAGATTGCATGAATTCTTTGTTTAACTACAAACAGTGAGTGTGTGGACGCCGTGGAGCGTTTATTTCTTGTCTGGTTGGGGGCTGCCAGTCCCATTCATAGCGAAAATAAAATGAACAACAAATATTGACCTTCCATCGGTAAGTTTTTGCTCAATTTCTTGTTGCATAATTATGATCTGATAAACGAATATAAATACATTACAAATATTGCTGTGTCACTATATAGCTGAAACCAGTCGTAATATTTATTCCAATAGAAGTTATTAGCGAATATTCGGAAATTGTTTTGGGGTTATCTTGATCAGCCATAGTGACGTAAATAATGTTGTCGATACTTTTCTTTTACAGATTTCCTAGACGATGTGAAAAAACATGGATAAATTGTATTGGTAGACGAAATTGGACTCCAAATAGCACAGCCACATAATATGCTTCAAACATTTTACTTTGTATTCATTTGGTAATGAACCTATGAAATGGATGTAGCATGTTCTTTAAGTCATCACTTAGAGAACATGCTGTTCCTACATTATTTGTTATGGATAGAACAGATGAAATGGTCTTGATATATTATGATATAATTATGGTATTTTATTGGCAATAAATAGTATCCCGTTCAAATTAAAACTTGATTTATTACATTACAGGAAATACTTATGGAAGTCTGCGAAGAAGGACATAGCGCAGTACTGCAAATTAAAAGAACCGCTCACCATCAACAGCAATCTAACATGAAGACAGGTATAACATTTCAGAAATATGTTCACTTGATATATGCGATACAATGATATTATATTAAAAATATCATTGATGCGATATCATTCTTCTAATTATCCCAGTCGGAAATATAATCGTGTGCAAATTTATTTATTTATTTTTAATACAAAATACGTAATTGTAGGATCCCGTAGCAATAGAAGTTGAAACAGGACCTAGTACATCGGTACAGATTAATGAATCGCCACTGATCTTGACATCTCGTGAAATCATCTCACATCAGTCAGGTAAGACATACAAATAAAACTATTTACCTAAATAAAAATGTTGATAAATTTTTTTACATAAATTTTATTGAGAACTGTTTGTTTTAGGAATCCGTGACACAGATGACAAGAACAAATTCAGAAATAATTCGATTCCGTCCCGATTCAAGAAGACTGCGCTTTTGGCGAGTTCCTGTTCGCCAGAGTCGACTCCAGAATCCTCAGGAAGTTCATCCGTACCAGGGCGGAATGATTATGGTGTGGGCTGGAATTCGTCTAACAGATTATTAAAGTTGCTAGGCATTTTATTTTTTATTTAAAATATTATCTGGTCGTTATTTATTTTTTTATGTACAAAAAGTTTTTGTCGCTTTGGTACCATTTTGAATTTTCATAATAAATTTTATTTTTTCACTAACAACCATTTTATTTAATCAAATAATTCAAATCTCTATTAAATTACGCTTCTACTGATTTAAAATAATATGTTACATAAAAAGTATTAAAATAAAAATTATTAGGTACTTTGAATACCCTTAGGTTGTTCCCTAGACTTTGTTGAGTAGTCTATGATGTAATCTAAAATTCAAATAAATAAGAGAAAGTAAGTTGCTAAAAACATTTGCAAAACCGAATGTCTCCCACTTGTTTTCAATAAACTCATCAGTTATTATGGCAATTAAATACATCGGGTTTAGCCGGGTCAGATTTAATACATGAAGAGCTGTCGGGAACCAAGGTTTTGGTGATGACGAACTATTTAGTTCATACTTAAAGTATTGTTTCATTTTGAACGAATATATTAAGTATTGGGATCATAAGTATGCTTAGTTACTTCAAAATTTTAGGTACGCACGGCTACAGATCAAGCTATACATTTCCAGTATAAGCTGATCTCGCATTGTATAGGATTTCCTTACAATGAGCGGTCAGTGTAAACTGGAAATGTATAGCTTGATGTGTAGCCGTGTGTACCTACGGTTATTATTCTTGGCGGTATAAGAAAGAATGTCATTGTAAATTCTATCGACGTTGAAATTTAGTGGGTATATCACTAGTCAGAATAAAATGAATGACAACCTACAAAATTTCGAAACGTCTTCTGTATACGTGTCCTTCTTTAACATCATAGCGGCTACATAAGTCAAAATTAAACAAATATATTGAGTTCAGTTGCTATTTTAGCACTCCTTCTATGCGTTAGTTATTCTTCTGAGGTTCGGAGGTGGTGATAAGATTTTAAAATTGAAAAAACTAATATTTTCCTGCTAATTAATCTGTACCAAATGGCAATAAATTTTTTCTTGCATTGTGTGGTGCTGGTTTATTTCTGTGAAGTGCTAACAAAAAAAAAAAAATTGTAATAATTATTTACTTATTACAATGTTTTTTGTTAGCACTTCAGCATAAATTACATTTTTTTATTTTCTTAAAGGGTTTTTTATGTTATAAAAATACATATTTATAAATGTAAATAATGCGCGTGGAAACCAACAAAAAACAAAAAATTAAAAAAATATGTTTGACCCAAACAAGTACGCGTAAAGTAAATAAATGAATTTTGATTATAGGGGTTACTTTTAGGGTGCAAATAAGAAAATTTAAAAAAAAAGTATCAATTATCAAATAAAAGGGCTTACTATGTATAGTAAGCCCTTTATTTGATATGTCACACGGTACAGTTTGCGAAACTTTTTTTTTTTAATTTTCTTATTTGCCCCCTAAAAGTAACCCCTATAATCAAAATTCATTTATTTACTTTACGCGTACGTGTTTGGGTCACAGAAATCCATATGTGTACCAAATTTCAACTTAGGCTGCCATCAGACGGACGGCACAGCAGCAACCGCACGTAATCGATTGAATCAACTGCATGGAGTTTTACGTTCGACTTCGTACAGTCGTGATATCAACTTCACGCGGTCGGATGCAGTCGTGTGGAGTCGATAATATCGACTCCACACGACTGCGTCGCGTCGTGACTTCAACTTCACACGATGGACAGCGTGACGACGCACACTACACGACTGTACGAATACGAAGTCGAACGTACTTACAACTGCATACAGTTGAATATATCGACTACGCGTGGTTGCTGCGGTGCAGTCCGTCTGATGGCAGCCTTTAATCGGTTCTTTAGATTCGGAGTAAATTGGCTGTGACAGACAGACACACGAGTGAGTCCTATATGGGTTCCGTTTTTTCCTTTTGAGGTACGGAACCCTAAAAACCACCTAAAGGTCACTCTACTGTCAGCCGCTCTACAGTCAATCAACACTCCACACACCAGTAGCTCAACCCGCCAAGAAATGTTTTAATTGTGGTATTCCCGGTTCCCTGTGGAATTGAAGAAGTCTACAATAACTCGTTTGCTCTGCACCAACGCAAATAATGGTCCTTCGAGCGCCGGATCTCTGCAATCAAGCCTGAACAAAAAAGAAATCAAGCTGGAAGCCTCCGCAATTGAATAAAGAAACATAAACGCGACAGTTTTAGCTGGTGGTTTGCTTCATTTGACCACTGATAATATAGTTGGAAGCAATCATCATATACGTACGCGGCCATCTCACGGTGAATACGTACGGAAGCACTGTGGACTATCGGACGACTCCACGCACCCCTCAAGGTGAATCAGTCAGGCCCCGCCAGTAAGGTGTGGAACGCTTTGGGACCACACGCGTGGTTTAGATAGGGCAATAAGAGTCGAACATAGAACCGCGTTAGTCAATTTAAATAATACTCAAGTTAGGAGTGCGCTAGGCGTTTCCTGTTAGGGTCGCGGTTGTTCGAAATAGATACAGTGGCCCTGGCACAGGCAACTGAAGGAACACTCAGGTGGGAGGGTGGGCATTAATCAGTGAAAGTCTGATACGCCCTCCCACATCACGCAGAGCGGGAGAAGTCATTGGTGATTTCGCATCCAAATAAAAAAGGAGCACGCTGGGCACAGTACTAAGTGTTCCCGTGGACAGGGCGAAAAGACGATTGTCTATAATAAACGCCGAAATAGAGTTACTCATTTCCGAGTTAGCACAGGCTAGGGCCCCGCTCGTCAGAGCTTTTGCCGATAAGCCGTCGACGTAGCGGTCAACAAGTAGGTTGCGGTACCGCTTGGGCGACATTGCAACTGAGGCGGGCCGCGATGTCGTATGGGAGGCATCGCGGCTGAGGGTTGGAGGCCACGGCGGGAGCGGAGTGCCGGTATTGCGTTGCGCCACTCTCTGTACGGAAGTTAAGGTGGTCTTGAAGGGGTTGCCACCCTCTGATGGCGGACGCGGTGGAGCCGCAGGGGAGGAGTGTTGGTATGGCGTTGGCCGCTCTCCCTGTCATCTGCGGCCGAAAAGTGCTAGGCGGTGGGGCCACGGGCGGGGTACTACTCCCTAAGTCCGTCCGTCCGTCTGACATAACGATCCATCAAAATAAGTGCAAGTTTGAATTTTTCGGACGGCAAAAACATCGTGAATTCGTGAGTACGGAACAGCTGTCAAATCATGTTGTCATTCATACTTCGTTCGGGCCCCGAACCAATCATCCATCTGTAGGTTATACAATGCAGGAAACGCCCGTAACGAAGGCCAAAACTACGGGCTTCGTGCTTAGGGAGTAGACCCCTTGACCCGTCGCAGGGTGACACCAAGGGTGCCTAGACACGGAGTCGTCTGGCGCCCATGTGCTGGTTTTGCTCCCTTGGGTGGTCACGGCGCGTGCAATGTGTTCTGGTGCGCCGGTGATGAGGGGTACTCCCCAGGGGAGGGCAGCCGTGGAGGGTTCGCGGATGAGTGCTAACGCGTGCCCGTCTTCCCGCCATAAGCAGCAGAGGAGGACACCGTGGAGTTTTAGTGGTTGGAGTCCCACATAACTGCACTATCTCCCCGTGGTAGTGGTGGTAGTTTGAATTGACCTCAAACCTCATGATTTCATGAAATCGCTAATTTGGGGTCAATTCTAACTTAGGTATTGCTGATTCTAATTGTTGGGAATCGAACCCAACAATTAAAGCACTCTGCATGCGGTCTACACGCGCAGGCAGCGTGATCATCGCGTCATAGGCAAGCTGAGGCGCGGCGCGGCGGCGACACGGCTCGGCCCGATGACCACTCGCGTTCACGGACTCCACCGCGACGGACGACACTCCTCTCTTAAACTCAACGATTATTAATTGTTTGTCCGGGAAGTTATATATTGTTATATTAGACGGCAATATACCAGCCTTATTTTAATACAGTCCGCTTTTTATTGCTCCCCGCGCTAACATTGGTCCTTCGAGCCGGATAATTCTGTAGTCATATTAGTTGCGGCCTCGAATCGATATTTTAACCAACATACAACCTGACACTGTCCTGCAAAATACAAAAAAACGCCAGAAAATTTGAATTTCGCGGGCTCCCACAGCGGATCCCCCTTTTTCTTGGTAGGGTAGCCCAAAGGGTTTTTGAGCAAGCATGCAGCGCGAAAAGTTGATTGACATCATCAGTTGAAGACATCGAATAAATATAATACAACACGTCTAGCCTCAGCCGCTATGGCTCGCACATGCCTGTGCTTTGTTACAGCGGGCGGGGGCTGCCCTCCCTTGGCGCCTCCGGATTTTTATATTTATACACTCTAGGTGTAGCAGCCAAAAGACTACGTGGAGTCGGGGTGCCCCAATTCAGTTATGCGTAAACGCATTGACACTGAGGAACACCAGGGGCCGTATTATGACGTGAAAAAAGATCATGGATCCGTTGAGAAAAAAGGAGGGTGCTATAGGTCGTATATAGCTCCGTCTCTCTCTCTCTCACACTCATGGGCGTGCCCAGGGGGGGGCAGAGGGGGGCAGCTGCCCCCCCCTGGATCTTGTATGCCTAAGTACTGTTGTCGAAAAAAGTTATGTTAGAGCCACGTCACGTTGTCGTTTACTTACTTTACAATTAAGTAAACTAAAAAAAAGCATTAATTTTAGAAAAAACTGCGCTGCGCAGCCTTAAACCTGTCTTTCTTAGTCTATGAATTAATCGACTGCATGATGTGGGCACCCCCTATGGTGTACGTCGCTCGGCTTAGGCCGTCGCTGGGGGGAGTACAGCAAGGAGGGACAGGCTGGATCATATCTGGATAATTACTGCTATAGGCTCAGCTACGCCACCAGTTGGCACTCCTTCACCGATCAAGGCTGGGGGGGGATTACGTGGGGATCGTCGTCGCAAGGGACCTGGGCGGCGAAGTCGGAATGTACATTTGTGTTTGTAATCTGTGCTGGTGCTGGTGTAATCCGTACTTTTCTCCTGGAAGAGGGTTCAGGGGTCATCGGGGTCGGTGAGAACATGCCTTGACTTTACTGATTTTATAGGGGATTTAACTAGACGATTCGATAACCAGAGGGATTGCGATGTTTCGCGGGGGTATCGAAGAAACGCTTGGAATTGCGTTTCAAGAATTGATGGATAGTTGGGATTTTAAGGTCTAGGTGGAGGATTTCATTCCGAACGAACCAAAAGGGTATCAAGTAGCCGTTCGGAGGAAACGATTTTGTAAGGTCTGCATCCTACGGATGCTTTGGGACTTTGCGTGTGCAAATACTGAACCCGCATAAGTCATGATTGTGAGAATACATGCTGTATAGATGCGCAACTTGCACTTAAGTGACAGTTTGCTATACGTGCATTCAGAACGAGACTGTTTTATGTGCTTAGAGGTGCTCATCGAGGGTCACACCCGGATATTGGGCTCGCTTCTCCCAAGGGATCGGCTTGCCAAACATGGTGATCGGTCGGTGGCGGGAGATCGATTGAGACGCGGTTTCAAAAAGAGAACCACTTGACTTTTGTCGGGATTGACTACGATTCTCCACTTTCGAAACCACGCACCGAGTTTATCGACTGCAGTTTGGAGAGTTCGAGATATCGGCTCTTGGCGTTGGCCGGAATAGTAAATGATACTATAATGATAATATAATCGTATCGTCTGCGAACAGAGCCAACTGTGCCATTTTACTTTTCGGGATATCGCTGGAACCTAAATAACGTGGAACTGAGTGGAGAAAACACAGAGCCCTAAGGGAAACCTGCGTGAACGGGGTGGGAGAGGATAGCGCTCATTCGGTACAATAGCGAAAAGTGCGGAAAGACAGAAGTTTCGTAAGATGAGCACGAGACGGTCTGGCACACCGAGTTTGTAAAGCTTGTTATAATAAACCGTTGTGCCAGACTTTGTCAAACGCTTTCGCTATATCGAAGAAAACAGCACCCGTCATCGAACCAAGTTGGAAACCAACGCTTATGTGTTCGTTAATGTAGTGAACCTGTTGTACACAAGATTGTTGGGTTCGAAAACAAACTGTTCGTAATGAATTAGGCCCTTTATCTCGGCATAATCTTTAAGGCGCTTATAAATAAGTCTTTCATAGATTTTGCCGAGGTCATTGAGCAGACTGATGAGGCGAAAAAAAAAACATGTGGGGGGACCCGGCTTAAGAAATTTCTGATTTGCCCCCCCCTGGGCCAAAAGCTGGGTACGCCCATGCTCACACTGGAACCGTTCAACTTCTGGTCTGCTATAAGAGCTCATAGTAAGCCCCCAGAAATATTGTGGCTTTGCGACGCCATATTGACAGTGTGGATTTCAGCGTCAGGTGGCAGAAAATGGAACTAAGTTTAAATGTCAGAGCTTTTCAAGTATTTTAAACACTATCTATCACATCTATAGGGCACATCGTTGCTTCGTGAAATAAAAAAGCTTGTGGCGGCATTTATATCGCCACATACGAACTACGCATCACAAGGACATGACGTCACGCAAAAATCCTGCATCGCGCAATATTAGAGTTTACCGCGTGACTAGCATATACAACGTCCAGACATCATCCATCGGGCGGGCAGTTGCCCACCAGACACGACACCCGTCTGGTCGGAGGGTCCTCCCTTTTCTATGGAGGACGAGTGATTTTTACACCCTGTTCCTCATGCCTCTACACTACCAAAAACTAATTATTAATCTTTAAAAAAGATGACTTAAAACCCTCAGTAGCCCGGTGATTAAATTCTCACAAAAAAAAATAGTACAATCTATCCTACTCTCAGAACAATAACAAAGCATAGAAGGAAGGTTAAAAACAGAATTCTGTAACTACCTTTAGTCCCGTTCTATTATTAGGTACGCTAAAGGTACGATAAAGGATGTGGGAAAGAGATAAATGTTTTACTCTTTGTTTTACTTTCTTGGCATGGTCACAAGATCAATTGTCATTTGGTTAAAAAAGTTATAGTATGACGCGGCCAAATTTGATAGTACTTTGTTTCAATGCCTGACAGTTCGTTCATTGAACTACCTGACTTATTCTCGTGTTCATTGTTTACGTGTTTGTCGTAATCTTCCATGGTTTTGCGATGTTTTAATAATATTTCTACTGTTAGATTGCATGAATTCTTTGTTTAACTACAAACAGTGAGTGTGTGGACGCTGTGGAGCAATTTCTTGTGTGGTTGGGGGCTGCAAGTCCCATTCATAGCGAAAATAAAATGAACAATAAATATTGACCTTCCATCGGTAAGTTTTTGCTCAATTTCTTGTTGCATATGATCTGATAAACGAATATTAAATACATAACAAATATTGCTGTGTCACTATATAGCTGAAACCAGTCGTAATATTTATTCCAATAGAAGTTATTAGCGAATATTCGGAAATTGTTTTGGGGTTATCTTGATCAGCCATAGTGACGTAAATAATGTTGTCGATACTTTTTTTTTGGGTTTGAGCTATTCAATCATTTTTGTAATGTTTATAATACCAAAACTCATTATAATAACCAAAATGACAAACCTTTATTTAAAAAATTAATGTAAATTATTAAAAAAATAAAATTATTGTAAATGTGAGCACTATGTGGATCTTTTTTTTTTCTTTTTTAGTTTTATTGATGGTCTGATATTTTTGAGTACTTTATGCGACCTACCCAAATGTCCTTTCTTTGGTATTGTTCGTCGAGTTATTGAGCTCCTGAAATCCTGAGTTGAGCTACACGATTGCTGACAAATGCTTGCACTGACTGGACAGGTCCACTCAAGTTTTTATGGTTCTTTCCTCAAAAGACCATTTGAGACTGGATCTACATGGTCCTCACATGATCTGACCAAGATTATGTCTGGACTTTAAAAGAGACTTTGACCTCTGAGTTTGTTTCGCCATTTCTTCTCAGGGTAGTCAGATAGGAAATGTCGACTTCATCTAGCTTATTTTAAAAAAAAAATATGACGTGTAAAAGTGATTTCGATATCCTATTTACAGAATAAACAATTTCATTTTATTTCATTTCATTTCATTACAGATTTCCTAGACGATGTGAAAAAAAAATGGATAAATTGTATTGGTAGACGAAATTGGACTCCAAAAAGCACAGCCACATAATATGCTCCAAGCATTTTACTTTGTATTCATTTGCTAATGAACCTATGAAATGGATGTAGCATGTTCTTTAAGTCGTCACATTATTTGTTATGGATAGAACAGATGAAATGGTCTGATATACAGGATGAATTTTTTATCATGCACCAAATTGAAATGGGAGATTGTACTCATCATTATGAACAACTTTTACTATGGGACCAAACCTGAATCCCGCGAAAAAAAATCAGCTGTTCAGTACATTTTGACGAGTTTGATGTAGATAACTGTACTGAACAGCTGATTTTTTTTTCGCGATTTCAGGTTTGTTCCCATAGTAAAAGTTGTTAATAATGATGAGTACAATCTCTCATTTCGATTTGGTGCATGAGAAAAAATTCATCCAGTATTATGATATAATTAAGGTATTTTATTGGCAATAAATAGTATCCCGTTCAAATTAAAACTTTATTTATTACATTACAGGAAATACTTATGGAAGTCTGCGAAGAAGGACATAGCGCAGTACTGCAAATTAAAAGAACCGCTCACCATCAACAGCAATCTAACATGAAGACAGGTATAACATTTCAGAAATATGTTCACTTGATATATGCGAAACAATGATATTATATTAAAAATATCATTGATGCGATATCATTCTTCTAATTATCCCAGTCGGAAATATAATCGTGTGCAAATTTATTTATTTATTTTTAATAAAAAATACGTAATTGTAGGATCCCGTAGCAATGGAAGTTGAAACAGGACATAGTACATCGATACAGATTAATGAATCGCCACTGATCTTGACATCTCGTGAAATCATCTCACATCAGTCAGGTAAGACATACAAATAAAACTTAGTTTAAAGATTTAAGATTTTTTATCAACATTTTTATTTAGGTAAATACCTAAATAAAAATGTTGATAAAAAATCTTACATAAATTTTATTGAGAACTGTTTGTTTTAGGAATCCTTGACACAGATGACAATAACAAATTCAGAAATAATTGGATTCCATCCCGATTCAAGAAGACTGCGCTTTTGGCGAGTTCCTGGTCGCCAGAGCCGACTCCAGAATCCTCAGGAAGTTCATTCGTACCAGGGCGGAATGATTATGGTGTGGGCTGGAATTCGCCTAACAGATTATTAAAGTTGCTAGGCATTTTATTTTTTTATTTAAAATATTATCTGGTCGTTATTTATTTTTTTATGTACAAAAATTTGAATTTTCATAATAAATTTTATTTTTTCACTAACAACCATTTTATTTAATCAAATAATTCAAATCTCTATTAAATTACGCTTCTACCGATTTAAAATAATGTGTTACATAAAGAGTATTAAAATAAAAATTATTAGGTACTTTGAATACCCTTGTTCCCTAGACTTTGTTGAGTAGTCTATGATGTAATCTAAAATTCAAATAAATATGAGAAAGTAAGTTGCTAAAAACATTTGCAAAACCGAATGTCTCCCACTTGTTTTCAATAAACTCATCAGTTATTATGGCAATTAAATACATTCTGGTTTAGCCGGGTCAGATTGAATACATGAAGAGCTGTCGGGAACCAAGGAAGACTTTGGTGATGATGATGACGAACTATTTAGTTCATACTTAAAGTATTGTTTCATTTTGAACGAATGTATTAATATTGGGATCATAAGGATGCTTAGTTAATTCAAAATTTTAGGTATGCACGGCTACAGATCAAGCTATACATTTCCAGTATAAGCTGATCTCGCATTGTATAGGATTTCCTTACAATGAGCGGTCAGTGTAAACTGGAAATGTATAGTTTGATGTGTAGCCGGGTGTACCTACGGTTATTATTCTTGGCAGTATAAGAAAGAATGTCATTGTAAATTCTATCGACGTTGAAATTTAGTGGGTACATCACTAGTCAGAATAAAATGAATGACAACCTACAAAATTTCGAAACGTCTTCTGTATATGTGTCCTTCTTTTACATCATAGCGGCTCCATAAGTCAAAATGAAACAAATATATTGAGTTCAGTTGCTATTTAAGCGCTACTTCTATGCTTGTTGTTCTTCTGAGATCCTACTGTACTGTAGCTGTCAAAAGCTGTCAACGTCAACTACGTCAAGTTCAAGTCAAGTAGCTTTTTTATTTTTATCCGAGTTTTATCCTCTCTTCTCCAGTGTTATGGTGTTAAGGGCCCAATTAACATTTTTTTATTAATTACCTGGACTGTCTGGACTACATATGAGAAAAATTAATAATTTACTAACCTTTTTTTCCAAATTTTTCGTAGGACGTACTAGAAGAGATTGTGTTAATAATATACAAGCCTCCCTCGTTATTTGTGCGCAACGCAACAGTGTTTCTCTATTAAATAAATATCATAAAGTTGAACTAAATAACTTGAGTGATAATTTTTGAGTTTAAAAATGGAAAAACTGCCTATGTGTAGGATATGTTTAGCGGAGAATGTTCATATGTATGTAGTGGTCAACAGGAACTTGCGCGAACTATATGAGAAGCTGACTGATATTCCAGTAAGTTGATATTTTAATAAGAATTAAGTGAATACGAGGCAGTCCTTAAATTAATATGTATTTTAAGTCACCAATCTGCCTTCAGCAAGGGTGGAGGTCATTGCTCATGCCTGCTCTGTAAGATGCGCACAGAAAGCAGTAAGGCCCACCAGCTGTTGGCTTGGACCGCATTACTGAATATTTGTTAGATTAGAGGTGATAGACGTATAAAAAAAGGAGGACTCCGCTCCATGGATATCGAAAGTGAAGCTCCGTACCAATCTATGTGTGCATGATTTGAGATGTCCGTAAGGATTGAGTCGCCAAATTTCGTATCTTAATGAAATTTAATACTTATTTAGTAGTAAGTTTAAAAATTTTGTAGGTTCGATCCTCGATTTTGTAGGTATAATACTTCAAAAGATATATGAACTTATAGGTGGCAACTCAATCTAAATGTTTGGATTGAGTCGCCACGTCAGAACTAAGAACATCATGGATGAATGTTTATCATAATTTGGTATGATTTAGTAGTATTTGAGAGTATTTAGTAGACAAAATCTGAGCTCGGTAGTGTTAAAATTAAAAAAGTTACAATATATTATGTGTGGCTCCTCAGACCATACACATACGACTGGTCATTTTTCAAAGAAGCAGTAGTTCAATTTAATGCGCAATTTCAACATCATTTAGTAGTAAGTATATTAGATTTGTAGGATAAGAGTCGGCAATCACAAAAGAAAGAAATGGGAGATATAGCATATTTAATGTGGCTCCTCAATTCAGATGCTTCGGTAAATAGATTTGCCTCTAATCTACATAATCATGTGACGAAATTTGGAACAAAAAACGCCAATATTTTGTATAAATTTCTACAAAATGTAGGTATAAAAAAATACAAAAGAAAGTACATATTTACGAAGTTATTAGCTATTCTTTAATTTCTTATGAATTTTTTTTGTAGGGTGACCATGAATACGTGATTTAAAAAGGAAATGTACGTTTCGTGGCTTATAGAAACAAAATCTATTTTGTCGCATGTTTTCAAAGTCAGCCTGTATAGTCGGATTTGCACAATTATTTTTTTGTTTGAAAGGTTATGCTCTCGAGGTGGTCCCACTGTCACCAAATCAGAATCTGATGAGGAGATCCCATGGAAATCGAGGGAATCCCTTAAATTTTCGTTTATTGGCCACAACACTACCAGCCGCACTACCAGGGCCTCAATTCTGCTAAATGTAATGTAGTTCAATTGCACGTCGTCAGCATGGCAATAGCATAAAATGACACTTTTGGTATTCTGCTCCTGTTATGAAAGTTGAATAGCGGCTACCCAGCCGCTATTGATACATTGCGGAATTCTATTAACCAATGGCGTCACAATAGCGTCAGCACGGCAACATAAATATGTATTCTGTTCTTATTTGAAGTTTGTACCGATAGCGTTGGCATCGTCGAGATCTGTCAAAATTGGCCATCGAGAAGCAATTGTGCAGCCATACGTTTTCTCTCACATTCTCCAATAAAAAAAAGTGATAACAGCAATGCCGCATCACATTTTAAGATGGAGATATTTAGAATTGGCCAGCAGGGAGGAACGGCGCGCCGTTCCTCCCTTTTGTTCTTCCTCCCCTCTGTTCCCAGCGTTGTAGCCTCTCGTCCCGATGCCGCGTTGTCGGTTGCCGCGGCATCGGGACGAGAGGCTACAACGCCGTCGAGCGCAAGCTGTACTGAGGCGGAATATCGACCCTATGGTTATTTCGCCGGACACGGAGTTTGTAAAAACGTTCCGCCTTAGTAGAAACGTTATAAAAAATATCGCGGAAATCATATCTCCGTTCATACCCGACGAGCGAAGATGTGATGGCATTCCGGTTTTGATGAAGGCAAGTTCCTTAGGCCTCTGCCTTGAATTTTGCGGGCAGCGGGCGACGGCGGCGGCGGATTGGGAGCGGCAGGATTTTATGCGTGTCGCTCGTGTCACGTAATGGCGGCCGGTCTGCATACTACGACGAAAATGTGCGCGTGAGGCGCCAATGAAGCGTAGGAGTTTTTTTAACTACTGATAATAACGGAAACTCACTAGCACTTTCAAAAATTTATTAATAGGTCGTGGATTACAATAAGCCCGTCACAATTTTCTCTCTGTTATATGGAGGTAGGCGCGTCAAGTACTGTCCTGGCTTGCGCGTAACTGTAGGGACGCTGGAGCCGAGGAGCCGGTTGCATGACCCGCAGGGTTGACGATAGTGGTGCCGGTAGCCCGATGCCAGTAGCGGCGTCGTAGGCCAGGAGCCAGCAGCGGTGGCTCGTGGCAGGAGCTTGTGTCGTCACCAAGTGACGCGGCAGTGGTTTTCACGGGTTAAAAACCCGTACGGAAAAACCCGAACTTTGGGACAAACGGTCCCATACTGTGCTTCACTTTCGATATGAGTGGCGCGGAGTTCTCCGTTTTTTATAAGACTATGAGATGATATAAAACTTCTTCTTCTTCTTTTAATGTGGGCTGTGGACTCCTGTGTGATTCACGGCGTGAATTCACGCCGTAATTTTTGCCGCGAAGTCGGCGCGAAAAGCATGCCCCCCACACTCGCTATCGTTCACAGTTTAATTCGCGCGTACCTACGTCAGGAATGGACGCCGAAACATGCACTGCTGTCTTCACGCTGCTGTTGCTGCTTCACGCGAGTGTGGATGCGTTCGCGTTTGCGGGAGGTTCGCGCCCCGCGAAGCCTTTGACACGGGCGCCAATACCGACACTGAACGGGAAACAAGACGTGAACAGGCGCGAAGCCCTTGAACGGGTGCGAAAGCCATCCACAGTCGCGGTGCGAGGCTTTCACGGGTGTTCACGGCGCGAATGTGGAGCCCGCATAGTGGCTAATCCGTGTTTTCACGTTCGCCAATGTCAAGTGAGCATTGTAACTACACGGTTTAATTGGATAAACTTGGAGTAAACTTGAGTATCCACTAACTTTATAAAACACAAAAGTTTTTTGAATCGCAACAAATACGTTTATAAGATGTCAGACCACGCTGTCAAACATAAAAAAAGCGGCCAAGTGCGAGTCGGACTCGCCCATGAAGGATTCCGTAGCAGCTAGTAACATAATATAAAAGTTCTTGTAGTTCGTTGTACCTTGATTGATGTTTTAATAATAGGTACTGTATATTTTTTTAAATTAAGTTATTGATAAGTAAACATTATAAATAGGTACCTAAATCATGGGATTTAGATCTAACTACAAGCGAGCCCATATAGGCTTGTGATAGCTAAACAAGCTAATATATATTCCAGTTTTATTTTTATATTTGAGTTGATTGAATGAAACGTAAATTGCTGTTTACGATTTATGACGTATTAAAAAAAAACTACTTACTAGATCTCGTTCAAACCAATTTTCGGTGGAAGTTTACATGGTAATGTACATCATATATTTTTTTTAGTTTTATCATCAAAGTGGTAAAATGTGTGTAACTTCTAAAATAAGAGATTTTAGAAGTTACACACATTTTACCACTTTGGAAGTGTCTCTCGCGCAAATTATTATTAGTTTAGAAAAAAATGATATCAGAAACCTCAATATCATTTTTGAAGAACTATCCACACGTAGGGGTTTGATGAAAAAAAAAAGTTCGAGTTTCAGTTCTAAGTACGGGGAACCCCAAAATTTATTGTTTTTTTTCTATTTTTGTGTGAAAATCTTAATGCGGTTCACAGAATACATCTACTTACCAAGTTTCAACAGTATAGTTCTCATAGTTTCGGAAAAAAGTGGCTGTGACATACGGACGGACAGACAGACAGACATGACCCATAAGGGTTCCGTTTTTTGCCATTCGGCTACGGAATCCTAAAAAACTAAGGAATTCTGACAATTTTGCCTGTTTAATGTTTTTACACAGATTAAATAATAATACAGATTAAATAATAGTACAGAGTCACTGGTACGATCTAATCTGTGGTTTATAGCCAAGCTGATGCGATGCTGACGACATGCCAGCGATATCCTGACGACGTTCTTTTCAAAATTAGTAGAATATCGTTTTTAGATCAATGGCGTTGGCAAAGCAATCGCGTGGCTGCGACATAGCAATTTGTGGTAAAATAGCAGAATTGAGGCCCAGTAGTGTCGTTTTCAATTAACGACACTACCAAGCCTATTGTTTTTGGATTATATTGTACAGTCAACACAGCAAACTTCATTATCATCATAGTTTCATCATGGAACTTGTGAAATTTTTTAAGGGTGTAAAACACTAGAGGTAAAAAAAAAACACCTAAAACGATAATGAGGTCAAAATGGAAATCCAAGATGGCGGCTGCAAAAATTTTCGCTACCGCCATTTCAAGCCGACGCCGCGCGGCGCAGCGGAACGTGTCTACATTCGCCACGTGCTCCCGCCCCGCCCTGCGTCTTTTTAATTTTATTTTTGTATTCTTCTTCCTCTTCCTCTCCTGCAAGAAGTCCGATTATAACAAGATCCCAGTCTATCATTATAATTTCACTCGAGCACTCGACCAAACTGCTTCAATTCTACACGAAGTCTGGACGGAAATAGTAGAGACTGTAGTAGAGTAGTCGCGCGGCTTCGTGAGGCGCAGCACCGCTCTTGCACAACGCGCGTACCGGCGAAGCACCGCTGTGTCGCGATGCATCGCTATACGCTGCGAGGCATCACGAGGCGCAGCGCTGCATGGTGCAACGTATTCTAAATTCTCACAATGAAATGTGTATATTTTCGTGTAGAAAATAAAGTTATATTTTGAGTCGCTCTTTTAAAATGTGCGCGCAGCGTCGCGTTGCGTCGCGTCTCGGTGTGAGCTGACCCTAACTCGCGCATTTGCTCTCGGAGACCACAGATGGGCATCGGGACTACTCAATTATTGTATTTCGCGGGTTGCGATTCGATTAGTGGACCTACCACTTATTATGTGCTGTTTTTTAAAACATATAGTATAGGTATAGTTCCTTTTTAGGGTTCCGTACCAAAATGGTAAAAAAGGAACCCTTATGGTGTGACTCAGTCTGTCTGTCTGTCTGTCTGTCACAGCTGGATATCTCAAGAACTACTAATGCTATCAACTTGAAATTAGGAACAGTTTTAGATGATGTTTACCCAACTATTTTGCAAATAAGAAAGAAATAGAAATATTTATACTTTTTTTGCAACATTGACTGAAAGGGGGTCTTAAAAATTCAAAGTGGGTTTACTATGGTATTATGGTATATTGGGTATCATATGAAAGAGCGCTATTTGCACATTCTCAAACATTAAAAAAAAAATGTAAAAAAAAATACCGTCCCCCCCCCCCCCCCCCCTATCTCCGAAGTTTGCGAAGCGAAAAATCTGCAAATATTCTATATGATAGAAGTTTGTGTAAAGATTATAGGAAAAATAAAACGATGTCTCTAAATAGCACACTTTTTCAGAAATCGGAACGGAACCCTCGGTGTGCGAGTCCGACTCGCTCTTGACCGGTTTTGTAACATTGTTATTATACGTAATTTGCATAATTATCTTTGTTGGCACATCTTGATTTCAATTGTGATTTGTTTTAAAACACAAAAGCGCTTCGATACAAAATCGTAGTTATAAACGCTTACCATAACATCAGAGGTATCAATGGGCAGTATGAATAGTTTTTTACAATTAGTAATAATGTGTTTATTTATTAGGTAAGTTAGTATTTAAGTGGCAATTATTTAGAACGTTTAGGATGAACACTTTATTATTTTTCTCCTTTACGAAGTGAATAATACAATTCTGTTAGAAATAAGTAGGGATTTTATTAAAAAAATAAATTTCAAAAACTAGTCATCCTGGTTTCATTTAACATCATCATCATCATCATTTCAGCCGAAAGACGTCCACTGCTCCCCCCAAAAGGGACCTCATTCTTAACTCGATCTCGCAGAAAAACACCGAGCATAACCCTCTTCTTTGGCTTTTGGGTGACCTTGAGCTTTCTTATGAGGCCCATTGTAAAACGCTACGTCTTAGTGCCGTAAATCATAACTGGCAACACACACTGGTCAAAGACTTTTGTTTCGAGACACTGCGATATTTTGGACGAGAAGATCTTCCGTAGCTTCCCTAACTTAACGAAGTTGGACTTACCTAGTTTGACCGTTTGTCCCAGGTACAGTAACAGCCAGAAGTCGACTAGCAATCTCACAAAACCGTGGCATAGCAATATTAGTTGTACTTATGACCTTCTTCTTTAAGAACGTTTGACAACACTACACATTGGCAACTTGTTGCCCGCTTATGATTGTTATTACAAATTTCAATTAGTTCCGTAAGCGTTACGGTGGCCAACGTGGTTAGCACTGTGCCTAGCATAGCGAACGTTCGGGTTCGAGTCTCACATCAAACATGAAAAATATTTTTTAAGTATTAACATGTGAAATAAGAATGCCGAGTTGCTAACAAATATGTTAAATATTCCACAACTAAACGAAGATTCTTTCATTTTACAATTATTTTCAATCTTAGCGTCGTTATTAAAATATGAGGGTAGATTTGAAACAAAGTGATAATTTCACTTTGTAAATCTACCTTCATATTTTAGCTACTTTACTAGTTCACATAAATTATTCCACTATTAGCTGTTGTTGGTTGGTGAGCGTTATTACGAGCGTTTGTGTTATCTTGCTGTTGCTATTTTTGTATTCTTCTGAATTCAATATGCAGGCTAATATTAGTATTGAAGCCAAGGCAAATCTTGTGGCCCTATATTCGAATGGCCTTAATATATCTCAAATATCGAATGGAACCGGCTTATGCGTAAGTTTATTTTTTTAATTTTATGTGATTACTATTATTACGCTTGTTGCAAGTGTGTAATATAGTTTTTTTTTTTAGGGAGACACTGTTAGTGGGTGAAGAGATTTGAGGAAGAAGGTAGCCTGAAGAGTCGTGAGAGAAGCGGAAGACCACCTCTTATTAGCCAGCCTCAGCGACGTTATATGGTAGCTGAATATGAGACGAATGGTTTCATCCCAACAAGGCGTTTTGCCGATGAGTTCGGCACATCAGTACGCACCGTTCGCCGCATACTCCATGCCGAAGGTCTTCATCACCGAACGCCAACGCTAAGAAACCGTTTTTAATGCAACGGCATAAAGAGGAGAGGTTAAGTTTTGCCCGGGAATATTTGGACTTTGGGAGACGACAATATTCACCGACGAAAAATCTTTTAAATCGTGCCAAAAAGGAAGGCTGCATTTGTGGCGTAAAATAACACGCGTTGGTCTGAAGGCAATGTCAGACCAAATACGGAGTCAGGCAGAATCAGTGTGAATATGTGGGGGTGGATAAGTGCTCATGGGCCCGGTGAATTAAGTTTTATATCGACGCGAGCCAACAGTGTCAACTATGTGGAAGTGTTGAATGATATAATGTCTACGGTGCGTAATATGTTAAGTTTTGTGCAAGACAATAAAATTGTCCTATTCACCGAAATCCTAAACAGGTAGGGTAATTTTGTGTCCGTAGTGGCCGTAACTTTAACAAATTAGTATTTATATTATTGTAATATTGAGGTTCAGTTTCAATCCTCTTTTCATTGAGAAAATGAATAATTAAGCTATAACCTCTTAAATTACATCACAGAATATCTATATGTAACATAAAATGTGTTTTTTAACATTCAATACTATAATAATAACAGTGTAAAGGATTTCTTTTTTACAATGTTACCATATCAAAATTTGTTTCATTTATTATCATATTATAATAACCTATGTAACATATATTTGTTCAAAGTAATTTACCAAAATAAATTACTAAAACAACAATTATATAAAACATAAAAAAACTGGCCCAACTCGGATTCGAACTCACATCTATCCCGATCACATTAGTGAGAGCAGCCTCGTTACCGATCTAGCTAATGTTAACTTATATTTACTTGTTGAAATTTTGCATTACTAGGAAAAAAATAATCAGACGACGATAGAAAAACAAGTTACTGATATTGTCATCCTTGTCTAGCATTGACCACATCTATAACTACTCGTAGCAATGCTACACGACATGTTAATCTGTTAGCGTTGGAACATCGCTCACACGGATAATTAATATGCGTATGTGTGTATAAGCGCCGCAGCCCGTATAGCGCAGGCGATAATGGTCATTGCGGTGTAAGTGGACTTCTGGCCGTTGACTGTACACACACAACATGGTCACCCTCAATAGCGAATTCTTAATGAATATCGAAAAGTATTTTTTTTTTCAGATACCGAATATATACAATGTTGATTTGTACATAAGTATTTAGTAGACATTTATACTAAATGTTAGTGTCTCTGGTTATTGATTCCGTTGTGATCTCAGGTAGATACAATCAATTATTTATTTGCAGAACGTCAGGACTGAGGAGCCAAATAAAATGCGTTTATTTACTAAATTCACTCAGTTTTACTACTTTCTCTATATACTACAAATTCGAACACACTTACTACTAAATGTTCTTTGGAGTGGAATATAAATTGACCAATTAATTTCATGGAAATTCACGTTCTTATGATTGATTGATTGACGGATTGAGGAGCCACATTAAAAGTATTGTATATTCTTCAATATCAACAGTACAGGACTCAGATTTTTAGTAGGTACTATACACAATTACTACTAAATCATACCAAATAATGATAAACATTCATCTATGACGTACCTAGTTCTGACGTGGCGACTCAAACCAATATTTAGATTGAGGTGCCACCTTTATGTTCATATATCTTTTGAAGTATTATACCTACAAAATCGAGGATCGAACCTACAAAATTTTTAAACTTACTACTAAATAAGTATTAAATTTCATTAAGATACGAAATGTGGCGACTCAATCCTTACGGACATTGATTTGAGTACCTGCAAAGACGCCGTCGCTCGTGTCACGTAATGGCGGCCGGTCGGCATACTATGATGTTAATGTAACACACGTGAGGCGTGTTTGTACTAACGGTCCGGCATACTTACTGTGCTTCACTTTCGATATGAGTGGCGCGGAGTCCTACTTTTTTATAAGTCTATGTTAGAGGTAGGTATTTACTTCATAAACACAAAGTGTAAGACAAATTTTGTTGCAGTTTGTAACTGGAGATAGTAGACCGATTCTTGCTTGTTTCTTTTGCTGCGCTAAACTAAAGCAATGCTACCGATTACTGAGACAATGTCTGGAAGCGGAAGAACTGTTCGCTCAGATGATGAACGAGGATTATGAGGTGAGGTATTCTTCAACAGCCATTTATTCTCATAATTTTTAATTTCAGTATAATGTTATTATTATTTGGTGAGACACACTAGGAGCTAATTAGCTGATGCGTGTGTATGAAATAGCTTGTCCGCTCTTGAAGCAGTCCAGTGAGGGAGCCGTCACAACATGTTCCGGGAGCCTATTCCATGCTGTTACAACTCGGATACGGGCTGCAGATATAGAGTCTATTTTTATTCTGCAGAAAAGAGCCATCAGAGCAATATATGGCCTCCGCAGGCGCGATTCTCTAAGGGAACTGTTTAAAGATATTAATATCATGACGGTACCTTGTCAATATATCTATGAAAACATCATGTACGTAAGGAAAAATCTAAATCTTTTCGGTAAAAGAGGTGAAGGACACAATTATAGGACTAGAAATAGGGACCATTTAGTTCAACCAGGTTTCAGACTAGCTAAAGTAGACTCATCCTTCATGGGGTACTGTTTAAAATGTTATAATAAAATACCTCCGCACATACTCCAGTTAAATGAAACGAAATTTAAATCATGTATAAAACGCACACTATGCAGCCAGGCATATTATAAGTTGGGAGATTACATTGCTGACAAAAATGCTTGGCTAAATGCTGGTCCTGCTCCACAAGGACGCTTAAACTAATTGATTAGCATTCGGAAATATTGTTGGAGCTGCTGAAGATCAAGAAAAGAGAAAATTTTCTTTGCATTGTGTAAATTCAATCTCTTAATATTGTATAATTGCATAGCACATGTGTGAGCACTATGTAGCTAATATAAAGCTACCTTTTACTGGGTTCGTCTTTCACTGACTTGAATGTGCCCTGGCGGTTGAGAGTATGTCATGCTCACTCAAATGTCTCGCTGGTGGTGGCGTGTGTGTTGTATCATTAAGTTCCCTTCAAAATGGTTGAGTTAATTGGTGCTGATCCATGCGTCATGTTCGTGAACGGGCGCCGTCAGTTGGGACTGGTCGTCTCTTAGCTGCCACGGCTTATTTTTAATTTAGTTGTTTTTAGTTTTTATCTTTTTCATTACGGACGCTTTTAACGTGCACGTCTTTCTACATTGTCCTCACATCTATATTTTCAATATGAACGATGTAACCAATATTATGTAAAATATTTGATTTAAAAGAGTGTCCGTGGAGTTTCTTGCCCGTTCTTCTCCAGGATCTACGCTTTGGAATGGGCAACTAGCTTCATTTTTCTGACTGACCGACCCAAGACCGACCCTTTGACAATTCAAAAGTGCCTGTAATTGGTTTATTTGAAATAAATGCTTTGAGTTTGAGTTTGAGTTTGATAGAAAAGAATTGTTTCAAAGGCTTTTTCTTCAATGAATTTTCCTATAACTTTAGGGAATGCCCGTGCAAATGTTTGTTGGCATTCACAGTGTAAAGGTCTTGAAGGCTGGGTACTTCGTAGTGTTCTGTAAGTATTTTGTACTTCTCAATGAGCCTACCCCTTTGTCTTCACAGTTCCAGTGTGGGTGTGGAAGTGGCTCCTCTGAAGCTCATACCTACTGTGTCTGGACTTCACGCCAACCGTACCATTGAGTGTTGAATTTTGATATGTACTCTTTGTCAAATGTAGGGGATTACAATTAGTACATACTCCACATAACACTGCTACAACTTCTGTATGAAACTTGTATGTGGCAGTTTGATAACGGTCCGCTCTCATGTCAGCGCAAGCTATGCAACAATAGCTGTGTCAGTGAGGTTGGTAGCATGGCCTCCAGGGCACATTGGACCTACGTAAGCATCCTCACGTGTGGGGGCTCTTCTGAGTAACTTTAGTATAATGAAAAAAGGTTTGGACTGTGATCACCAGCACATTTTCCTAATACTATCTAAATCTAAACTATCTAATTTAAATCTTTTTACAGCCCAATTCTTTAATAAACCAAAACCACTTCGAGTTTTTCAATGGGTTTATTAAATCTCCAATAGTGCATGTAAGTATAGTTGATGAAAATCAAACGGAAAGCATTGCTATCCAAGAAGAATTAGCAGCTGTTTGTGAGGCACTAGATGTTATTATTGAGCCAAAAGAGGAACATCAAAGTGATGGTATGTTTAAGAACAAAAATAACAATAATATAAGATGTAATCTATTTCTTTTATACTGATCATAAATGTTTTGAAATACTTCAAAATGTTAGTAGTGTTTAGTTTCATTGAACTTAAGGGTAACCACATTTTATTTGAAATACAACAATTATCTGTACGTACTATGAATTAAAATCGCTTTTCGCGGCTGTCTGTATGACTGCGTTGTTCTTCTAAACTACGCAACGGATTTTGATGCGGTTTTCAGCGAGGTGTTTCTGTATAATAAATTTATGATAAACTTACGTATAATAAAGAAATCACGATGTTGATTCAAGTCGTAAAAACCGTGTGAAGCAGGGGCGGCTCGCTAGTTGATAGTAAAAGAGTAATACTGTTGACTGTTGCTGTTTACTTACAGAGCTAGAACCGGACAAGTTAGACAACAGCTGTCTAGATGTAGCAGATACACCACCACACCATTCTGAGTCAGATTTAGAAGATGATGTGCCTTTAATGGAGTTTAAAACTGAAGTGGAAGAAGAACAAGAAGTATCTAAAAAGAAACGAAGAGCCAGGGAGACGAAAAGTAAGTATTAGTTAGTTAATCTATAGGTACAGTGGTACCCAACTGATAAGGCGCGTCGTGAATCTTCGTTCGCACCGAAAATAAAGTAGGGCCCCGAAGATTAACGAAAGAATGCTTAAAAACTTACATTCAACCTTAGGTCACTGCTATATGCAGATGTTAGTTCCGTCTCACTCATAAGTATGACGGCTGACTAACATGCCACGCGGCGCGCGCTAACATGGCGGCAGCGGCCGACCAATAGCGGTACAAGAAAAAGAAGCGTGGAGCGTGCGGATTGGTCAGTAGCATTTCCCGCGCTTTGAAAATTCATCTTCTGCGCAGGTACAACGGTAAGCCGTATCAGTTGGGTACTACTTGTAAGCAAACAGGCCAGTGGTTCTCCTGACAGGAAGTGGTTAGCGTTACCTGAAGAGTGTACCCGCTTACATGTGCAATGTTGAATGCTGTCCCTATGAGTGTATCTCGAAGTCACAAATTTTAAACTAGGACCATCGTAGTTAAACAATAAACTGTTAATTTCTGCTAACAATAACAAAACCTTGGGCAGCAAGACGACAAGTCACTCATTCACTCACACAACGCTAAGATCAGCCATTACCCCCTCGCTGTGTGCCCGACGCTACCGCAAGCAGTGACGACTAGGGAGCGTGACGAGCTTGCTGCCAGTTGCTCAGACAACAATCATTAATACAATCACGCGCGCGGGTCTATTCCGCGTGCGGTAGCAAATACGCATGACACGCCCAAACGCACTAGGACTGAGTAACACAAATCAATCACTTCTGTATCATCCGCAGCGACAGAGCTGTATAGTATGTACTCCTACGTCGCCGAATGTTGGTATGATCAATCAATAATACACCTACATTCCGCGATATTACCTAATTAGAAATAACTCTCGAGAGCGGCTTATTAAAAAACCCCAAGGTTTTTTAAATTTTATTTTTATTTTAAAAATTTTAAACTTAGTTTTCTCGCACTATGAATATAATTAGGATTTTTTTTTTAGGAATTTGTTTACTTAATCAGTACGAAACGCTTACAAAAATAACTATACTTAAAAACTTAATGAAGTGACTTCCATGCTATCTTATTAAGGATGATGCGCAGTGGTAGCCCGCGAAATTCAATTTTTTTTTTTTTAGCTAATCTGCAATCAGTTGTCTACTATAAGCAGATAGTTTGTGAGGTTTAGACAGGTTCAGTGCATCATCCAGCGAGGACAGCTACTCTTTACAGGTATTTACACGATGACAATCGGTAATTTTCGCTAGAGTATGTCTTTTCTCTTAAGACGTTTTGGATAGCTGCGCGTGGTTAGACTCGCCGCAAGTACGTTCGGATGCTTTTCCAGCCGCTTTTGGTATTGATTTGAGGAGGCCTGAATTTCCTCTTTTATAGTGGTCATATTTAAGTGTGCGTGGATTTCGGAGTTAGTGATAAACCACGGAACATG
This sequence comes from Cosmia trapezina, assembly GCA_905163495.3. NCBI lineage: Eukaryota > Metazoa > Arthropoda > Insecta > Lepidoptera > Noctuidae > Cosmia > Cosmia trapezina. The sequence continues at coordinate 974,885 of LR991046.1, read as the reverse complement.
CGCTGTTGTTCTTAATATTGCGTTCTGCATTCTTTGCAATATTGCGATGTTTGAATTGCTTGCACTGCCCCAAAGCTGGATGCCGTATGTCCAAGCCGGTTTCAATATGGACTTGTATATTAGGAGTTTGTTATCTATCGATAACTTGCTATTTCGACCCAGCATCCAATAGAGGTTTCTGTGCCGTATTTTGAGTTCTTCTCTCTTGCTTTTTATATGCTGGTTCTAAGTCAGACGGCTATCTAGGTGTATGCCCAGATACCTTACACTGTCTTTGTGTGGTAGAGTTTTCAAGGCATACAGGTGGGCAGTTTTCTCTCCGAAGTGTGAAAGTGACCTGCACTGACTTAGTTGTGCTAGCTTTGATCCTCCACTTTTGGAGCCATTTTGTAATAGCGTCTAGGCCTTGTTGTAGTTGCTCTGTGGCCAGCACAGGTTGCTTATTACTTGCCATTATGGCTGTGTCGTCAGCATAGGTAGCAGTCATGACTCCGTCCACCTGTGGTAAGTCCGAGGTGTATAAGGTATACAAGATCGGTCCCAAAACCGAGCCTTGAAGAACGCCCGCTGCGATATTGTAGAATCCAGAGGTCGATTCAGATTCCTTTACTTGAAAGATTCTCCCTGTGAGATAAGATTTTAGAAGAATGTAGTAACTATGCGGAAGACTTGTTCTTATTTTACAGAGAAGACCCTCGTGCCAGACCCTATCAAATGCTTGCTGGATGTCCAAGAATGCGGATGCACAGTACTCTTTTTCCTCTAGGGATTTTCTTATTTTCTCAACTACTCTATGTACTTGTTCAATAGTGGAATGATGCTGCCTAAAACCAAATTGATGGTTTGGGATGGTATTATTGTTTTCTAAACCGCCACCCGTACGGAAAACCCGAACTTTGATTCCTGGAAATACGTCCACAATGTGAGTAGCTCATCCTCTGCTTATCCTCTCGTGACGGTGACCGCGGCAGCGCAAGCGCAAGCGAATGGATAGTGTACACTTAAGGTGAATGTGTGTGAAGGTCACCTTCAGAAGCGGAGTTTACAGAGATTAGGAATAAACACGTTATAAAACAATATCGAGAACGGGTCTTATCGCGATCTTCCTTTTTTACGAGGTAAATAGGTACCTACTTGTTTCCCTCGCGTCGCGTGTTTTGTGTTGTTGTCCTATTTACCTCGTAAAAAAGGAAGATCACGATAAGACCCGTTCTCGATATTGTTTTATAATGTGTACAAATCGCGAAAGTTTAAAAAGTTTAATTAGGAATTTAGGAATAAAGAAAAGGAGTGTGAAGCACTTAAATTACTTATAACGTACATGAATAATGATGTAAAGCAAAGGTAAAAAATAAAAGAAAGAAATGGAGTCTAGGAAAAAACATGATGAAATACCTAATTTTGCAAATAATTGACCACCATGACTCCATGACACATGATAAAAGCACTGCGTGAATTGTCACCACATATTACTTCCAAAAAGGAACTTCTGATTCATCATGCAAATCTCTATTATTTTGATTCGTGTGCATGTCAATCTTTTTCCAACATTGTACTTACCAGCTTCATAATCACAGGAGCGACCGTTGCGAAGAAACCAAAACTAGACACACGAAGAACAAAACTAGAAGATGCAATAACAGCCGAGCAAACTGAACAAGACAAATCAGACTCGAAAATTATCCGGACAACTCGAAAACGAATGTGCAAACTTGACACTTATTTCAAAGAGCCTTACAAATGCGATCAGCGTAGTTTTGGTCGAGTAAAATTTTTTTTAAAAGATACTTGTTCACAAATTGGTGAAAAGCCTTGCAAGTGTGATGTATGTCAACGTAGTTTTAGCCAAAAGGGTCATTTATCACAACATATTCTTATACATACTGGTGAAAAACCATACAAGTGTGATTTATGTCAACGTAGTTTTAGTCGAAAGGGTCATTTAAAAACTCATGTTCGAATACACACTGGTGAAAAACCATACAAGTGTGATGTATGTCAACGTAGTTTTAGTCGAAAGGGTAATTTAACAACTCATGTTCGTCAACACACCGGTGAAAAACCATACAAGTGTGATGTATGTCAACGTAGTTTTAGTCGAAAGAGTATTTTATCGCAACATATTCGTTTACACACAGGTGAAAAACCATATAAGTGTGATGTATGTCCACGTAGTTTTAGTCAAAAGGGTACTTTAACATCTCATGTTCGTCAACACACTGGTGAAAAACCATACAAGTGTAATGTATGTCAACGTAGTTTTAGTCAAAAGACTGCTTTAAGAACACATGTTCAAATACACACTGGTGAAAAACCATACAAGTGTGATGTATGTCAACGTAGTTTTAGTCACAAGATTGCTTTAACAACACATGTTCGAATACACACAGGTGAAAAACCATACAAGTGTGATGTATGTCAACGTAGATTTAGTCACAAGATGGCTTTAACAACACATGTTCGAATACACACTGGTGAAAAACCTTACAAGTGTGATTTATGTCAACGTAGTTTTAGTCAAAAGATTGCTTTAACAACACATGTTCGAATACACACTGGTGAAAAACCATACAAATGTGATGTATGTCAACGTAGTTTTAGTCAAAAGATTGTTTTAATAAAACATGTTGGTATACACACTGGTGGAAAACCATACAAGTGTGATGTATGTCAACGTAGTTTTAGAGTAAAGAGTAATTTAACAAGACATATTCACATACACACTGGCTAAAAACCTTTCAAATGTGATATGAAAAATGGTTGAGAATGAAAAATAATATAAGTAGGCCTGTTCATCTCCTTCCTGCCCCTGTGCCGTGTCACTTGGGGTCGGCGCAACACGATTTCTCTTTCCATTCTCCATTGGCCTGTTACGGTGGAAGAATGAAAAGCTAAAATGAAAGCTGTAAATAACAGCATAGGTACAAATACACATTATAGGTTAGGTATGTTAAGTTAAGTATCTTTTTGTTGTTTATATTCCGTAGCATGTAAGTTTTATGATTACTTTTACACTTATACCTAACATAAGCAACATAAGCTTTACCATTATTGTCATTAGCTTATAAGTTTTAGTATTATACTGCCTATTATTTACATGACTATGAAATAAATATGCTGCATACACACATACAAATACTATCCTGCTCATAATACATCTTCCGTTTCCTTCCGGCCGCATCGCATCCTGCTCTGGTGGTGAGCTCTGCGCACGCCGCACGCAGGCGGCGCTAACGGCCGCCGCTACAAACACGGTAAGGAAACATCTGTGCCATCATTAAAAATTGGATTACAACCTTGAAAAGTTACCAGAAAGTGTGGCAATACTTAAACGAAAAAAATATTAAAATTATGCGCCCGCGATATTTAAATTCTGATCCCATAGAAAACTTTTTTGGACAAATGCGGGCGTATAATTTTAGAAATACAAATCCTGATTGCCATGCTTTCAAAAGTACCTTAAATCGCTGTTGATCACGAGTTTTATAAAGTTTCACTCAGATAGCTACAATTGTGAAGAGGATTCAGGTAAACAGTTATTAAAATTAAAATCACTTTTAAAGAACAATGTAACTCAGAATCAGCTAGTTTTTCACTTGCGGATTCTGATTTAGTTAGTTCACCCGAGTCCTCTGAGCTATCGAACTGGGTTGAAAGTGAAAGCATTCAATGCTCAGCAAGGCAATAAAGGCTACATGTCCACTCACGTGCATTTACAACGGGCTGGGTCATAAGAAAAATATTACAAAATATAGTGTCGGTATTGCGAAGAATTTAACTAGTAGGGAATCCAATTATGATAAAAATACTGTAAATAATTGGATTTCCTTTCGAGAGTTCAAGAGCATAAAAGAAAAGAAATTGACCTACCCTTCAGAACATGCTGTGAGATTTTTTGGAATCATAATAGAAGAAGCAAACAAATACTTAGAAAATCAACCTGAACGGAGTCCTATTATAAAAAGTATTAAAAATCATATTAAATCTAAGTATTGTAGGAGGAGTTTTTCCGATGACGTCACCGTTTCCGGCACAATGAGAAGAGTCCAGGTGTCGCGGACAAGGATTTATTCCAAGACGTGCAGTACAATATACATTAATATAGGACAGGTTCCGACCACCTTTGTCCTTTTCCCAGGTGTAGCTATTCCAAGTAGGACGTAGCCCTCGAATGCAATGCTAAGTCAGTCAGTCAGTTAGTCTTCTCTTAGCAAACGTCAATGTTCTACGGGTGGTCATTAACTCGTGGAGAATATTAACACCGCGATTCAGAAACGTGACTTAAATGCACAGCGCCATCTAGTATCGAGTGGCGGAACTTAATAGTTTATCCTTTGCATGAAAGGCGGTACTAGTGTACTAAAAGTAGGTTTGTTACAGTATTTGTTTGACTTCTTAAATTGTGAATTGTATAAGGATGCTGTTTCTGAATGCTTTCTCGCATTAACCTTAAGATTGGCAGTATTTAATTGGTGCAATGTTATTAATAAAATATTAAAATGTATAGATGTCTTCAGACTGTCAAATAAACCTTCGTTACCTAAGATGCAATTAAAAGATTTAAATAAATTTAAATGAGGTACTAAAAATTACCTACAAAAGTTAAATCATAAATCATAAATCTTTATTTCGCCAGAGATATGGTACAATTGGTGTTACAATAAAGAAGTGCTATACACATCTCACCTGTAGGAGGCATGCGAAAATTTACTATTAGTCATACATTAGTTATTATTCTTTAGAGTCAAAGTATTACAGTCAAAATAAAAATAAAGTACAAAAATTCACAAATACAATTCATTGCATAGTTTCGTAGTAGGAATTAAGTCTTAAAGTTAAAAAATTCACCTAAGGTATAAAAACAGTTCTCTATTAACCATAGTTTCATTTGCTTTTGAAACTGATATAAGGGAAGTTCTCTCAACCGACGTGGAATATGGTTGTATACTTTGATGGACATCATATAGCTATTCTTTTTATGTAATGCGCTTCTACAAGAATTATGAATGTTCAATTTCGTGGGGTCTCTTGAAATATATTTACGGTTTTTATTACTGTCAGCAAATAAATGTAATTGGTTTCTAATAAACATTCCAATTTCCATTATGTACATAGATACAAGAGTAAGTACTCCTAGTTTTTTGAAAAGCGGCCTGCATGTTTCAAACGGCCCGACGTTACTTATTGCTCGGACACACTTTTTCTGTACAATGAAAGCTCTACTAATGTGTGTCGAGTTGCCCCATAACAATAACCCATATCTTAAGATGGAGCTTACATGGCCGTGATAAGCAGTAAGAGCTGCTGTCTCACTAACTGTTTTTCTTAACTGTCTCAAAGCGTAAACAAATCTATTGAGTTTCTTGCATACTATATTTACATGTAGTTTCCAATTGCAGTGCTCGTCTAAAGTAATACCAAGAAATCTAATATTATCATCTCTATTTATTTTTTCATCTTCGAATGTAATGTTGAAATTATGTTTTTTAATTTGATTGTAGTTGCTAAAATGTACATATTTTGTTTTGGACAAATTCACCCTAAGGTCATTTAGTGTTAACCAACCAACTATGTCATTTATTGTCTCGTGTACTTCTTTCTCGTGGTTTTGAGTGTTATTAGTGCTAGGTACTATCACTGAGACATCGTCGGCAAACAGCACGCATTTATGTTTGGTGGCATTCGGTAAATCATTTATGTACAGGAGGAATAGCGGCGGTCCTAAAATACTACCTTGTGGTACTCCTGCCCGATTAACCTTAAAGTGAGATCTATATCCAACCACAGCTTCCAGTGTATAATTGGACTGATCAAAATAGGCTAAGCAGAAGTGAATTAGTTATGGCACTAAGACTTCGTTCCGGTCACATTCCATCAAAAAAGTTTGGTTTTCTTATGAAAAAGGTTATGTCACCCAACTGTGTAGAATGTGGAGTAATAGAAGATGTACAGCATATTTTGATGGAGTGTGTGCGGAATGAGGCTTTGCGATTTGATTTACTTGGTGCAAATAATAGATTAGACATTGGAGAGTGTAATGTTATCCTAGCTTGCCCTCTATCGGAACAAGCTAGGATTCTGTACAAACTAGCTTTTTTTGTTTTAAATTAAGATTTAATTGTTTTTTAGTTAATTAATTGTAAGTATTGTTATTACAGGGCGACGTTATCGCTCAGCGATAAAGCCCTTAAAATAAAGAATAAAAAAAAATAAAAAAAAAATCTATATGTTGTTGATGTCAGATTTTTGTTTATGCGAGTCACTTATACGCACTGTGTCCGACCGCAGAGATAGCTTCGGAGCCAATCTAGTGCCGGACCCCGAATTCCATAGCGCTCGCATTTATCTAGTAGCTTGTCGTAATTTACTAAATCAAACGCTTTACTCATGTCAAGGAAAACAACAGTTACGGGTTGTTTTTTATCAATATTTTCTGTAATAGACTTAACAAGAGAGAAAGCTGCTAGTGTTGTTGACTTGCCTTTTTGAAAGCCGTTTTGCTCTTCTTTTATTATTTTGTATACCGAAATTACTGTAACTACATCAAAAAACAAAAACGTAAATATGACAGAGACACACAATAATCCTAAAAAAACTTGGGATATCATTAACAATATCACACAGCGAAGACCTAAAAGAACAAATAACTTAGATGTCCTTGAAATATCCAATAGCCCGCAGAGCTCTACTCACAAGGTGAATAGCTTTTTCTCTAATATAGGAAACCTTCTTGCGGATAAAATCACATTGCCTCCGTCTGCTACAGTCAATAACAGTGACCCAAACCCATCCTTACCTGACTATATATCGTACTCATATTTTGCTCTACTCGACTCAGACCCTTACGAAGTTCATGCTAAACCACAGACTATATAGAGAACAGGTTTGCTAAACCACGGCACGCAAACTTAGAACAAAAAATTTCAACCGTATAGGTACTCGTTGGAAGAAAAGAACATGACAGGTATCCTCGCCCCATTCTATCATTCTTCACCCCTCTGACACCCGGTGCCAAAACTATAGCCAATTTACAAATGTCACTGTCAAATTATGGCGGTTGTCGACAAAGTTTTTCTGCCGACTGCCGCCATTACAGTTTTGTTGTTGATCGAGTGAAGTCTGCGTTGATTAATTTCCGTACTTACCTATCCTCTCAGTGATTTTAAACTGTAATATTTTGCATTGATAGTGCTAGATGTACAACAAGTGTTGCATCGAACATTGTGGTACTAAACGAAAGGACGTTAAAATGCATCCGTTTCCTAGTAATGAGATAAGACTCAAAAAGTGGCTACTGAGCATTAACAGTGATTATTTGCCATGGGTTAAAATGAGTAATTTTTAATTGGTGTTGTATAATAAATAAAATAATGAAAGGCACAGATATATCCCGATTAGTTGGAAAATCTCTTCCCAGAATGCAACATAAGGCATACAATAAATACAAAACTAAATAAAAAAATAAAAATTTGAATAAGTATTTGTTGTTTCATTTATGTACATATTTCTCAGTAGTTCCCTGTTATTATGTTACCGATGAGCTGTTAAAAGAGTTCATTGGTTTTTGCTGCTAATAGCAAAAAAAAAACTGAAATCTGAATACAGTACCAACGAGATAATTGAGGCTGTTTGTGTGAGCCTTTGCCAAAAACTCAACACGTAAATTAAAAAAAAACGAACTGTCATGTTCTAAACTTCCAACTTTTGACAAACCTCTACTAACCATTTTCTCTCTATGGGAGTGGGTCGTCCATGGACCTAATATACTATATAAACAGGACTGAGCTCTCCAAAAATCGTATCATACAAAAATTAACCTTAATGACTGCAGTTTAGGTTTACTTTTGATAGGATATCTTAGCTGAGGCAAAACGAGCCGAGAGAGAGGCCCCGAGTTGTGGAGTGTGTCCCTTTTGCTCAATTGCCAACAGATAAAAATGATAAAGATGGTAGAAAATTTTACCAACTACAAGTAGGTAAAATAAGTTACGTATATTTTTTTTTAGCATTTAGATTAGTTTTAAATAATTTTATTTATAGGTTTACAATCTGTATATCATAGTCAATAATTTTATAAGTAAGCTCCATGAGTAAAATAATCAAAATAATATAATTTTGATTAATGTTTGGTAGCTATCATATAATTACTCTGGTAACACTGAAATCTGACATCAATGGTTTCATGGCGGTTTTTTTCAATTTATATAGCGAAAATGGTGAGAAAGTGTTGCATCAAGAAATGTAAAAGTGAATGTTATGCTGGTTGTGGCATTTAATTTCACAGGTAAGGAACTTGTAAGGAATAACAAAGATTTAAATAAATCTCGATAAAAGACTTAAAATTGTTAGGTACTAAATAATAACAATTTTGAGTATAAGTAGTGTAACCATGCTCTAGACGTTTTGTAGACAGAAGACTTAGCGTCTTCTGTCTACAAAAGCTATAAGTAGTGTATTTCTGATTAAAACTATTAATATTAGGCGTATAATAAATACAATTTGTACTTATGTATCGCATGATTGAAATAGCATTATTTTTAAGTAGTTTACAGCTTTCCATCCAAAGAAGAAATTCAACAAATATGGTTGGATGTAATTCCAAAATCATTTTAGTTCCCTTTGCTTCAATTACATACTTACCCAAACCAGCTCTGTACAGTAAACGAAAAAAGAGCAAGAAAGTACCATGGTCCCAGAACGAGATTCTACATGCCTACTTCATCATAAGCCACGTATACCTACGTGATCAAATTTGATGATTCGCCACAAGACGAATCTCACCAATATTGTAGTCCTTCCTTCTTGCCTCAAAACATGGGTAGGTACACGATTCAACACCGACACAGAACACAATAATGTTCAGTTTCATAAAGGAGCTTTCGAAAAAGGTCTATTTCTTTATATTATTTAATTACAATATGTTTGTAATACAAACAATAATTTGAAATCACTTATGGTCAACCGGACGCAAATTATCTCTGTATAAACGAATTTTCCTGTTTGTCATAAAAATGTTTGGTCACCCTATTAGAATGAGATAACTGCCTCATGTGACATATCTCTCTCTGCTCGTGTTTTTGGTATGAGAGCTCAGTCCAGTTTGTGTAATAGGTCCATGGGGTCGTCTGATACGTAGTATCCCTAAGTAGTCTGTGTGCTAAACTAATGGGCTAAAACTGTTAAACTTTTTGTTAGTATCATAGATTTCTGAATTGCAGCCAGCTCTATCTGTCAAAGTCAATAATGTCAGACTAATGTCAAACTTGCCGCCAATATTAACTTCTGTATATCAAGGCGTGTGAACACAGATTAAGTATTATTCGTGTGACGCGCTAATAAAACTATAAAAACTCAAGTAATGTTTTAATTTCATCGGCCTCTGACTATAAATAATAACAGCAGAGCGTGGTTGATCGATAAAAGTAAAATGTCGTCGTCGGGAACGTGTAATTTTCCTAAACTGAACGACAACATAGCGTTCTCCAACTGGAAGTTTCGCGTGAAGGTTTTGCTAGAAGAAAGAAACCTTGCAAGCATATTAGATAAATACGACAAGGAGATCAAAGAAAATGTTGAAAGTGATGCAAAAGCTCGGTCAATCATTGTACAGTGTGTTACTGACCGATACCTGAACATAATCAAAAAATGTAAAACAGCGGCCGAAATGTTAACCTCTTTGGAAGAAGTTTTCGAGAGAAAAAGTGTGTTCAATAAGCTTTTCCTACGTAAAAAGCTAATCGCAATGAAATGTTCCAGCGGTCAAAGTCTACAGGACCATTTCCTACAATTTGATAACCTAATCACCCAATTGGAGACAGGCGGAACTACAATGGAAGACAGCGATAAATTGACACATTTATTCCTTACACTACCTGAGGAATACAGCACAGTGATAACAACATTAGAAACCATGAGTATTGAAAAAGAGCTCACTGTAGATTTTGTGAAATCTAGACTTCTAGATTCAGAGCTAAAATTTAAAGAAAAAAAAAGTAAAGTTGTAAAATGAAACAAATATATTGAGTTCAGTTGCTATTTTAGAATAATAAAAAAGCATGGAGCTTTGTTATTATTCTTAAATGTCACCGGCAAATCCGTCCAATACGCTGCGTGCCGGCGCCGGCGGCGTCCATTCCGGCCGGCGCACCGTGGTCTGGAAATCGAGTTCCATACTCTTAAAAGGAATTTTAAAAAATGTAACGCTTCTGGTTTACCTCCCTTTACGTTATTTAACCATAATCACGGTGATTAGCAAGTGAGTTAATTAGTTCTTAGAATGCAATTTTATAGAAGAAAACGGATACAATCAAAATTCATAACCACGACAAAGAATAGAATCGAAAATTCCAATTTTAAAAAAGCGGCACCCAAAGGTGCAAAATTGTATGTCATCTTGATCGCCGTGTATGGTATAGCTCGTGTGAGCACCAGTCTATCAGTTTCATTCAGTTTAAAAAAAAATTACTAAGTCTATGTGTTTTCTCCCGAATAACACAAAACTTTTTTTCTCACGCGTGGAGCTACTTATACCATCCATAGGTAAAAGCAGGTATACCAGGAGGCATTACATTTTTCTTTTAATTCCTTACTTTAAGTTTCTATAAGGAGAGGAGCGTAAGTAAGTAATAACAGCCGTACGGGTCGTTCCATCAGATTAAGCTACGCTTTCCGGGGTTGGTCCGTGGATGGGTGACCGTCATTACATATCTGGGTATATCCTCCGTGCCTCGGAAAGCACGCTAAGCCGTTGGTCTCGGCTGTCATTCGTGGATCTTTGACAGTTACCCAGACGTCGTCTTTGACAGAATCCCGAAAGTCTGACAACCAGTCTTACTAAGGGGTATCGTATTACCCAGTTACTGGGTTGTGGAGGTCAGATAGGCAGTCGTTTCATGTAAAATACTGGTACTCAGCTGCATCCGGTTCGACTGGAAGCCGACCCCAACATATTTGGGAAAAGGGTAGGCAGTTTGAATTTTTGACTTTAAGTTTCTATGACTATGGTACTAGCTTTTCAGACCACTGTGCGGCGCGGATCGGTGGACAGTGGACGCATGCCATCGGCAAATCCGTTCAATCCGTTGCGTGCCGTGCGTGCGGTGCGGCCGGCGCGGACCAGTGGACGTTCACCTTAAAAGTAGCCCCTATAATCAAAATTCATTTATTTACTTTACGCGTGACGTGTTTGGGTCAAATATATTTTTTTTATAATTTTAAAATAAATACATAGTTTAAAAGTTATTTAAGAAAATAGACGAAAATTGACCATTCCAATTTTGAAAAAAATAAAATACAAAACATAGTTCTTTATCTGTAGATTACAGGAAAACCTATAAGAAGTCTGTGGTCTCAAAATAACATTGTAAATCTCTCAATATCGTGAGTACAAAATTACATTGACAGTATGGGAGAACATGTATTTCAACTACAATGTTAAGTTTGTTCTTGGGATAATTTCATCCCAACTACGGAACCTATAAACCCCTAAAACTCAACATGTAGGTACCAAAAAAAATATTGTTGTTTGTTTTTTGTTGGTTTCCACGCGCATATTATTTATATTGTACTTATTTTTATAAAAACATGAAAAAAAACATTTAAAAATATAAGAAATAATTTATGTGTTTACTTAAATTATTTTTTTAATTGAATTTTTTTGTTTTTTGTTGGTTTCCACGCGCATTATTTACATTTATAAATATGTATTTTGAAAACATAAAAAACCCTTTAAGAAAATAAAAAAATGTAATTTATGCTGAAGTGCTAACAAAAAAAATTGTAATAAGTAAATAATTATTACAATTTTTTTTTTGTTAGCACTTCACAGATATAAACCAGCACCACACAATGCAAGAAAATAATTTATTGCCATTTGGTACAGATTAATTAGCAGGAAAATATTAGTTTTTTCAATTTTCAAATCTTATCACCACCTCCGAACCTCAGAAGAATAACTAAAGCCTAGAAGGAGTGCTAAAATAGCAACTGAACTCAATATATTTGTTTCATTTTGACTTATGGAGCCGCTATGATGTTAAAGAAGGACACGTATACAGAAGACGTTTCGAAATTTTGTAGGTTGTCATTCATTTTATTCTGACTAGTGATGTACCCACTAAATTTCAACGTCGATAGAATTTACAATGACAATCTTTCTTATACTGCCAAGAATAATAACCTTAGCACACCTTAACACGGCTACACATCAAGCTATACATTTCCAGTTTACACTGACCACTCATTGTAAGGAAATCCTATACAATGCGAGATCAGCTTATACTGGAAATGTATAGCTTGATCTGTAGCCGTGCGTACCTAAAATTTTGAAGTAACTAAGCATACTTATAATACAATACTTAATATATTCGTTCAAAATGAAACAATACTTTAAGTATGAACTAAATAGTTCGTCATCATCATCACCAAAGTCTTCCTTGGTTCCCGACAGCTCTCTCTAAATCTATTAAATCTGACCCGGCTAAACTAGAATGTATTTAATTGCCATAATAACTGATGAGTTTATTGAAAACAAGTGGGAGACATTCGGTTTTGCAAATGTTTTTAGCAACTTACTTTCTCATATTTATTTGAATTTTAGATTACATCATAGACTACTCAACAAAGTCTAGGGAACAACCTAAGGGTATTCAAAGTACCTAATAATTTTTATTTTAATACTTTTTATGTAACATATTATTTTAAATCAGTAGAATCGTAATTTAATAGAGATTTGAATTATTTGATTAAATAAAATGGTTGTTAGTGAAAAAATAAAATTTATTATGAAAATTCAAAATGGTACCAAAGCGACAAAAACTTTTTGTACATAAAAAAATAAATAACGACCAGATCATATTTTAAATAAAAAATAAAATGCCTAGTAACTTTAATAATCTGTTAGACGAATACCAGCTACCAGCCCACACCATAATCATTCCGCCCTGGTACGGATGAACTTCCTGAGGATTCTGGAGTCGACTCTGGCGACCAGGAACTCGCCAAAAGCGCAGTCTTCTTGAATCGGGATGGAAATGGAATCGAATTATTTCTGAATTTGTTCTTGTCATTTGTGTCAAGGATTCCTAAAACCAACAGTTCTCAATAAAATTTATTGAAGATTTTTTATCAACATTTTTATTTAGGTAAATAGTTTTATTTGTATGTCTTACCTGACTGATGTGAGATGATTTCACGAGATGTCAAGATCAGTGGCGATTCATTAATCTATACCGATGTACTAGGTCCTGTTTCAACTTACATTGTTATGGGATCCTACAATTACGTATTTTTTATTAAAAATAAATAAATAAATTTGCACACGATTATATTTCCGACTGGGATAATTAGAAGAATGATAACGCATCAATGATATTTTTAATATAATATCATTGTATCGCATATATCAAGTGAACATATTTCTGAAATGTTATACCTGTCTTCATGTTAGATTACTGTTGACGGTGAGCGGTTCTTTTAATTTGCAGTACTGCGCTATGTCCTTCTTCGCAGACTTCCATAAGTATTTCCTGTAATGTAATCAATCAAGTTTTAATTTGAACGGGATACTATTTATTGCCAATACTTAAAATACCTTAATTATATCATAATATATCAAGACCATTTCATCTGTTCTATCCATAACAAATAATGTAGGAACAGCATGTTCTCTAAGTGACGACTTAAAGAACATGCTAGGTACATCCATTTCATAGGTTCATTACCAAATGAATACAAAGTAAAATGTTTGAAGCATATTATTATGTGGCTGTGCTGTTTGGAGTCCAATTTCGTCTAGCAATACAATTTATCCATGTTTTTTCACATCGTCTATACTCCATTTATAATAGCATTAGAAAAAAGAGGCTCGTAGAAGCAGGAGTGCAAAACATTTTATTTCAAAGTTAAGATAAAACAATTAAAATAAAATTGTTTAGAGAGAACATTAATAAATAGGTCTAAGACAGTACTAAATACTTAGATAAACGAAATAAAAGATTTGTTTTTTTAATTATGATTTATTTATAATAATATCTTCATCACACATTACAACCAAAACGACTGAATGAGACAGCCAATCACGTCATGATGATTTAAATTTAATGAAGGAAGGAAATAAAAGTCATTTATTTAACAATATTTTAATGAAAATAGATAACTTACAAGACTATAGTTGGTGAAACTTCTTCGTCTTCATCATAGAATTTAGTCACTATCATCAGAAGATGAAGATGAAGAAGTTTCATCAACGTTAATAATAAATTTTTCAACCACATCATCCATTATGCCATCGAGTTGGCAAAACTTTTCCTCTTCTTTAATTGCATGAGAAACACAAGACTGCCATCGTTCTGGCGTAATACTATCCAGAGCTTGTAGGAGTAATTTTTTCACCATATTCAGTTTGAAAGTTTTATTATGTTGGGCCACATACCCCTTCATTTGAGCCCATATTAGTTCTATAGGGTTGAGCTCGCAGTGGTAAGGTGGGAGGCGCAATACTGAAATATCCTTCTTTTTAGCCATCTCATCTACAACAAACTTTTGTTATAAATGTTTTTGTGTTTTTACTTTTTCTAATAAAGTTGCCCTAAGATCTTTTTCCTCAAAAGGAATATTTTTGTTTTTTAACCATTCCTGTATGTCTGCTTTTCGTGTGGCTGTAGTTGGCAGATCCCCAGTTTCCTTGAGTGGTATGGTATGGTATAGGTATGGCGCATTATCCATAACAATTACAGCACCACTCTCAATTTCAGTTAAAATTAACTTGAACCACTTTTCAAAGTTGAAGGCGTCCATTTCGGAGTGGTAGTCTCCATATCTCTTTGCATCACATATTAATGCAGCATCTGTTAAAAACCCTTCAGTCGATCCTGTGAAATAAAACGAATACAAGTCAATTATTCCGTACCCCTATATAATTTCACTGCTGGAAATAGTTTTAATTTATACAATAATAAAGTAGCAACAACATTTATAACTTTAATAGTTCGCATTGCACGTGTAAATTCATAATACAATATAATATTACTTCGTTAATAGTCAATAACAATGGGGTGTTCATTTGCTAATGGTGAGGACAGTCAACAACATATATATTAAAAACAAATTAATGCAAGTAAATAAAGTACATACCAATATGTCCAATTATAAGCCGCCTTCCTTTTCCCGTTGGGTTCTTCAAGCCAGCGGATAGACCTTCCCGATGTGCTTCTTTTGAAGACTTAATAGTCGTGTCATGTCATATTAGGCTTTTCGTGTGACCTGTAATGATAAAAGGTTTAAATACAATATTCACAAAACAAAGAACATCGGCCAAATTTCTATAGAAGCTGGACCTGAGTTTTATTTTCAGTGTACAGAAGCAAATTATAGTGAGATTTTATTGTTTTATGTAGTAAACACCATCCCTTTCGAAAATAATATCTAAATAGCCAAGATATTTCAATAATGCAAAAAATACTTTTGAGGTTATCGGTGTCCGGAAATCAAAAGCACAGAATAATCGTCACAAGCGGTACCTAGTTATCAGTCTGTAAAACAATGCCAAGGTCAAACAACAGAAGGAAATCCAAAACAGTACAGTACGTATCACAATATTCACACTAACAACAACAACACAACAATGCGAGATCACCGGGTGCAAAGACTACACACTACAGTATATTAGTGTCAAATTGACACCCGTTGTAATTGACAGTATTGACACTGTCAATCCATGGCGCGCGTCGATGACATATTATGACGTTCCGTTGTACACAATTGAACAAAATGCTGATACTTACTATGAACCCACATAATTATTTTTATGACAAGAATCCAATACATAATAAAAACAGCACTAGTTGGTTTGATACACAAGTATATAGAATTGAATTACATCTAATAACGTGAATAATTATAATCTTTGAGTACTAAATCATTTCTTAAGCAAAATGAATCGTCAAAGGTGCGTTCTGAACATGTTATTCTAAATAATTTGCAAATTATGCTATTAAAATAAAATGTGTTTGTGCTTTTTTTTCTGGCGACTTAAATATCTATTTCTTATGTTTTTTAAGACCTTAAAAAATACTAGATTTTTTCATATATATGGGATATCTGTACACCACCACCTCTTAGTCAGGTACGATTTGGCCGTCCTTCTTTATGAAATAATGTTATTCATAACGTTATTGAATACAGGTTTGCTTGGTGCATAAAAAAACTGTTAATAATTTTGCACTTTCCTCATATTTAACTATATCATAACGTTAATCATAACGTTATTGAATACAGGTTTGCTTGGTGCATAAAAAAACTGTTTAGAAACTTAGAAGCACTGTACCTTCATTTAGCCAAGGCATCTATATAATATATTTTTCGTCCTTCATTCCTTAGCCTTTTTATTTCATGAAGATACTTTATTCTCCATAGGAAGATCTCCTGTTTGTCTATGAGTGCACTTTTTCTGCTCCGTCTGGTATAAGTGAACTTTAATGTTTCTTTAACACGTTGACTGCCATAACGGACACCATGTGTCCGACAGCATACTTTCGCCAGGGGCCGCACCGATAAATCGAGAATCGTTCAAAAACCGCCGAGGTGTTTTTTTGCAAATATTGTCAGGAATTAACTCAAAAATAATGGGCGACTTACAGAAACAGCGTTTTACTCATTATTTTCCGAGATGTCAAATGGCAGACACCAGTGACCGTCGCGGCCTGCGAGAACGTCCAACCGTCTTTCCTTACGCGGGAGCCGCGCGGGTCACGCTGTCGGCTCCCCCCGCGCTGCGCAGCCCGCACCCTCGAGCCTATACTGATATATATGAAGATTTATAGGTTTTATTGACTGATTTCTGAAGATTTTTATGTAAAAAAACCGGTCAAGGGCGAGTGGGACTCGCGCACCGAGGAGGGTTCCGTACCAACATTTATATGTAATATTTTTTTGATGATTTCTGAAAAACTGTGCTATTTAGAGACATCGTTTTATTTTCCCTGTAATCTATACATAAACTTCTATCACATAGAATAATTTCAGATTTTTTTCTATGCAAACTTCGAAGATAAGGGGAGGGAACGGTATTTTTTTTTTATATTTTTCATAAAAAGTCGAAAACTATGCGGCCTAAAAAAAGAAAAAAGTTATTGAGAATGTTCAACTAGCGCTCTTTCATATGATACCCCACATTCCCTAGTAACCCCACTTCGAATTTTTAAGACCCCCTTTCAGTCCCTGTTGCAAAAAAAACTTATGTATTTTTGTCTCTTTTTTATTTGCAAAATACTTGGGTAAACGTCATCTAAAACTGTTCCAAATTTCAAGTTGATAGCATTAGTAGTTCTTGCGATATCCAGCTGTGACAGACAGACAGACAGACTGAGTCACACCATAAGGGTTCCTTTTTTACCACTTTGGTACGGAACCCTAAAAATATTAAGATTTTTTGGTTGTAATGCCAAGCATTTTATGATAAGTAAGACATTTTGTTGATCCCTTTATATTTTTGTTTTGATATCAGTTGTGAACTAGTCACCAATGGACAGCCTGTACTGTTCTCATGACTGAAAAGTTCATTATTATTTTCATTATGTATGGTAGTTACCTATTTTCCATAAAATATTGATTTCTTTCTCTAATAAACATAATGTCCAAACATTATGACTTTAATTATTTTTTTTTCGTAAATTTCCTACTGAACCCATTACCAACTTATTCGATACGTACTTGACTGAAAAGATTAAAATGTTAATGACTTTACAGTGCCTTAAAAAGTCTAAAAATTAATGTCTATCTATAAAAAATAATGTCAATTTAATGATTCAAAATACTTACTTTATCTACCTACAACATTTTTGGAAACAACTTGTTGAAAAGCCCATAAATTCTAAGTCCTCTCGATTTTTTTTGGGCCAAGAGGCCAGGTTGTACTGTGGGGCCGCGCGGGTCACTTGCTTTAGTAAAAACAGTCGAAACCCTGCCCGTCGGCCGCCTACAGGCTTCTGAAGTGATCGAGGGCATGCGGACACGTGGTGTCCGACGCGGCCCCCTGGACCCGCTATACTGGCGGTCACATGGTGTCCGCCGCGGCCCACTGGGCTAAACATGGTTTTCAGTCTGGCGTTCAACGTGTTAATTACTTTATATAGACTGCTTCTCTTAAAACCTGGCAGAGAATCGTCACTGTTTACTGCTTCCAGTATCTCGGTGGGCAACTCATTATTAAAAAAGAAAGAGTGAATATTTTCCTGCGTATTCCACTGAATGTGATGCCATCAAAATCATCTTGTTTCATGTGCTTCCGTTGGCGAGGGGGAGATTGCAGGCCACCTTTTATGTTGTACTCTTTGATTATATTGTAGACAGTAGCCCGAGATACGCCTGTAAATAATAAGTCAAATATATGTTTTATCACAATGCGTGTTACTTTCAAATATTTTTATAGTAATAATTTTATGAATCATTCTTACCGGCAACTTCAGCGGTTTTATTTATCATCTCAGTCTTATAACGAGGAGTATCTGTAGGCCAGGACTCCTTAAATTGCTTAATAATATTTATTACAGTTTGCTTTTCTACAGCACGAAGTGCAGTCTGCTTCATTCTCTTCTTCTTGGGAGACATTACTAAGTCGTCGGTGTCAACATTTGGGCCACGTTTTTTTTGCCGTTGGCTTTGGTCAGCCTCAGAATGTTGTTGTAAGCCGCTCGGGCCCGCACCAGGATCACCCATAGCTCAACAAAACGTACCTAACGTTTTGTACAAACAATCCAATAACAACACTGATAACAACACTGATAACAAAACCAGTAACAAATAACAACAAAATCACGAAATTTTGGCCATAACAAAAAACAAGTCGCAGCATTCACAAGTATTCACATGTCAATGACAATAAACGACAACCACAGAACATTAATTACGTCAATTTCGCAGACGACATAAACCGATAAAATTAGAAAAACCCGGCTGTCAGAGCTTAAGAAGGGATTATTAGCATTTTAGATTTGGTAGAATTATAGTAAAACGAAGAACGTTCCAATATTGTTCACTCCTGCTTCTTTTAGGTTTTTTAGATTGACACTGTAATTTTAATTTGTAATGAAATAATATATCTAAATGAAAGCAACTTAATTTCTTATGATAAATTGTTAAAGTGATTACAATTAAGTGTGACAGCTGGTATATAAATAGATTTTTAATAAATTTGGCGTCAATCGTAACTTGAACAAGTTTTTGTACTATTGCTATAAAGTGTGCATTAAAAATAACCTTTTTTTACTTCTGTCTAATGCTATTTTAAATGGAGTATAGGAAATCTGTAAAAGAAAAGTATCGACAACATTATTTACGTCACTATGGCTGATCAAGATAACCCCAAAACAATTTCCGAATATTCGCTAATAACTTCTATTGGAATAAATATTACGACTGGTTTCAGCTATATAGTGACACAGCAATATTTGTTATGTATTTATATTCGTTTATCAGAGATCAAATGCAACAAGAAATTGAGCAAAAACTTACCGATGGAAGGTCAATATTTCTTGTTCATTTTATTTTCGCTATGAATGGGACTTGCAGCCCCCAACCACACAAGAAATTGCTCCACAGCGTCCACACACTCACTATTTGTAGTTAAACAAAGAATTCATGCAATCTAACAGTAGAAATATTATTAAAACATCGCAAAACCATGGAATATTACGACAGACACGTAAACAATGAACACGCGAATAAGTCAGGTAGTTCAATGAACGAACTGTCAGACATTGAAACAAAGTACTATCAAATTTGGCCGCGTCATACTATAACTTTTTTAACCAAATGACAATTGATCTTGTGACCATGCCAAGAAAGTAAAACATTTATCTCTTTCCCACATCCTTTAGCGTACCTAATAATAGAACGGGAATAAAGGTAGTTACAGAATTCTGTTTTTAGCCTTCCTTCTATGCTTTAGTTATTCTTCTGAGCTCCGAACGAACGTGATAAAATGTTTCTTAGTCACCGTCAAAATGTGACATTTGTGATATAATTGGTGCGCCCATATTAGCAAATAAGACATAATGAGTCCCAACTAAACATCAAAAATTTATGTACATGTCAAGAAATTATCTCACACCACCGTGCTAGCATTTAAGACAAAACAGTTTTATCGCCCAAACTGTGATTAAATGTATGACTCAAACCATGTCACAGTAGGCCGTGTTCACCGGGCTGGAGGAGGGTAATAGCGTCATCCGGGACGGTGAGGGTATGCCTTGGTCGGCGAATCTTACTAATGCGAGAGGTGTATCGGGCGACCGCCGCAATCTGAGGCTTGCGGTGCTTTATAGCAGAGTCAAACAAACTTTGAGGAGTGTTTCATGAACTGCTGAATGGTGGGCATTCTGAGATCTAGATGAAGTCTCATTGCGGACACAAAAAGGGCTTCCGTGACCTTTCTTAGGAAACGGGGGACCGATAGGTGTGTGGGCGACGCTCTTGTGGCGGCGGCCGCTAGCGGCGATTGCGTGCGGCGTGCGCAGAGCTCACCAGAGCGGAATGCGATGCGGCCGGAAAGAGACGGAAGATGTGTGAGCAGGATAGTATTTGTATGTGTGTAGGTATGTATGCAGCATATTTATTTCTTAGTCATGTAAATAATAGGCAGTATATTACTAGAACTTATAAGCTAAAGACAATAATGGTAAAACTTATGTTATTAGTGTAATGGTAATCACAAAACTTACATGCTACGGAATATTTATTTTATCTTTTGTTTTTTTTTATTTTTGTTTGTTTATAAATAACAAACACCTAACTTAAATATCTACCTATGATCTAAGCTGTTATTTACAGCTTAAAATGAAAGCTGTAAATATCAGCTTAGATCATAGTAACTATTTAAATTTTTCCACAGGCCAATGGAGAATGTGGAGAATTGGAAGAGAAATCGTAATGCGCCGACCGCAAGTAACACGGCACAGGGGCAGGAAGCAGATGAACAGGCCAACTTATATTGTTTAAATCCTCAACCATTTTTCATATCACATTTGAAAGGTTTTCAGCCAATGTGTATGCGAATATGTTTTGTTAAATTACTCTTTACACTAAAACTACGTTGACATTCATCACACTTATAAGGTTTTTCACCAGAGTGTACACGATTATGAATTGATAAATCACACTTATGACTAAATCTACGTTGACATACATCACACTTGTATGGTTTTTCAGTTTTTTCACCAGTGTGTATACGAATATGTTTTGTTAAATTACTCTTTACACTAAAACTACGTTGACATTCATCACACTTATAAGGTTTTTCACCAGAGTGTACACGATTATGAATTGATAAATCATACTTATGACTAAATCTACGTTGACATACATCACACTTGTATGGTTTTTCACCAGTGTGTACACGATTATGTTGTGATAAATGATGCTGTTGACTAAAACTACGTTGACATACATCACACTTGTATGGTTTTTCCCCAGTGTGTATTCGAAAATGATTTGTTAAACCACCTTTTACACTAAAACTACGTTCACATACATCACACTTGTATGGTTTTTCACCAGTGTGTTGACGAACATGAGTTGTTAAAACACCTTTTACTCTAAAACTACGTTGACATACATTACACTTGTATGGTTTTTCACCAGTGTGTTGACGAACATGTTTTGTTAAAGTACTCGTTTGACTAAAACTACACTGACATACATCACACTTGTATGGTTTTTCACCAGTGTGTATTCGAACATGTTTTGTTAAAGTACTCGTTTGACTAAAACTACACTGACATACATCACACTTGTATGGTTTTTCACCAGTGTGTATACGAATATGTTTTGTTAAATAACCCTTTCGACTAAAACTACGTCGACATACATCACACTTGAATGGTTTTTCACCAGTGTGTACACGAATATGTTTTGTTAAATGACCCTTTCGACTAAAACTACGTCGACATACATCACACTTGAATGGTTTTTCACCAGTGTGTTGACGAACATGAGTTGTTAAAGTACTCTTTTGACTGAAACTGCACTGACATACATCACACTTGAATGGTTTTTTACTAATTTGTGAACAAGTATCTTTCATAAAAAAATTTACTCGATTAAAACTATGCTGATCACTTTTGTAAGGCTCTTTGAAATAAGTGTCAGGTTTGGACATTCGTTTTCGAGTTGTCCGGATAATTTTCAAGTCTGATTTGTCTTTTTCCGTTTGGTCGGCTGTTATTGCATCTTCTAGTTTTGATCTTCGTGTGTCTGGTTTTGGTTTCTTCGCAACGGTCGCCCCTGTGATTATAAAGCTGGTAAGTACAATGTTGGAAGAAGATTGACATGCACACGTATGAAAATAATAGGGATTGCATGATGAATCAGAAATTCGTTTTTGGAAGAAATTTGTGTTGACATTGAATTCTACAATTTAGACTGGAAACATGAAGTACAAAATTGTACTAACATCGACATAATTATGATCTGTTCCGAAACTGATCACAGTTTAACCAAACCCTGTTCAAGGGAATTAGTAACACATTCATCTGTATTTAGAAGGTTCCCAACTTTATTATCTCACCCCTTTTTTCAACAATAACTGTTGGAAAAAGTGGCAATTTAGTTATGTTATTTGAGCAATCAATCATATAATATGTGTGTGTGTGTGTGAAAGATGATTTGGCTAGAAAGGGAGTGACTACCGAGATGACGACGAATAGAGAAGTATGGAAGAAAAAGATGTTACGCCGACCCGACCCCAAAATTCGGTTATGGGCAAGAGAACGCTAATGATCAAGCATACAGTTCTGGGGAAATAGCTACCATTATAACTGGCATAGGGCATACATTATAACTGGCATAGGGCATTCATTATAACTGGCATAGGGCATCCATTATAACTGGCATAGGGCATTCATTATAACTGGTGTTGATATAATTGATTTACTTACTTACAAAAATCAATCTTTAGTTGATTCTGCAATAATCGATATATCGTAGGTACTTATTATATAAATACTACCCACCATTATTATTACCTTACTTCTCGTTTGCGCTCTGATCAATACGGACGTATAAACTTCCTAGTGACTTTTAATTGGCTAATAATAATCTTTATATTTTAAAAAGCCCGTAACTCGTTTTATTGAAGTGTTAGAACCTAGATTTCCAACAGGTTATGGGACCAGGTTACGTTTTTACTGCAATATAAGTGATTAAAATTTGAATAAAAAATATGGGCATTGTTAAGTGAAATGGACGTGATAAAAAAAAAAGTGTTATCGTCGAGTAGGTGATCATGCTTATAAAACATTTCACAATTTTTGATGATTTGATTATCGAATCGCCGCCGCCACGCCACGCGCGCTGGAGCGAAGTTGGAAGAAACCGATAAGGTAGCTCATTTGTTGCTAACCCTACCCGCAAAATATGATGGTGTGATAATTGCGATCGAAACTTTAACGGAGGATAATTTAATGCTAGCATTCGTTAAACCAAGGCTTTTGGATCATGAAGTCAAGTTTAAAAATGAGTCCAGTGATACCAGTGTCAAAAGTTTTGCAATTTAAGGGAAAAATGGACAGGAATTTCGAAAAACAAAATTCGATAATTCTTAAAATAATAAAGGGAATAATAGCTTCAACTAGAAGGTTAACAAGCAGAAGAATAAGTCACAGTTCATGAAGTGTTGTCATTGTGGCCGCAAGGAGCATGTGAAAAACGACAGCAGCAGAAAATACGGATATGAGAAGGACGGTCCAGGCAGTTGAGATCAGTGAAACATCCACGTCGAGCAATTTTTCTGGCTTTGCTTTTATGATGGCAGACTATCAAGCGGATCATGATGGAAGCAAAGTTACTTTTCTGGAGCATCAGACCATATTATAAACAGGGAAGATCTTTTCATTAGTCACACCGTCTTGCAAACGCCATTAAAATTTCTATGGCTTAAAATGGTGAATTTATTTCAGGGAACGATGTATATGACCAGCAACATGGGCGTTCAAGAAGTTTTGGAGAATGTGTTCTCCTATGCTGCGGTACCACCGGTGCGGTGCGGTTCTTAACGAAAATGCAACGTGCTGGGTTGACAGTCATTTTCGACCAGCAAGGAGCACAATACGTAAGGTTAATAAAACTATCATGCAAGGTATGTTGAAAAAAAAAAAAAAAAAAATTAATTGCTGTAGACTTAATGGCATCTGTAAATAAGTGTCAATCTGTTTCTCAAGTATGCAGTAATAAAAATATGTACAAACTATGGCTTTGGTCATAATAAAAAAAAAATTAATTCATCGAAATTAAAAAAATAATAAAATGGTTGATGACACCAGCCAAATCGAAACTGTTATGCGAGCCTGGATGATAAATTGTATGAGGCCCACGGAGGTGAGGCCTGTAAAAATAGGAAACAAAGGTGATTTCCGTTCTTATCAGGTCAAAAAATAAAAGTCATGTTAAACAGCTATTATTTATTGTGCACTCAGATATTTGTGGACTGTTGTTACTGTTTATACCCCCAACTAACGACAAATAAAAAAAAAAACTACTTTGTACTTTTTGTTAATGAGTATACGCATTAGGTACTTTGTTACGTACCTATTTAACTTATAAAAATCAGACGTGTTTGCTGTTTTTAAAGATTTCGTGGCTAAAAACGAGGCTAAGTTTAATTTAAAATTAGTCAAATTGTACTGCGATAATGGTGGCAAACATTTATCGACTGAAATGAAAGGTTATTTATTGTGTAGAGAGAGGGATATCAGAAAAAAACATCATATCATTTAATAGTTCCGAGAACACCACAGTTGAATGGCGTTTCTGAATGTATGGTCAGAATCATTACTGAAAAAGCTCGCTCAATATTAAACAAAGTGTAAAACTAAAACTTTGAAACTTTCAAAAACACCATTCGAAATGTGGCATGATACAAAACTTCAAATTAAATTTTTAAAAAAAATTGAAGGTTCAACTGTTTACGTTCAATAATAAAAGCAGTAAGACCAAGTTTGATCAAAAATCATGGAAAGTGATACTTGTGGGTTATGAACCAAACGCTGTAAAGTTTGGAACCCAGAGTGCGAAAAATTACATAGTAGTCAGGGATGTTATTGTTGATGAGACTGGATTTTTTAAATCCAGGTCAATCCTCAAGTCTGAAGGGAATATTAAAAATTCTCACGGCAAAACTGATGATGTAATATCCAAGTCAGTGCCGGTCAAGTCTCATAACTCTGACAGTTCTAAATCAGATACGTCTATGGGCTAAATCTGATGGGTACTGAAGGGAATATTAAACATTCTCACGGCAAAACTGATGATGTAATAATATCCAAGTCAGTGCCGGTCAAGTCTAATGACTCTGACAGTTCTAAATCGGATACGTCTATGGACTAAATCTGATGAACACGAGTGTAAAATTCGCAAATTAAACCATGATAATTGAATTGAATCGGAGCAAATCATTGATATGAATACTTTCTGATAACCCGTCTTCACCAGAAGAAAACACAAATAAAACCCTGACGTTAGAAAAAGCAATAGGCAAAAAATCGTCCGCGTATTTCGTATAATGAAGACGATGATGATGATTGCCATTTTGTGTGCTCAGTCTATTCTATGTAAAATGTAAAATACCTACCAAATTCATTAGAAGAGATCAAAACAGATCTCAGTGAGAAAGTGCAATTAGGGACGAACTAAATTCTCTAAGTAATACTTGGGCTTTAGTACCAAGAGCTGAAAATTAAAACATTGTCAATTTATTGTAAATGGATATTTCCTATAAAACATGATGAATTTGGAAAACCTTTACGATAAAAAAAAAACTACTTATTGCAAGGGGTTTCAGTCAAGAATACCTCACGGAGTCACGGACTATAGTAAAACTTTCGCACCAGTAGCATGAGTAGCGATAGCAGTTTCAGGTGTATCTTGCTTTTGTGAATCAATTTAATTTGCTAGTTCATCTTAGGGATGTCAAAACTGCCTTCTTGAATGACGAATTAAAGGAAGATATTTATATGAAAGTCCCTGAGGGTATCTCTGGTCCAGATAATTATGTGTGTAAATTAAATAAAGCACTTTACGGGCTGAAACAGGCAGCTAGGTGTTGGTTTGAAGTCTTTGAGAGATCACTTAAAGAAAAAGGTTTTCATAATTCTTCATTCAAATATTTGCTAGACAATGGAGATATACATACCTAAGCATATATGTCATTTTATTTAAAGGTGTTTTAACCTAACAGTATGTGCTGATTTTGAAACAATTAATAATTTTAAAAGGTATTTAATGAGTAAATTCAAAATGACTTTTTTAGACAGATATAAAAGAAAGAAAAAAAAAATGTATCTTGGTATAAAAATTACAAGCATGTAATGAAATAACATTAGATCAAAGTACATACACAAAAACAGTATTAAATAAATTTAATATGCACTATTGTAAACCTATCATAATCTATTAGGATAACAATGGCTGTATACGCATTGCAAATAATCCAGCCAATCACAAAACATAGATATAAAGTATCATTTATCTAAGGAACAGATTGAAAAAAAATGTAATAAAATAAAATTACATTCCAACAGTTCAGCAGTTGGCAGATGTTCTGACCCGCTATCACTTTTCAAGAGATGAGAAGTAAAATGTGCTTAGAATAAGATACTGATTTAATGTTTTGTGATTCTACATAATAATATGATTTATGATTAATTTAATTATTACTAAGAATAATTTAATGAAATGGTTTGATTAAGGTTTTCTGGGTTTTCCTTAATCCTTGGCAGCAAATGTTGGACCATGAGATGTATTTCCCAGCAAACACTAGGAAGTGAATATGTTCCAGTCATTTAGGTATTACTTTGATTTATTTTATTTGTATAATTAGGTAGATCAATTTTTGAGGGGGCGTGTTGATATAATTGATTTACTTACTTACAAAAATCAATCTTTAGTCGATTCTGCAATAATCGATATATCGTAGGTACTTATTATATAAATACTACCCACCATTATTATTACCTTACTTCTCGTTTGCGCTCTGATCAATACGGACGTATAAACTTCCTAGTGACTTTTAATTGGCTAATAATAATCTTTATATTTTAAAAAGCCCGTAACTCGTTTTATTGAAGTGTTAGAACCTAGATTTCCAACAACTGGCATAGGGCATTCATTATAACTGGCATACATTCATTCTCCAAAAAAGAGCGATCCGAACCATTGTCCGCATTTCTCAACGAGACACCATATTCCTGTCGACCATATTTTAAAGAACTTGGTATTCTCACAGTACCTAGCCTTTACGTAGTAGTACTGTTAAATACTTTAAAAAATATATAAATTACTACGAAACGAACGAGGACAGACATGTTAGGGAAAAAACGCGAAGAAAAGACTTTGGAAGCAAAATCATCCCGGCTTTGGGAATAGTCAAACATAGTCCGCAGTATCAGACATTTAATAAATGACCGCTTGAGTTAAAAAGTACACTGTACACAGGCTCATTCAAGGCAAGGCTCACGGCATTCCTGTTGGGAAGGTGTCTCTACTCATTAGATGATTGTAACGTAATGATTTGTGTTTGTCTTAGCTCCTGCAACTGACATGAAGATGTTATATTGTGTTCTGTGTTCTTAAGGCTTTTATCTACACCCATGCTATAAATCCTCTATAAAAGTTTCTGAAACAGTTAGCTTATTGCCAACATTAAAACAGCCAGTGTCATAGTAACCAGTATATCATTCAATCCAAACGGGTGTTATAATGTTGTACTGAATTTCATTATGCAACTCGTTTTCAAAAAAAGAACATTATAATGCACGCGCGTTTCACTACAACAGCGCCGTAATTTTAAAAAAGAACTTATTCGAATTCACGTCGTATACTATGACGCCGGCAGCCATGTTCGATACGAGTATTAGTATTGCAAAAAACTGTTTCAGAACCTTTTATAGAGGATTCATAACATGGATGTAGATAAAGTTTTGTATGCAACTGTACATAATTAGGTATTAAAACACTCATGTGATACTATTATCATATCCACATTCATGTTATAATACCCGTCAGTTGCATAAATAACTATTACTGTTTTGATTATTGTTTTCGTTTAAATTGCTAATTTATTGACATATGATTTTATAATTTATGTTCTCATGGTATTTTACAATTTTTATCTTTTATTTTTTAATCTACATATATAATGTTTTCTAAATTAAATTGATTTGTATGTATTTTTATTGTAAAAGAAAAGAAAAAGAAAGAAAACTTGTTTATTCTGCACAAATAAAACACACATAGACAAAGAAAAATAATAAAACAAGACAGTACACTCAAAAAGCAATATGAGCAAAAGCCTCATATCTATGTTCGCAAATATTTTTTATTAGTTGATATGAGACCAAAGACAATTTACAAGTCTACATTGCCTCTGCTCTTGTACATTCAATAATTAAGTACTTATGTTTCATGGTGAATTATTACTGAATAAAGAAATTAAATTGAATTGAATCTATATTATTGCGTAATTTTTATTTTAGGAGAAACTGACTGACATATCAGCGCACAGCCGAAACTACCGAGTCTAAGAACGTGAAATTTAGCGATTTAGAGAGCGCGCTCTCCAGGATTATTGCGATTGGATTGCATCCCAGAACCCGATCCTATTCTGTGGGATTCATCAGGAATGTGGATAAGATTAACATTTTGTTCCGAACCGCACCCTAATTGCGTAACACATTATCAATCGGTATTGGTTTCATTTTGACAGTTCAACAACATTCATTGCGTTATTTACGTTGCCGAGCAGACAAATCTTTCGAACATAATGAAGCAATAGATTAGCAATTTGTTTCAAAATGATTCAAACTCCGATTGATAATGTGTTACGCAATTAGGGTGCCGGTCCCAGTACGAAATGGTCCCTGCTGTGTATCTTTTCACAGCGGAAATGAAAAGAGTTCAGAATATTGTTTCAATAATTATTAACCAATTTTTACAATAATCTTAACTTTAAGAAATATGTATTAACAGATAATTAATTAATTTAAAAATAAGAATAGAATACTCATTAAAACAACTGAATCAACAAGTATTATTAGGAGTGAGGCACCACAGGTGTTGCGTGTGCGATGCGCCGGCGCACGACATCGCAACGCACCGTCTACAGGAGCGTTTTCATAGAGTTACATAGAAACCAGTAGTGTCGCTGCGGTCTGTCATTGCGATTGCCCAACCGCCTGATGTTTGCGGTCTGCTGTCACATTCAGAATTGTACCTTTGTCATTATAAAGATACAATTCCGAATGTGACGACGCAGCGCCGCCGCCGCCGCCCCGGCATCGCAAGGCACTGGCAACGTAGCGTGTGATCTCACTCTTAGAATATTATTGAAGTGGCATTTCTTTTGATTTTACCCATTTTTAACCCCCGACGCAAAAAGAGGGGTGTTACGCTTTGTGTGTGTCTATCTGTGGCACCGTAGCTCTTAAACGGGTAAACCGATTTGGATCCGGTTTTTTATTTGAAAGCAGGTTTTCTAGCGGCGGCGGTTATTAGGGGATCCCTTCTTTTCGCATAATGTTCTTTGTCCTAATATACTTCGGCATAACGATTTTGGCATAATAATACTTCGGCATAATTTTTTTAGGCATACATTTTATGTTGGCATAATCATCTTAAATACTAATTTGTTTTGGCATAAATTTGATTCGCATAACGTTAGTAGGCCTAATGACTATTAGCATAACGTTAGTAGGCCTAATGACTCCTCATAGTATTTGTTTGCACTATTATCATTTATACACTCCTTTGCAAAAAAAACGGACGGTTTGGATTTTTCTACATTATTGGTAATCATTTAGTTCTAAAGAGGTTTTAATAGCCAAACTATGTTACTGGCACTTAATAAATAGTCCAGGCACTTAATAAATAGTCCAGGTATGAAAAAAAGGTAATTTCAAATTCGAAACTGTTGTTTTTAAAAATAATAATACCTTTTTCAGTTTATGACTTTTTACTTACTATTCGCAGGTTTGCGGTTAAAAGGTTATCAGGCAACTAAAACTAACTTCTCGTTATTTTTATTAGAATAGTTTTTGTTTATAGCATAATCCTGACTTATTGTGACTTAAAACATATATCTTTGTGCAGATTGTAATGGCAGAAAAAGCAATAAGAGCTAATAAAATTATAGCACTGCTGGGAGAGGGGTGTAGCCAATGTTACGGCTCACAGCGGTTAAACGTGAGTCGTTCCACCGTCCAAAGAACCTGGACTCGATATTGGTATCGAGACTCGATACAGGTTCCGTTCAAAGAAGGCAAGGTTCTGTGAGAAAACGTTGCACACAACCACGACACGACCGCTTTTTAGTGACTCAGGCGCTGAGAAACCACAAATGCAGTTACATAGACCTCAAAAGAAACCTTGAAGAGGTACGAGGAGCACAAGTTAGCCTATGGACAGTGAGGAGGGGGCTTTTAGCGGTTGATATACGCAGTCGACGATCAGCGCGGGGCCTCAAGTTACTCCGTGAGCACCGGATTGCTCGACTGAGGTTCACTAGAAATTGTCTATCTTGGACACTGGTAACTGGAGTAGCGTACTCTTCTCCGATGAGGCTCGAATTTGTCTGAATGGTAAGGACCGACGTCGGCGAGTGTTACGAAGACCAGGGGAACGCTATGCCGACGTGTGTTTTGAAGAAATCACCCCTTATGGTGGAAGGTCCGTCATGTTTTGGGCGGGCGTAACTTCCAGCTATCGTACCGAGATAGTGTTCATTGAAAATGGCTCACTAAATCCGCAAGGGTACATAACGGAAATAATTTGTCAACATGCATAGCCCGCACTGACTGTAATTGGTGAAGATGCCATTTAAATGGACGTTAACGCGCGGGACCACCGTTCTGGCGACGTAGATGCTTATATGCAAGAGGTCGGTATTCGTCGTCTGGATTGGCTAGCGCGGAGCCCCGACCTTAACACCATTGAGCACGTCTGGGACCTCCTAAAAAGGCGAGTACGATCTGTCCAACCCCTTCCACAAAACATCAGGAAGCTTAAACGTGTGATCTTGGCTGAGTGGGTACACATTCCACAGGAGACCATCAAAAGTCTGGTGGAAAGCATGCCAAGACGATTACATGCCGTAATCGCTGCAAGGGGAGGTCATACTCGTTATTAATTTTTATTTTTAATGTCTTTTTTTTATTAAAATACCATAAAAATACTCGTAGTCTTAATTTAATTATACCCTAAACATTTCCAATTTAACACGAATCTCTGTTTACATTGACTAAAACACTGATTCCAGGATTTAAGGGTTAAAAACTATATTTTCAATGATAATAAGAAATTTCTAGTCATTTATGCTAATGACATACTAAAAATATTAATATTATCCATAGATAAGCCAATGACTGACTGAGGCGAAGGAGACTTTGGCGAATAAGAAAGATCTCTTCAAGAAATGGCAAAGTTCGCAATTAGACGAAGACAAAGACCAATATCGGGAGGCAAAGAAACAAGCAAAGAAATGCGTAGCGATAGAAAGAGCTGATAGTGATCAAGACTTCTACAATAGTTTGGATAACGGTAAAACCGCAGACGAAGTGCTCAAAATTGCAAAAAGTAGACACAGAGCCACTATGGATATAAAAGCTAACAAATATATAAAAAGCAAAAACCAAATATTATTAACGGATAACTCTCAAATTTTGGACAGATGGTACGAATATTATGAACAACTATTGAACGAAGAATTCCCAAATGAAGATCCTATACCCTGCGAACCTGCTCACGGACCAATACCCGAAGTAGATATTTTGGAGGTTAGCCATGCGGTGGCTAAAATGAAAAACAGGAAAGCTACGGGCCCGGACGAGATACCAGTAGATCTATGGAAAAGCCTAGGACCGGTAGCTGTAGTCTGGCTTACTAAACTTTTTAATATCATCATAGCCACCAAACGTATCCCTAATGCATGGCGTCAAAGCTATCTGCTACCTTTTTATAAAAACAAGGGTGATGTGGCGTAGTGTGAAAACTATAGAGGTATACAATTGACCTCCCATACACTTAAAATTTGGGAACGAATCATCAACAATCGTCTCATCAATATCACCCAAATATCTCCAAACCAGTTTGGCTTCACAGCATCCAGGTCAACCTCCGACGCTATACAAGCAATTAGAATCCTGATGGAAAAATACAGAATTAACAACAAAGACCTACATCTAGCATTCATAGATCTCGAAAAGGCTTTTGACAGAGTACCACGTAAGCTAGTATGGCAGGCTCTTCGTGCCCAAAATGTGCCAGAATATTACATTGAGCTCATTATGGATATGTACAACAATGCCAGCACAAGAGTGCGAAGCCTAGCAGGCGTAAGCAAAGCATTCGAGGTCAAAGTTGGTGTTCATCAGGGATCTGCTCTCAGCCCCCTATTATTTAACCTGGTGATAGATTACCTCACCAAGGACATATCTTCTCCATTGCCGTGGACTATGCTATACGCGGATGACATTGTTCTGGCTGCTGATACCGCAAGACATCTGCAGGAACTCCTAAATACGTGGACACATGCTCTTGAGAAGTACGGCTTGAGGGTTAGTAGGAGCAAGACAGAATATTTGAAGTGTCCATTTAGTGGAAATGCAACTCCCGAACAAAACATCTTTATTGGGCAAACGTCTATTCCCACCGTGGAGAAGTTTAAATATTTGGGCTCCATGCTCACAACGGACGCAAATGTTGATGTTGACGTGACTCATAGGATCAACGCTGCATGGTTGAAATGCCGTTCACTTACGGGAGTCCTGTGTGATCCTCGTATTCCTGTTAAAACTAAGGGTAAGGTATATAAAACAGCAGTTCGTCCGGCTTTATTGTATGGATCCGACTGCTGGACATTAAAGAAGACGCATGAACAAAAGGTCCATACCAACGAAATGAAGATGCTTAGATGGGCAGGGGGTGTGACCAGACTCGACAAAGTCCGCAATGAGTACATACGAGGCAGCTTTAAAGTCACACCAATCATGGAAAAAAATACTGAAAACCGCCTAAGATGGTATGGACACGTTAAAAGGCGTAAAGAGACCTCAGGAAAGCCCAATTGCCTGAACCGACAACCCAAGCGTACTGTAAATATACTGTATATGTACTGTAAATAGTTAGTTTGTGAATCAAGTTCATTACAAATTTTGGAATCACCAGTTTCTGGTTGATGGCCCATCCATTTACCTTCTACTTTCGTTAATTGAATAATGTTTCTACGTGACGTCTGTTCTGTACTGTCATCCTGTACATAAAATAGTAAGTTTATTAGTAGGCACATAAAAACACAACACAACTTTCACGTCACTCTACCCTTTTTTTTTTATTTGTTTCATTTTTATTTTATGTGTACCTAAGTATAATATAATTATGAGATTGATCATTAAAGTGTGGAGTTAATTCATTTCCTTTGATCATATTGCTTGTTATTTTGCTTTTAATTTATTTGAATTCTTTGCTAGTCATACCTACAGCTAGTGTTGTAAAAGATATAAATCCTTTAGTCTTTATTTGTAAACCTAAATAGATTTACAAGACTTGGGACTAATTTTACTTCTTTCGCTTAGCTTTAGATATGGAGTCAGACGACTCAGCCCCAAATTCTTTTAGACAAGATTCGGGGCAGTAGCTGTCATAGGCAGGTTTGGGTAGTAGGTACCTGAATTTCTTGCAATTTGAAATACACTACTTATCTATTTGATACTTGTATTTCAACTACTTCTTAAAAACGTAATTTTTGTTATTGGTATTTCAATTATCTGACGCCGAGATGTTTTGTAGCTAGTATTTCAAACACATAATATGGCTTCAAAATAAATATAATTTGTTTCAATCAAAACAAAAAATTAGCTTACGAAGCTATTTACATAGATGCCCAGTTAGCAATAAAAATGCTACCATTGGTAAGCAACATGATTCGTTTTTTGTTTGTAAAAAAAACCAACCTTGCATTAGTTGCCCAGACACTAAATATAACCTTGATAGTTAATTTTATTTAAATTAACAGATGTGGTCTGATTGTATCTGCACTTTTTATATTGGTATCAACATACCAATATATATATATATATATATTCTTAGATATTTCCCCTTCCAACATATCCGGTCCGCTTGAAAGTGCATAAAAGGCATGGCGCGCTGGGGACAGGGTCATTATCTGCTTGGCTGTCGGATACAACGGACGTATCCTAGAGACGTTTTAGTAGTGCTAGTAATTGTTATAAATATTTTCAGTTTCAGTACTTTCAGTTCTGTGTATCTATTTTTGTTATTTGATATTTTTGTTAAGTAAAATCATTTGTAAGAAATAAAACTTCTTAAGTTAATTAGTGCTTTGTGTTGTTTTAATATTAACCGCTTTTGATCCCTAAGAATATATTATACAAATTGTTCAATTTGTCAATGTGTTTCAACAAACACATTGGCAAATTGAACAATTTAAACAAACTAAATACCATCTGCCTGGACTTATACCAACCATGCTGGGGTGGGCCTCCAGTCCAACCGGATGCGGCTGGACACCAGTATTTTACATGGAGCGACTGCCTGTCCGACCTCCACAACCCAGTTACTGGGTAATACGATACCCCAACTGGTTGTCAGACTTTCGGGCTGCTTTCTGAAAAAGGCTGAACATTTCTGTCTATTTTTTCGAGTTTTTACCATATTACTCCCACAGTTTTCATTAAAAGTGTTCATAAATTTATACAGTTATTTAGAAAATAATAAGGAAGGATTTCATGTGATTACTTTTTTTAGTCCAATCCCTAGATTTTTTAAAATCAGTAATTACTTCATATTTTGCAAGCGTTGTGTCATAGCGCTTCTCTTTCTTTTCTATGCAGTCCGACAGTGACCGCGCTTTTTACGGCGGGCAAGCCTATTATTTATTCTGTGCCTTAACGCACATGGCACATGCTAATCTAGCTCAACACAAGAAATTTGAAAGCTGTGTTCAACAGATGGTTCAACTATGTCTACGAGTTATTGTTTGAATGCAACTTTTAATTAGGATTAGTGAACCAGCACACAGTATTCTTTTCTTGCAATGTAACTGCAATGGATCGGTGACACTATTAGTGACTTGATGTTAGTGTGTGATAGACCTTTTTGGCGCCGCCGCGAGGTACACACTATTGTTGCTATTTACATTGTGTTCACGTTCGTGTGTCCAACAACTTTTTTATATTCAGCGAGTCCACTGACTCTCAGCAAAGGCCTGTCGCAAGGACATATATTTCTAGGCCTCTCATCTATTCCTCCCAGCGTAATCCCAGTGACATAGGATCACCATCACATTCATTGCAAGGGTTTTACCGGTGGTAGGTTGGACATTGTCCAACCTGAAACAGTGTCAGTATGCCTTTAACCAAATTATCCAATAACTTAGTTATAATAACTTTGAATATGTAGGTTCAGCTGATAAGATAATAGCATGTTCAGTTAGTGTCATTCTGTTCTATTATTATTTTGTATTATATTAATTAGTTAGATGTGGCGTAAAATGGTAAATAATAGAATGAGTGTCATTAATCTATATTACGGCAGAAATAGATATGCTATGCCAATAATATTACATTAAATTCGGTTAAGTGTATTTTATTATATGTATATTATGTTAACCAAAACTTCCAAAATTTACTCTTTAAACGTCGATTGCACACCCAGGTGTTCAGATAACAATAAAAAATCTATTGTGCCTGCTAATTAGCGTGCGACAAGTTAAGTGTCAAAAAGTTGGAATACTTTGTTCTCCTTGGCACCTTAATTGCACCTTGGCCAACTTTGTGCTCCTTGGCACTTTATTGCACCTTGGCAAACTTTGTGTTCCTTGGCACTTTATAGCACCTTTGAATACTTTGTGCTTCTTGGCACTTTATTGCACCTTGGCAAACTTTGTGCACCTTGGCACTTTATTGCACCTTGGCAAACTTTGTGTACCTTGGCACTTTATTGCACCTTATACCAATTTTTGGTTATACCAATGTATGAACTTGATGAGTTTTCACTCATTGGGAATACTGTTAAAATAATAATTATTATTATTGCATACCTAGTATAGTTTTATACCAATGTATGAACTTGATGGGTTTTCACCCATTGGAAATACTGTTAAAATATTAATTATTATTATTGCATAACTAGTATAGTTTTATGCCAATGTATGAACTTGATGAGTTTTCACTCATTGGGAATACTGTTAAAATATTAATTATTATTATTGCATACCTAGTATAGTTTTATACCAATGTATGAACTTGATGGGTTTTCACCCATTGGAAATACTGTTAAAATATTAATTATTATTATTGCATAACTAGTATAGTTTTATGCCAATGTATGAACTTGATGAGTTTTCACTCATTGGGAATACTGTTAAAATAATAATTATTATTATTGCATACCTAGTATAGTTTTATACCAATGTATGAACTTGATGGGTTTTCACCCATTGGAAATACTGTTAAAATATTAATTATTATTATTGCATAACTAGTATAGTTTTATACCAGTGTATGAACTTGATGGGTGTTTACCCATTGGAAATACTGTTAAAATATTAATTATTATTATTGCATAACTGGTATAGTTTTATACCAGTGTATGAACTTGATGAGTGTTTACCCATTGGAAATACTGTTAAAATATTAATTATTATTATTGCATAACTGGTATAGTTTTATACCAGTGTATGAACTTGATGGGTGTTTACCCATTGGAAATACTGTTAAAATATTAATTATTATTATTGCATAACTGATATAGTTTTATACCAGTGTATGAACTTGATGGGTGTTTACCCATTGGAAATATTGTTGAAATATTAATTATTATTATTGCATAACTGATATAGTTTTATACCAGTGTATGAACTTGATGGGTGTTTACCCATTGGAATTCGTTCCCGACTTAGCTAACGCTTACAGGCACTATTTTTTGTTGTTGTGTGGTTGGTAATTCACATTATAATAACAGAAAACCACAGAAAAATCTAATCAAACTTAAGTCAAATCACAATGATAAATTTAAAGAAGCATAAGTACATACTTACTAAGAAATTATTTTACATACCTACACAGTTGGTATTTACCATTTACTCACAAAATGTTTATATCTAAATCCATCAACTGGTTTACGATCGCTTACTGTGAGTGTGCGGTATTAGTAGAACATAATTATGTAGGTATTTTTATTACAATCGACCAAAGACTACTCGACCAACTACACAACAATGGAATGTTTATATTGGTAAGCATTAACTGGCACTGTTTTTAGAGACTAATCTGACCGAAGGTATCAGCATGTTTATATGGAATATAGCAAATATTATAACATTGTTTTTGTTTTAGGAACAAATAATTACTCGTTTGTTAATGATCTTGAGGAGGTTGTAAGGCACGTCTCCCCTTTATACCGAATAAGAAAGCTTAATTTTGAAATGTACCAGTTACGAAATTATAATACCTTATGCATTTTTATGATTTTTCCAACTGATAGTCTCGGTCATCTTTATAGTCTCATTATATATTGTTTATTTCGTTTCACTTGGCGCAGGAAAGTGAGGAGACCCGACCCCAAATGAAGGGATCAGGGACGGAAGAAGAAGAAGAGAAAAGCCAATGACTGTAAGGTGCCCTTTTTTGTGCAAAGGAGTTTACTAATAACGCTTGTCATATTAACTTATTAGTCTTATTAGTCATAACTTTTATTTGCTATAAAATTATTTTCCATAATAACATGTGTTATAATCATTATTTTCTATAAGTTACACATTACATAATGGGTACTTGACATAAGCAACATTTAATCTAATGTCCTAAGTATTGATATATGCCCTCCATTTTTTGGTGAATCATTTGGGTTAGGTTAGAATAGTGAGCATTACCTCTATTGCTGGTGAATATGGGTTAGGTTAGGTTAGGTTAGAACAGTGACCCTAATACCTCTATTGCTGGTGAATCATATGGGTTAGTTTAGGTCAGGTTAGATTCTAACACTGTTCTAACCGTTAGAACAGTGACCCTTATCGCCAGATCCCCTCTATTGTTGGTGAATCATTTGGGTTAGGTTAGAACAGTGACCTAATACCTCTATTGCTGGTGAATCATTTGGGTTAGGTTAGGTTAGAACAGTGACCATTAACGTGACCGTGCTAGTATGGGCAAATGTATATTATGGTGAATAAATGTTATGGAAAACGACATTATTGAAAATAGAATAGGATAGGATATTATGATTCAAAAAGTTATGCTTTAGAACTTTGTGCTTAATAAATTTATGCTTTAGAATATTATGCTTAATCATTATTATGGTTAGAGAAATTATGCTTAAAAAAATTATGCGTAAGCTGTTATGCGTAATTATATTATGCGAAAATATAATTATGCCAAACAAAATTATGCTAAGTTATATTAGGTCTTAAAATTTTATGCAAATGGATAGGGAACCGGTTCTTAGACATGTTTTATCAAAATCGGATCAGCTGTTTCAAGATCATCCGCTCTTTTGTTAGCTGCGGTTGGGATCTTAGACGCATAACAGGTCTTTACTTTACTTTAAAACAATGTGTGGCTTTAAAATGTAAACGCTCATGTATGCTATATAACTACGCAAGATTATGGAATTCTTGGTCGCTGCATGAAAGCTGCAGCCAGTATATCCAGCACACTATTACACTCTTGAAAAAATAATAGCAGATATGTCGTGTTTGGAATCATTTTGATCAGTATTTGATTCTACATACAATGCAATGGTGGCTACACGATGAGCTGATGCTGCAGCCAGGATATCCAGCTCATTAGTACACTCTTGAAAAACAAAAACAGCAGATAAGTATGTAGTGTCTGGATTCGTTTTTTTGATCAATATTTACATCTTTACTGTGACTTGACTACGATGGAGATTAACTCTGCAAAGCCTTGTCTGCCCTCAGCTATGGATTATTTGCTGCAGATACAAATGAAAGCCCAAAAGATACAACAGCCATCTGCCCTCAACACCTCAACATTCAGCCAATCAGGAAGCTCACAAAATACCTAGCTCTATATGCAATATCTACTTAATAAGATAGCATGGAAGTCGCTTCATTAAGTTTTTAAGTAGTCAGTTATTTTTGTAAGCGTTTCATACTGATTAAGTAAAAACAAATTCCTAAAACAAAAATTACTAATTATATTCATAGTACGATGGTGGCAAGAAAAATTGTAATTAACGTAACTTCTTTTGTAACTAGTTGTCACTGCTTGCGGTAGCTGCGGCGCACACAGCGAGGCGGTAATGGCTGATCTTAGCGTTATGTGAGTGAATGAGTGACTTGTCGTCTTGCTGCCCGTGGTTTTGTTATTGTTAGCAGAAATTAACAGTTTATTGATTTAACTACGATCGCCCTACAGTTTTATTTTTAATTCGACGGAATTCTGACAGCTGTAATTTTTTGACACTTCAGATAACCTAAACCTTTTCTGTCTTGTCTTGTGTATCACTGTACCTATAGATTAACAAACTAATACTTACTTTTCGTCTCCCTGGCTCTTCGTTTCTTCATAGATACTTCTTGCTCTTCTTCCACTTCATTTTTAAACTCCATTAAAGGCACATCATCTTCTAAATCTGCCTCAGAATGGTGTGGTGGTGTATCTGCTACATCTAGACCGCTATTGTCTAACTTGTCCGGTTCTAGCTCTGTAAGTAAACAACAACAGTCAATAGTATTACTCTTGTATTATCAACTAGCGCGCCGCGCCTGCTTCACACGATTTGTACGGCTTGAAAAAACATCGTGATTTCTTTATTATACGTAAGTTTATCATAAATGTATTATACAGAAACTCCTTCCAAAATAAATTCTCTGAAATTCTAAATGATACTGAAAACCGCATCAAAATCCGTTGCGTAGTTTAGAAGAACAACGCAGTCATACAGAGAGCCGCGAAAAGCGATTTTAATTCATAGTACGTAATAATTGATGTATTTCAAATAAAATGTGGTTACCGTTAAGTTCAATGAAACTAAACACTATGAAACCAACATTTTGAAGTATTTCAAAACATTTATGATCAGTATAAAAGAAATAGATTGCATCTTATATTATTGTTATTTTTGTTCTTAAACATACCATCACTTTGATGTTCCTCCTTTGGCTCAATAATATCATCTAGTCCCTCACAAACAGCTGCTAATTCTTCTTCGATAGCAATGCTTTCTGTTTGATTTTCATCAACTATACTTACATGCACTATTGGAGATTTAATAAACCCATTGAAAAACTCGAAGTGGTTTTGGTTTATTAAAGAATTGGGCTGTAAAAAGATTTAAATTAGTTTAGATTTAGATAGTATTAGGAAAATGTGCTGGTGATCACAGTCCAAACCTTTTTTCATTATACTAAAGTTACTCAGAAGAGCCTCCACATGTGAGGATGCTTACGTAGGTCCAATGTGCCCTGGAGAGTCGTCCATGCTGCCAACCTCACTGACACAGCTATTGTTGCATAGCTTGCGCTGACATGAGAGCGGACCGTTATCAAACTGCCACATACAAGTTTCATACAGAAGTTGTAGCAGTGTTATGTGGAGTATGTACTAATTGTAAACCCCTACATTTGACAAAGAGTACATATCAAAATTCAACACTCAATGGTACGGTTGGCGTGAAGTCCAGACACAGTAGGTATGAGCTTCAGAGGAGCCACTTCCACACCCACACTGGAACTGTGAAGACCAAGACCAAGGAATTATGAGAATAAATGGCTGTTGAAGAATACCTCACCTCATAATCCTCGTTCATCATCTGAGCAAACAGCTCTTCCGCTTCCAGACATTGTCTCAGTAATCGGTAGCATTGGTTTAGTTTAGCGCAGCAGAAGAAACAAGCAAGAATCGGTCTACTGTCTTCAGTTACAAACTGCAACAAAATTTGTCTTACACTTTGTGTTTATGAAGTAAATACCTACCTCTAACATAGACTTATAAAAAAGGAGGACTCCGCGCCACTTATATCGAAAGTTAAGCACAGTAAGTGCCGGACCGTTTGTACAAACACGCCTCAAGCATGTTACATTTACATCCGTGACACGAGCGACGGCGTCTTTGCAGGTACTCAAATCATGCACACATAGATTGGTACGGAGCTTCACTTTCGATATGCATGGAGCGGAGTCCTCCTTTTTTTATACGTCTATCACCTCTAATCTAACAAATATTCAGTAATGCGGTCCAAGCCAACAGCTGGTGGGCCTTACTGCTTTCTGTGCGCATCTTACAGAGCAGGCATGAGCAATGACCTCCACCCTTGCTGAAGGCTGAATGTAAATATCTTGGAAAATAGCCTTCAAACCAAAACAATAATAAACTTAATGCTAGAATATAACTTCATCCAATTGATTAAACAACCAACACGAGTGACAAAAACCACTTCAACCTGTCTTGATCTCGTATTTATAAACTTTGACTCTAAATTAATAATTACTCATGTGCATGATTACGGTTTTTCTGATCATAAAGGAATAATAGTAAACTTAAAAAAACTAGACGTCACGACTACTAAATGTACAGAATGGAAAACTAAAAAAAGATTTTTTAATTGTAAAAACATGGAAAAATTTAAACTTGCGTTACAAACAATAAATTGGAATTTAATAATAAACTTGGGAAAAACTATGAACGAAAATTACAACTCATTCGAAAATCTTTTAATCAAAATATTAAATGACTGTATACCCTTACAAACAATAAATCTAAATCGAAACAAAAGAAAAAATTGGTTGACAAGAGGCATTAAAATTTCATGCAAAAATAAACGGTTGTTAAGAATCCTTACCTCTTATTCTAACGAACCTGTACTAACAAAAGAATATAAAATATATGAAAAAATATTAAAACTGTTAGTCAATAAATCAAAAAAATTACAATATATTCGGGAAATCAAAAACTCAAACAACAAAACCAAATCGATGTGGAAAATAATTAAAGAGCGTACTAATAAAAAACTGTCTAAGACTCCACAAAACATAACATTGACCATCCATGATAAACTTACGTCCGACCCAAAACAAGTTTCTAACTCATTCAATGATTTTTTCGCATCAGTTGGACAAACAAGGCGGAGTGGGGACTCCGAGCCGCGCGGCCGGCCTGTGCTCAGACAAACGGAGAACACTATGTTTTTACATCCACCTACACCGCAAGAAATAAAAAATATAATAATGAGCCTCAAAGGCAAATATAGTCACGGATTAGATGAATTACCCCCTATATTAATAAAAACGTGTGCTGAGGAACTGACATTACCATTCTACCTATTAATTCATCAATCATTTTCTGAAGGGATATTCCCAGACGCGTTAAAAAAATCAATAATAAAACCTATTCACAAGAAAAACTCGAAGTCCGATCCAAATAATTACCGTCCTATTGCACTATTACCAACGTCATCAAAAATTTTTGAAAAAGCAATGTGCAGACGCGTTTATAACTTTTGTGAAAAGTTTAATGTTTTCGATGAATGCCAAAATGGTTTTCGGAAAAAAAAGATCCACAATTTTAGCTACATTTAAATTTACTCAACAGATACTTAATGTTTTAAATAATAAAAAATACGCGATTGGAATTTTACTTGACATGACCAAGGCCTATGATAAGGTGCTATTTAAGATATTACTCGATAAACTACACGGTATCGGCGTTAGAGGTATAACTCATGAGTGGTTCGCATCTTACCTGCATAACCGAGAACAATACGTAGAAATAGAACATTGGGATCATGACATTGGGGAATTCAGCCGAGTACGTTCAAATGGACTTTGTACTAAAAATTCTATTCCACAAGGTAGTGTTGTCGGGTGTTTACTATTCTTGATATACATTAATGACCTGCCTAAAACTGTGACGGACCTGCCTAAAACTGTGGAGTCGTGCGTACTGTTTGCTGATGACCTTTCATTAATTACTTCCTGTAATGACTCTCATAACCTACATGAGAATCTAAACAACATAATTTTAAATATACAAAATTGGATGAAAGATCACAATCTAGAAATAAATTTCGCAAAAACCAAAATTATGCAATTCAGGCCTTACCAAAAACACCCATTATCTATAAACTTTACGTTTGACGGTATCAAGTTGGAATGCGTAGACACTTTTACTCTGTTGGGTCTAGATTTAGATATCCACATGAACTGCAAAGCGCACATACAGAAAATCAAATCGAAACTATCTAGTTTTATATATGCACTACGGGAGCTCAAAAAATCGACAGATTTAAAAACAGCGCTATCTGCTTACTACGCCTACGCATACGCTTGGCTTAGGTACGGTATAATTCTTTGGGGAAATAGTGTAGATAGCAACGACTTGTTTATTCTACAGAAAAAATGTATTAGGATATTGGTTTTTATTGACAATGACGTAAGTTGTAGACCGCATTTTAAGAAACTTGACATTTTAACTTTGACATCACTTTATATTCTAGAAATCTGTAAATTCGTTAGACAATATCCAAATTCAAATTCAAATTCAAAATCTTTATTGCTTATCACATGTGTTTACAAAAGGTCTTGATAAGTCATGATAATAGTTCACATGGACCCTGTCGGGCACAACAATTTTATAAAAAATAATAATATAAAAATATGAGTAGCAGAATCTTGATTCGAAATAAGTTTGATCTCACATTACATTCATTAAATTCAAAATTCAAAAAGTCAAAATAAAAATTGTAATAATTCAAAGTTCAATTAATTCAAAATAAATAATAATAATGTCACAAAATCAAAAAAATTAAATAAAAAAAATAAATAAAATATATTAAAATTAAAAAGAACACAAAATTTCAAACCTAACATAATACAAAATTCAATTAATTAAAATAAATAAATAATGTCATACAAAAATAAAATAAAATAAAATAAATGGGGGAAGTTATCCCATATTCATGTCACCACACTTCTACCTTAAAGTTACCGACCAACCTCGCCGATATGCACCACGTTCACGGTTTGAAAATACGCTCGTAATACCACA
Organism: Cosmia trapezina; assembly: GCA_905163495.3. Classification (NCBI taxonomy): domain Eukaryota; kingdom Metazoa; phylum Arthropoda; class Insecta; order Lepidoptera; family Noctuidae; genus Cosmia; species Cosmia trapezina. The sequence goes on along the minus strand of LR991046.1, from coordinate 930,816 downwards.
ATCGAAGTTAAAATTACACAGCACAAGTCCACACGTAACATCAATTAAAATATACAACGTGTAATGCTAAATGCGCAAAACCTCTTAAGGGGTCATTGTACTCATCATTATGAACAACTTTTACTATGGGACCAAACCTGAAATCGCGAAAAAAAAATCAGCTGTTCAATACATTTTGACGAATTATGCGAACATAAATGTACTGAACAGCTGATTTTTTTTTCGCGATTTCAGGTTTGGTCCCATAGTAAAAGTTGTTCATAATGATGAGTACAATGACCCCTTAAGAGGTTTTGCGCATTTAGCATTACACGTTGTATAATAAAATACCAAACGATTTAAAAATGGAACAAAATGAAAAAATATTTATTAAACGGCTCAGAAAACTACTGGTGGATAAAAGCTATTATTCACTGAATGAATTTTTTAATGATGACATGAATATGGGATAACTTACCCCATTTATTTTATTTTTTTTTGTATGACATTATTTATTTATTTTAATTAATTGAATTTTGTATTATGTTAGGTTTGAAATTTTGTGTTCTTTTTAATTTTAATATATTTTATTTATTTTTTTATTTTATTTTTTGATTTTGTGACATTATTATTATTTATTTTGAATTAATTGAACTTTGAATTATTACAATTTTTATTTTGACTTTTTGAATTTTTAATTTAATGAATGTAATGTGAGATCAAACTTATTTCGAATCAAGATTCTGCTACTCATATTTTTATATTTTTATTTTTTATAAAATTGTTGTGCCCGACAGGGTCCATGTGAACTATTATCATGACTTATCAAGACCTTTTGTAAACACATGTGATAAGCAATAAAGATTTTGAATTTGAATTTGAAGGCAGATCGGTGACTTACAATACATATTTATTTAAGTACTGCCTCGTATTCATTTAATTCTTATTAAAATATCAACTTACTGGAATATCAGTCAGCTTCTCATACAGTTCGTGCAAGTTCCTGTTGACCACTATGAGCATGCGAACATTTTCTGCTAAACATATCCTACACATTGGCAGTTTTTCCATCTTTTAACTCAAAAATTATTACTCAAGTTATTTAGTTCAACTTTATAATATTTATATAATAGAGAAACACTGTTGCATTGCGCACAAATAACGAGGGAGGCTTGTATATTAGTAACACAACCTCTTCTAGTAGGTACAGGTAGTTCAGTTTTTTTTTTCACAACAAAACTCGTAAGATCTATAACCTATTTTAGACAATAGATAAAAATAAAAACACAGAACACTGGCACAAACCAAGTAGTATTAACTAACACTGGAGAAGTGGAGATGGAGAACAGTGAACAGACAGAACAGAGCAGAGGTTTTAAATAAATAAAAAGCTACTTGACGTAATTGACGTTCACAGCTTGACATTGACAGCTACAGTACAGATACAATAAAGATAGAAAATACTAGATTTTTTTTCCACCTAGCTACTGAGGCTTTTAAAAATGTTAATCATCAAGTATTTACAATAGTTTTGACTTAATCACTATTTACAATGTCTTACTAATGAATTGTAACGTTGCGCCTTGCGAGTTACAATTGAAAATAGTTAAGTCTATCAATCTTTAGTAATATCAAATCTATGTACACTTTAAACTATAATAATTATTACACAAAACTTAAAAAATAAACTAGTACTATATATGTAATAAACTATAACTAGTATAATATCTAAAAAATAAATTTAACACTTAAATACTATATTAAAATTAAATGATACGGAACCTAGGGTCTTCGTTCTAGCGCTCGCGCATCTCTAAAACGATGATTTCCGAGCGTCGTCGAGGAGCAGCGAGTCGGTTGAAATCGGTAAGGACGATGACTAGTCAGCTGTGAGCGTTTTGAGGTGACGGCTGTGTCACTCGCTCCGACAACATCTATTTTTTGATTAAGTACTCTTAAAAATTTCTTGAAATCCCTCTAGGGTAAGTTTTCATGTATTTTCTTAAGAAGTGCTTATGTAAGGTGTTTCTAGAATTTCCTAAACTAGCTTTCTGCCCTATATCTTCCTCTCTGGGACACTGTGACCTTTGGACCTTCAAACATGGTTCCGACAGCTTGCTCATGCCTTTATTCTGTCTGGATTTCCAGGATTTTTAACTACCCCTACGACTTCTCGCCACGTCGTGGTTCTTGCGTAGAAGAGGACATTTGAAGGAGATCCTCGGCTGCAGAACACGTACCTACACTGTACTGAAGTCACGACTACTTAGACCAGGATCTGGAACTGGGCCGTCAGTTGCGGGCAGAGGCTGGATCGGGACCATCGTCGATCTGGAGACGGTTCAGGCCAGTGTTCCTTCCCTAATCTACCTCTGAAAGTCAAGATTTGATGCGGCCACGGAAGTTTGGCAAATAAATAATAAGTGCCTACCTAGTACATCTTATTATTTAAGAACTCCCTCTTCCCTACCTGCTGACAACCCCCTGCTAAGGGTAAGTGTCACAGAATCACTACATCAAACATGAGAAAGACATATCGACACACACTAACAACCGAAACAAAATTCCTGTAAGGACCATGGGGCGGCTAGGGCTCCGCGCTCGCTATCGCGATATGTAACTGAATGGAACTAATGGAAGCGTGACACGTGTGCGTCAGCCTGTATCATCCGGGCGACTGAAGGGGTTGTTTTTAGTCCGATATGACCTGCCGTGACTTGTGTTGTGCGCGCGAGTACCTATGATTGCGGTGTCCAACTTGTAACCTTTTTAAAATACTTTTGGGACAAATTATTACACGGTGTAAAAAATATTGGAATCAATTCAGTTACTTATTCTGAACAAACTATATTCAGGTTTCGCATATACTAAAAATAATGTTGTAGATATAATCCGGCGTTTCCCTAAAATAATAGAGGTCAGTGAGCCTGAGCCTGTAGCAGTGTAGCTGTCTAGTGTCCACAGACTACTTAGGGATACCACAGACTACTTAGGAATACTACGTCTAATTATCAAGCTGTCAACGTCAAGTAGCTTTTTATTTATAACCTCTCTTCTTTCTGTTTTTATTTTTATTTATTGTAAAATAAAAATAAATAAATAAATAGGTGTTATATACGAGCTTTGTTGTGAAATATTATCGAAGAAAAAAAAAATGAACTAACGGTATATTAAGTAGTAGATGGTGTTACGGGCCTGATAAACTAATTGTTATGAATGGACTGCCTGCGAGAAACATTAAAAAACTAACCTTTTTTCTCAAATTTTCGTAGACGTACTAGAAGAGGTTGTATTAATAATATACAAGCCTCCCTCGTTATTTGCGCTCAATGCAACAGTGTTTCTCTATTAAATAATTATTATAAAGTTGAACTAAATAACTTGAGTGATAATTTTTGAGATAAAAGATGGAAAAACTGCCAATGTGTAGGATATGTTTAGCAGAAAATGTTCGCATGTATTTAGTGGTCAACAGGAACTTGCGCGAACTATATGAGAAGCTGACTGATATTCCAGTAAGTTGATATTTTAATAAGAATTAAGTGAATACGAGGCGGTCCTTAAATAAATATGTATTTTAAGTCACCAATCTGCCTTCAGCAAGAGTGGAGGTCATTGCTCATGCCTGCTCTGTAAGATGCGCACAGAAAGCAGTAAGGCCCACCAGCTGTTGGCTTGGACCGCATTACTGGATATTTGTTAGATTAGAGGTCATAGACATATAGAAAAGGACTCCGCTCCACTCATATCAAAAGTGAAGCTCCGTACCGATCTATGTGTGCATGATTTGAGTACCTGTAAAGACGCCGTCGCTCGTGTCACGTAATGGCGTCCGGTCGCCATACTATGATGCAAATGTGTGCGTGAGGCATGTTTGTACAAACGGTCTGTATATTTACTGTGCTTCACTTTCGATATGAGTGGCGCGGAGTCCTCCTTTTTTATAAGTCTATGTTAGAGGTAGGTATTTACTCCATAAAAACAAAGTGTAAGACAAGTTTTGTTGCAGTTTGTGACTGAAGACAGTAGACCGATTCTTGCTTGTTTCTTCTGCTGTGCTAAACTAAAGCAATGCTACCGATTACTGAGACAATGTCTGGAAGCCGAAGAGCTGTTCGCTCAGATGATGAATGAGGATTATGAGGTGAGGTATTCTTCAACAGCCATTTATTCTCATAATTTCTAATTTCATTGTAATGTTATTATTATTTGGTGAGACACACTAGCAGCTAATTAGCTGATGCGTGTGTATCATATAGCTTGTTGGCTCTTGAAGCAGTCCAGTGAGGGAGCCGTCACAACATGTTCCGGGAGCCTATTCCATGCAGTTACAACTCGGATAGAAAAGAATTGTTTCAAATGCTTTCTATTCAATGAATTTTCCCATACTTTAGGGAATGCCCGTGCAAATGTTTGTTGGCATTCATAGTGTAAAGGTCTTGAAGGCTGGGTACTTCGTAGTGTTCTGTAAGTATTTTGTTTGTCTCAACGAGCCTACCCCTTTGTCTTCACAGTTCCAGTGTGGGTGTGGAAGTGGCTCCTCTGAAGCTCATACCGATTGTGTCTGGACTTCACGCCAACCGTACCATTGAGTGTTGAATTTTGATATGTAATAATAAATAAAATAACCCCACCGCCGTATCTCTACGTTGACGTCGTGGTGGGGCTTGCGCGCTCCGAACTCTGGGCCTGTGCCAGTAGAGTTCACTTTGCCGACACAGGTCTAGGGTGAGGAGCCAGACCAAGAGAGATACAGAAACCCGCAGGGCAGCATGTGGCGAGCTGTTGGGCAGTAGCGACCCCACGGACCCTATCTCCCGGGAGTAGTCTTGTTCCTCATCTCTGGCTTGCCTTTATTGGCCGGCTGGAGTGAACACTGACGGGAACAGAGCTCCCACCTCATTCTTGCCTTTATTGGCTGGCTTGAGTGGCGATTCGCAAGAGCAAACGTGCTCGGAGGAAGGAAGTATTCCAGTAAGTGTTTGTAGGGATCTTGACCATCTTCCGGGCTCTGGGATTATTCTGAGAACCGTGGGATACCTCTCCACTCCTCACATGTAACGTTGTACGTTGTTGTTTCAATTATACCAATTTGCAAACTGTATAATGTAATAGTTTACGCTTGCAACTGACGTATTTTCTAGCTGTCCTTAATTACTGTCGCGAACTTCGCGCACGAACTCGTTGGTTGGTGTGTGCCTTCCCACTCCATAACGTGTGGCTAACGTCCGCGCGCTTCTAGAGGTCGCGGTCGGTGGAATAATCTCGATCGGCGCACGGGCGCATTCACTTGGCACTACGGAGCAACAGAGTGACCGTGACTGGACAGCATTTTATTTTACCACACCATTATTGCTTTCAAAGGAAATTACAAATAGATAAAATAAATACATATACACATCTTGTGTCTAAATTCTGTGTAACCCCAAATCGGGTGAGTGTTGCAAAACCTATTTTAACTAGTTTTAAGTATTCGTGCATGACTTGCTAATTTTTCACCGTTGGTAGGTAATGTTCATTACTGGTCAATCGGCGATGTGTTTTATAATTGCGATTGTTACTTTAAACACTATAATTATGTAAAGTAACTTTTATGATTTCACCGAGTGACCGAAACATAGGTGTAACGGACGATTACTTTTGAATTATCTTCTTCCTGTAATATATTCTTCCTTTGTTTTAAATTGGTAATTGTGACTTAAATGTAGTATTGAATTAAAGGAGGTGGTTATGTTCCGTAATTTATTTGAATAATTTTTGTTATTTTTTTCCACCTACCTTACATCACCAGTTATCATTTTTTTCTTGCAAGTAATTTCTCATGCTTTTAAAATTGTACCACGCTGCTTAGACTGCTTCATCTGGATGGCTAATTGATGCTTGAACACCGCTTTCCACCACGTATTCCACGTTCGACGGTTGTCAGGATGTTGCAGTCAGTAGCATGAATTTGGTCATTTTCTAAAATGCCCAATTCCGGAATTCCAGGGTTCTTCCGTACCGGAAAAGAATTTATTACCAACGCTTCGAGGGCTGTGGCTGGACAACCCTACGAGCTATCCTAGCTGCTGCTGTTGCTGTTGGAAGACCGACCTACATACCTGGCTGCCATCTATCATCTACATACCTACGGGAACATCCAGGATAGTGGTTTTCTCTAGGCGGTCTAGAACTTTACACGCGCTCGATATTGAGAACTCACGCTAGCTTCTGCTGGAGTCTAATTTTATATTGATGTGCCTCCGGAAAACATACAGCATTGTTTTATGAAGAAGCAGTGTATACTTAGCCTTGCGCGGTCAATAGTAAGGATACTTTAGTTTAACTTTAGAACACCAGATGGCGTCACTATCGCCGACGTTGTATTTACTCAGCTAGGACGCGGGAACCGCTGTCACTTTCCGAATTCATAGCGTTGTGTACTTTCGCCGCGTGCGGTCGAAATCCAAAAATATCCGAGTTAATCATTTAACATTTTAAAAAAATTATTTATCATAGTGTTAGACAATTTAGTAGTGCATTCGCTATTGGTTTTATTTTCAATCCTAACATTAAAAAACCGGTTCTTTGTCGTTATGAATCCCGCGCCGAGTGACGATCCCGATGAGGCCACCGCCGGGGCCAATCGGTCGATCGTTTCGAACTCGCCGACTTCCGAGAGGGATAAAGGACAAGAAAAGGAGGACTCCTCGTGCGCTAGCAGTTCATCAGACAGCGAAGCCGAACGTGGGGAACCTCCACGCAAGAAACGAAGGCGGGATTCACAGGTAACGGTCGATCCTCGGATCGACGCGTTATACAACCAGGTCAGTTTTCTTACAAACTTTATAATGAACCAACAGTACGTACCGAATACTACTGCAAACGCAAATGACGTGACTGAACAAGCGGATATTGTCAACAATGATTTTTTGACTAATCCATCAACAGAAACGCATAGGAAGTTGGATTTGGGCGCCTGTAAAACTAGTTTTGATGAGAAAAAAATTCTTAAATCGGCTGATGAAAAACGGTTACGCCAGTTAATAAGTTTGCAGCATTTTAACGCCCCCACGTGGCAACATATCCGTTATAAGAAGGCATTGGCAGAAATGCTCGCGTTTCCGGGCTTTTGCAATTTGAAACTTAACGATGAACTGTGTTGTTTGAACAACGGAAAAGATTTCTTGGCCTCTACGGAGGAAATCATGGCTGCAACTACCAACGCCTTGTTACATCAAAGGGAACTTTTACAATCCGGTTTACAGAGTATTATTGATTGGGCTCACAATAACCCTGCTGAGTTAAAATCCGATAACCTTTTTAATAAGATTTCTGAAACATTTGGTAATGAGTCGTCGTCTTATAAATTGTCTGAACAAACCTTACAAATAATTTGCGGTAAAAGGGCCGAATGTATTGAAAGTAGACGTAGAAGAATAATTTTAGAAATTCCGGATAAAAGTATTCAAGCTGCCCTTAGTAATATACCTCCCAGTGAAGAGTTTTTATTTGATAAGACAACACTTATGTCTCTCATCCAGTCCCTCGGAGGGCCTCATTTCTGGTTATCGCCAGCACAAGCTCACAAAACTAAGGACCAACTCAAAAAAAAATACAAGGAACCAACACCGTCTACCTCCAAATACAGACCCCAGACAAAATTTTAAAAATAATAATTTTCGAGATACCTACAAAAAACCACAAACGAAACAAACGAACAAAGGGAAAAGCGAGGGTTACAAACAAACTAAAAATTATTCATTTCGAAACAAAGACGGAAAAAAGTGACTATCCAACACATTTCAGGGGAGGTTGTTTAACTTTGTTCAAAAACCGTTGGCAAGCACTTGGTGCAAACAAATTCATAATTTCAGCAATTTCGAGGTTTCGAATACCCCTTTACAAAAAACCTCCTCTGTTAATGCCAACAAGAAGAATCATGACACAATATGCAACCAAGCCATCCCCTGGAATGTCTCATATAATCAAAGATCTATTGGATCAAGGTGTTTTGCAACTAGTTTCCAAAAAAATGCCCAGTTTTATCTCCAAGCTTTTTCTGCGGAAGAAAAGCGACGGATCGATGCGGCCAATTTTCGAGATAGAATTGAACAAATTCGTCAAAACGAAACGTTTTCGTCTGATTTCTCACGCCTCAGTCCCAGATTTTCTTCAACCTGGAGACTGGATGATAAAAATAGATATATCCCAGGCTTATTTTCACCTACGGGCAGCAAAATCTCACCGGCCTTTCTTAAGGGTCAGTTACAAAGACCAGTTATACGAGATGACATGTTTACCGTTCGGGCTGGCTTCAGCACCGCACCTATTTTCCTCTGTAACATGCTGGGTCGCGGAGACCTTGCGTGCGAAGGGATGTCGAGTGCTAGTCTACCTAGACGACTTCCTTCTGGTCAATCAAGACCAATCCAAGTTATGCCTTCAGGCTGCGGAAGCCGTGAGGCACTTGGAACATCTGGGCTGGCAAATCAATCGCCAAAAATCTGTCTTGGTACCAACTCAAGATTTGGAATACCTTGGCATACGTTGGAAAACAGCTGTAAATACAATGTCCTTACCAATAAAAAAGAGACAAATCATAAACTATACACTAGACCGGTTGTTGTCGAAAAGTTACATCAACCTCCGGGAACTGCAAAGTCTGCTGGGTCAGTTAAACTTCGCCAATTTTGTTGATCCCCGAGGAAGACTACACTGTCGCAAAATGCAAATCTTCCTGCGACACTTCAACAAAACACGACCCCGGCAAAAACAGCTGTTGCCTCAAATTGTGCATCAAGAGATAATGTGGTGGCGCGGAGCCACAAGTCACACATTGCCTATACACAAAAAGCCTGCTACCCATTTCCTTGCGACGGACGCTTCGGATTGGGGTTGGGGTGCCCACATAGATGGGAATCTAATGTCAGGTACATGGGCAACTCGCCAAAAAAGATGGCACTGCAACAAAAAGGAGCTATATGCAGTAATAGCGGCGATCAAAATGAATGCGATGACGTTGCAAAAGTCACACGTCCTGGTCCAATCAGACAATCGAACCCTGATCGCATATATCCGAAAAGAGGGAGGAACCAGATCGTTAGGGTTACTAGCCCTAACCTTCAAACTATTGCATCTTACGGACAAGTTCAACATAACCCTATCAGCCCATTACCTACCGGGGAGATACAATATAATAGCGGACAGGCTTTCAAGAGGAAAACCACCCGCGGGATGGCATCTTCTACCTCGAGCAACAGCGGAAGTCTTTCGGAAGTGGGGGCTTCCAGAAATAGACTTGTTTGCGACACAAGAAACCGCTGTAGTAAAAAACTACGTATCTCTAGACTGCAGAGATCGATCGGCAAACTATATAGATGCCTTCAGCAGACCATGGAACCATGGGCTAGCGTGGGTGTTTCCGCCTCCCAGCTTGCTGCCCAGAGTTCTGGCACATCTGAACAGTGCAACGGGAATTTACTTGGTTGTGGCTCCAGAGTGGCCTCGAGCGTTCTGGCTCCAAGACCTGAAATCGAGAGCTCTAGACCACCCACACGAACTTCTGAACCTGTCGGAGACCATGATAGATGTTACAACATTACAACCTCCCCCACAGGTACAGACATTGATCCTGAAAGTTTGGAAAATTGGGGGTGGGGTGCCCAAATAAAAGACTGGTCCACACAGGAGAAAGAACTACTAAAGAAGAGCTGGCGGCGCTCAACTTTGTCGACCTATTTGTCACCACTTAGACGGTGGTTGAGATGGTGCTCCGACTCTCAAGTAAACCCAAAATGTCCTCAACCTGCTGACATCGCAAAATTTTTAATGTCTCTCTTTCTAAAAGAGAATTTGTCCTATAGTACTATCCTTGTCCACAAATCGGCAGTCTTAACTTTCTGTGGCCCTCATGTGGAACAACAAACCTTTTCTAATTTTATTATAAAACACACCCTTAAGGCAATAGGAGTAGCCAAACCAAAAGAAGCACGGCCATCCTTCACATGGGATCCACGTATCGTACTAGATTGGCTGTCATCAAATGCTCCTAAAGACACATTGTTCGATTTAGCACGTAGAACAGCCACAGTTTTATTGCTGGCATCAGGCCGTAGGGTTCACGACCTAACTTTGCTGAAAATCTCTAATGACAGCTTCTTGGATGACGGCGATAATATCTATTTAATACCTGCATTTGGATCTAAAACAGATACCCACTATTATCGACAGTCAGCATGGAAACTGTCACAACATATTGATAAAAACATATGCCCTGTCACTCTTGTTAGGCTTTTAATAGAAAAAACTGCAACAAAGAGATCTGAAGCTAATAATTTGAACAATCTTTTTATCACTGTATTTAATAATATAAAAGCGGCCTCACGTACTGTAATTGGGAACTGGGTACGTACAGTTCTCAGAGATAGCGGCATTCATGCACCGCCTGGAAGCTGTAGATCAGCAGTAGCTTCCTTAAATTGGTTGGATAATCAACCAATTGACGATATCTTATCACGGGGTAATTGGAAATCATCCAGTACCTTTTTTAATCATTACTGTCGCGAAATAGAACTCAATAAAGACAGTCGTAATACATTTTTTAATACTTTTGCTTCTACTTAAATTACGAGGAAAAAGAATGTCTTGAATATTTGGTAACCGATCATAATTAAAGCAATCATTGGTAATACATTCCCACAGAATAGGATTAATTCATAGAAAAAATTGTGATTATCGTTACCTTTATCTGTAAAGATCAGATATTTAATTTTTATTTTATTAGTATTTAAAATACATTATTGTGTTAGATTCTATATAACTATAAGAATACAAATAAAGGATTACTACTGTATCTAATTAATTCTCAGAATAAACATTTCAAATCATCATAGCGTTGTGCTTTACCTATAATATTTCACCAGCAGATAACAAACACGTCTTCATAAAACAATGCTGTATGTTTTCCGGAGGCACATCAATATAACGGTTTTACATAAAAATAAAACCGATATTATGTGCCGAGAGGGAAAACATACAGCATTGTAGGAAGTTCTTCCTGGTGAAGACTATGAATTCGGAAAGTGACAGCGGTTCCCGCGTCCTAGCTGAGTAAATACAACGTCGGCGATAGTGACGCCATCTGGTGTTCTAAAGTTAAACTAAAGTATCCTTACTATTGACCGCGCAAGGCTAAGTATACACTGCTTCTTCATAAAACAATGCTGTATGTTTTCCCTCTCGGCACATAATATCGGTTTTATTTTTATGTAAAACCGTTATATAATTACCTTTTTTTGTGAAATAAATTATTGTAACATACCTATTTCTTATGTTTTAATTTTCCTGCCCTAGCAGGGACGTTACACACAAGCACCTCAGGACATGTTGCCCCCTTGCCGCTACGACACTATGTGCTAGCGACCGTTTTCGGGGGCCCATTATTGAGTGTGCAAGTCACCCCCTGCCATTTTATCCGTGTATTATAAAACATTGATCCGGCAGGGGCCATAGTCAGTTCATAGTTTTAGGTAACCAGTCCACAACCACCCAAATCCATAGCCCAATATGTATGTATCCATGTTCTGCAATAGTCCTGCACTAACCGGGGGTTGTCCTTGGGTGCACACGCATAGTGCATACAGGGATAATCGTCGGCTGGTGCCGCCTCGTCATTTAAAATTGTCTAAGGGGCCTCTGCGAGTTGGCTTCGGCCCCTCATACGCCTTCCAAAGGTCCGGGACCCCAGGGTCCCGAGATATGTCAAAGACAAAAAATAATAAAATAATAATAATAATAAGCCTTTTAATTCTGAACTTCACAGTTGAGTACAAAATACTAGATAATTATGTTCTTGTCGTTATAATATATCCCGAAGCTCAGTTTGCCTTTTGGCATAGGCCTCTAACATTTTCCATTGGGACCTATCCCGCGCTACCCTTCTCCAATGATGTCCCGCCGTGAGTTTTAGGTCGTCTTCCCATCTTGTTTGTTGACGTCCTCTACTTCTCTTGCCATCTCTGGGATACCAGTCAGTGACAACTTTGCACCATTTCTCTTGTGGATCACGTATCATGTGACCTGTCCATCTCCACTTTTGTTGGTCTATCCGGCTTATTATATCTACAACTTTGGTTATATCCCTTATTAAGCTACATCTCACTTTGTCCTGTTTCCTTATTCCCATCATGCTTCTCTCCATGGCTCTCTGACAGCGTTCTAGCTTTTCTCTGTGGTGTTTGGTGAGTGCCCAGGTTTCGCATCCATAAATAATGACTGGGAGTATACATGTGTTAAAGACTTTCCTTTTTGTTTGCATACTTAGCTCCTTGTATTTCAAGACTTCTTTCAAAGACCAGTATTTTTTCCATCCGTTTCCTATTCTTCGCTCAATTTCCTTAGTGGTTTGGTCTTTATGAGATATTATCTGTCCTAAATAGATGTACTCTGGCACATATTCCAGTGGTTGTTTATCCAATTTCATGGTTACTGGTTCGGAGTTTGTAAGCAGTTTTGTTTTGTCTTTGTTCATACAGAGGCCCACTTTCATGCTTTCGTCGTTTAATGATTCTTTCATTTTATTTAGGTGCGTCAGGTTTTCCTCAAATAAGACTATATCATCTGCAAATCTTAAGTGGTTCAGTTTTACACCTTGCACGTTGAGACCATATTCTTTCCAATTTAATTTACGGAAGATACTTTCAAGAGCTGCAGAGAATAATTTTGGTGAAAGAGGGTCTCCCTGTCTTACTCCCCTGTCAATCTTAAACTTTCTTCCCAAGGTTTCTAGTTGGATCCTCGCTTCGCCATTCAAGTAGATGTTCTTTATAACGTTGATGTAAATTATAGGTATCCCCTGCTGCTCTAGGCTATCCCATATTGCTGTGTGCCTTACACTATCGAAAGCTTTGGAGTAATCGATGAATGCCATATAAAGTTTCTTATTATACTCATTATATTTCTCTATTATTTGTTTCACTGTGTGTATGTGGTCCAGAGTGGAGTATTTTCGTCTGAAGCCAGCTTGCTCCCGTGGTTGGTTTTCATCTAGCTTTTTGCTTATTCTTTCCAGGATAACCTTGGAAAATACCTTGTAGATATTTGACATTAGACTTATAGGTCTATAGTTACCTATAGACCTATAAGTCAAGACCTTTACTATAGGTCTATAGTAAAGGTCTTGAAGGCTGGGTACTTCGTAGTGTTCTGTAAGTATTTTGTTCGTCTCAACGAGCCTACCCCTTTGTCTTCACAGTTCCAGTGTGGGTGTGGAAGTGGCTCCTCTGAAGCTCATACCGAATGTGTCTGGACTTCACGCCAACCGTACCATTGAGTGTTGAATTTTGATATGTACTCTTTGTCAAATGTAGGGGTTTACAATTAGTACATACTCCACATAACACTGCTACAACTTCTGTATGAAACTTGTATGTGGCAGTTTGATAACGGTCCGCTCTCATGTCAGCGCAAGCTATGCAACAATAGCTGTGTCAGTGAGGTTGGCAGCATGGCCGACTCTCCAGGGCACATTGGACCTACGTAAGCATCCTCACATGTGGGGGTCTTCTGAGGAACTTTAGTATAATGAAAAAAAGTTTGGACTGTGATCACCAGCACATTTTCCTAATACTATCTAAATCTAAACTATCTAATTTAAATCTTTTTACAGCTCAATTCTTTAATAAACCAAAACCACTTCGAGTTTTTCAATGGGTTTATTAAATCTCCAATAGTGCATGTAAGTATAGTTGATGAAAATCAAACAGAAAGCATTGCTATCGAAGAAGAATTAGCAGCTGTTTGTGAGGGACTAGATGATATTATTGAGCCAAAGGAGGAACATCAAAGTGATGGTATGTTTAAGAACAAAAATAACAATAATATAAGATGAAGAGGAGCTCGGGGCTAAGTAGTAACAGCCGCACGGGTCGATCCATCAGGTTAAGCTACGCTTTCCGGGGTTGGTCAGTGGATGGGTGACCATCTTTACATACCGAGACTTCTCCGTGCCTCGGAAAGCACGTTAAGCCGTTGGTCCCGGCTGTCATTCGTGGATCTTTGACAGTCGTTACGGGTCGTCAGAAGCCCGAAAGTCTGACAACCAGTCTTACCAAGAGGTATCGTATTACCCAGTTACTGGGTTGTGGAGGTCAGATAGGCAGTCGCTCCATGTAAAATACTGGTATTCAGCTGCATCCGGTTAGACTGGAAGCCGACCCCAACATAGTTGGGAAAAGGCTAGGCAGATTGATAAGATGCAATCTATTTCTTTTATACTGATCATAAATGTTTTGAAATACTTCAAAATGTTGGTAGTGTTTAGTTTCATTGAACTTAACGGTAACCACATTTTATTTGAAATACAACAATTATTACGTACTATGAATTAAAATCGCTTTTCGCGGCTGTCTGTATGACTGCGTTGTTCTTCTAAACTACGCAACGGATTTTGATGCGGTTTTCAGCATCATTTAGAATTTCAGAGAATTTATTTTGGAAGGAGTTTCTGTATAATACATTTATGATAAACTTACGTATAATAAATAAATCACGATGTTTTTTCAAGCCGTACAAATCGTGTGAAGCAGGCGCGGCTCGCTAGTTGATAATACAAGAGTAATACTGTTGACTGTTGTTGTTTACTTACAGAGCTAGAACCGGACAAGTTAGACAATAGCTGTCTAGATGTAGCAGATACACCACCAGACCAATATGAGTCAGATTTAGAAGATGATGTGCCTTTAATGGAGTTTAAAACTGAAGTGGAAGAAGAACAAGAAGTATCTAAGAAGAAACGAAGAGCCAGGGAGACGAAAAGTAAGTATTAGTTAGTTAATCTATAGGTACAGTGATACCCAACTGATAAGGCGCGTCGTGAATATTCGTTCGCACAGAAAATAAAGTATGTCCCCGAAAATTAACGAAAGAATGCTTAAAAACTTACATTCAACCTTAGGTCACTGCTTTATGGTTCATAATACACTGCAGTTGTTAGTTCCGGCTCACTCATAAGTATGGCGGCTGACTAACATGCCACGCGGCGCGCGCTAACATGGCGGCAGCGGCCGACCAATAGCGGTACAAGAAAAAGAAGCGCGGTACGTGGAGCGTGCCGATTGGTCAATAGCATTTCCCGCGCTTTGAAAATTCGCCTTCTGCGCGGGTACATCGGTAATCCATATCAGTTGGGTACTACTTGTAAGCAAACAGGCCAGTGGTTCCCCTGACAGGAAGTGGTTAGCGTTACCTGAAGAGTGTTCCCGCTTACATGTGCAATGTTGATCGCTATCCATAGGACTGTATCTCGAAGTCGCAAGAGACTAGAACTAGCGTCCTAGTTTATAGGACGCTAGTTTATCGTAGTTAAGTAAAAAAACTGTTAATTTCTGCTAACAATAACAAAACCATGGGCAGCAAGACGACAAGTCACTCCTTCACTCACACAACGCTAAGATCAGCCATTACCGCCTCGCTGTGTGCGCCGACGCTACCGCAAGCAGTGACGACTAGCGAGCGTGACGAGCTTGCTGCCAGTTGCTCAGACAACAATCATTAATACAATCACGCGCGCGGGACGCATGCGGGTCTATTCCTCGTGCGGGAGCAAATACGCATGACACGCCCAAACGTACTAGGACTGAGTAACACAAATCAATCACTTCTGTATCATTCGCAGCGTCAGAGCTGTATAGTATGTACACCTACGTCGCCGAATGTAGGTGTGATCAATAAATACCACACAACACCACGTCTGTATCACCCGCAGCGTCAGAGCTGTATAGTATGTACACCTACGTCGCCGAATGTAGGTGTGATCAATAAATACCACACAACACCACGTCTGTATCACCCGCAGCGTCAGAGCTGTATAGTGTGTACACCTACGTCGCCGAATGTAGGTGTGATCAATAAATACCACACAACACCACGTCTGTATCACCCGCAGCGTCAGAGCTGTATAGTGTGTACACCTACGTCGCCGAATGTAGGTGTGATCAATAAATACCACACAACACCACGTCTGTATCACCCGCAGCGTCAGAGCTGTATAGTGTGTACACCTACGTCGCCGAATGTAGGTGTGATCAATAAATACCACACAACACCACGTCTGTATCACCCGCAGCGTCAGAGCTGTATAGTGTGTACACCTACGTCGCCTAATGTAGGTGTGATCAATAAATACCACACAACACCACGTCTGTATCACCCGCAGCGTCAGAGCTGTATAGTATGTACTCCTACGTCGCCGAATGTAGGTGTGATCAATAAATACCAAACAACACCACGTCTGTATCACCCTCAGCGTCAGAGCTGTATAGTGTGTACTCCTACGTCGCCGAATGTAGGTGTGATCAATCAATAATACACCTACATTCCGCGATATTACCTAATTAGAAATAACTCTCGAGGGCGGCTTATTAAAAAACCCCGAAGGTTTTTTAAATTAAATTTTTATTTTAAAATTTTTAAACTTAGTTACAAAAGAAGTTATTTTTAGTACAATTTTTCTTGCCACCATCGCACTATGAATATAATTAGGATTTTTTTTTAGGAATTTGTTTACTTAATCAGTACGAAACGCTTACAAAAATAACTGACTACTTAAAAACTTAATGAAGTGACTTCCATGCTATCTTATTAAGGATGATGCGCAGTGATAGCCCGCGAAATTCAATTTTTTTTGGGTTTTTTGCAATTTGCAGGTCCGTGTCAGGTTCGATGAGTGAGTGATGAGAGTGTCTCTAAGTTAGATTTCGTGCAGAGTGGTCAAACAAACGAAATCTAACGACTCTGCGCGAAATCTAACTTATAGAGATGTATTGGTGATTTTTATGGTTAAAATTATATAAATACATATGTTTTATTTCCGCGTATCATACTCTGATCAAGATACAACCTGACACGGACCTGCTAATTGCAAAAAAACCAAAAAAAAACGAACTTCGCGAGCTACACAGGGCAATCACCTTAAGTAGATATTGCATATAGAGCTAGGTATTTTGTAAGCTTCCTGATTGGCCGAATGTTGAAGTGTTGAAGGCAGAGGGCTGTTGTATCTTTTGGGCTTTCATTTGTATCTGCAGCAAATAATCCATAGCTGAAGGCAGCAAAGGCTTTGCAGAGTTAATCTCCATTATAGTCAAGTGGTCCAGCCCACCGTATCCACCTCCGGACTTCATCAGCGCATCCATGGGGCGTAACTTGGACATGCGGATGATGGAAATTAAATATTGATTTAAAAAAACCGGTCAAGTGCTAGTCGGACTCGCGCACCGAGGGTTCCGTTCCGATTTCTGAAAAAGTGTGCTATTTAGACATCGTTTTATTTTTCCTGTAATCTTTACATAAACTTCTATCACATAGAATAATTTCAGATTTTTCCCTTTGCAAACTTCGGAGATAGGGGGCGGGGGGGGAACGGTATTTTTTTTACATTTTTCATCAAAAGTCGAAAACTATGCGGCCTAAAAAAAAATGAAAAATTTTTTAAGAATGTGCAAACAGCGCTCTTTCATATAATACCCCACATGCCCTAGTAGCCCCTTTGAATTTTTAAGACCCCCTTTCAGCACCTGTTACAAAAAAAACATAAATATTTTTATTTCTTTCTTATTTGCAAAATAGTTGGGTAAACGTCATATAAAACTGTTCCAAATTTCAAGTTGATAGAGTATTAGTAGTTCTTGAGATATCCAGCTATGACAGACAGACAGACTGAGTGACACCATAAGGGTTCCTTTTTTACCATTTTGGTACGGAACCCTAAAAACGAATCCAAACACTACATACTTATCTGCTATTTTTGTTTTTCAAGAGTGTACTAGTGTGCTGGATATCCTGTCTGCAGCATCAGCTCATCGTGTAGCCACCATTGCATTGTATGTAGAATCAAATACTGATCAAAACGAATCTAAAAACGACATACCTATCTGCTATTATTTTTTCAAGAGTGTAATAGTGTACTGAATATCCTGGCTGCAGCTTCAATGCAGCGACCAAGAATTCCACAATCTTGCGTAGTTATATAGCATACATGAGCGTTTCAAATTAGTACACACTCTTAAAACAGCTGAACCGATTTTGATAAAACATGTCTAAGAAACACCGCTAGAAAACCTGCTTTCAAGTAAAAAAAACCGCCATGTGTCGTCACCATTGACGCGGCAATGGTTCCCACGGGTAAAATAACCCGTACGGAAAACCCGAACTTTGATCCCTGGAAATACGTCCACAATGTGAGCAGCTAATCCTCTGCTTATCCTCTCGTGACGGTGACCGCGGCAGCGCAAGCGCAAGCGAATGGAGTGTACACTTAAGGTGAATGTGTGAAGGTCACCTTCAGAAGCGGAGTTTACAGAGATTAGGAATAAACACATTATAAAACAATATCGAGAACGGGTCTTATCGCGATCTTCCTTTTTTACGAGGTAAATAGGTACCTACTTGTTTCCCTCGCGTCGCGTGTTTTGTGTTGTGTTGTTGTCCTGTTTACCTCGTAAAAAAGGAAGATCGCGATAAGACCCGTTCTCGATATTGTTCTTGTTGTTGTTCTTTCGCGATTTGTACACATTATAATAATGTGTACAAATCGCGAAAGTTCAAAAAGTTTAATTAGGAATAAAGAAAAGGAGTGTGAAGCACTTTTAAATTACTTATAACGTACATGAATAATGATGTAAAGCAAAGGTAAAAAATAAAAGAAAGAAATGGAGTCTAGGAAAAAAGATGATGAAATACCTAATTTTGCAAATAATTGACCACCATGACTCCATGACACATGATAAAAGCACTGCGTGAATTGTCAACACTTACCCAATATGGGGTTTACTGAAGCACTGATTGAAACTTTTAAATAAATAAAGTATTGTAAAGTTTAGGAAATAAATCGAACTTCAATTAAGCGAGGCCGCGCGTGTAACGTTCCGCACAAGCAAGTGTTGGTAGGGAAGCGCGACCGTCGACTGACCTCTGCAGATTGGAACGGCGAACGCCGCTCGCGGCGCACATAGGCCCAAAGGAGTGAGAAGAAAACTGGTTTAAGACCGAGAGCGAGCGAGACAAAATACAGAATCAGAATACATTTATTTCTCTAGTTAATATTAATATAACATGTCACTTAAATATATTGAATTTTACAAAAAAGGTATGTGTTTCACTTTGTCCGCAAAGTGGGAGCTTTTGAAACCTGTGCTAGTTGTTTCCTCAATTTACTCGTTTTTTTCTAGGTGAGGATAATGAGTGACGCTACTGTCATAGCCTACGATGTCGGAAGGGAGCCAGTCGTTTGAAGAGCGGCTTGTTCCTATCTTTTTTATTAAAATATTGAATTTCACCTACTCTAGTAGCGAAAAGATAGGGATTGTGTTGCCCGTAGCGCGTGTACGCCGGGCCTTGATCTTCTAACCCTTCGATCGACAGAGATTTGAGACGTTCTATCATGTCGCCGTGGAGATCGTGCGCACGAATGTGCCACGGGTCTTGATGTAGTATTTCCCAGAGTAGATCGGTGTCAGTGCGTCTGGGTAACTGTGCGGCACTCTTTAATGCCATTTTATACTGCCTCTCAAGCTTGAGCAGGTTTGTTTTACTGAACCTCGGTAGCAGTTGTACTACTCCGTAGTCTATCACTGGTAGTAAGCATGCTTGAATGACTAGCAGCTTGACGTCCACACTTAGCTTGGAGCGGTAGCCGATGATGGGATATAGCGCTCCTTTGACTCTCTTGGCCTTTGCGATGTTTTCTTTGGCATGTTTATTCATCGAGAGCCTTTTGTCCAGCCAGACTCCTAGGTATTTTATTTCCTGTTTGAATGGTATGCGTTCGCCACGTATTTGAACGTAGTTGCGGTAGCCTGTGTTCAGATTGTGGAGTCTCGGTCTTTTGTGCGAGAACATGATGCATTCTGTCTTATCGACGTTGCATTTGAGGCCCCATTTCGTGTAGTAGTCGATTATGTCGATGGCGGCCCACTCTGCTCGGCGCGTAGCGTGGTCCGGTCTTTCAGCTGCGTTAAGTATACAGAGGTCGTCGGCGTACTGTGACAGCATCTGGCCTGCTATTCTTTCATTTGGTAGGTCAGCCACATAGAGGTTGAAGATCGCCGGACCGAGTATCGTTCCTTGACCACCCCGTGTGGCACACATTGCTCCGTTCCTAAAGTGGTTCTGAAGCTACCTCTTGTTGTCCTGTCGCACAGATAGTTCTCGACCATCTTTACGATGTTGTTGCGTGCTCCAGCGTCGATCAGCTTTCGACACAAACCTTTGCGATTGATTGAATCGAAGGCCGTCGATATCATGGCGACGCTATGGCCCTTGTCCAGCGCGTCAGTGATGTATTTTCCTGTGCGAAGAATTTGGGTGGCAGTGCCTCTGTTTCTCGTGAACCCGTGCTGGTGGCTGGGTATTATTTCGCTCAACTCTGTCTCCATGCGAATGCGATTGAGTATTATTCTCTCGGCCCATTTGCCCATGATATTAAGTAGGCTGATGGGTCTATATGATTTGGGATCGCTGTGGTCCTTACCCACCTTATGCAGAAAGATACATATACTGGTTTTCCATCGTTTTGGGAAGTAGCCCGTCTCGAGTACGTAGTCCATGATACGTTTAAATACTGTGATCATGGTCTCGCCACCCAGTTTGAGTATGACGGCTTTGATGCCGTCGGGTCCCGGGGCTTTGCCGTTCTTGAAGCGTCGAAGAGCTAATTTGAGCTCGTGTTTTGAAGTTTGATCGAGCGCAGCAAATGGTGTGTAAATTTCAGTACATTCGTCACTTGCGTCGATGGTGGCTTCCTTAACTATGGCGGTGTCAACCAGTCTGTCGATGATTTCTAATTCACTGAAGCAGTCACTGAAATGAGGTAGTTTCATGGTAGGCTTTTTCATTGCTCTTTGCACGGCCCACATGCGTTTCCGATTGTCTTCGGTATTTTCGAGTAGCTTGGTCCACTCAACTTCTTTATATTGGATAATTTCTTTGGCCAATTGATGCTTGCAGGCGTTGTATTGCCTTCTTGCCATTGTCCTGAGGTCGGTGTGTCTGAGTCGCCAGGCACGCTGCTTCTTGACATTGCGTTCGGCTATTCGTTCTCTTATTTGTGCTGGGAGTCTGTCTTTGGGGTCCACGATTCTCAGGGGGGCCAACTCGTCTAGTGTTTTGATGATGGCCTTTTCAGTTTCTGTGATATACATTTCACAGTCGACATTTGAGGTGATCTTCAGTTCTGAGTTCATGTTGTTTGCGAGTAGCTCTTCGAAAGCTTGTCTGCCTTCTCGACTGCTTTTTATCCATGTGAGATTGCGACTCATCGGTTGTTCGTAGTCGCTATCGATTATTACATCCAGTGTCCACGGGAGGTGGCTGATGAAATACACTCCCTCTGCTGGCACTTGAATTCCAGTAGTGAGTGATCGTGGTTCACGATTGCTATGTCGAGTATGCTATTTCCTAGACTCGTGGGCCGGGATGGTTTACCGGTGTTAACAATTCTGACGGAGCTGCGTTGAATCGCGTCACGGAGCACAATGCCCAGGCCCGCGTCTCTGTTGCGATTAAGTTGTCTCATGCGTAGATTTGAGTCACCTATAATGATTGCGCTTTCGCCGAGTATCAGCGACTCGAACTCGTCAACGAGGTCTGTCTGTCTTGGTATCGGTATGTAGATGCCTTTGATTGTGATCGTGTCGTTGGTTATGTGATTGGTATAGAGTTTGATGCTGCATCCTTCTATGCGTCTGTCCGCGTCGTCGATGCTGTCTATCAGCGGTGTTTGAACCCATCTTAGGCCTCGTTTGATGTACATTACGGTGCCTAGATGTCGCTCTTTTCTTTCATGAATTTTATCGTAGCCAGGGATGTTGTACCGTTGCTCGTCCGGGTTAATTTTTATCTCGTTTAGGATGAGGATGTCAACGATATACTTGTTCACGATGTGCTTGACTTCCATGAATTTACCACGAAGGCCTTGCACATTGATGTGCATTATTCGCACTTGCTTTTTAGTTCCAGTCGCAGTCAAGGATGGCATTGCGCAGTTCTATGAAGCAACGCTCGAATATCTCGAGGAAGTCTTGTTTTGAGAGTTTAAGCCTCGGTCTTCTATTCTGCTCGTGAGGTTGCTCTTGTTGTTGAGTGTTGGCGGTGACGTAGTTACGTTCACCTCTCAATTGTCTCTCGCGTGGGCAGGATTGATGTTCACGTGGTTTCTCCTGTTTAGAAGTCTGCTGTTGTTGCTTATTGTCATGTTTCTCCTCCTCACGAAGGAAAGCCTCTTCACGTTTCGTTTTTTGTTTGTTCATTTCCCGCTGAAAGTGCGGGCATTTGCGCTGTGACGCCGTGTTGTTCGGGTTTAACGTCTCCACAGTTTGCACACACTTTAATCGTTTCGCCGTGACTGTTCACGATGTCGATCGTCGGGTTGCGCTTTTGAGCGTGGCAGGCGCTCGTTGCGTGGTTAAATCGAAGACAGTTCTTGCATTGCAGTATTCTGTCACTTCTCGTTGTGTAGCGCTCGGGTTTAATTCTGTGAGCGCAGAAGAACGCCTCAGTGGCATTTTTCATTTTTTCCGCCAGCTTCATGTATGAGAACGAGCCGTCAAAAATACATAGTTGCACATCTGACGTGATGCGTTTGATGCTTTGCGGGCGGATGCCGATGCACCTCTCCATTTCATCTAGTTGCTCGTCGTGGGTATAGTCGTGTGTCATATTCCTGATTATTACTTTGGTCGTTCGTATTTGCTCTGCACGAGGTTTCGGAGCTATAAAGGCAAGGTCTGGCTTAAGTTTCTTTATTTCCTCGATGCACAGCCTGCGTTTATCAAGGTCTGTTACCGTGATGAGAATGTTCTTACTTTTCTCGTTACGACACTCTGGCTTTATGCGTTGCGAGGATGCGCGATAAGTCACTGATCAGTTTATCCGACATCACCTTCTTATTGTCCTTCACGTTACTATATTTGTAGCGCGGATTGTTGATAAGTACCGGAGGAACGTATCCGTTCTTGTTTGCTGTTGTGTCTTTCATGCGCGTCGGCAGTGGACTATTCTTCCGCGCAGCTGGTCTCTTTGCCCTCGGGACGTTAGTATCGCCGCCCTCGGTCAGTGTACGCTTGCGTGATAGACTGCGCGAGTTTGCTGAGATTGAACGCACCGATGACACGGTTGACACCGAGCACGCCTCGCTTTCCTTGTAGCGAAGCCGTTCAAACCGGTTTGAGGTTGTAATCACTGGCGAGCGAACGCCGACGACGCCTGCAGTTGGTTTAGTTTGTTTCCACTGCTTATTCGGTGCACATGTACTCGTCGTGGTCGTACCGACGATTCTCGGTTGTTGACGAAGTTTAATAATGCGTCGTAGATTTAATTCATCACTGTGTACGTACACCGTATTCACTTTTTTACAATTGCATACGATTGTTTCACTCGCGAGAAATTCGTCCTGCGGGATAGCTCTCACTATTAATTGTGTGTTACAACTCTGGCAGTTGTGAAATATGCTTTTACACATAGTATTCGCGCAACTAAATATTTTATACGATACTTTGGTCACAAACTGATTGTCCAATAGCATCTGTGTAGTGTCTACGTAAATTTTCACGGCACTTTGTTTGTTGCATTTTTTACACTTAAGTGTCTTTATTTTTGATTGTCCGTTTTTAAACTCCACGAAGTTTTTTACTTTGTTTACAAAGTCACAATTGTTGCAATTAACCGAGAAGGAACCGTCCTCATTGTTGAAGAGGTCTTTCCTGGTCTCGCACAACACTCCATTACTGTTTTTAATGTCTAACTTTTCACTAGATATATTCGTAAAGTCCATCCCCATTGTTGGGGAATCGCTTGTTGGTTCACTAGTCTCACTCATCCTCACATTTTACTGTCCAATAATTTTATTTTACAATAAAAACACACTATTGACTGATTCGGGTAGTTGATAAATAATGCCGCGACGCGCGCCCGTTATCGGCGAAGCGCTCGCTTAACACGTCCGTCTCGTACCGCGGCTCGCACGAGACAAAATACAGGCGATACGATCGGTTGGGACGACATTAAAATGACTAACGTTTTACGTTTGTTTAATTTAACAACGTTACACTTTGATCAGTTTCGGAACAGACCATAATTGTGTCGATGTTAGTACAATTTTGTACTTCATGTCTCCAGTCTAAATTGTAGAATTCAATGTCACCACAAATTACTTCCAAAAAGGAACTTCTGATTCATCATGCAAATCTCTATTATTTTGATTCGTGTGCATGTCAATCTTTTTCCAACATTGTACTTACCAGCTTTATAATCACAGGTGCGACCGTTGCGAAGAAACCAAAACTAGACACACGAAGAACAAAACTAGAAGATGCAATAACAGCCGAGCAAACGGAAGAAGACAAATCAGTCTCGAAAATTATCCGGACAACTCGAAAACGAATGTGCAAACCTGACACTTATTTCAAAGAGCCTTACAAATGCGATCAGCGTAGTTTTGGTCGAGTAAATTTTTTTATAAAAGATACTTGTTCACAAATTGGTGAAAAGCCTTGCAAGTGTGATGTATGTCAACGTAGTTTTAGCCGAAAGGGTTATTTATCACAACATATTCTTATACATACTGGTGAAAAACCATACAAGTGTGATTTATGTCAACGTAGTTTTAGTCGAAAGGGTCATTTAACAACTCATGTTCGAATACACACTGGTGAAAAACCATACAAGTGTGATGTATGTCAACGTAGTTTTAGTCGAAAGGGTAATTTAACAACTCATGTTCGTCAACACACCGGTGAAAAACCATACAAGTGTGATGTATGTCAACGTAGTTTTAGTCGAAAATGTATTTTATCACAACATATTCGTTTACACACAGGTGAAAAACCATACAAGTGTGATGTATGTCAACGTAGTTTTAGTCACAAGATTGCTTTAACAACACATGTTCGAATACACACTGGTGAAAAACCATACAAGTGTGATGTATGTCAACGTATATTTAGTCACAAGATGGCTTTAACAACACATGTTCGAATACACACTGGTGAAAAACCATACAAGTGTGATGTATGTCAACGTAGTTTTAGTCAAAAGATTTCTTTAACAACACATATTCGAATACACACTGGTGAAAAACCATACAAGTGTGATGTATGTCAACGTAGATTTAGTCACAAGATGGCTTTAACAACACATCTTCGAATACACACTGGTGAAAAACCATACAAGTGTGATGTATGTCAACGTAGTTTTAGTCAAAAGATTGTTTTAATAAAACATGTTGGTATACACACTGGTGGAAAACCATACAAGTGTGATGTATGTCAGCGTAGTTTTAGAGTAAAGAGTAATTTAACAAGACATATTCACATACACACTGGCTAGAAACCTTTCAAATGTGATATGAAAAATGGTTGAGGATTAACAACAATATAAGTAGGCCTGTTCATCTCCTTCCTGCCCCTGTGCCGTGTTACTTGGGGTCGGCGCAACACGATTTCTCTTTCAATCTCCATTGGCCTGTTACGGTGGAAGATTTAAAAGCTAAAATGAAAGCTGTAAATAACAGCATATGTACAAATACACATTAAAGGTTAGGTATGTTAAGTTAGGTATCTTTTTGTTGTTTATATTCCATTTCGCATGGGGTCGCGGCATTATGCTGAGCGGTGGCCGTTTTGCGTAGATGTGACGCAAATTTTCCCCCAAATTGTATTTTAATAGTTATTTTATTTTATTGTAGTTTGTGTCATGTTTACCGCAAATAAACGTTTTTTCTTTCTTTCTTTTCTTTTCTTCTTAGCATGTAAGTTTTATGATTACTTTTACACTTATACCTAACATAAGCTTTACCATTATTGTCATTAGCTTATAAGTTTTAGTAGTGTCGCTGACACTGGCTTGGCCACCATCAGGGATTTTACTTTTGATAACACAAAGATTTAGTCGTTAATTAGTCGAAATTTGTCGCCAAATATCAGAATTTGTCGGTCATGGGTTCAAAAGTTATAAGGGGTCATTGGTGGCCGATCTGGAGAGTCTCCCCAGCTTGGCCACCTTTATATCTCAAAAACTAGGGCACCTAGCGAAGATCTGTTTTCTCCCAGATTTAGTCGCTAATTAGTCGAAATTAGTCGCCAAGTCACAGATTTAGTCGGGTCTTAGTTTAGAAGATATAATGAGTTAAATTTTTAAGTATAGACCAAGAGCTAGATCAAAGATTTTATCGTAAACTCTTCAATATTGATATTTGGCGACAAACGACTAATTAACGACTAAATCTTTGTGTTATCAAAAGTAAAATCCCTGACATAGACTAGTATATATGAGATAGACTGGCAACTGACGTTTTCGGTTTTACTTAGCAATCAGCGCCCCCCAAACGCCAACCATGGAACTAAATGAAATATATCTATATGTATAGGTAGGTGCATACTATGCACCTACCTATACATATAGATATATACCTATGCACTGCATTATGTATAGGTACCATCGCGGACATTTGCATTGAACCACTTTTCCGACCTTATTACCTAGGTAATAAGGTCGAAGTGGTTCAGCAAATGTCCGCGATGGTACCTACTTACGTATGAATTGCTGTTTTACTTGGCTAAAGGAAATGAGATTAATAATACTAACATAATTATTAGAGAATGAATTTATTAACTACACATTCATTTCGACACCTGTTTACCGCTCTCGTTTCGCACACTTTGTATTAGTTTAATGTTCTCGAGCTCGTAGGAAGATGGGGTCAGTTTCATCACTTTCGTTCATTATAAAAATAATATATCTTGCCGACTTCTTTGCACCAATTTGTTCATAGTGAAGCTGAAGAACACAACACTTTGTCTTTTTGTTGTTTTGTATGTCACAAACACTTTCACAAGTACAGTTTATGCTGGAATTTCCGTATTTCTGGAATATGCGGAGGAAGTAACGTAACGTAACTCAACGTATTACCACAAAAACACCAATAAATACAAGAAAAATGCGCACGAGCAAAATTTCTTGTATTATTACGTATTTACGTAGTCATGTTTAGAACTTCTTTTTCTTTATACTCACTCAGTGACTCAGTGTTGCTAACGTTTAGTATCAGTTAACTACTAAATTACTCCTTAAGATTCTATCATCGTAAAATATGACTATTAATACAAAATTTTAGTAAAATATTTTAAAAATAAATTATACTAGGTTGTTATATCATATTTTTTTGTGCAACTGGACTAATTAAATAAAAATTGCAAAATCAGCAACTAGTAGGTATATACTACCAAATATTTCATGAACAAAAAAGTGGTAACACTGCAATAAAAAGTTCCATGGTTTGGGGATAGATGGCAATTTTCACAATGAAAAAAAAATGTTCTAAGTTACCAGGGCATGATCCCTGATGGTGGCCAAGCCAGTGTCAGCCACAACCCCCACCCAACTCGTGGAGAATATTAACACCGCGATTCAGAAACGTGACTTAAATGCACAGCGCCATCTAGTATCGAGTGGCGGAACTTAATAGTTTATCCTTTGCATGAAAGGCGGTACTAGTGTACTAAAAGTAGGTTTGTTGCAGTATTTGTTTGACTTCTTAAATCGTGAATTGCCTATGGATGCTGTTTCTGAATGCTTTCTCGCATTAACCTTAAGATTACCAGTATTTAATTGGTGCAATGTTATTAGTAAAATATTAAAAGGTACTTACAGATGTCTTCAGACTGGCAAATAAACCTTCGTTACCTCAAATGCAATTAAAAGCTTTAAATAAATTTAAATGAGGTACTAAAAATTACCTACAAAAGGTACCGAAATTAGTAACTACATCATCAAAAAACAAAAACGTAAATATGACAGAGATCAACTTGCTAAAGCACACAATAGTCCAAAAAAAAACTTGGGATATCATTAACACTATCACACAGCGAATAAGACCTAAAAAAACAAATAACTTAGATCTTCTTGAAAATATATCCAATAGCCCGCAGAGCTCTATTAACAAGGTGAATAGCTTTTTCTCTAATATAGGAAAGCTTCTTGCTTTATCAGCAAGAAGCTTTCCTCACATTGCCTCCGTCTGCTACAGTCAATAACAGTGACCCTAACCCATCCTTACCTGACTATTTATATCGTCCTCATAAAATAAGACAGCGCTCCAGGATGAAATTTTTAAAAGCTGCACACGAACACATTGTCCCAATCCTAACTTACTTAGCAAACCTATGTTTTGAGCATGGACTTTTCCCGAATGCATTGAAAGGAGCCCTAATAACGCCTGTGTACAAGTGTGGAGACAGGTCAGACCCGTCGAACTATAGGCCAATTTCAGTACTGGCATCTATCTCGAAAATCCTGGAAAGACTCCAACTCACGCTTAATCAAATATCTTTCTAAATACAACATTCTGTCGCCGTCTCAGTTTGTGTTTCGCCAGGGTAGATCTACTGAAGAAGCGGTCCTATCGCTAACATCTACTATAGTCGATAAAGTGGATAAGGGCAGTAAATGTCTAGCAGTTTTCCTTGTCTTCAAAAAGGCCTTCGACACAGTATCTGTCCCCATACTTCTGCACAGGCTCGAAAGCATCGGAATAAGGGGGAACTATTCAAATCCTACCCGACTAATCGCAAACAAACAGTAAAAATAGGGGAGTTTACTAGCTTAGAAGAAACAACGTCGTACGGCGTTGGGCAGGGGACTGTCCTTGGTCCGACGTTGTTTCATGTGCATAACTCCAGCTTCCTCATAGGTGATAGAATAATTCTACCTATGCCAATATTTAAAGCATAGTACCCAGTCATAATTTAGCTGCCGCAAAAACTTCGTCAATATGAGTCGTTTAGTGTGTGTTAGCTAGAGTGACGTCACCCCAGCTTCCTCATTCAGAACAGCCAAACCAGTGAGGTTAGAGTTTTGGAGTAAAGTCAGAAAATTAAAGCATAATTGCTGCCATCGGCAGCAAAATTTTCAAATCTCTGGTCATAATACTCTATGAGTTATTAAACTTTTAAACATGTGTAAGCTGAAGTGACGTCACCCCAGCTGCTCAGTCATATCTTCCGAACGAAAGAAGATATGATTATGTATTATAGCTCAAAAACTAAAGCATAATAGCTGCCGAAGGCAGCAAAATTTTCAAATCTCTGGTCAAAATACTCTCTGAGTTATTAAACTTATAAACATGTGTTAGCTGACGTGACGCCACCCCAGCTACTCAGACATATCTTCCGAACGAAAGTACATAGGATAATGTTTTACAGCTCAAAAGCTAGGTCATAATAGCTGCCGTAGGCAGCAAAATTTTCAAATCTCTAGGTCTCGTAGTTTCTACGTAATAACCAAAAATAGTTTCCGCGCCAAAAAATTCAAATTATTGCCTCGGAGCAGGTAAGGAGCGGCGTTGCCGTTCCGTGCGCTACTACGTTATCAGTTTGTTGTAGTTTGAACTAGATTATAGACTGGGAGCCGACTACACACTTTAATATTGTACTACGTACGGACGCCGGTACAATTTAAGATTTTTCCGTCACGACCCTTGTCTAATATTAAAACATGTAACATGTATAAAATGAATTACTTATAGGAAATAATAATAATGACATGGACCTGTCATTTTAATGGTTTTTGAGTTCAAGATGGCGGATCCAAACTAACAGTTTCAAATTTTTCGTCATGGGCACCCCTTATTCGTCATGTGTGTCATTTTCATAGTTCTTGAGGTCGCTGAAAACGATGATGTGGTCAATATAAAAATCCAAAATGGCGGCAGCGAAAATTTTCAAATTTTTTGACATGGGTGTCATTTTCATGATTTTTGAGGTCACTGAAAACGATAGTGGGGTCAAAATGAAAATCCAAGATGGCGGATGCGAAAATTTTAAAATTTTTCGTCATGGGTGTCATTTTCATGGTGTTTGAGGTCGCTGAACACGATTGTGGGGTCAAAATGAAAATCGAAGATGGCGCCTGTGAAAATTTTCAAATACCATGAAAATGACACCCATGACGAAAAATTTGAAAATTTTTGCATTCGCCATCTTGGATTTTTATTTCGAGCTCATTATAGTTTTCAGCGACCTCAAGAACCATGAAAATGATACCCATGACGAAACATTAGAAAATTTTCGCATCCGCCATCTTGGATTTTCATTTTGACCTCATTATCGTTCCCAGCGACCTCAAAAACCATGAAAATGACACCCATGACGAAAAATTTGAAAATTTTCGCATCCGCCATCTTGGATTTTCATTTTGACCTCATTATCGTTTTCAGCGACCTCAAGAACCATGAAAATGACACCCATGACGAAAAATTTGAAAATTTCCTCATCCGCCATCTTGGATTTTCATTTTGACCCTACTATCGTTTTCATTGACCTCAAATACCATGAAAATGACACCCATTGCCAAAAATTTCAAAATTTTTGCAGCCGCCATCTTAGATTTTCATTTTGACCTAACTATCGTCTTCAGCGACCACAAACACCATGAAAATAACACCCATGACGAAAAATTTGAAAACCTCTTAAGGGGTCATTGTACTCATTATTATGAACAACTTTTAGTATGGGACCAAACCTGAAATCGCGAAAAAAAATCAGCTGTTCAGTACATTTTGACGAATTATGCGAACAGAAATGTACTGAACAGCTGATTTTTTTTTCGCGATTTCAGTTTTGGTCCATAGTAAAAGTTGTTCATAATGATGAGTACAATGACCCCTTAAGAGGTTTTGCGCATTTAACGTTACACGTTGTATAGGTATATAGATTATTAGTTCCACTATAGTTCAGTCGGCTCTCAGTCTAAGATCTTCAATGTTCAAAATTAAAATTGTTTTGAGCGCAAGCTATAATGACTTCTAATACAATGCTAAGTACAAACTTGATTGCAATAATGTAGCGCACGGAACGGCAACGCCGCTCCTTACATGCTCCGAGGTAATAATTTGAATTTTTTGGCGCCGAAACTATTTTTAGTTAATACGTAGAAACTACGAGACCTAGAGATTTGAAAATTTTGCTGCCTATGGCAGCTATTATGACCTAGCTTTTGAGCTGTAAAACATTATCCTATGTTCTTTCGTTCGGAAGATATGACTGAGCAGCTGGGGTGGCGTCACGTCAGCTAACACATGTTTATAAGTTTAATAACTCAGAGAGTATTTTGACCAGAGACTTGAAAATTTTGCTGCCTTGGGCAGCTATTATGCTTTGATTTTTGAGCTATAACACATAATCATATCTTCTTTCGTTCGGAAGATATGACTGAGCAGCTGGGGTGACGTCACTTCAGCTTACACATGTTTAAAAGTTTAATAAGTCATAGAGTATTATGACCAGAGATTTCACTCACACACCCCCACACACACACACGTTCAAATACTCACTCATACACATACACATTGACGAACTTTATGACGAGTTAATTTTTGTTTTAAGCAAGGCTGCCACTGACAGCTTTGCTATCACAACGCGGCGTAACATTAAGAAGCCTGTAGTTGGATGGAACAGACATGTTAGTGATTCTCATAGGGAGGCTAGGTGTAAATTTCAGCTGTGGGTATGGTGTGGAAAACCAAAGTCGGGACGTGTTTTTGAGGAAATGCAAGTTAGTCGAAATATTTTTAAGTCTCGCTTAAAATGGTGTCAGAGTCATAGCGAGCAAATAAAAATGGACATTTTGGCATCGCATCATTCGAAACATAATTTTAAATACTTCTGGAAGTCCACCAAGAAGTTCAATGGCAAGCCTGGCCTCCCAGTGAGCGTTAACGGTATCAATGATCACAGTTGTATAGCTGAAATGTTTAAGGATCACTTCACTATAAAATCACCATTGGGACCATCGCGGTTGGTGAACGATGTTGAATCGCATGGTCAGGAGATTGGAGCTATAATTACAGCTAAAGATGTTAAAGAAGCTATTAAGGCTATGTCGCGTGGGAAGTCTCCTGGCCATGACGGCATCAGCATCGAACACTTCAAACACGCAGGCCCTCACCTGTCTAGAGTGCTCGCGATGTTCTATACCCTATGTATAGGACATTCGTACTTACCTCCTGCACTAATGAAAACTGTGGTGGTGCCAATTGTGAAAAATAAGACGGGTGATATTTCTGATAAATCCAATTACAGGCCGATTTCACTTGCCACTACGGTAGCGAAAGTGCTTGATAGTTTGCTTAGCAATCAACTGGATAAATACCTGAACATTAGTGATAACCAGTTCGGTTTCAGGCCGAGACTCTCCACAGAGACAGCCATCTTGTGTGTGAAGCAGACTATCAAGTACTACACAGAAAGACGAACGCCCATTTATGCTTGTTTTCTCGACTTATCGAGGGCATTTGACCTGGTCAATTACGATATCCTGTGGCAGAAACTGAAAGATATATCCTTGCCAACAGAACTCAGCAGGATCTTGAAATTTTGGTATCATAACCAGGTCAATGTCGTGCGATGGTCGAGTGCATGTTCCGAGCCGTACAGGTTGGAATGTGGGGTGAGGCAGGGGGGCCTAGCTTCACCTAAACTTTTCAACCTGTACGTCAACGCGCTGATAGAGGAGCTCAGCAGCACCCATGTCGGCTGCCATATTGATGATGTATGTCTCAATAATATCAGTTACGCGGATGACATGGTGCTGCTGAGTGCTTCTGTATGTGGCCTTTCCAAACTGTTGGGGATCTGTGAAAACTACGCTCACAGCCATGGCTTGAATTTATAATGTCCAAAAAAGTGAATGCATGGTCTTTCAGCCCAGAGGAAAATGTCCGGCAACGATACCTGCCATAAAACTATGCGGAACACCACTGAAGAGGGTGGAACATTTTAAATATCTTGGACATATGATGTCCTCTGATCTGAAGGACGATGCTGACATAGAGAGAGAACGCAGGGCGTTGTCTGTAAGGGCGAATATGATGGCCCGCAGGTTTGCTCGTTGTACCACTGAAGTAAAAATAACGTTGTTCAGAGCATATTGTACATCTTTTTACACGAGTAGCCTGTGGGTCTCATACACGCGCGGACAGTACAACGCCTTGCGTGTGCAATATAATAATGCATTCAGGGTGCTTGTGGGGCTGCCCCGATTCTGCAGCGCATCAGGGATGTTCGCCGGGTCGCAAGTAGACTGTTTTTATTCTACTATGCGAAAACGATGCACATCTCTGGTGCGCAGGGTTCGGGCCAGCTCCAACGGCATCCTGAGGGCATTCGCGCAGAGGTTCGATTGCCAGTACCTGAACCATTGCTGTATGGTTCACATACTGAGCAATCGAGATTTGTAATGTCGTTGTGTGTGCTTTATTTTATTTCTGTTGTTTTAGTTTTAAGACTATGATCCTTTGTTGGTCGAAATAAACGATTTCTATTCTATTCTATTCTATACACAACACACAAATGCGATCCTTGTTGTATTTTGTATTTTTAATTATTTTGGTTTTTCCTTTTGTTTTTGTTAACAATTGCATACCTGTGATTATGTTAAATGGAAGGGCGGAGTCACCTATCACAAGCATTTCCTTGCTTAAAAGGTGGCTTCCAACTCATGTAAGCTAAGAATTTGTTTAAATGCAATAATTTTTTTTATTGTTTTACGGTAAGTAGGTATGGCAAAATTAAGACAGAAAACATATGGAATTACAAAATAAAACAATACAGACGGTGTTGCAATTTTGCCCAATTACTTAAAACTAAGTCATAGGTACTTATACAAGATACATAGCGATGTACATCATTCCGTATCTCCCTCATTAAACGAACCCCCTCTTCCACGACGGCTGCAAGTCTCCCTTCAGTCAGCAGCAACTCGCCGTCTCTCAATTTCATAAGTCCAGCGTGGCGCCCTTTCTTCTCTAGGAACTGTAAATTATATAATTTTATATTAACTTTAGATTTTGAAAAAAAACCTGCAGAAAACTATTTTATAACACAATACACACTAACAGCGACTTCGTGACCTCGAGCTTTGGGCTGGTGTAGTAGAAGAGTGGTGAGTTTGTCCTAAAAACATATTAGTTTTTACATAGACGTATAAAAAAAGGAAGACTCCGCGCCACACTATCGAAAGTGAAGCACCGATACTACTGATTTTTTTTTGTCTGCGTGATTTGAGTAACTGCAAAGACGCCGTAATGGCGGCCGGTCGGCAAACTATGATGTAAATGTGTGCGTGAGGCGTGTTTGTACAAACGGTCCCGGCATACTTACTGTGCTACACTTTCGATATGCGTGGCGCAGACTCCTCATTTTTTTATACGTCTATGGTTTTTAATTTACATATTTAGGCTTGTGTTTGACTACAATATTTATGTTTTAAAATATACTTGCTATTTTCTCTGGCGAAACCTCAAGTTGATCGTCTGACATATTCTGTGTAGGAATGTGTTCAGTATCGGCGGGCAGCAGTGTCTCACAGCCCGCTGCCGATACTGACATATTCTGTGTAGGAATGTGTTCAGTATCGGCGGGCAGCAGTGTCTCACAGCCCGCTGCCGATACTGACATATTCTGTGTAGGAATGTGTTCAGTATCGGCGGGCAGCAGTGTCTCACAGCCCGCCGCCGATACTGACATATTCTGTGTAGGAATGTGTTCAGTATCGGCGGGCAGCAGTGTCTCACAGGCCGCCGCCGATACTGACATATTCTGTGTAGGAATGTGTTCAGTATCGGCGGGCAGCAGTGTCTCACAGGCCGCCGCCGATACTGACATATTCTGTGTAGGAATGTGTTCAGTATCGGCGGGCAGCAGTGTCTCACAGCCCGCTGCCGATACTGACATATTCTGTGTAGGAATGTGTTCAGTATCGGCGGGCAGCAGTGTCTCACAGGCCGCCGCCGATACTGACATATTCTGTGTAGGAATGTGTTCAGTATCGGCGGGCAGCAGTGTCTCACAGGCCGCCGCCGATACTGACATATTCTGTGTAGGAATGTGTTCAGTATCGGCGGGCAGCAGTGTCTCACAGCCCGCTGCCGATACTGACATATTCTGTGTAGGAATGTGTTCAGTATCGGCGGGCAGCAGTGTCTCACAGCCCGCCGCCGATACTGACATATTCTGTGTAGGAATGTGTTCAGTATCGGCGGGGACCTGTGTCTCACAGCCCGCCGCCGATACTGACATATTCTGTGTAGGAATGTGTTCAGTATCGGCGGGGACCTGTGTCTCACAGCCCGCCGCCGATACTGACATATTCTGTGTAGGAATGTGTTCAGTATCGGCGGGCAGCAGTGTCTCACAGCCCGCTGCCGATACTGACATATTCTGTGTAGGAATGTGTTCAGTATCGGCGGGGACCTGTGTCTCACAGCCCGCCGCCGATACTGACATATTCTGTGTAGGAATGTGTTCAGTATCGGCGGGGACCTGTGTCTCACAGCCCGCCGCCGATACTGACATATTCTGTGTAGGAATGTGTTCAGTATCGGCGGGCAGCAGTGTCTCACAGCCCGCCGCCGATACTGACATATTCTGTGTAGGAATGTGTTCAGTATCGGCGGGCAGCAGTGTCTCACAGCCCGCTGCCGATACTGACATATTCTGTGTAGGAATGTGTTCAGTATCGGCGGGGACCTGTGTCTCACAGCCCGCCGCCGATACTGACATATTCTGTGTAGGAATGTGTTCAGTATCGGCGGGCAGCAGTGTCTCACAGCCCGCTGCCGATACTGACATATTCTGTGTAGGAATGTGTTCAGTATCGGCGGGGACCTGTGTCTCACAGCCCGCCGCCGATACTGACATATTCTGTGTAGGAATGTGTTCAGTATCGGCGGGGACCTGTGTCTCACAGCCCGCCGCCGATACTGACATATTCTGTGTAGGAATGTGTTCAGTATCGGCGGGCAGCAGTGTCTCACAGCCCGCCGCCGATACTGACATATTCTGTGTAGGAATGTGTTCAGTATCGGCGGGGACCTGTGTCTCACAGCCCGCCGCCGATACTGACATATTCTGTGTAGGAATGTGTTCAGTATCGGCGGGGACCTGTGTCTCACAGCCCGCCGCCGATACTGACATATTCTGTGTAGGAATGTGTTCAGTATCGGCGGGCAGCAGTGTCTCACAGCCCGCTGCCGATACTGACATATTCTGTGTAGGAATGTGTTCAGTATCGGCGGGCAGCAGTGTCTCACAGCCCGCTGCCGATACTGACATATTCTGTGTAGGAATGTGTTCAGTATCAGCGGGCAGCAGTGTCTCACAGCCCGCCGCCGATACTGACATATTCTGTGTAGGAATGTGTTCAGTATCGGCGGGCAGCAGTGTCTCACAGCCCGCCGCCGATACTGACATATTCTGTGTAGGAATGTGTTCAGTATCGGCGGGCAGCAGTGTCTCACAGCCCGCTGCCGATACTGACATATTCTGTGTAGGAATGTGTTCAGTATCAGCGGGCAGCAGTGTCTCACAGCCCGCCGCCGATACTGACATATTCTGTGTAGGAATGTGTTCAGTATCGGCGGGCAGCAGTGTCTCACAGCCCGCTGCCGATACTGACATATTCTGTGTAGGAATGTGTTCAGTATCGGCGGGCAGCAGTGTCTCACAGCCCGCTGCCGATACTGACATATTCTGTGTAGGAATGTGTTCAGTATCGGCGGGCAGCAGTGTCTCACAGGCCGCCGCCGATACTGACATATTCTGTGTAGGAATGTGTTCAGTATCGGCGGGCAGCAGTGTCTCACAGCCCGCTGCCGATACTGACATATTCTGTGTAGGAATGTGTTCAGTATCGGCGGGGACCTGTGTCTCACAGCCCGCCGCCGATACTGACATATTCTGTGTAGGAATGTGTTCAGTATCGGCGGGCAGCAGTGTCTCACAGGCCGCCGCCGATACTGACATATTCTGTGTAGGAATGTGTTCAGTATCGGCGGGCAGCAGTGTCTCACAGCCCGCTGCCGATACTGACATATTCTGTGTAGGAATGTGTTCAGTATCGGCGGGCAGCAGTGTCTCACAGCCCGCTGCCGATACTGACATATTCTGTGTAGGAATGTGTTCAGTATCGGCGGGCAGCAGTGTCTCACAGCCCGCTGCCGATACTGACATATTCTGTGTAGGAATGTGTTCAGTATCGGCGGGCAGCAGTGTCTCACAGCCCGCTGCCGATACTGACATATTCTGTGTAGGAATGTGTTCAGTATCGGCGGGCAGCAGTGTCTCACAGGCCGCCGCCGATACTGACATATTCTGTGTAGGAATGTGTTCAGTATCGGCGGGCAGCAGTGTCTCACAGGCCGCCGCCGATACTGACATATTCTGTGTAGGAATGTGTTCAGTATCGGCGGGCAGCAGTGTCTCACAGCCCGCCGCCGATACTGACATATTCTGTGTAGGAATGTGTTCAGTATCGGCGGGCAGCAGTGTCTCACAGCCCGCTGCCGATACTGACATATTCTGTGTAGGAATGTGTTCAGTATCGGCGGGCAGCAGTGTCTCACAGCCCGCTGCCGATACTGACATATTCTGTGTAGGAATGTGTTCAGTATCGGCGGGCAGCAGTGTCTCACAGCCCGCTGCCGATACTGACATATTCTGTGTAGGAATGTGTTCAGTATCGGCGGGCAGCAGTGTCTCACAGGCCGCCGCCGATACTGACAGATTCTGTGTAGGAATGTGTTCAGTATCGGCGGGCAGCAGTGTCTCACAGCCCGCTGCCGATACTGACATATTCTGTGTAGGAATGTGTTCAGTATCGGCGGACAGCAGTGTCTCACAGGCCGCTGCCGATACTGACATATTCTGTGTAGGAATGTGTTCAGTATCGGCGGGCAGCAGTGTCTCACAGGCCGCCGCCGATACTGACATATTCTGTGTAGGAATGTGTTCAGTATCGGCGGGCAGCAGTGTCTCACAGGCCGCCGCCGATACTGACATATTCTGTGTAGGAATGTGTTCAGTATCGGCGGGCAGCAGTGTCTCACAGGCCGCTGCCGATACTGACAGATTCTGTGTAGGAATGTGTTCAGTATCGGCGGGCAGCAGTGTCTCACAGCCCGCCGCCGATACTGACATATTCTGTGTAGGAATGTGTTCAGTATCGGCGGGCAGCAGTGTCTCACAGGCCGCCGCCGATACTGACATATTCTGTGTAGGAATGTGTTCAGTATCGGCGGGGACCTGTGTCTCACAGCCCGCCGCCGATACTGACATATTCTGTGTAGGAATGTGTTCAGTATCGGCGGGGACCTGTGTCTCACAGCCCGCCGCCGATACTGACATATTCTGTGTAGGAATGTGTTCAGTATCGGCGGGCAGCAGTGTCTCACAGCCCGCCGCCGATACTGACATATTCTGTGTAGGAATGTGTTCAGTATCGGCGGGGACCTGTGTCTCACAGCCCGCCGCCGATACTGACATATTCTGTGTAGGAATGTGTTCAGTATCGGCGGGGACCTGTGTCTCACAGCCCGCCGCCGATACTGACATATTCTGTGTAGGAATGTGTTCAGTATCGGCGGGCAGCAGTGTCTCACAGCCCGCTGCCGATACTGACATATTCTGTGTAGGAATGTGTTCAGTATCGGCGGGGACCTGTGTCTCACAGCCCGCCGCCGATACTGACATATTCTGTGTAGGAATGTGTTCAGTATCGGCGGGGACCTGTGTCTCACAGCCCGCCGCCGATACTGACATATTCTGTGTAGGAATGTGTTCAGTATCGGCGGGCAGCAGTGTCTCACAGCCCGCCGCCGATACTGACATATTCTGTGTAGGAATGTGTTCAGTATCGGCGGGGACCTGTGTCTCACAGCCCGCCGCCGATACTGACATATTCTGTGTAGGAATGTGTTCAGTATCGGCGGGGACCTGTGTCTCACAGCCCGCCGCCGATACTGACATATTCTGTGTAGGAATGTGTTCAGTATCGGCGGGCAGCAGTGTCTCACAGCCCGCTGCCGATACTGACATATTCTGTGTAGGAATGTGTTCAGTATCGGCGGGGACCTGTGTCTCACAGCCCGCCGCCGATACTGACATATTCTGTGTAGGAATGTGTTCAGTATCGGCGGGGACCTGTGTCTCACAGCCCGCCGCCGATACTGACATATTCTGTGTAGGAATGTGTTCAGTATCGGCGGGCAGCAGTGTCTCACAGCCCGCCGCCGATACTGACATATTCTGTGTAGGAATGTGTTCAGTATCGGCGGGGACCTGTGTCTCACAGCCCGCCGCCGATACTGACATATTCTGTGTAGGAATGTGTTCAGTATCGGCGGGGACCTGTGTCTCACAGCCCGCCGCCGATACTGACATATTCTGTGTAGGAATGTGTTCAGTATCGGCGGGCAGCAGTGTCTCACAGCCCGCTGCCGATACTGACATATTCTGTGTAGGAATGTGTTCAGTATCGGCGGGCAGCAGTGTCTCACAGCCCGCTGCCGATACTGACATATTCTGTGTAGGAATGTGTTCAGTATCAGCGGGCAGCAGTGTCTCACAGCCCGCCGCCGATACTGACATATTCTGTGTAGGAATGTGTTCAGTATCGGCGGGCAGCAGTGTCTCACAGCCCGCCGCCGATACTGACATATTCTGTGTAGGAATGTGTTCAGTATCGGCGGGCAGCAGTGTCTCACAGCCCGCTGCCGATACTGACATATTCTGTGTAGGAATGTGTTCAGTATCAGCGGGCAGCAGTGTCTCACAGCCCGCCGCCGATACTGACATATTCTGTGTAGGAATGTGTTCAGTATCGGCGGGCAGCAGTGTCTCACAGCCCGCTGCCGATACTGACATATTCTGTGTAGGAATGTGTTCAGTATCGGCGGGCAGCAGTGTCTCACAGCCCGCTGCCGATACTGACATATTCTGTGTAGGAATGTGTTCAGTATCGGCGGGCAGCAGTGTCTCACAGGCCGCCGCCGATACTGACATATTCTGTGTAGGAATGTGTTCAGTATCGGCGGGCAGCAGTGTCTCACAGCCCGCTGCCGATACTGACATATTCTGTGTAGGAATGTGTTCAGTATCGGCGGGGACCTGTGTCTCACAGCCCGCCGCCGATACTGACATATTCTGTGTAGGAATGTGTTCAGTATCGGCGGGCAGCAGTGTCTCACAGGCCGCCGCCGATACTGACATATTCTGTGTAGGAATGTGTTCAGTATCGGCGGGCAGCAGTGTCTCACAGCCCGCTGCCGATACTGACATATTCTGTGTAGGAATGTGTTCAGTATCGGCGGGCAGCAGTGTCTCACAGCCCGCTGCCGATACTGACATATTCTGTGTAGGAATGTGTTCAGTATCGGCGGGCAGCAGTGTCTCACAGCCCGCTGCCGATACTGACATATTCTGTGTAGGAATGTGTTCAGTATCGGCGGGCAGCAGTGTCTCACAGCCCGCTGCCGATACTGACATATTCTGTGTAGGAATGTGTTCAGTATCGGCGGGCAGCAGTGTCTCACAGGCCGCCGCCGATACTGACATATTCTGTGTAGGAATGTGTTCAGTATCGGCGGGCAGCAGTGTCTCACAGGCCGCCGCCGATACTGACATATTCTGTGTAGGAATGTGTTCAGTATCGGCGGGCAGCAGTGTCTCACAGCCCGCTGCCGATACTGACATATTCTGTGTAGGAATGTGTTCAGTATCGGCGGGCAGCAGTGTCTCACAGCCCGCTGCCGATACTGACATATTCTGTGTAGGAATGTGTTCAGTATCGGCGGGCAGCAGTGTCTCACAGCCCGCTGCCGATACTGACATATTCTGTGTAGGAATGTGTTCAGTATCGGCGGGCAGCAGTGTCTCACAGCCCGCTGCCGATACTGACATATTCTGTGTAGGAATGTGTTCAGTATCGGCGGGCAGCAGTGTCTCACAGGCCGCCGCCGATACTGACAGATTCTGTGTAGGAATGTGTTCAGTATCGGCGGGCAGCAGTGTCTCACAGCCCGCTGCCGATACTGACATATTCTGTGTAGGAATGTGTTCAGTATCGGCGGACAGCAGTGTCTCACAGGCCGCTGCCGATACTGACATATTCTGTGTAGGAATGTGTTCAGTATCGGCGGGCAGCAGTGTCTCACAGGCCGCCGCCGATACTGACATATTCTGTGTAGGAATGTGTTCAGTATCGGCGGGCAGCAGTGTCTCACAGCCCGCTGCCGATACTGACATATTCTGTGTAGGAATGTGTTCAGTATCGGCGGGCAGCAGTGTCTCACAGGCCGCCGCCGATACTGACATATTCTGTGTAGGAATGTGTTCAGTATCGGCGGGCAGCAGTGTCTCACAGGCCGCTGCCGATACTGACAGATTCTGTGTAGGAATGTGTTCAGTATCGGCGGGCAGCAGTGTCTCACAGCCCGCCGCCGATACTGACATATTCTGTGTAGGAATGTGTTCAGTATCGGCGGGCAGCAGTGTCTCACAGGCCGCCGCCGATACTGACATATTCTGTGTAGGAATGTGTTCAGTATCGGCGGGGACCTGTGTCTCACAGCCCGCCGCCGATACTGACATATTCTGTGTAGGAATGTGTTCAGTATCGGCGGGGACCTGTGTCTCACAGCCCGCCGCCGATACTGACATATTCTGTGTAGGAATGTGTTCAGTATCGGCGGGCAGCAGTGTCTCACAGCCCGCCGCCGATACTGACATATTCTGTGTAGGAATGTGTTCAGTATCGGCGGGGACCTGTGTCTCACAGCCCGCCGCCGATACTGACATATTCTGTGTAGGAATGTGTTCAGTATCGGCGGGGACCTGTGTCTCACAGCCCGCCGCCGATACTGACATATTCTGTGTAGGAATGTGTTCAGTATCGGCGGGCAGCAGTGTCTCACAGCCCGCTGCCGATACTGACATATTCTGTGTAGGAATGTGTTCAGTATCGGCGGGCAGCAGTGTCTCACAGCCCGCTGCCGATACTGACATATTCTGTGTAGGAATGTGTTCAGTATCAGCGGGCAGCAGTGTCTCACAGCCCGCCGCCGATACTGACATATTCTGTGTAGGAATGTGTTCAGTATCGGCGGGGACCTGTGTCTCACAGCCCGCCGCCGATACTGACATATTCTGTGTAGGAATGTGTTCAGTATCGGCGGGGACCTGTGTCTCACAGCCCGCCGCCGATACTGACATATTCTGTGTAGGAATGTGTTCAGTATCGGCGGGCAGCAGTGTCTCACAGGCCGCCGCCGATACTGACATATTCTGTGTAGGAATGTGTTCAGTATCGGCGGGCAGCAGTGTCTCACAGCCCGCTGCCGATACTGACATATTCTGTGTAGGAATGTGTTCAGTATCGGCGGGCAGCAGTGTCTCACAGCCCGCTGCCGATACTGACATATTCTGTGTAGGAATGTGTTCAGTATCGGCGGGCAGCAGTGTCTCACAGCCCGCTGCCGATACTGACATATTCTGTGTAGGAATGTGTTCAGTATCGGCGGGCAGCAGTGTCTCACAGCCCGCTGCCGATACTGACATATTCTGTGTAGGAATGTGTTCAGTATCGGCGGGCAGCAGTGTCTCACAGCCCGCTGCCGATACTGACATATTCTGTGTAGGAATGTGTTCAGTATCGGCGGGCAGCAGTGTCTCACAGCCCGCTGCCGATACTGACATATTCTGTGTAGGAATGTGTTCAGTATCGGCGGGCAGCAGTGTCTCACAGCCCGCCGCCGATACTGACAGATTCTGTGTAGGAATGTGTTCAGTATCGGCGGGCAGCAGTGTCTCACAGCCCGCTGCCGATACTGACATATTCTGTGTAGGAATGTGTTCAGTATCGGCGGGCAGCAGTGTCTCACAGGCCGCCGCCGATACTGACAGATTCTGTGTAGGAATGTGTTCAGTATCGGCGGGCAGCAGTGTCTCACAGGCCGCCGCCGATACTGACATATTCTGTGTAGGAATGTGTTCAGTATCGGCGGGGACCTGTGTCTCACAGCCCGCCGCCGATACTGACATATTCTGTGTAGGAATGTGTTCAGTATCGGCGGGGACCTGTGTCTCACAGCCCGCCGCCGATACTGACATATTCTGTGTAGGAATGTGTTCAGTATCGGCGGGCAGCAGTGTCTCACAGGCCGCCGCCGATACTGACATATTCTGTGTAGGAATGTGTTCAGTATCGGCGGGCAGCAGTGTCTCACAGCCCGCTGCCGATACTGACATATTCTGTGTAGGAATGTGTTCAGTATCGGCGGGCAGCAGTGTCTCACAGCCCGCTGCCGATACTGACATATTCTGTGTAGGAATGTGTTCAGTATCGGCGGGCAGCAGTGTCTCACAGCCCGCTGCCGATACTGACATATTCTGTGTAGGAATGTGTTCAGTATCGGCGGGCAGCAGTGTCTCACAGGCCGCCGCCGATACTGACAGATTCTGTGTAGGAATGTGTTCAG
This sequence comes from Cosmia trapezina, assembly GCA_905163495.3. NCBI lineage: Eukaryota > Metazoa > Arthropoda > Insecta > Lepidoptera > Noctuidae > Cosmia > Cosmia trapezina. The sequence continues at coordinate 887,495 of LR991046.1, read as the reverse complement.
TATCGGCGGGCAGCAGTGTCTCACAGCCCGCCGCCGATACTGACATATTCTGTGTAGGAATGTGTTCAGTATCGGCGGGCAGCAGTGTCTCACAGGCCGCCGCCGATACTGACATATTCTGTGTAGGAATGTGTTCAGTATCGGCGGGGACCTGTGTCTCACAGCCCGCCGCCGATACTGACATATTCTGTGTAGGAATGTGTTCAGTATCGGCGGGGACCTGTGTCTCACAGCCCGCCGCCGATACTGACATATTCTGTGTAGGAATGTGTTCAGTATCGGCGGGCAGCAGTGTCTCACAGCCCGCCGCCGATACTGACATATTCTGTGTAGGAATGTGTTCAGTATCGGCGGGGACCTGTGTCTCACAGCCCGCCGCCGATACTGACATATTCTGTGTAGGAATGTGTTCAGTATCGGCGGGGACCTGTGTCTCACAGCCCGCTGCCGATACTGACATATTCTGTGTAGGAATGTGTTCAGTATCGGCGGGCAGCAGTGTCTCACAGCCCGCTGCCGATACTGACATATTCTGTGTAGGAATGTGTTCAGTATCGGCGGGCAGCAGTGTCTCACAGCCCGCTGCCGATACTGACATATTCTGTGTAGGAATGTGTTCAGTATCGGCGGGCAGCAGTGTCTCACAGCCCGCTGCCGATACTGACATATTCTGTGTAGGAATGTGTTCAGTATCGGCGGGCAGCAGTGTCTCACAGGCCGCCGCCGATACTGACATATTCTGTGTAGGAATGTGTTCAGTATCGGCGGGGACCTGTGTCTCACAGCCCGCCGCCGATACTGACATATTCTGTGTAGGAATGTGTTCAGTATCGGCGGGGACCTGTGTCTCACAGCCCGCCGCCGATACTGACATATTCTGTGTAGGAATGTGTTCAGTATCGGCGGGCAGCAGTGTCTCACAGCCCGCCGCCGATACTGACATATTCTGTGTAGGAATGTGTTCAGTATCGGCGGGGACCTGTGTCTCACAGCCCGCCGCCGATACTGACATATTCTGTGTAGGAATGTGTTCAGTATCGGCGGGGACCTGTGTCTCACAGCCCGCTGCCGATACTGACATATTCTGTGTAGGAATGTGTTCAGTATCGGCGGGCAGCAGTGTCTCACAGCCCGCTGCCGATACTGACATATTCTGTGTAGGAATGTGTTCAGTATCAGCGGGCAGCAGTGTCTCACAGCCCGCCGCCGATACTGACATATTCTGTGTAGGAATGTGTTCAGTATCGGCGGGGACCTGTGTCTCACAGCCCGCCGCCGATACTGACAGATTCTGTGTAGGAATGTGTTCAGTATCGGCGGGGACCTGTGTCTCACAGCCCGCCGCCGATACTGACATATTCTGTGTAGGAATGTGTTCAGTATCGGCGGGCAGCAGTGTCTCACAGCCCGCTGCCGATACTGACATATTCTGTGTAGGAATGTGTTCAGTATCGGCGGGCAGCAGTGTCTCACAGGCCGCCGCCGATACTGACAGATTCTGTGTAGGAATGTGTTCAGTATCGGCGGGCAGCAGTGTCTCACAGCCCGCTGCCGATACTGACATATTCTGTGTAGGAATGTGTTCAGTATCGGCGGGCAGCAGTGTCTCACAGGCCGCCGCCGATACTGACATATTCTGTGTAGGAATGTGTTCAGTATCGGCGGGGACCTGTGTCTCACAGCCCGCCGCCGATACTGACATATTCTGTGTAGGAATGTGTTCAGTATCGGCGGGGACCTGTGTCTCACAGCCCGCCGCCGATACTGACATATTCTGTGTAGGAATGTGTTCAGTATCGGCGGGCAGCAGTGTCTCACAGCCCGCCGCCGATACTGACATATTCTGTGTAGGAATGTGTTCAGTATCGGCGGGGACCTGTGTCTCACAGCCCGCCGCCGATACTGACATATTCTGTGTAGGAATGTGTTCAGTATCGGCGGGGACCTGTGTCTCACAGCCCGCTGCCGATACTGACATATTCTGTGTAGGAATGTGTTCAGTATCGGCGGGCAGCAGTGTCTCACAGCCCGCTGCCGATACTGACATATTCTGTGTAGGAATGTGTTCAGTATCGGCGGGCAGCAGTGTCTCACAGCCCGCTGCCGATACTGACATATTCTGTGTAGGAATGTGTTCAGTATCGGCGGGCAGCAGTGTCTCACAGCCCGCTGCCGATACTGACATATTCTGTGTAGGAATGTGTTCAGTATCGGCGGGCAGCAGTGTCTCACAGGCCGCCGCCGATACTGACATATTCTGTGTAGGAATGTGTTCAGTATCGGCGGGGACCTGTGTCTCACAGCCCGCCGCCGATACTGACATATTCTGTGTAGGAATGTGTTCAGTATCGGCGGGGACCTGTGTCTCACAGCCCGCCGCCGATACTGACATATTCTGTGTAGGAATGTGTTCAGTATCGGCGGGCAGCAGTGTCTCACAGCCCGCCGCCGATACTGACATATTCTGTGTAGGAATGTGTTCAGTATCGGCGGGGACCTGTGTCTCACAGCCCGCCGCCGATACTGACATATTCTGTGTAGGAATGTGTTCAGTATCGGCGGGGACCTGTGTCTCACAGCCCGCTGCCGATACTGACATATTCTGTGTAGGAATGTGTTCAGTATCGGCGGGCAGCAGTGTCTCACAGCCCGCTGCCGATACTGACATATTCTGTGTAGGAATGTGTTCAGTATCGGCGGGCAGCAGTGTCTCACAGCCCGCTGCCGATACTGACATATTCTGTGTAGGAATGTGTTCAGTATCAGCGGGCAGCAGTGTCTCACAGCCCGCCGCCGATACTGACATATTCTGTGTAGGAATGTGTTCAGTATCGGCGGGGACCTGTGTCTCACAGCCCGCCGCCGATACTGACATATTCTGTGTAGGAATGTGTTCAGTATCGGCGGGGACCTGTGTCTCACAGCCCGCCGCCGATACTGACATATTCTGTGTAGGAATGTGTTCAGTATCGGCGGGCAGCAGTGTCTCACAGCCCGCCGCCGATACTGACATATTCTGTGTAGGAATGTGTTCAGTATCGGCGGGCAGCAGTGTCTCACAGGCCGCCGCCGATACTGACATATTCTGTGTAGGAATGTGTTCAGTATCGGCGGGCAGCAGTGTCTCACAGCCCGCTGCCGATACTGACATATTCTGTGTAGGAATGTGTTCAGTATCGGCGGGCAGCAGTGTCTCACAGCCCGCTGCCGATACTGACATATTCTGTGTAGGAATGTGTTCAGTATCGGCGGGCAGCAGTGTCTCACAGCCCGCTGCCGATACTGACATATTCTGTGTAGGAATGTGTTCAGTATCGGCGGGCAGCAGTGTCTCACAGCCCGCTGCCGATACTGACATATTCTGTGTAGGAATGTGTTCAGTATCGGCGGGCAGCAGTGTCTCACAGGCCGCCGCCGATACTGACATATTCTGTGTAGGAATGTGTTCAGTATCGGCGGGGACCTGTGTCTCACAGCCCGCCGCCGATACTGACATATTCTGTGTAGGAATGTGTTCAGTATCGGCGGGGACCTGTGTCTCACAGCCCGCCGCCGATACTGACATATTCTGTGTAGGAATGTGTTCAGTATCGGCGGGCAGCAGTGTCTCACAGCCCGCCGCCGATACTGACATATTCTGTGTAGGAATGTGTTCAGTATCGGCGGGGACCTGTGTCTCACAGCCCGCCGCCGATACTGACATATTCTGTGTAGGAATGTGTTCAGTATCGGCGGGGACCTGTGTCTCACAGCCCGCTGCCGATACTGACATATTCTGTGTAGGAATGTGTTCAGTATCGGCGGGCAGCAGTGTCTCACAGCCCGCTGCCGATACTGACATATTCTGTGTAGGAATGTGTTCAGTATCGGCGGGCAGCAGTGTCTCACAGCCCGCTGCCGATACTGACATATTCTGTGTAGGAATGTGTTCAGTATCGGCGGGCAGCAGTGTCTCACAGCCCGCTGCCGATACTGACATATTCTGTGTAGGAATGTGTTCAGTATCGGCGGGCAGCAGTGTCTCACAGGCCGCCGCCGATACTGACATATTCTGTGTAGGAATGTGTTCAGTATCGGCGGGGACCTGTGTCTCACAGCCCGCCGCCGATACTGACATATTCTGTGTAGGAATGTGTTCAGTATCGGCGGGGACCTGTGTCTCACAGCCCGCCGCCGATACTGACATATTCTGTGTAGGAATGTGTTCAGTATCGGCGGGCAGCAGTGTCTCACAGCCCGCCGCCGATACTGACATATTCTGTGTAGGAATGTGTTCAGTATCGGCGGGGACCTGTGTCTCACAGCCCGCCGCCGATACTGACATATTCTGTGTAGGAATGTGTTCAGTATCGGCGGGGACCTGTGTCTCACAGCCCGCTGCCGATACTGACATATTCTGTGTAGGAATGTGTTCAGTATCGGCGGGCAGCAGTGTCTCACAGCCCGCTGCCGATACTGACATATTCTGTGTAGGAATGTGTTCAGTATCGGCGGGCAGCAGTGTCTCACAGCCCGCTGCCGATACTGACATATTCTGTGTAGGAATGTGTTCAGTATCAGCGGGCAGCAGTGTCTCACAGCCCGCCGCCGATACTGACATATTCTGTGTAGGAATGTGTTCAGTATCGGCGGGGACCTGTGTCTCACAGCCCGCCGCCGATACTGACATATTCTGTGTAGGAATGTGTTCAGTATCGGCGGGGACCTGTGTCTCACAGCCCGCCGCCGATACTGACATATTCTGTGTAGGAATGTGTTCAGTATCGGCGGGCAGCAGTGTCTCACAGGCCGCCGCCGATACTGACATATTCTGTGTAGGAATGTGTTCAGTATCGGCGGGCAGCAGTGTCTCACAGCCCGCTGCCGATACTGACATATTCTGTGTAGGAATGTGTTCAGTATCGGCGGGCAGCAGTGTCTCACAGCCCGCTGCCGATACTGACATATTCTGTGTAGGAATGTGTTCAGTATCGGCGGGCAGCAGTGTCCCACAGCCCGCTGCCGATACTGACATATTCTGTGTAGGAATGTGTTCAGTATCGGCGGGCAGCAGTGTCTCACAGCCCGCCGCCGATACTGACATATTCTGTGTAGGAATGTGTTCAGTATCGGCGGGGACCTGTGTCTCACAGCCCGCCGCCGATACTGACATATTCTGTGTAGGAATGTGTTCAGTATCGGCGGGGACCTGTGTCTCACAGCCCGCCGCCGATACTGACATATTCTGTGTAGGAATGTGTTCAGTATCGGCGGGCAGCAGTGTCTCACAGGCCGCCGCCGATACTGACATATTCTGTGTAGGAATGTGTTCAGTATCGGCGGGCAGCAGTGTCTCACAGCCCGCTGCCGATACTGACATATTCTGTGTAGGCATGTGTTCAGTATCGGCGGGCAGCAGTGTCTCACAGCCCGCTGCCGATACTGACCTATTCTGTGTAGGAATGTGTTCAGTATCGGCGGGCAGCAGTGTCTCACAGCCCGCCGCCGATACTGACATATTCTGTGTAGGAATGTGTTCAGTATCGGCGGGCAGCAGTGTCTCACAGGCCGCTGCCGATACTGACATATTCTGTGTAGGAATGTGTTCAGTATCGGCGGGCAGCAGTGTCTCACAGCCCGCTGCCGATACTGACATATTCTGTGTAGGAATGTGTTCAGTATCGGCGGGCAGCAGTGTCTCACAGCCCGCCGCCGATACTGACATATTCTGTGTAGGAATGTGTTCAGTATCGGCGGGGACCTGTGTCTCACAGCCCGCCGCCGATACTGACATATTCTGTGTAGGAATGTGTTCAGTATCGGCGGGGACCTGTGTCTCACAGCCCGCCGCCGATACTGACATATTCTGTGTAGGAATGTGTTCAGTATCGGCGGGCAGCAGTGTCTCACAGGCCGCCGCCGATACTGACATATTCTGTGTAGGAATGTGTTCAGTATCGGCGGGCAGCAGTGTCTCACAGGCCGCCGCCGATACTGACATATTCTGTGTAGGAATGTGTTCAGTATCGGCGGGCAGCAGTGTCTCACAGCCCGCTGCCGATACTGACATATTCTGTGTAGGAATGTGTTCAGTATCGGCGGGCAGCAGTGTCTCACAGCCCGCTGCCGATACTGACATATTCTGTGTAGGAATGTGTTCAGTATCGGCGGGCAGCAGTGTCTCACAGCCCGCTGCCGATACTGACATATTCTGTGTAGGAATGTGTTCAGTATCGGCGGGCAGCAGTGTCTCACAGCCCGCCGCCGATACTGACATATTCTGTGTAGGAATGTGTTCAGTATCGGCGGGCAGCAGTGTCTCACAGGCCGCCGCCGATACTGACAGATTCTGTGTAGGAATGTGTTCAGTATCGGCGGGCAGCAGTGTCTCACAGGCCGCCGCCGATACTGACATATTCTGTGTAGGAATGTGTTCAGTATCGGCGGGGACCTGTGTCTCACAGCCCGCCGCCGATACTGACATATTCTGTGTAGGAATGTGTTCAGTATCGGCGGGGACCTGTGTCTCACAGCCCGCCGCCGATACTGACATATTCTGTGTAGGAATGTGTTCAGTATCGGCGGGCAGCAGTGTCTCACAGGCCGCCGCCGATACTGACATATTCTGTGTAGGAATGTGTTCAGTATCGGCGGGCAGCAGTGTCTCACAGCCCGCCGCCGATACTGACATATTCTGTGTAGGAATGTGTTCAGTATCGGCGGGCAGCAGTGTCTCACAGCCCGCCGCCGATACTGACATATTCTGTGTAGGAATGTGTTCAGTATCGGCGGGGAGCTGTGTCTCACAGCCCGCCGCCGATACTGACATATTCTGTGTAGGAATGTGTTCAGTATCGGCGGGGACCTGTGTCTCACAGCCCGCTGCCGATACTGACATATTCTGTGTAGGAATGTGTTCAGTATCGGCGGGCAGCAGTGTCTCACAGCCCGCTGCCGATACTGACATATTCTGTGTAGGAATGTGTTCAGTATCGGCGGGCAGCAGTGTCTCACAGCCCGCTGCCGATACTGACATATTCTGTGTAGGAATGTGTTCAGTATCAGCGGGCAGCAGTGTCTCACAGCCCGCCGCCGATACTGACATATTCTGTGTAGGAATGTGTTCAGTATCGGCGGGGACCTGTGTCTCACAGCCCGCCGCCGATACTGACATATTCTGTGTAGGAATGTGTTCAGTATCGGCGGGGACCTGTGTCTCACAGCCCGCCGCCGATACTGACATATTCTGTGTAGGAATGTGTTCAGTATCGGCGGGCAGCAGTGTCTCACAGGCCGCCGCCGATACTGACATATTCTGTGTAGGAATGTGTTCAGTATCGGCGGGCAGCAGTGTCTCACAGCCCGCTGCCGATACTGACATATTCTGTGTAGGAATGTGTTCAGTATCGGCGGGCAGCAGTGTCTCACAGCCCGCTGCCGATACTGACATATTCTGTGTAGGAATGTGTTCAGTATCGGCGGGCAGCAGTGTCTCACAGCCCGCTGCCGATACTGACATATTCTGTGTAGGAATGTGTTCAGTATCAGCGGGCAGCAGTGTCTCACAGGCCGCCGCCGATACTGACATATTCTGTGTAGGAATGTGTTCAGTATCGGCGGGGACCTGTGTCTCACAGCCCGCCGCCGATACTGACATATTCTGTGTAGGAATGTGTTCAGTATCGGCGGGGACCTGTGTCTCACAGCCCGCCGCCGATACTGACATATTCTGTGTAGGAATGTGTTCAGTATCGGCGGGCAGCAGTGTCTCACAGGCCGCCGCCGATACTGACATATTCTGTGTAGGAATGTGTTCAGTATCGGCGGGCAGCAGTGTCTCACAGCCCGCTGCCGATACTGACATATTCTGTGTAGGAATGTGTTCAGTATCGGCGGGCAGCAGTGTCTCACAGCCCGCTGCCGATACTGACATATTCTGTGTAGGAATGTGTTCAGTATCGGCGGGCAGCAGTGTCTCACAGCCCGCTGCCGATACTGACATATTCTGTGTAGGAATGTGTTCAGTATCGGCGGGCAGCAGTGTCTCACAGCCCGCTGCCGATACTGACATATTCTGTGTAGGAATGTGTTCAGTATCGGCGGGGACCTGTGTCTCACAGCCCGCCGCCGATACTGACATATTCTGTGTAGGAATGTGTTCAGTATCGGCGGGCAGCAGTGTCTCACAGGCCGCCGCCGATACTGACATATTCTGTGTAGGAATGTGTTCAGTATCGGCGGGGACCTGTGTCTCACAGCCCGCTGCCGATACTGACATATTCTGTGTAGGAATGTGTTCAGTATCGGCGGGCAGCAGTGTCTCACAGGCCGCCGCCGATACTGACATATTCTGTGTAGGAATGTGTTCAGTATCGGCGGGCAGCAGTGTCTCACAGCCCGCTGCCGATACTGACATATTCTGTGTAGGAATGTGTTCAGTATCGGCGGGCAGCAGTGTCTCACAGCCCGCCGCCGATACTGACATATTCTGTGTAGGAATGTGTTCAGTATCAGCGGGCAGCAGTGTCTCACAGCCCGCCGCCGATACTGACATATTCTGTGTAGGAATGTGTTCAGTATCGGCGGGGACCTGTGTCTCACAGCCCGCCGCCGATACTGACATATTCTGTGTAGGAATGTGTTCAGTATCGGCGGGGACCTGTGTCTCACAGCCCGCCGCCGATACTGACATATTCTGTGTAGGAATGTGTTCAGTATCGGCGGGCAGCAGTGTCTCACAGGCCGCCGCCGATACTGACATATTCTGTGTAGGAATGTGTTCAGTATCGGCGGGCAGCAGTGTCTCACAGCCCGCTGCCGATACTGACATATTCTGTGTAGGAATGTGTTCAGTATCGGCGGGCAGCAGTGTCTCACAGCCCGCTGCCGATACTGACATATTCTGTGTAGGAATGTGTTCAGTATCGGCGGGCAGCAGTGTCTCACAGCCCGCTGCCGATACTGACATATTCTGTGTAGGAATGTGTTCAGTATCAGCGGGCAGCAGTGTCTCACAGGCCGCCGCCGATACTGACATATTCTGTGTAGGAATGTGTTCAGTATCGGCGGGGACCTGTGTCTCACAGCCCGCCGCCGATACTGACATATTCTGTGTAGGAATGTGTTCAGTATCGGCGGGGACCTGTGTCTCACAGCCCGCCGCCGATACTGACATATTCTGTGTAGGAATGTGTTCAGTATCGGCGGGCAGCAGTGTCTCACAGGCCGCCGCCGATACTGACATATTCTGTGTAGGAATGTGTTCAGTATCGGCGGGCAGCAGTGTCTCACAGCCCGCTGCCGATACTGACATATTCTGTGTAGGAATGTGTTCAGTATCGGCGGGCAGCAGTGTCTCACAGCCCGCTGCCGATACTGACATATTCTGTGTAGGAATGTGTTCAGTATCGGCGGGCAGCAGTGTCTCACAGCCCGCTGCCGATACTGACATATTCTGTGTAGGAATGTGTTCAGTATCGGCGGGCAGCAGTGTCTCACAGCCCGCTGCCGATACTGACATATTCTGTGTAGGAATGTGTTCAGTATCGGCGGGGACCTGTGTCTCACAGCCCGCCGCCGATACTGACATATTCTGTGTAGGAATGTGTTCAGTATCGGCGGGCAGCAGTGTCTCACAGGCCGCCGCCGATACTGACATATTCTGTGTAGGAATGTGTTCAGTATCGGCGGGGACCTGTGTCTCACAGCCCGCTGCCGATACTGACATATTCTGTGTAGGAATGTGTTCAGTATCGGCGGGCAGCAGTGTCTCACAGCCCGCCGCCGATACTGACATATTCTGTGTAGGAATGTGTTCAGTATCGGCGGGGACCTGTGAAAAACATCCGTGATAGGCAGTAGCTCCATGTGTTACTGGTATTCAGCTGCATTCGGTTAGACTGGGGGCCGACGCCTACATAGTTAGGAAAAGGCTAGGCAGATGATGATGATGACAATAAATATCCATGAAAGAATATCATGATGGTTAGTAAGATACCCATGAAAGAAAATAATAATGATTAATTTTGAAACTAACATGACAAGGAACGCGCACTCCATGCAATTCGTCCACTGCCACTGGACCTATGAGTGCTAGCAGCCTCTTCTCCAGAAACCAGCTTATTAGGGTCGCGGGTAGTTTAAAAAAGATACCGTGGCTCTGGCATAGGCAACAGAAGGAACACGGGTGGATTTCAGTCAGTAAAAGTCTGACACGCCCTTCCGCTCCACCCAGAGCGGGAGAATTTATTTGATGATTTCCCATCCACAAAAAAAAAAAAAGGCCCTCCACCAGTAGCTGATGCATTCCTTCTTGAATGTGCACCCTTTACCCTAGCCTTGAACTCTATCCAGTACTAGTTAGAAATAAAATATAAAGCATGGTTTGTGGATTGTCTTAGTTTTATAACTTTTTCAGAAAAATATTTATGCCATCTACTAAGAATGTGACGTAAACATGCAAGCTATTTTAGAGTGTATTAAAAAAAATATAGTCTTACGACCTCTCGGAGTTTCCAGGTAATTTAAAAAAAATTATCTCTGGGTGCGTTAATGACGAATTCAAGCAACCAAAACCAGCACAATACTTATAGTCTACAATATTGCTCTTTGCCATATTAAGTAGTACTTGTACTTATTTTTAAAAAAACATTTCTCACAAATCGCACGATTACTACTTACAAAACAGTCACACCTCCGTTCGTCACTGCGGCCCATTCCACAGCTTACTACGTATATTAGGCACATACCGGACTCGAGGCGCGTAGGTATAAAAATAAAAAAATATTTATTTCATAAAACAAGAACACATTGCACTGTATACATTGTAGATTTTGCATTTAACATTTGTCACACTACGGGGTGGCCGGAACATTCGACGTCCAAAAATAAAATTTCGGTCCCTCGTATCGTGGGGTATTCGAATCACCCCCATGTATGTTCCGCGACTTTTCATAGTTTTCGAGTTATGAATTTTTTTCTGAATGTTTGAAAATTTTCGACCTGACCAACCTAAAAAAATTCTAAAAAAAAAAGTAGAGGGTTTTATCGAGTTTCTTTTTTTGCAACTGAATTTTCATAAGTAGTACTTTTATGCATAAAATAATCAGCTTCGTAACTGTGATGAAAGTTATGAAAATGTTGATCTAAAGTGAAAAATTTACGTTCGGTAAATTATGACTCTAATTTTCAACTTTAAGTTAAAAATCTAAACAGGTGACTTCATGGTTCTCAAGTAGGCTTCAAGAATGCGCCAGACTCTCAGCTTTCATAATCATAAAAAAAATGAAGTACTTAATAGGGCTACTTTGTTTAAAATCGGCCTTCAAAGACAGCGAGGTGGAAAAATTCTTAAAATTACCCATCTGAGTAATTATTTTTTTTTGGCTATTTTCTCGTTCCTAAGGTTAATTAATGATAAGAATACTGAAAACTAACCAACTAATAGTTTCAGAGTTGGGTAAGAAAAGTTTTACGTAAAAAGTGGTTTTGAATAAAACACAGATGATAATGTGAAAAAAGTACTTAATTTATTTTTAACATTTACAAAAGGTTTTCAAAGTGGCCACCACCAGCAGCAATACACATTCTACACCTACGTAAGAAATTGTCTGGCAATCGTCTAAAAGCGTCTCTGTTCTCTCTCACAACACGTTCAGCTTCTGCAATCAACTGCCTCAGCTCTTGTTCACTTGAACAGTCTCGGGCGTATGCTATTTCCTTGTAATAGCCCCAAATAAAGAGCTGAGGCAGTTGATTGCAGAAGCTGAACGTGTTGTGAGAGAGAACAGAGACGCTTTTAGACGATTGCCAGACAATTTCTTACGTAGGTGTAGAATGTGTATTGCTGCTGGTGGTGGCCACTTTGAAAACCTTTTGTAAATGTTAAAAATAAATTAAGTACTTTTTTCACATTATCATCTGTGTTTTATTCAAAACCACTTTTTACCTAGAACTTTTCTTACCCAACTCTGAAACTATTTGTTGGTTAGTTTTCAGTATTCTTATCATTAATTAACCTTAGGAACGAGAAAATAGCCAAAAAAAAATAATTACTCAGATGGGTAATTTTAAGAATTTTTCCACCTCGCTGTCTTTGAAGGCCGATTTTAAACAAAGTAGCCCTATTAAGTACTTCATTTTTTTTATGATTATGAAAGCTGAGAGTCTGGCGCATACTTGAAGCCTACTTGAGAACCATGAAGTCACCTGTTTAGATTTTTAATTTAAAGTTGAAAATTTGAGTCATAATTTACCGAACGTAAATTTTTCACTTTAGATCAACATTTTCATAACTTTCATCACAGTTACGAAGCTGATTATTTTATGCATAAAAGTACTACTTATGAAAATTCAGTTGCAAAAAAAGAAACTCGATAAAACCCTCTACTTTTTTTTTTAGAATTTTTTTAGGTTGGTCAGGTCGAAAATTTTCAAACATTCAGAAAAAAATTCATAACTCGAAAACTATGAAAAGTCGCGGAACATACATGGGGGTGATTCGAATACCCCACGATACGAGGGACCGAAATTTTATTTTTGGACGTCAATGTTCCGGCCACCCTGTATAAGCACAATTATAGACTCTATCCCTTAAACTAGGTCTAGCCCGTATTTTAAGAGATAGGGTTCAGCCCTAAGGGTACCTACAGTAAGTAATTGACATTCTGTAACAAGTTAGACAGTGTCGATGTTACGTAATCAAAAGTAAAATTCTATGAAATAAAAGTAGGTAGGTTTTATTGTGCTGTGTATGTGAGTGAGAGTTCGTGTACGTGCGTGTGTGTGAGTGTGTGTGTGTGTGCAAGGGTGTGTCTGTGCGTGCATGTGTGTATATGTGCGTTGATTTTGCAATTGTGTTTTTACGAGATGTATGCTAGAAGATTCTCCGTTGTTAAGTAGTCCTGTTGTAGTAGCCATTGAGTGATTATGTGTTTTAGTGAGTGTCTGTTTAAATCAAGTATGTTTAGTATTTTGTGTAGTTTCTTATATAAATAAGTACCTATGACGTAATACTGGTGTATGACTCACGTTCGGACCGTTTGTATGAAGATCAAGTACTGTAGATATCTTAACTGTGGCAATACCAATGCTATGTCATTCTCAGTTGTCATCAAAGTTCGTTGCACAACTGGAAGCCAGTGAGTCACTGGCAATGAAAAAGATAGCCAATAGCCCTGCTGGTCGAAATAAAGTTAAAATCAGGAGATTATTTGCGGCTCTCGTTAAGGTTAAGTTTCGAGGTAGGTACCTAAGCGCGCAAGCAAAAACATAGATTCGTAGCCATTGGCATGGTACCATTCTGTTCCTAAAGAGTTACTCAAGTCGTCTCCTGAAATCTACTGAAGACTTATCAAGCTGCTGTTTTTTATTTTCTTCAACAAGAAATCCTTCCTCGTCAAGACTTCAAATCTTAGCCGCCTGCCATCAGTTGCAGATAACCTGAGCCTATAGGTGCAGGACGTCAGCGCCGCTTGGACTAGGAGCCCTAACCTCACGGGATGAAATTTAAAACATGTACCAAATTGAAATGGGAGATTTTACTCATCATTATGAACAACTTTTACTATGGGACCAAACCTGAAATAACGAAAAAAAAATCAGCTGTTCAGTACATTTATCTACATCAAACTCGTCAAAATGTACTGAACAGCTGATTTTTGCATTTGCATAGGGCATACAGGGATAATAGTCGGTTGGTGCCTCATTTCAATGAAAGCGGCTAACGGGCCGCTGCGAGTTGGCTTCGGCCCCTCGTACGCCTTCCAAAAGTCCGAGACCCCAGGGTCCCGAGATATGTAAACATATGAAAAATAATAATTTATTTCAAGCGACACAGTCACAGACCCATAGATAAATACCTTAACCTAAACATAGGTACATATTTGAATATAAACAAAACTTGTGTTAATAAATAAGACTCAAGACCTTACACATACATCTAGATCGATCCACCGCGTGGCCGGTCATGACACAGCAATATAGTACTTTTGCTAGGTTATGTGGTATGAGAAATGAAGTTTATCGTAAGAAATCTTCCATATTTTGGACTGAAACTCATGTCAATACATTCGCACCATGCAAAAACTGAAGTTAAATAAATCGACGCAAGATAAATTTTGTAGCAGTGAAAGCCCTTTGTTTGGCTAACATTCTAAAGTTTGCCAAGCAAAAATACGGCACGCCGTAAGAGACAGACGATACGATGCTTTGTCTCAATTTTCCTACTAATATTCGTTTATGTGTCTCACTCCCACACTTCGCACTGTAATCATGGCAACGTCTAGATGTTTAATGTCATTGCTTAAGACTATGTTAGTAACAGTTCACTTTGCACTAGCTTTACTTTGTGCTGTCATGTGGAACAAGCCACCCGAAACTGTCAAATTTTCCCAATCAAACTTGAACCTAATGCTTTAAGCAATAAAGATTAAAATATATTAAAGAAATTTGACAGATTGTAGTAGCTTGATGTGCTGGCGTCTGTATAAATAAACAAATACCTCTTTATAATATTAGTATACATGTATCTTTTAGTTAAATGAATAAAATTATTTTATTAAAGATTCAATATTTTTATTCTTAAGCCAGTGACAAACAGGATGACATGATATAATGTAAAAAAAAATAAATGTAAGTCGAAGCAAAGAGGCCACATATAGGTATAACACAGAAAAAGACCAGGGGGCGTACTATGAGCTTTCATAGCAGGGCAGAAGTTGAACATTTCCAGTGAGAGAGAGTGACGATGCTATAGGTCGTCTATAGCTCCGTCTCTCTCTCTCTCTCACTTGAAACGTTCAACTTCTGCCCTGCTATATGAGCTCATAGTAAGCCCCCAGTACATAAATAATATCTTATTTATATTAATGTTTATAAATATTAAAATATGCTCAATTTTATTATAAAAATATAAAATAAATATTATTACAGTATTTATGGCCTAGAATGTAAAAATGATGCAATTTTTTTTTTTGTTGCAACATCTGTTGAGGTTCTATTACTTACTAACTAAACCAAAAGTTTTAGATACAACATGTAGATATGAAGCCACCATCTTTTGATCTAAGCCAAACATACGGAACTGTCCCCCCCCCTGCTCTGGCGTAAGTGTTTAATCTATGGTCTGGCGGGTCTTACACTGGCAGCTGCCGTTTTTCGTTCTGAATTAATGAGATCTTCGTTACACTATTTGCTTTTAACATTATATTTTTATTATGGGGTTATAAAAATATTGTAGACCCCTGAAGATATTCTTAAGGAACCCAAGAGTATAAGAATTACAATAATTGTAATGAATAAATAATAAAGAAGAATCACGGCAGGATTTGTACAAAAAAAATAAAGATTTTTAGAGTAGTTTTTAGAGTAGCACAGAGTTAGATTATGAATAGGAGACGTCAGCTAAGAAAGGATTTTAGGAAAGTCACCCCGTACAGGGGTGGAATAGGGGGTGGGGGTGGATAGGTGAATATAACTGTAGGTAATTAATGCTGTGCGAACTGAATTGCACTTTATTGTGTCGTAGCAAGTTATTTCATTACTTTGTTTTAAAAAAAAAAAAATTCGCCGCGAATAATAAGTTTTTGGGTTATTCGAAAATCAACCCCCGACGGGGCGAAAAGTGGTAATTAGATTTTTAAGGGGATGATTTACTGCATGACTTGATTAAATCAAAAATTGGTTTAAATAATATGGAAAAAACAAACGATTTTTCAAATGGAGGAAAACCATCTGTAGGTGAAAAGAGGGGACACAGTTTATATGAAAAATCTTATTCCTTTGGTCTAGAAACTTAAACATTGGCCCGAATACTTATTATCTAAATAATGATGTGGTGTTCATTTTTTTAGAGAAAAGTACAAAATCCATGCGGACGAAGGCGCGGGCAAAGTACAAGTTTAAATATAAAAGAATAAACTTGGTATAATTTCCGTTTATGCTGAGGTTCTGTAGTATGTGTGTGTGTGTTCGAGGGTGTGTGTGTGTGTGTGTGTGAGGGTGTGTGTGTGTGTGGGAGGGGGGTGTGTCAGACATCAATTGTCGGGCAGTAGCCCACCAGACAACACCCGTCTGGTCGGAGGATCCTCGCTTTCTATGGAGGATGAGTGAAGTTTACAAGCTGTTCCTCAGGGTCTATAACATTTTTAAGGTTTTCACCAGTGTGTATACGAATATGAGTTGTTAAACTACTGTTTTTACTAAAACTACGCTGACATACATCACACTTATAAGGTTTTTCACCAGTGTGTACACGCTTGTGTGTAGTTAAAACATACTGTCTACTAAAACTACGTTGACATACATCACACTTGTAAGGTTTTTCATCAGTGTGAACACGAATAACATGTTCTCTTAAATTACACTTAACACTAAAACTACGCTGACATACATCACACTTGTATGGTTTTTCACCAGTGTGTATACGAATCATATGTTTATTTAAAGTACTCCTATCAGTAAAACTACACTGACATAGGTCACATTTATAGGGTTTTTCACCAGTGTGTATACGCTTATGTTTTGTTAAATTACCTTTTTGACTAAAACTACCCTCACATACATCACACTTGTAAGGTGTTTCACCAGTGTGTATACGAATATGTCTATTTAAAGTACTCCTATCACAAAAACTACGCTGACATGAGTCACATTTAAAGAGTTTTTCACCAGAGTGTATACTCTTATGTCTTGTTAAATTATTCTGTTTACTAAAACTACGTTGACATACATCACACTTGTAAGATGTTTCACCAATTTGAGTGCGAGTATGTTGTATAATTTTTTTTACTAAGTTAAAACCACGCTGATCACTTTTGTAATGCTCTTTGGAATAAGTACCAGGTCCGAATGTACGTTGTTGAGTTGTCCGGATAAGTTTCGAGTCTTCTTCCGTTTGCTCGGCTGTTATTGCATCTTCTAGTTTTGTTCTTCGTGTGTCTAGTTTTGGTTTCTTCGCAACGGTCGCCCCTGTGATTACAAATCTGGTAAGTACAATGTTGGAAGAAGAGTGACAAGCACACGAATCAAAATAATAGCGCTTTGCATGATGAATCAGAAATTCCATTTTGGAAGGAATTTCTGGTGACATTGAACTATTCAATTCATAACCGCGAGTCGGACTCGCATACGAAGGGTTCCGTACCATATATGTTTAACAATCGCAAAGATAACTTTGTATTTCATAATGATACTGGAATTACAAGGTTATTTTTTGCAGTTGCGGAAATCGCCCATATTTAAACAAAATACCTTATGAATCGGCGTTTTTAGTATTTGTTGATTAAATACAGTATATGGTACAGTCAGCAACCAAATTCGATTAACACTTCAGTCTTATAAATCAAAATAATTTAAAGATCCAGATTTTTTTGAGAATTCTAGACTTAGGTATTTTAGGATAAAAGGAGATAATCAAATCATTTTGTATAAATTTACATGATGTGTAAAAGTAGCTGTGTTAAGCGACTTATGTTGCTGACCGTACATGGTATGCAGAAGTTTCTTTCTAAACTTGTTTAATTGTTGCGACACAGAGACAAAATTGGTCTGAAATTGACAACTTTTACGGCCCCATATTTCTTCATTTTTTGAAGATAAAAAAATAGAAAATATATTTGTACTTTCCTCGATGAGTTTTTGACACCCCACATGCCGCTGGGTAAGAATTATTTTTTCACAATGAAAAGTTTATCGTAGGGGGATAATCCCTTTAATTTTAAGTTTATTATTTGTTGTTATAGCTGTAATAGAAACACACAATCTGTGAAAATTTCTACTGCCTACCTGTTACGATTTATGAGATACAGCCCTGTGACAGACAGACGGAAGGAGGGACGGACTGCGGAGGCTTAGTAATAGGGTTCCGTTTGGACAGTGGCGTAACTACACGGCAAAATTTCAATACATTTCTAAAAAAAAAATTATAAAAATTTCAATGCATTTAAAAAAAAAATCAAATCATTTCTAAAAAAAAATTATAAAATGTCAATGCATTTCTAAGAAAAAATTATAAAAATTTCAATGCATTTCTAAAAAAAAAAAATTATAAAAATTTCAATACATTTCTAAAAAAAAAATATGAAAATTTCAATGCATTTCAAAAAAGAAAAAATATAAAAATTTCAATGCATTTCTAAAAAAAAAAGTTGTAACAGTTTTAGAAAGAATGGCCAAAATCCAATAAATAATTTCGGAGATATGCGTGAACAAAGTTCAGTATGTACTTTAAATTAGGTACCTTTAATTTAAAGTGAATTGTTATTAAAAGTATAAATGAATAGTATAATATACAAAATTCAATTATTGTTGGTTCAGCTTCTTTTTATAGGGGGACGGGGAACCGATGAATTTGCCACGGGCCTCGTACTATATACAAGGTGTAAAATAAATAACCCACAACCTCTTAAGGGGTCATTGTACTCATCATTATGAACAACTTTTACTATGGGACCAAACCTGAAAGCGCGAAAAAAAAATCAGCTGTTCAGTACATTTTGACGAATTATGCGAACATAAATGTATTGAACAGCTGATTTTTTTTTCGCGATTCCGCGATAATTTTTTTTTGTAATTTGTTTGTTTTTCGATGTCGAGTATGTGGACGAAGTTCTTGCATTTAATTTTTTTACACCTAATATAGTTACGCCACAGCGTTTGGACGTAAAAATTGTACTAAATTCGACATAATTGGTTTGTTCCGAAAGTGAAGTGAGGCTGTGAGGAATTAGTACCACATTCATCTGTATTCATATCCAAGTGAAGTGAGGCTGTTAGGAATTAGTACCACATTCATCTGTATTCATATCTAAGTGAAGTGAGGCTGTTAGGAATTAGTACCACATTCATCTGTATTCATATCCAAGTGAAGTGAGGCTGTTAGGAATTAGTACCACATTCATCTGTATTCATATGCCCCATTCTTTCAACAATAATTGTTGGAAAAGGAGGCAATTTAGAAATGTTATTCAAGCAATCATTATTATTGCGTAATTTTATATTCTATCTTCTATATTTTTTTTTTTTTGCATTTATTTCAAATAAACCAATTACAGGCACTTTTGAATTGTCAAGGGGTCGATCTTGGGTCGGTCAGTCAGGAAGATGAAGCTAGTTGCCCATTCCAAAGCGTAGTAGGTCCTTATGGAGAAGAAAGGGCAAGAAACTCCACGGACACTCTATTAAATCATTATTACCTATGAAAGCAGAAAACTGACTGACGTAGCTGAATGGAGTTCTACTTTAACCGACGAAGCATACTTCATCGTCGATAGTCTTGAAGCAAAATACATTCCTTTACATAAAAAAAATATTACTTTGCATTACTTTATTTAAATATTATTTATTAGTGTTCAATGACCACGGAGCACGCAAAATCATTTAATATGGCGTTTGTCGGCAAGCTCTCATTTGATCACCGCGTACAAGAGTGGCTCATTTTTAGAAGTCGTCTTATCCAGTCCTTACGGCGAACGACATTGGAGACGACACCGATAAGTCTGGAATGAGAAGACAAGCTTTTCTACTCACTGCGCTGGTGGAAGATACCTACCGCGTCGCAAGAGATTTGGTATTTCCGGAAAGCTTGGACAAAAGCATATAGAATAGAGCCAGCTACATCTGGCGAGAAGTGCAAGACTTGTGAACAAGTAATCAACGAAAACGTGCTTTGAAAGCACCATAGGCGCTCTATAATGTTCCTTGCATGGACATGTCAGTCTGTGTAATGTGCTTCCTGTGAGTCAGGTGCTGCATCCAGTATTGGTGTCATCATAATCTATCTCAAAGGGTATCCGGAATCTCCTATTGATAACAAAGTAATATTATACTTAAATAAACTGCAATCAATATAATTTTAGGAATATAAAAGTTCTTTTATCAAAAAATAGCACGCGTCGCTCTTACAAGGTTACGTCTAGAGCAGTCCACGCCGATTGACGTTGTAGTTAGGAGAAGTTGTAATAGATGGCGTTACTGTTTCTGTATGAAGAACGCGCCGCTCTTACAAGGTTACGTCTAGAGCAGTCCACGCCGATTGACGTCGTAGTTAGGAGAAGTTGTAATAGATGGCGTTACTGTTTCTGTATGAAGAACGCGCCGCTCTTACAAGGTTACGTCTAGAGCAGTCCACGCCGATTGACGTCGTAGTTAGGAGAAGTTGTAATAGATGGCGTTACTGTTTCTGTACGAAGACCGCGCCGCTCTTACAAGGTTACGTCTAGAGTAGTCCACGCCGATTGACGTCGTAGTTAGGAGAAGTTCTAATAGAGTGCGTTAGTGTTTCTGTATGACGAACGCGGCGCTCTTACAAGGTTACGTCTAGAGCAGTCCACGCTGATTGACGTCGTAGTTAGGAGAAGTTCTAATAGATGGCGTTACTGTTTCTGTATGACGAACGCACCGCTCGTACAAGGTTACGTCTAGAGCAGTCCACGCCGATTGACGTCGTAGTTAGGAGAAGTTCTAATAGATGGCGTTACTGTTTCTGTATGACGAACGCGCCGCTCTTACAAGGTTACGTCTACGAGCAGTCCACGCCGATTGACGTCGTAGTTAGGAGAAGTTCTAATAGATGGCATTAGTGTCTCTGTATGCCGAGCGCGTCAGGCAAACTTCGGACGACCGCATCTTTAGTTTTTATATCAATGATGTTTCCATTATTTGACTTAAAACCTTAACAACCCCTTGCCTTGTAAGGGTAGATTTTCGAAAAACCAAAAAGCTCGTTATTCTTTCTTTTCTGCCAAAAGTTCCGGTTGGTTCCGTTGGTAGTTTTGTACCGAGTTTCGAGTTACTCGGACCGCGCGTTAAGAGTCTTCCTATATACAAAACTTTAACACCCCTAAACCCTCGGGGCAGAGTTGGAAAACCAATAATGATGAACTTTATTATTTACTTAGGCAAGTAAATAATAAAGTTTATTCTTCTTCGTCGTGTCGAGGGCACGACATTGTACTCGCCAGTTCCAAGGTATCGCTGGCAGCGCAGAGGTCGCTACAGGAGCTGGGGCATACTGTGTGCCCCAGCCCCGCAGTCACAGCTGCGGCCGTCCCGCCGAAGTAGCCCCACTCTTATTGCATCCATTGTTTTTGGATAAGTGGTGAGATATTAAGTTGAAACCTTCTAAATACAGATGAATGTGTTCCTAATTCCCTTGAACAGGGTTTGTTTAAACTGTGATCAGATAGAATATCTTTATTTTGCATAAAATATGGTACATAAAAGGTCTTAAATATAAAAATAGTTCCACATATTTTGCTTACTTATTTCAGCCTGCAAAAAACACCTTAAAATGAAAAATATAAACAAAAACACTTATTACTAGCCTACTGAGATCATGTGAACAAGAAAATATTTAAAAATATTAAGTTATAAAATTACAAATGAGAATAGTGAGATGATAAATTGATGAATTTAAATATACCTAGTTAAGTTAGCTTAATTATTTTATACATAACTTATAATTTAAAAATTCACTTAAAGTGTAGAACACATTAATACAGAGCCATTTCTTAAGTTTTATCTTAAAATAATTTAATTGTGTTTTACTGTTTAGGTATTTGGTTGTATATTTTGACAGACATATTATAACAGTTGTTCTGGAATAGTGTGCTTCTACATCTTGTGATAGCCAGTCGGGTTGGATCTCTTGAAAGGAATTTTTTATTTTCATTGGCTTTAGTAAATAGCTGAGAGTGCTTTTTAACAAATATTACTACTTGCAATATGTACAGACTAGGTAGAGTTAGTAATCCTAATTTCTTAAATAGAGGTCTGCAAGATTCAAACGGTCCGACCCCACAAATTGCTCTGACACATTTTTTTTGTGTGATAAAGACTTTTTTAGCCTGAGAAGAATTACCCCATACAAGAAGGCCGTATCTGAGAACTGACCCGACATACCATGGTACGCGGTCAAAGCAGTTTTTTGGCTTGATAATTTCTTAAGCTTTTTAAGAGCAAAAACAAATTTATTTAAATTAGAGCATATGCGAGTTGTGTGTGCTTTCCAATTACAGTGTCTATCTAAGGTAATACCTAAAAATTTGGTCTCAAGGACTTCTTCAATTTTACTAAAAATTTGGTCTCAAGGACTTCTTCAATTTTAGTGTTTTTATAGTTTAAGTCTAAGGGTTTTAATTGGGAATTGTTATAGTTAGAGAATTGTAGAATTTTAGTTTTAGATACATTAGCTGTTAGATTGTTGTCCTTTAACCAGTTCATTATTGATTCTATAGTATTGTTTAATGAATTTTCGTAGTTACTATCTGAATTTTCCGGTAATATAACTGAAATATCGTCCGCGAATAGAATGCATTGGTGTGATGTCACTTGAGGGATATCGTTTATGTAAATAAGGAAGAGAAGAGGGCCTAGTACACTTCCCTGAGGAACACCGAACTTATTTATTAAAAGAGTAGACCTGAATGGTGTAGACACAAGTTGATCATTTAGTTGGTTTATTTCAACGCATTGTTTTCTAGTGCTTAGGTAGCTTTTAATCCAATCGAGTGCTTTACCTCAGATTCCATAAAGCTCACATTTATTGAGCAAGATTTTGTGATCTACGAAATCGAATGCTTTGCTCATATCAAAGAAAATGGCAGCAACTCTATTACGTTTATCGATATTTTCTGTTATTTTTTGTACTAATGAGAATGCAGCAAGTGTTGTAGATTTATCTTTTTGAAAACCATTTTGATTGTTTACTATTATGTTAAATTTATTTAAGAAATTCATTAAACGGGAGTGCATGACTTTTTCAAAAATTTTAGATAAAATTGGAATTAACGTGATAGGCCTATAGTTGTTCATATCTTGTTTAGAGTTTTTTTTGTGAAATGGTTTTACGATTGATGATTTTAAATTTTCTGGAAAGACCCCTTGCGTAAACGATAGATTTATAAGGTGACTTAAAATGTCCGCTAGTTCTTTATTACAATTTTTTAGTATGGCTGTTGAGATGCAATCATAACCAACAGCTCGTGTGTTATTTAATGAATTTATGGTTCTTGAAACTTCTTCACAAGAGGTGGGTCTCAGGTAAATAGTCGAATTTGACGAATCTATTAACTTGTAATTTGGATGTGAGTTGTTCTCTTTATTTGTTATGGATATGAAGAAATCGTTAAAGGCAGTCGCAATTTTCATTGGGCATTCAACGATTTTTTTATTGTAATCTATTGATTTTATTGTTTCAAATGTTTTTGTATCATCTGTTTTATTTTTTATGATATCCCAAGTGGCTTTACACTTACTTTTTGCATTTTTTAAGTATGAATTATTGTTTTGTTTTTTAGAGTTAGATATACATTTTTTAAATAATTTATCATATTTTATGAAGGCTTTTTTGTTGTTGTCTGTGGAATTTTTGTAGTAACGGTATCTTATTGTTCTTTTGTGACAGGCTGATACTTTCAATCCTTTAGTGATCCATTTGGGAGCGTTAACATTTGCATGAATTTTAACTTTATTTATTAGGAAGCAAAGATTGTAATATAATTGTAAAGTTTCGTGAAATATATCAAAAGCTTTATTAAAATTTTTTTGCTCTAGTACTTCGGACCAGCAGGGCTAACATGGCAAGCACGAGAAAACGAGATATCACGATTTGTCGAAATTTGTCGTCGATTCTGACGTTATTATAATCCCTAACATGACCGTTAAGCTCGAGTAAATTCGAAAAAGGCACTTTGACACTTCTCTATCTCGCGACGAGAGACCGATGTAGCAAGTTATTAAAAACAAATCATTTATATCATAGCAACATCGGCTTGAGGTTCCGTTTTATTTCACTCATTTTTCATTTTTTTGCATGGAATTGGTGTGTACTATAATGATTTTACGTGCACCTATTTGTTTAGTTTTTCATAAATGTTTTTCATTGGTGCCGAATTTAAATACAAAATGACGGAAATGAAAATTAGTGGCAAATAATAGACATACCTACTCACTTGATAACTTAACATAATCAGCCTATAATGTAGGTAGTGCTCTAGGCATGCCGGTTTCCTCACGATGTTTTCCTTCACCGTTTTGAGAGCAGTGGTGATGATATAATTTACACAAAGTAAACCGCCTGTCGGTGTTCGAACCTATGACCTACAACTCGTAAGTCAGGGCTGTTACCACTGGGCCTCCACTGCTACACTACACTCACTAGAGAATCACCACAAATGACAGTGAACTAGAGATTTTAGTAATTATGTTGCGAATGTTTGTTATTGCACTGTCATAACTCCCTCGATTTTGTTAATCACCATAATTGGCAAAGTGACTGGTTATTACCTACTGAAAGGGATGCTCATCTACGTTATAGTGTACCCCTCCGTCACAGTTTCTCTCGCGGCCGCCGAAAAGAACTTCATTCCAATCCAAATACAGTTTAAAACTAAGTATTTTCATTAATAATCATCATCATATCATTCTCCTGCCCTTAACCCAAAAAAACTTGGGGTTGGCAAAACAATTTTCATTAGTAATATAATCACACTATATATAATACTATAAAGGCGAAAGTTTGTGAGTGCGTGTGTGCGTGTATTTGTATGTTGTTAGTAGGCACACACATAGGCTAGGTACTTTTTATCCCGGTCTACGCGGGTGCAACCGCGGGGCGCAGCTAGTGTAAAATAAAATTATGACTAAAGTACGTGAAATTATGAGACTTTAGTTCATTTTAGTTTTTTTTTTTTGTATCATAATTTTGTCTACTCGTCTCGTCGTCAAAATCGAGGACGACTAAACGAGAGACGAATCGGGGATTTTCTCGTGTTTATTGTCAAAATTCTGTCAAAAGTCGAGTTATCTGAGGTGCCATGTTAGGGTTTGTCTTTGTCGACAACAAGTTTGACAGAACATTGTATGGCAGCGCTGTCAGAAAACGAGAAAAACTTTGAACTGTCATAAAATTACTCGCGCGAGAGCGAGTAATTGTCGCGTGTGTTCATGTTAGGCCTGAATTTAGATAAGACATCTTTAAACTTTAACGTATTTTCTAAGCTGAAGTCCCTTTTCATTTCATACCAGAAGGGTAATCTTTGTTCTTGGTTTGACGGAAAAGATAGGGTTTGACCGGTGTTGTGATCTGATAGGTATAATGAATGAACTTCACCTTTTGCATATTTTATGTTACTACATATATGATCGATGCATGAATCTTTACGCGTTGGTTTGTTAATGTGTATTTGTAAATTATTATTCAATAGGATGTTTTTTAAGTCCTCTGAATACACACTAGACTTGAGAGTGTCGATATTTATATCCCCTGCTATGATAATTTTTTTATTCCTGTGTGAAGTTAATTTATGTAGTAGAATTTCCAATATATCCACTTGCTATCAGGGGAACCACTGGCCTGTTTGCTTACCTTTATATTAACTAACTAATACTTACTTTTCGTCTCCCTGGCTCTTCGTTTCTTCTTAGATACTTCTTGTTCTTCTTCCACTTCAGTTTTAAACTCCATTAAAGGCACATCATCTTCTAAATCTGACTCATATTGGTGTGGTGGTGTATCTGCTACATCTAGACAGCTATTGTCTATATTCTCCGGTTCTAGCTCTGTAACATAGCAGTCAAGAGTATTACTCTTTTATTATCAACTAGCTTTTGCCCGCGGCTTCACCCGCGCATATATTATACATATAAATCTTCCTCTTCAATCACTCTATCTATTAAAAAAAACCGCATCAAAATCGGTTGCGTAGTTTTAAAGATCTATACATAGGGACAGACAGACAGCAGGAGCGACTTTGTTTTAAACTATGTAGTGACTAGCGAGCCGCCCCTGCTTCGCCCGGTTTCTACGACTTCACAAAACATCATGATTTCTTTATTATAAATGTAAGCTTAATAAATAAATTATGTATTATACAACGTGTAACGTTAAATGCGCAAAACATCTTAAGGGGTCATTGTACTCATCATTATGAACAACTTTTACTAGGGGACCAAACCTGAAATCGCGAAAAAAAAATCAGCTGTTCAGTACATTTATGTTCGCATAATTCGTCAAAATGTACTGAACAGCTGATTTTTTTTCGCGATTTCAGGTTTAAATGATAAATGATAAATGATTTATTTTCTGTAAGTAGGTTTGTACAAACACTTTTACACGTCAAACATATTTTTTTTTAAACTAGATGAGTTCGACGTTTCCTATCTGACTACTCTGAGAAGAAACGCCGAAACAAACTCAGAGGTCACAGTCTCTTTTAAAGTCCAGACATAATCTTGGTCAGATCATGTGAAGACCATGTAGATTGCAGTCTGAAATGGTCTTTTGATGAAAGAACCACACAGATTGAGTGGACCTGTCCAGTCAGTGCACGCATTTGTCAGTAATCGTGCAGCTCAACTCAAAACTTAAGGAGCTTAACGATTCGACGAACAATACCAAAGAAAAGACATTTGGGTAGGCCGCATAAATTACTCAAACTGTCAGACTATAACTAAAACTGAGAAAAGGATAAAATAAATAAAAAACAATGATCCACGTAGTCTTCACATTCACAATAATTAAAAATAGTATAAGTAATACTTTACAAAGTAAATATTCATGTCATTGTATAGAATATGTAAAAAGGTATTTAAATCAACATTAATAGTGTAAATTTATTGGAGCAGCTCAATCCCAAGCCTTTTTGTCCTCAATATAGTCTTTGACAGTATAAAAGGCTTTCTGACAAAGTTTCCGCTTTATACAATTTTTGAATTTATTAAGGCTTAGTTCTTGAATGTGGCTAGGTAGTTTATTATAAAAACGTATACATTGGCAACTAAACGAACCACTTATTTTCTTAAGCCTGGTTGTAGGAACAACAAATTTGTGTTTGTTTCTAGTATTCACATTATGGACGTCACTGTATTTTTTAAACAAATTGATATTTTTATGAGCATACAAAAGATTTTCATAGATATACTGAGAAGGCACAGTCATTATATTAATTTCTTTAAATTTATCTCTGAGGGAGTGTCTGGGACTTAATTTGTAAATTGAACGAATAGCCCTTTTTTGTAAAACAAAAATTGTCTGAATATCGGCGGCATTTCCCCACAACAGAATACCGTACGACATCACACTATGAAAATAACTAAAGTAAACTAAACGGGCTGTCTCTAAACAAGTTAAATCACGAATTTTCCTAACGGCGTATGCTGCAGCGCTAAGCTTTTTCGACAATTTATCTATATGGGGGCCCCATTGAAGTTTGGCGTCCAAAGTTATGCCCAAGAACACTGTGGTATCTTCGGGAATCAACTCTTCACCCTTTATGAGAACACTAGTTTTTACTTGTCTAACATGAGGTATAGTGAACTTAATACACTTAGTTTTTTTCTCGTTAAGAAGTAGGTTATTAACATTAAACCAGTTAACTACTTTTGCGAGGGCGCTATTTACATTGTCAGTAACCAGCTGCTGACGTTTGAGTTTAAATAAAAGTGAAGTGTCATCTGCAAACAACACTATATCATGATTATCCTTTATGAGGTAAGGCAAGTCATTAATATAAATAAGAAACAAAAACGGGCCAAGAATTGATCCTTGGGGGACCCCCATTGTTACTACGGATCCGGGTGATCTTTTCCCGTTAACATCAACTCTTTGAATCCTATCACTTAAGTAAGAAGTGAGAAGATCCAGAGAGGCGTTCCGGATTCCGTAGTGATGCAGTTTCCTGATTAATGTTTCATGAAGAACGCAGTCGAATGCCTTGGACAAATCACAAAAAATGCCCAAAACATCGCATTTATCCTCCCATGCATTATAAACATGACCTAAAAGTTCAACACCGGCATCAGTAGTCGAACGACCCCTTGTAAAACCAAACTGTTTGTTATGTAATAATTTATGTTTATTAAAAAATCTTTGCAGTTGATCTAAAATAACTTTTTCAAAAATTTTACTAAAGGTAGGTAGCACTGAAATAGGTCTATAATTAGTAGGGTCAGATGTACTACCCGATTTAAACAACGGTATTATTTTACTATATTTCATAAGATCAGGAAACTCACCACGGTCAATACAATTGTTAAAAATAACTGCTAAAGTAGGTGCTACAATGTTTATAATTGATTTAGCAACGTCCACAGAATTACCCCATAGATCAGCAGTCTTTTTAATATTTAATGTGTGAAAGGTTTTAATTATGTCTCTACAGGTAACATATTGGAAATTAAACTCAGAATCACAAACTGAAACGTTTTCTTTAAGTAAAGACTCTGCAGCAGTGGGTGATGACCTTAGAGATTTAGTAGTTGATACGGGAATCTCAGCGAAGAACTTTTCAAAGGCCGCGGCGACTTGGGAATCTGATTTAATTATGTTGTCATCAATAGCAAGGCTGTAGTCACTACTTCGGTTGCTTGACCTTCCTGTTTCGCTATTAATGATATTCCATGTCATTTTTATTACATTACTACTATTTTTTATTTTTGTACTCAAGTAACGTGACTTGGCCATACAACAAACTTTTTTAAATAATTTAGAATAGTTCTTAACATATAAATTAAATTCAGCAGTGTTAATACAAGTCCGTTCATCATACAACTCATAAAGTCGTTTTCTACTTTTATGTATACCAATGGTGGCCCAGTCACTGAAGCAAGTGTTATTATTAACCGAGAATGCCTTTGGAATGAAAGTGTTATCAAATTGTGTGCAATACATATTAAAAAAATCATTATATTGTTCATTAGGGTCATCATTAGTTGACAAAAGTGGTAATTTACTCAAAAGTTTAGTTTTAAATGATTCCAAACGATCAGCTGTTTTTGGATTAACAGTGATATCCTTTTTAGTATTTTTTTTTATTAGATTTGGAATGGTAATCAATTGTCCGCAATGATCTGAGTCTAATAAATTAATAATTTCTTTGTGGGTTGGTGTAATATTTGTATAAATGTTATCTAGGCATGTGGCACTAGTGGGAGTTATTCTAGTGGGCTCTAAAAATTGGTTAGCAAGATTGTATGACTGAAACAAACTTATAATTTTAGTACTTGACCCAGAATTTTCTAACAAATTAACATTAAAATCACCACAAGTGATGATAGACTTGTTAGAATTATAGATTTTGTGCAATACTTCATCCATAACCTTTTCAAAACAGTCATACAATCCTGATGGAGGCCTGTACACACTTAATATAATGAACTGCTCCAATTCTATACAGGCTAATTCAATTGTCCGCTCAACAGATAGGCTCACAATATCCTTACGATCTTTAAATTTAAGCTGTTTATTTACTAAAATTAATGAGCCACCGTGTATAGCATTTACTCTGCTGAACGAACTACCAACCTGGTGATTACTAAAATTGAACATGAACTGGTGGCTTTTAAGCCAATGTTCTGTCAAACAAAGAATGTCTATATCGTTACAATTCAAGAATAATTCTACTTCTAAATCTTTGTTCAAAAAACCTTGAATATTTTGATGCACCAGGTTGATACTATTTAAATTTTTTACACTTTTATTTGATTTTACCTTCCTTACATTTTTGCAAGAGGTTGCCTCTTTTGTCCTAATTTCTAATTTAAATGAAAATCAATGTCATTAATAATTGTGGCCAAATTATTGGCAGAATTGTTTAAAATGTCATTGCATTGCTCAAAAGAAGCAAGTTGTTTAGCCAAATTTTTGGCTGAAATAGAAAAAAAATATGATAGCGACACAGCTATCTGTCTTTTGTGATAATTAGAAAGATAGTACATAACAATATTATGTCTATCTTTTGTCAAATACAAATTACTACCAACATAATTGTTAGTATCAATTAAATGGAATAGACTATCATTATATGTCAAATTGTGCAAAGTTATGTTAATGTCAAATCTTATGTTATTTTCTTCCTGTGGCAAACTGTTACTATAAGGGAATGTAAACAACACAATTTTTTTCAATCTAAGGTTGCACAATGTTTTATGATATTTGAGCAATTCCCCTTTGTTCACATTTCCCCTATTTCCCATAAAAATTAATAATGTTGTTTCCTGACTAAAGTTACATTTAATCATTTCTTTCATAATATAAAGTAAGGAACAACCAGGCATACAGTAATTAATTATTGAGTGTCCCGGATAATTATGTGTTAACAAGTGACCTAAATCCTTTCCAATCTCATCACAAAATAATACAATCTCATTATTTACAATTGGTTTACAATGTTTTTTATTGGAACTATTAATAACAGGAATTGTCAAATCAACACAAGGCTGCGGAAAGGTGGTATTGCATGTTGACGATGAATGGTCTGGTGTAGGTACATTGGACGCTGTTTGACAACACTCACAGTTGTTGGTTTGTGAGTTAACCAGCTCATTCATAGCCAACACAGATTCCCTTATCAGATCCTCGGAGGTATTATACTTGTCGGTCATTAAACTAAGTTTCTCCTTTAGATGGTCAAGTTGAGATTGCAAGGCCTGTGTGTCAATGTTGTATTTCCTATTGCTTTGCTCCAAATTAAAAGAATAGTTATCTAATTGTTTAACTAAATTTAATCTATCTCTATGAAGTTTAACATTTTTGGTGAAGAATTTTTGTTTTTTTACCATTTTTTGAGTTTTTACAATGTATTTATTAATTTTAATGTATTTTTTTAGCTTGTTTTTACTGGTGACTACCCTTACTGAATTACATGATTCTGATTCATCATTACCTGTCAAATCAATATTGCATGTGGAGTTTATGGCAGAAACCATTGACGGGGCAATAGACACCAATTCGCTGAACAGACTTTGATTCAGCGAGGCAGTGATGTTAAGATTTGTGGTCTCAAGTTCTGTAATCTGACTTTGAGCCTCATGCAGCTGCTGTTGAAGTAAATGCTTGTGACTAAGAGCTTGTTCATACTCTATGCTACATTGGCTGAACCCGTCCACAACAATTTGGAGTCTATCCCGGGCTTCTATGGCATCATTGTATTGAATATGTATCTGAGCCATTTCATTTTTTAACTTCCTATTCAATTCATGGGCATCAAAGAGCACTCTTTCATTGTCATATATTTCCTTATTTAGTTGGTCACAGTACTCCTTTGACGCCTTTAGTTCGCTCAAAGCCTGGCTGAGTTTGGACTCTTCATGGCGAGCACGGGCGCTGCGAGTCATCATGATTAATAAGGAAAAGACAAACAAATTAGAAGAGAGTAGGTAGTTGTGGCAGCAGTTTAAAAGATGATTAGTTTAAAAAGAAAACGAAATTTCGAAATTTAGATTAGATGACAAGCAAGGAGTTCTGTCACCAAACCAAATTAGGGTTATGTTTACGTACAAAGGTCATTGGCATCAACAAGTAACCGTATTAAAAGTGAAATAAGTTGCTGGTGTAATGTTATAACACGTAAACAAAATAAAAGAAAGTAAATTACTGAATATTGTACCTGATAACTAGATGACAATGCAAAAATTCACTTGTGCCGGCAACTGTCACCGATTCACATTGATATAATATCACTTATTTTGCACTTAGTATGTGAATCTAATACAAAATACACAGTATTATCCTATTTACTTGATGAGTAATTGGAAATAGGCCTCACAAACATAAAATTTAAATATTTAAGATAAAATTATCAAGAACAAATTCAAATCAAATCAAATCAAATCAAATCAAAGTTTATTTGTGAACATAGGTAGGTCGTTAAAGGTCTTAAAATATACATTTTAGCGTGATCTCTATATTCTACCAATGCAATTGGTATACAAATAATTCGTTAAGTATATATATAATTTTAATAAGTACTTATAATGATTCGGAAACATGCAATAATAAAACAATCAAAAGAATTTTATAAAATCAAACAAATAATTGAGTCTAAGTCAGATAATAACATACTTAACAATGTAGATGATGTCAAAAAAAAAAAAAATATTTTAAAAAAATGTCAATGTCATAAATTATTATTAAAACTTTTAAGGAGTAATAATAAATAATGTCTTCTCTAAATAGAATTAAGGAATATTTACTTTTAAAATGTCCAACTGTCCATTGCTTTGGAGACATTACATAAATCATACATCATTTAATTATTTGCAAAAACCAAATTCAAATAAATTACAATAAAAAAAAACAATAAAAAATAAATTAATGATAGTTAAATTAAATAACAAATAATAACACATACTTAGCAACTAAATTCATAATAATCAATATTAATATTAAGTTCAAAAATAGTAAATAATAGATTTTTCCCAACATAATAAATCAGATTTAGCAGGCTTATCATCTTTCATTTAAATACTCATTGATATGATAATAACATTTCTCAACTAAAAAGTCGTGTGTTTTGGTTTTAAATAGATCTACAACGTGTAATGCTAAATGCGCAAAACCTCTTAAGGGGTCATTGTACTCATCATTATGAACAACTTTTACTATGGGACCAAACCTGAAATCGCGAAAAAAAAATCAGCTGTTCAGTACATTTATGTTCGCAAATTTCGTCAAAATGTACTGAACAGCTGATTTTTTTTTCGCGATTTCAGGTTTGGCCCCATAGTAAAAGTTGTTCATAATGATGAGTACAATGACCCCTTAAGAGGTTTTGCGCATTTAGCATTACACGTTGTATATCTTTAGTTTCCATGATGTGTTTAGGTAGTTTATTATAAATTTTGGGTGCCATACCTAAAAGATTATTAGAGAAAATAGCTTTTTTATGTGGTATTAAGCATATTTTATTTTTGTGCCGTAAACTCTTTGGGTGAGATTCAAATCAGCTGTTAGCTGTAGTGTTGCCACAGGAGAAAAAAAAAGTTTGGTCCCATAGTAAAAGTTGTTCATAATGATGAGTACAATGACCCCTGAAGAGGTTTTGCGCATTTAACGTTACACGTTGTATATGTATATTACATTTATTATTTGTGAAAACCGCATCCTGTGCCCTAACCCAGTTCATGGTCTACCCGTGGGCCAAATCCGTTCAGCAGTTTTAGCGTGAAAGCGTAACAAACAAACAAACGTAACAAACTAATTAGTTAGGATTTTTATTTCATAATCCTAACTAATATTATAAATGCGAAAGTGAGTTTGTCTGTTTGTTACACTTTCACGCTAAAACGGATTTGGATGACATTTGGCACACATATAATACCCATAAAATCCCCGGTAGTAAGTTCCAGGGGGACAATTTCTGACAATCAAGAAGGCTGCTAGCGAGATATACAAGAAACAGGAAGAGGATAGCAGTTTAAGGCTGGTACTAAATCCTTCGCTGACGTGCCTCCCTTGTATCTTTGCGGTGCCAGCTTAAACAGAGTGTCTAATTTTAAATATCTGGGTCACTGGGTCTCTGAGGATCTATGTGACAACGTTGATTTTGAGAGGGAGCGCAGGGCGCTGTCTGTGCGCTGTAACATGCTGGCCCGCAAGTTTGCACGGTGTACTGAGCAAGTCAAAGTGACATTATTTAAGGCCTTCTGTCAATCTTTTTACACCTGCAGCCTGTGGACTAAGTACACGCAGCGTACATACAGTGCTCTGCGTGTACAGTACAACAACGCGTTCAGGATACTGTTCGGGCTGCCGCGCCACTGCAGCGCTTCAGCAATGTTTGCGGTGAAGAGCGTGGATGGTTTTCATGCCATCATGCGAAAGCGTTGTGCGTTTCTTATGAAGCGCATGCGGGCCAGCTCGAACAGCCTTCTGAGCGTGTTCGTGGGCCGCTGGGACTCGCCGATGTGGAGGCAATGGATGCGACTGCACACTGTGGGTGGTCGCGTCCAGGGCTTGCCATAAACTGGTACTCCTGTGCGGTGCCACTTTGTGATTTTTATTACTTTCTGTGGCTTTGTTTTGTATGTACTAACAATAGCATTAAGGTTTTTTGTGTTACTAACAATTTATGGACTACTAATGTCTGAAATAAATGTCTTATTCTATTCTATTCTATTCTATAGCAGCGAGACCTCAAACAATGATTTTGGAAATAACAACTAATACAGCATAGCATATCAAGAGTCAAAAACGAAGTTTAACCGCCAAAAGATTCTCCGAGGAAGCTGGATTTGAAGAAACATGGCAGCAACGTCGTAAAAAAGCCCATCCATATTATATCACCCGTCTCTCCACTATTCCAAGGCTTGCTTTACGGCGCATACTGGGTAGGCTCTTTATCCCCTCCATATCCTAAGGGTATGTCTTCCCTACCATTACCGCACGCCCCGGTCTACTCACAGATATACAATGGTCTCTGTTGCACCATGTAACATGACGCAACAGGGTCTAGTGTGAATCTCTGGGTTCATTGGAGTAATGGAGTCTGGTTAAACCACGCTGGGGTTGGTGCTATTCATTCATTCATTGAATATAATGTGGTTACTGTGAAGTTGGAATCTAGCTAAACAATTTTTGATCAATCAATCTGCCTGCCTTTTCCCAACTATGCTGGGGTCGGCTTCCAGTCTAACCGGATGCAGCTGAATACCAGTATTTTACATGGAGCGACTGCATATCTGACCTCCACAACCCAGTAACTGGGTAATGCGATACCCCTTGGTAAGACTGGTTGTCCGACTTTCGGGCTTCTGACGACCCGTAACGACTGTCAAAGATCCACGAATGACAGCCAGGACCAGCGGCTTAACGTGCTTTCCGAGGCACGGAGGAGTCTCGGTATGTAAAGATAGGTCACCCATCCACGGACCAACCCCGGCAAGCGTAGCTTAACCTGATGGATCGACCCGTGCGGCTGTTATTACTTAGCCACGAGCTCCTCCTAAACAATTTTTGATCAATATAAATTAAATAGATTATATTCTTAACTAGCTGCGCCCCGCGGTTTCACCCGCGTAGACCGGGATAAAAAGTAGCCTATGTGTTAATCCAGGGTATAAGCTATCTACATACCAAATTTCATCCAAATCGGTCCAGCCGTTTGAGCGTGAAGAAGTAACAAACATACACACACACACACACACTCACAAACTTTCGCCTTTATAATATTAGTGTGATTTTATTTATTTTTGTTCTTAAAAACATACCTTCAATTTGATGTTCCTCCTTTGGCTCAATAACATCATCTAGTCCCTCACAAACAGCTGGTAATTCTTCTTTGATAGCAATGCTTTCTGTTTGACATTCATCAACTATATTTATGTGCACCACAGAAGAATTGATAAACCCACTGCAAAACTCTAAGTGGTTTTGCTTTATTAAGGACTTGGGCTGTAAAAAAAATATTACATTATTAAGAATTATGCTGGTGATCACATTCCCATGAGCACAAATCATTTTTCATATACTAAAGTGACTCAAAAGATCCTCCACAAGTGAGGATACTGACGGGGGAAGCGCCAGGGTAGCCCGCGAAATTCAAATTTTCTTGCATTTTTTACAATTTGCAATCAGTAAGTATTAGATTGTATGTTGATTAAAGTATGATTCGCGACCTTAACAATAGTAATTCTATAAATACATATTTATTTATCTACACCCATGCCATAAATCCTCCTTAAAAGTCTCTGAAACAGCTTAGTGCCAACATTAAAACAGCCAGTGTCATAGTAACCATGGTAACCATAATAGCATCCAAACGGGTGCTTTAATGTTGTACTGAATTTCATAATGCAACTCGTTTTCAAAAAAAGAACATTGTAATGCACGCGCGTTCACTACAACAGCGCCGTGATTAAAAAAAAAGAACTTATTCGAATTCACGTCGTATACCTACTATGACGCCGGCCGCCATGTTCGATACGAGTATTAGTATTGCAAAAAACTGTTTCAGAACCTTTTATAGAGGATTGATAACATCAAATAACATGGATGTAGATAAAGTCTTGTATGCAACTGTCTTGTATGCAACAAACCCACATTCTTGTTTTAATACCCCTTATTATACGTCAGTTGCATAAATAACTAATATGTATAGAATTACTATCATCAGAATTATCAGTAATACAACTCTTTAAGTTAGTATAATTCTTTCAAGATTTCATGAAACAGTCATTCAATAGGATGACTTGGTCTTAAAGAGTTGTATTGATGACTTTATATCTGTAAAGACATACTTGTTACGGTCGCAAATCATATTTTGATCAACATACAACCTAATACTGACTTGCAAATTGTAAAGAAATGTAAGACAATCTGAAGTTCGCGAGCTACTCTGGCGCTTTCGCCTTAAGTACGTCCAATGTAACCTCAATGATCATTGCAAAATCTATTGATGCATAGCTCGTACTGACATGAGAGAGGGCCGTGGCCCTGCAACATACAAGTTTCATACAGAAGTTGTAGCAGTACTATATGGAGTAATAGCTTTTGCCCGCGGCTTCGCCCGCATTTATTATACATATAAACCTTCCTTTTCAATCACTCTATCTATAAAAAAACCGCATCAGAATTCGTTACATAGTTTTAAAGATCTAAGCATACATAGGGACAGACAGACAGCGGGAAGCGACTTTATTTTATACTATGTAGTGATTTAACACATACATTTGACAAAAGTGTACACATAACATACCACCAGACCACAATTTAATACTCAATATATTTATTTGAATTCTACAATGTTATCGTAGGTGGGGTCGGTAGATTATAAAATATACATAATTTTAGATCATTGTGGACCCTGTCGGGCACAGCAAGATAGGATAGAGGAACACATTCAACTCCCAATGGTATACTTGGCTTGAAATCCATACACAATAGGTATGAGCTTGAGAGGAATCACTTCGACATTATACTGAAATTACAAATTATAAGAATAAATCGACGCCCCCCCACGTAAAGTATTGAAACTGCAAAACCTCTACTTTACAGGAGAGCGATGTTAAGGTCAATGTTTTAGTATGTTCATTATAAGTATTTTCAATTTTGTTCGATTGAAAAATAGTTGAGGTTATAAAAATTGGTACATAATTTTTATATAGAATTGTACATCTTTATCTCTACTTGCTATTAGTGCAATAAAACGAAAATGGCTTTTTTGCAATTTCGATAGTATACGTGGGGGCCGTCGAAATGGCTATTGAAGAATCCCTCACCTCGTAATCCTCGTTCATCATCTGAGCAAACAGCTCTTCAGCTTCCAGACATTGTCTCAGTAATCGGCAGCATTGCTTTAGTTTAGCGCAGCAGAAGAAACAAGCGAGAATCGGTCTACTGTCTTCAGTTACAAACTGCAACAAAATTTGAATTGCAGTATTTTGTTTTTTTGAAGAAAATACTTCTATTTTTCTATAATACACATAGTAATGCTGTCCTAGTCACGGTTGGTGGTCCTCAATGCTTTCTGTGCGCATCTTACGTGAGCATTGATCTCCACTCTTGCTCATGGCAGATTGGCGATTTTAATGTTTACATACTTATGTGTTTTAAGTCCACATGCTGTTTTACGGAAGCACTGGAGCTTTAAATCTTCGTGTAGGAGAGGCATTTAAAACCTATTAAGAATTCACTTAAATCTTATTAAAAATATCAACTTACTGGAATATCAGTCAGCTTCTCATAAAGTTCTTGTAAGTTTCTGTTGACCAATTTAAACATGCGGACATTCTCCGCTAAGCATATCCTACACATTGGCAGTTTTTCCATCTTTTAACTCCAGCAGTCACTATCAACTTTCGTCGACCCGATATTATATTTTTCCTAAGCGTTGACCTAACTCATAAAACAAATGTTAGACGTTTAGAACATACGTAGTATAGTCTATGTTTAGAACTGAACAGATTACAGAACAGAACACAAAGCGTACCAAGCAGAAAAGCAGTAATATGTATGCAGAAAAGCTACTTGCTTTGCTTGACAGCCACTTGACAGTTGACACTGACCCACTGACAGCAGATACGTAGAGAAACAGGTTTATTTTTTGGGAATTTAATGTCTGACTACTGAGGCCTTTAAGAAACATGGTGCTCGAACCTGGCGAACGTAAGCGCGTGATTTTTTTTAGTTTTTAACCGACTTCTGAAAAAAGGGACGAGGTTATCAACTCGGATGTTTGTATATATATTTTTTTTTTATGTACAGACGCCAGCACATCAAGCTACTACAATCTGTCAAATTTAATTAATATATTTTCATCTTTAACCGAAAAGTATTAGTTTCAAGGTTGATTGGGATTTGACAGTTTCGGGTGGCTTGACCTGCTGGCGTCTGTACGGTCGGGCATAACTTCGTCATATATAGACGGATTTGCAAAATTCTTTTTTTGTTTGAAAGGGTATATTCTCGAGGTAGTCCCATTGTCACCAAGTCAGAATCTGGAAATCGAGGAGAACCCTCAAATTTTATAAGCACACCTATAGCAATTTGGGTATTTTTTATAGTAACTCGTGCTTTGCTCTCAAAAAGCACCATTTGGTGAAGTGAAACTGATGATGAAGACCACAGATGGCCATCTAAACTACTCAAACCTAAGTATTTCACGGGTTGCGATTCGATTACTTTAATATGGTTGCTAAGTAATTTATGCTCGTCAAAATGCATAATGGTGATGATGACTTCACCATGCTACAGTTCTCCTGGCTCTTACTAGGAGAACTTGAACTCCTCAACAATTAACGTCCCAACTGCATCGGGAAAAACAATATTTTGTAAAAGGTGATGAGCCGTTGACATTGTAACTTAGATAAATTACAAACTGACCCATTAAAAAGTGTAAAATAACTTTAATTTTGGAAGTCGGTTTCAAAAAACTAAAATACAGATCTAAAGACACCGATTTCCAAAATGAAAGTTATTTTTCACTTTGTAGTCTTTTTATTTTGTAACAAAGTTTTAGTATGGTAACATTATTAAGCTGTCAAAGCCACTTTAAAGTCTGATTGTAGTATGACTTTGTAATCTTGAACCTTATTGGCTGATTATTTGAAATAAGTATTTACGATAATTCATCATAATTATAGTAGATACTTATTTACTCCCTTTTTCCTCTTCGTCCATTTTGCTACTTGAGAGTGGACGTGTGTTCGGTTTACGCATAAATACGTAAAAAGTGTAGACGCGACTTTAACCCGTAACTGCTAAGTTAAAGTGGTCAATTTTGCTTAAACTTTTTAAAAAAATATTAATTATTTTGACCGGCCGTCGCACTGCTTATGCGCCGCAGATCTACCGCATCGATCGTGCCCCGCCCACCTGGGTAAGCAGGACCATAATTGCCATCCCGCTTACTCGCGCGCGCTTGTGTGTTGTGTACTTTCGCTTCAAGCACCCCCAAGCCTATTATCGTGTGTTACGGTCTACATTGGATTGACTACATACAATGCCTCGCTGTGAACGCTCGCCTCCAGCTCCGTCATCGCCATCGCTGAGCTCCAGTGTAATGCAAGTAAAGTCAGACTCGGATATTCCTCAAGCGGTATCGAACAGCCCATTTGATGGTGTCAACACTACATCCCGGTATAATCGGCGTAATGAACTTCAGGACGTAAAACGAGAAATACTTAAAATGCTTTCGATCTGGAAAAATGAGCAAGAGGAACGCCTTACTAAATTTTCTGCCGACCAAAGCACTTGCCTCTCTAAGCTTATATCCGAAATAGCCGAAATGAAACTACAAAATATTGCGATACAGGAGTACAACGTTGAGATAGTTAAATCTATGACATTCATCAATGAGCAGTATGATGACATGGCGAAGCAAGTTGATGTTCTGAAAAAAGAAAACCAAACTTACAGAGATAACATTAATATTTTAGAAATGAAGATACAAGACCTTCAGCAGCTTTCCCGGACGTCGTGTGTCGAGATCCGCAATGTGCCCTCAGCGGAGAACGAGTCAGCGTCGGATTTATCTACGATAATCACTAAGATAGGTGCAGCTGTTGACGTGCCTTTAAACAGCACTCAACTACGCGATGCATATCGTTTACCCGGAAAACCAGGCTCTGTGAGACCAATCATTGCGGAATTCACTAATGTTCCGATTAAGAACAGACTCATCACAAGTGTACGTGACTTCAATAAAATCCACCCCAATGACGGCCGTTTGAATACACAATGCATTGGTTTACCCGGTGATCGCCGTCCAGTGTATGTTGCGGAATACCTTCCTGCTAGCTCCAGAAAACTCTTCTATGTAGCAAGAGAATTTGCAAAACAAAAAGAGTATAAGTTCTGTTGGTCGATGAATGGAAACATATTCTTACGGAAAATTGAAGGTGCAAAACAAATTCTTGTCAGATCAGAACAAACTTTACGCAATCTACAATGGGGAGCCACACGCAAAGCTGTTTGTAGATGGCGCTCTGAACGACTGTACATTGTTTTACAAACAAATCTATACAATTTGACAACCGTTCGTTATGTCAAATCAATGAAAAAAGTACAGTCGATCATGTGCCACCTAGCGTGATAAAAAGTTAGTTTTCCTCCCCATTGGATACCAACCAATGACTGCTTAGTATATTAATTTGCTTATCTACTGTGCATTTATCTCGTAAAAATCAGAATGTAATCAATACTCAGAAACCTAAACGTAAGTTCACTAACTTCTTTAAATTATGTCAATTTAATTACTTTTTTGTAACTTTTCTATGCAAAGTACCCTACCCTACAATTAATATTTTTGTACCCCATACATTATACTCGCATTTTTACACACTTTATACACTTAAGTACCTAACAATACACATTATTATGACAACTTGTTCGCACACTTCACACTCAGCTGAGACCATAATTACTACACCACATCAGTACCGCTACCGAATACACTTAGCTTTTACGTGCTGCGGCCTACATAACTCATCGAGACTTATATTGCTACACCAACTTACGTATTCTAATGGCTAACTTAGTACAAGTTATAGATGAAATCGACAAATCGGCCTTTACTACTAGCCTAAAACTATATTCTATAGATGAATGTAAGCGGCACCTAGGTGACACGGGAAGTCAGTATTCGGTTGTAGTCCAAAATATACGCAGTATCAAAAAGAATTTTGATGATTTCACTGTTCTCCTGCAGCGGCTGCTTTTTACGCCTGATATAATTATTTTAACAGAGTGTTGGCTTGACGAAGGGTGCGCCTGTCTAGAAATTAATAACTACGAATATCATTGTTCTAAAACTTACCTTAACCAAAACGATGGAATAGTTGTTTATACAAAGTCATCTCTCCAGGCTTCTGTACTAGAACCACCCTGCAAAGACTCAAACTGTTTGGTTGTCAACGTCAGTGACGAACTATCTCTGATAGCCATCTATAGGTCACCATCATTTTATAATATAAATAACTTCTGTGAATCCTTAACAGAACTAATGGAAACTTGTACGGCGAACACCTGTGCTATTGTAGGGGATTTGAACATTGATATAAAATCGGGTTACACTGACAGACGCGCCTCTGACTACTTAGACTTAACTGGCCACTATGGGTATTTTCCTGGACATACTTTCCCTACGCGAGGAGGCAACTGTCTGGATCATGTTATGCTCAAAACTCAGAAGCCTGCTACTGTTATTGTCTGTGACACTGGTATAACAGATCACGAGACGGTTGTCTTTGGCATTCACCGGGAATTATCTGGGGCCAGGGTTGAGAAACGTCATACGCGAATTGACTATAAAAAATTAAAAAAAGATATTGAAAACGAAAATTGGGATTGGCTTCTTGAATATACAAATGTTACTAATGCATTCCAAAAATTTGTCGAAACTCTTTCATGTAAAATTAATCAGCACACCACTGTTCGCGTATGCCGTAGCTCAGATGTCATTATCAAGCCATGGATTACTAAAAACCTCCTGAAGTGCATAAGACGACGTGACTTAATGCACACCAATGCAAAGAAAGAGGAAAATCGCGATAATCCTGTAATTCAACAAGAATATAGAAAATACCGGAACTATTGCAACAATATTCTATCCAACCTGAAACAAGATCATGACCGCAAACTACTAATGGAAACTAACGGCGACTGTAAAAAATTATGGCATGAAATTAAGAAAATTTGCAATATTAAAAACAAAAAAACGGGCAAGGCTGAACTCGTAACTGACAGTGATAACCCAGTCCCCACACTAAATAAAGTTAACGATTACTTCTCAACCGTTGGCAAAAATCTTGCATCAAAAACTCTTAGACAACTTGGCATGACTGAGACTGAGCTGGCCTGTAACAATGAGAAATATAGTACGTTAAAATCTAGCCCGGACTCTTTTTTTCTTGCTCCAACTGACGAAAAAGAAATATTTATGATTATTACCAATCTTAAAACGGCGTCAGCAACGGGTTATGATGGGATTAATAACGCATTCCTAAAGCAGTGCGCACATGTTTTGGTGGGGCCGATTGCCTTCCTGTGCAATTTGAGCTTAAGTACGGGTGTAGTCCCCGACTGCATAAAGATTGCAAATATTTGCCCGATATTTAAAAGTGGAGATCCAAAAACTCCCGCTAATTATCGCCCAATTTCTCTGCTGACGGCTCTTTCAAAAATTCTTGAGAAAGTAGTCAACAAGAGACTACTTTCATACCTGGAAAAAAATAAATTACTGTCTGACAATCAATATGGCTTTCGGGTTGGCAGGTCTACGGAGGATGCAGTAACTAACTTAGCCGACTTTATAACTTTGAATCTAGGTCAAGGACAGGCATGTACTGGCATCTTCCTGGACCTTGCCAAAGCATTTGATACTATCTCCAGGGAAATTCTAATCAAGAAGATGTCATTTCTGGGAGTTCGTGGTGTTGCTTTGGACTGGTTTACCTCATATCTCTGTGAGAGAACTCAAAGAGTTGTGCTAGGAGAATGTTGTAGTGATCCAACCACCGTACATTTCGGTGTTCCACAGGGAAGCGTGCTGGGTCCCACCCTTTTTATTATTTACATTAATGGATTATGCAGCAT
This sequence comes from Cosmia trapezina, assembly GCA_905163495.3. NCBI lineage: Eukaryota > Metazoa > Arthropoda > Insecta > Lepidoptera > Noctuidae > Cosmia > Cosmia trapezina. The sequence goes on along the minus strand of LR991046.1, from coordinate 844,705 downwards.
GAATCTCCCGCAGGCTAAAATTTTCACATATGCTGATGACACCGCGATAGTTTTTCACGGAAAAACATGGGACGTGGTACAGGGTGCGGTTGAAGACGGGTTAAAGGTGGTTGGGAACTGGCTACAACATAATCTATTGACGTTGAATATAGAAAAAACCAAGGCAATCAACTTTGCTATTTCCGAACGTTCTTCACCTAACAGAGTATCTTGCTTACGACTGCACTCTTGTAATAGTTCCATCCAGTGTTCATGCCCTTGTATCGAACAAACTGACTCTGTTAAATATTTAGGAGTTATTGTTGATAACAGATTAAAATGGTCTGCACACCTGTGCGCTTTAAAGGACAGGATTAGAACAATGTTGCGTATATTTAAGCAACTAGGCAAGATTGCTGATGATTCAGTCCTGAAGATGATTTACTTTTCACTTTGTCAGTCCGTTCTTAATTATTGCATAGTAGCGTGGGGCGGCGCGGGCAAGACCTCACTAATTAAAGTAGAACGAGCTCAGCGTGCGCTTCTAAAAGTTGCCTATAGACGACCTTACCGGCACCCCACAAATAAGCTCTACACTGAAGTGGGAGTTCTTAGGGTTAGACAACTTTACATACTATCTGTCACCCTACGATTTCATAAAACTGCCCTGAGCACTTGTGTCATTTCAAGTCGAAGGGTTAATTGGAATAAAATCCGATGCCGTAAACAAATCGGTAGAAGGTCATACGGTTTTATGGGTCCACACATATATGCGAAACTCAATGGTCTACACAACTTACTAAAACTCACACAAAAAAAATGCAAAGTGACGGTAACAAACTGGCTTCTTACATTGGACTACGACACGACAGAAAATTTATTAGCTTAAGTAGGAACGCACAGTACACACATTGACAATTCACAACACACGTGCACTCACTAACATACGTATAACATCCTGACACTCTCTTACAATACCAACACCAACACATCTGACACAAATCACAGCAACACACATGCACAGTTTATTTATACCTAGTTTAAGTTTTGAAATGTAAATTTAAAATAAAATGTTAACGGAACGAAGGAGCCTGGATCTCACAACACAGGGAATCCTAGTGTGAGGTCCAGGAATTCAATCTCACCTGATTGTAATTTTTAGTGAAAATAAATATTCTTATTCTTATATTCTTATTCTTATTTACCTTTACTTATGTTTCTTGATAAAATTAATCTGCCTAGCCTTTTCCCAACTATGTTGGGGTCGGCTTCCAGTCTAACCGGATGCAGCTGAATACCAGTATTTTACATGGAGTGACTACCTGTCTGCCCTCCACAACCCAGTTACTGGGTAATACGATACCACTTGGTAAGACTGGTTGTCAGACTTTCGGGATTCTGACGACCCTTAACGACTGTCAAAGATCCACGAATGACAGCCGGGACCGTGACGTGTTTTCCGAGGCACGGAGGAGTCTCGTTATGTAAAGATGGTCACCCATCCTCGGACAAGCACAGCAAGCATAGCTTAACCTGATTGATTGACCCGTGTGGCTGTTATTACTTAGCCACGAGCTCCTTATTCTTTCAGAGTGTGAAAACATTTATACTCTAAGCTTATTCTTAAATTATAGAATGACATTCTATAATCTAAGACAGCTTTATAAGGTCCACAGCTAGACTTCACTGAATGTATCAAATTAAACAAGGTGTGTAGCATTTTCACTACAGACCGCACCACGAACTCCGACCACAAACCCGACTCCAGTAACTGCACCCTCAGCGTGTACGTTAACAGAAGTCGGTTAACACTGCTACTTTTTGACATTATAATTATAGGTAAATTAACACAAAATGATACGATAACCAGCTTTTTAGCATTTCATTTATTAGATAAGAGTTAATTTTCTTTAAAATTTACATCTGTCCCGATTATAATGAAGTATTTTTCTCAATAATTAAGATTTAGAAAACACTAGTGTTAATCAACTTTTGTTGCTGACTGTACCTCATCTTCTGGCGCACGTACAGTGTGACCAGATTTAAATTGAACATTATGCTAGCTGCTTGCCTATTCTGCTAAATCCTACTAAATCCTGCTATTTTTTTTTATGTAAAAAATGCTAAAATTCTGATAATTAATTAATACATAATTTGTACAAACGTGTAAAAAAACGCAAAAATAATTACTAAAAATATTCATCAACATTAATAACTTCTAATTTTCTGTGGTATCCATGTTTTTATACAGAGCTGTCGAGCTTTCCTTACCTTTATCATATTTTTTGATGGCGTAAAATTTACGCATCCACCCTGTTCTTTTACTGCCTGTTTGATATGAAGAATCGCAGCAACATTTTCATACCTAAAGGAGAATGGGCAAAAATGTATGGACCGTGGTACCCGCTCCAATAGTCATAATTATTAATTTAAAAAAAAAAAAATTTTGATGAAGAAAAACGTCTACCATGGCGCCTGCCCCTATTCACATTTGGAAGGCAGTAATCCCACTAAGTTTTATTAATGAGAATGTCCTACAAACTACTTATATTAGAAAAAGAAGCTAGAATAGGACAGAATTAGAGGATGATATAACACACTTACGATTCCATTGTTGAAAGAAGTAAGGAAACAAGCGTTCTTCAAATGAAAATCATATATTTTAGAATAGTTATGTCTTGTATTAAAATCATGAGTGACATTACATGACATGTTTGAGCTAGCATCCCAAACATTGCTCTCTAAGTCTTGCACCATTTGGAATATAAAGCTTATATTCACAAAGGGTGTGAGTTTTTATTGTTATTGGTATTCGATGGCGAGTTGCGTTTGGACAATTGTTAAATATACAATTTTGTGATGTGTTTGGAGCACGTGTATACTTCGAAACTTGAAACTCCTGAACATTTTGGACTGCTTCCGGCACTGCTTCAGATATTGCTCCTGGCACGGCAGGATTCGCATATCTTCTCATTTCATTTTCACCGGACTGTTAACATCGGTGACACACACGTCGTATGCCATCGAATACCACCTGAAAATGGTAAAAATATGATTTAAAGAATGTTTTTTTTATAGGTACTTAATTCTTTCGAACTAAGCTGTAAAATTGAGAAAAAAAAATCACGAAAATACAAAATATTAAAGTGTCGATCGTAACCTAACAATATTTTTGTTATAGTAAGCGCAGATTCAACCGAGTCGTCGGGCCATAAATTAATTTATCTATGTCCATCTCGCTCGCACTTACAGAGCTTATGGAGCGCTAATATAGAATAATAGCGCATTAGAAGTGACTTTCGAAGGTCATGATGACTCCTCGATCACAAGTGTGCACGGTGTCCAGTTAGCTTATATTGAGTTAGAAAGTATAGGTCCTTTTGTTTGTACTGCTAACTTTTATTTATTGTTATTGATAATGACCGTCGTAAGTGGCATCACCTGTGCTTATTTAAAATGAAGAACATGATTATACTTGGATTAAAATAAAAAAGAGAAAAAATGGCAAGCACGAAGGGATGATGAAATAAAACTACACCTACATTATGTTAGAATTGAGTTAAAATAAGATACAATAATATTTACGTTGGATATGATTGTCATCTTATACCACTAGATGGCTTTACTTTTGGTATGGCTACGATCCATTTATTTTGTTAAACATAGATTTTACATTTAAGATTATGCATTAATTAATTCCTGTATTTTATGTAACGTTAAAACGAATATTTGAAAGAATTTTAGAATTGTTTTGGTTCGTATTTAAGATTTTAATAATGATACTGTTTTACCAAATGAGGTGGCGCGTAACGCGCGTACGAGATGGGTCGAGGGCAAAAACAAATATGGACAAAATGGTCATAAACTTGGCATATTGGGCATAAATGAGTTTACGCCCAAATAAATGCCCGATCACTGGGCATAAAATAAATAAATAAATGAATAACTTTGTTTTGTTAAAATAAAGCAGGAACTTAACTTAAAATGAAACTTAATGTCAGTAGGTATTTTGTAAATTAAAATTTTAATGAAATAATCAGTCATAGGATAATCAGTCTTGTTAAAAAAATCACAGTTGAAAATTCGAATACGTAATTATAGAAAATATAATTTTAACTCTCGTAAAATGAAAAATGAAGTGAAGTTTTGTAATTGGATTTGATACTACAATAATCATAAGTAAGTAATATAGTATGTATGTACGTAAGCTGTAAGACTTCCGAATAAAATAAAATAAATGTTTGTCAATTTTTACCATCATCGTAGTCCTAATTATAATTTTGGCTTGCTTTTGATGTCTATTACCTACGTAGACTAATAATAGGTAATGAAATCGCTCAATACAATGTAGATAGCTTCAGTCATCATGATCATCATCACTAAAGTTGATATTAGATGCAACATCAACAAATTCTAGGTTTCGGTTTGTTGAAGGGGATGTTGATGGGCGGGAATCAAAATCCTTAGGCGTATTGAATTGAATCGAGTTAGATTCATCTTGACTGTCATAATCATCGCTTAAAAAATCGTCGATTTCCGTATCAAAATAGTTAACATTGGACAATTCGATACTTTTAGATGGATCATTATTTTCCTTTAAGGCGCAGATTTCCTGAAATGATCAAAAAGGTGGTTTTTTAAAGCTGTGTATCTCATAAACCGTAAATAATTTTGACATGTAAAAAAATATGATGTTTTCAAGTCCTTTTCGCATACAGTGATGGAAGCCAAAACATAATTAAACATACTTTAATGCACCAAAAAAATCTTTAAACATACCTCCTAATAATCTTTAAAAGCTGCATTAGCAATTATAATTATAATTAAAAATATACCATAAAATGTCAAATTCCAAACTGCATCCAGTGATGGATTACTTTTTATTAAAAAGTTAATTTCTAATTTTATACGATTTTATTTGCACTTTTACGACATAATTCCGTCAAACTAGACAGCCATAAAGCCATTTCACTTACACACCGAGCTAAACCAAGCTTGGAACCAGGGCCTTAAATTGCAATTGTATGCCAAAGATGTGATTTGAGCTGCTCTTTGTGTAGTAAGGCGATTTCGTTTAGACTGTGCTGTAGCACATGTGTGAGCACTATGTAGCTAATATAAAGCTACCTTTTACTGGGTTCGTCTTTCACTGACTTGAATGTGCCCTGGCGGTTGAGAGTATGTCATGCTCACTCAAATGTCTCGCTGGTGGTGGCGTGTGTGTTGGATCATTAAGTTCCCTTCAAAATGGTTGAGCTAATTGGTGCTGATCCATGCGTCATGTTCGTGAACGGGCGCCGTCAGTTGGGACTGGTCGTCTCTTAGCTGCCACGGCTTATTTTAATTTTTTTTTTAATTTAGTTGTTTTTAGTTTTTATCTTTTTTTTTATTTTTACTACGGACGCTTTTAACGTGCACGTCTTTCTACATTGTTCTCACATGTATATTTTCAATATGAACGATGTAATGTAACCAATATTTTGTAAAATATTTGATTTTAAAAGAGTGTCCGTGGAGTTTCTTGCCCGTTCTTCTCCATAGGATCTACGCTTTGGAATGGGCAATCTAGCTTCATTTTTCTGACTGACCGACCCAAGACCGACCCTTTGACAATTCAAAAGTGCCTGTAATTGGTTTATTTGAAATAAATGCTTTGAGTTTGAGTTTGAGTTTGACTGTGAATGAAACGCTCGCTTAAGATGATTGCGCTGTGTAGCCCGCGAAATTCGTTTTTTTTTGGGTTTTTTGCAATTTGCAGGTCCGTGTCAGGTTGTATCTTGATGTTAAAATCTCAAAGTATGTTATGCGGAAATAAAACATATGTATTTATATAATTTTAACCATAAAAATCATCAATACATCTCTCTAAGTTAGATTTCATGCAGAGTCGTCAAACGAACGAAATCTAACGACTCATACATTGATCAAGATACAACCTGACACGGATCTGCAAATTGCAAAAAACCCAAAAAAATTGAATTTCGCGGGCTACCACTGCGCATCATCCTTAACAGGTAAAGCATACTCTTAACCTTATTACATCAATTTCTGGTTTATTGCAATATATTAGCTATAATCCAATATGTTTTTGTGAATTTACCTTTTCCGCACACTCAAATATAGCTATTTGAATGAAAAATTTAATTTAAGTTCTGTTAAAGTTTTTGCCCAGGCAAAAGGCATTTATTGGGCATTTATGGGCATTTATCCGGCGTTTATTCAGTGCACACAATATGCCAGGGCATTAACCCATCTCCGGGGCGCGCCGCGCGTTACATCCGGTCCCCACTCTTGATGGTTGCCGGCGTAGCGCGTTAGCTCATGGGTCAGTCGGTTACTAGCTGTTCTCCAAGCAAGTGATATCATTTAAGTGTTACGTGTGCCTAAAAGTGAGTTTTATCGAAGAAGAGCCAACAATTATAATAATGGAAGTGCTTACCTCCAGAACGACATGTTCATGTATAAACGCAGCTAACTCAGGGTGCGTTTTTGACAGGCTACCTGTCAAACTATAATATGTAACTATAACTTTTCTATCTATAATATGTATGTATTTACAAAAAAAATAATGTATTTAAGTAGTTTATCAGCCATCTCGTTACCATAACACAAGCATTAGGTTGCTTAGCTTGGGACTAGATGGCGTTGTGTGAAATGTCCAAGGATATTTATTTAATTTAATTTATTTAAACATGTTGTTATTATCTTCTGGTATATGGAGCTCGCAGACACATTACAAAGTTGAGACATTGTTCTTTCATTGCGATATTCCAGTTCGAAAAGCAAATCAATATAGTCCACAACACTAGCACAGGTCAACGTTAATAGCGGGTAACAAGTTCAATTAGGAGCGCAGGGGTCAGTATTGAATAAAACCGAGTTATGAAAGCACAAAAGAAACTAAAATAGCAGCGAAACATTGTCACGAGCGTAGATAAGTGGTACCTAATATACTCGTAGATGTATTTATCTCCAAACACAATCAGATTTGAGAGTAGCGGCTATAGTAAATATTGTTCCTCTTGGTAAGACCTTTTAAACGACAATATAATCATATCTTTTGGAGCCGGGTACCATTTTGCCCATTCTCCTTTGTCCCTCAGGTCAGTTTTATTGTTCATTTGAGAAAATAGGCGCTCACAAGTCGTATTGGACCGTGAACATAGGCAAAACCATCATGGCCTTTGCAAAATCGACCAATTGCCAAGTGATTTTTGAAATGTGGCCCCAAAATCTTTCAGTGTGTGGTTTAGGATGATAATTTCCCAAATTTTACAAAAAAACAAGTTCTTTTGAATAAAACCAGTTTTAACATTGTAACTATTATCCTTTCTTCTTTTTACAAAGAGAATCAACACCTTGCTAGATAGGCAACATAATCTGTAATCAGGCAGCTTTCTATGATCCACAGCTAGGCTTCACAGATAGCCACAAGAACCTTAAAGGCCACAGTAGCCAGACAATTCCCAAAACAAAAAAACTGTTTCTATCCGTATCTGCTGTCAAATTCAAATATTGTCAATGTATTGTGTCAAGTGTCAAGCTGAACAAACAAACGCCAAAGCACAGAGTAGGGCAAAATAATTACAATTTACATAGTGAACCAAAGCCCAAATACTACTTGGTCTGTGCCAAAGCCATTTCCAATACTACTTAATCTGTGCCATTTCCATTACTACTTCGTCCGTCTGTGCAAGTAGCTTTTCTTCTTGGGCTGCTGTGTTTACTACCTTTTGTTTTATGAACTATGTCGACGCTTAGATAAAATATAATAACGGAACGGGTCGACGAAAGTTGATAGGTAGGTACTGATACTGCTGTACTGGAGTTCAAAGATGGAAAAACTGCCAATGTGTAGGATATGTTTAGTGGAGAATGTTCATATGTATGTAGTGGTCAACAGGAACTTGCGCGAACTGTATGAGAAGCTGACTGATATTCCAGTAAGTTGATATTTTTAATAATATTTAAGTTAATTACCCATTAGGTTTTAAATGCCTCTCCTACACGAAGATTTAAGGCTCCAGTGCTTCCGTAAAACAGCATGTGGAAACCCGGACTTTAAACATTAAAATCGCCAATCTGCGTTGAGCAGGAGTGGAGATCAACGCTCACGTAAGATGCGCACAGAAAGCATTGAGGACCACCAACCGTAGGCTTGGACGGCATTACTATACAGGGTGTAAGGGACAGCCCTCCACAAATTAACAGGGTGCATTCAGCTCCTTATTGTGAATCATATTCCACCGGAAATTTTCTCAGGAAAAGTTTCATTTTTTTTAACGTTTTTTTGGCTAATATTCCTTTATTTCAATGTAAAATTACATTCTCTGTTTGCAGCACTCCATTTATGTAAATAAAACAGCTAAAATCCAAAAAACAGCAATGTATGTCGAAATACTCTAACGTACTACGCGCGAAATCAGCTGTTCACTTTCTGCATAGCTTCAGAGTTCATCAAACTCACCGCATACTACTTGCATACAATACAATAGAGACAAGCGAGACGCTCCGATTTACCGAGTCGCAACAGTATTGCCAACTTAATAAACCTCAATTTGTGAACGAAAATGTTAGATCAAACTTGGTTCACATAAGAACTCCTCTAATGTTAAATGCAAATCTTTTAGTGCACTTAATTTCTAAAGGAAAAACGCACATAATGTGCCCTTGAGTATTCGTGGTAGGTACATACCTAATAACTTAATTAATTCTACTTTTCAAGCGATCACTGGATCCAGTTTCCAAGCCACCCAAGGGCCTTTTCATGGCTTTACGGCAGCTACCGACTGGTAGTCGAGTCGCGAATCGAACGTAAGCCCTCTGCAATGGAAGCCCAGTCTTCTATCACGCTGGGCTATCACTACTATTAATTTGCTTAACATAAACTTTGAATTAAATTGACAAATTAATCGTTTCATTTCTCCAAAAAAAATAACAGCTCTAACATTTAGTCAAGCTTAAAAATAGTGGTATTTTTGTACAACATTTTTGCAAGAAACATGCAAAATTTTTTGAGTAGTTGACAACACTGTTTTTGTGTGTGATTTTTCGTGTAGTCATTAGTACAGTTTAGTTGTCCTGCGACTGTGTCCTGCGCAGTATCGCTCGCTGTTGTTCGCGCAGTCGCGTCGTGAAGTTTACGTACTTACCCATTTGTGTTGTTGTCTGTGAGAAATGGCTACACGAGCACTAAGCTCGTGAATATGGCGAAATGATAATGTGCTACGGGGAAGCTCGGGGAAATGCCAGGGAAGCGCTCAGAAATTACATCGATAGGTATCCTGACCGTCGGCATCCATCAGACTCCCGGATAATTACCAATGTCTATCAACGAGTGCTAGATAACCAGCCCATAGTTCCCAATCAAGAAGGCGCCGGAAGACCACTTCGCGGTGCAACTGTAGAAAGAGTTTTAGACCTGGTCCGTCAAAATCCACGCCTAGGCACACGCACTGCAGCTCGACTATTGCGCCGGAATCATGGAGCCCGCGTCTCACACTTTTAGACTTCTTTTTGTGGGGCTACGTAAAGGAAAAAGTGTTTGTTAGTGCATGTGCGAGTGAGGAAGAAATGCGAGATTGAATCACAGACACATTCCAGCAGCTGCGCTACAGCTGCAACGAAGATCCCAACTTGCTGACCCGCTTGCACGGGGAGACCCTGCGCCGTGCCAATGTGTGTGAAGGTCTCGGTGGAGGTCATTTCGAGCCGTATCTCATACGACCGGAGCGATTCTAAGGTAGGATTAATTTTTGATACCTATTGAAATAAGACTGATTGATTTACATTATTTTTCTATGTAATAAGCATTGTACTTATGGTAAAAACACATAACGCTCCTTTTTTAACTTGCCGCAGTCGGGTAAAAAAACGAAAACCACTTCAACGTTAGTTGTAGCTATTGTTTGGCACAAAATTAACTCTAGTGCTTATTATTTTGTTATCTTTACTCGCTTTACCAAAGCGGAATTCCCGCTGTGTGAAAGGTGTCTGCTTGTTATTTTCGTTAAGTTTTAGACTGTTGTTGGTTGAGCGGAAAATACTTTTGTATTAATTTGTTTAAAAATGCCTCGCAGACGATACAACGTTTTACGTAGGCAAGCCAGAAAAGATAAAGGTTTTTGAGGGAATACAGCCATCATCGTAAATACAAAATAAAAACATTATTCCTTATTTCATAAAACCTACTTATTTTATTTTTCATTGAACCCTACCCGTACTTGACAAACTGACCAATAAGTAGGTACCATACACCACTTTAAACATCTTTCAGTTATAAAAATAATTAAATGAAGGCTAAATTATTGTTGCTTTTACTGTACCTGCGCGTAAGTATCTACCTACTCAACTAACTTGTGCACTACGCTGTCGCTAGTTTAAGCCAAGTGGCGCGAGAATTGACCCCGTGGCGGGTGGGGCAGCCGAACACTCACTGCGCTACCGTTCGCTACGTGCGTTTTGCCACGGAAGCAATACATTGCGTGCGAGGTAATACAACAAATCAGGTTTATTGGATTCCCATAACGTTCCTGAAATAATTTCATGTACCGGTCATCTTAGTATGATGTACTGAATTCACCCTATCAATCTGCGGAGGGCTGTCCCTTACACCCTGTATACTAGAATAGAAGTATTTTCTTCTTAAAAGCAAAATAGTGCAAGACAAATTTTGTTGCAGTTTGTAACTGAAGACAGTAGACCGATTCTCGCTTGTTTCTTCTGCTGCGCTAAACTAAAGCAATGCTACCGATTACTGAGACAATGTCTGGTAGCTGAAGAGCTGTTCGCTCAGATGATGAACGAGGATTATGAGGTGAGGTATTCTTCAACAGCCATTTATTCTTATATTTTGTAATTTCAGTATAATGTGGAAGTGATTCTTCCTTTCAAGCTCATATCTATTCAAGAGACACTCAATTGAGTACACTCAAGTGTACCATTGAGTGTTGAATGGTGATATGTGTACACTTTTGTCAAATGTTACATTGTTAAATACTCCACACAACACTGCTACAACTTCTGTATGAAACTTGTATGTGGCAGTTTGATAACGGCCCTCTCTCATGTCGGTACAAGCTATGCGTCAATAGATTGTGTAGTATCTGTGAGGTTAAATTGAACCTACTTAAGGCGAAAGCGCCAGAGTAGCTCACGAAATTCAGATTGTCTTACATTTTTTTGCAATTTGCAAGTCAGTATTAGGTTGTATGTTGATCAAAATATGATTTGTGACCGTAACTAGTATGTATTTACACAATATTATGATAATTTAAAGTCATCAATACAACTCTTTAAGACCAAGTAATCTTATTGAATGACTATTTCATGAAATCTTGACATTTGAGGATCATACTAACTTACGGAGGTGTATTACTGATAATTGTGATGATAGTAATTCTATAAATAATTAGGTATTTATTTATAGCATTAATAATGTTAAGGTCGTGAATCATACTTTAATCAACGTAAAATCAATGTAATACTTACTGATTGCAAATTGGAAAAAAACGCAAAAAAAATTGAATTTCGCGGGCTACCCTGGCGCTTCCCCGTTCAGTATCCTCACTTGTGGAGGTTCTTTTGAGTAACTTTAGTATATGAAAAAAGGTTTGTGCTCGTGAGACTGTGATCACCAGCATATTTTCTTAATACTTCAATCATCTTTTTTACAGTCAAATTCTTTAATAAACCAAAACTACTTAGAGTTTTGCGGTGGGTTTATTAATTCTCCAACAGTGCACATAAATATAGTTGATGAATGTCAAACAGAAAGCATTGCTATCAAAGAATTACCAGCTGTTTGTGAGGGACTAGATGATATTATTGAGCCAATGGAGGAACATCAAAGTGAAGGTATGTTTTTAAGAACAAAACTTATAACAAAAAATAAATAAAATAAGAATAAGTATAATCTATTTAATTTGTATTGATTAAAAATTGTTCAGTTAAATTCAACTTAACGGTAACCACATTATACCCCATGTCCGAAATTATCCCTGTCATCCAAATCCATTCAGCCGTTTTAGCGTGAAAGTATAACAAACAGACAAACTCACTTTCGCATTTATAATATTAATAAATAAATAAATATATTAAAAAAAATATATATATATAAAAAATAAATATATAAATATTAGTTAGGATTATGAAATAAAAATCCTAACTAATTAGTTTGTTATGTTTGTTTGTTTCTTACGCTTTCACGCTAAAACTGCTGAACGGATTTGGCGCACGGGTAGACCATGAGCTGGGTTAGGGCACAGGATTCTTTTTGTTCCGACATTTCAACGTGATCGAGACTTATGCGGGTGTAACCGCGGGGTGAAACTAGTATCTAATAAATTAAAATCTCTTTTCGCGTTTATCTGTATGACCGTGTTGTTCTTCTAAACTACACAACGAATTTTGATGGTTTTTTTTTTTGGTTCTCACCAATATTAAATGTATAATCACTACATAGTATAAAACAAAGTCGCTTCCCGCTGTCTGTCCCTATGTATGCTCAGATCTTTAAAACTACGCAACGGATTTTGATGCGGTTTTTATGATAGTTTGCGTAATTCAAGAGGAAGGTTTATATGTATAATACATGCGTGGGCGAAGCCGCGGGCAAAAGCTAGTGTTTAATACATTTTTATTAAGCTTACAATATTTTACAATCTAGAAGAAACGAAAAAAAAAAAAATAACGACGAGGACGACGTTTTTAGAAATCATCACGTTTTGTCAAGCCGTATAAACCGTGCGAAGCAGGCGCGGCTCGCTAGTTGATAATACAAGAGTAATACTGTTGACTGTTGTTGTTTACTTACAGAGCTAGAACCGGACAAGTTAGACAATAGCGGTCTAGATGTAGCAGATACACCACCACACCATTCTGAGTCAGATTTAGAAGATGATCAGTTAAAAACTGAAGTGCAAGAAGAACAAGTAGTATCTAAGAAGAAACAAAGAGCCAGGGAGACGAAAAGTAAGTATTAGTTAGTTAATATAAAGGTAAGCAAACAGGCCAGTGGTTCCCCTGATAGCAAGTGGATATCTGATCACAGTTTAAGCAAATCCTGTTCAACGGAATTAGACCGAGCGCTGGGTGGAGTAGAGTGTGCAAAATATGAGGACCGCATTCTGTAAACTCTGTTTTAGGCTCAGGAAAGCTTGCATATTATGATTCTGGATGTTGCCGAAAAGTTTACTGGTCGATTTTTTAGGGTTCCGTACCTAAATGGTAAAAAAGGAACTCTTACCGTCTTACAAATAAACACAGATTAAAGTTATTCCAAAGGAGATGGCCAATTTATTTAGGGCACTCTGCCTAGTATCAAAAAATTCGTGTACATTAACGAGTTTTGCTTTATTTTGAATTTAGTATGCTCTAAAATTAACTGTGAAACTTACATAATCCACTAACTTCAGATTTCTTAGAAATTAACAAACACATGTTTTGATCATGAACCTACTCGGGCTCATAACTAAGTACTATCCAGATTATTCTGCGTGGGGGTAAGCTACGCTTGTAATGGGCAATGTGTGTGTGTGTGTGGTGTTGTTGTTGTATCAATGGATGGGTGACCATTTTCTTATCGAGACCCTTCCTCGGAGTGCATGTAAAGCCGTCGGCCCTGTATGTAATGTCTCTCAGGTCTTGTCAGATTGCCGTCCCATACTGACTATCACAATGACAAATAGAAGTACCTATAGTCTAAAGTTTAAACCCAGAATTACCTGGACTTCAGAAGTCATGTGAGTTAATATTTAATTATTATTTTCTTTAACTTTGAAGGAAAACATTGTTAGAAATACATGTACTATGTATAATCTAAACCCTGTGAGAGTAGTGGGACAGTAATGGAATGATACTCTTGATTGGATACTCTTGATAAAAAGGTTAGGTTGTGTCATAAGGTAGGTATTGAGTTGACAATGTCCAAAACGTAAGCACAATCAAGTCCGAATTAATAAGCACTAGATAATCGTTGGGCAATGGAATCAGTCCGTGTAGAATAGCAATGGTCGATATAGAGAAAAGATAATCGCACAGTTTACAAACAAAAAACAAACGCACGCGCAAGTTGCTAGTACAAATGTCTAACGAAAAAAAAATGCGGATGTCGAGCGGTTGCAGTTTGCAGTGTTGCCAGACGCCGACGGCGTGTGCTCGTACAGAATTGGTCTGAGATCTCGAATTTTGTCAACAAAACCTCGTACATCCCGAGGTTTGGTTGTTTAGGTTCCTTTAAACCCTGCAGGCACAAATAGGAGACCCGCGAAGCGGGGCTCCGTCGACCTGCTGTCAGTTTTCTAATGTTATAATTTCACAATAAAGTGGTTTTAATTTTGGTGAGCATTTATATCCATTCTGGCAGGTAATTCGAATTTTTTGGTAGTAAAATAGGTACTTTTCTGGTAGGCGTTTAAAAAACAAGCCAAATAAAGTCTTTCATATTTACATTTACACAAAATATGATTTGTAACAAAGAATTTCGTACAAAATCGTTCGAGGATAGATGTAAGCTCGTACCTCGTACCAGGGCCTCTGAATGTCGTACATGTACGAGAAACCTCGTACGGATGGCAACACTCTGCGATTGTCGAACCTGTCATGTCGTTTCGTTTTGTTGTTACAAAAAAAAAGTTATTTAAAACAATAATATTTCATAGCATTTGAGTAATTTACAAAATATTTTTTATTATGATTACGATAATGAATAATCATTTTACAGTCCGAATCATTTTTAATATAACTCTGATGGAACATTGATATTTTAGGTTAGGGAATGAAACGTTAATCCAAAATGGCCCGCTATCTCGATACGCCCGAAACGCAAAACAACTTTTATGTTTTTTATTTATTTATTTATTTAACTGACCAACTTACACTTACAGTAAAATACTACACATACAAGTTATAGGTCATATATAGGTACAGATATAAGCTAAAACAATATTATAACATACATTAAAAACAAGATGAAACACACCACAAAATTAATACACATAAGAAAAACATAAGTAATATCTACGACGCAGAGATAGTACTAGGAGTGGCAATAGACTCCAGGTAAGCATTAGCAGTTTGCAGGAACCTCAGTTCGGTACTTGCAAAGGCATCGAGCGACTCATCATACTGTAATATATGATTGATGAGGGTAAGGGCTAAGTATAAGGGACTGGTTTTTAGAGTTACGGAACCAGCTGGAGGAACTGAAAATAGAGGACGCTGGCGAGGGCGAAGTATATGCCTGACAGGTAAAGGAACGTTGATGGAGACGTATTCTAGCAATGAAGAATTGAATAGGGAACCACGAATAAGGCGGATAAAATATTTCACAAGCGTAAGATTTCTCCTAACCTCTAAACATTTATTCTCTAAGCGTTTAAATATTTATTCTGGACTTGTACGAAAATATAAATAGTTTTGTAATTTTTATTTCTATTTTATTTACTTATAATTAGGTGTCTAATAATGTACATGCCACTGAGTAACTAGGCAGAAATGGGCCATGTCATTTAAACCTATGAAAATGTATGGTTATTCCTTTGTTATTCCTGATATAACTTTATTCCGTGTTTTATTTGTAAGAGGGTTAGTGTCTAAACACACTATGCCGAAGTTACGCGACCGAAGTTCCGCGGCTGATGTTACGTTCCGACGTGTTCGGCTGATATGACACACCATAAGTGCTGAAATTACGCGGCGGAAATTTAATTGCGGAACTTCAGTGCCCCCCCCCCCCCACGTCCCCCGCCCCGGATCTTCTTCGGCAATCGAAACGAACTTCGGTCGCGTATAATGTGTGCTCTACAGAATACGTTGCCGAGAATTACTGCAGAACTTACGCCCGACCGAAGTTCGGCTGTACGCTAGAACGCAACGTAATTTCGGCATAGTCTGTCGTCAGTAATTCAAATAGCATTGCAGGCGTAACCATGCCGAACTTCGATCGCGTAACTTCGGCTTAATGTGTTTACGACACTTATGGTGTGACTCAGTCTGTCTGTCTGTCTGTCACAGCTGGATATCTCAAGAACTACTGATGCTATCAACTTGAAATTTGGAACAGTTTTAGATGACGTTTACCCAACTATCTATATCTATACATATAATAAATCTGTAGACGAGGCGTTTCTGTACATTGCAAATATTTAAAAAAAAAATAGTTGGGGTGTTAAAGAATCACCAACAGATGCCATTTCTACCATTTTTGTCATTTTTGTCTGTTTGTCTGTGAGAGTTCATAAATTTTTGTGCAAGTATCACGTCAAAAGTACAAAACCAATGTGGTTAAATTTTATACTCAAATATTGTGTGTAACTCAGAGTTTTACTTAGTTTTTGTTTCATCGCAATCGCTTCAGTCTATCAAAAGATATATGAATTTAAAGTGTTCAAGAAGAACTTTTCATTACGGTGTCTTCATGCACGTAACGACATCTATTGATACCAAATGGTACTAACAATAAAAATCGCTTTATAGGGGTGGATAACCTGATGGGTCGATCCAGCAGGTTCAGCCGCTACGCTTCCCGGGGTTGGTTAGTGGATGGGTGAGCATCTTTACATACCGAGACTCCTCCGTGCCTCGGAAAGCACTTTAAGCCGTTGGTCCCGGCTGTTATTCGTGGATCTTTGACAGTCGTTACGGGTCGTCAGAAGCCCGAAAGTCTGACAACCAGTCTTACCAAGGGTTATCGTATTACCCAGTAACTGGGTTCTGGAGGTCAGATAGGCAGTCACTCCATGTAATAAACAGGTATTCAGCTGCATCCGGTTAGACTGGAAGCCGACCCGAACATAGTTGGGAAAAGCCTAGGCAGATTGGTTCGACTGATGGTTGATTAGTAACGCTAAAAGAATTTCAAATATAAAAAACCCGCCAAGTGCGTGTCGGACCACGCACAATGAAGGGTTACGTAGTTGGGATGAATTTATCCCAAGCACAAACTTAACATTGTAGTTGGAAAACATATTCTCCCATACATTCCAACTGTAAATGTAAGTTTGTACTCACAATATTGAGAGATTTACCATGTTATTTTATGACCACAGACTATTCTTATAGATTTTCCTGTAATCTACAAGTAAAGAACTATTTTCTGTATTTTTTTTCAAAACTTTAGGCTCAGTAGTTTCGGAGATTAGGGGATATATTGGTAAATTTTCATCTATTTTCTTAAATAATTAATATAATTTTAAAATTATAAAAAAAAATATACATATTTGAGACCCTCATATTAATTAAGCCCTTTCATCTGATATGTCACACGGTACAGTTTGCAAAACTTTTTTTTTTAATTTTCTTATTTGCCCCACAAAAGTGACCCCCATATCCAAAATCCATTTATTTACTTTACCTACCTGTCCGCGTTTGGGTCACAAAAATTCGTAATTATATGTACCAAATTTTAACATAATGGGTACAATAGATTCGGAGCAAATTAGGTGTGACAGACGGACAGACAGACAGACACACGAGTGATCCTATAAGGGTGCCGTTTTTAGGGTTCCGTACCAAAATGGTATAAAAGGAACCCTTATGGTGTGACTCAGTCTGTCTGTCTATCTGTCACAGCTGGATATCTCAAGAACTACTAATGCTATTCAACTTGAAATTTGGAACAATTTTAGATGACGTTTACCGAACTATTTTGCAAATAAGCAAGAAATAAAAATATTTTAATTTTTATTGCAACAGGGACTGAAAGGGTGTCTTAAAAATTCATAGTGGGGCTACTAGGGCATCTGAGGTATAATATGAAAGAGCGTTAGTTTCGACTTTTGATGAAAAATGTAAAAAAACTACCGTCCCCCCCCCTTATTCTATGTGATAGAAGTGTATGTAAAGAAAACAGGAAAAATAAAAAGATGTCTCTAAATAGCACACTTTTTCAGAAATCGAAACGGAACATTCGGTGCGCGAGTCCGACTCGCACTTGACCGGTTTTTTTTCTTTTGAGGTATGGAACCCTAAAAATGGGCATATAATTGTAAGATGATAGTTAATACTAATAACTGATGTGGTGTTCTGAGTGAAAAAGAATGCAATGTCAGATATAATAATCCAATCAACTTTTCATACACAGAGAAGTTGAGGGGGAGGGTTTGAGAGGGTAGGGGCAGGGGGACGCGGTGAGATCCCTCTCACCGCGTCCCGCTGCCCCTGCCCCTGCCCTAGGAGAAGCAGTAAGGAGGTGTGAGGGGGAGGAAGGGGGAAGGGGATGCGGTGAGGGGTATTAGAGGGGAGGGTGACAGGGGGGAGAGGGAGGGGGGTGGTAAGATATGGTTGAGAGGAGAGTTAGAGGAGGAGGGTTGAGAGGTTGGGTGAGAGGGGGTTGACGAGCGCCTTAACACCTTAATGTTACTTTTTGACCGAAAAATAGAAAGTCGGAACGGCACAAAAAAAAAGGAAACGCCAGTCGTCGTCAGAGCTGACACACACACTTTTTTTTTAAATCAAACTGGGTACCTTTGTAAGTTTATTTATTGTACGCAGAGCGAGCTTCCAGTTAACCACTGCATCTGATAGATGTTGTATAGACGGAATCGCGGTGTCAAGATTTTCCGCAGAAGAGTGACACTTTTTCAGTCATAAAATAGATGCTGTCCTGGAATTCCGGTCTCTGGACCTGGATTTCTCTCTAGAGGTCGAGATTATTTGAGGCATCTTTATAACCAACTTCAAAAAGAAAGAAGTTTTCAATTCTTCTGTTTTTAGGGTTCCGTATCCAAATAGTACATAGAAAGGGAAGTCTTATCATTACGTCCTGTCCGTCTGTCCGTCCGTATGTCACACACCTTATGTTTGAAAGAGTTTTCTCCAGAGATGGTGAAGATCTGACAATTGAACTCCTCAATAACTTACAGTAGGTATACGTACTGTGATTTGGTACAGAAATCAAAGAAAATTACTGGCTATCCGTGGTCAACTAATTATGGACTTCGATGGTTTTTAAAAGTTTTGCCTCCATAAACATGGATGTTCAAGGTATAAACGAAAAGCAGTTTGATGCGCAGTCCAAACCGCACAGATCCATCCGCGGTTTGTAACGCAGTCCACAGATCCGTGGTCCAAACTGTAGGTACCTACGTGTAAACCCCGCTATTAGTTCTTTCCGAAACGATAGTTTGGAATGGCGCGTTGTGTTTCCAGCAGTCCGAATACGTGTTAAACCCCGCTATCATAAACCGCAGTAACTGCAGGGCTGTGGTAGAGAACCCCAGGTAGCGGTTCCCACCAGGCAAGATCGCAAGATTCTTCATTTTTATTGCAGGAGTGATACCTACACCATATCTAAGCGACACGTTATGTATTGATTTCCGACATGCACGCGAACGAAGTCGCGGGCACAGCTAGTTTTGTAAATAAGAAAGAAATAAAAATATTTATATATTTTTTTTGCAACAGGCACTGAGCCCCACTTTGAATTTTTAAGTGGGGCTACTAGAGCATGTGGGGTATCATATGAAGGGTCCACTGCAATAATGATGAATGTCCAAAAAACATTTTTTCTTATTCAGTAATGCCATTCGGTCACTTGACTATGTAGTTATGAAATCGCGTTTACAAACTTAGCAATATCGCTGACAGTCCCGAGATAAAACGTTTTTAATATTTTGGCTACACGGCTAGAACGCTTAACGTCACAGGTGTTCACGACAATAACGATGAATGTCCAGTCGCAGGCGCCTCGCACTGACCGCCATCTTGCTGTCAAAGAAATAATAAATAAATACATATACTTTAACTTTAATAAACAACATTTCATTACCTTCCGGTCCGAGTTTTTTCACACCGATTATAAATTTAAAACCCAGTTATCTTAAAACAAAGTTCAATGGACATTCATCATTATTGCAGTGGACCCTTCATATGAAAGAGCGCTGTTTGCACATTCTCAAACATTTTTTTTTTTTCTTTTTTTTAGGCCGCCTAGTTTTCGACTTTTGATGAAAAATGTAAAAAAAAATACTGTTCCCTCCCTTATCTCCGAAGTTGGCAAAGTGAAAAATCTGAAATTATTCTATGTGATAGAAGTCTATGTAAAGATTACAGGAAAAATAAAACGATGTCTCTAAATAGCACACTGGAACCCTCGGTGCGCGAGTTCGACTGGCTCTTGACCGGTTTTTTTTATACCCCATCGCCTTAGATTTCAAGTAAATCGACTGAGCAAATGTTTGGGAGTCATTTTAATGATGGTTTTAGTAACAATATCCAACTTTTTGTTGGATGTTAATGTTTTGTATATAGGAAGAATCTTAACGCGCGGTCCGAGTAACTCGAAACTCGGTACAAAACTACCAACGGGAACTTTTGGCAGAAAAGAAAGAATGACGAGCTTTTGGGTTTTTCGAAAATCTACCCTTACAGGGCAAAAAGGGGTTATTAAGGTTTTAAGTCAAATAATGGAAACGCCAAATTTCCCCCTCACAACCCCTTCGCCGCTTTCCCCTCCCCCTCTACCCTCACCAACTCCTTCCCTCCCCTTCTCACTATACCCTCCTATCCCTCTCCCTCTATTCTCCTCCCCCGCTCCCTCCTCACCACCCCATCTCTACCTCTCCTCCTAACCACACCTTCCCGTTTTTCTTTCCCTCCTCACCGCCCCCTCCCTTTCCCCTTTCTCTCCTCACCATCTCCTTCCCTTCCCCCCTTCCTTTCCCTTTAGGTGAAAAACTATTACTTGCTTAAGTAAATGTTTGTGCCAAGTTTCAAGTTAATTAACCAAATGAATGAGATTTTTCATATAAACTGTTTTCACCCCAATTTTAAAAAATCATTTTGAATATTTCCGTAACTTCAGTGAAAGATTATTTACACCAATTTTCGAGTTAATCAAGCCCCACAGTAAAACCTGCCCTGTGCAATTGGAGTCTCCTAATACAGGCATTGTTTATTTAAAGAGAGGCTCCAAACACGTCTTAATTTATAATAATGCTAATTGTGCCAATAAACGATTTGATTTGACAATTTACGTCCCCTTTTCACCCCCCCGGGGATGATTTTTGAAAAATCCTGATACACGTTATTCTTTATTTTTGGTTAGTGTGGACGACGCACGCCTCAATCTTAGTTTATTGTTTATTTATAGGTAATTTTTGTATTAAGTTAGTAACATTAGTGTCATCTGTCGGCAATATGTCAAAGTAATTTTAAATAAATAGCAATGTTGCAAGGTGCGAGTGGTGCCGGTCTAAATATTTTTTGTGGTTGGCAACCTAGTCTTCTCTCTGTCAAAGTAAGCTACGCCGGCTAACACGTATCATTTTTAGAAAAATAACAAGAAGCTGGATTTTCGAAGCCGTGCAACCAACCGCACCCTCCAAATTGATTCTGGAACCAAATCTGCATTTCATTTCGCCTCCATCTGTAATAAGTTTTTGGTCTTCGAGCGGATTTCAATGCGATGTCTTCAACTCGTGAGTTGAGAAAAATGGCGGACCGGTCACAAACACCGACAATGCAGACGCGTCGTATGCGCAAAGAACAAATAGAAAGTCTCAAATTGGATTGTGCACCTATGAAGATGGACGAACGGACTCTTCCCCATGGCAGCGATTGTCCCATAACGCCACGGGAACTTAATTATTCGATGACGCCGGCGACATTAAAACAGTCACCGCATGCTACCGTGACGCAATCTACGTGCGCTTCGAAAACAACAGTGTGTTCTAAGAAATCAACAGCTTCTTCTATAGCACGGCGTAAACAGCTTGAACTGCAGGCTGCTGAAGCAAAAGCGAAGATTCAATTGGAATTAATTGATAAGAAATTAGAAGCGGACCTTGCCCTTGTCAGCGCCGATGATGAAAAAAACGCTGACATCGAGGGAATTCATAATGAAGATCAATGCACGAACGGTTCTGTATCCCTACCGGATCTACAGAAACATGATGTTGTGGAGAAGTGGCTGGACCATGACTGTCCTCCTGCTCAGCCTCCTCAAGACAGCATTGAGCAGCTCGCACACACTTTAAAAGATATGATGAAACAGACAGCCACCCAGCACGAGGATCGTCTGCTCAGCCGACTCGCTACACCGCGCGAACTGCCTATTTTTAGTGGTGACTGTATAGAGTGGCTACATTTCAAAAATGCATACGAAGACTCAACCCGTGTGTGTCGGTTCAGTGACTCTGAAAACTTGTGCAGACTACGTCGAGCACTTCGAGGTGAAGCCAAAGAAGCTGTAACGGACCTGTTGATTGGCAACACACCGCCGTTGGCAGTGCTCAATGCGCTAGAACTGAGATTTGGTCGAGCTGAAACCATTGTTTACAATATAACGACTCAACTGAAAAAGTTACCATCGTTGCATAATTATTATCAACACGAGATAAGCTACTTTGCTGTGAAGGTCAACAATTGCGTGGCAACAATACGCGCACTAGACCAACATGACTACCTACGAAGCCCTGAGCTCGCTGCAGCCATTGTATCAAAAATGCCGAGCACGCTGATAGGTAAATGGACAGATTTTGCCTATAATCGTCTAGGAGAAGGCACATCGAAGCTGGAATTACTAGCTACATTTTTGAAAACTGAGGCAGAGATGTTATCAGTCGTTGGATGTACTCTGCCACGAGAAATAAAGAAAACAAATGACACAGACAATAATCGAAAAACTGATGATAAAACTAGACACCGCTCTGTGTTCACTTCTGTCGCTGTTGAAGAAACAAAATGTTTATTTTGTGATAAGGAAATTCATAGTCTACCAGAATGTCGTGTATTCAAACGAGCAATGAGAAGAGATAGATGGAGATTCGTCAAAAAGCACAGACTATGCTATTGTTGTTTATCAACTAAACAACACAGTAGTAAAGTGTGCCCTGCGCCTGTATGTGATGTCAACAGCTGTGGTATGGCTCATCATCGCCTTCTGCACTGGACGAAAGCTACGACGACGTCACAATCAGCTGATGCGCCGCAGGCATAGAAAAGCCAAGATAGCACGGAACAAGATTTACCTAAAACTCCCGACGCATCGATAACGCACGTCGCACGCGATGATGACGTCATTCACGCAGCTACGAGTTCGACGACGGACGACTTCACGTTGTTAAAAGTAATTCCCGTAAAAGTGCGCGGACCCAACGGTACAGTGAGTACATACGCTTTATTAGACGAGGGAGCTGCAGTGTCAATAATCGACTCGGAACTATCAGACAATTTAGGCTTAAAAAGTGAAAATTCTTGCCCTATAAAGTTTACTGACGCGTTCGGTTTAGAAGTTTATCAATCGGAAGTGCCAAAAGTGAAACTACAAATTTCTGGACAGGACAATGCTTTCTATGACATTAATTTACGGAAATGTGACAAATTAAAATTAAGTGCTCAAAATATGTCACGTGTAAACAAAGTTGAATGTGCCCACTTAGCTCATATAAAACCATTAATCGACGCGCAAAGTGTTGTGCCGCGTATATTGTTAGGTCAGGATAATTATTTTATTATAGCTCCGCTCGAGATTGTTGACGGGGGAAGGAACTCGCTGTATGGATCACGTTGCAGGCTGGGATGGACCATCCATGGCCACTACAAAGGTCGTACTCACTCTTCGGTAAGTGAACTTAATGTCTTCCATCTCGCTCGCTCTTCTGATAGTGATAACATACATGTAATTAGTGAACTTAATGCCCTTATTAAAAATTCATTTAATCTCGATTCCGTTGGAATATCGACCTTATCTCGTGAGAATAAAGATCATGTCAGAGCTATTGACATTGTTGATAAAACTGCACGTCAAGTGGGTACTCAGTGGGAGGTAGGTCTACCTTTTAAAAAAGACAATTTCGATATGCCCGACTCGTACAGTAATGCACTATCACGTCAACAAATGTTGTTACGCAAATTTCATAAAGATAGTGACTACGCGAGTAGGTATAAACAGGAAATTTCGAAGTTATTTGACAGTGGTTATGCACGAGAACTACAGAACGCTGAATTACTCGCCGCTAATCACATTTGGTATCTGCCGCACTTCGGTGTGCAAAATGTAAACAAACCGGGAAAACTGAGACTAGTGTGGGATGCTGCCGCGAAGGTAAATAATGTTTGTTTAAATGATTATTTATTGACTGGACCCGATTTGTACAATTCTTTGTTCGGAATTATGCTTAGATTTCGTGAAAATCAGTTCGTAATAGTAGGCGACATACGCGATATGTTTTTACGAATTAAGATACGACCTGAAGACCAACATGTATTTAGATTCTTATGGCAAGAGTCCACAGGTAGTACGATTAAGCATTGTGTTATGCAAAGCCTTATTTTTGGCGGAACAATGTCACCTTTTATTGCACAGCATATAAGGAATAAGAACGCGATAAAATATAAAAATATTAACTCGGAGGCCGCTGACGTAATAATAAAAGATCATTATATGGATGACTGTTTACATTCGACTAGCGATGAGAGTAACGCGATTAGATTAGTAAACGATATAACGTCCATACATAAAAAAGGCGGATTTGAGATAAGAGGTTGGTCAAGCAATAGCAAACGTGTTTTAGATTCTATACCTACGGATGCGTTAGCCCACAGCGCTATACAGTTCAAAGATGGTGTAAACAACACAACTGAGCGCACTTTAGGATTAATATGGCATCACACGGATGATTCGTTCGGTTTTAGGATTAATTTGACCCGTATACCTAAAGATATTTTAGAAGGAACCGTGCCACCTACTAAAGCAAAAATGCTTAGCATTATTATGTCAGTTTATGATATTCACGGATTTTTATCACCGTTTCTGATAAAAAGTAAAATAATTTTACAAGACCTACACAGATCTAATGTTGACTGGAAGTGCCAGATTCAACCTGCCGAGCAGATTAAGTGGGTAAAATGGCTTGATGAATTAAAACAATTAGAATTGTTACGAATACCGCGTTGGTATTTTAATGCAGGTATGTGGACTCAGCGCTGCTCAACTACTGTAGGTACACATGACGTCAACACTATTGTAGATACACAGATGCATATATTTTGTGACGCTTCCATTAAAGCCTATGCAGCGGTTATTTATTGGCGTTTGACTCGGTTAGACGGGAACGTACTCGTGTGTTTTGTAGCCGCGAAAAGCAGAGTGACCCCACTCCGCCCTATATCAATTCCTAGGTTGGAACTACAGGGCGCACTGATAGCTTCACGTCTTGCTGATACTGTTCAGCGAGAACATTCAAGTTTAAAGGCTAATAAGCGCTTCTTTTGGACAGATTCGCACACGGTCCTCCAATGGATTCGTAGTGACCCTCGGAATTATAAACCCTTCGTTGCTCATCGTCTGGGTGAAATTGACGAATTAACTAAAATAACGGAATGGCGGTACGTACCGACAAAACTAAATGTAGCTGATATAGCTACCAAAGAAGAAGCGCCACCACTTATGTACGACAATGTTTGGTTTCAAGGACCTGGATTCTTACGGCAGCCAGAGAATACATGGCCTAAGGATCTCGGTCCTACCAAGTCATCAGATGACACGGCATGTGAGGTACGGAGCATTAACGTGACAATGACGTCACATGTTTTTCAAAATTCATTACCTAATGAGGACGATTTCTCGTCTTGGACGCGACTCGTTCGAGTTACCGCTCGAGTATTATTATTTATAAAGCGCTGTCGACGTATTGACACTCAACTTAATATTGAACTATTGTACGAAGCGGAAAAACTTTTAATTAAAAAGTGTCAACACGACTCATTCGCAAAAGACATTGAACTACTTAGACAAAATAAGTCCTCTAGTCGTTTGTTATGTCTGACACCCTATATTGACTCGGAAGGTATTTTACGAGTTCAAGGTCGAATTGACAAGGTTCAAGGTGTTGAACAGTCAACAATGAGACCTGCTATACTTGATGGTCAACACAAGTTGACACGACTGTTGGTAGAATACTATCACAGGAAAGCGCTTCATGGAGCGCACGAACTAGTCGTAAATGAATTACGGCAGCGATACTGGATCATAAAAATACGGCCTACCGTACGCGCCGTAGCTTCGCGTTGTTTATTCTGCCGGTACCGCCGCGCAGCGCCTCAGCCGCAGCGCATGGCTGGCCTTCCCGCCGCGCGTTTGCAGCACCACCGCAGACCTTTTACATTTACGGGAGTCGACTTCTTCGGCCCCATGGAGGTTACAATAGGCCGAAGGAGA
Source organism: Cosmia trapezina (assembly GCA_905163495.3). Taxonomy (NCBI): domain Eukaryota; kingdom Metazoa; phylum Arthropoda; class Insecta; order Lepidoptera; family Noctuidae; genus Cosmia; species Cosmia trapezina. The sequence continues at coordinate 818,565 of LR991046.1, read as the reverse complement.
GAAAAGAGATATGGTGTAATATTTACGTGTTTGACGATACGCGCTATTCATTTAGAGTTAGCAGATAATCTAACTACTGACTCGGCCATTATGGCGCTTAGGCGGATGATATCTCGTCGCGGTACGCCCAGCGTTATTTACTCTGATAACGGGACAAACTTAAGAGGCGCCAATAATGAATTAAAACGTAGTTTATTGGAACTCAATCGTAGTAAACTTCACGAAGACGGCACTGTAAGAGGTATAGAGTGGAGATTTAATCCTCCTGGTGCGCCTGAGATGGGAGGCGCCTGGGAACGAATGATACGGACGGTGAAGACCGCATTGAAGGTCGTACTTAAGGAACGCGCTCCACGTGCGGAGACGTTAATTACATTGTTCGCGGAAGTAGAAGCGTTGGTAAATAGTCGTCCTATAACTTATGTATCCTGTGACCCTAACTTTCCTGAAGCCCTAACACCGAATCATTTCTTAATAGGTACATCGTCTAACGGTCCGGCTTTCGGTATCTATAATAATGACGACCTATGTTTACGTAAACAATGGCGCATAGCACAACGTTTAACTGATGCATTTTGGGGGCGGTGGATAAAAGAATATTTACCTACCTTGCTACCTAGATATAAGTGGAATAAAGAGCAGAGAGCGTTGCGAAATGGAGACTATGTTCTTTTAATTGAGCAAAATTTAGAGCGAGGTTCTTGGCGCCACGGAGTGGTGAGTGCGACTCATGGCGGCGATGATGGTCGCATCAGAGTGGTCGCTGTGCGCACACGTACTGGCGTGGTTCGGCGTCCGGTGACGCGCGTCGCCCTACTCTTTCCAGCGGAGTGTTAGTGCTGAACTGAACTTGTTGTTTGTTAACTAATTTATATTCGCTTGTAGATCTGTAATTTCTGTATTTAGCTACTAAAATAAATAATTCGTTTGTTTTCCTTATGTCAGCTCAGCTCAGCACTAGGGGGCGGATTGTGGACGACGCACGCCTCAATCTTAGTTTATTGTTTATTTATAGGTAATTTTTGTATTAAGTTAGTAACATTAGTGTCATCTGTCGGCAATATGTCAAAGTAATTTTAAATAAATAGCAATGTTGCAAGGTGCGAGTGGTGCCGGTCTAAATATTTTTTGTGGTTGGCAACCTAGTCTTCTCTCTGTCAAAGTAAGCTACGCCGGCTAACACGTATCATTTTTAGAAAAATAACAAGAAGCTGGATTTTCGAAGCCGTGCAACCAACCGCACCCTCCAAATTGATTCTGGAACCAAATCTGCATTTCATTTCGCCTCCATCTGTAATAGTTAGTATAAATACTGAGTTTCGAGTTAATCGGACCGCGCGTTAAAATTCCTCCATACAAACTTTGACACCCCCCCTTAACTCCTTAGGGGGTAGTTTAGGAAAACTAAAAATGACAAACTTTGTAATTTACTTAGATAAATATTCATGCCAAGTTTTAAGTCTATTAACTCAAGGAATAAGATTTTTCATACAAACTTTGAACCCCCGTTTTCAGCCCTATAGCGGTTGAATTTTGAAAAATCCTTTCTTAGTGCACCCCTAGACTGCATAGTGAACCTACTTGCCAAAGGACATCAACCACTTTGTATGGCGTTTGGGCTTGAACATGAACATAAAAATATTGCACTATTATTGATTTTATTGAGTGGCTTACAGTAGAAAGAAAACATGTAGATAAGAAGTTTTGTATCAAATTGGTTAAATAATACAAAAAAAAAAAACTTCAATACTTTAAAATAAATTGTTTATTTGCAAAACTATTCATTTTCATATGTTAATAAAACATGGTCTAAAAACTGGGCAGGTGGATTTACATTTTCATACCTTGCCCAGCTTAAATACCATATCACAGACATGATATGAGCGCAGCAACCTACAGTCCTTCGGCCGACTATGCAGTTGCAGCAATACTGTTTAATTGCTTGGATTCCGGGAGTGTTATTTTCGTATAATATATAAACGAAATATACTTTACGGCTTATGTGCCTGCTTTGTATTTTTGCTCGCAATAATGTGCAATTCTCAACCGAAGGAAATCCTTGTAAAAGGTCACTGGCTCTATCAATGCACACTTCAATAGTATAGGAACCATCATTTCTTATGTGCTCCCCATAATAAGACTGCGCCTGTTTAATCTGATATGTTCCGCATGCTAATAATACAAGTTGATTAAATGTTAATCTAGGAAATTCAACATTATCAATAATAGCATTTAAGTTGGAGAACAGTGTCCATCTTCGATTCAAATTATTTTCAATTACATAATCAGCTAATAAATTGTTTGTATGCAATTTTTCATTTACGACATTTAGAATTTGGCCTGCGTCTGGTCTATCTGAAACCCTTTGGTGAAACTTATTTATCAATGCAGCAGCTATTTTGAAGTCTGTCATAGCATGAGTGGATGCAGTATTGAAAAATTCACTCCTAAATATTTTATAACACATTTTAAAAATCCCATTTACTGCCTCAACAATCCACCTGCACATTGTCACCGTTCTTGACTTATTTGCTGCCGCTGTTGACAACTGAGTTTCACCACGTTGCAGGGATATTGGAAAATGAACAGTATAGTTACACTGTTGTAGTAAAGGGACACTATCTCTAAAACCCCTATCCAGCAAAAAAACATCCCAAGGTTGAAAGTACCTTCGTAAAGTATTTGTTTCATTATTAAATTCATTAAAATCATGATAGCTGCATCCGATGTTGTTGCTGGATAGGGACCGAGTACATCTATTATATAACCATCAGAACATACCATCATAAAAGGTTTCATGAGGTTCCTATACTTGTGCAAAGAATAAGTATCCTTCTGGTATAAATAATTGGAACTTTTCTGAACATATAAATAGGTACCATCAAGAATAATTATTGGGTTCCTATCTACTCCCCCAAACAGCTCATTGGGTATCATTAGATTTCTTGCAGCAATTTGAGCTCATGTTATATGATTTATCCCCAAGTTTCGTGGAACAAAATCATCAATAAGTATTTGACGAACCTTTTTTAATAACCTTACTAAAGTGGTAGGGGGTATATTTAATAATGTCGATATCCGCGCGTTGCTGTCGCCAGTTCTTATTTTCATAAGATATGCAGCAAGAGCTAATGTGCCATTTTGCATATTATTTATTTGTTGCACATCAGTTTTCAATTCAAAAAACTGGTGCTTGGTTAAACCAGTCCAATAATGCACTGAGTCATCAGACATTTGCTGAATATTCGTGAAGTCCAATATTACTCTTTCTTTTACAAATGAAGCAAAGTCTTCTATGTGACTAGCAGTAAAATATTGAATTGATTGCGTTTCATTTCTCAAAATGTCAAAATTGTCATTTCTTAAATGGAATTCACAAATCCTACATTGCTGTGGTACATAGTAATTGTATTCACTAAAAATATACACTCTAAGCCACAAAGGAATCCTTAGTCTTTCTTCAGCATTGCAATCAGGTAAGAAACAACGTGATTGTGTATCTGGAGCTCTTCTCATATGGGGTAAAAATATGGAACTTACTGCTGCCTGGACTCCACTGTCACTACCTTGCTGAATTTCTGCATTATCACCTTGCTGTTCAATAGCATCAATAGCATCTCTCTCAACATTACGTGTACTGTGTCTGTCAGCTCTTTGCCAACAAGGATGGCAGATTCTATCAGATGCTGTCAGCTGAAACAAAAAAGAACTTTACTAAGTATATGAAGAATTAATAACCTTGTCATCATCATCAACAGCCTATAATCATTAAACTCTCCCATAAATGAGAGGTTATGCATAATCTCCAGACGGGTTAGGAACATCATTACATAGGTGAATGCTACTGGCCATTCCCTGACATTTATAGGTGTCCTTAAGTCGGCTTACACAACACTTACAAGGAGAAGCTGGGATGGTATACTTTGGTAGGAACCACATGGAAAATAAATAATTAGATCTCTGCAATTATAATAATGCACTATATGGAAATACCACATATCGCTTAGGTATTTCAGAACCTACATCACATTAAAAAAAAACTTGCCTCATGTGGATTAATCCATTGTAAAATAACACTTCGGATATGTCTCTCGCGTTCTGTGTCATTGCTTATCCCATGAGATCGAATCCTTAACAGTGAACATCTGCAGTTCACACATAACTGTCTGTGACGGCCTGGATCTGAGCTCGTTGAGGCATCAGATGATGAACCTTGTACACTGATTGATGCATTCAATGCTATAATCCAACAAGGATGACATACAAAGCTATTCTCTCCAGTCTGTAAAAAATATCATATAAATAAAATCAACCATCAAATACAACAGATTAATCAATTAAAGAACCAAATTGCATTCTAAATAGTATTCAGAATTGTCAATTCTAATGGCTAACACCACGTCTAAAACATCTTGCCACATGTCTTATGATTATGACGAATCTAACAACAACTCATTTATGTTTTAATTCACCAAGCCAGTTTAGCTAGTGTGCTAAAGAAACAGACCTAAAGCTACATACATTTTTTATATTAATGCATATTATAAAAATGCATTTTTTGGTTATGTGCAATACAGAGTTTTAAATGATAATCGTCCAGAACCTAACTAACTAGTGAAACTAGTGATGGATTTTAGCCAACTCAAATATTCAATTAATCAGCTCAGAAGTTGGAACTTACCACTTGCGGTGCGATCCATTGCAGTATAACTCGCTGCACTTCCACAAGATTAACAATGTGTCTTCTCCTGTGAGTAATATCAGTACCACAATTTATACAATGTATAGATTCACTAGGCAAAATCGGAAAGTCCATGTTCACGCGCAAGTCTTCATGTAAAGCGGGTTCATTATGCGGAAAAATGCCAGGGTTAACGTTTGAAGCGGGTACTGAGTCCGAGAGTGAGCCGGGGTCGTCGTTTAGAAAATCATCAGAATCCATTTTGAACAGCACAAGTCAAAAATAGCTAAAGTCGAAATAATATTCACAATACGATACGAAAAAGAGCGCAAACGCAAAGCGAATGACATTGACAATTTGACATTCGGCTCTGGGTCAGTGTTGCCAGTTCTTTGCACTGTCAGTCAAACACTCGATTTGAAATCGATTCCATCGTGTTGTGCTGTTTTGTTTTGTGTAATTCTTTTGGATGTGGACCATGCCGCGTTACAATTAGAATCTTCAAGAAAAGCACGTGTTAGTAATACCCGCTACCACGACGGACAAAACCCAAACGAACGAAGACGAATTACCAATTACTAACGATTCGTAGGTACTATGTTTCCCCGATAAAGGCTAAACGACTTCCAACGATTGTTCTACGTGGGCAGGCTATAATCATGGCGGTAAGTCTCCTCTTTGAACAGTGTTAGTCAGTAAAAGTCTGACACGCCCTCCCGCTCCACCCTAGAGCGGGAGAAATAAATGGATTATTTTACCACGTCAAAAAAAAAAGTTGCTCTACTTAAGCTGTATATTTTTATTTAAGTAAGGTTAAGCTGATGATGGTGATGCTGATTATGCACCCTCCAACGGCCACAGCAAAGCTCGGTCTTCCAGGAAAACATTTTAATGTTTCAAAGCGCTCGAATCGAAACATCAAAAATATCGATTTTTTTTTCTGTTTTTATTCTTTAGGCAACCCTAACACAACGCACCCCGCACGTTGCGACGCAACTGTCGCCATACAAATACAAATCAATTAAAAGTCTTTTTAAATCGTTTTTAATATTATTTATATTTATACTCCCGAATAGGTACCAATGTTCAGTAAATATTATTACTAAATTATTTATGAATTCTTTCTTTCCCAATACGGTTGTTCACGGTTAGCCCATTTTGGTTGATGTTCTTTGGAATCTCTAGACCCAGCGGTTTGGCCCGTGCGTTGATACATCAGTCAATCACTTTTGCCTTTTATATACAGGGTGTAAGGGACAGCCCTCCGCAAACTAACAGGGTGCATTCAGCTCCTCATTTTGAATCATATTCCATCGGTAATTTTCTCAGGAAAATTTTCATTTTTTCAATTTTTTTTTTCAGTTACATTTTCATTATTTCAATGTAAAATTGCATTGTGTGTTCGCAGCACTCCATTTATGTAAAAAAAACTGCAAAAAAAAAACAGCAGAAAAAAAAACCAGCAATGGATGTTGAAATACTCTAACCAACGACGCGAGTAATCAGCTGTTCACTTTCTGTCTAGCTACAGAGTTCATCGAACTCACCGCATGCCTATTACCTACCCCTCTCAACCAGTAATAGACGTTCTGATTTGTGCACAAAAACACAAACAAATCAGGTTTATTGGATTCCCTTAACGTTCCTGAAAAAATTTCATGTACCAGTCATCTTAGTAAGACATACTGAATTCACCCTATCAGTTAGCGGAGGGCTGTCCCTTACAACCTGTATATAGATAGATAGAATATAAAATTACACAATAATAATGATTGCCTGAATAACATTTCTAAGTTGCCCCCTTTTCCAACAATTATTGTTGAAAGAAGGGGGGATATAAAGTTGAAACGTTTTCATATGAATGTGGTACTAATTCCCCTGAACAGGGTTTGTTTAAACTTTCATCACTTTCGGAACAAAAAGCAGTTTTATTTTGATTCGTGTGCATGTCAATCTTCTTCCAACTTTGTACTTACCAGCTTTATAATCACAGGGGCGACCGTTGCGAAGAAACCAAAACTAGACACTCGAAGAACAAAACTAGAAGATGCAATAACAGCCGAGCAAACGGAAGAAGACAAATCAGACTCGAAAGTTATCCGGACAACTCAACAACGTACGTTAGAACCAGTAACTTATGTCAAAGAGCCTTACAAAAGTGATCAGCCTAATTTTAACCCAGTAAAAAAAATTGTAAAACATACTTGCACTCAAGTTGGTGAAACACCTTACAAGTGTGATGTATGTCAACGTGGTTTTACTGAAAAGAGTCATTTAACAGAACATATTCTTATACACACTGGTTAAAAACTTTACAAGTGTGATGTATGTCAACGTAGTTTTAGTCAAAAGAATAATTTAACAAAACATAAGAGTATACACTCTGTAGAAAACCCCTGTGAATGCGACTTATGTCAGCGTAGTTTTAGAGATAGGAGTGCTTTAAATAGACATACCTTTTCGTATACACACTGGTGAAAAACCTTACAAGTGTGATGTTTGTAAACTTTTAGTTTTAACCCCTCACGTGTCTGAGTTTGGGCTATTTTTAGACCCAAAACCCCAGCGGTGGGGATGGGGTTGGGGGGTAGTTGCGAACCCCATAGGTTCACAACTACTGATGAGGATATGTTTTCCATCTGATGATGTTTTTTTACGTTTATATTAGGTGTAAAAAAATTAACTGCAAGAACTTCGTCCACATACTCGACATCGAAAAACAAACACATTACAAAAAAAAATTTTCGCGGAATCGCGAAAAAAAATCAGCTGTTCAATACATTTATGTTCGCATAATTCGTCAAAATGTACTGAACAGCTGATTTTTTTTTCGCGATTTCAGGTTTGGTCCCATAGTAAAAGTTGTTCATAATGATGAGTACAATGACCCCTTAAGAGCTTGTGGGTTATTTATTTAACACCTTGTATATATCTATACTAATATTATAAAGAGGTAAAATTTGTATGTAAGTTTGTATGTAGGGGGTAATCTCCGGAACTAATGAACCAATTCTAAAAAAGTTTCACAAGTAGAAAGCTACATTATTCCTGAGTGCTATAGGCTATAAATTATATTTATATCATGCATATTAGTCGAGCTATCACAATTTTTGTCTAACAAGTCGGAAAGAAATACCTCTTTTTTGCATGCGCTGCCTAAACGGTTGTTTATAATTGAAAACAATGTATGGCAGTCTGGTCCGTCTTAAATAATTCTACAAAAAAGTCCGCGACACCATATTTCTATCTTTTATATTTTATCTTTTATACATCTTTTATTGCTTTAAAAAAGTATTTTTTAGACATACTTACGTTTGGATGATTATTTAAACAAAACATTAATCCTTATCAAAATAAGTTATTTTATGAACACAAGGACATCATTTAGATAAGATTTGGCCTTTACAGTATGTCAATTGGTGCGGACGTTTTATCAATTTACCCATAGTTGGCGTTGTGCAAATAAGTATTTTTTCTGAATTGCGAGATTTTCCGCGGATTGACGACCCTCTCGATTTATTATTTCAATAATATATCGGTGGAATACAGCGGAAGAGTTTGTTTCTTTGTTAGTTTGTTTGAACGCGCTATCTCTGGAACTACCCCAGTCGGATTTGAAAAAATCTTTTTGCATTTTATAACCCAGTTCTTGAGGAGGGCTATAGGCTATATAACATCACGCTAGGGCCCTTAGAAGCCGAGCGCGAAGTAATAGCGCGGGCAGGCGATGCGGAAGGATATAGGCTATTTAACATCACGCTAGGGCCCTTAGGAGCCGATCGTGAAGTAATAGCGCGGGCAGGCGATGCGGAAGGATATAGGCTATTTAACATCACGCTAGGGCCCTTAGAAGCCGAGCGCGAAGTAATAGCGCGGGCAGGCGATGCGGAAGGATATAGGCTATTTAACATCACGCTAGGGCCCTTAGGAGCCGACCGTGAAGTAATAGCGCGGGCAGGCGATGCGGAAGGATATAGGCTATTTAACATCACGCTAGGGCCCTTAGAAGCCGAGCGCGAAGTAATAGCGCGGGCAGACGATGCGGAAGGATATAGTCTATTTAACATCACGCTAGGGCCCTTAGGAGCCGAGCGCGAAGTAATAGCGCGGGCAGACGATGCGGAAGGATATAGGCTATTTAACATCACGCTAGGGACCTTAGGAGCCGAGCAAAAAGAAAAAATGTCAGAAAGGATGCTTAGGCGCAAACGAAGTAATAGCGCGGGCAGGCGTTGCGATGCGATGCGTCGTTGGGGGACAAGAAATTTCACGCGGACGAAGTCGCGGGCAGAAGCTAGTGTGATATAAGCTTAAATACCTACTATGTAAAGTTTTGTCCTTATGCACACATGGAGTGCATTTGACACGCGGGGGACGGGGGGTTAGTTGCGAACTCCATAGGTGCACAACTACTGATGATGATTGGTTTTCCATCGGATGATGTTTTTTTACGTTTATATATATGCGATATAAGCTTATATACCACTATTTACAGGTTTTTACTTATGCACACATGGGGTGCATTCGACACTTGAGTAAATAACAAATCATGTTCGTCAACACACTGGTGAAAAACCTTACAAGTGTGATGTATGTCAACGTAGTTTTAGCAGACAGTTTATTTTAACAAGACATAAGCGTCTACACACTGGTTAAAAACCTTAAAAAAGTTATAGAGGCATGAGGAACAGCTTGTACAGTTCACTCATCCTCCATACAAAGGGAGGATCCTCCGACCAGACGGGACCTCGTCCACGTGGATTGGACTTTTCTCTAAAATTAAAAAAAAAATAAAAAACACGCTTTAATACCATAAAACTGAAAAAAATATTTTTTTCAATATAAGAATAAAGTGATTAACGAGAAAATTAATGTCATTTGAAACATTCTTACACTAACTCTGTAATTCAAAAGCACTCCACGCTTTTTTTTACAGTGTCATTAATTTTCTCGCTAATCACTTTATTCTTATATTGAAAAAAGTAAGTTTAAAAACTAAAACTCAACTTTTTTTCAGTACCTAACTGAAAAATCACGCTCCAAAAAGTCAATCAATCTGCCTAGCCTTTTCCCAACTATGCTGAGGTCGGCTTCCAGTCTAACCGGATGCAGCTGAGTACCAGTATTTTACATGGAGCGACTGCCTATCTGACCTCCACAACCCAGTAACTGGGTAATACGATAGATAGATAGATAGATAGATAGATAGAATACTCTTTATTATGCACACCATAAAAATTACAGATATAAATGTTGAAATTACCCCTTGGTAAGACTGGTTGTCAGACTTTCGGGCTTCTTATGACCCGTAACGACTGTCAAAGATCTACGAATGACAGCCGGGACCAACGGCTTAACGTGCTTTCCGAGGCACGGAGGAGAGCTCTAAAAAGTATGAAACAAAAAAATATTCTCATCTGAAATTAGAAAAGACAGACAAATTAAAAATCCGGAGTCGCACGTAATCTGTTCGATTTATGCCCTATCATGTTACATGACGTGTGACTCCGGATTTTTAATTTGTCTGTCTGTCGCCGCGATATTTTTAATTTGTCTGTCTGTGGCCGCGATATTTTTAATTTGTCTGTCTGTGGCCGCGATATTTTTAATTTGTCTGTCTGTCGCCGCGATATTTTTAATTTGTCTGCCTGTCGCCGCGATATTTTGACGTCCGTGTGAATGTCGGCTTTTCTCCTTAGATTTGTGTGATCACTATTCCCAGAGTGTAGTGAAGTGTCTTTACAGTGTAATATTCTTTCTCATTTAGGTTTTTCTCCTGCGTTGGTATATTTGCATCTTCGAGTGCTGAAATGCTAGTTTCCAAATATTTCTTATCTGTTCGATCGATTCTTGCTTTATTTTCAATTTCACTTCTTAGATTATATCTTCTGGAAATTTCTCCATTACCATAAACCTCAAGTGGTTATGGTTGATATTTTCACGCATCGCGGCATCGAATCCAAAACTCTCAAATGCTTTTCGATTTCAGTTAAAACTCTTCGACAATTTGATATGGTTTTGTTTGCCGGATTTATTTTATAGAGTGAGGACTAGTGCGCATCGACCAAGAGAGTTTGTTTCCCGTATCTGTCTTTCAAAGATTGTTACGGAATAATTTTTATTTGTAATCTCTAACCCTTTAGATCTAAGAATTCTTTAGATCTTATTATAACTTGCCAACGTTCGATTGTGAATAATGGAACTAAATTGGTACCATTAAAGAACGCTACCTTCGAATTCTTCTATTATTGGTAGTTTTCCTTATAAGAAACGTTCTTCGTTCTTGTTACTATTTGTCGTTTTTAGGGTTCCGTACCAAAATGGTAAATAAGGAACCCTTATGGTGTGACTCAGTCTGTCTGTCTGTCACAGCTGGATATCTCAAGAACTACTGATGCTATCAACTTGAAATTTGGAAGTTTTAGATGACGTTTACCCAACTATTTTGCAAATAAGAAAGAAATAAAAATATTTATATTTTTTTTGCAACAAGGACTGAAAGGGGGTCTTAAAAATTTATAGTAGGGCTACTAGGGCATGTGGGGTATCATATGAAAGAACGCTATTTGCACATTCTCAAACTATTTTTTATTTTTTTTAGGCCGCATAGTTTTCGACTTTTGATGAAAGATGTAAAAAAAAATACCGCTCCCCCCCCCTTATCTCCGAAGTTTGCAAAGAGAAAAATCTGAATTTATTCTATGAGATAGAAGTTTATGTAAAGATTACAGGAAAAATAAAACGATGTCTCTAACTAGCACACTTTTTCAGAAATCGGAACGGAACCCTCGGTGCGCGAGTCCGACTCGCTCTTGACCGGTTTTTTTTCACATTCTTCATGTTTTACTTTAAGTTCGCAGCAATTTTCTTCAGCTTCCAGCTGTATTGCAGAGATGGCAGAAACCTCGTCCACTTGCGGTTTGTTAACGAGTCGACAATAATTGTTTAGTTCCCTCTCCAATCGTTGGAGACAGGTATGAAGCTTAGAGGATATTACTTTTCCTTTATGCAAGGTTAAGTCATTTATTTCATTAGTGAGTTTGTTACTTGTGTTTCGAGCACATTCGGACAGAGTTTTTATTTTATCACACAAGCCGTGAATGAGGAGCATGGCTTTGTTAATCTGGAGATAATTGCATTGAGAAATATTCAATTTTATTAGAGTCAATATGAGCGCCACGTGTATCAAACGGGTTGGTATCAAGAATGACTGGATCGCAAATTGACCACGTCGCTCTTAGTCCAAATCTCAAAATGTCTAAATCTCAAAATACCTAAGTCGCAAAATGACTACATCGCTTTTAGTCCACATCTAATAATGTCTAAATCTCAAAATACCTAACTCGCAAAATGACTACATCGCAAAAAGTCCGAACAGTTGTGTAGGCACCTATACCTACATTAATCTCTGGTTCTTAATGTGACTTTTTTTCTTACTTTCCCTAGGCTATCTGCTTCCCCAAAATTCACTCTACACCAAACTTGAACCAAATCGGTTCATTTTGATGCTTGAACAGACAAACCTACAACAGACAAAAATGTTAAAATCACCTATTTTGGGTAAGTAATATAATTATGTGTTATACTTACTTTAAAAAAATTATTAAAGGGCTTGTGGCTAAGTAACAGCCGCTAGTAGTAGTAGCGCGCTTTGACAGTCGTTACGGGTCGTCAGAAGCCCGTAACTCTGACAACCAGTCTTACCAAGGGGTATCGTGTTACCCAGTAACTGGGTTCCCAGGCTAGGCAGATGATGATGATGATGATGAATGATGAATCATTGATGATGTATCCAGTCATTCTGATATCAACCCTGTATAGGTGCCTACACAACTGTTCGGACTTTTTGCGATGTAGTCATTTTGCGAGTTAGGTATTTTGAGATTTAGACATTATGAGCGAAGATCTGTTTTCTCCCAGATTTAGTCGCTAATTAGTCGAAATTAGTCGCCAAGTCACAGATTTAGTCGGGTCTTAGTTTAGAAGATATAATGAGTTCAATTTTTAAGTATAGACCAAGAGCTAGATGGAAGAGTTTACGATAAAATCTTTGATCTAGCTCTTGGTCTATACTTAAAAATTGAACTCATTATATCTTCTAAACTAAGACCCGACTAAATCTGTGACTTGGCGACTAATTTCGACTAATTAGCGACTAAATCTGGGAGAAAACAGATCTTCGCTAGGTGCCCTAGTTTTTGAGATATAAAGGTGGCCAAGCTGGGGAGACTCTCTCCAGATCGGCCACCAATGACCCCTTATAACTTTTGAACCAGTGACCGACAAATTCTGATATTTGGCGACAAATTTCGACTAATTAACGACAAAATCTTTGTGTTATCAAAAGTAAAATCCCTGATGGTGGCCAAGCCAGTGTCAGCCACACGTGGTAAGGTACCTACATAATAGTATCAAGCTCATAACACTATTGTGCGATCTGAAAGTATAATAACAATAAAAATAATCATAAGGGGCCCGCTAGCTAGACACTTCATAAAAACGTCATTTAATCAAAAACTGTCGAGGTAGAAAATATATCTTATTTATTTTCTTTAGGTACAAATAATGTCTTTAATTTTTTTATGAAAAGCTATCACCTGTTGATGAATCTCGTCATCTAAAACTGTTCCAAATTTCAAGTTAATAGCATTAGTAGTTCTTGAGAAATCCAGCTGTGACAGACAGACAGACTGAGTCGCACCATAGGGGTTCCTTTTTACCATTTTGGAACCCTAATGACATTAGAAGTGTCAGTTTACTGCAGCCAAGTCCGAGTCATAGTTACAAATATGACCCCACCCAAAGCTTTTGATAAAATATCTGAAATTGCTTGAACATTGGTTGTTACATACTGCAACTTAACAATATTATTCTCAATCTTTTCTTTAACAAAACATCTTTAAATCTAAATGTTTGAACCACTGGTCATCCGCGCTATTTTGATAGACTGGTTATCTTCATAAGTACAGTAACAGCCAGAACTCGACTAGCAATCTCACAAAACAATGGCATAGCAATATTAGTTTACTTATGACCTCCTTCGGCGCCGCAGCCCGTATAACGCAGGCGATAATGGTCATTGCGGTGTAAGTGGACTTCTGGCCGTTGACTGTACATACTGATGAGTAAATAACCGAACATACAACAAATACATTGAAAACACAGCGAGTTGTAGACTTACGGTCGATACTCCCTCCCCAGTCAATATCAACATAGCAAGCGAATAGCAATTCACCACTTCACAATCCTTAACGTATTTTAAACACAGATGAAATTGGAATAAGTTCTTTTTTTAAATTACGGCGCTGTTGTAGTGAAACGCGCGTGCATTACAATGTTCTTTTTTTGAAAACGAGTTGCATTATGAAATTCAGTACAACATTAAAGCATCCGTTTGGATGCTATTATGGTTACCATGGTAACTATGACACTGGCTGTTTTAATGTTGGCAATAAGGTAACTGTTTCAGGAACTTTTATAGAGGATTTATAGCATGGGTGTAGATAAAATATTTAACAAAAGCTTGAACAGTAGTTTAGATGCACATTATGATCTGAGTGCACAACTTTGGTATCTTCCTATTAATATCTACCTACGTAATCTCATAAAATATTAACAACAGCACAAATATCAGAGGGGCAATTCTCGTAATTTTAAGAACGTTCGCAAATTCGCATTCTAATCTCAGTCGCAATCTGTCAAAAAAGCCTCTAATTTCCCTACATTTTGACATTGATTGTCGCTGAGATGACACTGCGACTTGAATTTGAACGTTTTTTAAGTGTTGACCCCATCGCTGAATAAGTCAAAGTTCCTACTAAGTTTTTTTTTTTAATTAATGTAAAAAGACGTTTATGTACGTATATCATGTCTAAAACGGCGGGAATCAATTTAATTTGAACTACAGATGGCGAGCTGAACCATGGGGCGAGCCAGTAAGAACTAAAAGCCGATTTATGCGAAGCAAACCTCCCAAAATATTGAAGTTTCTTCTCGGACTAAAATCCATGTACAGATAATTCATCAATCAATCTTAGGCAGATTTCCTTTTCCCAACTATGTTGGGGTCGGCTTCCAGTCTAACCGGATGCAGCTGAACACCAGTATTTTACATGGAGCGACTGCCTATCTGACCTCCACAACCCAGTAACTGGGTAATACGATACCCCTTGGTAAGACTGGATGTCAGACTTTCGGGCTTCTGACGACCCGTAACGACTGTCAAAGATCCACGAATGACAGCCGGGACCAACGGCTTAACGTGCTTTCCGAGGCACGGAGGAGTCTCGGCATGTAAAGATGGTCACTCATCCACTGACCAACCCCGGCAAGCGTAGCTTAACTTGATGGATCGACCCGTGCGGCTGTTATTACTTAGCCACCTAAACTGGTTAAAATAAAATTCAGTTCTTACTGGTGCTGCCATCTGTGAAAGCTCCGTGTAAAACTTAACGTAACAAAGGTTGAAGACTTACATAATAAATTAATAAGGCAGCAATTACTTTTTCTAGGTTATGTGGTATGAAAAGTGAACTTTAACGTAAGAAATCTTCCATATTTTGGACTGAAACCCATGTCAATACATTCGCACAATGCAAATGTCCAAAAAAATTAAATTAATCGACGCAAGATAAAGTAACAGTGAAAGCACTTTGTTTGGCTAATATTCAAAAGATCGCCAAGCAAAAATACGGCACGCCGTAAGAGACAGAAGATACGATGCTTTGTCTCAATTTTCCTACTAATTTCGTATATATTTGTCTCACTTTCACACTTCACACGCACTGTAATCATGGCAACGTCTAGAAGTTTAATCTCATTGGTTGAAGAAAATAGGCTAAAATGTTGAATAAGTTTGATTGGGTTGGTATCAGAATGACTGAATCGCAAACTGACCACGTCGCTCTTAGTCCAAATCTCAAAATACCTAAGTCGCAAAATGACTACAACCATCTTTTACGAAACAATCTTACTTCCAGAGAGTTTTGTTTCAAGCTTAAAATAACATTACCTACTCATATTCGTACCATGACCTTCATCATTCAATATTGTTTTATTCCTGCTTAGAGCTGGGAAAGAATGAACAATTTATAAAATGGAGCTCTTTCATTCACTATTTCATATAGAAATTATACCAAGTTCCTCGTTGGTCAGATGCCTTGTTAGCTCCGGGTCATCTTTCGTTGACCTTCGTCAATGACCCGGAGCTAACAAGGCATCTGACCAACGAGGAACTTGGTATAATTGAAGGGCTGCCAGCACCACCGCCGGCAGAAGAGCAGATGCGTAATAATTTTCTGCTTTTGAGAACAAGAAATAAGCAGAGTAGCATTATTAATAATTATTTTTGTTGAAGATATTGATTACCCTGGTGTATCATATGGCAACAACAAGAAGATTGCAATGTAGAATTTGTTGTCTAATGGAGGTCTGAAGTACTAAACTGTCTTATGGCCCGTCACTAAATAATCAAGCGTTACTTAAAACTAGATTTAAGTCTTTTGATTGGTTGAAACTAGTTTAAAGTACTTAAGGATGATGCGCAGAGGTAGCACGCGAAATTCAAAATTTCTTACGTTTTTTGCAATTTGTAGGTCAGTGTGAGCTTGTATGTTGATTAAAATATGATTCGCGGGCGTAGCTAATATGGCTTTACAGAATTATAATCATTGGAATCAGCAATACAACCCCATAAGTTAGCGTTTACCTCAAACCTCATGATTTCATGAAATCGCTAGATTTGAGATAAATGCTAACTTATGGAGTTGTATTGCTGATTCTAATAATTATAATTCTGTAAAGCCGTATTAGCTACGGCCGCGAATCATATTTTAATCAAAATACAAGCTCACACTGACCTACAAATTGCAAAAAACGTAAGAAATTTTGAATTTCGCGGGCTACCCTGGCGCATCAACCTTAAAAGTAGATTTAAGTCTTTTGATTGGTTGAAACTAGTTTAAAGTAGGTACTTAAGGATGATGCGCAGTGGTAGCCCGCGAAATTATTTTTTTTTTTAGTTTTTTGCAATTAGCAGGTCCGTGTCAGGTTGTATCTTGATCAGAGTATGATACGCGGAAATAAAACATATGTATTTATATACCATAAACCATAAAAATCATCAATACATCTCTCTAAGTTAGATTTCGTGCAGATTCGTCAAACGAACGAAATCTAACGTATCTGCACGAAATTTAACTTATAGAGTTGTATTGATGATTTTTATGATTAAAATTATATAAATACACATGTTTTATTTCCACGTATCATACTTTGATCAAGATACAACCTGACACGGACCTGCAAATTGCAAAAAACCCAAAAAAAAAATTGAATTTCGCGGGCTACACAGCGCAATTGCTCGAGTTATTGAGAGAGTATTGAGTAACGTTCTGTAATACGTGTTTCGTTCTGCGCTCCAACATGGAAAATAAAACTATATTAAAAATTATAAAATTCCTTTATTTCTTGAAGACTGACTTAATCACATATAATTATCACAGAATCAACTAAAACAACAAACTTATAAGTACAATACAATTTACGTACGTCTATGAGTTGTTTGACTTAAACACAAAAATCAAACTACGATAGAAATATTTTTTTATATTTTAAAAACTTGTGTGACTGACACTGGCATGGCCATTATCAGGGATTCAAAAGATTAGTCGCTAATAAGTCAGAATTTGCCGCCAAAAATCAGAATTTGTCGGTCACTGATTCAAAAGTTATAAGGGTTCATAGGTGGCCGATCTGGAGAGCGTCTCCCCAGCTTGGCCACATTTATTTCTCAATAACTAGGGCACCTAGCGGAGATCTGTTTTCTCCCAAATTTAATCGCTAATTAGTCGCAAGTTTTCGCGAAATCACAGATTTAGTCGGGTCCTCGTTTAGGAGATATAATGAGTTAAATATTTAAGTATAGTCTAAGAGCTAGATCAAAGATTTTATCGTAAACTCTTCGAGCTAGCTCTTGGACTACCTATACTTAAAAATTGAACTCATTATTATCTTCTAAACGAAGACCCGACTAAATCTGTGATTTCGCGACAACTTGCGACTAATTAGCTGGGGAGAGCCACCTTTGAACCCTTATAACTTTTGAACCAGTGACCGGCAAATTCTGATAGATAGATAGATAGATAGAATACTCTTTATTATGCACACCATAAAAATTACAGATATAAATGTTGAAATTTTACATAGGGTGACACAATGGGCGGTCTTATCGCTAAAAGCGATCTTTTACAGACATCCTTTGGATGGATTATGGGGAGAAAGGAGAGAATACTGTAGGTAGTCTGTGGTGTACCATATATACATACAATTTATACATACATAAATACAGATACTTATATAAATATATACTTATATATCCTACTTGAAAAAGAGCAATATACTTTATTTTATTCGATAGCTGATATTTTTTTATGTTATCAAAATTAAAATCCCTGATGATGGCCAAACCAGTGTCAGTCACACGAAAAACGTAGCGATTTATCATCGCAAGGAGATATAAATTAACATTATATCATTGAACTAAAGAACTAGATAGCTCGGTTCGTAAAGCAGTTACCGAGGTCCCAGGTTCGAATCCTGATTCAGGGCTCCTCACATCCAGCTTTACTTTTTTTGCGTTTCTATATCGCAATGATATATTGTTACATACAAAACAACATACAATTTTCACAAACAAAATCAACGAAAATAATTAAATAAAATTAACAAACTTACTATCTAATTGCTAGTTGCATGTAAGTCCATTAAATTTAATTTCCCAATAAACATAATGCTGTCTACCTAACGGAACGTATCAGAAAGTGACAGCATGACTTTTAAGTGGGAAATTTTAATGGATTTACGTGCAACTGGCAGTAAGTATGTCTGAGTATCTGTTTGGCTTAAACACAAAAATATTACACATAATTATCACAGACAATCAACTAAAACAAAAGAACCTTAATATCAACATAAACAATCATAAATAACATCCATGGACATTTCACACAACGCCATCTAGTCCCAAGCTAAGCAACCTAATGCTTGTGTTATGGTAACGAGATGGCTGATAAACTACTTATATACATTTTTTTTTTGTAAATACATACCTACATATTATACATAGAAAAACAGCCTGACTCGGAACAAATACTTGTAGGTCGTACAAATATTTGTTCCGTGCGGGAATCGAACCAGCGACATGCTGCGCAGCAGTCAATCGCTCAACCACTGCGCCAACCGTGCCGTCAAATCAACAAATAAGACAATTTTTATACAACGTGTAATGCTAAATGCGCAAAACCTCTTAACGGGTCATTGTACTCATCATTATGAACAACTTTTACTATGGGACCAAACCTGAAATCGCAAAAAAAAAATCAGCTGTTCAGTACATTTATGTTCGCATGATTCGTCAAAATGTACTGAACAGCTGATTTTTTTTTCGCGATTTCAGGTTTGGTCCCATAGTAAAAGTTGTTCATAATGATGAGTACAATGACCCCTTAAGAGGTTTTGCGCATTTAGCATTACACGTTGTATACATTTATATATTTTTATATATTTTTGTATCTCTAAGGGATCTTACACTACTAGCTAATTCTAAAATGGCATCTGTATGTCGACGCATTTCTTGGAGATAAGCAGCGTTGAACTCCTTCTTCATTTTAATGTTTTCTGTTATTTGGTGCAGTGTCTGTGCCATATCCAAACTATTTTGCAGCCTTTTTTGTGCTACCATCCTCTTTGTTTTTTTTGCTTGGTATGGTCCTGCAGAAAATGAATTTTTATGATTGACTTACAAGTGACTTTCAACTTATTATTAAAATTACACATGTACTGAGAAATAAATAATTTCTATTTCTAAATTATCTGTTTCTCACGTCCCATGATTTAGAGGCTGCAGAGTGCAGGCAGAACATTGTTGTTGTAGACTTGATATTATATTATTTAAAAAAACAATTACTTTTATGTGATGACATAGACGGTTGGGGTTCGGTCTCATTTTGTATTGCTTCAGTTTCAGCAACATTTGTCTTGAACCCCATATCTTCTTGTAACACTTCAATCTCAGGAATACCCGGTTGAAAGTCTGAAAATAGTTATTATAACAATAAAAAGCATGAAAGAATAAAAGCATTATTACCGCATCAAAATACGTTGCATAGTTTTAAAGATCTAAGCCTATAAAGGGACAGACAGACAGCAGGAAGCGACAACAATTATTATTACAAGTTTTAATAAGTCTCTGCTTTTGCAACACTATTAATGTAAGTTTTACATACCTACGAGACTAACCATTGACTCTTGGCTGTCTGAGTGGCCGGCCAAGGTTGATTCACTGATTGCGCCCAAAATAATATCACCAGAATTTTGAAATGTGGAGTCATCTGGAGGGCCGCCACCTTTTTTTGCAATGGACCTCTTTTGGCCTGCATATTTTTTTTTTAAGTATGATTTCATATCAATCCATGTCTGAAAAGAATAAAGTTTAAAAAATTAAATTGATCTAATTCAAAATATTTATTTACATAGACAATAATGACATAGGTATATACATATTTGTAATGTGCTTGTCAAGACCTTGCTTTTGATACCAAACATGTCATGATTATCTCAATTTAATTTTTTTCAAGGTCAGACGTGTAAAGTTCACCATATTAAAGAAGGACGGTCAAATCGTACCTGACTACGAGGCGGTGGTGTACAGATATGCCATATATATGTAAAAATCTAGTATTTTTTAACGTCTTAAAAAACATAAGAAATAGATATTTAAGTCGCCAGAAAAAAAAGCACAAACAAATTTTTTTTTAATAGCATAATTTGCAAATTATTTAGAATAACATGTTCAGAACGCACCTTTGACGATTCATTTTGCTTAAGAAATGATTTAGTACTCAAAGATTATAATTATTCACGTTATTAGATGTAATTCAATTCTATATACTTGTGTATCAAACCAACTAGTGCTGTTTTTATTATGTATTGGATTCTTGTCATAAAAATAATTATGTGGGTTCATAGTAAGTATCAGCATTTTGTTCAATTGTGTACAACGGAACGTCATAATATGTCATCGACGCGCGCCATGGATTGACAGTGTCAATACTGTCAATTACAACGGGTGTCAATTTGACACTAATATACTGTAGTGTGTAGTCTTTGCACCCGGCGATCTCGCATTGTTGTTGTGTTGTTGTTGTTAGTGTGAATATTGTGATAAGTACTGTACTGTTTTGGATTTCCTTCTGTTGTTTGACCTTGGCATTGTTTTACAGACTGATAACTAGGTACCGCTTGTGACGATTATTCTGTGCTTTTGATTTCCGGACACCGATAACCTCAAAAGTATTTTTTGCATTATTGAAATATCTTGGATATTTAGATATTATTTTCGAAAGGGATGGTGTTTACTACATAAAACAATCAAATCTCACTATAATTTGCTTCTGTACACTGAAAATAAAACTCAGGTCCAGCTTCTATAGAAATATGACCGATGTTCTTTAGGTAGAATTTATGTAGCATAAGTCACCTGGACCATTATTGCGAATCTCTCGATACCTCATTCATCAAAATCCGTTCAGTAATTTAGGCGTTACGGTGGAAAACACGTAAATACATACTTATTATACAAAACTTATTATAATTATACAGTGTGTTGCGATGCAGCCCGGCCACAGTCGATTTCGTAATATATAGACGTATCAATTAAATGTTCTTAAATTGTTCTTGCAGTACCAATGAATAGATTAAATGTACCACAAATATATATAAGACAATATCTCCGAATTTAACAGGAATTGTAAATTTCAAATAAACAATCGTGTTGCTCTGTAAATCAAAGTTTTATTTTAGTACTCACATACATACACTAATAAGTACACTGATAAACTTAAATCAATGAAACCTACCTGTAAATCAAAGAAACGACATTAAAAGTCTATTAATTAATAACAATTCCTTTTTATAATATTTCAACAATAATAATCATTGTCACGGTGAAAACAGTTGTCAACATTCAACCTGCTTTACTCACCGAGTTGGCTGTCTTACCAACACGCCATCTATTAAAATACATATGTACTTGGTTCACTCTTTACCAACACTGTGGTGCGCTGTATAAATTAATTAAAGAAATTATTATTTCTTTACATCTCCCTCCACAAAGAAGAATTTTTTTTAAGAAAATAAATTCACAACTATACCTACGTTTCACTATAGTACAATTAACTAAACAATTTTTTTCGGTCTATCTCTGTTTTTACATTTGTATTGGTATAAGTTTTGTAATATGGAAGAGATTTGACTCTAACTTCCTATGACCTGTATTAATCCTATATATTGAATTTGATATCTTTTCTATAATCTTATATGGACCAATTTTCAGCTCATCTAATTTATTTCTATTTAATTTGTTCCCATTCTCTACATATACTATATCACCTGTATTGAAACTGACTTGAGTTCTATTTTTATCAAATATTTGTTTATTGTAATTATGTGATTTTATTGAATTTTGTAATGCTTTCTTTCTATCTTCAATCCATTCATCTTCTGTTTTATGTATTTTTAGTTCCTTTGGTAAATACGAAACATCTGTACCATCTAACAAGTACTTTGGTGCAAAGCCAGTAACCGTATGTTCTGTATTATTATATTTTTCTACACAGTTATGAGCAATGGTTGTCCATGCTATTTTGTTTTTCTTTTCATTTATTTTGCATCTGATTTTGTTTACTAGCGTTTGGTTAAGCCTTTCATTTAAGCCGTTTGAAAATGGGGCATTTACTGCTGTGAAAATTATTGGTATTGATTTTCTATTTAAAAATGTTTTAAATTCTTTCGAGTTGATTCCTGGATATTGATCGGTAAGAATCATTCCGATTGTATCAGTGTCTGTTACGTTGTTGATTAACTTAACAAAATCATTTGCATTTTGTGTTTTTGAGGTAACAATATATGCATATCTAGTAAAGTGGTCTACTAGAAGGTGTAGATATCTTTTAGTTGATCGGGAGCCTCCAAAACCTCCAATCGTGTCTATTGAGACTATTTCAAAAGGTTTTGTGGCAGGACCCAAATGTGACATTAGACCATACTTCTCCTGTCCTCTCGTTTTATTTTTTATACAGATCTCACAGCCCTTACAATGTTTTTTTATATTTTTTGTCAAGTTTTTTGCTGTATAAATCGTACCTATTTTGTTTTGCATTTGTTTTACACCTAAATGACACATGTTTTCATGTACATCTTTTATGAGTTTTTTACTGTAATCTTCCGTTAAAATAATTTTTTCACGCTTCCTAACCAATTTATAGTATACATTTTGTCTCGATATTAACTTTGTTTTATTATTTTGTATGTCTGAATTATTTTCCTGATCTGTAACTATATCAGTCAGTTTTATCATGTTTACAATTTTTAGCCGTTCATCTGTATCCTCATTCGCATCCAATACCGGGTTCCTACTTAAACAATCTGCTTCTAAATTATCTTTTCCCGGAGCATATTTAATTTTAAAATCATACTGTGATAAATAATATGTTAAGTCTCCTAATTCGTCATCAGTTCTAGTTTTTATATTTAAATTTTCCAAGGGTTTGTGGTCAGAATACACTGTAAACGTCTTACCTATTAGCCAGTACTGCCAGTATCTTATTGCTTCTTTGATAGCCAAACATTCTAAATAAACTGCTTTTTTTTTCTTCTGCACTTGATTTAATTTTCTTGAGAAGTATGCCACAGGTTTATCTTTACCATCTGGTTGCGTTTGTTTTAACACTGCCCCAATACCTTCTAGAGACGCATCAGTGTGAATATTAATTGGTAAATTTTGATCAAATATTTCTAAGATTGGCTGTGTGCACAATAATTTTTTTATGTCTTCAAATGATTTTTGACAATCATCAGACCATGTAAACTTCTGATTTTTCCTTAATAAATTATGCAGAGGTTCTAAAAGAACCGCACTTTTTGGTATATACTCATGATAGAAATTAATTTTTCCCAAAAATTGCCTAACATTTTTCTGCGTTTTTGGTATTGGGAATTCTTTTATTGAAATTAAATTATCTCTTACTGGCCGTACTGTATTGTTATGTATTATATGACCAAGATATTTCACTGATTCTGATGCGAATGTACATTTTGTAAACTTTAGTCTGAAACCTTCTTTTTTTATAGCTTCTAGCAATTGTGTTAAATGGTTAATGTGCTCTGAAAAAGTCTTAGAAAATATCAAAATGTCATCGATGTAGTTAACTGCAAAATCAGTGAGTTTATGCTTTCGCAAAATGTTACCTAATATCCTTTGAAAAATGGCTGGCGATGTCTTCAAACCAAAAGGTAAGCATGTCCATTGGTAGTGACCTTCCTGCGTTACAAAGGCAGACTTTTAATGTCGTTTTATAAGACAATATCTCCGAATTTAACAGGAATTGTAAATTTCAAATAAACAATCGTGTTGCTCTGTAAATCAAAGTTTTATTTTAGTACTCACATACATACACTAATAAGTACACTGATAAACTTAAATCAATGAAACCTACCTGTAAATCAAAGAAACGACATTAAAAGTCTATTAATTAATAACAATTCCTTTTTATAATATTTCAACAATAATAATCATTGTCACGGTGAAAACAGTTGTCAACATTCAACCTGCTTTACTCACCGAGTTGGCTGTCTTACCAACACGCCATCTATTAAAATACATATGTACTTGGTTCACTCTTTACCAACACTGTGGTGCGCTGTATAAATTAATTAAAGAAATTATTATTTCTTTACATATATCTTGTTAAAAAAGCAATTGTTTGTGGCCGGGCAGTACCGTATACGTTGCAGCCCGGCCACGTGTATATTTTCTGGTAGGATGCTCAGAATGTTCTAAAATATAAACCAAATAAATGTTCCTTTTGCGTACTTTATTTTTTTCAATGAAATGTACCAAGAAAAACGCTTATCTAAACAAGAAATGATTTCAAATAAGAATTTTCACTAAGCGCCTGAAGAACTAAAATAGCACGTCTGCTTATTTGTACAAAGGACAATTGGTGGATTTGGTCCAAATGTCCACCACTAACGAGACCTATGTAACTAAATAGTCCGCTAAATACAGAGTAACTTTCATTATGAAAGCAAAAAAAATATGCTGTCAGTAAAAAGTTAAAATGGATGCGGGGCTTTACGCTGCGGCGGGCGGTGGCGCCTCCGTCGACGAAGTGCGGTCGCGAGTCGTGTGGGTGCTCTGCCCTACGTCGATACGGTAGTACCTTCATGTAACATGAGGCATAATAACGGGGTCAAGCGACTAACAGCTAATAACGCGCGCACGATCCGTACGGCTGTGTTCTGTAGGTGCAAAAGAGACAAAAATTCGTGCTATCGCTCAAAATCCTGGTCGCGTGGTGGTGACAGTGACCAATAGAAAAGTAATTGAACAAAAAAATCAATGAAAAAAAAAAAATTAATGACAGCATATTTTTTTTTTGCTTTATGCTGTCATTAATTTTTTTTTTTTTCATTGATTTTTTTGTTCAATTACTTTTCTATTGGTCACTGTCACCACCACCACGCGACCAGGATTTTGAGCGATAGCACGAATTTTTGTCTCTTTTGCACCTACAGAACACAGCCGTACGGATCGTGCGCGCGTTATTAGCTGTTAGTCGCTTGACCCCATTATTATGCCTCATGTTACATGAAGGTTCTACCGTATCGACGTAGGGCAGAGCACCCACACGACTTGCGACCGCACTTCGTCGACGGAGGCGCCACCGCCCGCCGGCGCCGCAGCGTAAAGCCCCGCATCCATTTTAACTTTTTACTGACAGCATATTTTTTTTGCTTTCATAATGAAAGTTACTCTGTATTTAGCGGACTATTTAGTTACATAGGTCTCGTTAGTGGTGGACATTTGGACCAAATCCACCAATTGTCCTTTGTACAAATAAGCAGACGTGCTATTTTAGTTCTACAGGCGCTTAGTGAAAATTCTTATTTGAAATCATTTCTTGTTTAAATAAGCGCTTTCTTGGTATATTTCATTGAAAAAAAATGAAGAACGCAAAAAGAACATTTATTTGGTTTATATTTTAGAACATTCTGAGCATCCTACCAGAAAATATACACGTGGCCGGGCTGCAACGTATACGGTACTGCCCGGCCACAAACAAGTGCCTTTTTAACCAGATCTATTTGTGGTACATTTAATCTATTCATTGGTACTGCAAGAACAATTTAAGAACATTTAATTGATACGTCTATAAATTACGAAATCGACTGTGGCCGGGCTGCATCGCAACACACAATTATACATACTTACTTAAATACATACTTAAACTGCTAAAATCATAACCCTTCCTTTTGGCTTTGCCGTAGTCGGGTAAAAATACAAAGCAATTGTACCAAATGCTTAAAATTTAAATAATATAATAAAAATCTTAATGATGGAGATAATCCTAGAATGTTAGATTAGTTACAGAATGTGCCCGCACCTATTGTGAAAACAGTTTCTAGCTTTATGTCAGGGAATTTATTTAAAGCCGTGTCATTAAGGGGGCACAACTGAATGATTTGCGGGTACTTAGTCATAAAAAATTACCATCAAGGTTATATATTATTATTGTTAAGTAGTATTATATAATTTTATATTTTTTATACACCTTTTTACATTTACAACAACAATAAGATAAGTATGATTATTTAATCAATTAATGTTACCTCCAATCGCCTGAAACACAGGATTACCTAGTTCAGGCACAAGTCATGGATGAACTTGCCATAGATTTAAGGAAAACTGTATTTATTGTTAGTCCTTATATATTTTTGAATAAATTTGATTTGATTTGATTTTGATTTGATTTGATAGGGCCGTCCCTTCACTACATTCAGAGACTCGCTGTACCTGACCTTCTAAATTTCTAATCTACGGGCTCGCTTCTGCGCTGAAAGAATTCTAGGTTGCAGAAATGTTTCAAGACTCAACCGATTTACTTCTTCATTCTGTAAGGTCAGATAGCAATAAACTTTGACCCACCAATGGTCTCTTGGCTGTTGTGGTAGCTAGAAAAGCAGATTTGTACTTACACTACGCCAGTCTCTGGCCGACTTTTTCGCTCCAGTGATGGAGTTTACTTCTACAGCAATTTTGTCCCACCTTGCCGTTGCGGACTTTTTGGTAAATGAAGAAGTGAACTTCCCACTTCGAAGTTCAGCGTCAGCTTTTAGTAGCTGCGCCAGCCTTGTTTTTTGTGCTTGCGAAGGGTATTGCCGTTTCTGTTTCTTCGCGCGCGGTTCCATATTCACTTTGTGGAAACTTTTTCTAAAATCCCCGGCACTTTTTTTATATAGTACTAGATTTTGCAAGCGGCTTCGCCCGCAAATATAAACTTTCCTCTTGAATCACTCGTATCTAATAAACAAAACCGCATCAAATGATCGAAATCCGTTGCGGAGTTTTAAAGGTATTAAAACCTTTAAAGGGACAGACAGACAGCGGGAAGCGACTTTGTTTTAAACTATGCAGTGATTACAGCAGTAGCCAGCCGGTAATACTTACTTACTTTATACTTTGACTAGAGCAAATCTAGCAATAATAGCAATATACGATCTTAGAGCATTTAACCTATGCTCTAAGTATACGATACGTCAGAAAAAGAACACAAATAATGCGTTCCGGATTACGTTACTTTGCAATTACTAGTTTCAGTAATTTTAAAAATAAAACACAGTTACAGAAACACAATATAACCTGTTGTAATGTGTTTGCTTGTATTTGATAAATTAAACATACGTCATTATTACAAAAAAAAAAAGAAAAACGTGGCGTAATCGATTATAATCAAAGTGAATCGATACAAATGGAACGTCTCTTAGAAGAGATTATTTTCTCCGTTGTAAATCTTTCTCCATGGTCAACCAGAATACGGTTTTTTGATAGTATCGAGATTTGAACCAGACATTGATGCGGAGATTTGAAACAGAGATTTATCTCCATGGTCATGATATCTAGCTCGACCCCGGAATTGCGCCACAGGGACCCAATTCCCATGCCACCGGAAGATGCCCATGCCACCAAGATAATTTCCATGCCACCGGAATTGGCCTCCAGGGACCCAATTCCGGGCTCGAGCTAGATATCACGACCATGGAGATCAATCTCTGTTTCAAATCTCCGCATCAATGTCCGGTTCAAATCTCGATACTATCAAAAAACCGTATTCTGGTAGACCATGGAGAAAGATTTACAACGGAGAAAATAATCTCGTCTAAAAGACGTTCCATTTTTATCGATTCACTTTGATTATAATCGATTATGCTACGTTTTTCTTTTTTTAGTATTAATAACGTAATGTTTAATTTATTAAATCCAAGCAAACACATTATAAAAGATAATTTTAGTATATTATGTTTCTATAACTGTGTTTTTTTTTATAATTACCTACTTAGGTACTGAAAATAGTAATTGCAAAGTAGCGTGATCCGAAACGCATTTCGCATGATTTGTGTAGTATTATATAGTGCTCTGTGATTTGTGTCCTTTTTCTGACGTAGGTAGGTTTTAATTTTCAAACTAAATAAAACTATTTTTAATCGTGATATAGGTGTGGAATAAAATTAGTTGTCATGAACTAAAATTCACACCAACGTAACAATTTTTTCCAATTTTTTCTTTTGCTTATATCTCGAAAATGGTGTGTCCTATCGCAAAAATAATGAAAATTTGGCCCCCCTTTATGGAACCCATAAACCCCGAAGCCTCTACATGTAGGTACCAAAAAAAAAACGAATATAAACCTACGAATGTAAATTTTGACAGATGTTCCAACGGAGATTTCATATCTCCATACCTTAGGACCAGCCGTGATATCTCGCTGGTTTGCGATCGAAAAATTTATAAATGGAGATCGTTAGAATAGCAATTTTTCGTTTTCGACGGAGATAAGCAGTTTCTCGACTGATATTTCGACCATGGAGATAATTTCCATGCCACCGGAATTGGCCTCCTGGGACCCAATTCCGGCGGCATGGAAATTGTGCTTATCTCCGTCGAAAACGAAAAAATGCTATTCTAGCGATCTCCATTCATAAATTTTTCGATCGCAAACCAGCGAGATATCACGGCTGGTCCTAAGGTATGGAGATATGAAATCTCCGTTGGAACATCTGTCAAAATTTACATTCGTAGGTTTATATTCGTTTTTTTTTTGGTACCTACATGTAGAGGCTTCGGGGTTTATGGGTTCCATAAAGGGGGGCCAAATTTTCATTATTTTTGCGATAGGACACACCGTTTTCGAGATATAAGCAAAAGAAAAAAAAATACAGTACTGTTTTGCACTTGAAGTCAAGGTGATATGTTGGTGATGGTGTGAATTTTAGTTCATGACAACTAATTTTATTCCACACTTTTATCGCGATTAAAAATAGTTTTATTTAGTTTGAAAATTAAAACCTACCTACGTCAGAAAAAGGACACAAATCACAGAGCACTAATAATACTACACAAATCATGCGAAATGCGTTTCGGATCACGCTACTTTGCAATTACTATTTTCAGTACCTAAGTAATAATTATAAAAAAAAACACAGTTATAGAAACACAATATACTAAAATTATCTTTTATAATGTGTTTGCTTGGATTTAATAAATTAAACATACGTTATTAATACTAAAAAAAGAAAAACGTAGTATAATCGATTATAATCAAAGTGAATCGATAAAAATGGAACGTCTTTTAGACGAGATTATTTTCTCCGTTGTAAATCTTTCTCCATGGTCTACCAGAATACGGTTTTTTGATAGTATCGAGATTTGAACCGGACATTGATGCGGAGATTTGAAACAGAGATTGATCTCCATGGTCGTGATATCTAGCTCGAGCCCGGAATTGGGTCCCTGGTCGATTTGCCGGTGCGGCTATTATTATAATACTTACCCACAAGCTTCTTAAAAGCCTATTGGCCAGACATTAAATTCCAAAAAAAAACCTGTTTCTATCCTTATCTGTCAAATTGTCAATGTCAAGCTGCCAAGTGTCACTGTCAAGTAGCTTAGCTTTTTCGTTTTGAAGTTTTATCAAGTTTTTAATAAATTGGTCTGTGTGTGTGTTCTAAGAATTATTAGATCGGCACAGAAAAATATAATAACGGGTCGACGAAAGTTGATCATATAATATCAAAGTTTGAGTTAAAAAATGGAAAAACTGCTAATGTGTAGGATATGTTTAGCGGAGAATGTCCGCATGTATGTAGTGGTCAACAGGAACTTACATAATCTTTATGAGAAGCTGACTGATATTCCAGTAAGTTGATATTTTTAATAAGAATTATGTAAATCACCTATTAGGTTTTAAATGCCTCTCCTACACGAAGATTTAAGGCTCCAGTGCTTCCGTAAAACAGCATGTGGAAACTGCTCTTAGGATAAATATTATGTAGTATTAAAATAGCCAATCTGCCTTGAGCAAGATTGGAGATCAACGCTCATGCTACCAGCTGTTGGCTTGGACAGCATTACTGTATAGAATAGAAGTATTTTCTCCATAAAAACAAAATAGTGCAAGACAAGTTTTGTTGCAGTTTGTAACTGAAGACAGTAGACCGATTCTTGCTTGTTTCTTCTGCTGCGCTAAACTAAAGCAATGCTACCGATTACTGAGACAATGTCTGGAAGCCGAAGAGCTGTTCGCTCAGATGATGAACGAGGATTATGAGGTGAGGTAATCTTCAACATTAGTTTATTCTTATATAATTTGTAATTTCAGTATAATATGGAAGTAATTGTTCTCATACATTAATAATATTATCGCAGAGCCCCGACAGAGGCTTTGCGGAGCCCTAGGCCTCCCCGGAGCACACATTGAATTTGGCTGCCCTATGCACACAAAAACCATGCAAGATGTTAAGTACATTACAGAAAAGATCATAGTTATGTTTTACCTTATTATTATTAAGCCTTTATTGCTAAAATTCCATAATTCATAATTAATTAATTGTTAAATTTAAAATTATTAATTCATAGTTTTTCCATATATATTTAAAATAAAGTCTCATAATAGGTATATAAATTATTATTGGGTGTTAGTGTGTCTTTGTGACACAATTACCTTAACAGTGTACAAATATGAATTATAATTACATTTGATCAGTTATTTAATTAATTGCTATTATTATAATACAGATAAAAAAATACAATTACCTGAAATTAATGTGTTAACAATTACTTACAATAAATTAAATGCATATAACGTAGGCACCTCAGATTTAAGATTTCTTAAAAATTTAGCTCCATTTAGGTTGAATCGAACTATAACAGTTTATCTCTGAGTGCTTGTGGTAAATGGTTAAATATATGTGGTGCCATACAGAAAACATTTTTACGCATTAGTGCTGTATTGAATGGTCCCACACATAATCTGTTACTTATATTTATCGCGCCGCGCGCGGTAAATATAAGTAACAGCGCGCTGGTTGCGCTTATCCACAAGTCCATAACTGATAGTTTCTTAAACAAATGCCGGTTTGATTTTACGAACACCGCAATTTCAAAGATATAGAGTGACGGGAGGGCTATAGTATAGTTAAAATCTCGCTGCTGACTCGGTCATAAATCATTCGAGTGTTTCGCTCTCTTTCCCACTCACGGGCCTTATGGGCAGGCCACGCCCACACGTAGTCCTCTGCATTACTGCAGTCGATGAGTGATATCAATAGTTTTATATATTTATAAATGGGTGATAGAAATAAATACACATTTTTTATTTTATTACCAAATTTACTACAAAGCATATTAAATATATAAACAAAAGAACGTATATATAAAACTAAAAATAGAAAATTAAAATTCTTCGTCTGAGTCATCGTCATCATCTGTTATCGATAATGGCCTTGAGCGCGCGCAACTAGCGCACATCCCTACTCCGATTATGATTTATGACCAAGTCTGCAGCGAGATTTTAACTATACTATAACATTTGATATTTTACAAAGTAGGCTTGCATGAGTCTGTTGTTTTTAAACCGAACATGGCTCTAATGCATCTCTTCTGTGACCTGAATATTAACTCTTTGAGGTTTGAGTTCTCCCAGAAAATAACATCAGATCTCAGAAGAGGACCAACTATGCCATGATGCGCTGTGAGCTTGGCATCTACACCTAGAACAGGAGCTATTTTGTAGAGAATATGGCGGATTCACTCAGTCGCTAGCTTAACTCCTCTAAATGTGGTTTCCAGTTTAATATTTAATCTATAGTGAGCGCTAGGAACTTACCTAATTACTTATTTGCTCCATGCTAGCACAATCACTCTAGCCTCGCATACACACACACTCGCACATCAACTGCCCCCTCACTGACACACCAACACACATACCTTGACCACACGGTTGGCGCAGTGGTTGAGTGATTGACTGCTGAGCAGCATGTCGCGGATTCGATTCCCGCACGGAACAAATATTTGTACGACCTACAAGTATTTGTTCCGAGTCTGGGTGTTTTTCTATCTATAATATGTATGTATTTATAAAAAAAAAAATGTATACAACGTGTAACGTTAAATGCGCAAAACCTCATAAGGGGTCATTGTACTCATCATGTACAACTTTTACTATGGGACCAAACATGACATCGCGAAAAAAAATTCAGCTGTTCAGTACATTTTGACGAATTATGCGAACATAAATGTACTGAACAGCTGATTTTTTTTCGCGACATCAGGTTTGGTCCCATAGTAAAAGTTGTTCATAATGATGAGTACAATGACCCCTTAAGAGGTTTTGCGCATTTAACGTTACACGTTGTATAAGTAGTTTATCAGCCATCTCGTTACCTTAACACAAGCATTAGGTTGCTTAGCTTGGGACTAGATGGCGTTGTGTGAAATGTCCTAGGATATTATTATTTATTTTATCTACTCACCCACACTCACGAGATGAGTTTTTAAACAATAAAAAGTTATAAGTAGTTATTACTGCTGCAAATAAAGTAAATGATAATTGAAATTATGTATTTTATGCTTGAAAATTCAAAAACTTTACTTATTAATTGTAATCTGAATATTTATTATAATAATTAATTGTATTCTAAATGTTTATTTAAAAATGTATTGTAATTATTCTAAAATTGAAATGTTTGTTAATTTGATTGCATGTAATATTGATTTTAAATTCTTATATTGTTAAATAGTGTATGCAGGGCTATTGGGTAGTTTTTTGAGTCACCATTTAACGTAACTATAAGACCAAAAAACACACTAATAAATACTTTGACTCACATGCAAACACCTACACATTTGTTCACCTTTGCACTCTCACATACTCATACATAATTTAAAAACTTAAGTAAACTATAATTTTTGTCCCTTCTGAAGGTAAATCGACACAGTCCACTCATACATAATTATATCAATTAGAATCTCATTGCGAAACACTGTCTCCTAAGAGACCCTAGTACTCTATCCTACACCACCCCCCACATAACCACCCTACCCTCCCTACCCACTACCCGACTTTATACCCTACCCCACCCCCCCTTCCCTACCCTACCATACCCTACAGGACCCCCATAGGGGTGTATACCCTACTTTAAGAGATAAAGTTTAATCTATTGTGTACAGATTTCTGCAGCATCCAAATGTTTAATGAAAATTTTAATTTCGCGGGCTACCCTGGCGCTTCCCACTTCAGTATCCTCACTTGTGGAGGCTCTTTTGAGTAACTTTAGTATATGAAAAATGGTTTGTGCTCGTGGGACTGTGATCACCAGCATATTTTCCTAATACTACTTATAATCATTTTTTTCCAGGCCAATTCTTTAATAAACCAAAACCACTTAGAGTTTTGCAGTGGGTTTATTATATCTCCAACAATGCATTTAAGTATACATGAATCTCAAACAGAAAGCATTGCTATCAAAGAAGAGATACCAGCTGCTTGTGAGGGACTAGATGTTATTATTGAGCCAAAGGAAGAACATCAAAGTGATGGTATGTTTTTAAGAACAAAAATAACAGTTAAAGATGTAGCGTCGGCGTATTTCGTTAGCCTGCCAAGTAAAGCTGGCTATAATATGTATATTTGTTTTCCTAATTTACCTGATATTATGTGTGTACAATATGCTATTAGTAATGCGTTTAAAATAACGAGGAAACTTATTAGAACCAACGGGAGTTTCAGAATTTCGCTTGCTAAATCGATAAATACAGGGTGTTTCTTTTAAGGCGTCAAGCCAGTGCGAGCTGATAGCAGAGTACTGTGAGTGCTCGAACCTCACTGTGGGAGGCTAACTACGATCTAATAAATACACAGTAGTGCACAGAAGAAATGGGGCTGAAGCCCGCTATATTAAATCAGAATAAAATTATAATTCACACTTCGTACGTCTTACGCGGAGCCTTTGCTAAAAGCTATCTGTCAATCCTTATAAAAAAGCGAGCATTACTTTGATCGGAATATCAACCAGTTAACTATGCTAAAGCTTGCTCTCACTGGCTGGACACCTTAAAAGAAACACCCTGTATATTAGTCGGTTTTTTATTCATCCTGTAAACTATGGGAAAATGGACTTCGCAGGTTAACAAATTAGGCCGACGATAATCTATTTTATTATAAATTAAAGTCGCTTTTCGCATCTGTTTGTGTTATTTTATGTAATAATATTATTAAATCTATATACAGGATGGCCCCAAGATTGACGTCCAAATAAATAAAATAGGTTCCTCGTAGTCGACTCACCCCCATGTATGTTCCGCGATTTCTCATAGTTTTCGAGTTATGATTTCTTTTCAGAATTTTTGAGATAGCAAAATTCTGAACAAAAAATACTGCAGAAAAGCTAAGATTCAAAACTTAAGGCGATCCCCCGACCAAAACCTTGCGATAGGGCGTTATTCAGAGGCTATTAACTCATTAATTAAGAGTAATAAATTACATCTATAAGCACATTATTAATGTTCGATATTCTATCATCACATTGCACGTTTACTTTGTTTTTATGTAAAATAAATACATTTAAAATCTCCTTGTAAAAAAGTGTCTAAAATTATTGATTCTATGCATCTTTTGCTAAAGGTGATGTTCTAATCATTTGGGGATTACACTAATCGATAGATAATTTAAAAATCTAAATTATCCACGTTTTTTTTTTTTAAAGTTCGCTATTCTTTTTTTATTTAAATAATTCCAGAAAAAATGTGAATTTTTTGATGAAGGGGCGTGCGCAGGGAGCGGGATAGAGCGAGGCTGAGGGGCAGGACAGAGAAGGACCAAACGCTCAAGGTCTTTTGGTCAGGGTATGGCCTTAAGCTAGTGGTGGCGTAACACTTGGTGGCGAGAGGGGCAGCGCGCAAACCAAGACAACGCAAAACAATAGTTCGGTGTCTTGTCTCTCTCGGCAAATTGTTATTGCAGGTAAAAGAGTTGCCCATGAGTCACGAGTCACGAGAAAGGATCGCGTAAAATTCATTAAACTTAAACTAAAAAATAAATAAACCTAAGTAAAAATGGGTGGTTAATTTGTTTTTTTAGTTAAAGTTTTAAATCTTATCTTTTCTGCAGTAATTTTTTGTTAGTTAACAAACTAATTAACCAAAAAATATTTTTTAATCCGATGGCTAATTTTAAGATTTTTCTACCTCGCTATCTTTGAAGGCACTTTTTTAATGGTTATGAAAGCTGCGAGTCGGACGCACTTTTAAGGCCTGTTTAGGAAGTATTAAGTCACCTATTAAGATTTTTAATTTACAGTTGAAAATTGAAGTCCTCAATCACCGAACCCAATTTTTTTACTTAGAGCAATATTTTCATAACATTCATCACAGTCATGAAGTTGATTATTTTATGCATAAAAGTACGACTCATGAAGATTCAGTTCCTAAAAAAACTCCGAATAAGTATTATACTTTTTTTAAAAGAAATTTTTAAAATTGATCAGGTGGAAATATCTCAAAAATTCTGAAAAAAAAAATCATAACTCGAAATCTATGACAAATCGCGGAACATACATGGGCTGATTCGGATAGTCCACGATACGAGGAACTTAATTTTTTTATTTGGACGGCAATTTTCCGGCCACCCTGTATATAAAACAAAATCGGGTTTGTTCGAACACTTATAACACGAGAGCGGCTGGACCGATTTTCATGGTTTTTGATTTGTTGTATTTGTATCCGTCCCGAATAGCAGAGTAACTATTAAAAACATTGGAAAATTGACAAAAAAAAAAAACTCCAATACAAAATGTTCATGGGTTTCGTAACTGTCAAACATGTTCATCCCGTCGATACGGTAAACTCTCCCTCAAATTAAAGAACGTATTTAAATAAAGGTTTCGAATCTACAAGATACAGTGGATTTCACTTATTACGACCTTGGTTATAGCGACCATTTACCTATAGCGACGTTAAATCTAAGTCCCTTGAATTTAAAGCACACTTTAGTACAAAATTCATGTGGCTATAGCGACTTTGGATGTAACGCCGAGTTCGGGTGTAGCGACTGTTTTTAATGAATCATTTGTAACAAATTCCTAGAAATCCCATGCAGATATTACGACCGGAGCCGCGGAGTCGGCCGCCAAAGACACAAAGATTTCTTTGTTTCACAAACATTTCTTATCTTTTGTTTACATCCACACAGATGGTCAGCAAGCGTGGAGACCTTTACCTTTTGTTTATAAATATCAGCTAAGTAGGTAGGGAAGCGTTTACGTTTCGGAGTTTTTATGGTTCAGTTACAACGTGATATTCTGAGTAGCAACAGGATTTAGTAAACTTTTGAATAAATATGGCTGTAACGACTTCTGAATATAACGACAAAAATAGAATGGTCCCTTCGTCGTCGTTATACCCGAAATCCACTGTATATCCACAATATTCCAATAGTGGCGTATTTTAGATTTAAAAAATGTAGAATAATGTCAGTAATAAAAAAGGATTGACATTACCAATCAATAACGGCCTTATTACAA
Organism: Cosmia trapezina; assembly: GCA_905163495.3. Taxonomy (NCBI): domain Eukaryota; kingdom Metazoa; phylum Arthropoda; class Insecta; order Lepidoptera; family Noctuidae; genus Cosmia; species Cosmia trapezina. Next base: position 781,910 of record LR991046.1, on the reverse strand, counting down.
AAAGAGGTTTTTCTTCTGCCATGGTTTAAATATGTTTATCTACACCCATGCTATAAATACTCTATAAAAGTTTCTGAAACAGTTAGCTTATTGCCAACATTAAAACAGCCAGTGTCATAGTAACCATGGTAACCATAATAGCAACCAAACGGGTGTTTTAATGTTGTACTGAATTTCATATTGCAACTCGTTTTCAAAAAAACCGGCCAAGTGCGTGTCGGATCACGCACAATGAAGGGTTCCGTTGTTGAAAAGAATTTATCTTAAAAACAAACTTCGCATTGTAATCCAAAAAAAAATAAATGAATGTGTTAAAATTACAAATTAACAATTTTTGGACTTTTCCTTTACTTGTGCTGTGAGATCATGCTTCTTGCCAAATTTCATGATTCTAGGTCAGCGGGAAGTACTCTATAGGTTTCGATTTACTTGCGAGTATCAAACTACGAGTATATCGCTTAAATGGCCGTATTTTTTTTTGCATTGACATAGAAGCTTGATTTTTCTAGATTTCCAAGGAACTTTATACTTACTGTATTTGATATTAATTTCAACTTGATACCTCCATGCGTTCCTGAGAAAAAGGGTCTTGACAGACTGACAGTCTTGAAAATATTTTTTTTTTGTGATAGAATTACAAATGAGCAATTTTCAGACTTTCTCCTTTATATGTGCTGTGAGACCTTGCTTCTTGCCTTTCATGATTCTAGGATAACGGGAAGTACCCCATAGGTTTTGATTTACTTATGAGAATCAAAATGTATCGCTTAAATGGCCGTATCTTTTTCTTCCGTTGACTTAGAAGCTTGAGTTTTGTAGGACTCCAAGAGACCATAGACCTACGTATTTGATATTAATTTCAATTTGATACCTCCACTCGTTCCTGAGAAAAAGGGTCTTGACAGACTGACAGACAGACGGACAACAAAGTGATCCTATAAGGGTTCCATTTTTTCCTTTTGAGGTACGGAACCCTAAAAAAGAACATTGTAATGCACGCGCGTTTCACTACAACAGTGCCGTAATTTTAAAAAAGAACTTATTCGAATTCACGTCGTATACTATGACGCCGGCCGCCATGTTCGATACGAGTATTAGTATTGCAAAAAACTGTTTCAGAACCTTTTATAGAGGATTCATAACATGGATGTAGATAAAGTCTTGTATGCAACTGTACATAATTAAGTATTAAACTTGTTTTAATACCCCTTATTATACGTCAGTTGCATAAATAACTAATATTGTTTGTCAAATATTTATGCGTGCGTTCAGAAATTTATTTTGTGTAAACTAAAAAAGTCTTTTTCATAATTTTGACCTTTGTACTTTAAAGAAGGACGGCCAAATCGTACCTGACTACGAGGCGGTGGTGTACAGATATCCCATATATATGAAAAAATCTAGTATTTTTTTAAGGTCTTAAAAAACATAACAAATAGATACTTAAGTCGCCAGAAAAAAAAGCACAAACACATTTTTTTTTAATAGCATAATTTGCAAATTATTTAGAATAACATGTTCAGAACGCACCTTTGACGATTCATTTTGCTTAAGAAATGATTTAGTACTCAAAGATTATAATTGTTCACGTTTTTCTGAATAGTTATTAGATGTAATTCAATTCTATATACTTGTGTATCAAACCAACTAGTGCTGTTTTTAGTATGTATTGGATTCTTGTCATAAAAATAATTATGTGGGTTCATTATTATTATTGTTTATTGTTAATTAAAACGGTAACACCAATTACATTAATTAACATATATAATTATTGAAAGATACACAAAGAAATAAAAGTACTAACATATAATAGAGGACACCCTAGCATACTTTCTCTCACAAAACATCAGACATACACGCATAATACTACTCCATTCATCAGCAAATAGATCACATTCACTATTGGTGGTCAGGAGGGCGTTAAGCATCCTTAAAGTACGACACACCGGGGACTCAGCTCTGGCGACAGTTTTAGACAACGGCGGCGCAAACAGATTGCGTCGATGGCTTTGGCGATGTCCGATGTATTTGTCGGGAACAAATAGCCGACAGAAAAGATCATGGAGTTCGGGACTGTCAATGCGTCCTCTAAGAGTTTTACAGGCGACTGTGAGCTGTAAAAAGCCTCGTCTAACCTCCAATGAGTTAAAGCCCAAAACTCCTAGGAGGTAATTAGTAGGGTACATAAAAGGAAAGAAGTGATACATTTTTTTATACAGAAATCGCAAAAAAGTTTTCTGTACCTTTTCCAGCATTAATGTTTGAGTCGCTGTGTAGGGATGCCAGATACAGGCAGGATTCATAGTAAGTGTCAGCATTTTGTTCAATTGTGTACAACGGAACGTCATAATATGTCATCGACGCGCGCCATGGATTGACAGTGTCAATACTGTCAATTACAACGGGTGTCAATTTGACACTAATTTTTGGATTCCCCCCGCGGGCTCAAACGTGCAAACACGTAAACCTCCTGTGCTCGCGCATAATAAAATTAACTTTTAGTTATAAAGTAATTATTTATCCATAAAATAGTACCAGTTGTGAAGCCAAGTGTGTGAACTATCCAGTGCACGAACTTAATTTTGATTCTATAAAGTGACCACTAAGTAAACATAGTTTTTAATACTGCGGGCTACGAAAAATAACGTGCTATTCTATTGTCAACGTGCGGCGCACCGAGTTCAAAGTCCGTCCTCGGCACTCGCTCAAGGACGCGCTTATCGTAGATCAGCTGTTCGCTCGGATATTGTTCGGGAACCGAAGATTTACCGAGGTGCTGTCAACACAGGATTGTGCGATACTCGGGCGCAGTAAAACAAGTTTATGTGATCGCTGAGTGAGTAAGGTGCTTTCTTCATCATACAGTACACAAACTACACTACACGTCACGATTTTATTCGCACATATTAAGCAAACCTTGTTAACAAATATGATTCGGTCACCTACGAGATCTGTATCATCGCCGTTGCACAACTCGGAACCTGATTTACACACTAGTTTTGATAAAGAAACCTATGAACAACAACAGAAAAAAAGAAAGCGAGGTGATGCCGCTGAGTTTCAACGCTTAGAATCTATGATGTTGGAGATGAAGTCTATGTTTTCTGATTTTATTTCTGAACAAAAACATCACAATAATAAAATAGACACACTACACTCCGCCCTTGAGGAGATAAGGTCTCAAAACAGCTTAATACGTAGCCAAAACATGGAAATACAAACTCAGACTGATGAGATCCGAACTCAGAATACTCAAATTCAAAACTCTGTGCAATTTTTATCCGATAAATATGATGATGCCATGCTAGAAATAAATAAATTACAGACGGAATGTTTAGACAATCAAAAAGTCATAAAAACACTTGAACTTAAGGTAGACTATCTGGAGAGAAACTTAAAAGCTGCAACAATTGAAATAAAAAATATACCATCTTCAAACGTTGAGACCAAAGAATCTCTGTGTGGATTAGTCAAAGAACTCGGTACTATTATTAACCTCCCTGTGCCACCATCCGAGGTCAAAAATATCTTTCGTTTGAGAGCCAAGAAAGAGACAATGGGCACAATCATTGTTGAATTCACATCCTCATCAATGAAAGAACAATTTATAAAATCCACTAAAAACTTTAACAAACAACACATAGATAATCGTCTTAATACTACCCACTTGCAAGCTGCAGGTCCCAAGAAACCGATCTACGTATCGGAAGCCTTAACTTCCTCAGCCAAACGCCTGCACTATCTTACCAGAGAGTTTATAAAAAGCAGTGACTATCAACAATGTTGGACTGCAAACGGCAAAGTATACGTCCGCGAAAAGGAGGGGATACCCAGCCGGCTCATAAAATCCGAAGAAGATCTGGTTATACTACGTCGAGAGAAAAATAAATGACTAGTAAACTTCCTACCTCGCTCTACCATACTATATAAGAATGTCTATCACTTGATATTTTATGTAATTATCTTAAAATCTGTTATTAGCATTGTTTTTTACAAATATCTACAAAATTGTCGTAAACATTCATACTCAAATACCATTGGCATTGTTTTTTACAATTACCTACAAAATTGTCCTAAACAGTTATATTCAAATACCATTAGCATTGTTTTTCACAAATACCAACAATATTGTCCTAAACAGTTATATTCAAATACCATTAGCATTGTTTTTTACAAATACCTACAAAATTGTTGTATACATTTATGTTCAAATACTAGCTTCTCACTATTACTTTTACTATCGTTTGTTCCAAATTTAATACACAAATTAGTTACTAACCTACATAACTACATTTACATACAAAATTGTCTGACACATTATCAATTTACACATCCAAACTACACACTTTTTTTATTTTTAACATTTATATCAATTGCACAAAACAGATATGAAATAAGAGACTGTGCGTTAAACTATGACCTCGTATCACTATTTAGTCACGTCCTAATAAGCCATAGTAGTACTATTAGCATGTCTCGCCCAAAACCCAGTAGTACACTAAAAATGCAAACATTGACAAAATCTAAATATAATTCGATAATACACAAAATAATATAATTAACTTAGATTCTGTCTCTGTGTCGGACTCATCGACGTGTGATTTAGATAACTGTATTCCACCCAACCTCAATCCTAACCAATCACTCAAAATTCTTAACCAAAATATTAGAAGCATTACAAAAAACATGGCAGGATTACACACTATTCTCGGCAGAACAAAGGTTGAATGGGACCTAATAACATTAACTGAATGCTGGCTTCTTAATTCTAGCTACATCCCTGATCTCCAAGGCTATAACTATTTCAAAACTGAGAACAATCTCACACAAAACGAGGGTGTAGTTGTTTATGTTCATAAAAATCATAACGTATCCGTAGAAGAACCACCGATTGAAGATGCAAATTGTCTACTAATAAAAATCGACGCCAGCACTATCCTTCTGGCTATCTATCGTCGGCCGGCCTTCAAAGATGTTACTAATTTTCTTAACTCACTTAACATGATCCTGTCCAGCATCACACACTATAAAAATATAATTGTCACAGGGGACTTAAACATCAACATTAATGATCAGTGTCTTGACTCACCCAAACATAGTTACCTCAATCTTTTAGCTTCGCATGGTCTACTGCCTGCACACACACTGCCCACGCGATTACAAGCATGCCTTGACCACTTCATTCTTAAAACAACTCTACCTGCATCAACTCATGTTGCTCACTCCGCACTGACTGACCATGATACTACCTTATTATTCTTAGTTAAAAAAATGCAGAAAACATCTGCGAAAAAAACAGCCATCCGAACTAACTACAATCTACTAGACGTTGCTTTAAAGCAAATTGACTTTGAACCAGTTTATCGCACTGAAAATCCTCATATAGCTGCAGAGCTAATGATCAGCCTTATAACACAGGTGATTGATTCAAATACAAAAATTGTTAAAATATCAAATCGCAAAAATATCATAAAGCCGTGGCTCACACCGGGCCTTCTCCGATGTATCCGGCATAGAGACAATCTACACAAAAAAACAAAAAAGTCTCCTGACAACGAAATTTTAAGAACAACGTTCACTAGATACAGAAACTACTGCAACAAGCTATTGAAGAAGATTAGACTAGAATTTGAGAGAAAAGAAATTAACAACGCAGGCAACAACACCAAACAAATCTGGGCAGCCATAAATACTATATCCAATAGAACTCGTAAGAAGGACAACACATCACACTTGTTACATATGTCAGCTACTCCACTGCAATCCGTTAACCTGGCCAACAAATTCTTTTCAGAAATCGGTAAAAACCTCGCGGAAAAAATAGTTTCTAGGCCAACTGACGAAGCATCCCAGTCTGTCAGCAGCGGGTGCTTGCAATCTATGTCACTATTACCGACGGATGAAAATGAAGTTGCTTATCTGATAACATCCCTCCGCAATGACTGTGCTGTGGGATGGGATAGAATTTCTAATAGCCTAATAAAAAAACACACCGCCATAGTTGTACCGCCACTTACATACATCTGTAACCTCGCTCTAAAATCAGGTCAATTTCCCAAACCATTTAAAAAATCCATTATACATCCTATCTTTAAGGGTGGGGACAGAAACAGTGTCAACAACTACAGACCTATTGCTGTGCTCCCTGCCCTATCCAAAATACTTGAGAGGATCATGAACAATAGGCTCGTTGACTACTTAGAAAAGTTCAATATATTGTCACCGTCACAATATGGTTTTCGGGCTGGCAAATCAACGTCCGATGCGGTTCATGATCTAACTAACTATATTGTCACAAACATGGATGAGGGGCAGAAGGTCTTGGGTATATTTTTAGACCTTGCCAAAGCTTTCGACACTGTTTCTGTACCCATTCTTATTCGCAAAATGGAAAGAATAGGCATACGTGGGGTACAACTCAAACTTTTTGAAAACTACCTTAGTGAGCGTACCCAGTTCGTTAAGATCGATGATATCGTCAGTGATGAGCGCACCGTTACCTATGGCGTGCCACAAGGGAGCGTGCTCGGTCCGACTCTCTTTCTCATATACATTAACGAGCTGGGTATGCTCACAATCCCCAAGGGTAAAATTATAACTTTTGCAGATGACACTGCCCTTCTCTTTAGCGCAAACTCATGGCATGAAGTTTACGCGCATGCTCAGACAGGCTTTGATGCTGTGATGGGGTGGTTGCGTAGTAATTTTCTTACACTAAACACGGACAAAACAAAGTACATTTCCTTTTCCCTAAAGTCCTGCACACTCACAACTTCAACGTCTTCGTCGTATTCTATAATTGCTCACTCCTGCTCTAATCAAAATGACATCACATGTGGCTGCACCTACCTACAAAAAGCAAATAGTGTAAAGTACCTAGGAATTATAATAGATTGCAACTTGAGATTTCATGAACACATCAACACCCTCAGCAATAGGTTGCGTAAACTAATATTTGTCTTTAAGACCCTAAGAAATGTGGCTGACGTTAGGCTTATGAAATCAGTCTACTTTGCCCTCGCCCAGTCCCTATTAACATACTGTATAACATCTTGGGGCGGTGCACCTAAATACACTATCATACAATTGGAAAGAGCGCAGAGAGCTATTCTAAAGGTATCTTCCTTTCTACCTTTTCGATATCCCACAGCACTCTTATATAAAGATACTAAAGTCTTAACTGTACGTCAACTGTTTGTTCTACAAACGGCCCTAAAACAACATGGACTGCTTTCCTTTAACTCCTCGCTGTTACGTACTAAAAGACGCTTTGACCCAGTAGACCGCCATGGTAAACGACTTACTACTATGTTCTCCAAACGTTTCTTTTGTTACCTTGGTCGCTTTCTCTACAATAAAATAAATCGGATACTTTCGATTTATGAACTTACCAAATCTAAGTGCAAATTGAGGGTTGGGAGCTGGCTCCAGGAATTAAGTTATGAAGATACAGAAAAACTTTTAGCTACAACTGTATAACTTGCTTTTTTGAAACTAAACTTATTTTTGTATTAGTTTAGGTTTTTATTAAACTACTTTTCTTAAAATATCAAAAGCTCTAACTTGTTAAGCAGTAAGACAAAATAATAATAGAATACTTATACATGTATATTTATATAAATCACCTTTCTGTGCATTCAGCCCTCACACCATACTCACAAATACCACTCACACCTACACACACAACCCCACACACACACCCTCACATACATCCGCATACTCACACACACATACACACACACACACACGCACACACACACACACACACTTACTAACCCTAGAATTAGAAATAATCACTAGTATGTTATTTTCTGGTTTATATAACTTACCGCATCTGTGTATGAGTGCATAATTATATTTAAATGTCCTCCGAAGGGGTGGAGACCTGGTGTCCTGAAATACAGGCCTTACGCCTAGCTTAGGCACCAGTCTCCCACAGTATAATTAAAAGTGTTATTGTGTTCTTGATCATATTTTGAAAATCTAGATTTATATTGTGGTGAGAAATAAATCTTTATCTTATCTTATCTTATCTTACTAATATACTGTAGTGTGTAGTCTTTGCACCCGGCGATCTCGCATTGTTGTTGTGTTGTTGTTGTTAGTGTGAATATTGTGATACGTACTGTACTGTTTTGGATTTCCATCTGTTGTTTGACCTTGGCATTGTTTTACAGACTGATAGCTAGGTACCGCTTGTGACGATTATTCTGTGCTTTTGATTTCCGGACACCGATAACCTCAAAAGTATTTTTGCATTATTGAAATATCTTGGCTATTTAGATATTATTTTCGAAAGGGATGGTGTTTACTACATAAAACAATCAAACCTCACTATAATTTTCTTCTGTACACTGAAAATAAAACTCAGGTCCAGCTTCTATAGAAATTTGGCCGATGTTCTTTATTCTGGTATTTTACTTTTCAGCAAAAAATCGTAGTTCAATTCTTAAAATAATAAATTAAGTTTACCTACACAATTCAAAATGTTCTCAGTTTGCGCCTTCGGAAACTTCGCGCGTTTACATTAGAATATTCTTAGCTAAGACAGGACAACGTCTGTTGGGTCAGCTAGTTTATATTAAAATTACTTTTATAATAAAGACATCACGATGTTTTGTCACGTTGTAAAACCCGCGCGAAGCAGGGGCGGCTCGCTAGTTGATAATACAAGAGTAATACTGTTGACTGTTGTTGTTTACTTACAGAGCTAGAACCGGACAAGTTAGACAATAGCGGTCTAGATGTAGCAGATACACCACCACACCATTCTGAGTCAGATTTAAAACATGATCCTTTAATGGAGTTTAAAACTGAAGTGGAAGAAGAACAAGAAGTATCTAAGAAGAAACGAAGAGCCAGGGAGACGAAAAGTAAGTATTAGTTAGTTAATCTATAGGTAAGCAAACAGGCCAGTGGTTCCCCTGACAGGAAGTGGTTAGCGGTACCTGGAGAGTAGTTAAAGTAGCTAGTAATAATTATTCTAATAATATTTTGTACTTTTTTTAGGGTTCCGTACCAAAATGGTAAAAAAGGAACCCTTATGGTTTGACTCAGTCTGTCTGTCTGTCACAGCTGGATTTTTTATTTCCATTTATCATTTCACAGCAGGGAACATTACATACTTATTCATATTCTTTATTTTCTTACTGGGATCGGTTCGGAACAAAATGTTAATCTTACGCACATGCCTAACGAATTGTTAAAGTAATATTATGCATTATCTGTGCAAAATTTAAATTCCGCTCCTTCCTGTTTCATTACTGTGTGATTATCTATATACTCTTTCTACTCTGTGGAACATCGGACTGCGTTGTACTTACAAGTTTTTTTATTATTAAAGTATTATTATTATATTATTATTTTTATGTGTCTTGACAATTCTCGGGACCCTGGAGTCCCGGACCTTTAGAAGGCGTACGAGGGGCCAAAGCCAACTCGCAGAGGCCCGTTAGACGCTTTCAATGAAATGAGGCACCAACCGACGATTATCCCTGTACGCACTATGCAAGTGCACCCAAGGGCAACCCCCGGTTGGTGCAGGACTATTGCAGTATATGGAAATAAAGAGATTGGACTATGGATTTGAGTGGCTAAAGTGGACTGGTTGCCTAGAACTATGAAAGGACTATGCCCCCTGCCGGATCAATGTTTTGTAATACACGGATAAAATGGCAGGGGGTGACTTGCACACACAATAATGGGCCCCCGAAAATGTCGCTTGCACATTGTGTCGTAGCGGTAAGGGGGCAACATGTCCTGAGGTGCTTGTGAGGAGTGGAGAGGTATCCCACGGTTCTCAGAACAATCCCAGAGCCCGGAAGATGGTCAAGATCCCTACAAACACTTACGGGAATACTTCCTTCCTGCGAGCACGTTTGCTCTTGCGAATCTCCACTCAAACCGGCCAATAAAGGCAAGAAAGAGGTGGGAGCTCTGTTCCTCGTCAGTGTTCACTCCAGCCGGCCAATAAAGGCAAGCGAGAGGTGAGCAACAAGACTTCTCCCGGGAGATAGGGTCCGTGGGGTCGCTACTGCCCAACAGCTCGCCACATGCTGCCCTGCGGGTTTCTGTATCTCTCTTGGTCTGGCTCCTCATCCTAGACCTGTTCCGGCAAAGTGAACTCTACCGGCACAGACCTAAAATTCGGAGCGCGCAAGCCCCACCACGACGTCAACGTAGAGATACTGCGGTGGGGTTATTATATTATTATTATTATAATATCATCAAAGTTATTTCATTGCAACACGAATCCCACAAAATGGCATCGCATTGTGGGATGCAATCCAATCGGAATAATCCTGGAGAGCGCGCTCTCTAAATCGTTAGTTCACGTTCCTAGACTCGGTAGTTTCGGCTGTGCGCTGATATGTCAGTCAGTCCGTCTCTCGTTGCATATTATAGATAAAATTTTATTAATATATAATATATATTTTATCTTACTCTATTTTTTATTGCTTTAATAACGTTACTTAATTGCCCCTTTTTAGGGTTCCGTACCAAAATGGTAAAAAAGGAACCCTTATGGTGTCACTCAGTCTGTCTGTCTGTCACAGCTGGATATCTCAAGAACTAGTAATGCTATCAACTTGAAATTTAGAATAGTTTTAGATGACATTGACCCAACTATTTTGCAAATAAGAAAGAAATGAAAATATTTGTATTTTTTTTTTGCAACAGGGACTGAAAGGGCGTCTTAAAAAATCAAAGTGGGGCTACTAGGGCATGTGGGGTATCATATGAAAGAGCGCTGTTTGCACATTCTCAAACATTTTTTTCTTTTTTTTAGGCCGCATAGTTTTCGACTTATGATAAAAAATGTAAAAAAAATACCGTTCTCCCCACCCCGTTATCTCCGAAGTTTGCAAAGAGAAAAATCTGAAATTATTGTATGTGATAGAAGTTTATGTAAAGATTACAGGAAAAATAAAACGATGTCTCTAAATAGCACACTTTTTCAGAAATCGGAACGGAACCCTCGGTGCGCGAGTCCGACTCGCTCTTGACCGGTTTTTTTTTTCATATTTACCGTTTTAAAAAAAAGGTTGAGATACAAAGTCGGAAATTTTCTAAATACAGATGAATGTGTTACTAATTCCCTTGAACAACGTTTGTGTAAACTTTGATCACTTTCGGAACAAACCATACATTGATGTTAGTACAATTTTGAACTTCATGTACCTATCTGGTGATAAAGCAAATAGTGTAATGTCACCAGAAATTCTTTCTAAAGAGGAATTTCTGATTCATCGTGTGCATGTCAGTCTTCTTCCAACATTGTACTTACCAGATTTGTAATCACAGGGGCGACCGTTGCGAAGAAACCAAAACTAGACACACGAAGAACAAAACTAGAAGATGCAATAACAGCCGAGCAAACGGAAAAAGACAAATCAGACTCGAAAGTTAAGACAAGTCAACAACGTACCTTCGCACCTGCCACCTATTTCAAAGAGCCTTATAAAAGTGATCAGCGTAGTTTTAACTTAGTAAAAAAAAATATACAACATACTCGCACTCAAATTGGTGAAACATCTTACAAGTGTGATGTATGTCAACGTAGTTTTACTGAAAAGGGTAATTTATCAAAACATATTCTTTTACACACTGGTGAAAAACCATACAAGTGTGATGTATGTCAGCGTAGTTTTAGTCAAAAGACTCATTTATTACAACATATTCGTATACACACTGGTGAAAAACCTTACAAGTGTGACGTATGTCAGGGTAGTTTTAATAATAAGAGTACTTTAACAAAACATAAGCGAATACACACTGGTGAAAAACCCTATAAATGTGACTTATGTCAGCGTAGTTTTAGGGCAAAGAGTATTTTATCAACACATGTTAGTATACACACTGGTGAAAAACCTTACAAGTGTGATATATGTCAGCGTAGTTTTAAACGAAAGAGTTATTTATCACAACATACTGTTAAACACAGCGGTGAAAGACCTTACGAGTGTAATGTATGTCAACGTAGTTTTAAACGAAAAAGTCAATTATCACTACATATTCGTATACATACTGGTGAAAAACCGTACAAGTGTGATGTATGTCATCGAAGTTTTAATCAAAAGGGTCATTTAACAACTCATGTTCTTCGACACACTGGTGAAAAGCCATTTAAATGTGACTTATGTCAGTGTAGTTATAGTGAGAAGAGTACTTTAATTACTCATATTCGTGCTCACACTGGTGAAAAACCTTTCAAGTGTGATATATGTCAGCGTAGTTTTAGTGTAAAGAGTTGTTTAACAAGACATATTCGCATACACACTGGCTAAAAACCTTTCAAATGTGATATGAAATATTGTTGAGGATTAAAAACATAAAGGGTTTCAACAAGAACTTTGTTTTTCAATTGGGGCAACACCAAGAACGTTATAGTTTTGACATTTAGTTTTTGTCGGTATTAGTAGTAGGTGCTTTAGCAATTGTTACAATGAATTACAATTCGCTCGAAAATCGCATTAAAATAACTCAAATCCACTATGAAAATGGTCGTTCTGTTAAAGTTACATTTCGTTAAATTCGTGATATTTTCGGACGACATAATCGTCCTTCTGAGACCACTAAATTTTGGCCTATTATTGATGACATGGATATCACTGAAATGTGGTTTCAACAGGACGGTGCCACATGTCACACGGCCAATGAAACCATCAATTTATTGCAAACCAAATTTCCCGCTCGCAAAATTAAAAATTTTGATGAAAGAATCAACATCTGTCAGCGTGGTCGTGGTGGACATTTACCAGACATCATTTTTCATTCATAATTGCCAAACTTTTCTCTTTGTAATACAATAAATTTTTTATTAATTTTCCTCTAAATTCTTTGTTTTATTTTGTTTTAGAAAACAAAGTTCTTGTTGAAAAACCGTGTATAAGTTGCCTGTTCATCTCCTTCCTGCCCCTAAAAAAGTGCCACCGAGTTACTTTCGCATTAACAATATTTGTATGAACAGTATAGATATGGAGCTCGTGGCTAAGTAATAACAGCCGCACGGGTCGACCCATCAGGTTAAGCTATGCCAAGGTCGGTCAGTGGATGGGTGACCATCTTTACATACCGAGACTCCGTGCCTCGGAAAGAACGTTAAGCCGTTGGTCTTCAATGAACGACATATTATAGGTGTATAGTAGTTTTCAACTACGACTGCGATAGATAATACGGAACGTATGATACAGAAAGAGATAGCTTGGCATTTTTAACCGACTTCTAAAAAAGGAGGAGGTTCTCAATTCGGATGTTTGTATTTTTTTTTTTATGTTTGTTCGCGCATAACTCCGTCGCTTGCCAACCGATTTGAAAAATTATTTTTTTGTTGGAAAGGGTATAGGTACTTCCCAAATGGTCCATTTTTGTCAAAATCCAGTTCTGATGATGGGATCCTGGAGAAATCGAAGGAACTCTTCAAATATTATAGGCACACCTATAGCGATTTGGGTATTTTTTATAGTAGCTCGTGCATTTGCTCTCGGAAAGCACCACTTGGTGAAGTGGAACTGATGATGAAGACCACAGATGGCTACCGGAACTACTCAATGATAAATATTTCACGGGTTGCGATTCGATTACTTTAATATGGTTGCTAAGCAATTTTCGCTCGTCACACAATGCGTGTGGTGAGTGGTTGTTGAGGAGTTCTCCTGGTTCTTACCAGCAGAACTCCTCAACAATTAACGTCCCAGCATCGGGAAAAGCAATATTTTGTAACATGTGATGAGCAATAATAATTGACATTAGACTATTGTAACTTATACAAATTATAAACAGACCCACTAAAAAGCGAGAAATAAAAACTTTTTAACAAAAAAAAAAAACCGACTTCCAAAAATCCAAAGTGAAAAATAACTTTGATTTCGGAAGTCGATGGCAAAAAAAAAGAAAGTAAATAAAACACGAAAGACACCGACTTCCGAAATCAAAGTTATTTTTCACTTTGTAGTGATTTTTGGAAGTCGGTTTTTTTTTTGTTAAAAAGTTTTTATAGATAAACTGTCACGCCACGGACACGCTTTGTTTCGCTCGCTGCTATTAGCCGACTGAATGAAATGACTACAATTGTCTACATTTGGCTGCAACAATTTTCGCGCGCTAGTGCCATATCTACCTCTTTATTATATAATATCATTGTTTGTTACACATAGTTCACAAACATACAATAAATTAACATACATGGAATTCTACCAACAGAAAAAAATACATTAAAAAGATTTAACATCGGGTCCCAAACTAGGCACAGCCTGTATCTTGGTGACGCAGACACTTCGCAAAGTTAATAATTAATCATTTAATTAAAGCATGATTACAACAAACAACAGTCTAAATTATTATTATTTCGTTTATTTATATTTTTTCTTATAAAATACATTTTTAAATATTTCTTGAAAAATTAATAAAAAACATTTAAAAATATAACAAATAGTGATCCGCCAGTGTCAAGAGCAGGGTCCAAGCTACCGGTGGTTAGGGCTGCAGAGATAGGAACCTCCTCACAATACGAGCCGTATCGAGGAGTACTGCCTTCTGAATCTGGCCCTTGATCCAACCGCCTAACGAGAGCCTCGAAAGATGTTGATCGAGGCTATCGGCCATCAGGCCGTTGGCCGTTACTACAAAAAAAAGGTGTCTGAATATTTACAAAAACTAACCTATGAAGAGATTGAACTTCTACTGCATATAGTACAATGATAACGTTATACGTTAGCGTCAACTTGTTTGATTGATACTTCCAAAATTCACACAGAACACACGCTTAATTTCCAAATGTTTAACTTTTTCAAGGATTACCTACACACACACTCACACACACCCTCTCTCAATTCACACACTCACACTTCATTCCACACAGTGAGAGGTCACGCATTCATACTCTACATATTATAATATAAAATATAATAAGATGTGTACAATAACACCATTGGTATATCTTTTAAAAATTAATGTTACCTAATGGCTATGATAATTGTAAAATTATCCGGGGGGATTGGCGCTGATAGCCGAAATACAGGTTTTTGCCTAGTTCGGCTACAGATGCTTAATTCATTTGTACTTAAAACTAGCCTATATTTAATTGGTAAACTTTTTGTGAAACAAGCTAGAAATATAATAAAATTCTTTAATTCTTTAATGACAGCCGAGCTCACATTCCACATGTCAACAACCTCGTGAGCTAAGTCGAGATATTTTATTTGTTTCTCTTTCTCAGCTTTCACGAGGTTCCCGTCATGTGGAATGGTAACATCAACTATCATTGCGCGGCGCGCTAATCGATCTATCACCACTATATCAGGCTTATTGGCTACAATAGTCCTGTCAGTAATGATAGATCGATCCCAGTACAACGTGACATGGTCATTTTCGAGAACTGGGTCGGGCACATACTTGTAATACGGTACATCAGAGTCCACAAGCTTATATTTCAAAGCAAGTTGTTATTATATGCGTGTGTATCAAATAGCTTGGGAGATATTTAATCTGTCCAGTCGATTCTTGAAGCAGTTCAGTGAGGGAGCCGTCACAACATTTTCCGGGAGCCTATTCCATGCAGTTACGACTCGGTTAGGCAAGAATTGCTTCAAAGGCTTTTTCTTTGATGAATTTTCCCATAACTTCAGGGTAAATAATTAAATGAAAAATACTTAAATGAAATTAATTCCAGGCACACTCACTATTCTCAGACCTGATCTGGCATTGTGTAGGATTCCCTTATAATGAGAGGTCAGTGTAAACTGGAAATGTATTCTGTAGCCGTGCGTACAGGTTGTCGAGAATAGCCGACACTGGCGTCGCCGGCTGGGTGAGGGTGCTGGGTTAAACATAACGGGCGAAGTGTGGGTGTTCCTGTAGCCTACTGTTGTATATAAGTTTGTACTGTTGTGTAGTAGTGTAGTGGATAAGTTTGTGTCTATTAGGTTGTAATTCTACCCTCCATCATAATATTGTTCCTACCCTACTCTTATGATTTACTCACTTGTATTTCTGGGGTACTTAGCTCAATATACGAAATACGATATTTGGTGTTTTATTGAAGACATAGGCACACCTCTGCTTAACCGATGCGCTGCGGCAGACGCCTGTCGGCGTTTTTTACCCGACTGCGCCAGAAGGAGGGTTATGTTTTTCGAGAGTATGTATGAATGTATAATTGGCACGCTCTGCGGCCTGAACGACTCGATGGATTTTAGCTTGAGAGGTATAGATTCGTATTTAGTAAATACGAATCTATACCTCTATTCCCTCCCCCCCCTCCTATCCCCTCCTCTCCCCCCCTCCCTCTCTCCTCTCTCTTTCCTCTATTCTCTCTTTTACCTCTATTCGATATATTCAGTGTCACTCTCACAGTAAATACTATTTACTGTGAGAGTGACACTGAATATATCAAAATAAAAAAAAACCAAATGAAGGATTTTTGGCGCCAAATTACGTCTTAAATTTTTTTTTTTCTCAAAACCTGTCGAGTGGGGTATCAAAATAAAGGGTTTTAAAAGGTGATTACAAAAATACATATATACAACTTATATGGTTAAAAGTAATTCGAAGTGACAAATCGTAAAAAAACACGTAAAATTTGCATTTGATCCAAACAAGCTTTTGAATAACTTTCTCGACCAAAACTCCTTGCAAGAACTAAATCGTCTGTGTCATTTTTCACATTTGTAAACTTAAAATCTGGAAATAAAAAAAGAGTAATTAAAAAAATTAAAAAACCCGACTGCGGTAAAAAAACTGAAAAGCTAAAAAGTTGGAAGCAGGCGGGACCCATTCCATTTTTTATTATATTTTCAAACTCAAATGGGTCCCGCCTGCTTCCAACTTTTTAGCTTTTCAGTTTTTTACCGCAGTCGGGTTTTTTAATTTTTTTAATTACCGTACTCTTTTTTTATTTCCAGATTTTAAGTTTACATATGTGAAAAATGACACAGACGATTTAGTTCTTGCAAGGAGTTTTGGTCGAGAAAGTTATTCAAAAGCTTGTTTGGATCAAATGCAAATTTTACGTGAAAGGGCGTCTTAAAAATTCAAAGTGCGGCTACTAGGTCATGTGGGGTATCATATGAAAGAGCGCTATTTGCACATTCTCAAACATATTTTTTCTCTTTTTTAGGCCGCATAGTTTTCGACTTTTGATGAAAAATGTAAAAAAAAATACCGTTCCCCCCCCTTATCTCCGAAGTTTGCAAAGCGAAAAATCTGAAATTATTCTTTATGATAGAAGTTTATGTAAAGATTACAGGAAAAATAAAACGATGTCTCTAAATAGCACACTTTTTCAGAAATCGGAACAGAACCCTCGGTGCGCGAGTCCGACTCGCTCTTGACCGGTTTTTTATTCTGTGCCTATACTACTTAATAAAGAAAAAAAATCAAGATTTTTGAAAATTCAGCCACTAAAGAGGCGATAGGGGATGATAATTTCTATTTGGAATAATAAGTATTGGAATTTGGAAATTCACCATTGATGTCGATGGAAAATACCAACTGGTACACAGCAATTCTACTTGATAAAATTCTTATATTCACTGACAGACAATGCACAGCCTAAACCGCTGGATGTAGAAGCATGAAATTTTGCACAAAAGTTCTTTTTGTAACGAAAGCAATTAAATTAAGCCTCTGGGTCACTGGATTGTAGTTGTACGTTAGGTGGCGGAGGTCATCCTGTAGCTTCGCCCTTTCGATGCGGCTGGCTATTGTCCTGCGAATACAGTTACAGCATAGTTACACACACTCACTGTAACAACTATCCAGCACACTCTCAGATGGAAGTAGGAGGAAGGTTTTAAAAATAAGAACTTGGAACTGCGTCAGGCCAGGTTATCATCAGGCCTGGTCAGCTCTGACGCGTGAAGAAGCGCTTCCCAGTTTAAATGAGAAAATACTCAACAGTGCAGGTCACTCAAGTAGCGAAGAAGTTGGTCCTCTTGGAGTCAGCGTAGTCTCTGTCTTGGTGAAAGTAGTTCCAGACCAAGACTTATAGTCACGATGCTTTCCCTTAGTACCCGGACGCAGACTCTTCTTGCGGAGATGTTGGATAGATCAGATGTGAATTTCCACGGGAATCTGTCAGAAATCCCTTTTACATTTTCTCGAGCCTCTTACAGTCTCGGCATTTGTTTCACATCTTCTCTTTTCCTGATTGTTTCCAGAATTGAAGTTTGTCGTTAATCAAAAAAATGCAACTTGTCAGTGTTCGATACGGCCAGAAATATTATCAGAAGAAAATGTCATACAAAAACTGCTAACCCATTATCCCATGTCTCAGTGACGCCATCTAGCATAATATAGCAAAATTAAGAAAACGAATCGTTTTAAACCGATTCGCAAAATACTAATGTAAAACCAATAAAAGAACCTATGATGAATTGATATATAGTAATTAATGGATGCAAAGTGTAAGTATATGATGTGAAGTGTCTGTAGTATGTAGATACGATAACACACATCATAGTTAGCACAGCCACAGAATAAGTAATAGTGCGTTAGTACTATTACTTATTCTGTGGCTATGCTATATGCATGGCTATATGTATGTACACACACACACACCCAGCACAGTTAGTACAGCCACATAATAAATAATAGTACTAACCTCAGAATAATAATTATTTAGTTATTATTCTGAGGTACTAACGTACAGCTAACAGCTGTCAGTGTGTGTGTAGTTTAGGGTTGCCAACCGTAGCCTACGGTTGTTAATACTCTATTTTAGAGTACCTACGGTCCGTAGGTACTCTAAAATAGAGTATTGTACTCTTTTTCTTGTAGGTGTACTCTAGAATCTATAACACTAATAGAGTACGCTAAAATACTCTTTTAAACTAAACTGACCTTTTTGGCATAGTTATATAAATAGAATACTCTTTATTATGCACACCATAAAAATTACAGATATAAATAATAATAATGTTCACTGATGTCAGCCATGAAAGTGAAGTGGCAAGAAGAGCTGAACAGGGGCTTCATTAAAATTGATTAAAAATGAGCTCTCTGATCCTATATTAACTTAGAATTGGGATGTTTGGAGTCATAAAATTCTTTTAAAAACAATAAAAAATTGTTATGTAAAGTGCTAAAAAATCGTGGTCTTAGGATTCAATAAATGGTACTCTTTTTAATAATCTGTACTCCTTATTGACCCTCTTTAAAATCTAATATACTCTACTTCTTCTAGAAAAAGTTGGCAACCCTAGCTGTAGTTAGCTGTCAAGTTTTTATTCTGCCAATGTGATGTCAGATATTTTCGATCACAACGAGGCACAGATTAAGTAGTATTCAACGAGGTAATATACCACGGATTTGCAAAGGAGTAGTCGAACCGCTAAGCTATTTACTTTGATGTTTAATATAATAGTAAACAATCAAAATGGTTTTCAAAAGGATAAATCTACAACACTTGCCGAGTTCTCACTAATACAAAAAATAACAGAAAATATCGATAAACGTAATAGTGTTGCTGCCATTTTATTTGATATGAGCAAAGCATTCGATTTCGTTAATTACAAAATCTTGCTCAATAAATGTAAGCTATATGGAATCCGAGGTAAAGCACTCGATTGGATTAAAAGCTACATAAGCAATAGAAAACAATGCTGTACACCATTCAGGTCTACTCTTTTAATAAATAAGTTCGGTGTTCCTAGGGGAAGTATACTAGGCCCTCTTCTCTTCCTTATTTACTTAAACGATATTCCTCAAGTCACATCACACCAATGCATTCTATTCGCGGACGATATTTCAGTTATAAATAGTACCGGAAAATTCAGATAGCAACTACGAAAACTCTTTAAACAATACTATAGAATCAATAATGAATTGGTTAAACGACAGCAATCTAACAGCTAAAGTATCTAAAACTAAAATTCTACAATTCTCTAACTTTAACAGTTCCCAATTAAAACCCATACACTTAAACCATAAAAACACTAAAATTGAAGAAGTCCTTGAGACCAAATTTTTAGGTATTAGATAGACTTTAGAGGCATGAGAAACAGGGTGTAAAGTTCATTCATCCTCCATAGAAAAGGGAGGATCCTCCGACCAGACGGGTGTCGTGTCTGGTTGATGTCGACGGTTGATGTCGACGGTTGATGTCGGGTCGTTGTATATATGCTAGTTGCGTTGTGAACTCTAATTGCGCGATGCAGGATTGCGTGACGTCATGTCATTGATGCGTAGTTCATATGTGGCGATGTAGATGCCGCCACATCACTCCTCTCCGGAGACCGGAGGTCGATAGTGGGCTGAGTCGTGTATCTTGCAATGCTTGCCAGTGCCAGTTATTGTGGTTCCAGTGAGTCGGAACCGGGTGCCGCATAGTTCACGGTGAGTCGGAACTGTCTGCGGTGATACCCCAGTGAGTCGGGGTGGCGCTGCGTTATGCTCCAGTGAGTCGGAGTGTACAGCGCTGGGTTGAGGCTGAAGGTGATGACCAGGAATGCGCGTCCGCTGCATGCTGGTGGTCAGGATACCTGTTGAAGCCGTGGATGCTGGCTGGGTGTGTGAGTCGCCGCTCGAAAGCTTGATGAAGTCACGCTGAAGGAGTTGCACGAAGGCTGCGCTGACGTTCATGCTCGGGGTCACCAGTTTAAAGGCATGAGAAACAGGGTGTAAAGTTCACTCATCCTCCATAGAAAAGGCAGGATCCTCCGACGAGACGGGTATCGTGTCTGGTGGGCTACTGCCCGACGGTTGATGTCGGGTCGTTTTATATATGCTAGTCGCGTTGTAAACTCTAATTGCGCGATGCAGGATTGCGTGACGTCATGTCATTGATGCGTAGTTCATATGTGGCGATGTAGATGCCGCCACAAGACATCGTATTTGGAAAGCACACACAGCTCGCTTATGGTCTAATTTAAATAAAAATTTGTTTTTGCTCTTAAAAAGCTTAAGAAATTATCAAGGCAAAAAACTGCTATGACTTGTTAGAGTATATGGGACACCAGAGAAAGATAGTGTTTGTAATGGAAAACCTTTTATTAATAAACTGGACTACAGACTCTACGTCGTCCATTGTACCACATATAGTCAATGTAGAGGACCACAGACTAAACACGCATAATAGTGACGCCACATTCCAACCTCCAATATGACTGCGTACCATGGGTACGTCCGGTCAGTTCTTAGATACGGGTTTCTTGTATGGGGTAATTCTTCTCAGGCTAAAAAAGTCTATAGCACACAAAAAATGGTGTCAGAGCAATCTGTGGGGTCGGACCGTTTGAATCTTGCAGACCTGTATTTAAGAAATTAGGATTACTAACTCTACCTTGTCTGTACATATTGCAACTCAAGGAGGAATATTTGTTAAAAAGCACTCTCAGCTATTTACTAAAGCCAATGAAAATAAAAAAATCCTTTCAAGAGATCCAACCTGACTGGCTGTCACAAGATGTAGAAGCACAATAATCCAGAACAACTATAATAATATGTCTGTCAAAATCTATAACCAAATACCTTAGCAGATCAGAGAGCTAGAGTCTGTCAAGCGAGTCGTGTCCACGACCATTTAGCTGATTTCTTATAATGGCAATACTATTATCCGTCAAACGGATTGTCACAACTTCTGTTCTACTAAGCTACAGCATTTTGATACTTTTAGCTGAATTATTTAATTTGTATGAATGGAAATTTAAAGAAGAATGGAAAAGAAATATATTTAATGGATAAATGCACAGATAACACTATTCATCTAGAAGACAAAGGATAACCGATACGGAGTTGGAACCCTTCATCATTTTTGTGCGTCATGATACTGACAGTGATTTCTCTTATGAAGGCATTGAATTTCTAGATTATGATTTTAGTTCTAATTGTGACTAATAAATACCTACATTGAAATGCACTTTTTTAAGATTTTTTTTATGTACAGACGCCAGCACATCAAGCCACCCGAAACTGTCAAATTTTCCCAATCAACCTTGAACCTAAAGCTTTAGCGATAAAGATGAAAATCTATTAAAGAAATTTGACAGATTTTAGTAGCTTGATGTGCTGGTGTCTGTACTATCGACAAAACAGACGCCTTTACACCTTAAAGTTGCTTTTTGTATACACAGATTCATTGAAAAAAACCTGGCCCCTATGGTCATTTGTTTTACTTTGTCATAAGTACAATGGCAGCTTGCAAGCAAAATTGTTTCAAAATTGGAAAGGTAGGCGTAACGTTTGTCAATGGTACTTACAAAAATTCAAGTATCAAACATGTTTTCAGCGTACTATATCAGTGTTGACACATGTAAGGTTCCAAAACAACTGTAATAATATGTCTGTCAAAATCTATAACCAGATACCTTATCTGTTGTTCTTCTGAGACCTTATCAGACGTTATCAGATCAGAGAGCTACCATTAAATTATTTTAAAATAAAACTTAAGAAATGGCTCTATGAATTTTTAAATTATAAGCTAAGTGATAATTAAGCTAACTTATCTAAGGTAATATACCTTACCTTAAATTCATCAATTTGTGATCTCACTGTTCTCATTTGTAATTTTATAACTTATTTTTTTTTAATATTTTCTTGTTCACATGATCTCAGTACCTACCTAGTAATAAGTGTTTTTGTTTATATTTTTATTTTTAAGGTGTTCTTTGCATGCTGAAAAACGTAAGCAAAATATGTGGAACTATTTTTTATGTAGTAGCATATTTTATGCAAAATAAAGATATTCTATTTTGAACTTCACAGAAACAAAAGGCTTTTTCGCATCTGTCATGTCAAGCTGATTGGTCATTTGGTCTGTGGTCATGCCGTTGCCAATGCCGTGTCATGTTGTTAATTTTGACGTTACAATACTATTTAATTGAGGTTTGATTCTTAGAGCATTTAACCTATGGAGATGGCAAGCAGCGAATCACCGAACAACATTTTCTGCCACTTTATGCGGGGGGCGAGGAAAACACATACAGCACACTACAAAAATTTGACAACCACACACAGATACATGCTTCGTGTTGCTACGAACGCACACGAAAGAATAATAGCCACACAATAAAAAAACACATACACATTGACAAATTTGTGCGTATCTACGCAACTGTCCTATGACAACAAACACAAAGTGCTAGTGATGGGACACAAACAATCAGTGGTATTTCATTACATGAATCAAAAATCATTCTGCCTAGCCTTTTCCCAACTATGTTGGGGTCGGCTTCCAGTCTAACCGGATGCAGCTGAATACCAGTATTTTACATAGAGAGACTGCCTGTCTGACCTCTACAACCCAGTTACTTGGTAATACGATACCCCTTGGTAAGACTGGTTGTCAGACTTTCGGGCTTCTGATGACCCGTAACGACTGTCAAAGAACCACGAATGACAGCAGGGACCAACGGCTTAACGTGCTTTCCGAGGCACGGAGGAGTCTCGGTATGTAAAGATGGTCACTCATTCACTGACCAACCCCGGCAAGCGTAGCTTAACCTGCTATTTCATTACATGAATGAATGAATAAATAAAATGTTAATTCGTTTTATTTTCTTGTGTGTACAGGTCAAGCCACCCGAAACTGTAAAATTTTCCCAATCAACCTTGAACCTAATACTTTAGATTTATAAAGATTGTAGTAGCTTGACGTGCTGGCGTCTGTACACAAAAATACGCAATATGATTAATGCCTGCGAAACTACGTAGGTAGCCAGTAATGACAAAACAATTAATAGTGCTTTAGAAAAAGAACGATTGTGTTTATTTTTATAGTCAAATATTTTTTTCAAATAACATTATTGATATTGCTGAACCTTCCCTATCATTCTGCATTTAGAAATTCGGGAACCACTGTAGAAACACAACCGGCGATTTTATATACTAGCTACGCGTTAAGGGTCACTGTTCTAACCTAACCCAACCTAACCAAAATTATTCTCAAGCAATAGAGGTAATGGTCACTAACCCAAGTGATTCACCAATGTGAAGTTTCGGACGCGCGTGTGTACAGTGGAGCCACAATTCGGGATACATACTTGAGCCCCGTTTTATAATGCGGGCTTAACGTAGGTATACGTGTCAAAAAGTGGGAAGGGTAGAATATAAATAATAAAATAACACAGCCAATTTTATTATTTTGTTAAAAATAACACTTTTACTCGTCCATTTTTTGTTTTTTTAAACTATTTGAGTTCGGTGTTTCATAACTAACTAATTAAAGAAACTAAATGATGTGTTTGATATTTTAGTAGGAAAACATGCGGGTGCAGGCTTTGGCTATGAAGCCACACCCGCATGTTTAGTTCATATTCATATGTCTGAATAATGACGACTACAGTCTGATTTTTAATTCGACGGAATTCTGACATTTCAGAAGTGTTGCCAATAATAAAACGGTCCTACTAAAATCTTTAATTTTGCAGGCGGTTCTTCCGTGCCAAGAATGTTTTTTAAAGTGGGTATCGTACCCTCAATTAGTTTCCTTTTATTATTTGCAAGTTGTTTAATATTGCACGACATAAAATGTTCCGAACAGATTGCACTAGTACGCGTGGGTCCCCAAGTTTCTGTATTACCGCAAAATATCCTCCAATTTTGTCATAGTACGGGACCTTTTGGAAATCTGTTGAAGAAAAATATAGAATAGAAGTAATCAGTTTAAATAAGTGCCAATAGAATCAAAGGAAAATCATGTCTATTAATTTGATTGTGTACGCACGCACGGCTACAGATCAAGCTATACATATTCAGTATAAGGTGATCTCGCACTGCATAGGATTTCCTTACAATGAGAGATTAGTGTAAACTGGAAATGTATAGCTTGATGTGTAGTCGTGTGTACTACGTTTTCATAACAGCCTTGAAAAAACCTACTAGTAAGTACCTTCTACCTACGGTTCTAATAGGCACATCATCTTCTAAATCTGACTCAGAATGGTGTGGTGGTGTATCTGCTACATCTAGACAGCTATTGTCTAACTTGTCCGGTTCTAGCTCTGTAAGTAAAACAAAACAGTACCTAATAATAATAATTTACTTAATAATTTATTTCATATAAAGAGGTACAGTCTGTTACAAAGTAGGATGACAACTTAGGATTAGTATACATCTGAGATGAGTAGGTAACAATACAAGTTACGATCTGACGTCCTAGCTAGGTTACTTAGTAGCCTGTATTAAGGTTGATGCGCCAGGGTAGCCCGCGAAATTCAAAATTTCTTAGGTTTTTTACAATTTGTAGGTCAGTGTGAGCTTGTATGTTGATTAAAATATGATTCGCGGCCGTAGCTAATATGGCTTTACAGAGTTATAATCATTAGAATCAGCAATACAACTCCATAAGTTAGCATTTATCTCAAATCTAGCGATTTCATGAAATCATGAGGTTTGAGGTAAATGCTAACTTATGAAGTTGTACTGCTGATTCTAATGATTATAATTCTGTAAAGCCATATTAGCTACGGCCGCGAATCATATTTTAATCAACATACAAGCTCACATTGACCTACAATTGCAAAAAACGTAAGAAATTTTGAATTTCGCGGGCTAGCCTGGCGCTTTCGCCTTAAGGACATTCAGCGCTCTTTTCCCTTAGAGCATTTAACCTATGGAGATGGCAAGCAGCGAATCACCGAACAACATTTTCTGCCACTTTATGCGGGGGGCGAGGAAAACACATACAGCACACTACGAAAATTTGACAACCACACACAGATACATGCTTCGTATTGCTACGAACGCACACGAAAGAATAATAGCCACACAATAAAAAAACACATACACATTGACAAATTTGTGCGTATCTACGCAACCGTCCTATGACAACAAACACAAAATGCTAGTGATGGGACACAAACAATCAGTGGTATTTGATTACATGAATCAAAAATCAATCTGCCTAGCCTTTTCCCAACTATGTTGGGGTCGGCTTCCAGTATAACCGGATTTTACCGGATGCAGCTGAATACCAGTATTTTACATGGAGCGACTGCCTATCTGACCTCCACAACCCAGTTACTTGGTAATACGATACCCCTTGGTAAGACTGGTTGTCAGACTTTCGGGCTTCTGACGACCCATAACGACTGTCAAAGAACCACGAATGACAGCCGGGACCAACGGCTTAACGTGCTTTCCGAGGCACGGAGGAGTCTCGGTATGTAAAAATGGTCACTCATTCACTGACCAACCTCGGCAAGCGTAGCTTAACCTGCTATTTCATTACATGAATGAATGAATAAATAAAATGTTCATTCGTTTTATTTTCTTGTATGTACAGGTCAAGCCACCCGAAACTGTCAAATTTTCCCAATCAACCTTGAACCTAATACTTTACATTTATAAAGATTGTAGTGGCTTGACGTGCTGGCGTCTCGTCTGTACCTACACAAAAATGCGCAATATGATTAATGCCTGCGAAACTACGTAGGTAGCCAGTAATGACAAAACAATTAATAGTGCTTTAGAAAAAGTACGATTGTATTTATTTTTATAGTCAAATATTTTTTTCAAATAACATTATTGATATTGCTGGACCTTCCCTATCATTCTGCATTTAGGGTCGGCAATTCGGGAACCACTATACAAACGCACCCGGCGATTTTACATATTAGCTACGCGTAAAGCGTCACTGTTCTAACCTAACCCAACCTAACCAAAATGATTCTCAAGCAATACAGGTAATGGTCACTATTCTAACCTAACCCAAGTGATTCAACAATGTGAAGTTTCGGACGCGCGGTTGTGATAGTACAGTGGAGCCGCAATTCGGGATACATACTTGAGCCCCGTTTTATAATGCGGGCTTAACGTAGGTATACGTGTCAAAAAGTGGGAAGGGTAGAATATAAATAATAAAATTTCACAGCCAATTTTATTATTTTGTTAAAAATAACACTTTTACACGTCCATTTTTTGTTTTTTAAAACTATTTAAGTTCGGTGTTTCCTAGCTAACTAATTAAAGAAACTAAATGATGTGTTTGATATTTTAGTAGGAAAACATGCGGGTGTGGCTTCATAGCCAAAGCCATAGTTAGTTCATATTCATGTCTGAATAATGACGACTACAGACTGATTTTTAATTCGACGGAATTCTGACATTTCAGAAGTGTTGCCAATAATAAAACGGTCCTACTAAAATCTTTAATTTTGCAGGCGGTTCTTCCGTGCCAAGAATGTTTTTTTAAAGTGGGTATCGTACCCTCAATTAGTTTCCTTCTATTATTTGCAAGTTGTTTAAAACTACACCACATAAAATGTTCTGAACAGATTGCACTAGTACGCGTGGGTCCCCAAGTTTCTGTATTACCGCAAAATATCCTCCATTTTTGTCATAGTACAGGATCTTTTGAAAATCTGTTGAAGAAAAATATAGAATAGAAGTAATCAGTTTAAATAAGTGCCAACAGAATCAAACGAAAATCATATCTATTAATTTGACTGTGTACGTACTACGTTTTCATAACAGCCTTGAAAAAACCTACTAGTAAGTACCTACTACTTAAGGTCCGCGGTGGTAGTTATTAAATTATTCCACTGCGGATTATTTTTTTTCAAATTGCATGAGCTGCAAAAACTCACATTCGAAACGAACAAACTGTTATTTTTTATTAGCCTAAAACTACAAAAGAAAAGAATTTAAATCGACTCACAAAGAACTGAAATTAATATTATGTAATATATATATTTTTAATTTCAACCTGACTTATCCAGATACATTACAAAAAAAAAACTGGTTACTGAACATAATGACTGAAAAAATCATTTATTTTATCAATCATTGATTCACGTTGTCCCTGCACTATGCAAATTCTTACCTGTACTACGTTTGCGCTACCAACGTACCACTGTATTTTTCTATCGTAATGTCAACAACGATTATTTCGACATTATACTTAAATAAAACTGTTTGAATGTATAATTTATACTTGTATGTGGTAAGAAACACCATGGTTTCGCAAATTTGAAGTGGCAGATCGCTTTTTGCACGAGGAAACTGCACAATTAACCATTTTTTGGGAGCACTTTCTTGCGACACAAAACGATACACAGTGACAGCAGTCGGCGAATGAATTAGTTTTATATAACGTGCATGGCCATATGGCCAATCGACTTTGGCAGAGGGGTTCGCTCAGCTATGCCATCTCCATCTTAGAGCATTTAACCTATGGAGATGGCAAGCAGCGAATCACCGAACAACATTTTCTGCCACTTTATGCGGGGGGCGAGGAAAACACATACAGCACACTACAAAAATTTGACAACCACACACAGATACATGCTTCGTGTTGCTACGAACGCACACGAAAGAATAATAGCCACACAATAAAAAAACACATACACATTGACAAATTTGTGCGTATCTACGCAACTGTCCTATGACAACAAACACAAAGTGCTAGTGATGGGACACAAACAATCAGTGGTATTTCATTACATGAATCAAAAATCAATCTGCCTAGCCTTTTCCCAACTATGTTGGGGTCGGCTTCCAGTCTAACCGGATGCAGCTGAATACCAGTATTTTACATAGAGAGACTGCCTGTCTGACCTCTACAACCCAGTTACTTGGTAATACGATACCCCTTGGTAAGACTGGTTGTCAGACTTTCGGGCTTCTGATGACCCGTAACGACTGTCAAAGAACCACGAATGACAGCCGGGACCAACAGCTTAACGTGCTTTCCGAGGCACGGAGGAGTCTCGGTATGTAAAGATGGTCACTCATTCACTGACCAACCCCGGCAAGCGTAGCTTAACCTGCTATTTCATTACATGAATGAATGAATAAATAAAATGTTAATTCGTTTTATTTTCTTGTGTGTACAGGTCAAGCCACCCGAAACTGTCAAATTTTCCCAATCAACCTTGAACCTAATACTTTAGATTTATAAAGATTGTAGTAGCTTGACGTGCTGGCGTCTGTACACAAAAATACGCAATATGATTAATGCCTGCGAAACTACGTAGGTAGCCAGTAATGACAAAACAATTAATAGTGCTTTAGAAAAAGAACGATTGTATTTATTTTTTAGTCAAATATTTTTTTCAAATAACATTTTGATATTGCTGGACCTTCCCTATCATTCTGCATTTAGAAATTCGGGAACCACTGTACAAACACAACCGGCGATTTTATATACTAGCTACGCGTTAAGGGTCACTGTTCTAACCTAACCCAACCTAACCAAAATTATTCTCAAGCAATAGAGGTAATGGTCACTAACCCAAGTGATTCACCAATGTGAAGTTTCGGACGCGCGTGTGTGATAGTACAGTGGAGCCACAATTCGGGATACATACTTGAGCCCCGTTTTATAATGCGGGCTTAACGTAGGTATACGTGTCAAAAAGTGGGAAGGGTAGAATATAAATAATAAAATAACATAGCCAATTTTATTATTTTGTTAAAAATAACACTTTTACTCGTCCATTTTTTGTTTTTTAAAACTATTTGAGTTCGGTGTTTCATAACTAACTAATTAAAGAAACTAAATGATGTGTTTGATATTTTAGTAGGAAAACATGCGGGTGCAGGCTTTGGCTATGAAGCCACACACGCATGTTTAGTTCATATTCATATGTCTGAATAATGACGACTACAGTCTGATTTTTAATTCGACGGAATTCTGACATTTCAGAAGTGTTGCCAATAATAAAACGGTCCTACTAAAATCTTTAATTTTGCAGGCGGTTCTTCCGTGCCAAGAATGTTTTTTAAAGTGGGTATCGTACCCTCAATTAGCTTCCTTCTATTATTTGCAAGTTGTTTAAAATTACACGACATATAATGTTCCGAACAGATTGCACTAGTACGCGTGGGTCCCCAAGTTTCTGTATTACCGCAAAATATCCTCCAATTTTGTCATAGTACGGGATCTTTTGGAAATCTGTTGAAGAAAAATATAGAATAGAAGTAATCAGTTTAAATAAGTGCCAATAGAATCAAAGGAAAATCATGTCTATTAATTTGCTTGTGTACGCACGCACGGCTACAGATCAAGCTATACATATCCAGTATAAGGTGATCTCGCACTGCATAGGATTTCCTTACAATGAGAGATTAGTGTAAACTGGAAATGTATAGCTTGATGTATAGCCGTGTGTACTACGTTTTCATAACAGCCTTGAAAAAACCTACTAGTAAGTACCTTCTACCTACGGTCCGCGGTGGAATAGTTATTAAATTATTCCAGTGCGGATTAATTTTTTTCAAATTGCATGAGCTGCATAAACTCACATTCGAAACGAACAAACTGTTATTTTTTATTAGCCTAAAACTACAAAAGAAAATAATTTAAATCGACTCACAAAGAACTGAAATTAATATTATGTAATATATATATTTTTTATTTCAACCTGACTTAACCAGATACATTACAAAAAAAAAAAACTGGTTACTGAACATAATGACTGAAAAAATCATTTATTTTATCAATCATTGATTCACGTTGTCCCTGCACTATGCAAATTCTTACCTGTACTACGTTTGCGCTACCAACGTACCACTGTATTTTTCTATCGTAATGTCAACAACGATTATTTCGACATTATACTTAAATAAAACTGTTTGAATGTATAATTTATACTTGTATGTGGTAAGAAACACCATGGTTTCGCAAATTTGAAGTGGCAGATCGCTTTTTGCACGAGGAAACTGCACAATTAACCATTTTTTGGGAGCACTTTCTTGCGACACAATACGATACACAATGACAGCAGTCGGCGAATGAATTAGTTTTATATAACGTGCATGGCCATATGGCCAATCGACTTTGGCAGAGGGGTTCGCTCAGCTATGCCATCTCCATAGGTTAAATGCTCTAAGATCTCCATAGGTTAAATGCTCTAAGGGTTTGATTACGTTACGTAATACGTAGTATCCCTAAGTAGTCTGTGGATTACGTTATAAACATAATCTGTGGTTATAAATAATATACTAAAAGTCAACAGTTATAAAATTCTATGGTCAGCAATCTAAAGAATAGTGATATTTTGAGTTAAAAGATGGAAAAACTGCCAATGTGTAGGATATGTTTAGCGGAGAATGTCCGCATGTTTAAAGTTGTCAACAGGAGCTTACTTAAACTATACGAGAAGTTGACTGATATTCCAGTAAGTTGATATTTATATTATGAATTAATTAAGTAGGTACATAAGCAGACAACCTATTAAGTTTTAAATACATCTCCTGCACGAAGATTTAGGCTCCAGTGCATCTGTAAAACAGCATGAAGATAACCTAAACTACATTAATTCGCCAATCTGCCTTGAGCAAGAGTGTCGATTGATGATCAATGCTCTTGCCTCTATAATGTGTAAAACTAACGTATTAATTAACTTCAGGTTGTGTAAGGTGTTATGAAATGAAAGTGGGAATCAAAATCAAAAGTAATTTATTGAAACTAGGCTGAAAATTAGCACTTTTCTAACGTCAAAATTACCACCACTTCCTAGTGCTTTAGCTGAAGAAGAAGTGGCGGAACAAACTCCAAAGCAGCACAGCTGTCTGTTTTGTTAGAAGAACTTAATTCGATACAATTATCTCACAAGCATTTACTGGAAACCAAAATATATTCATAGGATATTATTAACACCAGCAATGACATTATACATATCTGGCTTAGAGTACCTACGTTAGGCGGCTGGTTACATTAAGTAAGCAGAATAGCAACAACCAATAGCACTCACATATTCAAATATTAAATATGAAGTTAACCGACCTGGTCTTACTCCAACGGATAGTAATACATACTTAGAGTAACATATTATTACCTTATGGTCTTTACCACAGAACACTATTACTCCTAGTGGAGGTCTTTACACTTCGGTGTGTCGCAGGCAGAACTGGCTGCGCACAGCCGTCTTCCTTTTTGCAATAAAACTATCACGCCTCACCGCGTCAAGTCCGTCGCCCGCCGACAATTTACATGATTCAAACAAGATGGCGGTAGTTGTTACAAATAAATGCCTTTATCTTGAAGGTTTTTTTTTTTAACTAATATTTCGACGCCCCCCACGTAAAGTATTGAAACTGCAAAACCTCTACTTTACAGGAGAGCGATTTTAAGGTCGATGTTTTAGTATGTTCATTTTATGTATTTTCGATTTTGTTCGATTGAAAAATAGTTCAGGGTATAAAAATTGGTACATAATTTTTATATAGAATTGTACATCTTTATCTCTACTTGCTATTAGTGCAATAAAACGAAAATGGCTTTTTTGCAATTTCGATAGTATACGTGGGGGCCGTCGATTTAGAGGCTTCAGTGCACTCTAGGTGACTATGCCAGCCTCATGGGATCATTCCTATAGTAGCATAATGGGCATCCTGCATGCTGCGTCTACTGAGTTTATTAAAATGCTAACAAATGTAAGCCTCCTGCATTTGCTTTAAGAGGCGCACAGAAAGCATTAAGAACCACCAAGTGCTGGCTTGGACAGCATTACTGTAATAAAGAATAGAAGTATTTTCTTCGTAATAACAAAATAGTGTAAAACAAGTTTTGTTGCAGTTTGTAACTGAAGACAGTAGACCGATTCTTGCTTGTTTCTTCTGCTGCGCTAAACTAAAGCAATGCCACCGATTGCTGAGACAATGTCTGGAAGCTGAAGAGCTGTTCGCTCAGATGAAAAATGAGGATTATGAGGTGACATATTATTTAACAGCCAATAATTTCAGTATAATGTGGAAGTGTATCATAATCATATCTATTCCGTGCCAAACATTGAGTATTGAATGGTTACACTTTTGTCAAATGTTGGTAGGTGTTTACAATTGTTAAGTACATGTTAAATACTACACATAATACTGCTGCAACTTCTGTATGAAACTTGTATGCGGCAATTTGATAACGGTCCACTCTTATGTCAGCGCAAGCTATGCATCAATAGAATTGTTCATCATCGACGACACGGTTAGCGCAGTGGTTGAGCGATTGGCTGCTGCGCAGCATGTTGCGGGTTCGATTCCCGCACGGAACAAATATTTGTACGGCCTACAAGTATTTGTTCCGAGTCTGGGTGTTTTTCTATCTATAATATGTATGTATTTACAAAAAAAAAAAGTATATAAGTAGTTTATCAGCCATCTCGTTATCATAACACAAGCATTAGGTTGCTTAGCTTGGGACTAGATGGCGTTGTGTGAAATGTCCAAGGATATTTATATTTATTGTGCAGTGGTCAGTGAGGTTCCATTGGACCTACATAAAAACCCTCACTTGTGGAGGCTCTATTGAGTGACTACCATGACAAAAGGTTTATGCTTGTGGGACTGTGATCACACGGCATATTTTCCTAATAAGTACTTACATTTTTTTACAGCCCAATCCTATAATAAACCAAGACCACTTTGAAATTTTGAGTGGGTTTATTAAATCTCCAATAGAGAGTATAAGTATAGTTGATGAATGTCAAACAGAAAGCATTGCTATCAAAGAAGAATTACCAGCTGTTTGTGAGGGACTAGATGATATTATTGAGCCAAAGGAGGAACATCAAAGTGATGGTATGGTTTTAAGATGATCATAAATAATATTAGCATTAGATAACATTTTGAAACAAATAAAAAAATAATGTCTTGTATATTATTAGATATGATCAAGAATTTTTTTTAACTACTTACCTCAAACTTTTGGTGTGAAATAAAACAAATGTCTATATCCATACTAAATTATAAATTCGAAAGTAACTCTGTCTGTCTGTTACCTTTTCACGCCTTAACCGCTGAACGGATTTCGATAAAATTTGACAAGGCTATAGATGTCATCCTGGGGAAGCTTTTTATTAGCACGCTTACACGCTTTACACGCTTTTATTAGCTTAACCTGTATGTTTGTATGTAACGGAATCTTTGAACTCGATTTTACCCACTTTAAATAGTCAGATTAATTCGAAATTTTGCACACTTATCAGGGCCCGGTGACAATACAATAATTTAAAATAAAAATAATAAAACATGTGTACTTAATTATAAAAAAAAATTCTATATACAGGGTTACAGGTTAAGTCGACCTAAATCCTTTAAGAGGTGGTAGTTTCCATCATTCCTGACTGATTTGACTATAGAACCCCATACGCCAAACTTAACCGTTCTCAAGTTATGGGACTTTGAAGTTTTTTTTATAAAAATCCAGATTTTTTGTCTTTTGTCCCCTTTTTTTGTGTTTTGTACCTCTAATGTTTTTGTTTTTGTATTTTTTGTGTAGCAGATTAGTTGCTTCATTATTTTAAATACAAAAACTGCAAGTAACTGTACCAACTGAGTCATATTAGACGATTGATTGTTAAAAAAAGTCTATGACTGTTATGCTGCAGATGTGCTTAAAAATATCTACGGTTTTTCAGCTTTCCGATAAGGTATAATTTGCTACGGTGTTATCAGGATTCTCGGAAAAATCATCGATGAAAGACTCCCAGGTAATAGCAAAAATAACGGTATTTCGTAAAGTTGCTCGCAGCGCCTATTGTCCTGCATTCTGAGGTCCTGCGAAATAGGGGTGGACATGTGGAACATGTACTGTAAAAGGAATAATAAACTTCAATTGTTACCTATTTGGATTGTTTTATTTTGTTTTCTGACTAAAGTTAAATTTGATGCTTAAGTATCGTTATTTTTTACTACTACCTGGTAGCATATCATCAATGTTTTTGTTAAAAAAATCCAATAATACCCTGTTGTATTATACCTTATCGGAAAGCTGAAGAACCGTAGATATTTTTAAGCACATCTGCAGCATAACTGTCATAGACTTTTTTTAAAATATCTTACAAAGAATAAAAAACTTTCCACAAATTTATTTCTTTTTTTAACAATTAGTCGTCTAATACGACTCATTTGGTACAGTTACTTGCAGTTTTTGTATTTAAAATAATGAAGCAACTAATCTGCTACACAAAAAATACAAAAACAAAAACATTAGAGGTACAAAACACAAAAAAAGGGGACAAAAGACAAAAAATCTGGATTTTTATAAAAAAAACTTCAAAGTCCCATAACTTGAGAACGGTTAAGTTTGGGGTATGGGGTTCCATAGTCAAATCAGTCAGGAATGATGGAAACTACCTCCTCTTAAAGGGTTTAGGTCGACTTAACCTGTAACCCTGTATATAATACCTACATAAATATATTATTATAGACGAAATTTTATGTGGGAAATTCAACTAAAAAATTGAAAAATAAATTATAGTTTTAGTTCAGTTTAATGGTATTAAAGCGTGTTTTTTAGTTTTTTTAAAACTATAATTTTTGTCTTAATAAATAACCCTTAGGGGGGTGATATAGGGGATGAAAGTTTATATGGGAAACCCAGCATTTCCTAAGTTAGGGATATGAAAATTCAAATGCTTTTGGTAGGAAATAAATACCTAAATATGTGGTAAACCCGTTTTTGAAAAACCATCCCTAACCAACCGTCCGGTCAAAATAGACATTTCAATTAACAAAAATTCCGACAGAGCTAAATTTTGGTGGAGACCTTGGGTACACCATTAGAAATAAAGTGTCAAAAGTCCCCATCGATCCCATGTGTGCTAAAAAAGTTATTGGGTGTCAAATGTCAAAATTTGAGGATTTTTGGATTTTTCTCGTAAACGGTAAGTTATATCAAAAAAATATGTGAGACAAAATCGAAGATCATAAAATTGTCTTCAAAAATTGTCTAGTTACTTTTTTCTAAGAATCACCGTTTGTGATATCGCGATTCTAAAAGTTGAAGGAAGCACGTTTTACATGATATTCACACATTTCCACACCACCTGGAGGAAGTGTACTTTGGCGCGTTTTTTTAAAGTGGTTTCCTTGGTAGATCTACTCCAGGAACTGTTATGACGGAATTTACAGGGACAATAATCTTTTAACTGCATTATGATTATTGATATTGGTTACTTTAACTGTAGTTCTGATTTCTTTTGATATTTCAATCTCATATTCCTTGAAGACGACTTCAATAGTCATGTCTTCTTTGATTTCTTCTTCTTCTTCTTCCGTTCAGGAGTGTTCCGTTTAGGAGTGTTTAGGAGTTTTTCCGG
This sequence comes from Cosmia trapezina, assembly GCA_905163495.3. Classification (NCBI taxonomy): domain Eukaryota; kingdom Metazoa; phylum Arthropoda; class Insecta; order Lepidoptera; family Noctuidae; genus Cosmia; species Cosmia trapezina. Next base: position 745,935 of record LR991046.1, on the reverse strand, counting down.
AGCAGGTGGAAGTAAAGTTTTAATCGGTTCCAAAGTATTATCAAAGTATTATTAAACATTTATTCTATTCTATTCTATTCTATCTGTTAATTCCTAACCCCAGTCTTCTGGGTTCACTTGATTGCTTAGCCATGTCTGAACTTCATAGTATAGGTACTCGATACAAGCGTTGATTAGCACAAGCCGATGTTGGAGGAAGACAAGATAGTTGAACTTGTTTCTTGTTTCGTGTATATCAACTGAACCCAGAAGACTGGGGTTACAAATTAACAGATAATACTTTGGAACCGATTCAAACTTTACTCCCACCTACTCCGGAAAAACTTCTAAACATTCTTTTTTGCTATTGCAAAAAAGGTTGTAACTCGAAATGTGGCTGTAGAAGAATAGGGTTACTGTGTTCTCCAGCGTGTAGGTACTAGTTACCAAGCCCTGTCTTGCTCAAATGTCCAATTGAATACAACAGACGAAGATTCATGTGATTTCGATGAATAGACAGCTGATTCATCTTAATTTGAACAATTTATGAACATCCAGCAAGAAGAAGATAAAGAATAAGAAGAAGAAATCGAAGAAGACATGACCGTTGAAGTCGACTTTGAAGAATATGAATCAGATTGAAATAGCAAAAGAAATCAGAACTACAGTTAAAGACAGTAAACAATATCAACATCAATAATCATAATGCAGTTAAAAGATTATTGTTCCTAAAAATTCCGTCATAACAGTTCGTGGAGTAGGCTTACCGAGGAAACCACTTTAAAAAAAACTCGCCAAAGTACACTACCTCCAGGTGATGTGGAAATGTGTGCATATCATGTACAACGTGACTCCTTCAACTTTTAGAATCACGATATCTCAGAAATGGTGATTCTTAGAAAAAAAGTATACTGACAATTTTTGAAGACAATTTTATGATCTTCAATTTTGTCTCATTTATTTTTTTTGATATAATTTACCGTTTACGAGAAAAATCAAAAAACCTCAAATTTTGACATTTGACCCCCAATAACTTTTTTAGCACACATGGGATCGATAGGGACTTTTGACACTTTATTTCTAATGTTATACCCAAGGTCTCCACCAAAATTAATCTGTCGGAATTTGTGTTAATTGATCACTACTTTTATGTCTTTTTTTTTCCGGACTATAGGAGTTGATTTTAAAATTCACAATTTTTTTTTTTTTTTGTAAGTATTATCTCTTTTGAAGAGATAGGTAGGTAATACGGGCTGGTATCCGCAACTCCACGACAATGCGTGTATTTTGCGAATGGCTTTTTTATAAGATGTAAGGGATTGGAAATGTAGTTATAGTTTGTATCTTGAAGTAACATATCTAATCTTAACAATTTTTTTCGAAATTCCCACGGGATAGGGAATAAAGAGGATTTATATTTTCGCTTTATAGTTGCCTTGAAAGACATGCAAGTTGGTATACGAGTATATACCGTTACTAGTTAGGGTTTAGGATTGTTTATTCTCCAGCTCATATACTTATCAATCGACGCGCTGCTCCTCGGTTACTCTATAAGCAGTGCGAGAAGACGTTGTTTACTTGGATTAAGGCCCTGGTTCCAAGCGTGGTTTAGCTCGGTGTGTAAGTGAAATGTCGTTATGGCTGTCTAGACAGCCCAGTCTCGTGCGTCAAACTAGTTTGACGCACGAGACTGGGCATTAAAGTATGTTTAATTATGTTTTGGCTTCCATCACTGTATGCGAAAAGGACTTGAAAATATCTTATTTTTTTAAATGTCAAAATGATTTACGGTTTATGAGATACACAGCTTTAAAAAACCACCTTTTTGATCGTTTTCAGGAAATCTGCGCCTTAACAGGGTACTTTTAATCACGGAAGGGGTCAGCGCACACCAAGAGCAGAGCAGAGCATTTTCTCAGGGTAGTCAGATAGGAAATGTCGACTTCATCTAGCTTATTAAAAAAAAAATATGACGTGTAAAAGTGATTTCGATATCCTATTTACAGAATAAACAATTTCATTTCATTTCATTTCATTTCATTTCTGAGACTATTGAAAAATTAATCTTATGACAATTCCATACATTGCAAAATTAAATCGTCCAAACTTGATGCTCGACTACGCTCGAGCATGCTTGGCGTGTATTTAATTTTGCAATGTATGGAATTGTCATAAGATTAAGGCGGGGTGAAAGCAAGCGCCGTAGGTATTAAATGCTTACCGCAGCCCCCGCAAGGAGTAGCGATACGTAATAAATTACGATGCGCGGGAAACGCGCGCCAAGCGCACCGCTCATGAGTTCATGAACTCGAGTAGGTACTATGTTGCGTCACAGAAGAGAGCAATGCAGTAGATAAACTTGAACTGATTAGTATACAAGTTTATTTTGTTTTATTTTTCTAGTAAGTATTTTTTAAAGTTTTAGACAGATTAGGTATGCATTGTAAACTTGAACAGTTAAAATAAATAAAAATAACTACTTATACATATTTATTTTCGTGAATAAGGTGGATTTAAAATCTGACTGACACGAAGACCTTTACCCGTACGATTCAAAACTACGCGCCGCGCACCATTTTACTTTACGAAGGTGTCGCATGGCGTGGGGAATAGTAGTTTCTGTCATTCCCCACGATACCACACCAGTGGTATCGTTTTCAGTGGTGTCGCTGTCGTGGGGAATGACAGAAACTACTATTCCCCACGCCATGCGACACCACCGACTGTATTGTGCTGTTAGTGATGTCCAGCTACATAACAATGATGTGTTACATAACAATTTAGACCTTATTGACATTCATGTTTTTTTGTTAAATTTAGCTTCCAGACCATTTACCAAGTATCTTGGACCAAAAAAACAAATGGTTTGTAAAATGTCTATAAGGTCGAAATTAGCTTGACACCCTAGAAATGATGTGCATAATAATCTAGACACTTTCTGAGGTGTCAAGCGAATTTAGACCTTATTGACATTCATGTTTTTTTGTTAAATTCAGCTTCCAGATCATTTACCAAGTATCTTGGGCCAAAAAAACAAAGGGTTTGTAAAATATCAATAAGGTCGAAATTAGCTTGACACCCTAAAAATGATGTGCATAATAATCTAGACACTTTCTGAGGTGTCAAGCGAATTTAGACCTTATTGACCTTATTGGTTTGTAAAATGTCAATAAGGTCGAAATTAGCTTGAGACCTTTATCGTTTTCAGCGAACATAAATACCACGAAATGACCGTTCATTCCCCACGACACCACTGGTGGTGTCGTCGGGAATGACAGAAACTAGTATTCCCCACGACACCAATGACTGCATTGTGAGTGATGTCCAGCTAATTTTTAAACGTAACAATGATGTGTTATTTTTAAACGACTTCAAAAACGGAGGAGAATATGAATTCAGTTGTATTTTTTTTTTTTTAATGTTTGTTACTGCAGTACTCCGTCATTTAGAAGCCGATTTGGAAAGTTCTTTTTTTATTTTATTCGTTATGTCAACACAAAAAAAAAAACGGAGGGGCATAACTTCTTACGCTCTAGTTTTTTTTTTCTTGAGAGGATGTGATTACGGTCAAAATGAAAATCCAAGATGGCGGCTGCAAAAATTTTCGAATTTTTCGACATGGGCGTCAATTTCGTGATATTTGAGGTCGCTGAAAACGATAATGGGGTCAAAATGAAAATCCAAGATGGCGGCTGCGAAAATTTTCTAATTTTTCGTCATGGGTGTCATTTTCGTGATATTTGAGGTCGCTGAAAACGATAGTGGGGTCAAAATGAAAATCCAAGATGGCGGCTGCGAAAATTTTTAAATTTTTTAACATGGGTGTCATTTTCGTGATATTTGAGGTCGCTGAAAACGATAGTGGGGCCAATATGAAAATCCAAGATGGCGGCTGCGAAAATTTCCTAATTTTCGGTCATGGGTATCATTTTCGTGATATTTGAGGTCGCTGAAAACGATAGTGGGGTCAAAATGAGAATCCAAGATGGCGGCTGCGAAAATTTCCTAATTTTTCGTCATGGGTGTCATTTTCGTGATATTTTAGGTCACTGAAAGCGATAGTGGGGTCAAAATGAAAATCCAAGATGGCGGCTGCGAAAATTTCGTAATTTTTCGTCATGGGTATCATTTTCGTGATATTTGAGGTCGCTGAAAACGATAGTGGGGTCAAAATGAGAATCCAAGATGGCGGCTGCGAAAATTTCCTAATTTTTCGTCATGGGTGTCATTTTCGTGATATTTTAGGTCACTGAAAGCGATAGTGGGGTCAAAATGAAAATCCAAGATGGCGGCTGCGAAAATTTCGTAATTTTTCGTCATGGGTGTCATTTTCGTGATATTTGAGGTCGCTGAAAACGATAGTGGGGTCAAAATGAAAATCCAAGATGGCGGCTGCGAAAATTATCAAATTTTTCGACATGGGTGTCATTTTCGTGATATTTGAGGTCGCTGCAAACGATAGTGGGGTCAAAATGAATGACTATCGTTTTCAGCGATCTAAAATATCACGAAAATGACACCCATGATGAAAAGTTAGGAAATTTACGTAGCCGCTATCTTGGATTTTCATTTTGACCCCGCTATCGTTTTCAGCGACCTAAAATATCACGAAAATGACACCCATGACGAAAAATTAGGAAATTTTCGCAGCCGCCATCTTGGATTTTCATTTTGACCCCACAATCGTTTTCTGCGACCTAAAATATCACGAAAATGACACCCATGACGAAAAATTTGGAAATTTTCACAGCCGCCATCTTGGATTTTCATTTTGACCCCGCTATCGTTTTCAGCGACCTAAAATATCACGAAAATGACACCCATGACGAAAAATTAGGAAATTTTCGCAGCCGCCATCTTGGATTTTCATTTTGACCCCACTATCGGTTTCAGCGACCTCAAATATCACGAAAATGACACCTGTGTCGAAAAATTTGATAATTTTCGCAGCCGCCATCTTGGATTTTCATTTTGACCCCACTATCGTTTTCAGCGACCTAAAATATCACGAAAATGACACCCATGACGAAAAATTAGGATATTCGCAGCCGCCATCTTGGATTTTCATTTTGACCTCACTATCGTTTTCAGCGACCTAAAATATCACGAAAATGACACCCATGACGAAAAATTAGGAAATTTTCGCAGCCGCCATCTTGGATTTTCATTTTGACCCCACTATCGGTTTCAGCGACCTCAAATATCACGAAAATGACACCTGTGTCGAAAAATTTGATAATTTTCGCAGCCGCCATCTTGGATTTTCATTTTGACCCCACTATCGTTTTCAGCGACCTAAAATATCACGAAAATGACACCCATGACGAAAAATTAGGATATTCGCAGCCGCCATCTTGGATTTTCATTTTGACCTCACTATCGTTTTCAGCGACCTAAAATATCACGAAAATGACATCCATGACCGAAAATTAGGAAATTTTCGCAGCCGCCATCTTGGATTTTCATTTTGACCCCACTATCGTTTTCAGCGACCTAAAATATCACGAAAATGACACCCATGACGAAAAATTAGGAAATTTTCGCAGCCGCCATCTTGGATTTTAATTTTGACCCCACTATCGTTTTCAGCGACCTAAAATATCACGAAAATGACACCCATGACGAAAAGTTAGGAAATTTTCGCAGCCGCCATCTTGGATTTTCAGTTTGACCCCACTATCGTTTTCAGCGACCTAAAATAACACGAAAATGACACCCATGACGAAAAGTTAGGAAATTTTCGCAGCCGCCATCTTGGATTTTCATTTTGAGCCCACTATCGTTTTCAGCGACCTAAAATATCACGAAAATGACACCCATGACGAAAAATTAGGAAATTTTCGCAGCCGCCATCTTGGATTTTCATTTTGACCTCATTATCGTTTTCAGCGACCTAAAATATCACGAAAATGACACCCATGACGAAAAATTGGGAAATTTTCGCAGCCGCCATCTTGGATTTTCATTTTGACCCCACTATCGGTTTCAGCGACCTCAAATATCACGAAAATGACACCTGTGTCGAAACATTTGATAATTTTCGCAGCCGCCATCTTGGATTTTCATTTTGACCCCACTACCGTTTTCAGCGACCTAAAATATCACGAAAATGACACCCATGACGAAAAATTAGGATATTCGCAGCCGCCATCTTGGATTTTCATTTTGACCTCACTATCGTTTTCAGCGACCTAAAATATCACGAAAATGACATCCATGACCGAAAATTAGGAAATTTTCGCAGCCGCCATCTTGGATTTTCATTTTGACCCCACTATCGTTTTCAGCGACCTAAAATATCACTAAAATGACATCCATGACCGAAAATTAGGAAATTTTGGCAGCCGCCATCTTGGATTTTCATTTTGACCCCACTATCGTTTTCAGCGACCTAAAATATCACGAAAACGACACCCATGACGAAAAATTAGGAAATTTTTGCAGCCGCCATCTTGGATTTTCATTTTGACCCCACTATCGTTTTCAGCGACCTAAAATATCACGAAAATGACACCCGTGACGAAAAATTAGGAAATTTTCGCAGCCGCCATCTTGGATTTTCATTTTGACCCCACTATCGTTTTCAGCGACCTAAAATATCACGAAAATGACACCCATGACGAAAAGTTAGGAAATTTTCGCAGCCGCCATCTTGGATTTTCATTTTGAGCCCACTATCGTTTTCGGCGACCTAAAATATCACGAAAATGACACCCATGACGAAAAATTAGGAAATTTTCGCAGCCGCCATCTTGGATTTTCATTTTGACCTCACTATCGTTTTCAGCGACCTAAAATATCACGAAAATGACACCCATGACGAAAAATTTGGAAATTTTCGCAGCCGCCATCTTGGATTTTCATTTTGACCCCACTATCGTTTTCAGCGACCTCAAATATCACGAAAATGACATCCATGACCGAAAATTAGGAAATTTTCGCAGCCGCCATCTTGGATTTTCATTTTGACCCCACTATCGTTTTCAGCGACCTAAAATATCACGAAAACGACAACCATGACGAAAAATTAGAAAATTTTCGCAGCCGCCATCTTGGATTTTCAGTTTGACCCCACTATCGTTTTCAGCGACCTAAAATATCACGAAAATGACACCCATGACGAAAAGTTAGGAAATTTTCGCAGCCGCCATCTTGGATTTTCATTTTGACCCCACTATCGTTTTCAGCGACCTCAAATATCACGAAAATAACACCCATGACGAAAAATTTGGAAATTTTCGCAGCCGCCATCTTGGATTTTCATTTTGACCCCACTATCGTTTTCAGCGACCTAAAATATCACGAAAACGACACCCATGACGAAAAATTGGAAATTTTTGCAGCCGCCATCTTGGATTTTCATTTTGACCTTGAAATACAAAAAAAAAATAAGAAGATACCTAATTAGAAAAAAAACTTAATTTAAAAAAAAAATCTTATTTATGTAGGTATACAGAAAAATACATTTGAGGGCCTACTTATTTTCTGAACATCCCTGCCCAACCCTTTGAAAGAATTCAGGCGTGATGTTATGAAGAAATCTCATTTCCTATCCGATATTCATTATAAAACCACCCGTACTAACTTTATTCTGTGGCACCTACCTATTTGAGATTTGAAAATAGTGAACCAAAAATTTGCGCGTCAGGCGGCTTTATAAGCTCCAGTGTAGGGTTCAAATATTGGTAAACATAGGCCGTGATAAAAATAAATACCAATAAAGCTTTTGCGCGCGTGACGTCTTTATTTACATAGACATAGCGTTCAAATTCAACTGTTTTCAACACATGTTAATTTGTGCCGGTCGCAGCCGGTGACAGAAGTTAGCGGGGGTGGCGGGTTCGAAAAATTGGCACACGTCCGACCTCCATCACGTTCCGCTCGGGACTAAACGACACGGAGCGAGCGCAAAACACTTGACATTGGAATTAGTGATATAAATATTTTGATATTTCAAATTATGATAGCCGTTATAAATTACATTTTTTACGACCTTTATTATGGCATAAGTTTTATTGTTCAAAGCCTAATATAAATCAAATGAAATAAGATATAGATCATAATTTAGACTTGTCTTTGCGATTTAATTGGATGCAGTAAAGTGCAAGTAATCGTGTATCGGACGGCCGAAATTTGTAGATGGAAGTCTGAACTAATTAATATATTTTTTTCAAAATTTAAATCCGTGTTATCTACGAATAAAACACTAAACAAAACGACGTTTTTACGGCTCTCACCGCCTTAATTTTTCAATAGTCTCAGAAAATGCTCTGCTCTGCTCTTGGTGTGCGCTGACCCTAGTACGTTTCCGTGGGATATGTTCCGACATTCACGCGGGCGAAGCCGCGCCAAAGCTAGTACCTATGTGTTTCTTTTAAGGTGTCAAGCCAGTGCGAGCTGATAGCAGAGTACCATACCTATCGATTTAACCCCCATGTATGTTCTACGATTTTTTGTAGTTTTCGAGTTATTTTGGATCCCTCATTTCATATCAATGGTAGTGGTTAAGGATAGTAGTAGGTGTAAAATTTATGTTTTTATTATCAACTGAGCTCTGCTTAAACGTAGAGGAATAGTAAATATCAGGATTGACATAAATTATAAAATATGAAAATCACAAGATTTCGGATACTTACACCACTTTCAACGACCGGTTTCAGCAAATAATGCCCTATTTAGTACATTCTTGTTCAAAGTTGACCCAAAAAAAAAGATATATTTTTTTAACGCCATTCATCTCGTTGAATCAGGAAAAATATCGAAAAAAAATTATAACTCGAAAACTCCAAAAAATCGTAGAACATACATGCATGGGTGTTAAATCGATTGTTATGGTACTCTGCTATCAGCTTGCACTGGCTTGACACCTTAAAAGAAACACCATGTATGTATATAAATAAAAAGAGAATTCCTGACTGACTCATAAACGACCAGCCCAAACCCTTGGACCTAGAAAGCTGAAATAACAACGGCAGCGATCCATACATTAATTTAACTGAGATTAAAGTCCTGCATCTTTGAATGAAAAGTGTCTTGTTTAACTCGGCGTCAACTTCTGAATTACTTTGTGCAACAATTTTTATTTGAGAACCCCCAGAACAATAGAAATTCAGTCATGAACTTTTGTAGGTTAAGTTTATGGTAATTCCAATTCGAGGAAGTAAAAGGGCAATATTGCATTAGTATTTTCCTTACCCAGTTATTTCAGAATGCAATGTCTTGTAAAAGGTAGGTAATCCCAGTGGTTATAAATACCTACTTTTTGATAGGCCTCACCTTAGATAAGTATACAATTGGTATGTACTTACAACAGATCTAAGGCTGTCTGTCAACGTCAAAAAATCCTAAGTGTGTGTGAAATATGTTAAGTAAGTTTAGTAAGTTGGTAAGAACCAATATAACAAGTTTTTTATATTATAGTATAGTTAAAATCTCGCTGCAGACTCGGTCATAAATCATTCGAGTGTTTCGCTCTCTTTCCCACTCACGGGCCTTATGGGCAGGCCACGCCCACACGTAGTCCTGTGCATTACTGCAGTCGACGAGTGATATCGATAGTTTTATATATTTATAAATGGGTGATAGAAATAAATACACATTTTTTTTTTTTTTTATTACCAAATTTACTACAAAGCATATTAAATATATAAACAAAAGAATGTATACAAGGTGTAACATAAATAACCCACAACCTCTTAAGGGGTCATTGTACTCATCATTATGAACAACTTTTACTATGGGACCAAACCTGAAATCGCGAAAAAAAATCAGCTTATGGTGTCACTCAGTCTGTCTGTCTGTCACAGCTGGATGTCTCAAGAACTACTAATGCTATCAACTTGAAATTTGGATCAGTTTTATATGACGTTTACCCAACTATTTTACAAATAAGAAAGAAATAAAAATATTTATATTTTTTTTTGTAACAGATACTGAAATGGGGTCTTAAAAATTCAAAGTGGGGCTACTAGGGCATGTGGGGTATCATATGAAAGAGCGCTATTTGCACATTCTTAAACATTTTTTTATTTTTTTTAAGCCGCATAGTTTTCGACTTTTGATGAAAAATGTAAAAAAAAATACCGTTCCCCCCCTTATCTCCGAAGTTTGCAAAGGGAAAAATCTGAAATTATTCTATGTGATAGAAGTTTATGTAAAGATTACAGGAAAAATAAAACGATGTCTCTAAATAGCACACTTTTTCAGAAATCGGAACGGAACCCTCGGTGCACGGGTCCGACTCGCTCTTGACCGGTTTTTTTTTTTTACTTACAGAGCTAGAACAGGAAAATTTAGACAATAGCTGTCTAGATGTAGCAGATACACCACCAGACCATTCTGAGTCAGATTTAGAAGATGATGTGCCTTTAATGGAGTTTAAAACTGAAGTGGAAGAAGAACAAGAAGTATCTAAGAAGAAACGAAGAGCCAGGGAGACGAATAGTAAGTAAAATAAATAAATAAATAAATAATTTATTACGTCCTTTTACAAAGTAAAACATTTATAAACTTATAAATACTTAGTAGTACCAAGTTCTTCAACAGATTAGCTTAAATACTTATAAACAAAGTAGTTCAATTTAATTTACACTGAGTTTGGTACTAACATTATAACTTGTGTGGCGACCTGCCTGAGCTAGGTTAATAAAAACCTGTGTTTCAGGCCATCCCAAGACTAAGCGATCAAGCTGATTATTTGTACATAGTTAATTGATTATTGAAATAATACTATTCTACATATATTACTAAATACAAATTAAAAATTACCAATTTAATATCTACATAATTATTGAAGCACTTCTAGAAGTTTTTCTGTGTCTGTGTAATCAAGCTTACCCAAATATTCGCATATCTTCAGACTACAATGTTTGTAAGTGGCACTATATATATTAAGTATCCTATTTAGCTTATTATATAAATGGGGTCCTAAATAGACATAGAACCGATTTACAAAAGCATGCCTAGTTTGTGGCTTTATGCAGACCAAATCTTTCCTTCTCTTGTCAGAAGGTTTATAAGCGAGTTCAGCGTGCTGATGTAACATGATGTGCAGTATAAATAATTGGCGTACTGTTAGCACCTCACATGCCATGTACAGCTGGTGTGTAGGAAATCTGAAAGGCCTAAAAGTGGCTACCTTTAGAATTGCTCTTTGAGCGCGTTCTAGAGGTAGTAAAATTGACTTTGCAGCACCACCCCATGAAGTTATGCAGTATGTAAGTACAGATTGGCACAAAGCTAAATATACCTGTTTAATTAATTTAAAGTCAGCAATGTGACGTAAGTTCTTAAAAATGTATATTAATTTACGAACTCGAGTGCATTGCAAATCAATATGTTTACGGAAATTTAGATTTGTGTCAATTGTAACACCTAAATATTTCATATGGTCGACTTTATCTAGAGTAGGACACGAACATACAGCGTCAGCGTCTGTCGTACAGTTATGAGCATAAATGGTAAGGTTAGTAAGTGGTATATTAGTGTTTTTCATTCTAAATAAAATGTGTTTGGTTTTATCTGCATTTAATGTTAGTAGATTCATGCAAAGCCAATTTGATACATAATTAAAACCACTCTGAGCATATTTATAGACCTCCTCTCTTGATTTAGCCGAAAACAATAGGGCTGTGTCATCTGCGTATGACATTATGATACCATTTGGTAATTTCAGGCTGCAAAGTTCATTTATGTATATTAAAAACAACGTAGGTCCTAAAATACTTCCTTGTGGAATGCCGTAACAGCTGTTTTTAAGTTCTGAACTTTTAAACTGACCGAGTTTTACACACTGATAACGATTTCTGAGATAATCAGAAAAAAGTAGGAGTTGTGTTCCTCTTATCCCAAGTGATTCAAGCTTGTGCAATAGTTTAGAGCAAGAAATAGTGTCGAAAGCCTTGGCAAGGTCCAGGAAAATTCCCAAGCAATGTAAGCCATTATCCAGATTTTTAGTAATATAATTAGTCAATTTGTGTACTGCTTGGCAGGTTGATTTTTTTGGTCTAAAACCAAATTGACTATCTGAAAGTAATTTGTTGTCCTCAAGATATTTTATTAACCTATTATTTATAATTCTTTCCAAAACTTTGGAGAGGCCTGTTAATACAGAAATGGGTCTGTAGTTATTAACGCAATACTTGTCTCCAGATTTGAAAACAGGAGTGACCAATGCTTTTTTAAGTAGGCTAGGAAAAACTCCATTTGTATTTCATAGCTGAAAGATATGAGTTAGAGGTTGAGCTAGTAGGTATTTAAATTTCTTAAGGATCCTATTTGGTATATCATCCCACCCGACAGCACAGTCATCTTTTAATCCAGAAATAATTCCTAAAACTTCATCGATATCGGTATCTAATAATACAAAAGAATTAACTGGATTTACAGTTACAGTAGTCTGGTTTTGGCAAGAGAGAATTCTAGTTCTAGGTGTTTTGTCAGCCAAGTTTTTACCAACGTTGACAAAAAAATTATTAACTTTATCAGCTGCTTTATATGGGCAAATATCTGTTGATAGCAAATCAAGTGTAGGTTCTGAGTTTTTTGCACTAAAAGTATTTGTTCTTATATATTTCCAGACTAGTTTACTATTATTTCCTGCTGATTGCAGCTCAGATTTATCATGTTGGATTTTTATTTTCTTCAGCAGGTTATTACAAAAGTTCCTATACCTTTTGTACGTTATGCTAAGTACCTCGTTGTCAGGTGCTAGTTTAGATTTTAAGTGCAATTTGTCTCTATGCCTTATGCAACGGACGAGACCCGGTGTAATCCAGGGTTTGACATTACTATATTTCCTAGGCATTTTTGTAGTGAAAGTGTTTTTAATTATTACATGTATATATATATATTAGTGCAAGTATTAGTTAATCTTTAAGTAAGCAAACAGGCCAGTGGTTCCCCTGACAGGAAGTGGTTCGCGTTATCTGAAGAGTGTACCCGCTTGCATGTGCAATGTTGAATTCTATACTGTTGACTGTATCTCGTAGTCATAAGAGATAAAGATAAACTAGGACCATCGTAGCTAAACAATAAACTGTTAATTTCTGCTAACAATAACAAAACCTTGGGCAGCAAGACGACAAGTCACTCCTTCACTCACATAACGCTAAGATCAGCCATTACCGCCTCGCTGTGTGCGCCGACGCTACCGCAAGCAGTGACGACGAGCTTGCTGCCAGTTGCTCAGACAACAATCATTAATACAGTCACGCGCGCGGGACGCATGCGGGTCTATTCCGCGTGCGGGAGCAAACACGCATGACACGCCCAGACGCACTAGGACTGAGTTGTCACCCGTAACGTGTGTGGTCTGCCATCGCCTTTGGAAGTGTACCATAAATGACGGCATGCTACACGGTGCGTTGCGATGTCGTGCGCCGGCGCATCGCACACGCAACGCCTGTGGTGCCTCACTCCTAATAATACTTGTTGATTCTGTTTTCTTACTGAGTATTCTATTCTTATCTTTTTTTAATTATCTGTTATTAGTATTACATATTTCTTAAAGTTTAGATATTGTAAAAATTGGTTAGTAATTATTTAAATAATATTCTGAACTCTTCACATTTATCTTTTCACAGCAGCACCGATCCTACTACGAAATAGGGACCATTTCGTAGTAGGATCGGTTTTGAACAAAATGTTAATCTTATCAACATTCCTGATGAATCTCACAATATGACATCGGATTGTGGGATCCAATCCAATCGGAATAATCCTGGAGAGCGCGCTCTCTAAATCGTTAGTTCACGTTCCTAGACTCGGTAGTTTCGGCTGTGCGCTGATCAGTCAGTCAGTTTCTCATAAAATAAAAATTCCGCAATAATAATGATTCAATTAGTCACTCCCTTTCTAGCCAAATCACCTTTCACACACTATGATTGCTTGAAAAACATTACTAAATTGCTACTTTTTCATCAGTAATTGTTGACAAAAGGGGTGAGATACAAAGTTGGAAACCTTCTAAATACAGATGAATGTGTTACTAATTCCCTTGAACAGGGTTTGTTTAAAATTTGATCAGTTTCGGAACAGATCATAATTATGTCGATGTTAGTACAATTTTGTATTTCATGTCTCTAATCTAAAGTGTAGAATTCAATGTCACCTCAAATTACTTCCAAAAAGGAATTTCTGATCCATCATGCAAATCGCTATTATTATGATTCGTGTGCATGTCAATCTTCTTCCAACATTAGACTTACCAGCTTTATAATCACAGGAGCGACCGTTGCGGAGAAACCAAAACTAGACACACGAAGATCAAAACTAGAAGATGCAATAACAGCCGACCAAGCGGAAGAAGACAAATCAGAATCTGAAGTTATTCGGACAAATCAAAACCGTCCGTCCAAACCTGGCACTTGTTTCAAAGAGCCTATCAAAAGTGACCAGCGTAGTTTTAACCTAGTAAAAAAAAGTATACAACATACTGGCACTCAAATTGGTGAAAAACCTTACAAGTGTGACGTGTGTCAACGTAGTTTTAATCAAAAGTTTAATTTGAAACAACATATTCGTATTCACACTGGTGGAAAACCATTCAAGTGTGATGTATGTCAGCGTAGTTTTGGTACAAAGAGACATTTAACAAATCATATTCGTATTCACACTGGTGAAAAACCATTCAAGTGTGATGTATGTCAGCGTAGTTTTATTCAAAAAGTTCACTTAACCACTCATAGTCATATGCACACTGGTGAAAAACCATTCAAGTGTGATGTATGTCGACGTAGTTTTAGTCAAAATAGTCATTTAGCAAGACATATTCGTATACACACTGGTGGAAAACGTTATAATTGTGATGTATGCCAGCGTAGTTTTAGTCTTAAGTTTCATTTGAAAGAACATATTTGTATTCACACTGGTGGGAAACCATTCAAGTGTGATGTATGTCAACGTAGTTTTGGTACAAAGCCACATTTAACAAATCATATTCGTATTCACACTGGTGAAAAACCTTTTAAGTGTGATGTATGTCAACGTAGTTTTATTCAAAAGGGTCACTTAACCACTCATAGTCGTACACACACTGGTGAAAAACCATTCAAGTGTGATGTATGTCAACGTAGTTTTGGTATAAAGAGACATTTAACAAATCATATTCGTATTCACACTGGTGAAAAACCATTCAAGTGTGATGTATGTCAGCGTAGTTTTAGTGTAAAGAGTACTTTAAAAAGACATTTTCTTATACACGTTACCTAACGAATACGTTAATAATGGGGGTTAATGTATGAAATTGCCGTTTTATTGTTTTAGGTACTTCGAATTGACATAGAACCTTCATGGTTTGAGATTTTTGAGTGAAACTTTTTTCACATGGTACCTATGAAGTTCTGCCGGGTGCTGGGCACTGAAAGTGTTAAAAAATGTGCAACATTCGATTATCGACTTTCAGTTGTTTTTTTTTAATCACCTTAGACAAGAAAGATGGATACTTCAAAAATTCGAGTTATTTTTAATACGAGTTCCGACGCGGAACTAACGCGGCAGAAACAGCTCGCAATATCAATGTTGCGCAAGAGGGGACTGCTAATGAACGCACCGTGCGATTTTGGTTTAAACGCTTACGTGGTGGAAACTTTGATTTGAAGAACGAACCATGTGGAAGACCGCCCACACAGGTGAATAACAATGAATTGAAAGAGATGGTGGAAGGCGATCCGAGCCAAACTACCCAGGAATTAGCGGCATGGTTTAACGTTACCTTACGTTACAATATTGATTCATTTGCGTCAAATCAATAAAATAAAAAAATATGGGAAATGGGCGCCTCATTAGACTGATCTGCAGAAAGAAACGCGTGTTGAAACTTGTGTTGCCTTGTTGAATCGATACAGAAATGAAGGAATATTGGATCGAATTGTGACATGTGATGAAAAGTGGATTCTTTACGATAACCGTAAGCGAAAAATCCAGTGGCTGACCCCAGGTCAAACGCCTCAACAGTGTCCTAAAGCAAAGCTTACCAATAAAAAGTTAATGGTAACTGTTTGGTGGGCTCAGCATGGTGTTATTCACTATAGCTTACTCCGATCTGGTCAAGCAATAACGGCAGATGTCTACTGTGCCGAACTCCGAACAATGATAGCAAAACTATAAGTGAAACAGCCCCGACTCATGAATCGATCTTCACCATTATTGCTCCATGAGAACGCGAGACCTCATACAGCACGAGAAACCGTTTTAACTCTACAGGAACTGCAATTAGAAACCATTCGCCACCCTCCGTATTCGCCAGACCTTGCTCCAACGGACTACCATTTTTTTCGTGATTTGGACAATTTTCTACGTGATAAAAAGTTTTCTTCTCAGGAGGCAGTATAAAATGCTTTCACACAGTTTGTCGAATCTAGATCACGAGAGTTTAAATTATAAGTCAAATAGGCCTGTGTCTGTTAACGGCAATCAAAACCCATCTAGTATAGCTAATTTGTTTGTTGATAAATTTAACCCTACACCTCTATCTCATTCTGCCGTTCCCATTTCCGATAGACAGAGTGGACAGGCGAGTCATGGGGCCCATGGTGCTTCGGAGATGGCATCGGTGCCGTTACATGAGCGTGAAGAGTGCACTGCCAACGCTGCACTGCACGTCACTGCGGAGGATGTGTTTAGGTGTGTCAGGGGCATGAAGCGCGGCAAATCTCCGGGTCACGATGGGCTCAGTGTCGAACACCTTCTATTTGCATCTGTATTACTTTTTGAGAAGTTGGCTTTGTTATTTAATTCATGTATCGTTCATAGTTATTTACCTACAGATTTTATGAGAACTATTGTTGTTCCTATTGTAAAGAACAGAACCGGTGACGTATCCAGTTCATCGAACTACAGACCTATCTCCTTGGCCACTATATTTTCTAAAGTATGTAGGAACGGAATGTTATGAAAGGATAGTGAAATGAGACGTGATGATGAATGACAGATGTGAAGCATGAATGACTGACAGAGATGAATGTACGAAATAGTCAAGGAGTGAAAGAGATAGTGATTGAATGATTAAAATGTAGAATAAGTAGAACAATAATGAAGGACTGAAGAAAAACTTGTAAGACGATAAAGACGTTGAAAATTAAAAATACAGAAATTAAAGAAGAATCGGCAGTTTTATTCAAGAAATATTTAGCTTATCCCACAACTTTTTGGGGGCTCGTCCGGGATAGCTAAATATTTAGAGTTTTCGGACCTAAAGAAGCAAAAAGAAAAAGACGGCATTCTCACCACGCGTTGAGCTCAAAAGACGCCATTGCGAGAAGAAGAAGAAGACGAGCTGATTTCAGCTGATAGAAGACGGTAACAATAGTTACAAAAGACTAGGAAAAGACGAACTATGGGAAAAACGCCGAGAAAACCGAGAAAGCCCCGCCAAGCCAACGACGACGAAGACGAACATGACGGATTCACATCGGTTGGGCAAGGGTTTACCCGTGATCAAGCTGTTTTCCATGAGAGCATTGTCCCAAATTTCAGTGGGCAAGACAAGACGTTGTCGGTAGCCAAATGGGCGCAGGACATTGACGATAATGCCGAGATTTTTCAGTGGTCGCCCCTACAAACTCTGATCGTAGCCAGAAAGGCTTTGGTTGGAACTGCTGCGCTGTGGCTCAGATCAGAAAAACCTTTTAAAAGCTGGGAGGATTTAAAAGCTGGATTATTTGAGGAGTTTCCAGATTTGGTGGACAGCAAAACCATTCACGAGATGATGGCCGCCAGAAAGAAAAAAAAGGACGAAAGGTGTCTAGATTACATGTTAGTCATGAAGGAGATGGGAAAACGCGGCAAGTTGCCTGATTATGTTGCCATCAAGTACATTATCGACGGCATAATCGACTCGGAAATTAACAAAATGTTGCTGTACGGAGTTACGACGTACTCAGACCTGAAGAATAAATTAATGATTTATGAAACGATCAAGGAGAAGATGAGGACGGATATCAGTGATCATAGTCGACACAAGAAGCCTGAAAGTCATGAAAAGGGAATCAAAAGGTGTTACAGCTGTGGTGAAAAAGATCATCAGTCATCCCAGTGTCCAAATAAAGAAAAAGGTTTGAAGTGTTTCAAGTGCAACGAGTTTGGACATATTTCTACACAATGCATTCGGTCTACGAATGAAAAGACCCATGACCGAGAACGGGAACGACGAGGCGGAAAACCGAACTTTCACGAAGATAAACGAACGATGTGTATTAGAATTTACTGTTTTTCTTCATTTTAGCAAGAAAAAAAATCCCACATTCGGTAAAGAATTTAATTTGACAAGTAAAAAATCAAAAACCTGTCAAAAATAGCCAAAATAACAAAAAGTAGAAATATAAAAAACAAACATTATCAAAAAAGGTTCAATCAGCCACACGAAAAATTAGGAAATTTTCGCACCCGCCATCTTGGATTTTCATTTTGACATCAGTATCGTTTTAAGTGTTTTTTTTTCACTTCTAGTGTTTTAAATAAATAAATAAATAAATAAAACTTTATTTCAGACTACGTCCATAAATATGTTAGTATTTTGATGTTAGTAAGTTTTATACCCTTAAAAAATTTCACAAGTTCCATGATGGAACTAGTGATAAGAAATTCACCATTAGTTCCATTGATTATTTGTCCCAAATGTATGTGTTAATGAATAAAAATAAATAAATAAATTTTCAGATTCATTCAAAATGGAACAAGTGGCAATAAAAAAATATCACTAGTTCCATCATGGATCAAATAATGGAACTAGTGGCAACGAAGCGGGAAAAGGACTCAATGCCTAGTTGACTCGTGCGGATGTTAAGCTCCTTAAAGGCCTCAGTAACCAGACATTAAATTCCCAAAAAAAAACCTGTTTCTATCAGCTTCTGTCAAATTGTCGATGTCAAGTGTCAGTGTCAGCTGTCCTGTGTCAGCTTTCTTGTTCTGTGTCATGTGTGGAGTGTTACTTTTCTGTTTATTATTTCTGTGTTCTTAACTTTTGTTTTATGAATTAGGTCGACGCTTAAGTAGAGAAAAATATCTGATCGACGAAAGTTGTTCTAAATATCGGTCAGTGGGTGGGGTCTTAGTGGCGGATATCATCTAATATCTTTAGTGATACTGTACTGCTTGAGTTAAAAGATGGAAAAACTGCCAATGTGTAGGATATGTTTAGCGGAGAATGTCCGCATGTATGTAGTGGTCAACAGGAGCTTACATAAACTTTATGAGAAGCTGACTGATATTCCAGTAAGTTGATATTTTTAATAAGAATTAAGTAAATTACCTGTTAGATTTTAATTGTCTCTCCTACTAGGTTCCAGTATTTCTGTAAAACAGCATATGGAAAGCGGGACTTAGAATAACTATGTAGGTACAGTCTGCCTTGAGTCAGAGTGGAGATCAACGCTTGTGCATTCTCTGTAAGACGCACAGAAACCATTAAAAGGTCAACTACCACACATGTCACTGAGGACGGGCAAACAATTCATTTTCTATTGTGTCTGTTGTCTGGCAGCTAATGTGTTAAGCACCACCAACTGTTGGCTTGGACAGCATTACTATATAGAAGACAAGTAACTTCTTCAATAAACAAAATAGTGCAAGACAAGTTTTGTTGCAGTTTGTAACTGAAGACAGTAGACCGATTCTTGCTTGTTTCTTCTGCTGCGCTAAACTAAAGCAATGCTACCGATTACTGAGACAATGTCTGGAAGCCGAAGAGCTGTTCGCTCAGATGATGAACGAGGATTATGAGGTGAGGTATTCTTCAACATTCATTTTTATTCTTATAATTGGTAATTTCAGTATAATATGGAAGTGGTTCCTCTCAAGCTCATACCGTGTATGGATTTCAAGCCAAGTATACCATTGAGTGTTGAATGACTTTATGGCAAGTTCAATTAATTATTAACTGTTAAATACTCCATAAAATACTACTACAACCTCTGTATGGAACCTGTGTGGCAGTTTGATAACGGCCTTCTCTCATGTCAGCGCAAGCTATGCATCAATACATTGTGCAGATGTCCGTAAGGATTGAGTCGCCACATTTCGTATCTTAATGAAATTTTATACTTATTTAGTAGTAAGTTTAAAAATTTTGTAGGTTCGATCCTCGATTTTGTAGGTATAATACTTCAAAAGATATATGAACATAAAGGTGGCACCTCAATCTAAATTTTTGGATTGAGTCGCCACGTCAGAACTAGGTACATCATGGATGAATGTTTATCATTATTTGGTATGATTTAGTAGTAATTGTGTATAGTACCTACTAAAAATCTGAGTCCTGTATTGTTGATATTGAAGAATATACAATACTTTTAATGTGGCTCCTCAATCCATCAATCAATCAATCATAAAAACGTGAATTTCCATGAAAGTAATTGGTCAATTTATATTCCACTCCAAAGAACATTCAGTAGTAAGTGTGTTCGAATTTGTAGCATATAGAGAAAGTAGTAAAACTGAGTGAATTTAGTAAATAAACGCATTTTATTTGGCTCCTCAGTCCTGACGTTCTGCAAATAAATAATTGATTGTATCTACCTGAGATCACAACGGAATCAATAACCAGAGACACTAACATTTAGTATAAATGTCTACTAAATACTTATGTACAAATCAACATTGTATATATTCGGTATCTGAAAAAAAAATACTTTTCGATATTCATTAAGAATTCGCTATTGAGGGTGACCATGTTGTGTGTGTACCTGGGACAAACGGTCAAACTAGGTAAGTCCAACTTCGTTAAGTTAGGGAAGCTACGGAAGATCTTCTCGTCCAAAATATTGCAGTGTCTCGAAACAAAAGTTTTTGACCAGTGTGTGTTGCCAGTTATGATTTACGGCACTAAGACGTAGCGTTTTACAATGGGCCTCATAAGAAAGCTCAAGGTCACCCAAAAGCCAAAGAAGAGGTTTGTTCTCGGTGTTTTTCTGCGAGATCGAGTTAAGAATGAGGTCCCTTTTGGGGGGAGCAGTGGACGTCTTTCGGCTGAAATGATGATGATGATGATGTTAAATGAAACCAGCATGACTAGTTTTTGAAATTTATTTTTTTAATAAAATCCCTACTTATTTCTAACAGAATTGTATTATTCACTTCGTAAAGGAGAAAAATAATAAAGTGTTCATCCTAAACGTTCTAAATAATTGCCACTTAAATACTAACTTACCTAATAAATAAACACATTAATACTAATTGTAAAAAACTATTCAAACTGCCCATTGATACCTCTGATGTTATGATAAGCGTTTTTATCTCCGATTTTGTATCGAAGCGCTTTTGTGTTTTAAAACAAATCACAATTGAAATCAAGATGTGCCAACAAAGATAATTATGCAAATTAGGTATAATAACAATGTTACAAAACCGGTCAAGAGCGAGTCGGACTCGCGAACCGAGGGTTCCGTTCCGATTTCTGAAAGTTCCGATTTCTGTTATTTAGAGACATCGTTTTATTTTTCCTGTAATCTTTACATACACTTCTATCATATAGAATATTTGCAGATTTTTCGCTTCGCAAACTTCGGAGATAAGGGGGGGAACGGTATTTTTTTTACATTTTTCATCAAAAGTCGAAAACTGTGCGGCCTATAAAAAAGAAAAAAAATGTTTGAGAATGTGCAAATAGCGCTCTTTCATATGATACCCCATATGCCATAGTAAACCCACTTTGAATTTTTAAGACCCCCTTTCAGTCAATGTTGCAAAAAAAGTATAAATATTTCTAGTTCTTTCTTATTTGCAAAATAGTTGGGTAAACATCATCTAAAACTGTTTTAAATTTCAAGTTGATAGCATTAGTAGTTCTTGAGATATCCAGCTGTGACAGACAGACAGACAGACAGACTGAGTCACACCATAAGGGTTCCTTTTTTACCATTTTGGTACGGTACCCTAAAAAGGAACTATCCCTATACTATATGTTTTAAAAAACAGCACATAATAAGAAGTGGTAGGTCCACTAATCGAATCGCAACCCACGAAATACAATAATTGAGTAGTCCCGATGCCCATCTGTGGTCTCCGAGAGCAAATGCGCGAGTTAGGGTCAGCTCACACCGAGAAGCGACGCGACGCTGCGCGCACATTTTAAAAGAGCGACTCAAAATATAACTTTATTTTCTACACGAAAATATACACATTTCATTGTGAGAATTTAGAATACGTTGCACCATGCAGCGCTGCGCCTCGTGATGCCTCGCAGCGTATAGCGATGCATCGCGACGCAGCGGTGCTTCGCCGGTACGCGCGTTGTGCAAGAGCGGTGCTGCGCCTCACGAAGCCGCGCGACTAGTCTACTACAGTCTCTACTATTTCCGTCCAGACTTCGTGTAGAATTGATGCAGTTTGGTCGAGTGCTCGAGTGAAACTATAATGATAGACTGGGATCTTGTTATAATCGGACTTCTTGCAGAAGAGGAAGAGGAAGAAGAATACAAAAATAAAATTAAAAAGACGCAGGGCGGGGCGGGAGCACGTTGCGAATGTAGAAACGTCCCGCTGCGCCGCGCGGCGTCGGCTTGAAATGGAATGGAAATCCAAGATGGCGGCTGCAAAAATTTTCGCAGCCGCCATCTTGGATTTCCATTTTGACCTCATTATCGTTTTAGGTGTTTTTTTTTACCTCTAGTGTTTTACACCCTTAAAAAATTTCACAAGTTCCATGATGAAACTATGATGATAATGAAGTTTGCTATGTTGACTGTACAATATAATCCAAAAAAAATAGGCTTGGTAGTGTCGTTAATTGGAAACGACACTACTGGTAGTGCGGCTGGTAGTGTCGTTGCCAATAAACGAAAATTTAAGGGATTCCCTCGATTTCCATGGGATCTCTTCATCAGATTCTGACTTGGTGACAATGGGACCACCTCGAGAGCATAACCTTTGAAACAAAAAAATTATTGTGCAAATCCGACTATACAGGCTGACTTTGAAAACATGCGACAAAATAGATTTTGTTTCTATAAGCCACGAAACGTACATTTTCTTTTTAAATCACGTATTCATGGTCACCCTACAAAAAAATTTCATAAGAAATTAAAGAATAGCTAATAACTTCGTAAATATGTACTTTTTTTTGTATTTTTTTATACGTACATTTTGTAGAAATTTATACAAAATATTGGCGTTTTTTGTTCCAAATTTCGTCACATGATTATGTAGATTAGAGGCAAATCTATTTACCGAAGCATCTGAATTGAGGAGCCACATTAAATATGCTATATCTCCCATTTCTTTCTTTTGTGATTGCCGACTCTTATCCTACAAATCTAATATACTTACTACTAAATGATGTTGAAATTGCGCATTAATTGAACTACTGCTTCTTTGTAAAATGACCAGTCGTATGTGTATGGTCTGAGGAGCCACACATAATGTATTGTAACTTTTTTAATTTTAACACTACCGAGCTCAGATTTTGTCTACTAAATACTCTCAAATACTACTAAATCATACCAAATTATGATAAACATTCATCCATGATGTTCTTAGTTCTGACGAGGCGACTCAATCCAAACATTTAGATTGAGTTGCCACCTATAAGTTCATATATCTTTTGAAGTATTATACCTACAAAATCGAGGATCGAACCTACAAAATTTTTAAACTTACTACTAAATAAGTATTAAATTTCATTAAGATACGAAATTTGGCGACTCAATCCTTACGGACATTTGTGCAGTGGTCAGTGAGGTTACGTTGGACCTACTTCAGTCGAAAGCGCCAGGATAGCCCGCGAAATTGAAATTTTCTTACGTTTTTTTTAATTTGCAAGTCAGTACAGTTGGTTTATCTCACGAAAGCGGGCGAGCCATACTTGTATGTGTAAATCTTATTGTCTTTGTGTGTGTAAGCTTGGGAGCTACCTGCAGGTTGTAACAAATCTACTAGCCTAAAGAAATAAAAGGGGCTAAAGTAAGACTTGAACAATATATTAAATATTAAAAGATAAAAAATACAGACCGTTTTTTAAAAAACACATCCTACCTAAAACACACAGTTATTTAGGAAGGTAGAGGTTAGCTTTAAGTAGTAATTTGAGTAAGTCCAAGTTAGGCAAACACGCACGAATAGTATGGAAGATGAAGATTTGGAATTGAATCGCTCCGTTAAATTAAATGGTTATTTTCTATAACCCTCCTTTAGGGATCGACCGCAGTCGGGTAAGTTTAAGTCGCTGAGTAAGTTTTCCCGGTCGACGAATATAATATAGTTAGTAGATGATTCGCTTATAGCTTCCGGAGCAGGACTGACCAGTCTCCGAGTCTTCCATCCATCGATTCATCAGCGTTTTTCAAAATTGTCTTCCAATTTCAGATCCTTTCCACATTTGAAGCCTTCCGTCATCAGAATGCCAAACGCCACAGTCAATGCTTGAATCTGCCAGTAATATACGTTGAAAAACCTCTAACCTCTTCGATGAATTCAAAGTGTGTGTGGATTAATTTTATAAAAGTAATTTAAGATACAGCCATTCAATAATAAATAAAAATTATCTATAAAATAGAATATTGATCTAACATATTGATAAAAAGAATTTAGATTACATAAATCAAAAGAAACGTTCAGTCTATGCCATTATGAAACTATGAGAGATAGTTAGATAGAAGAAAAAAATAATGACAGCTTGACAACCTGACATAAGTGTCATAACAAAGAAAATATATATAGAAAACGAATTGTTTTAGACGAATTCGCAATATATGAATGTAAATCTTTATAAAAGATAATAAAAATGGATGAAGTGTAAGTAAAGGTTATGTAGTGTCAGAAGTATGTAGATACTATAAGGTATGCACACAAGAGCGCGTGTCTACAGGGTTACTGGTAACTCGACGTATTCCTTGCAGGACATCATGGTAGGGTTAAAATGCAACAAATTAAGTCACCAAATGTTCTACCGAAGTTCAGTAGTTTTTGAGTTAGTTAGATTATTAGTTTTTTTATGAAAAATCCCAGATTAAATCATTTGGAGCCAATTTAAAAATGATTTACGGCGCGACTGTACTGAAATTTAAGTTAATATCATAGTTCATGCCGTAGCAGATCTTTTTTAATAATTGAAAGTTCTAAAATGCCTAAAACCTTGGCAAATATCACTAATCAAACATTAAATTTTTAGTAATTTTTGCTATTAGTCCATAAAAAATGTTGTCTAGTGCAAAAAAAAAATACTACGCCTGATGTACAAATTACTAGGAAAATATCCTTGTCTTATCAGCTATTCAGAAACGTATGATTGTCAATACTTTTGCATGTGTGACAGGGAAGGGAAGAGTTTTATGGGGAGCGGGTAAAATTGCGAGACGGTCAACCTATTGTTTCGTATTCATTCGTAGTTTTTACCTGCGCTTGAACTTCAAACACTCGGCAAGCTTTGTGATTGTTCACTATTGTTCTCTCGACATGACACAAGGTGCGACTTTACAAAATCTGGTCGTCAGCGTCAGTTAGTTTCAACTCTACGTCGCGCAAGCTCGTGTTTTGTTATCTGGCTATTTCCCTAACTGTTGCCGCGTGCTGTTGCTCTTGTGCTGTGCTGTGCCTTCATAAGTGCTGACTATGGCTGCATATTCTAACCCTGAATACGCTGACATAATGTACTGTTACGGACTTAGTGACGGTAACGCTGCTCAGGCGCGGAGAGAATATCAACTTCGCTTTCCCAACCGCCGACTCCCACACGTTAGTGTTTTTGGATCGACTTATCGGCGACTGTCTGAAACTGGCAGCGTCCAAAGAAGCAGGCAAATTGACACTGATCGTTCTCGGAGATACACGGCTGGAGACGAGGAGCTGATTCTCCCACGTTTTATGGACGACCCCAACATATCGACAGACAGACAGCGCGTGAGCTTGCTATGTCACAGTGGAAAGTCTTGGTAGTTCACTTGTCAGGCCGACATCCATACCACTATTAACTTGTCCAGTCATTAGAAGAGGGAGATCCGCCGAGACGGCTTGAATTTTGTCGTTTTATGCTAAATGCTGACGCCGCAGGCGAAAACTTTTTAAAAAACATTCTGTGGACCGATGAGTCATGTTTTGACCGTGATGGTATCACAAATTACCACAACTTACATTACTGGGCACCGGAGGCAGAAGCAAATCCTAAGAAACTGAAACCAACCGCATCCCAGCGTAGGTTCTCGCTTAATGTTTGGATGGGTATTATCGACGACAAATTAATTGGCCCACATTTTTTACCCCGAACACTAAATGGGGAACTTTATGAAGATTTCCTAAGAAATCATTTAACACCACTGCTCACGGATGTACCGGAAGATAGAAGAGCAAACATGATTTATCAACATGACGGATATCCAGCCCACTTCCGAATCACAATTCGACAATTGCTGGATGAAACCTATCCAAACCGATGGATAGGGCGCGGTGGGCCGATTCCGTGACCTGCACGAAGCCCTGATCTTACGCCGCTAGACTTTTACGTCTGGGGTCATATGAAAGATCTCGTTTATGTGACCCTAGTAAATTCAATTGAAGAGCTAAGGGCGAGAATAACAGATGCAGCGGACCAGATGAGGGCAACAATCACATCAAGAATCACAAAAACTGAAGTGAGGAAGCGAATAAGAACATGTATTCGAAACCGAGGGCAGCATATCGAACAAGACGTGTGAAAGTGTATTTAATGTTTTTATACTGATATTGATTAAAAATAATGCTAATATTCACGAAATTGTTTTATTTGATTTTCCGAATAATCACCTTTTTGTGAGACGCACAAAATGTAGTCCATAACTTTGTATTAACTTCCATACCTTTTTGGATAGCTGATGAGACAAGGATATTTTCCTAGTAATTTGTACATCAGGCGTAGTAATTTTTTTTTTCACTAGACAACATTTTGTATGAAGTAGGTAATAGCTAAAATCGCAAAAAAATAAATGTTTGATTAGTGATATTTGCCAAGGCTTTTGGCATTTTTGAACGTTTAATTATTAAAAAAGATCTGTTACGGCATGAACTATGATATTAACTTAAATTTCAGTACAGTCGCGCCGTAAATCATTTTTAAATTGGCTCCAAATGATTTAATCTGGAATTTTTTATAAAAAAACTAATAATCTAACTAACTCAAAAACTACTGAACTTCGGTAGAACATTTGGTGGCTTAATTTGTTGCATTTTAACCCTACCATGATGTCCTGCAAGGAATACGTCGAGTTACCAGTAACCCTGTATACGCATTACATCTACAAGTATGGCTCACCCACTTTCGTGAGATAAAACAACTGTATTAGGTTGTATGTTGATCAAAATATGATTTGCGACCGTAACAAGTATACAATGTATTTACAGAATTATAATAATTAAAGTCATCAATACAGCTCTTCCTATTGAATGACTATTTCGTGAGATCTTGACTACATTGCTGTAAACATATTTTGATCAACATACAACCTAATACTGATTTGCAATATGGAAAAAAAACATACTTAAGAAAATTTAAATTTCGCGGGCTACCCTGGCACTTCCCTTTTGAGTAACTTTAGTATATAAAAGGTTTGTGCTCGTGGACTGTGATCACCAGCATATTTTCTTAATACTATAATCATCTTTTTGCAGCTCAATTCTTTAATAAACCAAAACCACTTAGAGTTTAGCAGTGGGTTTATTATATCTCCAACAGTGCACATAAGTATAGTTGATGAATGTCAAACAGAAATCATTGCTATCAAAGAAGAATTTCCAGCTGTTTGTGAGGGACTAGATGTTATTATTGAGCCAAAGGAGGAACATCAAATTGAAGGTATGTTTTTAAGAACAAAAATAACAATAAAAATAAAATAAAATTGATTAATTTATATTGATCAAAAAGTGTTTAGTCTTTTCCAACTTAACGACATCTTATCTAATATTAAGAGGAAATTTTTTTTGTTTGTTTGTTTGTACCTAATAAGCTCCGAAACTGCTAGACCCATTTTAACCATTTTTTCACCAATAGAAAGCTAAATTATCAGGAAGTAACATAGGCTATAATTTATTTTCAAAAAAATTAGAGATTGTTAAGGACACAGTTACTAATGGGTAGTCAAATCATTACTTTTTTACACAAAAGTATGTTTATTAAAGAAAATGCTTTGTATTCTTAAAATGTTTTTTGGCCGAATTGTTGATAGATGTGCATGGTACGATTCTGAACTATAAATATAACCTTAGATAGGTACATTTTCTCAATAAATGTACCAAAGTAAAAAAATTCACTTCGGTACATTTATTGAGAAATTATACCTGTCTAAAATTATATTTGTAGTTCAGAATCGTACTTCAACTTCAGAAGCTGTTAAGTGTTTTAATTAAGAAAGTTATTTTATTCGTTTTAGATTTTTGAAGTCAGTTTTAACTTTTTTATTTCACTGTTTTTGCTTGAATAGAAACTACTAAATACACCTAAAACCTGGTACCTATTTAAATCAGCTAATACTAGTACCTATCGTCGTAAAAAAAAAAAATATTTCGCATACTTATACTTCCTTTTTTGAAGTCGTTTAATAACACATGTTTTTATGTATATAAATAACGGATGTAAAAAGAAGCCGCGACTCACTTATACTCCCCGTTATTGGGGTTCCCCTCGTGGCGTCATGTTCTGGGTTTCCTTTGGTTGGTACCCATCTCCAGTCTTCTTCTCTTCACTTTCTGCCCGTCAATTAGCCACGAAGGTTTTGAACTTTCTTGGTTCCGCCTTTATCCACTGCAGTACTGTGCTAGAGTCTGTCCAGTAGCTCTTATTTGATATTTCGAGCTCCGTCTCTTCTTCTACCGTGGCTGCTAGTCTGCTGCCGAGCGGGGCCGCTTGTAGCTCTAACCTTGCAATTGATACTGGTTTCGTTGGCGTTACTCTTGCTTTGCCGGCGATCATGGAAATGTGAGCTCTGCCTCCGGGCGCCACCGTTCTCCAGCAGACTACCGCTACGTAGGTCTCTCCACTTGCGTCGGTGAATGTATGCAGTTCTCGCTTTCCTGGAATCTTCAGTCTTGTTAACGCCGACACTTCTTCCAAGTATTTCGTCCAAGCTTCTCTTTGTGGTTCATTGGCCTCTGATCCTTGTTAGGCTTGGCCTCGGCTTGGATAAACCACTTCTCGACTTCTTGAGTACGTTCGAACAGCTCTTCTCCGGCACCATCTTCTTCTTCTGACTTTGCAGCTAAAAGTTATAGTTCAGCTTGAGCCACTCTTGATCGGGCTTCTGCTAATTCCAATTCCCTTAGTACCAGTGTCATTTTTGCTTGGGCTTCTGCTCTCTTCCTATGCGACGAGCGAGCAGAATGCGTGTCTATATCGCGGGTCGACTTCTTAGGGTGAGGCCGCTGCAAACTTTCTTCCCTTGACGTCGGTGCACTTCGTTCGTTCGGTCGCGTTTTTATTGCAACATTTCTTTCTAAGTTCTGCAGCGTTGGATGACTTTCTTATTGGCGTGCGGGATTACGCTTCGATTTCTTCTTCAGTGGTGCGGGTGAGTGGTGTGAGTCACTTGCCCGGGATTCTTCTCCGGCAGCATCCTTAGAATGGTGTGCGGCTGGCTAGCGTCCTTGTACGCTGCTCAGCGGCGACCTCATTGTAAGTGTGGATCGATTTGCTATCGACGTGTTTGTAGTCTCCGCACTTGTAGATTCGCTCGGCGTATTCAAACTCCAATCCGTAGTACTGGTACCCGTAGTAGTAGCACATTCACTCGTAGCCTTCGACTGCGCCGATTTTGCTCTCGTAGTAGTAGGTATCTTCTCAGTTTCTTGAACCCGATCCGGCTCGAAGGACCAATTGTTAATGATGTTGACTATTGTGGAGCGGGCTCGCTGGCGGGATGTTCATGAGGAGGTGCGTAGAGATACGAGGGGGCGTTTTTAAGTTCTCGGAATGGAGGGTGAGAAGTGAAAATAGAAATACTAAATTATTTTTCTTTTTCAATATATTCACCTGCTACCCCTATACATTTTTCAGATCTTTCAATTAGCTTATGTATACCTTCATAAAAAATGCTTTGTCTTTGTCCGAAAAATAAGCTGAAACCGCGTCCTTCATTTCTTCATCAGTTGAAAATTTCTTCCCACGAAGTTCTTTTTTCAGTTTTGGGAAGTAGTAATAATCACTGGGAGCCAGGTCTGGGCTGTAGGGTGGATGGTCTAAAATATCGAAGCCCACCTTATGCAGGGCAGCCAACGCAACACGGCTCTTGTGAACAGGAAGAAGAAGGACACCTTTGGTCAACTTACCCTCCTTTTTTCTTTAATGCTTTCTTTCAACCTCTCGAGGATAGAAGCATAGTATTCTCCGGTTATAGAAACGCCTTTATCTTTATAATCGGTCAACAGGATCCCTTCTGAATCTCAAAACACTGTTGCCATGATTTTTCCAGCCGATTGTGACACTTTAAACTTCTTGGGTGGTGGTGTGCCTTTTTTGTGCCACTGCATAGTCTTGTTTCGACTCAGGTTCATAATGATGAACCCAAGTTTCATCTCCAGTAACAATTCGACTTAATAGTCCATCCTTATCTTCGTTACAGAGGTCCAAAAACGTGCGAGAACACTCCACGCGGTGTTGTTTTTGAGGCGGCTAGAGCATTCTTGGCACCCATCTTGCACTGACCTTTGTCATGCCAAGATGATCGTGTAGAATTTTGAAAATTGTCGTATCTGATACTCCAACCATTTCTGCAAGCTGTTTCTTCTTTAGTCTGGCATCTTCCAATATTATTTTTTCGACTTTAATGATTTCCGGAGTAGTCACCTCGATCGACCGTCCGGGCCGTGGGTCGTCTTCAAGTGAGGTCCTGCCTTGTTTAAAGAGACTGTGTCACTTGTAAACCATGGTTTTACCCGGGCAAAAGTCCCCGTAAACGGATTCCATCTCTTCCAGTATATTTTAAACTGACTTTCCTTGCTTGGTAAGGAACTTTATTACGGCACGGTACTCGATTTTTTCCATAATTCACACTTTCTTCCCAATTGAGGTGTTTGCTTGACGATAGTTCAAAGACTAATGATCCAATGTGCTCGAGATGTCGCTACGCCCCCTAGGGGGCGTGGCATGCGGCTCCGGGGCATAGCCCCCTGTCCGCGGATGCAGCACGTTGGCCCGTAAATACGGGCCCCTCATTGAGTGGGCCTCACACGGCCTAGGATGAAGGGGCGCCTCGCGCCCCTGTGTGTAGATGCTATATTTGTGTCTGTAGGCACGCCACGACGCTGCTAGTCAGCGCCGCTTTCTTCACCGTACCCCGGCGGTCAGCCCCTACCAGGTGGAACCCCCATCTACATGGGAGAAGCCCAGCAGAAGGCGACCAGCGACAGAGGTACGGACTCGACGTTCCTACAGAAGGGTGAGTGGCCCCCGCCCATCACACTTTCAGAGCTAGCCGAGCCTGCGTGGGTTAGGGGGACCGTGTCATGGGTGTGTGGGTGGCATTGTACTGTGTGGCGCCACCCGGTGTCTATGCGAATTCGGGCGCCCGCGCTGCGTCTTCGCGTGTGTACTTGGTGCATGTATAGTGATGCATGTCTGGGGTTTGCCACGTGATACGCCTAAATTATCCTAGCACGCACCACGTGACAGCGTATGTATTTGTAGTGGAAGTGTCGCTGTCACAAGTGAGCCGCGTGTAGCCGGGAGCGGCTCACTCGGAAGGTCAATCCGGTACTGGCGATGGGGTCATCGTCCGCAACAGGTCGCGGGGCAGGGGCCTAGCGTCCGGGGGGCGCGTATGCCAGGGCGCGATCTGCTTGACATGAGGCCAGGCAGACGCGTCGGCACGCGCGAACATCCCCTTCGCCAGGCGGCCCACAAACTTGTCCAGGCTCTCAATCCCGAGGTCGCGGTGGAGCACGTCGTTCCTCACGAAGCGGGGCGCGTCGACGATTGTCCGCAGCGCAAGGTTTTGCTGCGCGCGGAGCAACTTCCTGCTGGGTTCGCTCGTGAGGGCGAACCATGCTGGGGCGGCATAGGTCAAGATTGGGCGCACGTACAACTTGTACACGCCCAACTTGACCCGATGCGGGAGGCGGGACGAGAGCACTGGTCTGAGCAGGTTGCGGGCGACCCTACCTTGTGCGGCGACCTTGCGGACGTGTGGCCCCATGGTGAGCCGACGATCGATGGTGACACCCAGGTATTTGACCCGGGGCGACCACTCGATGTCGGCTCCTTGAAGCCTCAGGGGTGGTGGTAGACGCGCGGACCCGGAGACCATCGCCTGCGTCTTACCCACGTTCACCGACAGCCGCCACTTAGACAGCCAGTCGGGGAGGAGGTCGAGGGCGCGCTGCATTTTGACCGCCGCGTACTTCGCGTTCAGCGAAGTGGTGATGTACGCGGCGTCGTCGGCATACAGCGCGAGCGTCGCATCCTCCGTAGTGGGGATGTCGTCCGTGTATCGCGAGTAACACGCAGGCGATACGCAGCTACCCTGTGGTACGCCCGCCGACACCGGGCGGGCGCTTGATAGCGCGCCGTCCACCACCACTCGGAAAGTCCTGTGGGAGAGAAAGTTAGAGACCACCCTAACAACGCGACGGGGCGCGTCCGACGTGGACAACTTATATATAAGGCCGTCGTGCCACACGCGGTCGAAGGCCTTCTCCATGTCGAGGAATACTGTCACTGCGTACTCCTTCTTATTTACAGCAGCTGCGAGAAGGTGCAGTACCCTCGACAGCTGGAGCGTCGTGCTATGTTCCGCCCGGAACCCGAATTGCTCTGGGCGCGGCGAAATATGAGGTTGGAGATGTCGCAGCAGGAGTGCTTCGAACACCTTGGAGACTGTCGGCAGTAAGGTGATCGGCCGATAGCTCTCCGGCTTCAGTATGTTCTTTCCCGCCTTGGGCAGCATGATGACGCGCCCCTCCTTCCACGCAGCGGGAAAAGCCCCCGTGCGCAGTATCGCCGTAAACAGGCGCGCCAGGGCCGCAACCATTCGGTACGGCAGGTGGCGCAGCACTGTATTGGTGATACCGTCAGCACCAGGGGCCTTACGAGGCTTCGTGTTCAGGATGGCGCGTCTGACTGCGCCAGGCGAGAAGAAGATGGGGTCCTCTTCGGGAGCTATCGGCGTCGCGAAGTAGGCCTCCAGGTGTTGCTCGACTGCTGCGACATGTTCGAGGTCGCTGGTCGGGTTCGGTTGGAACTGACGCTCCAGGTGCTCGGCGAAGACCTTCGCCCGGTCCTCCGCTTGATATTTAAGCGCCCCGTCGCTGCTAAGCAGTGGGCGCACCGGGGCTGGGGTATTCGTCAGCTGGCGGCAAAGTTTGTAGACAGACGGCCAGCTGTCTGTGCAGGCGTCTATTCGTTCCTCCCAGTCCGCGGCGGCCTGAGCTTTAAGCTCGGCCTTCACCTTCTCCGCGAGACGGTTGAGCTGTGTTTTAAGGGTAGGGCATCTAAGTTGTTGCCACTGCTTGCGAAGGCGCCTCTTCACGGCGATCATCGCTTTAAGGTGGGTCGGCAGGGGCGGCAGTAGCACTCTCCCCTGCGGCTGCGTAGTAGTCGCCGCTTCTAAGGCGCTCTGGATGCAAGCAGTGACGTCATTCGCTGTCTGGTCAACGTCCGCGGAGGTAACGATAGGCCGAGTCGGCGTGGTGGTCTCCAACTTCTCCTGGAAAATAGTCCAGTCCGTTAATCGACGTGGCGCTATGGGCTTCAGTCGGGTCGGCATACCCGATAGGACGACGAGTACTGGCTGATGGTCCGACTGTAACTCGTCGTCTATCACTTGCTGCGTGATCTGGCCTTGTAGCCCTCGGTGGACTACGATGTCCAGCACGTCCGGCATGTATGTGTGGGTGTCCGGATAGTGGGTGGGCGTCTCTGGGCCGGACACCGTATAGCCGAAGGCTTCCGCGTCCGCGAAGAGCCGTCTCCCCTCGGTATTCGTGTGGGATGAGTTCCACGCTGGGTGCTTACAATTGAAGTCACCGGCGAGGATGGTTGCCCTCTGTGATGTGGATAAAAGGGCCCGCAACTCCGGTAGGTCTAGGTGAGTCGCGGGCGGCTTGTAGCAGGCGTATAAGTTGATGTCCTCGCCGGCTATGTGTAGCTGTACACCCAGCGCGTAAAAAGAGCTGAGCGACGACAAGGGGAGTTCTTGGTGGACGACTCTTCGCCTCACTATTACTGCCAGACCACGGTAGCGGACGTTCTGAGCCGACCTTTCATCCTTCCGATAGACGAGGTAACCCGGGACCCTAACCCTATCTTCGGGTCCCAGGAGCGTCTCGCTTATGAGCGCCACGTCGATATCTTGTTCCCGAAGGAGGTGGCGGAGGGGGGCGACCTTGTCCCTAAGGCCGCGGGCGTTCCAGTGTATCACCCTCAATGGCCTAGCCATTATAGAGTGCTAGAAGGGTGGCCAGGCCATCGAGGATGACCGTCTCCACATCTTGACCCTGCCTAATTGCCTTGATCAGGTCCATGAGTAGTCTGATGGCGCAGGCTGTGAAATCCTTCTTGGATGTGGTTGTGGCTTTGGCGCCGGCAGCGCCACCACTCGTCTCTTTTGTGAACTTTCGTTCCGCAATCTTCCGCTGCGCTATGCCGGCGCAAGCTGTAGGATCGATAGTGTTCACAGCCTGCGCCCCGCTTGAGGCAGGGTCGGCCTTCGGGACTTCTTCCTGTGTCGCCGGGGGGGGGAGGGTCGGCTTCTTGCCTCTTCCCTTACCCCCGCGTCTCTTCTTCCTCCGCCCTGAGGAGGAGGCTTGGTTGCGTTCTGTAGGCCCATTGGCCGCCGCCATCAACGACGTACCCTCTTGGGCCTCTTCATGCGTAACTTGCGGCCTTTCGGTGGCCGCATTGGGCCGGCGCGCCTTGGTCGTGATGGCGGCGGTCCCCGCCCGCTTGTTCCTTATCTCGTGTTGGAACACGGGGCACTTTATGTTGCACGCGGGGTGCGGGCCACCGCAGTTCGCGCAGGTGGCCGCTTCTGCCCGCGGGCGTGGGCAATCTCGTGCCGCGTGCTCCTCCCCGCACCGCACACAAGCGAGCGGGCGGTGACAGTGGTGAGAGCTGTGCCTAAACTGCTGGCACCGGTGGCACTGGGCTGGGCCTCGTTTGCCCCTCCAAGCCTCTATCTTGACACCCCGCATGTACATGAACACGGTGGTGTCGTAGATGGCCCGGACGTCTGGAGTCTTCTTGACAATTGCGTGGAACACGCAGCCGGGTCTTCCTTGCGCCCCCTTAATGTGGCGCACGTACACCGGCTGGTATCCCAGCGTCCGGAGCTCCTCCTCTATCTCCTTCGGGTCTGTATCCGCTGGTAGGCCCTTAATGGCTACCTTTAGGTCCTTCTCCGCTGGTAGAGAGTAGGCGAACCACGATATACCGCTCTCTTTCTCCAGTGCGACTAGGTATCGCTGGACCAGCCTATATTCGTCCTCGGTTTCGGGGGTGAATCGAACACCCGCCCCATATGGACGGGCATTGGGTGGCCGGCCCAGCTTCGCGGCGATGGCCCGGAAGTGGGTGGCCCAATTGGGAAGCTTCTCAACTACCAGCGGAGGATAGCGGGGCTTCTTTGGTTTCGTCGTTGCCGTCTTAGTGGCGGCAGGGACGGTAGCAGGGGGTGCGTTATTCGCAGGGGGGGCAGGGGGTAAATTTGAAACACTTACCCCAGCGGTACTCGTCGTGGGTGTCGGTGACGGTGAGCGTGGTGGCGAGCGGCGCACCGCGTCAGCAAAAGTTGGCGACGCAAGCAGCTCGAAGCATGTCCGCTTCCCCCCCTCCACCTCGGATTCCGACGACCTCCTTCTCCTTGGCACCTTTCGCTGTGGCTGGGGCTCCAGTCGGAATTCAAATCCGAATCCCAGCGGCTGCGGTGGTGTCGTCAACATCTTGGGGGTTTCGGTTGCGGCTCCTCCCACGGGGGGCCGCTGCCCGGATCGCGGCGTCGTATCCGGAGACACGTCGCCGCGACCGGACGCGACCGAACACACCGATGCTAACGACATGCTCGAACCCGCGCGAGACGAGCATGCCGACAGCATAGCTGGCGAGTCGTAGGCGGAGGTACGAGGGGGCGCCGGTGAGGCGGGCGCCCCTGAGGAACACGGCACTGCACTTAACACTTCACTTTTCGCGGCCGACGCCGGTCCCGCCAGCGAGAAGCGGGGACCGGGCGCCGCGGTGCGCGACGTGGGCACGGCTTTGGGCGCTGCCCCTGGGGGCGCGGGCGGTGACGCGAATCGCGGTGGCGGCGCAGCGGAGCGCGCAGGGGGTACGCGGGAGCGCGCGGTTGGTGCGGACGGTGCGGCGCACGCGGGCGGCGCGGCGGCGCGCGCGGCGGGCGCAGGGTTGCGCATCGCGGCGGTATCGCGCACGGGTGGCGCCGCGGCGCGCGCAGCCGGCGCGCGGCTGGTGCTCGCGGCGGGCCCCGGGGTCTGGATAGGCACCGGGCGGAAAGCAGCGGGGCGGATGGGTACCGCTTGATGTCGACTCGACGACGGCAGCGACGCAACGCGCGCAGGCGCCGGCGCCGTCGGTGGACCGGCAGCTACAGCGGCACTCGTTCCCCCCCCTCTTCCTCTCTCTTCTTTCCTCTGCTGGGCTGGCCCTGCTGGCGGCGCACCGGCCACCGCGTCGCCAATATTTGGCAACGACGTCGCCCGGTCCAACGCCGGCTGGGCTTCTGGGGACCCGGCACCGCGGCCTAACGAGCCGCGCTTGCCGGGCTTCGGCATGGTGATGGGTGTGGCCTCCGCGACCGCGACAGTGGGCGAACCCACCGGGCAGCACGGTGCCTCCCCCCTGTGTGCACACAAGTGCCGGCTCGGTTATTTGTGTGAACACAGAGAGAAAGATAAAAATTTGGCGGTCCGCGCAGAAAATAAAAACTAACACGTGTGGGTAGGACGCGTGCAGCTCGGGCCACGGGCGAATCCTAATGATCCAATTAAGATAAAACCTGGTATTTATACTAATATTGAGTAGCTGAAGTTGTGGCCATCCCGATAATGACCTATTGTTATCCCCTCCCCCCCATTCCGCAAACTTAAAAACGCACCCTCGTACCTATATGTAGGTGCAGCGAATAAAACACTACTTCTTCAGAGTTTCTTCTTTGTTTTCCATTCTTATTGCTCGTAATACTTCTGGATTCGGAATGCCTGACCAGCAACTGAGAGGTGTGCGGTTCCAGGGCATAGCACCCCGGCCACGAAAGCCATACAGTGGCCCGTAACTACGGGCCCTCATAAAATAAAGTAGAATACTTTATTATACTGTGGTTCGCCAACATAGGCGGCTCGCTAGTTGATAATAAAAGAGTAATAATCGACTGTTGTTGTTTACTTACAGAGCTAGAACCGGACAAGTTAGACAATAGCGGTCTAGGTGTAGCAGATACACCACCACACCATTCTGAGTCAGATTTAGATGATGATGTACCTTTAATGGAGTTAAAAACTGAAGTGGGAGAAGAACAAGAAGTATCTAAGCAGAAACGAAGAGCCAGGGAGACGAAAAGTAAGTATTAGTTAGTTAATCTACAGGTAAGCAAACAGGCCAGCGGTTCCCGTGACAGGAAGTGGTTCGCGTTACCTGAAGAGTGTACCCGCTTGCATGTGCAATGTTGAATTCTATACTGTTGACTGTATCTCGTAGTCATAAGAGATAAACTAGGACCATCGTAGTTAAACAATAAACTGTTAATTTCTGCTAACAATAACAAAACCACGGGCAGCAAGACGACAAGTCACTCATTCACTCACATAACGCTAAGATCAGCCATTACCCCCTCGCTGTGTGCGCCGACGCTACCGCAAGCAGTGACGACTAGCGAGCGTGACGAGC
The DNA here is from genome assembly GCA_905163495.3 of Cosmia trapezina. Taxonomy (NCBI): domain Eukaryota; kingdom Metazoa; phylum Arthropoda; class Insecta; order Lepidoptera; family Noctuidae; genus Cosmia; species Cosmia trapezina. The sequence continues at coordinate 708,173 of LR991046.1, read as the reverse complement.
TTGCTGCCAGTTGCTCAGACAACAATCATTAATACAATCACGCGCGCGGGACGCATGCGGGTCTATTCCGCGTGCGGGAGCAAATACGCATGACACGCCCAAACGCCCAAACTTACTAGGACTGAGTAACACAAACCAGTTTAGTAATAAATATCACACAACACCACGTCTGTAACTCTGTATCACCCGCAGCGTCAGAGCTGTACAGTATGTGTGCGTTTCAACCGCGCGGCCGTGGCGTTAATCATGAACAAAAACTATGCCAAGATTTTGTAACAATTTGTAAAAGTTGACTCCCAAAACCTTGGTCAAAGGTCAAAGCTATGGTTAAAAAGTTAGAAGGGTTTGAACGTGGCCGCGCCATCGAAACGCAGAGAACTGTGCGGCCACGGAGATCTCTAAAACTAAGCGTTGCACAGATCTAAAATTTAGATAAATAACAGATTGAATTTTTAAAAATATAGAAAAAAATCGTAGGTTAATATTTTAGGAGCTGTGAGACTAAAACCCCGTGGCCGCGTCATCGGATCGTTGAAAAACACGTGATAGCGCTAAGTTTTTACAAAAAACTTCAGACCTCTGCGATGCTTTTTCAGCGAGATATCGGCTATCACGTGTTTTTCACCGTTTCGTTGGTGCGGCCACGGGGTTTTAGTCTCACAGCTCCTAAAATATTAACCTAGGATTTTTTTCTATATTTTTACAAATTATTTACAAATTCAATCTGTTATTTACATAAATTTTAGATCTGTGCAACGCTTAGTTTTAGAGATCTCCGTGGCCGCGCGGTTCTCTGCGTTTCGATGGCGCGGCCGAGTTCAAACCCTACTAACTTTTTAACCATAGCTTTGACAAATTTGTGGTTTTGGGAGTCAACTTTTACAAATTGTTACAAAATCTTGGCATAGTTTTTTTTTATGATTAACGCCATGGCCGCGCGGTTGAAACGCACACAGTATGTACACCTACGTCGCCGAATGTAGGTGTGATCAATAAATAATACACCTACATTCCACGATATCACATTATTATCAGTTATTCTCGAGAGCGGCTTATTCCGATTGGATCCCACAATCCGCCCACCATTTGTGGGATTGGGTAGGAATGTGGATAAAATGAATATTTGGTTCCGATCCGGTCCCGGTACGAAATGGTCCCTCCTGTGAAACGATTAATGGAAATGAAAATAAAGAGTAGGTACAAATTATCATAGTCTCCTAAGACCATTTTCGTGTAGCTGCAACGGATAAGGTACTTCCCCTTACTGCCCCGCTGAAAGTTTCCACACTGTATACTCACGTGTCTTCACTTTAAAAGACAACCGATTGGTTGCCATCCTGATGTTCAGAGGGAGCCCGTTCCAAAGAAAGACCGCCTGGACAAAGAAAGAAGAGTGAATGAAACCAGAGCGGTGAGAAGGACATCGTAGAAGAAGATTATTGGTGGAGCGAAGGTTTTTACTATGGGCAGAGCATAAGTGGACGGCAAGCGGTCACGCGGTCGGTCACCTACGCGTTGGACAGACCTTATCAAAGCGTCAACACAAACCTCCATAGTTCAGAACTTTCGAGACGCGGCAGACCGGAAAAAGTGGAGGAGCATCGCGAGGGCTGCTTTGGCCAAAGAAAATGCAGAGTCATCAACCACGACCACTCTGTCAAGAGTGAACGACTAAGGAGGAGGAGAGCATAAGTATTGAATATGGGAAGTCAGGTAAGAAGGAGAAGTTGGTTTGTCAAGAATAGAAAACTACATAGACAGAGCCCTCAGCTCTCTGCGCTGAGGAATGGGTAACCATTTTAAAAGCAATCGGTGCGCGGATACATGGTCATACTTATGAAGATTGAAAACGAATCGAATGCAATTACTGAAAAGGCGGTCAAGTTTATTGAGGAGATCTGCATTCAGGTCATAGTAACACACATCACCATAGTCAATTATGGGAAAGATTAGGGACTTTTAACGAATAAAACGATTTTTAACGAATCCATGCGTCAGGTTCGTGAACGGGCGCTGTTGGTGGAGGCTGGTCATACCTTAGCTGCCACGGCTTATTTTAATTTAAATTTTGAATTGTTTTTTTTTTTATTACGGCGGACGCTTTTAAAGTTTATCGTTCGATATCTTTATATAAAATGGGTCGTATTGTAAAAACGTACCCAGGTAGAGACGGTAGGGTAAGAGCTGCTGATGTAATGATGAAAAACAAAATATACAGAAGGTCAATTAAACGGCTCTGTCAACTACCTGTAGAATAAATTAATGCCGGCCCCAATTATGTTTAGAACAATCTAAACATAGAAAATAGAATCTAAGGATATTGCTCATGTGAATGTAACTTAAATATTTTTTATGTATAAACTTGCAACACTAGACGGAAATTTGTTATTTTTAGTGTTTTGTCTATGTTGCGTCCTTCCTGTTAAAAAGATTGTTACGAGCGGCTGTGTTCTGTGACAGAAAAATTAAAATTCAAGTTTTCCACGTTTTCCACGCATTTTTATTCCACACATGCGTGCGGTGGTCAAGACAAGAGATCGTTAAGTATAATTTCAACATGAATGATGTAACCAATATTTTGTAACCATATTTTGATTTAAGAGTGTCCGTGGAGTTTCTTGCCCGTTCTTCTCCATAGATCTACGTTTTGGAATGGGCAACTAGCTTCAACTTTCTACTGATCGACTCTTTGACAATTCAAAAGTGCCTGTAATTGGTTTAATTGAAGTAAATGCTTTGAGTTTGAGTCAAACTCAGACTGTACTAGCATTGCCTTTAGGTGTGATGGGAGAAGGTTTTTTAACCTATAAAGCGACCGCAACGTTCCGGTGACTTTTTACTAACAGTAATAACCTGCTTTCGCCAGTCAAGACGAGTGTCGACATGCAGACCTCCTCTCTCTCCTTAACAGCGGAGCCAAACGGAATGATGGAGTGGTCAAATATTACAGATGGCACAGTTATACCATTCAGCTTTCTTATACTGAAGGGAGTCCCTATTATAATAGACTGACACTTAGTAGGGTTAACCGCCACTCCAAATCGGTCAGACCAGTCTTTAACTCAAACTCAAACTCAAAGCATTTATTTCAAATAAACCAATTACAGGCACTTTTGAATTGTCAAAGGGTCGGTCTTGGGTCGGTCAGTCAGAAAAATGAAGCTAGATTGCCCATTCCAAAGCGTAGATCCTATGGAGAAGAACGGGCAAGAAACTCCACGGACACTCTTTTAAAATCAAATATTTTACAAAATATTGGTTACATCGTTCATATTGAAAATATACATGTGAGAACAATGTAGAAAGACGTGCACGTTAAAAGCGTCCGTAGTAAAAATAAAAAATAAAAAGATAAAAACTAAAAACAACTAAATTAAAAAAATAAAAAATAAAAATAAGCCGTGGCAGCTAAGAGACGACCAGTCCCAACTGACGGCGCCCGTTCACGAACATGACGCATGGATCAGCACCAATTAGCTCAACCATTTTGAAGGGAACTTAATGATCCAACACACACGCCACCACCAGCGAGACATTTGAGTGAGCATGACATACTCTCAACCGCCAGGGCACATTCAAGTCAGTGAAAGACGAACCCAGTAAAAGGTAGCTTTATATTAGCTACATAGTGCTCACACATGTGCTAACCACACCCAAATCCCGGTTTAGCTTCTCAATTGCATCGGAAATCTTATCAACACCCGCCTAGTAGTAATGAGTAGCCGGTAGTAATGAGATTAATAAAAATGGAGAACAAAAGAGAAGATAATATACCGCCTTGAGGGACGCCAGCTGAATGATCACACTAACTCGACGAAGAGTCCCCAGCACAGAGTACTTTGAATATACGGGTATAGAGTAATCAGTCCGACTTTTTAGTTGCAGCGCCATCTCTTGTTAATTTAACGAGTTATAAAACTGTACAATATACCTATAAATATATCTAACTAAGGTATAGGCAGGCATGCTACACCATTGTTGCCGTTTTCTCGTCGTTTTTTTATTTATTGAGCAATTTTCATTACACCATGGGTTATTTTTTAGTGTATGTAAGTCAGGCCAAATATAATAAACATGGTGTAATGAAAACTGCTCAATGTATTTCAAATAAAACAATTGCATAAATTTAATAATTTTTATTTCTCTTTTTATAATATTGACGAGCCATTTCCTACACTTTGTCATTCACTTCATAGTGTGTTCTAATTCCTTTTATAATTTTATTGGTATCCTTACACCAACTATACAAGAAAAATCTGCATAGTAAATCTTGCATTTCTGCTACTATTATACTTTTATGCTCGAGACACTTAATGAAACTATAATCACAAACCGTGCTTAAAACAGTCTTCATATAATTCTTTATTTGACCAATATTGACATGGTTTCTTATTATATATATGATCGTATCCTGCTGTTTGGAAAAACATTCCATGGCTTCTTGAGTAGGGTATGTCAAATATTTATTTTCTAAGGAGTAATCTCGCATTTGTATGTATTCTAAATTATCTTTTTTTTGTAAAAAAGCAAGTATTGCACTCCTTACAATTTTTAAATATTTTGTTTAATTTTTTAAAGACATACCCTGTCACATAGGATATTTGAGCCTTAACTTTGACATCTTTTATTTTGTTTTCAAAATTCAACATGATATGATCACTATTAATAATAAGATTGAAATCAATTTCAAGAGGAGCACAATTTGTTCTGTTAATAAAAAATAATCGACTTAAAGTTTGAAACATACTGTCATTGCACATGTCTTTTTCGCAGTTCGAACCCGCGGAGTGCACGCTGTTTAAATTATTTATTAATAAAGCAGCAAAGGAATTTTCAAAGCCTGCACTCGTCGGGTTCGTGTTTCTTGCCCCATGGCTACGAACACAACCAAAAAAAAGTCTGTTAAAATTGTTTTTCGCTTCAAAGAGTTTTAGAGAGTTAATTTTAACAATAATTGGCGTGTTTAAAAGTCAAAATTCACTATCAGATTTACACTTATTTACACAATTTACTAGTTATTTACACATATCACATCAATTGTTGGACGTGACGCCCTTGTAGACGCACACACTGTAGCGCGATCGAGACAATGCCTCAGCACTTCAGTAAGCACTTGCTGTTCACTGGACATCACGTCAAATGCACTCACAATTCGAGCACGTAATTCATCTAATGTATGGATCGTTCCCATACACTAGGTCTTTGGCCCGACCCCACACGTGGAAGTCCAGGTGAGCGTGGCGGCCAGCGGATAACGCTACCGCGCCCAATCCATCGCCCTTGGAACGCCTCATCCAAGTAGGTGCGTACCCGCACACTGAAGTGCGCCGGCGCGCCGTCGTGCTGGTAGTACATGTACCTGCGGTACAACACAGGTATATCCAGCAGTAGCTCTGGTAGGTCTCGCTGGAGGAACTGCAGATACGTGTCCGCAGTCAGTCGATCCAGAAAAACGGGTCCTAATAATTGGCCGTTCAACAGTCCTGCCCACACATTCACACTGAAACGGTGTTGGAAGTGGTCCGGCCGAATCACTCGTGGATTGTAATCGCACCAGTACTGCGCATTATGCACATTACATAGTCCCTCGCGCGTAAATGTGCACTCATCCGTCCATAGCACGTTATCAGTGAAATGATTTTAGCGAACTAGACGCCGCTCCCGCGTCGAATGCTGGCTGGCCGCGCAACGGGGTGCGGCAGGGGCGAAGTGGGGTAACCAACGTGACTCCTTTGTTATCTGCCATAAAGTACGTTAGCCTGGAATTCCCCGTTATACACGGGGTGTTGAATTTTACTTTTTAAACAAAATGGTTTTTAGTGTTTTTCTTGGAAACTAGCTTATAGAAATTTATGATTTTTTCAAGAAATGTTTATCTTAAGTTAATGAATCTATCCTCAAAATTTTTGTATTTACTAATAAATTACCTTATATATTTCTAGATAGAGAAAATTAATAATCATGGGCATAATCAGCTTATAATGTTCCCACTGCTGGGACGCAGGCCTCCTCTCTGTGAGAGGGAGTGGGCTGTCATCCATCACGCGGTCCCAATGTGGGTTGATTAAAAGAATTACGCAGAAAAGTTGCTAGCTTTGATTACGCTAATGATTGCTTTAATAACATTACTAAATTGCCACTTTTTTCAACAGTAATTGTTCAAAAAAGGGTGAGATACAAAGTTGGGAACCTTCTAAATACAGATGAATGTGTTACTAATTCCCTTGAACAGGGTTTGTTTAAACTTGATCACTTTCGAAACAGACCCTACGTCAATGTTGAACTTCATGTTCCTGGTGATAAAGCATATAAGTAATGCAACGTCACCAGAAATTCCTTCCAAAGAGGAATTTCTGATTCATGATACTTACCAGATTTGTAATAACAGGGGCGACCGTTGCGAAGAAACCAAAACTAGACACACGAAGAACGAAACTAGAAGATGCAATAACAGCCGAGCAAATGGAAGAAGACAAATCAGACTCCAAACTTATTCGGCCAACTCAACAACGTTCGTCCAAACCTGGCACTTGTTTCACAGAGCCTAACAAAAGTGATCAGCGTAGTTTTAATCGAGTAAAAAAAAAAATACAACATACTGGCACACAAATTGGTAAAACATTTTATAAGTGTGACGTATGTCAACGTAGTTTTAGTGAAAATAATGCTTTAACAAGACATATTCGTGTACACACTGGTGAAAAACCATTCAAGTGTGATGTATGTCAAAGTAGTTTTAGTCAAAAGGTTAATTTAACCACTCATATTCGTATACACACTGGTGAAAAACCTTATAAGTGTGATTTATGTCAAAGCAGTTTTAGTCGAAAGGCTGGTTTAACAGAGCATATTCGTATTCACACTGGTGAAAAACCTTACAAGTGTGATGTATGTCAACGTAGTTTTAGACTAAAGGGTGATTTGTCAACTCATATTCGTATACACACTGGTGAAAAACCTTTTAAGTGCGATGTATGTCAACGTAGTTTTAGACTAAAGGGTGATTTGTTAACTCATATTCGTATACACACTGGTGAAAAACCTTATAAGTGTGATTTATGTCAAAGTAGTTTTAGTCGAAAGACTGTTTTAACAGAGCATATTCGTATTCACACTGGTGAAAAACCCTATAAATGTGACTTATGTCAGCGTAGTTTTAATCAGAAGAATAGTTTAACAAAGCATATTCGTATACACACTGGAGAAAAACCATTTCAGTGTGATATATGTCAACGTAGTTTTACTGTAAAGTGCACTTTAACAAAACATATTCGTATACACACTAGTGAAAATATGTCAACGTAGTTTTATTGAAAAAAATGCTTCAACAAAACATTTTCGTATACACACTGGTGAAAAACCTTCTTTTGATATATTATGTCAGCGACTCAGCGTAGTGATCCACTTTGTATAGAAAGAGACGAGTCTATTCTTCGCAGAGATAGAAGCGGTCATGCTGCGCGTGCTGAGCTGCACACTGATGTGACAGCGTCGCCATCTGGCGGATGAGATTACTGCAGGAGCCGAAGTGCATAAGATTTGCTTTACCGAATGATAAACCCCTCACCCGTACCATCCGCAAAGTAAACGAACTCCATGAGAGAATAGATAATTATATTCTCGTGCAGTTTGAGTGAATTCGCTGAAGCCACAGACTTATATTGGCTAGATTACGCAAGTCTCATCGTCTGAATAGAAACCAAGCGTGCCATTATTTTTCCACCTACTGTGACGTCACATGAGCGATTTAGTGATGGGAACTCCACGTCCGCGAGTAAACGATTCAAAACGATTTAAAGGCCCCGCCGCCGCGTTTCGCCTCGTCTTTGGAGCGAGAAGTCGCGTGCGAGCATTCCGTCCGCTTGCATCTTATACCTACTTGTGTCACACTGCTTCCGGTTGTGCCTAGGTATCCCGAAAGGGAAGAGGGAGTGTTACGTAAAGATTATTTGAGTAAAAAATAATAATTTTATAATATCGATTTAGCAAACGATTATTCGAGTTCATCGACAGAGGAATGATAGATCTAAAATTATTTGTTTTTTTTTTACTGAAATGTTAGTCATTTTCGATTATGTCATTTTATAACTGGTTCTTATTGGTTGCTTGAACCTAATTAGTCTTATTATGTACTTTGTTGTAGGAAAGTTACAACGTTAATAAAAAACCCTAGAAGACATTTTATCTACAAAAAGAAAAGCCAGTAGAAGTCGCTATGAAATAAAATCCGATCCAGAACTAAGTAAATAAATTAGTAAAAAATAATTGGCAAAAGAGTACGCAAGCTGATCCATATTTTTAAAACCCTGAGACATGTTGCCAGTTCCAAACTTTTGTTACTAACCTATAAAGCCCTATGCCACTGTGTCTTGGGATATGCTATTTGCGCTTGGGGGGTGACAGGCAAGACCCATATGATTGAGCTTGAGCGGGCTCAGCGTGTGGTGCTAAAAGTTCTTCTCTCTCTGAGATACCGGACGCCCACGACTGAGGTGTGCGAAAAAGCCAAAGTACTCAGCATCCGTAAGATCTTCATTTACGAATGCTTGCGAAGATACCACCGATACTCCATCCCGAGTCTGCCAACCTCAACCAAGCTCCCTGAGCTTCTAAAGATCAGGGAGGTAGGAGAGTACATGGCAGTCACAGCCCGTACCATAAGTATTGACGCGATGATGATCGAGGGGGAAAGAGGAGACGTCGCAGACCGCTACGGCTGTCTAAAAGCCTCAGAGCACCACGAGGTAGTTGTGTATGAGGACAGAGGGGAAACTCTGAGTTTCCTCAAAGTCCCCAGACACCCAACAGTCAGCGCGACGAGCTCCACGTCAGGCTCGATCACTCAAAGCGGATCCGAGAGGGCCCAGCAGAAGGCAGCCGCCGAAAAAGCTGCAAAGGAGCAGAGCAAAACCACCAGCCCGGAGGACCGGGCCAAGTCGAGGAGTCGCCTGAAAGCCTTCGGCACTTTCCTCAATGCACTGCTCCCTAGCACCAGCCGTGCATCACCATCACACAGGCAAGAAACCGCATTGGAGAGGTTCTTTAAAAGAAAGGGAAAGGAACCTACACCGCAGAAGCCTAAACCAACAAGAGCCGACAAAGGGCACGTCAGCCCGCCGACCCTCGCAGTTACGTCGGGTACCACGGACCACGTGAAGAGCGCATTCCTCGAGTACGTTGCGATCGTGAGAGCGACCAGAGAGGTCAACCTCATGACATGCAGTAAGATCCTGCAGACCTTCCATAGAAACACCGAAGGTCTGTTAAGGGTACTACTCGAGGAAGCAGAGGCAGCGGTGTACGACAACGTCAAATCTCAGGTTATCAAAGGGGAAATGACGGGGTCGTACATGGCAGCCTACAGCGCGGAGAACGGGTTTGTGGCCCTGGACGAGGAGGAGACGGAGCGCTCAGGCAAAATCAAATTCCAATGTACAAACGACGACCCGATATTGGTTACCGCTAAATGTACCAAAATCATGCTGGACGACAAGATCCTTGAAATGGCTCAGTCCATTTTGGGGACTTCAGACACTCCAGCAGCAGAGGAAAGTTGGGCGGTACCCAATATCAGGTGGGTAAACGGTGTTCCAGGTTGTGGCAAGACAACCTGGGTGGTGAAGCACTTCGATGAGGAGAAAGACGTTGTAGCTACCACGACAACCGAAGCTGCCAAGGATCTCAGAGAAAAGCTAGCGCACCGCTTGGGAGATCGAGTAAAAACAAAAGTGCGCACTATGGCCTCAATCTTAGCAAACGGGTTCAGGAGCCAAGACAAATGCTACCGTCTCACGGTAGACGAGGCTCTAATGAACCACTTTGGGGCCATAGTCATGGCAGTAAAGTTGTCTGGAGCAAGCGAGGTTGTCCTCATCGGAGACGTAAACCAGCTTCCATTTTTGGACAGAGAGAACCTATTCCCATTAAGGTATACCCGTCCAAACCTGGTGGCTGGCATCACCCAGGAGCTGCTCTGCACGCACCGTAACCCGATGGATGTGGCGTTTGCACTGAGCGAGATATACCCCGGTATATACTCCTCCAAGTCGTCGCTGTCGCGGGTCCACTCCCTGAGGGTGAAAGGTTACACGGGAGCGCAAATACCGAGCACCGCCGAAAACACCCTATTCCTGGTTCATACGCAGGAGGAGAAATCTTCTCTTATGAGCCAGGGGTACGGGTCCGGTGAAGGGTCGCGCACGTTAACCATACACGAGGCTCAGGGGTTGACCTACGACAGTGTAATAATCATCAACACCAAGTCCAGGAGACTCCAAATCCACGACAGCATCTCCCACGCGGTAGTGGCGGTGTCGCGACATACTGTCAGTTGCGTCTATTACTCCGATGACGCCGACGACGCCACGGGCCGCTTTGCAAAGAGGGCGATGGGTGCGCCGACTAAAATGGTCGTCGAGTACAACTTGAAGACGGCCATGCAGCACCGAGACGCAGTCGTGACGGAGGCCTTGCTCAGGCTAGCGAAGTCCCTGGTCGTAAAAACTCGTCCCAACTAACATTCCACGTAACCACACCAATTCCATACCCCCAAATAACCCAACCAAGAAATCCCAACCCTCCACTTAGTATTTGGTAAACCTTTAACAAAAATAAGAATTAACATGTAAAACTCCATGGCAGAGCGAGTCTGTCACACTCACTTAAATGTCCCGCCGATGGTGGCGCTGCGCGTCCGGTCACTCAGTTCCCTAAAATATGGTTGAGCAGGGTGGCGCGGATGTGTACGTCATGGCCGTGAACGGAAGCCGTCGGCCGGGACTGGTCGGCTCGCACTGCCATGCAGTTTTCCCCTTTGAAATAGTATATTTGTGAACTTCATAGTGTAAAAATTTGTAACTGAAAGTGTAATAAATAAGTGTAGTAACTTTAAGTGAAACTAAAATCGTAATAAATGTAACAAAATAAAAGTAATTTCAAAATTGTAATGCCTGTATATTTATTTATTAAAAAAAAAAAAAAAAAAAAAAAAAAAAAAAAAAAAAACCCCATGTCAAATATGTATATTATAACAAACGCATGAGCATGCATATGTGTATGAAAAAAAAAAAAAAAAAAAAAAAACATATATCAGGATGAACTCACATAGAAATAAGCTAGCATTAAGTTCTAGAGTAAGTGTCCGAAGGAGTTTGATACTGTATAGTAATATAATGTAACCATTGAACAAATAATAAACCTATAAAAAAAGGCGCGGACCACCAAGTCCGCGGCAATGTCTACTCATTTTAAAAAAAAAAAAAAAAAACCTCAACCAAGAGGGTTGACAGGTGCCCAGTCATAGGAACCAAAAGCGTCTTCGCGAGCAAACACTACTGCTACGTTGCCCCACGTCTCTATAACAAAATCGGCCTAGAAAAAGGGATCAAACAACTTAAACAGCTAAACAACTACCAATTCAAAAAAAATAATAGGTCTTTACCTATGAAATTGCCGTTTTGTATGAAAAAATTTAAACGAATTTTTTTCATGTATTTTTTATTTGTATTAATCGAAGTAATCACCCATGCAATCAATGCATCTTTGCCAACGCAGTGGCAGTTTATTGATGCCCTTCTTAAAGAAATCAGCTGGTCGGGAGGCAACAAATTCTTCAAAGGCATTTTGTACTGCCTCTCGGGTATTGAATGTTTTTCCCGCCAAGAAGTTATCTAAATTCTGGAAAAAGTAGTAGTCTGTAGGCGCAAGGTCTGGTGAGTAGGGCGGATGACGGAGAGCTTCCAACCCCAGTTCTTGCAACTTGGAGACCGTCTGCTGTTCAGTATGAGGTCGCGCGTTGTCGTGCAGGAGCAGCGGAGACGAGCGATTGACCAATGCTGGTTGGAGATGTGCCAGCTTCTCCATCATTGTGTTCAGTTCTTCACAGTACACATCTGCAGTAATGCTCACCCCGTTTGGTACGAAGCTGTGATGAATCACACCGGCGCTAGACCACCAAACAGTGACCATCACTTTTCTAGGGGTAAGTTTTCGTTTAGGGCATTGTTTAGGTGCTGAACCAGGATCCAACCAACTTGCTGAGCGCTTGCGGTTATCAAACAGAATCCATTTTTCATCGCAGGTAACAATGCGGTTCAAAATTCCTTCATTTGTGTGTCTGTTGAGCAGTGCAAGGCACGTCTCGACGCGTACTTCGCGCTGGCGATCATTGAGTTCGTGGGGCACCCATTTGTCAAGCTTTTTTACCTTGCCAATTTGACGCAAATGGACCAATATTGTTTTGACGCTAACGTCGAAAGCTGCTGCTAATTCAGCCGTAGATTGTGTATCATCAGCTTCCACAATCGCCTTTAATAATTCGTAATTGTCGACCAAAGTCTTCGGACGACCGCGAGGTTCATTTTTCAGGTCGAAATTTCCAGAACGGAAGCGAGCAAACCAATAACAATTGGTGCGTTGGTTTGTAGTGTTAGCTCCGTAAACGTCGTTGATGTTGCGTGCCGCTTGTGCCGCGTTGCTGCCACGACGGTTCTCATATTCCATAATTACTCGAATTTTTAACGTATCCATGATGACGAAAAAGATTGAAATGCGATGAAAATGTAACACTAATCAATAAACAAATGACTACTTTTGGAAAAAAAATCCATGTTTTTAAAATAAAATTAATTTGAAATTAGAATTCTTAGCCAAACAAAAATTATTTTGATTTGAAATGGCCAGTACTGCAGAACGGCAATTTCATAGGTAAAGACCTAATATTATTCACTGGCTAGACAATTATGATTATGAGGAAACAGAGAATCTTTTCGGCAGCATAACATGATACCCAGTCACATTCACCATACACACCTTACACGCACACACCTCACACACACACACACACTTCACTCACACTCACCCACCCTTTTTACAAAACGCATTGTTATTTTAAACTCTTTTATCATTATTTCTCTATTTTTCTTTTTATTATTATTTTGTTCTCTTATATATTTTGTAAATCTACTTGTCAATGCATGTCATAACCGTAATTTATTTTTTTGTCTATCTCGCTTCTACATCATATTCCCTGTAAATTGAGAGGTCTGTCTCTTGTGATACAGGAACTCCTAGTACAAGAGTCAGGGCTACACAGATGTTTGTGACTTCGAAGTGTAATAAAGATTTTATTATTTATATTATTTATTTAAATTTTAAAATATTTTTAATAATTCCTGAAAAAAAAGCAAATGTAAAATAAAATGTAAAGCTTGCGGCGGGTTCTATTCACTGGCACAATTCTTTAATCCTAAAATTCTAACGAAAAACTGGGAACAGATTCGATTAGATGAACACTTTTAAATCTGATCTCCCGCCTTAAACAATACGCATAAGAGTTCCGACATCGACAACATCTAAGTACCTACTGACACAGAATAAATAATAGTACTAACGTACTACTGATTTCTATAAAACATAGAGAATTTTATGTTTTAGAGAACGATGCCAGTGAATTCGAGCCTAAAGTCAATCCACTAACTCCAGCATTAGTTAACGCCTTCAATACATCAATTGTAGTCAGGCGTCGAAACTTCTTGTTTCCGTAAAGCTGCCTTCATTAAAATGAACAGAGCAAATTCGACTATATTGTGTTGGGAACCAATTTTCATGCCCCGTCGCTTCAATCCATATTTATTTAACTTTGGTATCACTTGGAAATCTGTAAATATAATTAATAATATTCTAAACAAAATCACTAAATTGGCACATTGGAGTAAAAAAAAAAAATTACATGTCACAAAAAACCCAACGCAAACATTCCTCATTCCTCTGTTTCCAAAATCGATTAGAATCGAGATTGACTGTACAAACTGTGTGTACAACACGATTTGCTTTATTTGACAGAAAAATGAGAATAGCGACTGTACCACGAAGCTGAGCGACAAGTGACAATATCGATCATTCTAATTTTCATTGCGTGTTTTAACAGACAAGTCCTACATACTGCCTTGTAACTAAAAACGGCAATGTATCATGAATTATTTGATACACACTCAGTTACATAGTGTTCATTGTAAGAACACAATGAACACAAAATAATTGATTTTGCAATAAAAAACACATAATTTAATAACAATATGACTTATCGATGAAAGGAAACGTTTCCATTATCTCGTCCCACTTTTTTTGTGTAGTTTCTACAGCTCAATACCGCATAATTTGGCATTTTTTAGTTTTTGGTTGACGTCCGGCATCAAGAACGTTCGAGCGCAGACTGAATGGAAGCGGCGCTGAAGGAAGTCAATTTTACTCCCTTTTTACACGCGAAGTACATACACTTGCGTCGTCTAGCCAATATAAGTCTGTGGCTGAAGCTCTATTATGTTAAATAATTAAATAAAATATTATAAAGAGGTGTAGCGTCATATACACATATACATATAATTTACATACATATACACAATTATGCATAGTATTTACATTACATTTCAACATATAATTTATTAGTGACACATTATTTACATTCCAATACCTCCGGAGAGACCATAAGATAGGAAAGGATGGATAAAAGGACTTCGTGACTGACGGTATTGAAAGCATTGGAGAAGTCAACGGGAGATTACAGGAAGGAGTTGGTCAAGAGCCGTTACGATCATATGGCGGCTGATATTATCGCATCCAACGGCTTTGGATTTAATGGAAAGGATAATCTTTCTGATCTCGCCTGGGTCGACTGGAGTGAAGACAAAGGATTTAATATTGGGACGCGGCAGACCAGCAAGGTAGTCGAGGGTTTGACATTGGCTTAGACTATCTAGAGTGGGAACAGTGGAGAAATGGCGATTTAGATCGTCCGAGCCAATTATGTGAGGAAGGTCTAAATGTCGCGATTTCCCGATGCGTAAAGTTCCAAGGAACTTCCAAGTATCGGCAGAAGAAGAAGAAGTGATATTATTTAAGATGTGGCGGCATTTAGCGTTGCGTATCATCTGATTACACCGATTCCTAGCAGCCTTAAACAATGTCCAATTTTCATCCGAGCGATCCCTTTTAAATTTCCGCAACGCGCGGTCCCTCCGACGCATTGCCATCTGAACTCCTCTGTTTATCCAAGGCGCCGGCGGACGCTTCAACGTGATTTTCTTGATAGGAGCATGGGAGTCATAAAGTTTTTATTCTAGACTCGGTAGTTTCGGCTGTGTACTGATATGTACGTCAGTCAGTCTCTCCTTTCATATTATAGATAAAATTACGCTATTATTATAGCGTAAGTTTATCTTAGTTTATTTTTGATTGCTTTAATAACATTACTAAATCCACTGAATTGCCACTTTTTCCAACAAAAAAAAGGGTGAGGTATAAAGTTGAAGCCTTCTAAATACAGATCAATGTGTTACTAGTTCCCTTGAACAGGGTTTGTGTAAACTTTGATCACTTTCGGAACAAACCATACATTGATGTTAGTACAATTTTGAACTTCATGTACCTATCTTGTGATAAAGCAAATAATGCAATGTCACCACAAATTCCTGATTCATCGTGTGCATGTCAATCTTCTTCCAAAATTGTACTTACCAGATTTATTATTACAGGGGCGACCGTTGCGAAGAAACCAAAACTAAACACACGAAGAACAAAACTAGAAGATGCAATAACAGCCGAGCAAACGAAAAAAGACAAATCAGACTCAAAAGTTATCCGAACAACTCAAAACCGTCCGTCCAAACCTGGCACTTGTTTCAAAGAGCCTAACAAAAGTGACCAGCAAAGTTTTAATCGAGTGAAAAAAATTATACAACATACTCGCACACACATTGGTGAAAAACCTTACAAGTGTGACTTATGTCAACGTAGCTTTAATCAAAAGTTTAGTTTAACGAGACATCGTATGGTACACACTGGTGAAAAACCATTCAAGTGTCATGTATGTCAACGTAGATTTAGCCAAAAGTGTGATTTAACAACTCATATTCGTATACACACTGCAGAAAAACGTTATAAGTGTGATGTATGTCAACGTAGTTTTAGTCAAAAGGGTAATTTAACAACTCATGTTCGTCAACACACTGGTGAAAAACCATTCAAGTGTGATGTATGTCAACGTAGTTTTAATCATAAGTTTGCTTTAACAGTACATGGTCGTATACACACTGGTGAAAAACCATACAAGTGTGATGTATGTCAACGTAGTTTTAGTCAAAAGATTTCTTTAACAGTACATGTTCGTCAGCACACTGGTGAAAGAAAATTCAAGTGTGATGTATGTCTACGTAGTTTTAGTGTAAAGGGTAGTTTTACAAGACATATTCGTGTACACACTGGTGAAAAACCATTCAAGTGTGATGTATGTCAACGTAGTTTTAGTCAAACGAATGATTTAGCAAGACATGTTCGTATACACAATTACACACTGGTGAGAAACCTTTCAAATGTGATATGAAAAATGGTTGAGGAAAAAACAAACTTAGGGTCAACGCAACACGATTTCTCTTCCCATTCTCCATTGGCCTGTTACGGTGGAAGAATTAAAAGCTAAAACTTTTTTACAAAAAAAAAAACCGACTTCCAAAAAAAACACTACAAAGTGAAAAATAACTTTAATTTCGGAAGTCCGGGTCTTTGGATCTGTATTTTAGTATTTTGCCACCGACTTCCGAAATTAAAGTTATTTTTCACTTTGTAGTGTTTTTTTTGGAAGTCGGTTTTTTTTTTGTAAAAAAGTTTTTATTTTTCACTTTTTAGTGGGTCACTTTGTAAGTTACAATAACCCAATGTCAATTGCTCATCACGTTTTACAAAATACTGCTTTTCCCGATGCAGAGACGTTAATTTTTGAGGAGTTCTCTTAGTAAGAAGAACCAGGAGAACTGGAGCTAATGGTGAAGTCACCGTTACCATTATGCATTTTGACGAGCATAAACCATATTAAAGTAATCGAATCGCAACCTGTGATATACTTAGATATAATTGAGTATTTCCGATGGCCATCTGTGGTCTTCATCATCAGTTACAGTTCACCAAATGGTCCTTTCCGAGAGCAAATGCACGAGTTACTATAAAAAATACCGAAATCGATATAGGTGTGCCCATAAAATTTGAGGGTTTCCCTCGACTTCCATTGGATCCCATCATCAGATTCTAACTTGGTGACAGTGGGACCACCTCAGAGCTATCTACTTTCGAACAAAAAAAGAATTTTGAAAATCCGTCGACCATTGGCGGAGTATTCGATGAACATACAAAAAAAAAAAAAACATACAATCGTCGGAACATAGTTCCTCCTCCTTTTTGTGAAGTCGGTAAAAATGAAATCACTTACAGCTTACTAGCCGTGGAGTGTCTTGCCGGCTGTTCTCCACAGCAAACGAACCGCGCACCTAGCTTCTGACGTTTCATCTTATGAACTTATAGAGGTTTATATGAAACTAGCTTCTGCCCGCGACTTCATCTGCGTGAAATTTCTTATCCCCCTTCCCACCCCGTCGCATCGCATCACATCGCCTACCCGCGCTATAAACCTTTTGAACACCAACGTCGGCTATACTCAGCATGCGCAAGATGCCCTGTGCGCCAGTGACGTTTATACTCGACACTAAACAGGTCACAGAAAAATACAAAATAATCATTTGTATTAACTTTTTGAACGCCACGCCATAACGGCATCTCCATGTCCTGTACGCCAAGCCCGATAATCGATATAAATATCTACGTAAAAAAACTTTTTACAAAAAAAAAAACAACCGACTCCCAAAAAAACACTACAAAGTGAAAAATAACTTTAATTTCGGAAGTCGGTGTCTTTGGTTTTTTATTTACTTTCGTTTTGTTTTGCCACCGACTTCCGAAATTAAAGTTATTTTTCACTTTGTAGTGTTTTTTTGGGAGTCGGTTGTTTTTTTTTTTTTTGTAAAGAGTTTTTATTTTTCACTTTTTAGTGGTGCCTACCTACCCCACACAAATCTGAATACCACTCTGCAAAATAAATTAGAGCATCATTGAAGCGGTATATAATTACCATTAAAGCATTTATATCCAGAGTGCACCTCATGACAATTCCAATAAGCCCAAACACGGCTAGGATACATTGTTTTATTACTGAGTTCCGATGCCTACCTTCCGGCTTCTTCATCAGATCGGTTCGATGGTACCATTTTCATCTGAACCATTTATTTAAAGCTTCGTCATAGTCGCTTAACTATTTTAATCTTATCGCTATCCGTGAAATACTTATCATCGTTGAGGAGTTTCTGTGGCCATCTGTGGTCTTCTTCATCAGTTCCACTTCACTAGATGATACTTTCTGAATGCAAACGCTTGATTTGTTGATGAAAATACCATAATCGCTATATGCCTATAATATTTGAGGAGTTCCCTCGATTCCTCATGGATCCCATCATCAGAACTGAGTTTTGATAAAAATGGGACCAATCTGGAAGTATACCCTTTCAAAAAAAAAAAAACATACAACCGAATTGAGAACCTCCTCCTTTTTTGGAAGTCGGTTAAAAAGTAGGGATTCAAAATTAACATTCTTACGCTTTTGACTCAAGCTGTTACAGAGTTGTTAATGTAAAAACAATGATTGGAACAAACAACAGTCTAAAAATTCCAGGCACAGCACTGTTCTCAGACCTGATGTACAGGTTGTTGAGAATAGCCGCGTGCTGGTTTAAACATAACGGGCGAAGTGTGGGTGTACCTGCAGCCTACTGTTGTATATAAGTTTGTACTGTTGTGTAGTAGTGTAGTGGATAAGTTTGTGGCTACTAGGTTGTAATTCTACCCTCCATCATAATATTGTTCCTACCCTACTCTTATGATTTACTCACTTGTATTTCTAGGCTACTTATCTCAATATACGAAATACGATATTTGGTGTTTTATTGGAGACAATACCTAATATAGGCGCAACCCTGCTTAAACTTTCGAGGATTACAGGCACGGTGTTAAGTCCAGGTTTCCTCACACTGTTTGCCGTCACCGATGTAATGATTTCCATTTTCCCCTAAGCCACCCCTCTGTGCCCTCTCATTTAAAATGTAGGTAGTATGAATCTTCGTGTCGTGTAGGAAAGGAGCGCGGGGAGCAAATGGAAGAGTGGACTGTATCAAAATAAGGCTCTTGGTATATTACCGTCTAATATTACAAAATATAAGTTCCCGGACAAACAATTACTCTCATAGTCATAAAGAAACTAAAACGCTCCACAAACCTATTTCAGTTAAAATAGTGTCTTGTCTTCTTCTTTCAAACTCAAATCATAATTAGAAAGAAATTGACAAAACACTATTTTAACTAAAATAGGTTTGTGGAGCGTTTAAAGTTTTTATGAATAAGAGCGTTAATAATTAAGTTTAAGAGAGGAGTGTCGTCTGTCGCGGTGGAGTCCGTGGAAGCGAGTGCCTTGTCGCCGCCTCGCCTCAGCTTGCCGATGACGCGCTGATCACGCTGCATGCGCGTGCACACCGCATGCAGAGTGCTTTGTTGGGTTCGATTCCCAACAGGCACTTATGACGTGCAAATTGGTAAATAAACAATCAGATTATTTAAATTTAAACTCAAGGAATTCTTTTATTGTATAGAAGGAATTTTCAATTAACCACCTGCGTAAAGCCCTTCACCCTTTAAAGCCTTTTATTATAGCTAATAGCACAGATTATACAGATGGATGGGATGGGACATTCCGCAGTTTAGGTATGAAGCTACAAGTACGCGGCGGGCCCCGTCCGCGGGGCTAATTCAGTAGGTCAGAAGGTATAAGAGTTACGCGATAGAAAGAGAGGCATCTTCTAGTTGAATATGACTATAGGTAATAAGAGTTGTGCGAATTGCGCTTTATTGTGTAGCGTTTTATTTGAATGATTTTGCGGAGTGTCCCATCTGTATTAATCCGTGCTAATAGGTAATTCACTTAATTCTTCTATTAAAAATCAATTTACTGGAATATCAGCCAGCTTATGTGTGTGTGAACTGAGGGACCACACTGGAATTCGCAAAATATTAATCCTAGGATTTAGTAGAAGTTGTAGGGACTCCTAAAAGTCTTAAAACAATTGTAGAACGAATCGGGGAATTTTTAAACATTCATGGGCGTTCCCAGGAGGGGGCAGCTGCCCCCCCCCCCGACCCCCTGGATCTTGTATGGCTAAGTAATATTGTCGAAAAAGTTATGTTAGAGCCACGTCACGTTGTTGTCGTCGAGTACTTACTTTACAACTAAGTAGGTACAAGTTACTATGCATTAATTTTAGAAAAACTACGCTGCGCGGCCATAACCCTGACTTTATTAGTCTATGAATTAAGCGACTGCATGTCGGCTTAGGGCGCCGCAGGGGAGAGTACAGTAGTAGGTACTCAACTAATATGGCTTATCGATGTACATGCGCAGAAGATGAATTTTCAAAGCGCGGGAAATGCTATTGACCAATCGGCACGCTCCACGCTTTTTCCTGTACCGCTATTGGTCGGTAGCTGCCGCCATGTTAGCGCGCTCCGCTTGACAGCCGCCATACTTGCGAGTGAGACGGAACTAAGAGCTACAGTGTATTATGAACCTTATAGTAGTGCTCTAAGGTTGATTGTAAGTTTTAAGCATTCTCGTTAATCTTCGGGGGCATACTTTCTTTTCTGTGCGAACGAAGATTCACGACGCGCCTTATTACTTGGGTACTACTGTACAGCAAGGAGGTATACTGCCCCCCATGTCATAATTACTGTAAGTCTAAAAATGTAAATGGTGGGAAATCGCACTTTTGTCATAACACCAGTAACACGACTTACTGTAATTATGACATCGGGGGCAGTATAGGCTGGATCATATTTGGATAATTATTATCTGCTACAGGCTCAGCTACGCCACCAGCTGGCACTCCTTCATCGATCAAGGGTCGGGGGGAATTAGGTGGAGGTCGTCGTCGCAAGGGACCTGGGCGGCGAAGTCGGAATGTAGATTTGTGTTTGTAATCTGTACCTACTGGTGTAATCTGTACTTTTCTCCTGGAAGAGGGTTAAGGGGTTATCGGGGTCGGTGAGAACATGCCTTGGACGGCGGACTTTACTGATTTTAGTGGAATATAACTAGCTAGCGGATTCGACAACCAGAGGGGTTGCGATGTTTCGCGGGGGTATCGAAGAAACGCTTGGAACTGCGTTTCAATAAATGATGGATAGTTGGGATTTTAAGGTCTAGGTGGAGGATTTAATTCCGAACGAACCAAGGGGATCCCGTAGCCGTTCGGAGGAAACGATTTTGTAAGATCTGCATCCTATGGATGTTTCCGGACTTTGCGTGTGCAAATACTAAACTCGCATAGGTCATGATTGTGATAATACACGCTGTATAGAAGCGCAACTTGCACTAAGTAACAATTTGCTTTGTGCATTCAGAACGAGACTGCTTTATGTGCTTAGAGGTGCTCATCGAGGGTCACACCTAGATATTGGGCTCGCTTCTTCCAAAGGATCGGCTTGCCAAACATGGTGATCAGTCGGTGTGGGGAGATCGATTGACACGCGGTTTCAAAAAGAGAATCACTTGACTTTTGTCGGGATTGACTTCAATTCTCCACTTTCGAAACCACGCGCCGAGTTTATCGACTGCGGTTTGAGAGTGCGAGGTATCGGCTCTTGGCGGTGGCCGGAATAGTAAATAATACTATAATGATAATATATAATCGTATCATCTGCGAACAGAGCCAACTGTGCCTGTTTACTTTTCGAGATATCGCTGGTAAATAACATGGAAATGAGTGGAGAAAGCACAGAGCCCTAAGGGAAACCTGCGTGAATGCGGTGGGGAGAGGATAGCGCTCCTTCGATACGATAGCGAAAAGTGCGGAAAGACAAAAAGTTTCGTAAGATGAGCACGAGACGGTCTGGTACACCCGAGTTTGTAAAGCGACTTTGTCAAACGCGCTACATCGAAGAAAAAGTACCTGTCATCGAACAACGTTGGAAACCAACACATATGTGTTCGTTGATGAGGTGGACCTGTTGTATGCAAGAGTGTTGGGTTGGGTTCGAAAACCAAACTGCTCGTTAGGAATTAGGCCCTTTGTCTCGGCATAATCTTTGAGGCGCTTATAAATAAGTCTCTCATATATTTTGCAGAGGACATTGATCAGACTGATGAGGCGAAAAAAAAAATATCTGTAGGGACCCACCCGGCTTAAGAAATTTCTGATTTGCCCCTGGGCCAAAAGCTGGGTACGCCCATGAGTAGGGTCATGTGTTCAACAATGAAACACTAAAAATTCAAAGTCTCATACACCTTTTGTTTTTACAGATAGAAGTCTAATTTTTTGCAGGCAAATAGGTAATTTTATTGGCTATCGGATAGCATTTATAGTTTTTTAAATTTATGTGAAATTAATCAGCAAAAAATTAAAAACTAAAAAATGAGAAATGTTTCAGTGTCCACAGTGGTGTACACAATGAAACTCCACTAATTCAACAATGAAACATAATAATTATTAATAGTGTCTGTTTCATATTTTGTGTAATATTTAGGAAGTAGGTATATGACAAAAATGCTGAGTTCATTCAAAAAGATTTTATTCTAAATCTTAATAAGCGTAGTATAAATGTAGGACATTGCACTCTTGTGCAGCTTCTCTCCTCAAGATCTTTCCTTGTCAGTGCATTTGAATAGCTCAAAGCACATTTTCCGTAGGTACGCGCCATCCTAAAAAAAAACTTCTTGTCACAGAAGTTATCAATTTCTATGGAAAATACATGAATCATGAAATATAGTACACAACGAAAGTGTTTCATTGTGTAACTGTTTCACTGTTGACTACCTAAGGTTTATTTTAATAACTTCAAAGAAAAATCCACTAAATTGTAACATTTTAACTTATGATATATTCCACGTTAATCTACGAAATATGTTTAATGCTAGGTAATCATGAAAAATATGAAATTCTTATAAAGCAATCTTTATAGATTTTTCATTAAATAATGGTAGAACATTATTTAATGAAAAATCTATAAAGATTGCTGAAAATAGTTGCATTTTTGTCGAAAAAATTTAAAATGCTCCGCAGACAGTCTTCCCCTACTCGGCGCCGCTGCAAACTGGGGTACGGCGGGGGGTCCTCGAGAGTGTCCTTAAGCGATATAATGCACGATCTGGCAATGCAGCATTTTAGAAATATCACTAAGTTTTACTGTGTACCACTGTTTCATTGTTGGACATCTGACCCTACACTACAGCTTTTATAGTGTGGTCCCTCAGTCCTCACACTGCTCACACACCATCAGCCAGATCTCGGAGAGTATCTTAAAAATGAAGGTTTTGTGATACACCTATAGTAAAGAATTTGTACATATATGATGTGTTTGAATTTGTTGTTTGTTTGTTTGTTTGTATATTTACTAAATTTAAAGATAATAAAAAAGCATTAAAGATAAAAAAAATATAACGACTAAACTGTGGTCCTCAGTCCACACAAACACAACAAAGGTAAATATTTTATTTTTAGTGAATATTACCGAATGTCAAAACATCCTCAATATAAATATAAAAATCTTACCAAAAGGTTGTGCGACCATATTTATACCGGTCTCTATTTACTTCGTGCACTCCTTGCCGAGGAACTTTGGATAACGCCGTCAGTAAACACAAATTAAAACCAAATACGTCCACCTCCGTTGTTGCCGCTAAACGCTACTGAGGAGTACGTCACGAACAGCAGCATAAAATAATAAGGTATAATAATAAGGGATATAATACTAAGGTAGCATTAAATGCTAACTTATGGAGTTGTATTGCTGATTCTAATTATTATAATTCTGTAAAGCCATATTAGCTACGGCCGCGAATCATATTTTAATCAACATACAAGCTCACACTGACCTACAAATTGCAAAAAACGTAAGAAATTTTGAATTTCGCGGGCTACCCTGGCGCTTTCGCCTTAAACAAATCATTTCCATGTAAGTACTGGCCATCCAGTACCTATTGACACTGCATGTCATTTATGTTTTACCTTGGATACCTGGATACCAATATCAGTTGTGTCAAATAAAATCGATATCTTTGTTCATGCGTTTATCCAATCGTATATCTTAATAAATTAATCGGGTTATTCCCGGTCGTCCCCACTGGGTACGAATGGGAAAAAAAAGTTTCGTTCCTCCCCAGTGGTGACGATTGGAACTTTTTATTTCACACTCGTTCCGTTATAGACCGAGAGTCAAAATGCAGTAATGGGGATTTCAATAACAGATTTCACGGATTGTTAAAATGTTTTAATTACGACTTTCTGACCTCTTGGTCAGAAAGTCGTAATTAAAACATTTTGATGCGCTTCTTGTTACTCGCAAATGAGTTTGTTGGGTTTTAGTTGGCAAAATTCGAACCCATTTGCGAGTAACAAGAAGCGCATCAACGACACTTATTGCGGTGCTCTGATTGGCTATTTCAAGGTCATGCATACAATGCACTACGATAAGCCAGGGTGGTGAGGGTGCGTCATTGCGTATCTATTGTTTGTTACTAACATCAACATAACTACTTACAATTACCGAGTAGATGATAGTAATTTGGTCTTAGAGAGCAGTACTGACTACCTAAATAGTGATTCAAATATTTTAATTAGTTGATTATCTGTGATACGCACTTTATAACTGTAAGAATTTATGTAAATAAGTTGATTATCTATGATGCATAATTTTGAGAGAATTATTGTAAATTCGTTGATTACCTGTGATTCAGTCTTTTTAAATTATTTTTAATCAAAAACGTTGTTCACTCTTGGTCAGAAAGTCGTAATTAAAACATTTTAACAATCCGTGAAATCTGTTATTGAAATCCCCATTACTGCATTTTGACTCTCGGTCTATAACGGAACGAGTGGGAAATAAAAAGTTCCAATCGTCACCACTGGGAACGAACGATACTTTTTTTTTTCCATTCGTACCCAGTGGGGACGACAAGGTGGGGACGACCGGGAATAACCCAATGAATCCCTCACAAATTGGTAGCAGAGCGTGGTTATTTGCAAGTGTGAAAAATGGCATCAACTACGAGTTATCGTAACATAGAACCTTTGACCAAATCAAACTATGATACGTCGTGTTTGCAAGCACAAGCGGTCCTGATTAAAAATGACTATTGGGAAATCGTAAGCGGCGAGAAAACGTTACCACCAGCTACGGATGCGGCGGCGAGATCGGCGTTCAACAAAGAGGACTTGAAGGCAAGGGCCGAAATCCTACTTTTATTGTCACCATCTGAATTAAAACAAATTAAAGTCTGAATAGGACAAAATGCTGTATAGGACAAGTTTAAAGCTACTTTCCAAAGCACTGAGCCTGCGAGAAAAGCTACCTTATTAAAACAGTTGGTTCTAAAGCGAATGACCACAGGAGAAGATATACGTGACCACATAAATAACTTCATGGACATCGTGGATAAACTCGCAGATATGGATATAAAGGTACCTCCAGAACTGCTTAGCATAATAATTCTCTACAGTTTGCCGACAACTTTTGAGAACTTTAGAATAGCCATCGAATCTCAAGACACCCTGCCTAAACCTGAAGATCTGAAAATAAAGATTCTGGTAGAATACCAAGCAAGAAGTGGAAATGAACAGCCTGAAAGCTCAGAAGCATATCATATCAAGAAAAACAAACAAAGGTTGTACTGCAAGAGCTGTAAAAAGAAAGGCCACACTATCGAAACATGTTGGGGCAAGAAGAAAAACACTAATGAAAAAGACAACGGAAGCAAATAAGTACAATTTTAACGTTAGAGTCTGAGCACCGTAAATTCCGATGCTGATCAAAATGTCTGGTGTCTAGATAGTGGCTGCTCATCACAAATATGCGGTGACGAATCGATGTTTTCTACCACGACACCTGAAAATGGCACCATAAAATTGGCATCAAATAAATACACTAGTAGAATTCAAGGTAAAGGAAGGAATTCCTAAGTAGGAAGTGCATATATTTCCTAAGAATTGTGTGCAATTCCTAGGTTTCATACATTTCCGGTAACAGATACATTGCGAGCAATCTTTATTTGAAGGGTTGGGAACACAACTCGGACATGCATTTACAGTACTCATTGGCGGCGGCAGGAATTAAAAGTAAATTAAAAATCGTACCTATATTTCAACATTAACATCACAATTAGAAGATAGCGTTGCTGCCAAACTGGACACAGCCAGTATCTGTGTGCGTTACGATTGCTCCGCCAAGTTGTCTGTTGGGCACCATTACAATGTGGACTGACGGTGTGTGAGTGTGCAGACATTGAGGTGGTGGAGGAATACAGGTACTTGGGTTTAGTCATAGACAACAGCTTCTCATGGAAAACACACATCACACACTTATGTGACAAACTCAGGTATGTACTTGTGAAATTCCACCACCTTAGTTATGTGTTGGATAGGGCAACATTGTACATGGTCTACTATGCGCTGGTGGACTCGCTGCTTTCTTATGGGCTGGCGTGCTATGGTAACACATTTAAAACTTATTTGGATAAAATAAAAAAACTGCAAATCAGATTCATGAAACTATTAGTAGATAAAAACACAAAAAACCGTTGTAAAAGTAGTGATTATGAAGACTTATTTTTGGAATGTAAAATGCTGTCGGTCCATGAGAGGGTAGTGATGTCAGTAGCTTTGGAACAGTATTGTAGCAATGAATTTAAAAACAATATTATACGCACAAGATCTCAAAGGAATAACTCTCACTTCTAATAATTATTATGGTCGAAGGTGTAGAAATTTTTTAGTCCCTACTATTTTTAATAACCTTCCAGACGATATAAACAGATGTATCACAAAAACCGCCTTTAAAAATAAAATACATAAGTACCTCTTTAATGTTTTTTGTCAAAGCCTCAATAGAGAATAACTAAGAAATAAAATAAAAATGTTTGTTTTTTTTTTTAATTTAAGAAATGAAGGAATAGTTTTAATTACATGTACCTAAGTGAAAAAGTGTCAGTAAAAAAATTAAGTATGTTAATAGTAAAAAAAAAGGAGCTACGTCTGCCAACAAACTGTTTTGCAGTTTGGCGGAGGTAAATGTAATATGTAAAAATTGTTTCTGTGAATAAACACTTTTTCATTTTTTTTTTCACATAAACACAGTTGATCAGAGCGGACTGCAATCATCCCATTTCATTGAACGTATTACATGGGGATTGTTTGGCCGAGTCATTGTCACGGTTCCTGGCGTTTAATGATCTCATGCAACACAACTTGATTGTTAATATAAGTAGGTACTATGCGTGCCAAATAAGAATACGATCGCGCTTGCTTCAAATTCACACGATAGCTGTCAAATTAGGTGTTGTGATTCCTGACCCGACCACGACATGGAACGGAGATTTTACTATGGCACAAAATGGTTACTTTAATTGTGTTTAATTGTGACACTTATCCCAGGAATTTGTGCCTTGTACTTTTTGAATAATAAGAGTACGATTGTGGTCGGGCTGGGGATCACGGTTCCTGATCCTGACCCGACCACAACCATATCTAATAAAATATCAATAGTGGGAAGTTACTGATTATGACAAAAATATGTGTCAAATTGTGCCTGTGGCACACACAACGCATTAAGGCGAAAGCGCCAGGGTAGCCCGCGAAATTCAAAATTTCTTACGTTTTTTGCAATTTGTAGTTCAGTGTGAGCTTGTATGTTGATTAAAATATGATTCGCGGCCGTAGCTAATACGGCTTTACAGAATTATAATCATTAGAATCAGCAATACAACTCCATAAGTTAGCATTTATCTCAAATTTGAGGTAAATGCTAACTTATGGAGTTGTAACAGTTCAGTTAAATCATAACTAACAGAATTCAAATGTTTAATTGCAGACTAAATTATACATAGAGTGCGACTACTTGACTTAATGCGTTGTGTATGCCATGGGCACAGTTTGACACATATTTTTGGCATAATCAGTAACTTCCCACTATTGATATTTTATTAGATCTGGTTGTGGTCGGGTCAGGAACCGTGATCCCCAGCCCGACCACAATCGTACTCTTATTACTCAAAAAGTACAAGGCACAAATTCCTGGGATAAGTGGCACAATTAAACACAATTAAAAGAACCATTTTGTGCCATAGTAAAATCTCTGTTCCATGTCGTGGTCGGGTCAGGAATCACAACACATATATTTCACCTTTCCCTCCCAAAGTGCAAGAAGTCTATTCAAGACGTTCTTGCAGCAAAATTATGATTCGTCTTTTTAATATTGTTGTTCTTTTCATTATCATTTTGATATTTATTTTTCCTTTTGATAGTGGCTGTCGTAACTTTATAAATTGTCAAAATTTGTATTAATAATGTGTGGAAACTGTTTTTGATTACGTATTGCAGATTTGTACCGTTTTCCTATTAAACTGTATCTGTTTGTTTCCCAAATAAAATAAAAATAAAACAAACTTATATTGCTTTTAATCCTCAACCATTTTTCATATCACATTGGACAGATCTTTAGCGTGTGTTTACGAACATGTCTTGTCAAATTACTCTTTACACTAAACCTACGCTGACATACATCACACTTGAATGGTTTTTCACCAGTGTGTATACGAATATGAGTTGATAAAGCATTTTTTTCATTAAAACTACGTTGACATACAATACACTTATAAGGTTGTTCACCAGTGTGAATACGAATATGATTTTTTAAACTTTCCTTTACCCTAAAACTACGTTGACATACATCACACTTGAAAGGTTTTTCACCAGTGTGAACACGAATATGAGTAATTAAAGCACTCTTCTCACTATAACTACACTGACATAAGTCACACTTAAAGGGCTTTTCAACAGTGTGTTGAAGAACATGAGTTGTTAAATTACCTTTTTGACTAAAACTACGTTGACATACATCACACTTGTAAGGTTTTTCACCAGTGTGTATAAGAATATGTTGCGATAATTGACTCTTTCGTTTAAACCTACGTTGACATACATTACACTCGTAAGGTCTTTCACCGCTGTGTTTAACAGTATGTTGTGATAAATAACTCTTTCGTTTAAAACTACGCTGACATACATCACACTTGTATGGTTTTTCACCAGTGTGTATACTAACATGTGCTGATAAAACACTCTTTGCACCAAAACTACGCTGACATAAGTCACATTTATAGGGTTTTTCACCAGTGTGTATTCGCTTATGTTTTGTTAAAGTACTCTTATTATTAAAACTACCCTGACATACATCACAATTGTAAGGTTTTTCACCAGTATGTACAAGAATATGTTGTAATAAATGACTTCTTCGACTAAAACTACGTTGACATACATCACACTTATATGGTTTTTCACTTATGTGTATAAGAACATGTTTTGATAAATTACCCTTTTCAGTAAAACTACGCTGACATACATCACACTTGTAAGATGTTTCACCAATTTGAGTGCGTGTATGTTGTATATTTTTTTTTAGTAAGTTAAAACTACGCTGATCACTTTTGTAAGGCTCTTTGAAATAAGTGTCAGGTTTGGACGTACGTTGTTGAGTTGTCCGGATAACTTTCGAGTCTGATTTGTCTTTTTCCGTCTGCTCGGCTGTTATTGCATCTTCTAGTTTTGTTCTTCGTGTGTCTAGTTTTGGTTTCTTCGCAACGGTCGCACCTGTGATTACAAATCTGGTAAGTACAATGTTGGAAGAAGATTGACATGCACACGATGAATCAGAAATTCCTCTTTGGAAGGAATTTCTGGTGACATTGCACTATTTGCTTTATCACCAGGAACATGAAGTTCAAAATTGTACTAACATCAATGTATGGTTTGTTCCGAAAGAGATCAAAGTTAAACCCTGTTCAAGAGAATTAATAACACATTTAGAGTTAGCGCATTTCCAGGCGTTAAACAAACGTAAATCCTAGTATTCAGTAGCATTTACGCGGAATTAGCATTTACTAGCATTTACGTGTGTTTAACGCCTGGAAATTACTCTATCGTTTCCGCATGAGGGGTCGTATATAGAAAATACGCTCGAAATGGTCCCTGCTGCGAAACGATTAATGGAAATAAAAAAAGAGTACAAAATATTATTAGAATAATTATTATTAACTACTTCAACCATTTTTTTTTTACAATAATCAAAACGTTAAGAAATATACGTACCTAACCTATGTTTACAAATAAAGCATTCTGATTCTGATAGAAGAATATTCTCTTAGAATATTGTTGAAATGGCATTTCTTTTGATTTCACCCATAACTGTTACTTTACGATATTACGTCGATAATTTGTACCTACTCTTTATTTTCATTTTCATTCATCGTTTCACGAGAGGGACCATTTCGTACCGGGACCGGATCGGAACCAAATATTCATTTTATCCACATTCCTATCCAATTCCGCGAATGGGGGTCGGATTGTGGGATCCAATAGGAATAAGCCGCTCTCGAGAATAACTGTTAATAATGTGATATCGCGGAATGTAGGTGCATTATTTTTTTATTATACCTACATTCGGCGACGTAGGTGTACATACTATACAGCTCTGACGCTGCGGGTGATACAGACGTGGTGTTGTGTGGTATTTATTGATCACACCTACATTCGGCGACGTAGGTGTACACACTATACAGCTCTGACGCTGCGGGTGATACGTGGTGTTGTGTGGTATTTATTGATCACACCTACATTCGGCGACGTAGGTGTACACACTATACAGCTCTGACGCTGCGGGTGATACAGACGTGGTGTTGTGTGGTATTTATTGATCACACCTACATTCGGCGACGTAGGTGTACACACTATACAGCTCTGACGCTGCGGGTGATACAGACGTGGTGTTGTGTGGTATTTATTGATCACACCTACATTCGGCGACGTAGGTGTACACACTATACAGCTCTGACGCTGCGGGTGATACGTGGTGTTGTGTGGTATTTATTGATCACACCTACATTCGGCGACGTAGGTGTACACACTATACAGCTCTGACGCTGCGGGTGATACAGACGTGGTGTTGTGTGGTATTTATTGATCACACCTACATTCGGCGACGTAGGTGTACACACTATACAGCTCTGACGCTGCGGGTCATACAGACGTGGTGTTGTGTGGTATTTATTGATCACACCTACATTCGGCGACGTAGGTGTACACACTATACAGCTCTGACGCTGCGGGTGATACAGACGTGGTGTTGTGTGGTATTTAT
Source organism: Cosmia trapezina (assembly GCA_905163495.3). Taxonomy (NCBI): domain Eukaryota; kingdom Metazoa; phylum Arthropoda; class Insecta; order Lepidoptera; family Noctuidae; genus Cosmia; species Cosmia trapezina. Next base: position 677,066 of record LR991046.1, on the reverse strand, counting down.
TGATCACACCTACATTCGGCGACGTAGGTGTACACACTATACAGCTCTGACGCTGCGGGTGATACAGACGTGGTGTTGTGTGGTATTTATTGATCACATCTACATTCGGCGACGTAGGTGTACACACTATACAGCTCTGACGCTGCGGGTGATACGTGGTGTTGTGTGGTATTTATTGATCACACCTACATTCGGCGACGTAGGTGTACACACTATACAGCTCTGACGCTGCGGGTGATACAGACGTGGTGTTGTGTGGTATTTATTGATCACACCTACATTCGGCGACGTAGGTGTACACACTATACAGCTCTGACGCTGCGGGTGATACAGACGTGGTGTTGTGTGGTATTTATTGATCACACCTACATTCGGCGACGTAGGTGTACACACTATACAGCTCTGACGCTGCGGGTCATACAGACGTGGTGTTGTGTGGTATTTATTGATCACACCTACATTCGGCGACGTAGGTGTACACACTATACAGCTCTGACGCTGCGGGTGATACAGACGTGGTGTTGTGTGGTATTTATTGATCACACCTACATTCGGCGACGTAGGTGTACACACTATACAGCTCTGACGCTGCGGGTGATACAGACGTGGTGTTGTGTGGTATTTATTGATCACACCTACATTCGGCGACGTAGGTGTACACACTATACAGCTCTGACGCTGCGGGTGATACAGACGTGGTGTTGTGTGGTATTTATTGATCACACCTACATTCGGCGACGTAGGTGTACACACTATACAGCTCTGACGCTGCGGGTGATACAGACGTGGTGTTGTGTGGTATTTATTGATCACACCTACATTCGGCGACGTAGGTGTACACACTATACAGCTCTGACGCTGCGGGTGATACAGACGTGGTGTTGTGTGGTATTTATTGATCACACCTACATTCGGCGACGTAGGTGTACACACTATACAGCTCTGACGCTGCGGGTGATACAAACGTGGTGTTGTGTGGTATTTATTGATCACACCTACATTCGGCGACGTAGGTGTACACACTATACAGCTCTGACGCTGCGGGTGATACAGACGTGGTGTTGTGTGGTATTTATTGATCACACCTACATTCGGCGACGTAGGTGTACACACTATACAGCTCTGACGCTGCGGGTGATACAGACGTGGTGTTGTGTGGTATTTATTGATCACACCTACATTCGGCGACGTAGGTGTACACACTATACAGCTCTGACGCTGCGGGTGATACAGACGTGGTGTTGTGTGGTATTTATTGATCACACCTACATTCGGCGACGTAGGTGTACACACTATACAGCTCTGACGCTGCGGGTGATACAGACGTGGTGTTGTGTGGTATTTATTGATCACACCTACATTCGGCGACGTAGGTGTACACACTATACAGCTCTGACGCTGCGGGTGATACAGACGTGGTGTTGTGTGGTATTTGTTGATCACACCTACATTCGGCGACGTAGGTGTACACACTATACAGCTCTGACGCTGCGGGTGATACAGACGTGGTGTTGTGTGGTATTTATTACTAAAGTGGTTTGTGTTACTCAGTCCTAGTACGTTTGGGCGTGTCATGCGTATACGCATAGGATTACGATTACAAGTACTAAGGTTTTGCTAAAAAACAATATTGGTTGCAAAAACAGTAAAACTTTTGTATTTAATATTAAAACATTAGTATTTTCGTAAAATATAAAACAGTTTTTTAATTTCTGGTGGTCTCCTTTGTCTCCGTGTATTTGCTCCCGCACGCGGAATAGACCCGCAAGCGTCCCGCGCGCGTGATGGTGCCCATGGTTTTGTATCGTTATCAGAAATTAACAGTTTATTGATTTAATTACGACGGTTTATATCTTGACTTCGAGATACAGTTCTATGGATAGCATTCAACATTGCACGTGTAAGCGGGAACACTCTTCAGGTAACGCTAACCACTTCCTGTCAGGGGAACCACTGGCCTGTTTGCTTACTAATACTTACTTTTCGTCTCCCTGGCTCTTCGTTTCTTCTTAGATACTACTTGTTCTTCTTCCATTTCAGTTTTTAACTCTATTAAAGGCACATCATCTTCTAAATCTGACTCAGAATGGTGTGGTGGTGTATCTGCTACATCTAGACCGCTATTGTCTAACTTGTCCGGTTCTAGCTCTGTAAGTAAACAACAACAGTCAACAGTATTACTCTTGTATTATCAACTAGCGAGCCGCCCCTGCTTCGCACGGTTTTTACGACTTGACAAAACATCGTGATTTCTTTATTATAAAAGTAATTTTAATATAAATGTAATACATACAATAATACAGACAGATGCGAAAAGCGACTTTAATTTATAGTAAGCATAGGTAACTGTCTTAATGTCGTCCATATTTATTTACAAATAAAACTTTGACTTTAAAATAAATAGATTATCGTCGGCCTAATTTGTTGACCTGCGAAATCCATTTTTACCCGACTACGGCGAAGCAAAGAGGAGTATGTATGTATGTATATTCATCTGTTCCCTCATAACTTCTAAACTACTTATCATAATTTGACAAATGAGGTATCGTTAGAAGCGTCTTGATCGTCCGCTGGTTATAGGCTATGTGACGTCACATTAAATTGAATATGGACTAAAAAATATTTTTTTTAATGATGCGGTGTTGGGTATCAAATGAAAGGGCGTAATTAGCACATTTAAAAAATATATACATAGTTAGCTTTTGCTCGCGGCTTTGCTTGCATACACCCGCTAATTGGGTATAATAAATATCTAAAATCACGCCTCAGATATTGTGAGCCAAACATATTTTCTTTCCAAACCTACCCAAAATACATATTTAGAATTATTCTTCTTTGAAAATGTAAAGTGGCTCTGCAAATACTTTATCACGAAATTATAACACCAAAATAATTTAAATAAAAAGTAAGTTTAAAAACTAAAACCCGAGTCAAAATCCAATCTGCCTAGCCTTTTCCCAACTATGTTGGGGTCGGCTTCCAGTCTAACCGGATGCAGCTGAATACCAGTATTTTACATGGAGCGACTGCCTATCTGACCTCCACAACCCAGTAACTGGGTAATACGATACCCCTTGGTAAGACTGGTTGTCAGACTTTCGGGCTTCTGACGACCCGTAACGACTGTCAAAGATCCACGAATGACAGCCGGGACCAACGGCTTAACGTGCTTTCCGAGGCACGGAGGAGTCTCGGTATGTAAAGATGGTCACCCATCCACTGACCAACCCCGGCAAGCGTAGCTTAACCTCATGGATCAACCCGTGCGGCTGTTATTACTTAGCCACGAGCTCCACTCCAAAAACTAAAACCCGAGTACTGGGCATAAATCGAACAGATTACGTGTGACTCCGGATTTTTAATTTGTCTGAGTTTTTCTAATTTTAGATGAGAATATTTTCTTGTTTCATACTTTTTATAGTCTGATTTGTTAGTAGTCGGGTTTTAGTTTTTAAACTTACTTTTTCCATAGTTTGCAGGACGAATAAAAAACTAAATAATATATTTATAGCTTTAGCAATCGAAATTCTGAAACTCCCGTTGGTTCTAATAAGTTTCCTTGTTATTTTAAACGCATTACTAATAGCATATTGTACACACATAATATCAGGAAAATTAGGAAAACAAATATACATATTATAGCCAGCTTTACTTGGCAGGCTAACGAAATACGCCGACGCTAGATCTTTAACTGTTATTTTTGTTCTTCTAAACATACCATCACTTTGATGTTCCTCCTTTGGCTCAATAATAACATCTAGTACCTCACAAACAGCTGGTAATTCTTCTTTGATAGCAATGCTTTCTGTTTGATATTCATCTATACTTAAGTGCACTGTTGGAGATATAATAAACCCACTGCTAAACTCTAAGTGGTTTTGGTTTATTAAAGAATTGAGCTGCAAAAAGATGATTATAGTATTAGGAAAATATGCTGGTGATCACAGTCCCATGAGCACAAACCTTTTTTCAAATACTAAAGTTACTCCAAAGAGCCTCCGCAAGTGAGGATGAAGACTGAGGGGGAAGTGCCAGGGTAGACTGCGAAATTCAACTTTTGGGATTTGTTCATTTGTAGGTACTCATGTACTTTAATGTTTTTTGTAAACCAGGGGGCACCACTTAAAGTTTTAATTGCTTTATTTTGAAAGCGCTGTATTATTCGATCCCCAGAGCTCTATACCGTATGTCCATATCGACGATGAAGTGACAAGAACTCCTAACTGACATTTTTGCGATTTTACTTTTTTTTACGTAGATAGACTTTCAAAAAGTTGATTCTATATACACTAGTCGCACATAGCCTCATATACCCGCTTCTTATTTAATAGATATCCAATAACAGTATTTTTCATACCTTGCGTTTAAAATAAATAAAAGGTTTTTTCGTTTCCTGTAAAATCATGTTCTGGTAGATAAAGGTCTAACCAACCTTGACTTCATCGTCAAGGTTGATGCGCCAGGGTAACCCGCGAAATTCAAAATTTCTTACGTTTTTTGCAATTTGTAGGTCAGTGTGAGCTTGTATGTTGATTAAAATATGATTCGCGGCCGTAGCTAATATGGCTTTACAGAATTATAATCATTAGAATCAGCAATACAACTTCATAAGTTAGCATTTACCTCAAACCTCATGATTTCATGAAATCGCTAGATTTGAGATAAATGCTAACTTATGGAGTTGTATTGCTGATTCTAATGATTATAATTCTGTAAAGCCATATTAGCTACGGCCGCGAATCATATTTTAATCAACATACAAGCTCACATTGACCTACAAATTGCAAAAAACGTAAGAAATTTTGAATTTCGCGGGCTAGCCTGGCTCTTTCGCCATTTTATGACGTTTGCTACCACAGGATGACGTAATGAAACACGGGCACTCAGTTAGATCATATATTGCGAACTGCAGGCAGCCGCCGGCGCCTGACCTACCTACCTTACACATATTTATACATTACACATTTGTAGATTAGGAGTTTGTTTAATGTAAGCTTGGAACTTAGTGACCAAAAAAAACAAACTCCTAATCTACAAATGCATCCTTAAACCTATATGGACATACGGTATAGAGCTCTGGGGGTCGGCAAGTATTTATATGAAATCAAGATTTAAGATTTATACTACTATTATAAATGCAAAAGTTTGGATGGACGCTCAATGACAACGGAACAACTGAACGCTTCTGGATGAAATTTGGCACAGAGATAGAGTATAGTCTGGACTAGCACATAGGCTACTTTTATTCCGGAAAAAAAAAACACAAGTATTGCATTATTATACATCAACATATAGGTACACTATACGCCACATATAAAAACACATACTTAAGTTGTCAATATTAGTTATGCACAGAACACGTCAAGGTGCAGTTTTTCATTCAGTGTCATTTTTACAGCTAGCACTTGTGAAACTTCTCCGGGCAAAAAAAAAAAAACTATGCTAGCCACCAAATTCGGCAATAGAGATACTTTACAATATTTCTATTCGTATTACTCTAAAATCTGAGATACGCGAGATAATACTTGAGCTTGAGATCAATCACTTCCACATTACACTGAAATTACAAATTATAAGAATAACTGAATGTTGAAGAATACCTCACCTCATAATCCTCATTCATCATCTGAGCGAACAGCTCTTCGGCTTCCAGACATTGTGTCAGTAATCGGTAGCATTGCTTTATTTTAGCGCAGCAGAAGAAACAAGCAAGAATCGGTCTACTGTCTTCAGTTACAAACTGCAACAAAACTTGTCTTGCACTATTTTGTTTTTATGGAGAAAATACTTCTATTCTATACAGTAATGCTGTCCAAGCCAACAGCTGGTAGCATGAGCGTTGATCTCCAATCTTGCTCAAGGCAGATTGGCTGTTTTAATACTACATATTTCCACATGATTACAGAAGCACTTGAGCCTAAATCTTCCGTGTAGGAGGGGCATTTAAAACCTAACAGGTAACTTACCATAATTATACAAATTATATTTTATTACTATCAACTTACTGGAATATCAGTCAGCTTCTCATATAGTTCGCGCAAGTTCCTGTTGACCACTACATACATGCGGACATTCTCCGCTAAACATATCCTGCACATTAGCAGTTTTTCCATTTTTTAACTCAAACTTGGATAATAAATGGTATTGTTTTTTTAAACTTAATTTTTTATAAACACTATTTATATTTATATATGGTATTTAGATCAACTTTCGTCGACACGATATTATATTTTTCCTATGCGTCGTTCTAATTCATAAAATCAATTTATTGTCCAAATCCAAAAACTCCAAATTCCAAAACGAAAAAAGCTACTTGATTTGATAGGATAGTGACACTTGACAGATATGGATAGAAACCGGTTTTTTTTGGTTAATTTATTGTCTGGCTACTAGGCTTTTCAGAATGTTGTGGTTAAGTACACACATCAACACGGTCTAGGGATATTTCATACTCAATTAAATAACTCGAAAAGTACTGGCCGCATTGGAATCTTTTATACACCGATTTGTTTGTAATTTATCTCAGACTAATTCCAAATTCAAATTTTTGAAAATTCTTTTGTTTCGGTGGCATAAAAATGTCTTGATGTGTAGGAGAGGGAATTTTCATATGTGCGAAATTTAGAAAACAATACGAATTACGTTTAGTTACAGTTTTTTTTTCATTTTTAAACGAAAGATAAAATTGAGGTATTGTAGCCATGCAACGCCAACATTTGACGAGGGCGGAGATGTTACGAGCTGTGGGAATGCTGGAAGCTGGGTCTGTTCAGCGTAATGTTGCTGAGGCCATAGGGACCCACCAAAATGTAATTTCATGATTGTGGACACGCTATCGTGCCACAGGTGAAGTAGCGGAGAGGCACCGGGGGCCAAGTCGCATCACTACCCCCAGACAAGACCGATTTTTGCAAATTACTGCGCGAGCTCAACCAAATGCAACGGCGACTCAATTGGTCCAAAGGCTGCGAGTGGAACACCAAGTGCTTGTGAGTGACCAAACTGTAAGAAGGCGACTGCATGAAAGTAATCTACGCTCTCGTAGACCACTCCGGGTCCCACCTTTACGGAGAGGCAATCGTGGATGACGATTAGAGTGGGTTCGGAACCACGTGGACTGGGGCCGTGAGTAATGGTCCAATGTGCTGTTCACGGATGAATCCAGGTTCGGCTTCCATCCAGATTCACGAAGGACGCGTGTTTGGCGAGTTCCTGGACGATGGAGCCGTCTTCAGAACCCTCAGGAAGTTCACCCATACCGAGGAGGAACAATTATGGTTTGGGCAGGAATTCGTCTTGGAGGACGGACGGATCTCGTTTGGGTGCGGGGCAATATGACGGCAGAACGATACGTCCAACAGGTGCTGGGGCCCGTAATCTTGCCCCACAGAATACAAATGGGGCAAGATTTCCTGCTCATGCACGACAATGCCCGGGCACACACGGCGAGAACGGTAGCAGCTTGGTTACATACACACAATGTTAGGGCCTTAGACTGGCCTGCTCCCATTGAGCATGCGTGGGATATGCTGCAAAGAAGAGCTCTGAAGGAAGTTCCTGAAAATCTGGCTACAGAAGATCAACTTTTTGCGCACCTCAGAAGGACATGGGACAATATTCCTCAGCAAGACATTGACAACCTTGTTCTGAGTATGCCGAATCGTTGCCGATGTGTTATGAACATCATGGGCGCTTTCTCAGACTACTAACTTCAAGTTTATAAACACAAATTAAATGATTTTTCTATTTTTTTCAGTTTTCACTCACAAATTAAAAGTTAATTCATATACGGTTTCCGTCTATGCTTCATTTTTTTTCCATAAAATCCTGAAATTTTAACCATTATTAAAAAATGGTAGAATATTAAATAACGTATCTTTTAAATACAACATGTGACTGTGAAGCGGTAAATGGGTTGCAGTAAAATAGCAAACACAACAGCTTACAGAAGAAAGAAATGTAATGTCCAAAAAGTTTACAGGATTCACAGATAGAAGAATAGAAGGCGAAATACTGAGCACAGAAAGAAAGTGATAGACACAGTTAATATTTTTAGCACTAGGCATAAGAGTTCTAAAGCACTGAATAACAGATGGGTTGGCTAATTAGACTATGTACGAGTAGGTATCATGAATTGCTGAGCGAGAGCGACATGCGCTTGCGACCAGTATGGATACTCGACTGCGGCCCGTGCCGCGTTAATGAAAGATGTAGGTAGGCAAGGCGCGGCGCGTGCGCTCGCTCAGGTTCGCATTCCACAGAACAATAGAAATATATCTAATAACAAAATGATCTGTTTGTGCTGTTGTCTTAATTTTTAATTTGTACATACTACTTAAGTTTTTTAGTTATATATATTAGATTTAAGTGTATTTTGTAAATAGTTATTTAAAAGTATAAATATAATGTAAATACTAATTATTTTGTTTGTTTGTTTGTTAATAACTTTGTTTATATAATACTAAACGTTACATAACTTTACCTTTTAATTTAAATATATACTATATAAAATAATATGTTGTGGATGTAGCTTCGCTACAACTGTACCCCAATTACCCAAGCCGATAAAAATTTCGTTTTTCCTAAATTATGCTAACATTAGTGTTTGGGTCGGTTGTATATACATGTCATATAAATAATTAACACATTGATAGTAATTCGCTTTTTTAAAAATATCCCTAGACCGTGTTGATGTGTGTATTATAATAACAGCCGCACGGGTCAATCAACCAGGGGGCTTACTATGAGCTTTTAAAAAACCGTTCAAAGGTAAGGATGTCCACCATTGCTCCCGCGGGGTGGCGCTAGTGAGGTTGGCGGTCATGACAGCTAACACTGATTAACAAACGAAAGCGTGACCTGATAAAACGCGGCAAATTCAAAAAATCTTTATGTGATATTACTAGCTATTCCTCCTATCTAGTCTCGTAAAATGTTTTGATACTTGAGAATTTTTTGTATTTATTCTAATTTATTTTTTGTGTTTAGTGGCTCCGTTTTGTGTGACGGAGCCTTAAATGTTATAGATGTGAGTAAGAAAACGAGTGTGTAGATTTATTTATTATCGGGTCGACTCTTCTTAATGTTGCCATATTAAAACTTACAAAAAAACTTCAGGTCACGCTTTCATTTGCCAGACTCTCACAGTTTCATGAGGGAAAGAATATTTTTCGTGTGTTCCCAGAGCGCGGACCATTTTGGTCAACTCAAACTCAAAGCATTTATTTCAAATAAACCAATTACAGGCACTTTTGAATTGTCAAGGCTTCGGTCTTGGGTCGGTCAGTCAGAAAAATGAAGCTAGTTGCCCATTCCAAAGCGTAGATGGTTATCTATTGAAAGTGTTTTCGATAGGATTTTTCTAAGCAGTTAAACAAAAACCCATGTGATGTGGGTAACCCTTTCAAACTTTCGAAAAAGGTTTCACTTCAACTCTCCTAAAAACGATAACAGCGTAACATTCCGACTCGGAGCAATGTAATATGATCTCTTGATGATGGGCATCCGTTACAAACAGCTAATATGGTAACCCGAACAAAACCCATAAAAATTATGTAGGTTATCTTAATAAAGGGGTAACCCTTTCACTGGGTTTCAAGTATAGATCCCATTCAATTGGTTATCCATACTGAAGGGTGGATGATGCGCCAGGGTAGCCCGCGAAATTCAAAAACCTCATGATTTGAGGTAAATGCTAACTTATGGACTTGTATTGCTGATTCTAATGATTATAATTCTGTAAAGCCATATTAGCTACGGCCGCGAATCACATTTTAATCAACATGCAAGCTCACACTGACCTACAAATTGCAAAAAACGTAAGAAATTTTGAATTTCGCGGGCTACCCTGACGCATCAACCTTAAGATAGTAAAACAATTTCAGACTTATTTACTACAGGCAAAGGTATAATTTTAATGCAAGCGCGAGCGTGTTAGATTAGATATAATATCAAATATATAAGGGTATATTTATGGAAACTACACAAAATTAGCAAACATTGAATGTCAGAAAATTGTTTGGCACGCGGCTCGATGGAGTTTAGCTTGAGAGGTGTCGTTAGATTCGTATTTGTGTGCGTTACTGCAGCGGAATGTTGTCGCTTTTCAGGATTTCGTCTTGACAGGAATTAGTACCCAATCTCGTATAAATGAGCCCGAAATTTAGAATTTGTGCGTCCAGCTGATCCAAAGATATTCACGAAAAACAGATTCCGCTGCAGTAACGTTACTGCAGCGGCATGTTTTTTTACCAGTGGTCGTAGCTGAATACAAACTAGCTACTTAGATAGATATAATTTGTGCCTAATTGTGCCCAAAAAATAGAATTTGTGCGTCTTGAGGTTTCAGAGTTATTCAAGATGTGCCGCTGCGGTAACGTTTAGCAAATTGCTGTACCTATCTCTTAAACGGCATGACATACAACTACGATTTTTTTTTACTACGGTGGGTCTTAATTTGTGCAATTTTATTTTTTCTTTAATCGACACCATTGGAAAACTAGAATTTTTTTTCAAAAACCCTAAAATCGATCCTCGCGCTTCAATGAGAAACCCTAGAAACTTACCAATTATGGTGATTTGTACCTTTCATGAACTCAAAGCATCATTTATATTCCAACTCCATAAAGAGTTATTCCATTTTAATTAAAATCTGGCCATGATATAATGTAACGCTCCAATACATGAGTTATTATTAAGTGACTGATATTATGATTATACTAATAATTAGTACCCTTATTAAATTGTTTATTCTTAAAGTTTCAGCTGAAAAAACCTTCTAACTACTTAGATATGAGAAAAAAACGATAGGGAAAGAAATCACACGATTGACCGAACAAATTCGAATGACTGCATAAAAGCGAGCTCACAGTACATTATGCCCACCTTCTTAAATTGGTAGTATTATAATTGAATTTTAATGGGTACAGGTGCGTACAAATGGTTTAATTAGGTAACTATTTATTTACTTTTACATAAATATGTGACGTAGAGAGTTATCAGAGAGTAGGAAGTGACCTAAGGGCGAGCGCGCACTGCAGTGCGTTTTTGTAACGCATAATCTATGAAGTATGGAATGTCTTTGAAGTGCGCGCACTGCGGTCATGCGTTTTGTTACTGTAGGCCCCGCCCAGTGCGGCAGAACTAACGTAAACGCACTTCAGTGCGCGCTCGACCGCTTATTGTCGAGTTTATTACAAACATAATGTTTCGAAAGTTTGATACTTAGTAGATTTTAAAGATATTAATACCTCCATACCGATATTGGTTCGTATGGCCTAATGACGTCACTTGCCTTAAATTATTATGTATGAATATGCACTTTTACCACCATAGACTTATGAAAAAAGGAGGACTCCGCGCCACGCATATCGAAAGTGAAGCACCCGGCTCCCGTTGCCGCGCTTGCGAAATTAAAATTTCCTTACCAACGTTTTTTGCAATTTTCAAGTCAGTAATGGGTTGTATGTTGATCAAAATATGATTCGCGACCGAAACAAGTTTTACAGAATTATAATCATTGAAGCCATCAATACAACTCTATGACCGCAATCCTATTCAATTACTATTTCAAGAAATCTTGACATTTGAGCATTATAGGTACCTACTAACTTAAGGAGTTGTATTATTGATTCTAATGAATAATTTTGTAAATACATATTTGTTACGGTCGCGAATCATATCATAAATAATAAAACAACAGGTATTGTGACGTTTTATAAACAAGTTATGCGGATGTGACGTTCAATAAACAAGTTATGCGTGCTGTGGTAGGGGTTGCGCAGTGGGCGGATTGTGGAGTGGTGCGCCACACTCAGTCTGGTCCGAGCGGCCGTTATAACAACACGCCTAACGCAGTGATATTGCAAACAGTGTTTTATTGTGATACCTAAACCTAACCAAAACCAAGACACCACAAGTGGCGACGAGGATTAAGGTATGTCGTGCATAAAATTTAAAATTAAAACAACCTAATGGTTGCGAGATATGTTGGCAAGTTAACGAATGAGGTTTCATGTAGTTTAAGTTTCCCCTGAATAATTTGTGGTAAAACATAGCATATATTCATGAAACTACCAATACCTAAGAGTGTACCTAGTGCTCTTAAGAAAATACACATGAAATGACAGTAAATAATCGTGAAAACCGTGAATGTCATTTTATGCATCATCATCATCGTCAAATCAAATCAAATCGTCAATCATTCGTGAGTGGCATTTAATTTTCTTTGTTTATTTACCGTGAATATCTAGTCACGAATAAAAAAAAATGTTAACTTACCTACCTACATTTCACTTTAAACATCTAAAAAAAAAAACAAAATAATAATGACCTCATTTGTTGATATGTGCCAACTAAACTATAACGAAATTGCCAAAAAGGCAAATGAGTCGTGGAAAGTGCGAAACTGATAGATCGATAATCGGTATCAAAACATTACACGTAATTTGGAAAGGTAAACTATTAAATGAATAGTGGGTACCTAAACTGATAGATTATTTGGTTAATCGATATCATAACATTACGAAGTAATTTGAAAAAGTAAACTATCAAATGAATAGTGGGTACCTTTAAGCTAAATAAGCTTAAATAAATCCAATGGGTACCTTACCTGGATACCTGGTACCTTAGTGGATAAAAAACGAACTAGCTAAGTTGTTAGTGCTAGAAAAAACATATTGGTATGAATTAAATAGTGAACTGCTAAAATCAGTAAATAAAAACAAAACTATTATAAGCAATGTCAAACAACAAACAAAAGACAATAGTAGCAGATAGCCCAAAGTAATCTTGAAAACATTTCTTACATTTTCACAATTTGCAATGTGAAAATATCAAGTGAGTTACCTATTTAATCACGCTATACCTGTGGTCGACAAACCACGGACATTGGTAGATAATCATATATACATTTTTGCAAATATAGACTACAAAATCCAAATACGTTATTAATCCCCAAGAACGAGATTTCAACAGAAATTGGGTCAGCGCTAGTGAAAATAAAAACCAATTAGGTTTTATCAAAATAATTATCTCGAAATTTAAACATTATCATAACACCTTTTAGTGTTACAAGAAACTTATAATTTGAATATAATTTTTAAAGTTTCATATTTATAATAAACACTTTAAAGATTGCAAAGTAAAATATTTCGAGTGAAAATATCAATATTTGTTTGGTCTACTTTCCAAGCAAAATTATTTCATTGATCTTATAAGATTAATTATCAGTTAAATACAGTCAATTTTAATGGTTTTCACTATAGTTACGCTGCAATAATAATACTATAAATTTGTTGTTCTGTTTGAAATGGAACAGGTGTTTTTGAATGTCTTTCGTTGCATTTTAAATGAGTTATTGTTAATGTGGTAATTCAGTTAAGTCTGAATGGTACCAGATAAATAGGAAAACATGTAAGTAGCTATACATGTAAGTAGCACAATTAATTCATGCAAAAATACAAGTTACTAAATTACTGAAACAAAACAAAAAGAATGTACTCTGGCTATGAAAACTAGTAACATATATTGAATAATATAAAACCAATTTCAACATTTCTTCCTTACTAAACATAGACCTTACTGAAGTTTCTATATTGAAAATTGAAACATAATAATAATAGTTATAAAGTAGGTAGCTCAAAATAAAATGAAAAAATATGCAAAACAAAATAAAATCATGAAAAGATGCAATAAGGAATAAAAAAAAAACGCGGTTCAAATATAATGAAAAAACTTGTTTTGCTACTAAATAAATCCAATTACTACCAAATTAAATGAGAAGACAGTAAGAACATCTATGAGATTGACACACAACGCTTACTCTGAAATTCAGGTAGAAGAGTCAATGCAGTCACTTTATACTAGGTATGTGAGGTCTGGAAAAAAACTAATTCAGAAGCATATCCTTGCTGCAAATGAGTTAGTGGACATGTGCAAATCTAATGCAGACAAGTGGACTCACCAACTCTCAGCAGCTCTCATAGTTCTTTGCTAAGGAAATCCAAACTTGCCACTCTCCAAACTGAGGCAACGGAGAACCCGTCCCAGTTAGGAAGTGTTTGGGTCTGTATCCCCAATCAGGATACACCAGGCATTGAACAAGGTCCATTGCAAGTAGCTCAGTTAAAAACTAGTTCTTTTCCTTGTAAGTAGTAAAGTTTTACTGCTCCATTATGTTTTCTGATAGTTTTGGAAAAGGGGTTATGGAAATTACTTTGCAACAAACTGAGTCATTCTTCTCAAAATTATTGTATGCCACAGGCTTCCTACAAATACATAATTTCATCAGTTATGAATACATTTATGACCCTAATGCCATTATTACTCTAATAGTTTTTAAATGACAAAAGGTGATATCAAAACAAAAAAGAAGTAATGAAAGAATAAACTGTTTGGACACAGAACGTGAACACAAGGTCAAGTCATTTTAGTGACACGAACCATTGCAGTTAAATTGCATGAAAATAATATTGTGTGTGCTGGTTCACTAATCCTAATCAAAAGTTGTATTCAATCAAAAACTCGTAAAGACAGTTGAATTATCTGTTGAACATACCTAGCTGTGAACTTTCTTGTGTTGTGCTAGTTAAGCACGTCATAATATACCATGTGCGTTGACAGACCCACAAATTATTAAATATACTCTATAATTGAGTCAGTAATTAATGTTTTGGCAAAACTTGATACTGAATGTTTTGGCAAAACTTGAAACTGTAAATAAAGAAGTAATTATGTGTGGTGACTTCAATATTTAAAAAAAAAAAACGCTAAGACGTTGGTCCCGGCTGTAATTCGTGAAACTTTGACAGTCGTTACGGGTCGTCAGAAGCCCGAAAGTCTGACAACCAGTCTAACCAAAGGGTATTGTATTACCCAGTAACTGAAGGTGAGATAGCAGTCGCTTCATGTAAAATACTGGTGTTTGACTGCATCCAGTTGGACTGGAAGTCGACCCCAACATGGTTGGGAGAAGGCTAGGCAGATGGTATTACTTTGTTTAAATACTTCAAATTGACAATGTTTTAACTTACCAATATAAAAAGTGCAGATACAATCAGACCACATCTGTTTATTTAAATAAAATTAAAAGCACTTTAATTTGTAAAGTAAGTGATCAAAATCTTGCAATGAATATTTTGAGTATTTTGTTTAATTAATTCTTTCGAGTTCAATAAAACTAAAAAAAAAAACTATCAAGTTATATTTAGTGCCTGGGCAACTAATGCTTGGTTCTTACAAACAAAACAGAATCGCTTTGCTTACCAGTGGTAGCATTTTTATTGCCAAACTGGGAATTTATGTAAATAGATTCGTAAGCTAATTTTACCTGTGATCAGGGCTGGGCAAAATATAATATGCTTTGCTTCGATTGAAATACAAAATATTTTGACTCTGTTTATTTAAAATACATTCAGAGCCTTATAACTGTCGTAAGTGCCCAAATGTTAGAACGATTTCAACTTCCACACTTGAATGTGCTAATAATGCTTATATAATTTTGGAATACTTATGGTACAAGTGATAGGTAGTTATAGAGCCCTATAACTCAAATTTATACAAGCATACAAATAGACAAAATTCATAACTATTTCAATAGAAAATTGAACAATTCAGTCGGTACACGTAGTGTTGCCAACTCTAAACATTAACATATATACTGCTTCTAGTGCAGATGCTAGTGTATGTATAAGGCAGCATATTTTTCGTTTTCATTAATAAGATCACTAAATGTATTTAAGTAAAAATGTATTTTGAAGTCATAAGTGTTTGAAATACTAGTTATAAAACAATTCAGCGTCAGGTATTTGAAATATTAATTACAAATTACGTTTGTAATAGTAGTTTGAAAACAAATAGGTAGTTGTATTTCAAATAACAAGAAATTCAGGTACTACCCAAACCTGCCTATGATAGCTACTTCCTCGAGTATGTCTCAAAGAATTTGGGTTTGAGTTGCCTGACTCCTTATCTAAAGTTAAGCCAAGGAAAAAATAATTGAAATTAGATGTGCGTTTAAAATATAATACTTAGAGGACATAGGATTCAAAGAGTCAAAGAACTCGGGACTTAAAAGACTCAAAGGAGTCGTGACTTTTGACTAATAGTCCCCAAGTCTTGTAAATCTATTTTGGCCTAGAAATAAAGACTAAAGGATTTATGTCTTTCACAACACTAGCAGTATGACTAGCAAAAAATTTCAAATTACTTGAAAGTAAAATAACAAAGCTAGCTAAATTGAAATCTGAAATTTGAAATCTTTGCTAGACTAGCAAAAATGTCAAATTACTTGAAAGTAAAGTAAAATAGCAATATTATGATCAAAGAAAACAGATTAAAGGAAATGTATTAACTTAACAATTTAATGATCAATCTCATTAAAAAAAAAAGAGTTGGTGATGAAGAACAGGATGATATTACAGAACAGACGTCACGTAGAAACATTATTCAATTAAAGAAATTAGAAAGTAAATGGACGGTCCATAAATCAGAAACTGGTGATTCCAGTAATGAATTTGATTCACAAACTAACTATTTACATATATTATACCGTAATTATTGTTTATTATGATTATGTCTTTGTGTAAGGTATATTATATTGCTAATGTGTTGAAATTGTATAATGCAATATTCAAGTTCTATTGTTGCTATTATTCTGAGTAATGGTCCAAGAGATAGAACTGTTTTGAAGTTAACGATAAGTTATGGAAATGTAAGAAATGTGTTGATAGAATACTTTAATACTGTTTCCATGAAGTTTCTTGTACTAAGACGTAGGTTTGTGAACGAACGACTAGCTATCTGATTAATTACAGGCAAGATTAATTGAAATATTGTCAGCCATTTATTTTATAAGCAAATGATTTTATTATTGTTTTTTTACATTTTGTAAAGAAGAGATGTGACGTTTAATAAACAAGTTATGCGGATGTGACGTTCAATAAACAAGTTATGCGTGCTGTGGTAGGGGTTGCGCAGTGGGCGGATTGTGGAGTGGTGCGCCACACTCAGTCTGGTCCGAGCGGCCGTTATAACAACACGCCTAACGCAGTGATATTGCAAACAGTGTTTTATTGTGATACCTAAACCTAACCAAAACCAAGACACCACAGGTATCATCAATACATCTCTCTAAGTTAGATTTTGTGCAGATTCTTCAAACGAACGAAATCTAACGAATCTGCACGAAATCTAACTTAGAGAGATGTATTTATGATTTTTATGGTTAAAATTATATAAATACATAATTATGTTTTATTGCCGCGTATCATACTTTGATCAACATACAGCCTGACACGGACCTGCAAATTGCAAAAAACTAAAAAAAAAATGAATTTCGTGGGCTACCACTGTGCATCATTCCGGTCTCGCTCTGTTACTATAGTACTGAGGTCGGGCTGAAGTGCGGGTTTCCAACGTATTATATTGCGAAATGATAAAAATTATAAACTTACCTTAAAATCAGAACTACGTACAAATATTAAAATAACATAATAGTTCCGGAAAACCGCTCTACTCTAACGCACAGAAAATACATGTGTGTCGATCTTCTTTATCACTGAACAGTTAATTTATTTCACCATAAGCATAATGTACCACAAAACCAATGCGTATTGTCCAGCCGAAATTACACGCGTCGTAATTATACACACAATTCCTTGAATTACTGGGAAAAAGATAATGCGCACACGCTCTCCACACACGAGATTGGCGGCAAAAAAACAGAGGAGGGATGCCATCGGGGCCACCACCCTTTCTTGTATCAACAAGGAAGGGTGGTGGCCCCGATGGCATCCCTCCTCTGTTTTTGCAGAGATGTTAGAAGCAATTATCATTATGCCAAAACTATGGAAAAGATCCTATGTTTTGCCTATTTATAAGAATGATGATAGACATGATGTAAAAAACTATCGCCCAATTTCTAAGGTTAGGTAATGTTATACCGAAGTTGTTTGAAAAAATTATTTGTGATATTATTACTCCACTTATTAAACATACAGGGTGTTTGGCGCATGGACCGACACAATTTTTTGGGGGATTGGGGGGTCATTTGCTAGGTTTCACCTAAAGACCTCCATGTCCTAAGTGTGACGGTAATAGTTTTTTTTTTTTTTTTGTTCTTTCTTTGAATTACCCAAAATCTCGCCTTTGAATCGATATTTTTTTTTGTTTATGGTTGTAAAAGAACAAAATAATTTTTATTATAGTCTACAATGTATTCTTATTCGAAATAAAATAAAAAAATATAGTAACCGTAATAAGTCTTTTCTGAAAACACTCCATAACTGACTCTCTAACTAGTATTTTGACTACATTTGAATTGTTTTTCATAGCGTGTAGCATACCCTTAGAAAGGGTACAAGCTAAAGAACTTTTTGAGATAAAAATAAGGTCAAAATGGCTTTATTTAAAAAAAAAAATGAATTTAAGAGTAGTAACTTTTCATACATTTAAACATTTTTAAGACTTTGGAAGCACGTAAGTCATTTTCTACTGATCAATTACATCAAATAATAATTTATCTTAATATATAAAACAAAGTCGGGTTTGTTCGAACACTTATAACTCGAGAACGGCTTAACGGATTTTCATGGTTTTTGATTTGTTGTATTTTTCTTCGTCCCGAATAGCAGAATAACTATTAAAAATATAGGAAAAGTAAAAAAAAATATGAAGAAAATTCATTTTCACAAAACATTTGAACAGGGCTGTAATAGAATGAAATATTCCCGATCTTTCATTCTATTAGAATTCCAAATTCAAATAAATTTTATAATCAGTTGTTTTCCCGCCGTTCGATTTATTCAAATTTGACAGGACACCGTCTGGCGGGTCAGCTATGTAGTATTGTAAAATAAAAGTCAATTGCCACTTCAGAACGGATGCAGGACAAGGTTAGTATGAAAGAAACTTCTAAACAGTTTATTGTTACAGAGTTAATTTACTAACACTACTGTACTAAATATGTGGAGATTTGATACAAATATAAACGCACTATCCCAATTTATTTGGGGTCGGCGCAACATGTCCCTTTCTTCCATACTTCTCTATTAGTCGTCATCTCGGTAGTCACTCCCTTTCTAGCCATGTCATCTTTCACACAGTCCATCCATCGTTTCTTTGGTCTTCCCCTACTCCTAAAGCCTCGACATTCATACTCAAAACAATTTTCTTTTTTCAAATTTGTTAGCTCCTATTAATCTTTTTCATATTTTAGACTTTTTTACTTTAACTTTATTCCGGTATTTTACTTTTCAGCAAAAAATCGTAGTTAAATTCTTAAAATATAAATTAAGTTTTCTTACACAATTCAAAATGTTTTCAGCTTGCGCCTTCGGGAACTTCGCGCGTTTACATTGGAATATTCATAGCTAAAACAGGACAAAGTCTGTAGGGTCAGCTAGTTTAGAATAAAAATACATTGCAGACTATTATAAAATTTATTTTGTTCTATTACAACCATAAACAAAAAAAATATATCGATTCAAAGGGGAGATTTTGGGTAATACAAAGAAAGAACAAAAAAAAAACATATCTCAATTACCGTCACACTTAGGACATGGAGGTCTTTAGGTGAAACCTAGCAAATGACCCCCCCAATCCCCCAAAAATTTGTGTCGGTCCATGCGCCAAACACCCTGTATATTGATACCTGAACAACATGGATTTGTTAGCAAGAAGTCCACTGAAACTAATTTGTGCGAATTTATTGATGTCGTGACCAACGCTATGGATAAGGGTTGTCAGGTGGACGTCGTGTATACCGATTACTCTAAAGCGTTTGATACATTTTCCCATAGGATACTTTTGCACAAGCTTGAGTACATCAGTATACATGGTGATTTACTGAGATGGTTGGAGTCGTGATCTGACTACGATCACGAAGGTAAGACTCCAACTCCGGCTGTTACTGTCAAAGGCTTTTGTTCGTCTTTTACGTCCATAACTTCTGGCGTTCCACAGGGCTCGCACTTAGGACCTCTTTTTAACCGACTTCCAAAAGTAGGAGGTTCTCAATTCGTCGGAATCTTTTTTTTTTTTTTTTTTTTTTTTTTTTTTTTTTTTTTTTTTTTTTTTTTTTTTTATGTATGTTCCCCGATTACTCGAAAATGGCTAGACCGATTTGGATTTTTCTTTTTTTGTTCGAAAGGGTATACGTCCCAAGTGGTCCCATGATCATCAAGTCAGGATCTGATGATGGAATCCCATGGAAATCGAGGGAAACCCTCAAATTTTATGGGCACATCTATATCGATTTCGGTATTTTTTATAGTAACTCGTGCATTTGCTCTGGGAAAGTACCATTCGGTGAGTTGGAACTGATGATGAAGACCACAGAAGGCCATCGGAAATACTCAATTATATCTAAGTATATAACAGGTTGCGATTCGATTACTTTAATATGGTTTATCCTCGTCAAAATAATGGTAATGGTGACTTCACCATGAGCTCCATTTCTCCTGGTTCTTACTAGGAGAACTCCTCAACAATTAACGGCCCTGCATCGGGAAAAGCAACATTTTGTAAAACGTGATGAGCAGCTGACATTGGGTTATTGTAACTTAGATAAATTACAAACTGAACCACTAAAAAGTGAAAAATAAAAACTTTTTTACAAAAACAAAAACCGACTTCCAAAAAAAACACTACAAAGTGAAAAATAACTTTAATTTCGGAAGTCGGTGGCAAAAAACTAAAATACAGATCCAAAGACACCGACTTCCGAAATTAAAGTTATTTTTCACTTTGTAGTGTTTTTTTTGGAAGTCGGTTTTTGTTTTTGTAAGAAAGTTTTTATTTTTAATATTATATAAATGATGTAGTCTCAATCTGTCGTCAATGTAACTTCTTGTTATATGCAGATGATAAAAAAATCTATAAAATAATAAAAACTAGTATTGATTGTCAAGAACTTCAACATGATCTTGATAAGTTGTGTCGTTATTGTGAAGACAATATGCTCCACTGAAATATAAAGAAATGCAATGTACAAATAATAATAATAATAATAACCCCACCGCAGTATCTCTACGTTGACGTCGTGGTGGGGCTTGCGTGCTCCGAATTCTAGGTCTGTGCCTGTAGAGTTACTCTGCCGGAACAGGTCTAGGATGAGGAGCCAGACCAAGAGAGATACAGAAACCCGCAGGGCAGCATGTGGCGAGCTGTTGGGCAGTAGCGACCCCACGGACCCTATCTCCCGGGAGAAGTCTTGTTCCTCACCTCTCGCTTGCCTTTATTGGCCGGCTGGAGTGAACAATGACGGGAACAGAGCTCCCACCTCATTCTTGCCTTTATTGGCTGGCTTGAGTGGAGATTCGCAAGAGCAAACGTGCTCGGAGGAAGGAAGTATTCCAGTAAGTGTTTGTAGGGATCTTGACCATCTTCCGGGCTCTGGGATTGTTCTGAGAACCGTGGAATACCTCTCCACTCCTCGCAAGCGCCTCAGGACATGTTGCCCCCTTGCCGCTACGACACTATGTGCTAGCGACCGTTTTTGGGGGCCCATTATTGAGTGTGCAAGTCACCCCCTGCCATTTTATCCGTGTATTATAAAACATTGATCCGGCAGGGGCCATAGTCCTTTCATAGTTCTAGGCAACCAGTCCACTTTAGCCACTCAAATCCATAGTCCAATGTCTTTGTTTCCATATACTGCAATAGTCCTGCACCAACCGGGGGTTGTCCTTGGGTGCACTTGCATGGTGCGTACAGGGATAATCGTCGGTTGGTGTCTCATTTCATTGCAAGCGTCTAACGGGCCTCTGCGAGTTGGCTTTGGCCCCTCGTATGCCTTTTAAAGGTCCGGGACCCCCAGGGTCCCGAGAATTGTCAAGACACTTAAAAATAATAATAATAATAACATTTACTAGAAAAACAAAATAAATACCGAAGCTGTCACTAGAGTGGCCGAGTGCGAGACTTGGGGCTTCTGTTGGACAGCAAATTAATTTTTGATAGCAACCTCTATTACTAATAAAGCTTCTCGTATGCTCGGGTTTATTTTGCGTGTAGCTAGAGACTTTAAATATATATCTACTGTCCTACTTCTCTATGAAGTCATTGTCCGACCAATTCTGGAGTATGCATCTACAGTGTGGAATCCACAGTATCACGTCTATATTGACCAAATACAAAGGATACAGAATAAATTAATGAAACACATAACTTGGAGAAGCTCTAAGATAAATAAAAATAACTCTCAAGTTGTAATTAAACTACCATCATTGGAAACCCGACGAACCGAGCGTGATTTAGTTTGTCTATAAAATTATATGTAATCAGGCGGACTCTTCGTATCTTCTTAGTAAGATATGTTTTAGATGTCCGCGTATTAGTGCTCGTGAGAAATCTCTCTTCTGCATTTCCTTTACTAGGACTAACTATGGTGCTAACACATTTATAAAAAGATCTTGTCGTTCATATGACACATTAATGGCCACTAGTGAATGTGATTGAATGGATATATTTCACCTTTCCCTCCCAAAATTCAAGAAGTCTGTTCAAGACGATTTTGATTATTGTTGTTCTTTTTCAGTCATTATTGATTTATTTTGATATATATTTTTCGTTTTGATAGCGGCTGTCGTAACTTTCTAAATTGTCAAAATTTGTATTAATAATGTGTGGAAACTGTTTTGGATTATGTATTGCTATTTTGTACCGTTTTCTTATTATATTGTATGTAGGATAAGCTAAATATTTCCTGAATAAAACTGCGGATTCTTCTATAATTTCTGTATTTTTAATTTCCAACGTCTTTACAAGTTTTTCTTCAGTCCTTCATTACTGTTCTACTTATTCTACATTTTAATCATTCAATCACTATCTCTTTCACTCCTTGACTATTTCGTACATTCATCTCTGTCAGTCATTCATGCTTCACATCTGTCATTCATCATTACGTCTCATTTCACTATCCTTTCATAACATTCCGTTCCTACAGCTCGGCCATTCTGATATCTGTCTGTCCCCAGTGAGATCTAAACTGAAAGTACATCTTAAATTCTTATCTAAACCAAACTATTAACTTAAAGTAAATAATTTTAAAACACCTTTTCTACACAAACTTTTAACATTATCCAAGTAGATAACACTTAAACACTTTAAACAATAAATTTGCTTAAACTTAATAACATAACACATTAGCACATGAGTACAATAAGTAAGTATCAATAAGCTTTAGGTTTTACACAACATAACATGACATCCTACTGAAATATTAGGTCAAGAACAAACCCCAATGGTGTCCCCATACCTAACAGATGACAATCAAGACCTACTCACCTAACTCAACAGTATTTCCAAACACTGGCCATGGCTTCATATTATCTGCAGAGGAAGAAGTCACTCGAGAACCGTCGGCCATGTGATTCATCTTCTCAACATCATATCGATCATTTCTTTTTACTTTAGTGACTCTGTATGGTCCTAGATACTTCGGCTTGAGCTTCAATCCAGTACCA
Source organism: Cosmia trapezina (assembly GCA_905163495.3). Taxonomy (NCBI): domain Eukaryota; kingdom Metazoa; phylum Arthropoda; class Insecta; order Lepidoptera; family Noctuidae; genus Cosmia; species Cosmia trapezina. The sequence goes on along the minus strand of LR991046.1, from coordinate 653,601 downwards.
AACTGTGTACGTTTTATGGCTACAACATCTCCTACTACATATTTTCGACTTTCTTTTCTTTTCCTATTATACGTCTTACGATTTTCGTCTTGAATTTTTCTAATTTGTTCTTTCGCCTTCACCTTTAAGTCTTCTCTATTCTGCAAAAAATTACTTCCATGCTCTTGCTGAAGCATATCATAAAGTTCAATATCTTCTTTAGTTTTCATCTTCGTACCCAACATAAGTTCGAAGGGAGTGGTGTTGTTGCTTCTTTGGTATGTGCTATTCAATGCTTTTGGCACCCGGCTGACCTGCTTGTACCACTGAGATGGCTCTTTAATACACAGCTTTGCTAGAACCGCTATAATTGTTCTGTGAATGCGCTCCACTTGACCATTCCCTCTGGGCACACCTGTGGTTATGGTTATATGTCCATCATGGCCAGGGAAGTTAAGGACCACTCGATCCGCATACTCTCAGATAGCATGGCTGTTCTGCAAGCGCTAAGTAGTCACACAGTGGACTCTGGGCTAATATACGAGTGCCACCAGCATCTCAACCAGGTGGGTAGACTCAATAATATAACCATTCAATGGATCAAGGGACACAGCGACTCGCTAGGCAACGACGCAGCCGACAAACTTGCCAGAAGGGGGTCGAGCATGGCACCAGTGGGACCTGAACCCATAGTGCCGCTCCCCTTCGGGTACTTGCGTACTCTGGTAAGGAAACGTACCAGGGACCAGCATCATAAGCTATGGTCGGACCAAGGTGAGTGTAGGCAGGCTAGGGAAGCACTCCCTACAATTGATGGCCGCCTCACGAAACAGTTTCTTCAACTAACTAAACAACAGCTGCGTACAGTTACAGCTGCTTTAACTGGCCATGGGTCTTTTAATAAACACCTCTTTGTCATAGGAGTCACAGACAGTCCGCTGTGCAGGGCCTGCATGGAGGACGACGAGACAGCAGCTCATGTGCTTCTAAACTGCCCGGTTGTCGCCGCATGCAGGGCAAAGTACTTCGGTAACCCAGGTACCATCCGGGAAGTTGTCAGTAATGTCAAGGCGCTGCTGGCCTTCTTTGAGGAGCTGGGGTGGATCGAATAACCGATTTTCCCACCCATACGCAAAATACGCGCATTGTCGTGGAGTTGCGGATACCAGCCCGTATTACCTATGGTTATATGTTGAATATTCTCCTTCTCACAATACTCCTTAAAATCATTGCTGGTAAACGCACTACCACGATCTGAAATCAAACGTAAAGGATTTCCAAAAGTTTGCTGATGAATCTTTAACTTGTCTATAGTCTCTCTACTGGTAGTCCCTTTCACTGGAAACAACCACGTAAACTTTGTAAATCCATCTACAATAGTTAAAATATAATTATACATCTTTCTCGTCTCTGAAAGAGGTCCAATATGATCACAATGCATAGTATGCAAAGGAATGCTTTCTTTGTCAATGCAATTTAAAAATCCCTCCTGTTTAACTTCTTTTTTGGTCGCTAGCAGACATGGTATGCACGACAATAAAAACTCTTCAATCTTCTTGTTAATATTTGTAATGTAATATTCTTGTTCTAAAAGTTGTATCATTTTTCTTTTTCCAAAATGACCCTTCTGGTGTATTCTTCTTAGTATCTCAAATTCCAAGGTTCCTGGTATAACCAACTTTCTTTGAAGTCCTTTGTACAATAAACCATCGCTGTAGGTATAGTCTTCATATGGCTGATGTTTTACAATCTCTATAATCGCCTTTATACCTTCATCCAAAATCTGTGCTTGCTTGACTTGATCATGTAGGCTTACCTCAACAGCTCCAACAAATGGATTTCCGCTCAAAGCGTCTGCATGTTGCATTTTGCCTCCTGGTCGATGTTCAATCACATAATCATACTCTTCAAGCAACAATACCCATCTGGCTACTCTAGTGTTGTTAGGTCCTTCTTATTCAATGTCTTCTGAAAAGCTTGACAGTCTGTAACAATTTTAAAGTGTTTTCCATACAAGTAATGCCTAAACTTCTTTACTCCTTCAATAATAGCCAAAGCTTCCAACTCATAGCTACTATACTTCTTCTCAGCATCACTGGTCTTCCTACTGTAGTAGTGTACAGGATGTAACTCACCTGCATGGTCACGCTGAAGTAGGATAGCACTGTATGCTATTGCAGAGGCATCGGTATGCAATTCAGTTAATAACTGAGGATCATAAATTCTTAACACTGGGCTACTAGCTAAAGCACTTTTCAGTATGTTAAATGCACTTCTCTGAACATCTTCAAACACAAAATTAACATCCTTCTTCAATAAATCAGTTAATGGTTTAGCTATAATTGCAAAATCTTTAATATACTTCCTAAAATATGAAGTTAATCCCACAAAACTATGAAGTTGTTTTAAAGTCTTGGGTTCAGGGTACCTGGTAACTGCATCTGTTTTGTCCTGAGAGGGTTGAATTTTTCCATCTTCTATAATGTGTCCTAAGTACTCTATTCTTCGACATAGTAATTGCGCCTTTTTCCAATTAATCTCCAGGCCATATTCTGATGCGACAGCTAACACTTCTTTTAACCGCTGCAATGCCTGACATTCATCAATTGCAGGTATCAATAAATCATCGATGAAAATAACCAATATTCCTTTTGCTATAAGTTCACGAATAATCCCATCTTTAAGCCACTCTGCTACTTGCTTTTCAACTAAAGATATGTTACGTCTTGGTCTGTCATCCTCACAAACTAAGTAGTATTCAGACCTCAGAACAACGACTAAAGCATAGAAGTAGTGGTAAAATAGCGACTGAACTCAATATATTTGTTTCATTTTGACTTATGGAGCCGCTATGATGTTAAAGAAGGACACGTATACAGAAGACGTTTCGAAATTTTGTAGGTTGTCATTCATTTTATTCCGACTAGTGATGTACCCACTAAATTTCAACGTCGATAGAATTTACAATAACATTCTTTCTTATACTGCCAAGAATAATAACCGTAGGTACACACGGCTACACATCAAGCTATACATTTCCAGTTTACACTGACCGCTCATTGTAAGGAAATCCTATACAATGCGAGATCAGCTTATACTGGAAATGTATAGCTTGATCTGTAGCCGTGTGTACCAAAAATTTTGAAGTAACTAAGCATACTTGTGATCCCAATACTTAATATATTCGTTCAAAATGAAAGAATACTTTAAGTATGAACTAAATAGTTCGTCATCATCATCACCAAAGTCTTCCTTGGTTCCCGACAGCTCTTCATGTATTAAATCTGACCCGGCTAAACCCGAATGTATTTAATTGCCATAATAACTGATGAGTTTATTGAAAAGAAGTGGGAGACATTCGGTTTTGCAAATGTTTTTAGCAACTTACTTTCTCATATTTATTTGAATTTTAGATTACATCATAGTCTACTCAACAAAGTCTAGGGAACAAGGGTATTCAAAGTACCTAATAATTTTTATTTTAATACTTTTTATATAACACATTATTTTAAATCAGTAGAAGCGTAATTTAATAGAGATTTGAATTATTTGATTAAATAAAATGGTTGTTAGTGAAAAAATAAAATTTATTATGAAAATTCAAAATGGTACCAAAGCGACAAAAACTTTTCGTAAAAAAATAAATAACGACCAGATAATATTTTAAATAAAAAGCCTAGCAACTTTAATAGGTAATCTGTTACGCGAATTCCAGCCCACACCATAATACGGATGAACTTCCTGAGGATTCTGGAGTCGGCTCTGGCGATCAGGAACTCGCCAAAAGCGCAGTCTTCTTGAATCGGGATGGAATCCAATTATTTCTGAATTTGTTATTGTCATCTGTGTCAAGGATTCCTAAAACGAACAGTTCTCAATAAAATTTATGTAAGATTTTTTATCATCATTTTTATTTAGGTAAATAGTTTTATTTGTATGTCTTACCTGACTGATGTGAGATGATTTCACGAGATGTCAATATCAGTGGCGATTCATTAATCTGTACCGATGTACTAGGTCCTGTTTCAACTGCCATTGCTACGGGATCCTACAATTACGTATTTTTTATTAAAAATAAGTAAATAAATTTGCACACGATTATATTTCCGACTGGGATAATTAGAAGAATAGTATCGCATCAATGATATTTTTAATATAATATTATTGTATCGCATGTATCAAGTGAACATATTTCTGAAATGTTATACCTGTCTTCATGTTAGATTGCTGTTGATGGTGAGCGGTTCTTTTAATTTGCAGTACTGCGCTATGTCCTTCTTCGCAGACTTCCTTAAGTATTTCCTGTAATGTAATAAATCAAGTTTTAATTTGAACGGGATACTATTTATTGCCAATAAAATACCTTAATTATATCATAATACTGGATGAATTTTTTATCATGCACCAAATCGAAATGGGAGATTATACTCATCATTATGAACAACTTTTACTATTGGACCAAACCTGAAATCGCGAAAAAAAATCAGCTGTTCAGTACATTTATCTACATCAAACTCGTCAAAATGTACTGAACTGCTGATTTTTTTTTCGCGATTTCAGGTTTGGTCCAATAGTAAAAGTTGTTCATAATGATGAGTAAAATCTCCCATTTCAATTTGGTGCATGATAAAAAATTCATCCTGTATATGAGACCATTTCATCTGTTCTATCCATAACAAATAATGTAGGAACAGCATGTTCTCTAAGTGACGACTTAAAGAACATGCTACATCCATTTCATAGGTTCATTACCAAATGAATACAAAGTAAAATGCTTGGAGTATATTATGTGGCTGAGTCCAATTTCATCTACCAATACAATTTATCCATTTTTTTTTTCATATCGTCTAGGATATCTGTAAAAGAAAAGTATCGACAACATTATTTACGTCACTATGGCTGATCAAGATAACCCCAAAACAATTTCCGAATATTCGCTAATAACTTCTATTGGAATAAATATTACGACTGGTTTCAGCTATATAGTGACACAGCAATATTTGTTATGTATTTATATTCGTATAACAGATCATATGCAACAAGAAATTGAGCAAAAACTTACCGATGGAAGGTCAATATTTATTGTTCATTTTATTTTCGCTATGAATGGGACTGGCAGCCCCCAACCACACAAGAAATTGCTCCACAGCGTCCACACACTCACTGTTTGTAGTTAAACAAAGAATTCATGCAATCTAACAGTAGAAATATTATTAAAACATCGCAAAACCATGGAAGATTACGACAAACACGTAAACAATGAACACGCGAATAAGTCAGGTAGTTTAATGAACGAACTGTCAGACATTGAAACAAAGTACTATCAAATTTGGCCGCGTCATACTATAACTTTTTTAACCAAATGACAATTGATCTTGTGACCATGCCAAGAAAGTAAAACAAAGAGTAAAACATTTATCTCTTTCCCACATCCTTTATCGTACGTTTATCGTACCTAATAATAGAACGGGACTAAAGGTAGTTACAGAATTCTGTTTTTAGCCTTCCTTCTATGCTTTGTTATTGTTCTGTGATTCAGACGGTGATCTCCCATATAGAAGAAAAATAGCCACAGATTAGTAGTCAAGCTATACGAATCTGCAAGGTATCATTTTGAAGTTTGTTTTTTTTTTAATTTTTCGCTCGTTGTTATGAGACCGGGTCTTTTTGCTCGAGGGTTTGTCGAGCCCAGAATATTTTGGAAACTAGCCTTTTGAGCCCTTAACCGACTTCAAAAAAAGAGGTCATGCTTTTATTCAACCAGAGGTTGTGTGTGTGAAGACAGGTGTACCTATTGCTCACCTGTGATGTGTATTAGAAAAATAATATGTGATGAAAATAAAAAACATTCCATATTATTATTTTCTTTATATAATTAATATACATATAAATTACATTTTTAAATATTAGGATATAAAAACATTTAAAAATAGTAGCCCACCTATAGCGGATGTGTACGTTTAGGTACAGTGAAACGACAGATTTACGAAAGGGTGAAGGGTTGGGAGACTCAAATGACAAATACGTCCGTGCGCGGTCATAGGTAAAGATCACTGCCGGTCAGTGCCGGTGTTTTTGCTATCGTAGCCATTCGTAGCGGATCGCCCGCCGCTATGCGCGCGCGCCCCCCCAGTCCCTTGCGTCTCCCGCGCCTTCTATGAGCCCTGGATTTATTAAGTAAACAATAGAGACCTAGGTAGTTATACAATGACATAATTAGACAAATTAAAAAACATCAATAGGATCACGCGTCGCCTACATTCCCCCCCCTAGTGCTGCTACAGCACTCATCACCCATAGAGATAGGCGCGACGCGTGTAGCATTCCGCCGCAGAAGGCCGCATTTTGTTTTGACATCGACCACTCGAATGCGGCCATCTTTGCCAGCTATTACGGCCTGTATTAATCCCTTCGGCCATACATTTCTGGGGGAGTTAGGGTCCACGATCAGAACCAGATCTCCCACTTGCAAGGGTCTTTTTTCAACGTGCCACTTCTTTCTTGGGCGCATATCAGGCAGGACTTCGCGTACCCAGCGCTTCCAAAACATATCAGCTAGTTTTTGTGACAACCGCCATTGCTTTCTGAGGTAGGTATCAGATTCATCAAAAACACCCAAAGTAGGTAGGTTGGACGATGTTCCCAACAGAAAATGGTTGGGTGTTAAAGTCTCATGACTGTTTGGTTCCACTGCGACATGGGTGAGGGGTCGGCTGTTTATCATCTGTTCTACTTCGGCTAATAATGTTTGAAGTGTCTCATCACGTGGCGCTCGTTCTTTCAGTATAACCTTCAGTGCGCCTTTTATACTTCTGATCAGCCGCTCCCAAGCCCCTCCCCAGTGAGGACTAGCAGGTGGAATGAAAACCCAAGTTGTCGCCGTACTGTAGGTCGTTGCTCCTTCTTTGAGTTTCTCCGTGTCCAACTCTAGAACACATTTCTTCAGTTCCGTATCAGATCCTCTCAAATTCGTACCATTGTCTGAGTACAAGTACCGTGGCCAGCCTCTTCTAGCAGCCATTCGTCTGAGAGCCATTATTAGTGCGTCTGTGGTCAGCTGGTTCACTATCTCAATGTGAATGGCTCTTACGGTGAGGCAAGTGAAGATAACACCGTACCTCTTCTCTCGACGTCGGCCAACAGTTACTTCTAGAGGTCCGAATAGGTCAACTCCGGTGAACGTGAAGGGGCGATGGTGATGCGCGAGCCGCGCTTCAGGTAAGTCACCCATTCTGGGTGGATGCGGACGAGCCCTCTTAATTCGGCATAACATGCATTTTGAGCTGATATACTTCACAGTAGGTCGAAGCCGTATAATCCAGTAACGTTGTTTCAGTTCGTTAACGACCATTTCCTGGTTTCCGTGGCACGCTTTTACGTGGTAGTACTTCACGATGAGGTGAGTGACATGACAGCGGCCGTGCAGTATCACTGGACGTTTTACGTTGGTAGATATCTCGGGTGCGGCATCAATGCGGCCAGACAGTCTCAGCAAGCCATCATCGTCAATAATCGGCGTCAAGGTAAGTAATTTACTTTTCTTATCTAATCTTTTGTTTTGTTTCAGGTTGTTCAGGTCATCTGGGAAAGCTTTCATCTGGGAGTACTTCAACAATATGTTCTCAGCGCGTTCCATCATCACGCCATCTGAACCAACACTATAATCTTTCTTGCATTTGTTTATAAAAGATAAAACCACACACATGGATCTCACCAGTCGAAGCCATGAAGAAAATCTTTCTGGTTCGGGAACAGCAGGTAAACAAGCAGGTGCAACGTGAATAATATTTATGCATTCTAGGTCCACATCGCGTACATCAGGTAGCTGTATCTTTGATTCTCCAGGCCACGACTGTTCTTCTTCATATAGAAATGATGGCCCATACAACCACTCATCTTTCAATGTTTCTATTTCACAGGTTTCTCGTGTGGCAATATCGGCGATATTCAACTTCGTAGGTATGTATCTCCATTCTTCAATGTTCGTAAGTTCGTCTAGTTCGCCAAGGCGGTGAGCTATGTAGGCTTTATAACTCCGCGCATTATTGCGTATCCAGTGTAAAACCGTAGATGAGTCACACCAGAATATTTTTCTGTCAGCCTTTATTCTATGCTCGTTTATTATATTGTCGGCCAATCTTCCCGCCAAAACGGCTGCTTGTAGCTCTAAGCGTGGCATAGATACATACTTTACAGGCGCAACTCTGCATTTACTGGACACAAAGGCAACTTGAATATTTTGTTTACAATCGATCCAACGCCAGTACGCGACAGCGCACATCGCTTGAGTTGACGCGTCACAGAACACATGTAGCTGTAGGTTCGTATAGCGCTCGGTAATCTGCGCCGGCGACACGCTATTCGGTGCGTCTGCACTGAGGTCGTGCGTCTCGTTCTCGCACATAGGTGATGAGTGGCGAGTATTTCTAGTTGCTGACTCGTAATGACGAGGTAGGCGAATCTTATCAATGTTTGTCATTATGCTTAGCCACTCGATCCATTTTATAAATATTTGGTCTGTTATTTCGTCGTCCCAACTTATTCCGGACCTCCAGGTATCTTGTAATAAGATCTTGCCTTTGATCGTAATAGGCGATAGGAATCCGTAAACATCAAAGATGGACATTAGCACACGTAGCATTTCTCGTTTGGTGGGCTTCTTTTGTCCACGCAGTATTGTCGTGGGAATTCTTTTGAATGATACGTCAAATCCAAGGTTATCATTAGTCGGAAACCAAATTAGGCCGAGTGTACGTTCTCCATCATGCAGCTGACCATTTTTGAAAATTACAGACGTCGATTTCAGGTTTTGTTTAGGCAAATCTTTCAGTACAGATTGCATGTTAGACGTCCAATTTCTCATCTCGAACCCACCCTGACTGTGGACGAATGTGACGTCATTCACAAGTTGATTAGCCGTTTGCTGATCAGGTAAGGAGTCTATGTAGTCGTCGGCGTAGTGTTGTGTAAGTACAGCTTGCACAGCGGCCGGCATTGTGGTCCGGAATCTTTCGGCGTTTTTGTTTTTTATAAACTGGGCAATGAATGGGGAACAGTTCGCGCCAAATATTAGGCTAGTCATTACCCAAGTTTTTACGGGTTTATCTGGTGATTCACGCCATAAAAATCGCAAGGCATCTCGATCTTGATCTCGTATTTTGATCCTTAAAAACATGTCTTTTATATCACCCGTGACCGCCACCTTGTTTTCTCTAAATCTTAGCATTATCCCGTACAGAGAGGTAAGTAGGTCGGGACCTTGCAGTAGGTAGTCATTTAAACACATGCCTTTGTTCCTAGCGGCGGCATCAAATACCAGTCGTAGTTTTTGTTTATTAGGATTGTCGACTCCAAAATGCGGCAAGTACCATATTCTATTCGGACTTTTAGTTTCAGCGAGTTGTGATGCGAAATCGTTACTGAACAGGTGGTCGATTCTTTCTTTGTATCGCTCTGCGAAGCTTGAATTCGCTTTCATTTTCTTTTCAACACCTTTCAGTCTTCTGAGTGCGTTATCGTATGAGTTGGGCATCTCACCAAACGTACCTTTCCACGGGAGGCCCACGTACCACCTGCCATCTTTCAAAGTGGCCGTTTGTTGCAGGTGTTCCGTAGCCTTTACATCTAGTAGGTTTTGGCGGGGCTTACTAGTAACTCCGACAGACTCCATTTCAAATGACTGGCGCATCTCGTTTTGCATTTCTCGTAGGATATGCTCACATTCACTGTTTTCTCCTTCTGACAGGAACAGAGTAGACTGCAGCTTCACATCACGATCGATATCAGGCTTGGTGCGCATGCACCCGTGCATGCACCATCCTAACGGAGTGCGGGTGAAGTAGGGATTCGTAGGTTTACCCTTAATTATTTCCAATGGTAAAATTAAATCATAATTGTCCTGCCCTATCAAAAGTTCAGGTCTGTATTGACCATTACAAATCACGTTTTTGAGTTCCGGTTTCATTAGCTCATAATCACTCAAGTCCACTGCAGTAACATTTTGCACTGGTAAGTTCATATTAGTTACACTGCGCGCACGAATTGCAAACTTAGTTCCTTCACAGTTAGAAAGTTCAAGGTCAAGTACCTCACTATGGCATACCACTTCGCTATTGTCCCATGCACCGCACACACGCATTGATTGTTTATTACCGCGCAATCCTACCTTCGATGCGAGCGCAGCGCTTATCAACGTCACAGTTGAACCGTCATCAAGGAGCGCGACACTACGAAAAGTACCATTAGGTCCGTGTAGGTAAATAGGCACAGTTTTTAGCAAAACTTTACGGCAGTTCACTTGAAGATGATTGACAGTTTCCACTCGCGATTCAGCCTTGGTCTCAGTCTCAGTTACATCGGTTATATTCACACTATTACGCGACACTGATTTTTTGTTTACAATATAATGCAACAAACGATGGTGAGATAGTCCGCAGTTGTCTACGTCACAAGCCGGTGCGGTACAAGTATCTTGTTTATGTTTTGAAGTGAGACACTTGTAGCAAATACCATGTCGTTTTACGAATGCCCAGCGGTCTTTGCGCAATGATTTTTTGAACTTTTTACAGTCTTTTAGTAAGTGCTCGGAAACGTGACAGTACCGGCACTCCTTATCACTTTTTTGTTCATTGTTCACTTGTTCACTGTTCACCACTAGAGTACGATGTTTAGAGTGTTCGTTGTTTTGTTTACCATAGTACTGTATGCTTGATACATTCACAGAAGTTTTTGTAATTTTCACAGCTTCTTCATTTAGAAACTCGGACAAAATAACGAGTTTTGGTTTTTCTGTGTTACTGATAAGAGGATAACAGTAATCAGCCCACTTTGACACCAGTATCATCGGTAGTTTCGAGAGGATGACTGATACAATGTTCATTCCTTTTAGGTATTCTTCGCGTCCAATGGCAGTCACAGCAGCGACACAGTTTCTTACTTTCACGGAGAAAGGAATAATATCTTTCTGATACTCTTGTGCCATGGGGCGTAATTTACTTATGTCCTGCAGGATCCTGGCAATTATCACATCAGTGCAGCCGAGTCTGCATCTCGTGCCTCGACATTGTGTCGAGAGTGTCTGCCCATGTTGCATGGTGCACGGTGTAAGCCCATTCTGAATGTGGCTCGAAAAAACGGCTTGTCGCCGTACGGATAGGCTTCGGCCTAATGTGGAAAGGTCCTTGTGACCAAGTTGAGAAACTAATATAGCGGATGTGTACGTTTAGGTACAGTGAAACGACAGATTTACGAAAGGGTGAAGGGTTGGGAGACTCAAATGACAAATACGTCCGTGCGCGGTCATAGGTAAAGATCACTGCCGGTCAGTGCCGGTGTTTTTGCTATCGTAGCCATTCGTAGCGGATCGCCCGCCGCTATGCGCGCGCGCTCCCCCAGTCCCTTGCGTCTCCCGCGCCTTCTATGAGCCCTGGATTTATTAAGTAAACAATAGAGACCTAGGTAGTTATACAATGACATAATTAGACAAATTAAAAAACATCAATAGGATCACGCGTCGCCTACATTCCCCCCCCTAGTGCTGCTACAGCACTCATCACCCATAGAGATAGGCGCGACGCGTGTAGCATTCCGCCGCAGAAGGCCGCATTTTGTTTTGACATCGACCACTCGAATGCGGCCATCTTTGCCAGCTATTACGGCCTGTATTAATCCCTTCGGCCATACATTTCTGGAGGAGTTAGGGTCCACGATCAGAACCAGATCTCCCACTTGCAAGGGTCTTTGTTCAACGTGCCACTTCTTTCTTGGGCGCATATCAGGCAGGACTTCGCGTACCCAGCGCTTCCAAAACATATCAGCTAGTTTTTGTGACAACCGCCATTGCTTTCTGAGGTAGGTATCAGATTCATCAAAAACACCCAAAGTAGGTAGGTTGGACGATGTTCCCAACAGAAAATGGTTGGGTGTTAAAGTCTCATGACTGTTTGGTTCCACTGCGACATGGGTGAGGGGTCGGCTGTTTATCATCTGTTCTACTTCGGCTAATAATGTTTGAAGTGTCTCATCACGTGGCGCTCGTTCTTTCAGTATAACCTTCAGTGCGCCTTTTATACTTCTGATCAGCCGCTCCCAAGCCCCTCCCCAGTGAGGACTAGCAGGTGGAATGAAAACCCAAGTTGTCGCCGTACTGTAGGTCGTTGCTCTTTCTTTGAGTTTCTCCGTGTCCAACTCTAGAACACATTTCTTCAGTTCCGTATCAGATCCTCTCAAATTCGTACCATTGTCTGAGTATAAGTACCGTGGCCAGCCTCTTCTAGCAGCCATTCGTCTGAGAGCCATTATTAGTGCGTCTGTGGTCAGCTGGTTCACTATCTCAATGTGAATGGCTCTTACGGTGAGGCAAGTGAAGATAACACCGTACCTCTTCTCTCGACGTCGGCCAACAGTTACTTCTAGAGGTCCGAACAGGTCAACTCCGGTGAACGTGAAGGGGCGATGGTGATGCGCGAGCCGCGCTTCAGGTAAGTCACCCATTCTGGGTGGATGCGGACGAGCCCTCTTAATTCGGCATAACATGCATTTTGAGCTGATATACTTCACAGTAGGTCGAAGCCGTATAATCCAGTAACGTTGTTTCAGTTCGTTAACGACCATTTCCTGGTTTCCGTGGCACGCTTTTACGTGGTAGTACTTCACGATGAGGTGAGTGACATGACAGCGGCCGTGCAGTATCACTGGACGTTTTACGTTGGTAGATATCTCGGGTGCGGCATCAATGCGGCTAGACAGTCTCAGCAAGCCATCATCGTCAATAATCGGCGTCAAGGTAAGTAATTTACTTTTCTTATCTAATCTTTTGTTTTGTTTCAGGTTGCTCAGGTCATCTGGGAAAGCTTTCATCTGGGAGTACTTCAACAATATGTTCTCAGCACGTTCCATCATCACGCCATCTGAACCAACACTATAATCTTTCTTGCATTTGTTTATAAAAGATAAAACCACACACATGGATCTCACCAGTCGGTTATACAATGACATAATTAGACAAATTAAAAAACATCAATAGGATCACGCGTCGCCTACACCACCGGTATCGGAACAAGGTCCAAGCTACGGTCAGAGGTGATTGCGCTGTGTAGCCCGCGAAATTCATTTTTTTTTTTGGGTTTTTTGCAATTTGCAGGTCCGTGTTAGGTTGTATCTTGATCAAAGTATTATACGCGACAATAAAACATATGTATTTACAAAATTTTAACCATAAAAATCATTAATACATCTCTCTAAGTTAGATTTCGTGCAAGATTCCTCCCACACTTTCCCTGACTTATGGAAGTGTGCTATTGTGCGTCCTTTACCCAAAATCGGTAACCCAAATACATATAAAGATCTACGACCTGTTAGCATTTTGCCTTGTTTATCAAAAATATTAGAGAGAGTGGTTTATAACCAAATGTTAGAATATTTAGAAGCAAATAATATGCTCCCCGACCTTCAGTCTGGTTTCAGGAAGGGTCGTGGGACAGCCACAGCCCTTTCTGACGTAGTGGGGAATATCCTAGAGGCACGGGACAGGGGGGAGGGAGCAATCCTTGTACTTCTTGATTTTTCACGGGCCTTCGATGCAATAAACACCACTCTGTTGCTTTCAAAGTTGGCCTATTACGGTTTCACAATGGAAACAATTCAGTGGTTCGCTAGTTACTTGCAAAATAGGTCACAGCTCGTTGAAATCCAGAAGGAGGATGGAACAAAGGTGTCATCCCCCCTTCGTCAGGTACTACGTGGTGTGCCTCAGGGATCAATTTTGGGGCCCCTTTTGTATATCCTTTACAGCGCTGACATTATTAAGTCATTCCAGCATTGCAGGTATCATATGTACGCGGATGATATCCAATTATATATAACTTTTAAATCAGCTGATACAGTAGAGGCAGTAGAGAAAATCAATGACGATCTAGAAAGAGTGATGCAATGGTCTGATAATAATTCATTAGTATTAAACCCACTGAAATCCAAATTCATGGTTTTAGGTAGTAGAAAAATGATCAGCGCGATACTGTCGGCTAAGCCAGAAGTTGTCATCAGGGGGGAAAAAATAGATATGGTAGAGATAGCATGCAACCTTGGGTTAACCATGGATCCGCAACTACGATTTGAGAAGCACATCAGTAACACCATGAGGAATTGTTTCTATAGATTAAAACTACTATATTCTATTAGAGACTACCTGAGTGTCGATCTTCGAAAACAATTAGTGGACAGCCTAATTTTATCTAGGCTTAACTATTGCGATACCGTGTATGGCCCATGCCTATTAGCAAGAACGGAGAAGCTGATACAACGTATACAAAATGCATGTACTCGGTTCTGTGTAAGGATACCTCGTAGAAGTCATGTTACTCCTTACATAAATCAAAACAATATTTTGAAAATGGCCGCGAGAAGAAAGTTGCATATGGCTAGTTTACTTTTTGGGGTAGTCACTACACAAAAACCACACTATCTGTTTGACAAATTAAGTTGGAGAGAGAGTAAATACAAACCACGTTTTTCTACCCAACCTCTTTGTACATCAGCACATAGGACCGCAGCATTCAGGGGGAGCTTCCGATACGCCGCCACACACTGTTGGAATAACATTCCTCCACCAGTAAGAGTCCTGAAAACAAAAAAGCATTTTTTAAGTATCTTAAAGAGATATTTCATGCAGATTCAGAAATCGACATGAATCTAGAACTAGTACCTAACAATAGATGTTTTTTTTTTTTTTTTGAACTCACTCAAGGGTCATGGCCTACAGGCAATGGATGGGGTTTTCCAGCAGTGTGAGTGGTCTCTGTCTGATTGCTCAATTTTGTGGAGGTTGCGTCAGTGTCACAGGAGGAATAGGTGATCCTAAGTTATCTGGGGCATGCTTGCTGTCTCTGAAGTTGCATTATCTGGTTGGGAACAATGGGTTTTATTAGAAATTGTTAGAGGGATTATCAATTATTTTAGTAAGTACCTTTATGTAATGAATGGTTGAGTTAAAACCTATTTCAATATTGTTTGGAACCTAACATAAGTAATACAATTTCATGTGATACTTACCATTATGATCAGGAGGCTTGATAGGCGGTAAGCGGGAAGGTTGTGTACTCTGTACATGTCAGTGGATGATGGATCTAGCTACTTCGTAAATCGCGAGATTCATGACCCATTCGGCTCACTGAAATAATAATTCCATATTGACATTATATTATTTGTACCTGAACCGCTCTAATCTGAAAGGCGTGGTTGTCGGTTCAAAAATTGAAAAGTAAAAGCACAGAGCATGTTGGTAATTTACAGAATAAAAAAGTGCTCATTCGGTTGACTGGCTGACTTGATAACGCCATGCTTTCCCTTTTGCAAATGGCTGCCATGCCATCGCAAATATCCCATGACATGATGACATTTTTGGTTCAATCTGAAGTCATATTATTTCACTCTAAAAGTATTCGTATGGTTTCGTAATTATTGTAATTTACTAACTAAAATAGCATATAGGCACACCACACTAAGATGTATATGTAAGGAATTAATTAGTATATTTTTGTTTATATTTTTTTACTAATATGGTCTTCATTCTATGTATTTCGTTTTTTTTTTTTATTTGGAAAAGTTAAGCTTTTACACAGACAATAAGTGTATTCTTGTTCTTGTTTTTGTTTATTTCTTTTTATTTATATTAGTATAATAAGTTCAGCTAGACTCGCACGTATGTATTTCTGTGAATAAAACTTACCTGAGTTATTAGGTCACACAGGGGGGACGTCTTTACGTCTTTCGATAGGTAGTTGCTGAAAATCAGCGCCGTTGACGATAGGCTCGTCCGACGTCATGGCATTTAGCTGAGCAACGACCTTTTCTTGCGCAGATACGACGCACGGATCTATATGTTTGTGTTATTCTTGTTAAAAAAGTATGATTTTTCCACTTTTGTTTGATTGTTTGTTTTCTCATTGTTTGTTTTGATTACTAGTGTGAAGTGTCACAAGTACACAGCACCACTCAGAGCAGAGGCAATGTAGACGTGTAAATTGTCTTTGGTCTCATACCAACCAATAAAAAAAAAATATTTGCGAACTTAAATATGAGGCTTTTGCTCATATTGCTTTTTGAGTGTGCTGTCTTCTTGTTTTATTATTATTCTTTGTCTATGTGCGTTTTATTTGTGCAGAATAAACAAGTTTTCTTTCTTTTCTTTCTTTCTCTTTCTAAACGAACGAAATCTAACGAATCTGCACGAAATATAACTTAGAGAGATGTATTGATGATTTTTATGGTTAAAATTATGTAAATACATATGTTTTATTGCTGCGTATCACATTTTGATCAAGATACAACCTGACACGGACCTGCAAATTGCAAAAAACCAAAAAAAAAAATTAAATACATATGTTTTATTGCTGCGTATCACATTTTGATCAAGATACAACCTGACACGGACCTGCAAATTGCAAAAAACCCAAAAAAATTTGAATTTCGCGGGCTACACAGCGCAATCACCATCCAGCTGCCCATCGAGAGCCTGGTTACCACTATATCAGGCTTATTGGCAACAATAGTCCTGTCAGTGATGATGGATTAATCCCAGTACAATGTGATATTTTCAAGAACTGGGTCGGGCACATAGCTGTAGTGCTGCACCTTCGATTCTACAAGGCTGTATTTCAGAGCAAGTTGCTGATGGATTATCCTGGCTACAAAGTTGTGTCTATGCAAGTACTCTTCGTTAGCTAGACGAGAACATCCGGAGACAATGTGTCAGATTGATTCCCCCGGACGGTGGCATGCCCGGCAGATGTCAACCGTGCCGTCTTATACAATATATTTCATCAGTTTCATTCAGTCATCCTTGAGCACAATGCGCAACTCTATCGGCGCCTCCTTTACCTGTACAGGTTTATATTGTTCACACAGTCGATAACTCCTTGTTGCACCTGCTTATCTTGAACAGAACCTAAAACAAACTCATTCTGACTAACCACACACACAAGCATTGACAACCAACTGTTTACGTTTGGAGCAATCAATATTGACCCCTTCGACATAATTGTAAAAACATCTTTAAGGAATTCTTGACCCAATATAACACTACACGGCATAGCATACCTAGGCACAACATGAAAAGTAATATCGTTATATTCGTGTCCATCTAACAGTACACAAGCAGTAAACTTTTTCGTAGACTCTATAGTATTGCCACCTAATCCCACAAGATTCATGACAGTATTTACAGACTTAGGAGCCCCAAGATGAACATAAAGTTCGGTACACGCCAAATTTATCTCACTACCAGAGTCAATTAACGCATTTACTTCGCACTTATTCACAAAAATCGTTTTGCAGGCATTTTCGAATCTAATCTGTGCCGGTGTTTTCTCTTCGACGTAAACATCAGTGAAGTTAGCGTCAGTTCCTATTGGCATCGCAATCTTGTCGCCGTCACTGATATTGGTACTTCTGTCAATGTCAGCTTTGCCAACCGCAGCATCGCGAATTATCGGAGTGAAGTCGGTCACACACATCTTCGTGAAAGTTCGGTTTTCCGCCTCGTCGTTCCCGTTCTCGGTCATGGGTCTTTTCAATATTCAAAGTAGGTGTGGGTCGTTACGTGATTTTCGCGAAACGTAACGTAACTAGTGACTTTGAAGGCGTCACCAGTTTTGAAAACACGTTATTTTAGTAACTAGTTATTTTTTCAAATTCTGTTCAGTGATTCAACATGGTGATTCTATCGAAGTGTTACGTTACAAATCACAAGTTTAGTTTTTGTACTTATGCAGTTACATAATTAACGTAATACCACACAAATTAACTTCCCTTCATACTTTATTCAGGCTTAGGACTGACTGCATCGAATAATTTATTATAATGAAAGTTATGCAGGCAGGCGTATTTAGAAGTTCATTTGATTGTATTATACAATGATTTAAAATATTTACAGTTGTAATCAGATATTTTTTTGCATTTTTTAGTTTTTGTCTCTATTTACACTATTTAAATATTCTAACACTAAGTATTTTTTTACTGTTTTTTTTTTGGCACTAACACTCGTTTTTTTTTCTATTTACACTATTTAAATCTGTATAACTTTTACTATTTCAAATTCTTTTCACTATGTATATCTTTTCGGATCAAGATTGACGTTTAAATACGTTAGTTGGGCTACTTTTTTTGTTTTAAGTTGTGTGCGACGGTTACTAATAGTAAGACCTGTCTTACTGAATATCCGCTCGCACGGTACTGATGTTGCCATTATGTTACCATATCTGCGCAGAAGTATGGCAATGTTGGGGTAAATGTGCCGGTTTAGTCGCCACCATTTCAGAGGGCAATTAAATTTGCCATTCTCGTTGAACATCCTTTACTGTCCAGGGGGCCTACCATGAACTCTTATAGCAGGTCAATTTTCGACGGAAAGTGAACTGTCGGGCTATTTTGTACCATGAACGCGTCAAATAACAGGCGAGCCAGCGATCACGTGGGTAAAGCCGGGCAGTGGTCACGTGACAACATTTCAGCGGTCTGACCTGCAACAAGCTGTACCATCAAGTCCTTTTTGACATGTGAGCACTTGAACACTGACCTGCCCTGCAGCCATATTAAGCAGGCGAGAAAAACTAACTTTTATTGAACTGTTTTCTTTAACATAAAATAAAAAACGTAAGTACATGTTATTTTGTGAATTTAATACTATTGTGGCGTTAATTAAAATTAGAGACAACAAAAAAAAAACAATATTTTGCCGTTTATTTTAGATGTGTGACGAAGATGAAATTTTCGAGTTTCTTGAGGATGATGCTGTTAAAAACAGTGAGAAACAAATCGCGAAAATCGAAAGGAAAGTTTTGAGAAGCATGTTAAAACCTTTTGACTTGCAGAACGGAATGTTTGTCAAACGGTATAGGCTCACTAAAGAACTCGTACTTGACCCTTGCAATGATAATATAATTAATTAATATAATTAGATAAGATAATATAATTAGGTAATATAAAACCAACTTACAGCTGCCCAGCCTAGGTATCTAGCGGTAGGGGTGATTTCATGTAGGTAAAATACTGATATTGACCCTAACTTGCTTAGCAATTAGGTTGAAATCTTTGATAGCACCACAAACAATGGTATTCAAATTTTCCGTCACCTCTATACACAATCTGCGGGACATTTCTCAAGCTTGATCACTTTTATTGTAGCCCATTGCAATGTCCTTGTGATTATTTAAATAAAATCCCACAGTGTTTCCAATTATTCATATGAAACTCTCCTGAAAGTCATTATCACCAAATAACTGCACTTTCTTACCACTCGCAACAACGGACACAATACAAATGTGTGCATTTCAGATTTATTTACAGAAACAGTTTCTTATAAACTTACAAAAAAGGAACCCACTTGAATTTACAAAATAAACTCGTAATTTTTTGTGGATTTGACAATATTGGTACTTATTTCATACTTAAACTTAAAGCTAGTCGTTCGAAAATAACTTTGGTAAGATTTTCAAGTAGGCACTTACTTTTCTTAAGTATCTAAGGGTCCCCAACGTCATAATCGTGTTAAATAAGATTGTTTGCTACGAAACATAGTTTTTTTAGAATTCTCTTGATCATTATAAACTGTTAATACATTAATTTTATCTAGTTCTTTAAAACCGTAAAACCGGTAACATTGCGAAGAAGTATTTCAGAACGTTTGTTTATATTATCGCGCACCGTCCAGCGATAACAAAGCAGGTCTGAAGTCGATACATTGCGGACAGACGACAGATGCTCATGGTACAAATAGAAAACCTGACAGGTTAAGCTGCTAAGTTGACCTGTCCTGTACTTGGCAAGTATTTTAAAAGTTGATGGTAGGGCCCCTGGCCGCTCGTTTGTGGAATGCATTGCCCGTTCAAATTAAACGCGCGCAGTCGTTACCTGTTTAAAAGGCTCGTAAAGGAACATTACTTGTCGTTGTGATCTTGTTCTCATAACTGTTAAATTAAACATCTTTAGTCTTCATTAATTTTCGTTGCTTAAATATTTAGTATGTATGTATTTATGTATCTATTATTTAGGATATGTATGTATCTATTTTTAGTTTAATATTGTATAAGTTGGTATTTACTATTTGCACCAACAACAGCCCCATATCATATCCTGATAAATCACTGTCCATCCTAAGGTTGCCTGGAAGAGATCGCGGAAAGCGATAAGGTTGCCCATTGTATGTTTTGAAGTGTACATGTTTTTCTTTTGTTTTGTATTTTTTTTGGTGTACAATAAAGTATATATAAATAAATAAATAAATAAACATCGGCAATACATCATCTTTGATGTAGGAATCAACTTCTTTGATCGCACGTGACAAAGGTGTGCCTACTTCTTGCTGCGTACCCACAATAGTGTTTAAAATAGACCAGGGAGAGAATGTGTCCCGTACTGGTATGGCAGGCGAAGCTGAAGTGGATTGCTGCGCTTCATTTTCTGCACGTCGCCGTCTGATAATAGCCGCGACCAACTCTTCCATGGTTTTCTTTGCCTTTGCAGACTCATTTGTGTCCGAGAATACATTCATTTTGTACCTCGGGTCCAAAATGGTACATATAGAAAATGTGCCGCTTCTCTCTATACCTTCTAGTCTTCTGTCTAAACCTGCCCGCAGTTCTGTAATTACTTTATCTGTTGTATTCGAAAATCCCGCCTGGAGCAATTGATCGCAAGAATCCTTAAGACAGCGTGTCATGACAATGATGGTACTGGCGGTCATATAATTTTCACCACTCATGGCACTGGTGGCTTCGTCAAAAGGCTTTAAAACCTTGCACAGTTCGTTAAACACGTTCCACTCTTCTACAGATAAAACTGGTAAATCTTTTCTAAGAATGGCGATAGTGGCGCAAATATAATTTTCTAATTCAACGAATCGACGTAACATATAAAACGTGGAGTTCCACCTCGTTTGTACTTCCTGGATCAAACGCTTTGGTATATCCTCTGGCTTTTCCTGTGTTTGCAATTTTAATAATTTTTCTAATGCTACTGTGCTCGTTTTAAAATGCCGGACGATAGTTTTCACCTTGTCTAAGGAACCTTGGACTAGGTGAAGGGCATCCTGAACGATTAAATTTAGGGTATGGGCAAAGCATCCGTAATGCTTCCACCCTATGTCGGCTATGGCTTTCTTGACGTTAGCTGCATTGTCACTTACAATAAAATTTATTTTATTTGCGACATCCCACTCGTTGAGTTTCGAGCAATGCAGCTTGAATATTTGCACTGCTGTGCGTGTCTTCAAATTCTGCACATTTCAGTAAAAATGTTTTTAATTCTAGGTCTTCTGTAATATAGTGGCCTGTTACGGCAATGTACGAATTGTTGACCCGAGACGTCCATAAATCTGTTGTTAATGATATAAATTCAATATCCTTTACTTCTTCTTTTTTTTGCTGGACTGTTTTGTCGTATAGTGTAGGGATTAGGATATTAGACACAGTTTTACGACTTGGTAACTCGTATCCAGGTATGTGTCGGGAATACCTTTTAAAAGAACGTTCCTCTACTAATGAAAAGGGGTGATAAGCGTCTATAAATAATTCGGCAAGGTCATTATCGATTACCCTTTTTTGTGCTGCTGAAATTTTTTTAACAGTTCTGTACCTATCCATGCTCTGTTGTGTAGGGCGGTGTACGGGTATAGTGCCTGTACTCTGCATTTGATTAGTCGCTGAGCTGGACGACGAAGGCCCAGGTTGGACATCGCTTGGAGTTTCTTGTCCACGGCTTGCTTCTTGAGTCCTTGATGCACTTGATTGCGCTGAAGATATAAACAAACCATCCATAATATCTTTCCTTCCCCCGCCTGTCGCCCGAATCGTTTAAGTTTAAAATAATGACCAATCTAAAATAATCTCTAAGTTTAAAGTAATACGTATGAAAGTTATACGCACTAAAATACTCATAACACCGCTCGGGATTTCGGGAACTCTCGGCTCGTTCATTCGGTCACTGGCATTATAATGTAAATGTAACTACTTACAAAATCACTTGTTTTAGTTTCACTCGAAACTATTTATAGCTATTCGGAAACTAGCTATATGTTCTGTGATTCGGCTACACCACGCCCATATCTAGTTCGGATTTATTCGTGTCACCGCTCGGGTTATGGGAACTCTCGGTTCGTTCATTCGGTCACTGCATTGTAATGTAACTACTTACAAAAATCACTGGTTTATTGTTTCACTCGAAACTAGTTAATCGGCTACATGCCCCGTAGCCAGTTATTGTAACTAGTGACGTGAAATAACGCCCATACCTAATTCAAAGTACTCTGTGACTGGTGTCGGAGGCGCGCGCGCCTGCGGCCGGGAAGTAGAATGAATTAGGTATAGCTATAGCGCTATATAGCATGGCGCCTCTCCACTGACCCACGGCGGTCGATGTTCCGACATGAAATGTGATTGTGTAAATAATGTGTCACTAATAAATTATATGTTGAAATGTAAATACTATGCATAATTGTGTATATGTATGTAAATTATATGTATATGTGTATATGCCGCTACACCTCTTTATAATATTTTATTTAATTATTTAACATAACTTACTACAATTTAGTAGAGCTTCAGCGAATTCACTCAAACGGCACGAGAATATAATTATCTATTCTCTCATGGAGTTCGTTTACTTTGCGGATGGTACGGGTGAGGGGTTTATCATTCGGTAAAGCAAATCTTACGCACTTCGTTTACTCAACTTTGCTCTCCTGCAGTAATCTCATCCGCCAGATGGCGACGCTGTCACATCAGTGTGCAGCTCAGCACGCGCAGCATGACCGCTTCTATCTCTGCGAAGAATAGACTCGTCTCTTTCTACAAAGTGGATCACTACGCTGAGTCGCTTACATAATATATCAAAAGAAGGTTTTTCACCAGTGTGTATAAGAAAATGTTTTGTTGAAGCATTTTTTTCAATAAAACTACGTTGACATATTTTCACTTGTGTGTATACGAATATGTTTTGTTAAAGTGCACTTTACAGTAAAACTACGTTGACATATATCACACCGAAATGGTTTTTCTCCAGTGTGTATACGAATATGCTTTGTTAAACTATTCTTCTGATTAAAACTACGCTGACATAAGTCACATTTATAGGGTTTTTCACCAGTGTGAATACGAATATGCTCTGTTAAAACAGTCTTTCGACTAAAACTACTTTGACATAAATCACACTTAAAAGGTTTTTCACCAGTGTGTATACGAATATGAGTGGTTAAGTGAACCTTTTGACTAAAACTACTTTGACATACATCGCACTTAAAAGGTTTTTCACCAGTGTGTATACGAATATGAGTTGACAAATCACCCTTTAGTCTAAAACTACGTTGACATACATCACACTTGTAAGGTTTTTCACCAGTGTGAATACGAATATGCTCTGTTAAAACAGCCTTTCGACTAAAACTACTTTGACATAAATCACACTTATAAGGTTTTTCACCAGTGTGTATACGAATATGAGTGGTTAAGTGAACCTTTTGACTAAAACTACTTTGACATACATCACACTTGAATGGTTTTTCACCAGTGTGTACACGAATATGTCTTTGTAAAGCATTATTTTCACTAAAACTACGTTGACATACGTCACACTTACAAAATGTTTTACCAATTTGTGTGCCACTATGTTGTATTTTTTTTTTTACTCGATTAAAACTACGCTGATCACTTTTGTTAGGCTCTGTGAAACAAGTGCCAGGTTTGGACGAACGTTGTTGAGTTGTTCGAATAAGTTTGGAGTCTGATTTGTCTTCTCCCGTTTGCTCGGCTGTTATTGCATCTTCTAGTTTCGTTCTTCGTGTGTCTAGTTTTGGTTTCTTCGCAACGGTCGCCCCTGTTATTACAAATCTGATAAGTATCATGAATCAGAAATTCCTCTTTGGAAGGAATTTCTGGTGACGTTGCATTACTTATATGCTTTATCACCAGGAACATGAAGTTCAACATTGACGTAGGGTCTGTTTCGAAAGTGATCAAGTTTAAACAAACCCTGTTCAAGGGAATTAGTAACACATTCATCTGTATTTAGAAGGTTCCCAACTTTGTATCTCACCCTTTTTTGAGCAATTACTGTTGAAAAAAGTGGCAATTTAGTAATGTTATTAAAGCAATCATTATTATTGCGTAATTAAAGCTAGCAAATTTTCTGCGTAATTCTTTTAATCACCCCACATTGGGACCGCGTGATGGATGATAGCCCACTCCCTCTCACAGAGAGGAGGCCTGCGTCCCAGCAGTGGGAACATTATAAGCTGATTATGCCCATGATTATTAATTTTCTCTATCTAGAAATATATAAAAGAAGAAACTGACTAACATATCAGCGCGCAGCCCAAACCGCTGGCTCTAGAGATTCCAAATTTGGCACGTAGGTTCCTTATGACGAGGTCTAGGTGTGCACTATGAAAGGATTTTTCAAAATTCACCCCCTTATTATATGAAAAATGTTATTCCTTGAGTTAATACACTCAAAACTTGCCATGAATATTTATCTAAGTAAATTATAAAGTTTGTCATTTATAGTTTTTCTAAACTACCCCCTAAGGGGGATTGGGGGTTGGGGGTTATGGAGGAATTTTAACGCGCGGTCCGATTAACTCGAAACTCTCAAGTATATTGAAAACAAAAATGAAGAATAACGTGTCAAAGAATTTTTCGAAAATCTGGGGTGAAAAGGGGTAGTCAATTTTACAGGGCAGGTTTTACTGCAAGGCTTGATTAATTTGAAAATTAGTGTAAATAATCTTTCAGTCAAGTTACGGAAATATCCCAAACATTTTTTTGAGTGTTTTCAAATTCAAAATCTTTATTGCTTATCACATGTGTTTACAAAAGGTCTTGATAAGTCATGATAATAGTTCACATGGACCCTGTCGGGCACAATAATTTTATAAAAAATAAAAATATAAAAAATATAAAAATATGAGTAGCAGAATCTTGATTCGAAATAAGTTTGATCTCACATTACATTCATTAAATTAAAAATTCAAAAAGTCAAAATAAAAATTGTAATAATTCAAAGTTCAATTAATTCAAAATAAATAATAATAATGTCACAAAATCAAAAAATAAAATAAAAAAATAAATAAAATATATTAAAATTAAAAAGAACACAAAATTTCAAACCTAGCATAATACAAAATTCAATTAATTAAAATAAATAAATAATGTCATACAAAAATAAAATAAAATAAAATAAATGGGGGAAGTTATCCCATGTTCATGTCATCATTAAAAAATTCATTCAGTGAATAATAGCTTTTATCCACCAGTAGTTTTCTGAGCCGTTTAATAAATATTTTTTCATTTTGTTCCATTTTTAAATCGTTTGGTATTTTATTATATATTTTAATTGATGTTACGTGTGGACTTGTGCTGTGTAATTTTAACTTCGATTGTGGTATTACGAGCGTATTTTCAAACCGTGAACGTGGTGCATATCGGCGAGGTTGGTCGGTAACTTTAAGGTAGAAGTGTGGATATTGTCTAACGAATTTACAGATTTCTAGAATATAAAGTGATGTCAAAGTTAAAATGTCAAGTTTCTTAAAATGCGGTCTACAACTTACGTCATTGTCAATAAAAACCAATATCCTAATACATTTTTTCTGTAGAATAAACAAGTCGTTGCTATCTACACTATTTCCCCAAAGAATTATACCGTACCTAAGCCATGCGTATGCGTAGGCGTAGTAAGCAGATAGCGCTGTTTTTAAATCTGTCGATTTTTTGAGCTCCCGTAGTGCATATATAAAACTAGATAGTTTAGATTTGATTTTCTGTATGTGCGCTTTCCAGTTCATGTGGATATCTAAATCTAGACCCAACAGAGTAAAAGTGTCTACGCATTCCAACTTGATACCGTCAAACGTAAAGTTTATAGATAATGGGTGTTTTTGGTAAGGCCTGAATTGCATAATTTTGGTTTTTGCGAAATTTATTTCTAGATTGTGATCTTTCATCCAATTTTGTATATTTAAAATTATGTTGTTTAGAGTCTCATGTAGGTTATGAGAGTCATTACAGGAAGTAATTAATGAAAGGTCATCAGCAAACAGTACGCACGACTCCGTCACAGTTTTAGGCAGGTCATTGATGTATATCAAGAATAGTAAACACCGGACAACACTACCTTGTGGAATAGAATTTTTAGTACAAAGTCCATTTGAACGTACTCGGCTGAATTCCCCAATGTCATGATCCCAATGTTCTATTTCTACGTATTGTTCTCGGTTATGCAGGTAAGATGCGAACCACTCATGAGTTATACCTCTAACGCCGATACCGTGTAGTTTATCGAGTAATATCTTAAATAGCACCTTATCATAGGCCTTGGTCATGTCAAGTAAAATTCCAATCGCGTATTTTTTATTATTTAAAACATTAAGTATCTGTTGAGTAAATTAAAATGTAGCTAAAATTGTGGATCTTTTTTTCCGAAAACCATTTTGGCATTCATCGAAAACATTAAACTTTTCACAAAAGTTATAAACGCGTCTGCACATTGCTTTTTCAAAAATTTTTGATGACGTTGGTAATAGTGCAATAGGACGGTAATTATTTGGATCGGACTTCGAGTTTTTCTTGTGAATAGGTTTTATTATTGATTTTTTTAACGCGTCTGGGAATATCCCTTCAGAAAATGATTGATGAATTAATAGGTAGAATGGTAATGTCAGTTCCTCAGCACACGTTTTTATTAATATAGGGGGTAATTCATCTAATCCGTGACTATATTTGCCTTTGAGGCTCATTATTATATTTTTTATTTCTTGCGGTGTAGGTGGATGTAAAAACATAGTGTTCTCCGTTTGTCTGAGCACAGGCCGGCCGCGCGGCTCGGAGTCCCCACTCCGCCTTGTTTGTCCAACTGATGCGAAAAAATCATTGAATGAGTTAGAAACTTGTTTTGGGTCGGACGTAAGTTTATCATGGATGGTCAATGTTATGTTTTGTGGAGTCTTAGACAGTTTTTTATTAGTACGCTCTTTAATTATTTTCCACATCGATTTGGTTTTTGGATATTGTAATTTTTTTGATTTATTGAGTAACAGTTTTAATATTTTTTCATATATTTTATATTCTTTTGTTAGTACAGGTTCGTTAGAATAAGAGGTAAGGATTCTTAACAACCGTTTATTTTTGCATGAAATTTTAATGCCTCTTGTCAACCAATTTTTTCTTTTGTTTCGATTTAGATTTATTGTTTGTAAGGGTATACAGTCATTTAATATTTTAATTAAAAGATTTTCGAATGAGTTGTAATTTTCGTTCATAGTTTTTCCCAAGTTTATTATTAAATTCCAATTTATTGTTTTTAACGCAAGTTTAAATTTTTCCATGTTTTTACAATTAAAAAATCTTTTTTTAGTTTTCCATTCTGTACATTTAGTAGTCGTGACGTCTAGTTTTTTTAAGTTTACTATTATTCCTTTATGATCAGAAAAACCGTAATCATGCACATGAGTAATTATTAATTTAGAGTCAAAGTTTATAAATACGAGATCAAGACAGGTTGAAGTGGTTTTTGTCACTCGTGTTGGTTGTTTAATCAATTGGATGAAGTTATATTCTAGCATTAAGTTTATTATTGTTTTGGTTTGAAGGCTATTTTCCAAGATATTTACATTAAAATCACCTCCGAATATGATTTTATTTTTATTATATTTTTTTAATAGAAGTTCTAGAATTAGTTTTAACTGTTTATAAAATACATCAGGCTGTCTGTTATTCCAATACAAAGTAATTAGTATAGTTTTAAGTTTAGGCAATTCAATTGTACATACTTCAATTATGTATTCTACCGACATATCCATAATGTCCTTTCGTTCAATAAATTCTAAGTCTTCTCGCAATAGTATGCATACACCGCCGGCTTCGTAGTTCAGTCGACAGTATGACGTAGCGAGGATGTATCCGCTGCAGTTTAATAATTCTTTCTTTCCCTGTGATAACCATGTTTCCGATAAGCAAAGTGCTTGGTACTTTCCTTTGTTTTCGTCGAGAAACGCTTCTAATAGGTGCAGTTTGTTATTGATACTTTGCATGTTTTGGTATAATACTGTGATATCAATATCTTGAGTAACGAAAGGTGCGCATTTTATTATTTGTGTTAGCCAGTGAGAAATCTGTGTCGCGTTCGTTTATGTTATTTGTGCGTTCATTAGACATGTCATTTTTTTGCGAATTAGTAGGTAGGTTGAAATCAGTTTTTTCTGTTGTTTATTATTTTTAATGATTGCGTGGTGTCCCTGTTGTCTTGATAAGCGTAAGTTTTCTTGTAATGCTTTTTTTTGTCGAAGTGCAGTCTCATTAAGGTATTCGGATATGAAAAGCCCAGTGTGTTTAAAATACATTGCGTTATCCAATACATATTTCGTCATTCGTTTGCTTATTAGCTCAATAGTAATAGGTCTGCGAGAGTTGTTAAATCTTCCTATACGTGAAAGTCCCTCAATGTATCCTGTCAGGTCAACATTTAGGATATCTTTAAATGCTTCAACTATGCGATAGTGTAATTGATTCTCGGATTCTTGATCATATTCTGGAAGTCCAAATAGTACCATTTTTTTCAAGTTAGTGTCCTGTTGTTGATTTTCTATTCTTGTCATATGGAAAGTTTAATTGTTGAGTATCTACTACAAACAAGTATGTATAGGTAATGATAGAATTTTATTTAAACGCACAGCCCTTTAATAAGGGGTCATTGTACTCATCATTCTGAACAACTTTTACTATGTGACCAAATCTGAAATCGCGAAAACTACTCACTCACCACCACATTCACTGCACTCACTCACCACCACATCACTCACTCACTTACACTCACTTCACTCAACTCACTCACTCACTCACTCACTCACCACCATACTCTCTTCACTCACTCACCACACTCACTCGCTTAAAAAAAAAAAAAAAAAAGTTAAGACCTCATTTGGAGTGACAGAAGCAATTGTCATTTCGTCATTTATTCTGATTGTGTACTCTTTTAAAAATGCGATATTTTGGTCTCTTTCTACTGCACTAGAGTTACATTTGTAGTTAACATTTTGTTCCGAACCGCTCCCGGTACGACAAGGAACCCTTATAGTTTCGCTATGTCCGTCCGCACCTTACCTCATAGACTCTTTGTTGAGAAAGCTATAATCTGCCATGGATCCCCCCCCCCCCCCCCCCCACGTCAGCTAAACGGTTAGTTTTGGATGGGTGAGAAAATTCACGGTAGTATAATATATAGGGTGACTGGTAATTAGTTACCGATACCTAGACACATGATTGTGCTTATGATAACAAACAACTTTTACTACGGGACCAAACCTGAAATCGCGAAAAAAAAATCAGCTGCTCCCTACATTCATATTCGCATAATTCGTCAAAATGTAGGGAGCAGCAGATTTTTTTTCGCGATTTCAGGTTTGGTACCATAGTAAAAGTTGTTTGTTATCATGAGCACACTCATGCGTTTAGGTATCGGTCACTAATTACCAGTAACTCTATATAACGAAGTTAAAAGGAAAACTATCACAGATAAGTAGGCTTTTCAAGTTTACGAGTAACAGCCAAATATTTATTTATTTATAAGTATACTTTATTGTACACCAAAAAAAAATACAAAACAAAAGAAAACATGAAATATTCATGAAACAACAAAAAGCCCTGTTCTAGTTCGCATTATTGTGCAACTACGGAACCCTATTACTGCGCGTGGCCCGACACACACTTGGCCGGTTTTTATTAATTATGTGATATCGCGTAAAGTAGGTGTATTATTAATCGTTAGGGAGGCGAGGTAGCTAAATGGCGTAATTCAACGGCGCCGTCGAGACCTATCAAAATCGAAAGATAAAATAATTTCGAAAAGAAAAGCTCGTATGGTAAAAACCATTTTAGCGGTGGGTTTGGCGTGTACGGTTTTTCAAAAATGTTAAAAAAAACAGTTACTTGGGCATTCTCGAGCGCGTCAGATATTCATACTACGTAGGCCCCAAGTGCCTCTGATAACAACGGTATACTAATCTGCCGGTTTGCGTGGTGGAGGTAGGCATATAAAGTAGTCAAAAATGCAAAAAAAAAAATTACTCGAGCGCGTCAGATTTTCGGAAGGGGTGTTAAGTAGGCCCCAAGGAAGCTCCCATTAAAAAAACTGACGATTTCGGCGTGACGATAAGTTACGATGAATTTTTGAAAATGCAAAAAAAAAAAGTTTTTTTGAAATACTCGAGCGCGTCAGATTTTCATAGGGGAGGTTTATCTCAGTATCCTGAAAGCATATTTTCTTAATCTGACAAAAATGTTGGTGGGTTCTCTTAATCTGACCGAAGAAGGTTTTTTGGTTTCTTTTTTTTCCTTTCTTTCTCCTTGATAAAACGGGGAATTTAAGAATGACAATAAAGCGATAGATACAACCAACGTAAATGTAGATAAAATGTAGTACGAATTGTATTATTTATTGTATAAAAAAATGAAATGATATAAAAATTGTATTTGTATTGTTATGGCTTTACATTTTTGCTCAATACAATTCAATATAATAAAAGTCACATAATTTAATCATCGTTATTTCATATAATTTTTTTTTAACACCCTCAGTTTTCGAGATATACTCAAAAAACCGGGAGTGAGTTTTTATGATGCTTCAAGTCAAAAAGTTTTAACTTTGGACAAAAATGTAAAGAGACCTTTTTTGTGTGAAATAAAATTACCTTTTTTGTTTATTTAAACTTTTTTTTTGTAAAATGTATCGTTCGCGACTTATATGCCGCAACGCGTTTTTCGGAAGACGAAATGGCTCCTCCACACTTCGGGTCATGCGGAAACTGGCAGATTTTGTATTTTTAGTAAGTTTTAGATTATATTCTTCAAAATAAAAAAATAAAAAATCGCGCTCGAGGATGCCGGATTAACTTTTTTTTTTTACAAGTTCGCGACCCTATAACTCGGCGGCGTCAAGGACTTATCGTCAGATTAGTTAAATTTAGTCTTAAAACACTAAAATCAACCCCCAATATCTTAATCTGACGCGCTCGAGTATTTCAGACTATCAATTTTTTTTTACTAATCTGATCGTCTATCCTAGGCGCGCGTCACTACATATAGAGCTAAATACTTTACAAGGTTGTTCTATTAGGTCTAAGGTATCTCTCATATCTTAAACTGCCACGCTCGAGTATTACCGAAATTCCCTTATTCGCCTCCCTATTCCCTAACTATAAGGCTTATACCGGCGCCAACGACCTTGCGTGTGTGGGCGGAGCTTTGTACTTCTGCCCGCGCCACCCGCACCTAAACATCGCGCGCGATGCGTCGCTAGGGTGTACACGATTACTACCGCGACATAGACTAAGAAATAACAGCTGTCTTATTACAAAGATTTAACAACACATGTTCAATAGAATTACCTGTTTGATATTAATTTCAACTTGATACCTTCACGCGATCTTGAGGAAAAGGGATCTTGACAGACAGACAGACAGAAAGATGGACAAACAAGTGATCCTTTAAGGGTTCTGTTTTTTCCTTTTGTACGGAACCCTAAAAATGAACGAAAAAAAGGGTAAAGGATTTGAACACTCTGTATATAATATTAAATACATGTTATTGATATGAACGTTCGCAATCTCATCTCAGTCTCAATCTGTCAAAAATTGTATAGCGTTTACCTACATTTTTGACATTTGATTGTCGCTGGCATGAGATTGCGACTTGAATTTGAACCCTAGAGGTACAACTAGACGATAGCGAAAGAAAGGCAACTACTCCTCAAACCAAAATGTAGGTGCCTACTATAATACAAGAGCAATTTGTAGGTCTTTTTTTCATTTTGTTAGTGTGTCCAAGGATATTTTCAAGAACCAAGAATATTAGTAGCTAAAACAATTCCACCATAGCTTTTTTGTTGATATGCAATGTCTTTCAAAAAGAAAACCAATATTGGCAGCTTATACATGTTTATTGACAATCAATCAACTCAGCATGTCGCAGTCCACTGCTGGACATAGGCCTCTCCCAGGCTGCGCCAGAACACCCTGTCCTCCGCCTTCCGCATCCAGTCTGTCCCAGCCACTTTCTTCAGGTCGTTGGTCCATCTACCTGGGGGGCGTCCTACACTACGCTTACTGATACGCGGTCTCCATTCCAGGACTCGTCTGCTCCACCGGCCATCGGTCCTTCGACAAACATGGCCAGCCCACTGCCACTTCAGTTTGCTTATTCTGCAAGCTATGTCGGTTACTCCGGTTCTTTTCCGGATAACTTCATTCCTGATTTTATCCTTCAAAGAAACTCCGCGCATAGCCCGCTCCATAGCGCGCTGAGCGACCTTGAATTTGTGGAGCAGCCCGACTGCCAACATACCGGGAACTTCCTGTAGTTTGAGTCTAAACGTTTGGTTGATGAACTAGTGTGCCTTGTTCCTCTCTCCCTGGAGCGTGAGTGACGGTGTCCAATAGCGAGCGCATTCACCTCTTTCCGAAGCTCCACAAGTTCTTTAGCTAACACCTCTAGTACTTGAGGGTTCGCAGTAGTTGAAGCGACTTGAGCTGAGGGGGTAGTTATGTCCTTGATTCTGTCTGCTATGTCCGCTAAAGCTTCCAGCGATATGGAGGTCTGCGCCGCCATGACTGTCTGTATGTTTGCCGGCAGGCGGTTGGTCCAGATTGATTTAATAAAGTCCTCTGGGACATTAGTTCCTGCTAAACTCTGAAGGTGCCTTAGAAATTGCGAAGGCTTGCGGTCGCCAAGCTCTTCGTGCATCAAAAGTTGGTTTACCTTCTTTTCATTAGATGAACTGAGTCGTTTAATAAGTTCGCATTTTAGCTTCTGATATTTGTCACTCGCTGGTGGTTTCACTATTATGTCCTTTACCTCGAATCGAACGTAACGGGTTGAACACGAGTGAAACGAGTGCTGTGATTTTAAATTCTATTTTGCGTAAAAAACAAATGAATGTTAGAGTGAAATATACTGTGGTGTGTCTTCTGAAACTATTTATGTGATTGTGAAATCAAAACTAAAAAATAATAAGTGATAATCAAGTTATTCTCGAAAACAAATATAAAAATTCAAATAACGAACCATAAAGAAAAAACACAGTGTCGCGTAATTGGAAAGGACCGCGTTCTGTGTCGATCTGTCTTACCGTGTCACCGCGGCAGGCGACCGCAGCGGTAAGCTCCGCCCACCAGCACTGTGTAGCACAGTGAACGACTGCTGGAAAGGATCGCGTTCTGTGTTGATCTGTGCCGACCCATATCTACTACTAAGTGACTCGCGCCATATTTATCATGTCTAACAACTTTGACTTACAATTGTTTTCACTAGAAACTGATAACGTAACCATTAGAAAACATCAAAGCAAAATAAACATAAGTACAGAAAATTCTTTTGCATCCTTGTCAGTGGACGATGACAACGAATACCCATCTATTACGTCTTACGACAAGCATAACACAAGTTGCCCTCAGTTACAACTTAATGAAAATGAAACAATAACAGAATTAGGGACATTAGTTAATGCCTTGCGAAGAAAATTGGCTTCTGCGGATAGTGAAATTGAAAACTTATTAACGGAGAATTTTTCACTTAAAAATATCATAATTAACCATGAGAAAGTTATAAAAAATCTAAAAAAAATATGTACACCTAAAAGAGTTTCAACCCTAACTAAGAAGAAAAGTATAAATAAAGGCAAACTGAATGTATCCTTTGAAGAAGATTACTTGCTCCAAAAGCAAAATAAAGGCGAGAATAATAGCAAAAATGCAACGCCTAAATCTGAAATAAAAACACAAAAGCCAAGCAACAAACGTACCACAATGAAAAAACAACAAACAATTACTTTATGCACCACAAACACTAAACAAAATAAAACAACTCAAAGGACAGAAATAGAGGGTAATGTGAAATCTACGAGGAAT
Organism: Cosmia trapezina; assembly: GCA_905163495.3. Classification (NCBI taxonomy): domain Eukaryota; kingdom Metazoa; phylum Arthropoda; class Insecta; order Lepidoptera; family Noctuidae; genus Cosmia; species Cosmia trapezina. The sequence continues at coordinate 619,679 of LR991046.1, read as the reverse complement.
AGGTTAAGCATTGTTAGTGCTAACAAAACAAATAATATTCTGTCTATCGCAGAAGAGACATTTCAAAACTTACAGATCTGTCACTATGTGTCTCCGAAATGCGGATTGTTACAACTTATCAGCAATTTGCATGAAAAAGTTGTGGATTACTCGTTTAACGATTACTGCGTAATTTTGATTGGAGAAGAAGATTTTCAAAAAACTAAAAACTATGTAGAAATCATAATAGGATTAAGGAAAACGCTGGAAAAAATTCAGCATACAAATATTATTTTGTGCCTACCTACATTCAAGCTAAGTGATTATTCGACGATGTTCAACTGGCGTATCGAAACGTTTAACAACTTACTTCATTTAGATTTACTGTCACATAATTATGTAACAGTACTAGACTCCAACTTAGACTTACTCTACGATTTTACTATGTTTTCAAAATATACTAGAAAATTAAATAACAGAGGAATGACAAATATTTTTCAAAATTTACTGTTACTTATAAATAATAATAATCACTCAATGTCACCACTTGAAGTTGAACCTGATCTGACAAATAATTTTAACACGAATGCGGTCACACGTACCCAGTTTTTTCTTTGATCACATGTATGTTATGCATCAGAATATTGCCGGACTTGTAAATAAATCTGATCTATTAACCGTGAACATTCAGGAGCTGTTAAGCAAACAAATAATTGTAGATGTTATATGCATAACCGAGCATTTTATAATGTCGGGCCAGGAACATCTTCTTCATATACCTAATTATAGGCTCGCTGCATGTTATGCAAGAGGCAACATAAAACGCGGTGGGGCCTGTATTTTAGTTAGAAAGGGTCATGAGTATATAGAATTACCCGACATAATGAAATACTCGGTTTCAGGAATAATAGAATGTTGCGCCATTAAAATGACACAACATAATTTAATTATATTATGTATCTATAGACCGCCCAACCTGTCTAATTTAAGTAAATTTTACGAAAATTTTGATGCTATTCTAAAAAAAATATGTACTAATAGTCACACTAAAATAATTATATGCGGCGATTTTAATATAGATGTTTTAAAAAATAACAGAATTACTTTGGAATTTAAATGCTTTCTCTTAAGTTACAATCTTATTTTGGAAATTAATGAAGCGACACGTCCTATTAGTAATTCCTGTTTAGATAATTTTGCACACAATACCAGACAAAAATGTCATTGTCTGTCAAGTAATAGACTTCGGTCTATCTGATCATACAGCTCAATTAACTAAGATAAAAGTGAATAAATCATGCATAATTAAAACTTGGAGAACTAAGGTCCGAGATACGTGTAAAGGAAATCTCATTAAATTTAATAACTATCTGCAAAATCTATCGTTTTCTGACGTATATAACACAGAGGATTCGAACAAAGCATATGATAATTTCTTTGAAACATTTAAGCTCATGTATGACTTATGTTTTCCCTATAAACTAGTGACAATAAAATCAGAAAAGCCAATTAAGTGGCTATCGCGTGGCATAAGATTATGCAGTAAAAGGCAACGAAATTTACTGTGGAAACATAGACTGAGGCCGTCACCAGAAAATAAAAACGCTTTTGTTAATTACTCGAAGAGATTTAAAAAAATAATTAAACTAACTCAGAATGCCCAAAATAATTACTTGATCAAAAACTCGAAGAATAAGGCAAAAACCTCATGGCAAATAATAAATAACAGCAAAATGAATAGGGAACCAATCTCACAGATAACGAATAATAACCAGACAATAACGGATCCGAAAGAAATAGCAGAGTCTTTCAATAATTTTTTCATTGACCAAATTACTGATATACCTAATAACACAATGCACGACGTTAAGAAAATAGATCACAACCCAAACTCGATATTTGTGCCACCAGTCATACCTCAAGACGTGATTAGAATAATTAAATCATTGAAAAACAAAAAGAGCTTTGGTTATGACGAGATTTCCACTCAAGTCATAAAATTTGTTGCTAATATTATAGCTGGCCCTTTAAGTCATATAATTAACGCTAGCATATCATCAGGAAAATTTCCTGACAAGTTAAAAACGGTAATTGTAAAACCAATTCATAAAAAGAACAGTAAAGATGATATGTCGAACTACAGGCCGATAGCTTTAATTTCCGTTTTTTCTAAAATAATAGAAAAAGTCATTTATGAAGCAATATCATCTTTCCTGACTAAATTTAATATACTTTGCCCTGAGCAATACGGGTTCAGGAAAAATAGGAATATTAACATGGCAATTTTTGACCTGTTGAATATAATCATGTCGAGTGTTGATACTAAAACGCCTATATGTGCTATATACACAGATATGTCGAAAGCTTTCGACTTTGTCAACCATAACATACTTCTTCAAAAACTTAACGCCTATGGTATTCGAGGCAATATTCTGAACCTAATAAAAACATATTTATCGGATCGCAAACAGATGACAGAAATTTACAAAATATGTGTCAAGTCTAAATTGGGTAAAAAATACGTGTCTTCCTATAGAGAAATTAAATTCGGTGTACCACAGGGAAGCGTCCTTGGGCCTTTGTTATTTTTAATTTACATTAACGACCTCCCACGCCAAATCCACCATCGTATGGTACTGTTTGCCGACGATAGTACAGCACTCTTAAAATGCGACAGTAATGAAAATTATGAAAACGATATAAACGACACCATTAGAATTATAATAAATTGGCTAAATAGTAATAACTTACAAATAAACTTAGAAAAAACAAAGATAATGCATTTTTACCAAAGACTTCGTATCAATGACCTAAATATAAATTATACTAGTCAAGAGGTGGACAGGTTAGACGTTACAAAATTTCTAGGAATTTTAATTGACAGTCAACTGACATGGAAGGCACAGGCAGAAGCAATCTGTAAAAAACTTAGCACATCTGCATATGCACTTTATAATCTTAAAAAAAAAGTTAACATCAAAACAGTGTTACTAGCATATCATAGTCTTGTCGTTTCCATTTTAAGGTTTGGGATTATATATTGGGGCAATTGTACCGAAAGAGAGAGTATTTTTAAAGCCCAAAAACGCTGCCTACGAGCAATATTTGGTTTGAAAGTTACCGACAGCTGTGTTCCAATTTTTAAAATTCATAATTTGTTGACATTTCCATGCCTTTATATTTTAGAAATTGCTCTTTTTGTTAAATGTAATCGACATCTATTTTTAAGTATATCGGAAAGCAGACACCGAGATGTAGCTTTGCGATCTCAATACCAAAACTTGTTACGCACAGGTGGTTACAAGACTGCTTTGTTGAGGAAAAGTGTTTTTGGTATGGCACCGGCTATTTTTAACCACATTCCTAATTCCATAAAAGAGGAACCAGTAACAACTTTCAAAAAGAAATTAACTGTACTTTTATTAAATAAATGTTACTACTCTGTATCGGATTTTCTAGCTGATAAATTTTAGTTTTGTGTCAGTGTTTGTACCCATATTTGATGATGAACTGCATCAATGTTTGCATGCCAAAATGGTAGAATGTACAAGGATTCTTTTATATAATTTTAACCACCTTATTGTAAATACCTACGTTCTGAGCAAATAAATGAATATTCTATTCTATTCTATTCTCCTTAGCGTGCTGTGGTTCCAACTGTCCGATGACGTAATGAAACTTCGTCGTGTCCGTAGTAATATTCGCAATAGCAAATTGTCCCTCTACCTGTGCGAACCATATTTTGGGCTCATCAGGCCAGAATGGTGGTATGCGAACAGTAACTCTGCAAATTTCTGTCGACACGTCCGATGCGTCAGTGGAAACACGCATTTCGGTAGGGTCGGTAGGTAACTTGCTACTTGTGGACTGTGAACCTTCCGCCATGTTTTTTTAAATTATATTCGCTGTGTTTGCGATCTGCAGTAGGTGCTGTTAAACTTGCGGTTACTTATGCGGGGTCACCAATGTAGGAATAATATGGTTAAATCGTAACTTCTCGCTGTTGAAAGTTCCTTCCTTATAAGCAGGTGTGATTCGGACCGATGGAATGAAAGCCTTCAGGTAGGTATTAAATCTAGCTTGTAATAGTTTAATACCAAAGCAGTACACAGGATGATTAAGTGCTCGAAGAACGGAAGATTAAGAATAGTCACTAAGCTGAGTCGCTTACATAATATATCAAAAGAAGGTTTTTCACCAGTGTGTATACGAAAATGTTTTGTTGAAGCATTTTGTTCAATAAAACTACGTTGACATATTTTTACTAGTGTGTATACGAATATGTTTTGTTAAATTACTCTTTACAATAAAACTACGTTGACATATATCACACTTAAATGGTTTTTCTCCAGTGTGTATACGAATATGTCTTGCTAAATTACCCTTTTCACTAAAACTACGTTGACATACATAACACTTGAATGGTTTTTCACCAGTGTGTATACGAATATGTTTTGATAAATCATCCTTTCGACTAAAACTACTTTGACATAAATCACACTTATAAGGTTTTTCACCAGTGTGTATACGAATATGAGTGGTTAAGTGAACCTTTCGACTAAAACTACGTTGACATACATCACACTTGTAAGGTTTTTCACCAGTGTGAATACGAATATGGCTTGCTAAATTACCCTTTTCACTAAAACTACGTTGACATACATCACACTTGAATGGTTTTTCACCAGTGTGTATACGAATATGTTTTGATAAATCATCCTTTCGACTAAAACTACTTTGACATAAATCACACTTATAAGGTTTTTCACCAGTGTGTATACGAATATGAGTGGTTAAGTGAACCTTTTGACTAAAACTACTTTGACATACATCACACTTGAATGGTTTTTCACCAGTGTGTACACGAATATGTCTTTGTAAAGCATTATTTTCACTAAAACTACGTTGACATACGTCACACTTACAAAATGTTTTACCAATTTGTGTGCCAGTATGTTGTATTTTTTTTTCTACTCGATTAAAACTACGATCACTTTTGTTAGGCTCTGTGAAACAAGTGCTAGGTTTGGACGTACGTTGTTGAGTTGGCCGAATAAGTTTGGAGTCTGATTTGTCTTCTTCCGTTTGCTCGGCTGTTATTGCATCTTCTAGTTTCGTTCTTCGTGTGTCTAGTTTTGGTTTCTTCGCAACGGTCGCCCCTGTTATTACAAATCTGATAAGTATCATGAATCAGAAATTCCTCTTTGGAAGGAATTTCTGGTGACGTTGCATTGCTTATATGCTTTATCACCAGGAACATGAAGTTCAACATTGACGTAGGGTCTGTTTCGAAAGTGATCAAGTTTAAACAAACCCTGTTCAAGGGAATTAGTAACACATTCATCTGTATTTAGAAGGTTCCCAACTTTATATCTCACCCTTTTTTGAACAATTACTGTTGAAAAAAGTGGCAATTTAGTAATGTTATTAAAGCAATCATTATTATTGCGTAATTAAAGCTAGCAAATTTTCTGCGTAATTCATTTAATCAACCCACATTGGGACCGCGTGATGGATGATAGCCCACTCCCTCTCACTTAGAGGAGGCGTGCGTCCCAGCAGTGGGATCATTATAAGCTGATTATGCCCATGATTATTAATTTTCTCTATCTAGAAATATATAAAAGAAGAAACTGACTGACATATCAACGCACAGCCCAACCCGCTGGCTCTAGAGATTCCAAAGAACGTCGGTAAAATTTCTATAGAAGCTGGACCTGAGTTTTATTTTCAGTGTACAGAAGCAAATTATAGTGAGATTTGATTGTTTTATGTAGTAAACACCATCCCTTTCGAAAATAATATCTAAATAGCCAAGATATTTTAATAATGCAAAAAAATACTTTTGTGGTTATCGGTGTCCGGAAATCAAAAGCACAGAATAATCGTCGCAAGCGGTACCTAGTTATCAGTCTATAAAACAATGCCAAGGTCAAACAACAGAAAGAAATCCAAAACAGTACAGTACGTATCACAATATTCACAGTAACAACAACAACACAACAATGCGAGATCGCCGGGTGCAAAGACTACACACTACAGTATATTAGTGTCAAATTGACACCCGTTGTAATTGACAGTATTGACACTGTCAATCCATGGCGCGCGTCGATGAAATATTATGACGTTCCGTTGTACACAATTGAACAAAATGCTAATACTTACTATGAACCCACATAATTATTTTTATGACAAGAATCCAATACATAATAAAAACAGCACTAGTTGGTTTGATACACAAGTATATAGAATTGAATTACATCTAATAACGTGAATAATTATAATCTTTGAGTACTAAATCATTTCTTAAGCAAAATGAATCGTCAAAGGTGCGTTCTGAACATGTTATTCTAAATAATTTGCAAATTATGCTATTAAAAAAAAAATGTGTTTGTGCTTTTTTTTCTGGCGACTTAAATATCTATTTCTTATGTTTTTTAAGACCTTAAAAAATACTAGATTTTTTCATATATATGGGATATCTGTACACCACCGCCTCGTAGTCAGGTACGATTTGGCCGACCTTCTTTGGCACGTAGGTTCCTTATGAGGTCTAGGTGTGCACTATGAAAGGATTTTTCAAAATTCACCCCCTTATTATATGAAAAATGTTATTCCTTGAGTTAATACACTTAAAACTGGCCATGAATATTTATCTAAGTAAATTATAAAGTTTGTCATTTATATTTTTCTAAACTACCCCCTAAGGGGGATTGGGGGTTGGGGGTTATGGAGGAATTTTAACGCGCGGTCCGAAAAACTCGAAACTGTCATGTATGTAAGAAAACAAAAATGAAGAATAACGTGTCCAAGAATTTTTCGAAAATCTGGGGTGAAAAGGGGTAGTCAATTTTACAGGGCAGGTTTTACTGCAAGGCTTGATTAATTTGAAAATTAGTGTAAATAATCTGTCAGTCAAGTTACGGAAATATCCCAAACATTTTTTTGAGTGTTTTAATACCTGTACGTACCTACAGTTGCATACAAGACTTTATCTACACCCATCATGAATACTCTAAAAAAGGTTCTGAAACCACAGGGTAGGTATTGTACAATGCTGTAAGAACTCCATGTATTTTTATGGAAAGTTTAATTGTTGAGTAGCTACTACAAACAAAGTATGTATAGGTAATAATAGAATTTTATTTAAACGCACAGCCCTTTAATAAGGGGTCATTGTACTCATCATTATGAACAACTTTTACTATGTGACCAAATCTGAAATCGCGAAAACTACTCACTAACCACCACATTCACTGCACTCACTCACCACACTCACTCACTTCACTCACTCACCACCACACTCACTTACACTCACTTCACTCAACTCACTCACTCACTCACCACCACACTCTCTTCACTCACTCACCACACTCACTCACTTCACTCACAACCACTCAATCATCCCAATCACTCACTCACCACTTCACCACCACAAACAAAACAATATCGGCTGTTCCCTACATTTTGACGAGATAGAAATTCATAAAGATACCACGTGAGTAAGTAAGGGATCAAAAAGCAAAGGAGTTGCATAATGAAATTTAGTACAACATTATAACACCCGTTTGGGTGTTATAATGGTTACTATGACACTGGCTATTTTAATGTTGACGTTTTAATATTAAGTAAGTCATAAGTCATTTATTTATGAACAATAAATTGTATCTGAAATTACGTGGTATAAAAAAAAGACAGTTAAATTACATAAGAGAAAAAAAAAAAGTTAAGACCTCATTTGGAGTGACAGAAGCAATTGTCATTTCGTCATTTATTCTGATTGTGTACTCTTGTAAAAATGCGATATTTTGGTCTCTTTCTACTGCACTAGAGTTACATTTGTAGTTAACATTTTGTTCCGAACCGCTCCCGGTACGAAATGGTCCCTGCTGTGAAAAGATAAATGGGAATGAAAACTAAAGAGTAGGTACAAATTATCGACTTAATATCGTAAAGTAACAGTTATGGGTGAAATCAAATGAGGGTCGGATTGTGGGATCCAATCGGAATTAGTCGCTCTCGAGACTCATTTTTAGGGTTTCGCTATGTCCGTCCGTCTGTCCGTCCGCACCTTACCTCATAAGCTCTTTGTTGAGAAAGCTGTAATCTGCCCCCCCCCCCACGTCAGCTAAACGGTTAGTTTTGGATGGGTGAGAAAATTCACGGTAGTAATATACAGGATGTAAGGGACAGCCCTCCGCAAACTAACAGGGTGCATTCAGCTCCTCATTTTGAATCATATTCTACCGGAAATTTTCTCAGGAAAATTTTCATTTTTTCAATTTTTTTTTCAGTTACATTTTCATTATTTCAATGTAAAATTGCATAGTCTGTTCGCAGCACTCCATTTATGTAAAAAAAACTGCAAAAAAAAAACCAGCAATTGATGTTGAAATACTCTAACCAACGACGCGAGTAATCAGATGTTCCACGAGATTCTACATGCCTATTTAATCATAAGCTACGTATACCTACGTGATCAAATTTGATGATTCGCCACAAGACGAGTCTCACCAATATTGTAGTTCTTCCTTCTTGCCTCAAAAACATGGGTACGTACACGACTCAACACCGACATAGAACACAATAATGTTCAATTTCATAAAGGATCTTTCGAAAAAGGTCTATTTCTTTATATTATTTAATTACAATATGTTTGTAATACAAACAATAATTTGAAATCACTTAGGGTCAACCGGACGCAAATTATCTCTGTATAAACGAATTTTCCTGTTTGTCATAAAAATGTTTGGTCACCCTATTAGAAGGAGATAAACTGCCTCAATGTGACATATCTCTCTCTGCTCGTGTTTTTGGTATGAGAGCTCAGTCCAGTTTGTATATTAGGTCCATGGTGCAGCTCAGCACGCGCAGCATGACCGCTTCTATCTCTGCGAAGAATAGACTCGTCTCTTTCTATACAAAGTGGATCACTACGCTGAGTCGCTTACATAATAAACTCCTTTGCAAAAAAAACGGGCGCCTTACAGTCATTGGCTTTTCTATGGATAATATTAATATTTTTAGTATGTCATTAGCATAAATGACTAGAAATTTCTTATTATCATTGAAAATATAGTTTTTAACCCTTAAATCTTGGAATCAGTGTTTTAGTCAATGTAAACAGAGAGTCGTGTTAAAATGATTTTTAGGGTATAATTAAATTAAGACTACGAGTATTTTTATGGTATTTTAATAAAAAAAGACATTAAAAAATAAAAATTAATAACGAGTATGACCTCCCCTTGCAGCGATTACGGCATGTAATCGTCTTGGCATGCTTTCCACCAGGCTTTTGATGGTCTCCTGTGGAATGTGTACCCACTCAGCCGAGATCACACGTTTAAGCTCCCTGATGTTTTGTGGAAGGGGTTGGACAGATCGTACTCGCCTTTTTAGGAGGTCCCAGACGGGCTCAATGGGGTTAAGGTCGGGGCTCCGCGCTAGCCAATCCAGACGACGAATACCGACCTCTTGCATATAAGCATCTACGTCGCCAGAACGGTGGTCCCGCGCATTAACGTCCATTTAAATGGCATCTTCACCATTTACAGTCAGTGCGGGCTGTGCATGTTGACAAATTATTCCTGTTATGTACCCTTGCGCATTTAGTGAGCCATTTTCAATGAACACTATCTCGGTACGATAGCTGGAAGTTACGCCCGCCCAAAATATAACGGACCTTCCACCATAAGGGGTGATTTCTTCAAAACACACGTCGGCATAGCGTTCCCCTGGTCTTCGTAACACTCGCCGACGTCGGTCCTTACCATTCAGACGAATACGAGCCTCATCGAGTGCGCTACTCCAGTTACCAGTGTCCAAGATAGACAATTTCTAGTGAACCTCAGTCGAGCAATCCGGTGCTCACGCAGTAACTTGGGGCCCCGCGCTAGTCGTCGACTGCGTATATCAACCGCTAAAAGCCTCCTCCTCACTTTCCATAGGCTAACTTGTGCTCCTCGTACCTCTTCAAGGTTTCTTTTGAGGTCTATGTAACTGCATTTGCGGTTTCTCAGCGCCTGAGTCACTAAAAAGCGGTCGACTCGTGGTTGTGTGCAACGTTTTCTCCCAGAACCTTGCCTTCTTTGAACGGAACCTGTATCTTGGTATCGAGTCCAGGTTCTTTGGACAGTGGAACGACTCACGTTTAACCGCTGTGAGCCGTAACATTGGCTACACCCCTCTCCCAGCAGTGCTATAATTTTATTAGCTCTTATTGCTTTTTCTGCCATTACAATCGGCACAAAGATATCTGTTTTAAGTCACAATAAGGCAGGATTATGCGATAAACAAAAATTATTCTAATAAAAATAACGAGAAGTTAGTTTTAGTTGCCTGATAACCTATTAACCACAAACCTGCGAATAGTAAGTAAAAAGTCATAAACTGAAAAAGGTATTATTATTTTTAAAAACAACAGTTTCGAATTTGAAATTAACTTTTTTTTCATACCCGGACTCTTTACTAAGTGCCAGTAACATAGTTTGGCTATTAAAACCTCTTTAGAACTAAATGATTACCAATAATGTAGAAAAATCCAAACCGCCCGTTTTTTTTTTGCAAAGGAGTGTATATCAAAAGAAGGTTTTTCACCAGTGTGTATACGAAAATGTTTTGTTGAAGCATTTTTTTAATAAAACTACGTTGACATATTATCACCAGTGTGTATACGAATATGTTTTGTTAAAGTACACTTTACAGTAAAACTACGATGACATATATCACACTTAAATGGTTTTTCTCCAGTGTGTATACGAATATGCTTTGTTAAATTATTCTTCTGATTAAAACTACGCTGACATAAGTCACATTTATAGGGTTTTTCACCAGTGTGATGACGGACATGAGTTTTTAAATGACCCTTTCGACTAAAACTACGTTGACATACATCACACTTGTAAGGTTTTTCACCAGTGTGAATACGAATATGAGTGGTTAAGTGAACCTTTTGACTAAAACTACTTTGACATACATCGCACTTAAAAGGTTTTTCACCAGTGTGAATACGAATATGCTCTGTTAAAACAGCCTTTAGTCTAAAACTACGTTGACATACATCACACTTGTAAGGTTTTTCACCAGTGTGAATACGAATATGCTCTGTTAAACCAGCCTTTTGACTAAAACTGCTTTGACATAAATCACACTTATAAGGTTTTTCACCAGTGTGTATACGAATATGAGTGGTTAAGTGAACCTTTTGACTAAAACTACTTTGACATACATCACACTTGAATGGTTTTTCACCAGTGTGTATACGAATATGTCTTGTTAAAGCATTATTTTCACTAAAACTACGTTGACATACGTCACACTTATAAAATGTTTTACCAATTTGTGTGCCAGTATGTTGTATTTTTTTTTCTACTCGATTAAAACTACGCTGATCACTTTTGTTAGGCTCTGTGAAACAAGTGCTAGGTTTGGACGTACGTTGTTGAGTTGGCCGAATAAGTTTGGAGTCTGATTTGTCTTCTTCCGTTTGCTCGGCTGTTATTGCATCTTCTAGTTTCGTTCTTCGTGTGTATAGTTTTGGTTTCTGCGCAACGGTCGCCCCTGTGATTACAAATCTGGTAAGCATCATGAATCAGAAATTCCTCTTTAGAAGGAATTTCTGGTGACGTTGCATTACTTATATGCTTTATCACCAGGAACATGAAGCTCAACATTGACGTAGGGTCTGTTTCGAAAGTGATCAAGTTTAAACAAACCCTGTTCAAGGGAATTAGTAACACATTCATCTGTATTTAGAAGGTTCCCAACTTTGTATCTCACCCTTTAGTAATGTTATTAAAGCAATCATTATTATTGCGTAATTAAAGCTAGCAACTTTTCTGCGTAATTCTTTTAATCAACCCACATTGGGACCGCGTGATGGATGATAGCCCACTCCCTCTCACAGAGAGGAGGCCTGCGTCCCAGCAGTGGGAACATTATAAGCTGATTATGCCCATGATTATTAATTTTCTCTATCTAGAAATATATAAAAGAAGAAACTGACTGACATATCAGCGCACAGCCCAACCCGCTGGCTCTAGAGATTCCAAATTTGGCACGTAGGTTCCTTATGAGGTCTAGGTGTGCACTATGAAAGGATTTTTCAAAATTCACCCCCTTATTATATGAAAAATGTTATTCCTTGAGTTAATACACTTAAAACTTGCCATGAATATTTATCTAAGTAAATTATAAAGTTTGTCATTTATAGTTTTTCTAAACTACCCGCTAAGGGGGATTGGGGGTTGGGGGTTATGGAGGAATTTTAACGCGCGGTCCGATTAACTCGAAACTCTCATGTATATAAGAAAACCAAAATGAAGAATAACGTGTCCAAGAATTTTACGAAATTCGAAAATCAGGGGTGAAAAGGGGTAGTCAATTTTACAGGGCAGGTTTTACTGCAAGGCTTGATTAATTTGAAAATTAGTGTAAATAATCTGTCAGTCAAGTTACGGAAATATCCCAAACATTTTTTTGAGTGTTTTAATACCTGTACGTACCTACAGTTGCATACAAGACTTTATCTACACCCATCATGAATACTCTAAAAAAGGTTCTGAAACCACAGGGTAGGTATTGTACAATGCTGTAAGAACTCCATGTATTTTTATGGAAAGTTAAATTGTTGAGTATCTACTACAAACAAGTATGTATAGGTAATAATAGAATTTTATTTAAACGCACAGCCCTTTAATAAGGGGTCATTGTACTCATCATTATGAACAACTTTTACTATGTGACCAAATCTGAAATCGCGAAAACTACTCACTCACCACCACATTCACTGCACTCACTCACCACCACACTCACTTCACTCACTCACCACCACACTCACTTCATTCACTCACCACCACACTCACTTCACTCACTCACTCACTTTCCACCACACTCTCTTCACTCACTCACTTCACTCAACTCACTCACTCATCACTCACAACCACTCAATCATCCCAATCACTCACTCACCACTTCACCACCACAAACAAAACAATATCGGCTGTTCCCTACATTTTGACGAGATAGAAATTCAAACGTGAGTAAGTAAGGGATCGAAAAAGCAAAGGAGTTGCATAATGAAATTTAGTACAACATTATAACAACCGTTTGGGTGTTATAATGGTTACTATGACACTGGCTATTTTAATGTTGACGTTTTAAGATTAAGTAAGTCATAAGTCATTTATTCATGAACAATAAATTGTATCTGAAATTACGTGGTATAAAAAAAGACAGTTAAATTACATAAGAGAAAAAAAAAAGTTAAGACCTCATTTGGAGTGACAGAAGCAATTGTCATTTCGTCATTTATTCTGATTGTGTACTCTTGTAAAAATGTATGACCAGATAGCAAAGCATTAACTTTTTTACGACCCTTATAAAACCTAAAGGCATTTTTTACAACCTAGGCCCGAATGAAATGTTACTTGGGAGGCCTACTAGACTGTACATTTGTTGACTGTTTTCTATTCTGTTAAGTACCTGGTAGTTGTTGAAAGGCCTACATTGTCCTCCCATACCTATTAATCCTGTTATTTGAAAATATTGTAAAAGCCAATTATTTTTAAAAGAGTAACCATGGAGTTTCTTGCCGGCTCTTCTCCATAGAAAACGACCAATTTGGAACCGTGCACCTAGCTTGTGACGTTTCATAAGTACCCATGTAGGTTTATGTGAAATGAAATGTTTTGATTTTGATTTACACAAAAAATATAGTCACGTAACTAGGTAGGTAAGATCCCAAAATTATAAATGAAACTCTCTGTCCGTGTGGCTACACTATTCACAAAAAAAACAGTGTATCGAAGCGAGGAGCTCGTCACGCAACGCAGCACAGGTCCGTCTAGCAACACGTCTCGCCCCGCACTGAGATTTTGGGCGAGAGCGGGGCGCAGCATACATTTGCCGCTAATGATTTTGTTTGTAAATTAATTTAAAATAAAATTCAAAAAAGTAATGACAAGAAATCATTCCTCATTATTTTTTCGAGAACTGTATTTTATGAACACTTTTAATGAAAATTGTAGGAGTAATATGGTAGAAACTAGAAAAAATAGACCTGAGTTTAGAATTTTGTTCTTTAGTTTTACAAACTAAAATAGATTTCAGGACCCAGGAAATCACTTCATAAGTAGTCTAGATTATTGTGTATTTTTTTCTATCAAAAAGGTGCTATAGTTACTGTAAAAAATGGAAACAAAGTTATTTATTTTCGCCGTATTTTAGGGAGGACAAGCCTTAATTGATCACACAGACATACATTCGGCGACGTGGGTGTATATAACATAACAATAAAAACAGAGTTTTGAGTCTTGTGGCACATACTATACACCTCTGACCCTGCGGGTGATGAAGACGTGATAATGTGATATTGTATATATATTGTTATTAAAGTGGTTTGGGTTACTCAGTCCTAGTACGTTTGGGCGTTTATAAGTGTCGTGCATTAATACTAATAATAATGGATAGCATTCAACTTGCACATGTAAGCGGGAACACTCTTCAGGTAACGCGAACCACTTCCTGTCAGGGGAACCACTGGCCTGTTTGCTTACCTATAGATCAACTAACTAATACTTACTTTCCGTCTCCCTGGCTCTTCGTTTCTTCTTAGATACTTCTTGTACTTCTTCCACTTCAGTTTTAAACTCCGTTAAAGGCAGATCATCTTCTAAATCTGACTCAGAATGGAGTGGGGGTGTATCTGCTACATCTAGACCGCTATTGTCTAACTTGTCCGGTTCTAGCTCTGTAAGTAAACAACAACAGTCAACAGTATTACTCTTGTATTATCAACTAGCGAGCCGCCCCTTCTTCGCACGGTTATTACGTCTTGACAAAACATCGTGATTTTTATGGTTCCGTACCTTAAAAGGAAAAACGGAACCCTTATAGGATCACTCGTGTGTCTGTCTGTCCGTCTGTCACAGCCAATTTGCTCCGAATCTAATGGACCGATTATGTTTTTTGGTATACATTAATATTTCTGTGATCCAAACACGTACGGCTAAAGTAAATTAATGAATTTTGAATATGGGGGTCACTTTTAGGGGGCAAATAAGAAGATTTAAAAAAAAGTTTTGCAAACTGTACCGTGTGACATATCAAATGAAAGGCCCTATGAGGATCTCAAATATATTTTTTTTATAATTTTAAAATAAACCGTTTTAAAGTTATTTAAGAAAATAGACGAAAATTGACCATTGGTGGGGAATGGTCAATTTTGAAACTACTGAGCCTAAAATTTTGAAAAAAATACAGAAAATAGTTGTGTACATGCAGATTACAGGAAAACCTATAAGAAGTTTGTGGTCTTAAAATAACATGGTAAATCTCTCAATATTGTAGTAAAAACTAACATTTACTGTTGGAATGTATGGGAGAACATGTTTTTCAACTAAGATAATGTTAAGTTTGTTCTTGGGATAATTTCATCCCAACTACGGAACCCTTCATTGTGCGTAGTCCGACACGCACTCGCCCAGTTTTTTTACTGTAAAATGTTGTAAGCATAATAAAAATGTATTACCTATACGCATGCCTTCCAGACAAAAATCACAAAATACAAAAAAAAAAAAGTTTTATTGGCAAAAGAAAAGGTGATGAAAGAACGACTTACATAAACACAAATTGTAACTTTGTACATCACAACAATGCACGGTTTGACCGTTGGCCCACAAACTAAGCAAGGCTTGTATCTTGTGGGTCGGAGTGCGATTGAGCAGAAAGAAATATGTCATTTTACAAGTCTAAGGCTAGTTCAGTAAGGCATGTCTTGTGTTGTGTGTGAGTGTGTGTGTGGGGGTGTGTGTGAGTGTGTGTGTGGGGGTGTGTGTGATAGGGGGTGTGTGTGTGTGAGTACTGTGGGGGTGTGTGTGTGAATATAATTTAATTTTCATATTTTAAATTGGTTTTGTATTTATGGATCTCAGTTATGTGAATTAAATGATTTTTTTTTTTTTTTTTTAAAGCGATAACAGCACTACTGATTATATCTCACTCTAGGACCACCTAGTGAGAGAAGCCCTCAGGTAAGAACAGGCAAGGAGTAACATAACAAGGAAATGAATTTACCTACTATCCACCAATCACAGATTTTAGAGCACGAGCAAACGACACACGTCCACTATGTTTGACGTACAGCGACCGAATGGTATCCATGTCCTGTCCCAAGTCATGGTCTACCCGTGTGCCAAATCAGTTCAGCAGTTTTAACGTGAAAGCGTAACAAACAAACAAATATAAATAACGAATAAACAAACTTAGTTAACATTTTTATTTCATGCTCCTAACTAATATTATAAATGCAAAAGTGAGTTTGTTTGTTACGCTTTTACGCTAAAACGGCTGAACGGATTTGGATGACATATGGCACACATTATCTAATACTTTTTATCCCGGTCGTATGTTCCCGTGCGATAATTTCTGACAAGGAATATAATGCTTACAATGTAATATAATATACCGTTAAATTGGATTAAACTAAATTAAATCTATTGGATTAAATAGATTGTTGTAGCAGTATTATATGGAGTATCTAACAATGTAATAACTGTGAACACCTGCAAGCAGGACGTGCTGCACTTCAACGCCTAAGTGTCCTTTTGATTTTGTATTTATTTGTACAGTTAGTTAGTTAGTCATTTACTTTAGTATGCACGGCTACACATCAAGCTATACTATTAAATAGATTGTTGTAGCAGTATTATATGGAGTATCTAACAATGTAATAACTGTGAACACCTGCAAGCAGGACGTGCTGCACTTCAACGCCTAAGTGTCCTTTTGATTTTGTATTTATTTGTACAGTTAGTTAGTTAGTCATTTACTTTAGTATGCACGGCTACACATCAAGCTATACTATTAAATAGATTGTTGTAGCAGTATTATATGGAGTATCTAACAATGTAATAACTGTGAACACCTGCAAGCAGGACGTGCTGCACTTCAACGCCTAAGTGTCCTTTTGATTTTGTATTTATTTGTACAGTTAGTTAGTTAGTCATTTACTTTAGTATGCACGGCTACACATCAAGCTATACTATTCCAGTTTACACTGACCTCCCATTGTAAGGAAATCCGATACAATGCGAGATCAGCTTATACTAGAAATGTATAGCTTGATCTGTAGCCGTGCGTACCTAGTGTAAATAGAGTTAAATTGTTTATTGGATTACTAGCTGACCCGACAGACGTTGTCCTGTCTTAGCTATGAATATTCTAATGTAAACGCGCGAAGTTCCCGAAGGCCCAAGCTGAGAACATTTTGAATTGTGTAGGAAAACTTAATTTATATCAAAATTTCAAGAAATCGAACGGCGGGAAAACAAATGAACAATTGATTATAAAATTAATTAGAATTTGGAATTCTAAATAGAACGAAAGTTTCCTGATAGACGCGGTTGCCCTGTCCAAATTTCATGTATGAGAAAATAAATTTTCTTCATTTTTTTTGTCCTATGTTTTTAATAGTTATTCTGCTATTCGGGACAGGGACAAATACAACAAATCAAAAACCATGAAAATCGGTCCAGCCGTTCTCGAGTTATAAGTGTTCGAACAAACCCGACTTTGTTTTATATATTAAGATTTATATTAGAAAATAAAGTGGTTAACTCACTAAAAAAAATAATTAAATAGATTAAGTATAATAAAATTATTCTTAATTTTATTGTTATTTTTGTTCTTAAAAACATACCTTCAATTTGATGTTCCTCCTTTGGCTCAATAATATCATCTAGTCCCTCACAAACAGCTGGTATCTCTTCTTTGATAGCAATGCTTTCTGTTTGACATTCATCAACTACACTTATGTGCACTGTTGGAGATATAATAAACCCACCGCTAAACTCTAAGTCATTTTGGTTTATTAAAAAATTGAGCTGTAAAAAAGATTATAATTATTAAGAAAATAGAAATAGAAGGAAATATGCTGGTGATCTCAGTTCCA
Organism: Cosmia trapezina; assembly: GCA_905163495.3. Lineage (NCBI taxonomy): Eukaryota > Metazoa > Arthropoda > Insecta > Lepidoptera > Noctuidae > Cosmia > Cosmia trapezina. The sequence continues at coordinate 601,750 of LR991046.1, read as the reverse complement.
TGACGACAAACCTTTTTTTATACAGGGTGACTTTGAAAACATGCGACAAAATTGAAGGGGGTGTTCTACGCATCAATATGAACAACTTTTACTAAGGGACCAACATCGAATTCGCTAAAAAAAAAATTACCTTCCCATATTATAGTTAAAGGTATTGGACCCTTTTGTAAAAGAAGGTCGGATTTTTTTTTGCGAATTCGAAATTGTTCACATGGTAAAAGTTGTTCATATTGATGCGTAGAACTCCCCCTTAAATTTTGTCGCATGTTTTCAAAGTCACCCTGTATACTAAAGTTACTCAAAAGAGCCTCCACAAGTGAGGATACTCAAGGGGGAAGCGCCAGGGTACCCAGCCCCTGAAATGAAATTTTTCTTGTGTTTTTTCCAATTTGCAGTCATTAGGTTGTATGTTGATTAAAGTATGATTTGCGACCTTAACAAATATGTATATACAGCATTGCAATCATAGAATTATCAGTAACACAACTCCTATGTTAGTATAATCCTCAAATGTCAAGATTTAATGAAAATAGTCATTCAATAGAATTACTTGGTCTTAAAGAGTTGTATTCTTTGACATTATGACTTATATTTGCGACATTATGATTTGTATTTTCGAGTTAACTATTAATATTTTGACATTCTAAATAATGCAAATTTTTTTAATATTTCTACACCAGCAATGGTAGTATACAGGGTGGCCGGAACATTGACGTCCAAAAATAAAATTTCGGTCCCTCGTATCGTGGGGTATTCGAATCACCCCCATGTATGTTCCGCGACTTTTCATAGTTTTCGAGTTATGAATTTTTTTCTGAATGTTTGAAAATTTTCGACCTGACCAACCTAAAAAAATTCTAAAAAAAAAGTAGAGGGTTTTATCGAGTTTCTTTTTTTGCAACTGAATTTTCATAAGTAGTACTTTTATGCATAAAATAATCAGCTTCGTAACTGTGATGAAAGTTATGAAAATGTTGATCTAAAGTGAAAAATTTACGTTCGGTAAATTATGACTCAAATTTTCAACTTTAAATTAAAAATCTTAGAAAATTCAGTTGCAAAAAAAGAAACTCGATAAAACCCTCTACTTTTTTTTTTAGAATTTTTTTAGGTTGGTCAGGTCGAAAACTCGAAAACTATGAAAAGTCGCGGAACATACATGGGGGTGATTCGAATACCCCACGATACGAGGGACCGAAATTTTATTTTTGGACGTCAATGTTCCGGCCACCCTGTATGTGAAACAATCTTTAATGTAAGATCTTAGTGTACCATATACGGAGAAATAAATACTTTATACTTATACTTATTGATGTCATTAATTATTTTATCTACACCCATGCTATAAATCCATACTAATATTATAAATTCGAAAGTAACTCTGTCTGTCTGTCTGTCTGTCTGTTACCTTTTCACGCTTAAACCACTAAACGGATTTCGATAAAATTTGGCAAGGCTATAGGTGGTATCCTGGGGACGGACATAGGCTACTTTTTTTTTTCAAAAATAATCCTACAGGGGGTGATATAGGGGATGAAAGTTTGTATGGGAAACTCAGTATTTCTTAAGTCAGGGATGTGAAAATTAAAATGTATGCTTTTGATAGGAAATAAAGAAATATGCGGTTCAGCGTTTTTGAAAAATCATCCCCTCAAAATCAATCTGCCTAGCCTTTTCCCAACTATGTTGGGGTCGGCTTCCAGTCTAACCGGATGCAGCTGAATACCAGTATTTTACATGGAGCGACTGCCTATCTGACCTCCACAACCCAGTTCCTGGGTAATACGATACCCCTTGGTAAGACTGGTTGTCAGACTTTCGGGCTTCTGACGACCCGTAACGACTGTCAAAGATCCACGAATAACAGCCGGGACCAACAGCTTAACGTGCTTTCCGAGGCACGGAAGAATCTCGGTATGTAAAGATGGTCACCCATCCACTGACCAACCCCGGCAAGCGTAGCTTAACCTGACGGATCGACCCGTGCGGCACTTATTACTTAGCCACGAGCTTTTCTGATGATGAAAAATCATCCCCTAAGGGAGTAAAATAGGGGTTGATTTTAAAATTTACAAAACTGCATGGATTTCGACAAAATTTGGCAAGGCTTTATATAGCATCCTGGGGAAGGCCATAGGATACTATTTTTTTCAAAAATAATACTACAGGGGGTGATATAGGGGATGAAAGTTTGTAAGGGAAACCCAGTATTTCTTAAGTTAGAGATAACAAATTTATGCTATTGGTAGGAAATTAAGAAATATGCGGTTCAGCGTTTTTGAAAAATCATCCCCTAAAGGTGTAAAATAGGGGTTGATTTTAAAATTTACAAAACTGCACGGATTTCAATAAAATTTGGCGAGGCTTTATATAGCATCCTGGGGAAGGACACAGGCTACTTTTGGTCTTAAAAAATAATCCTACAGGGGGTGATATAAGGGATGAAAGTTTGTATGGGAAACTCAGTATTTCTTAAGTTAGGGTTGTGAAAATTAAAATTTATGCTATTGGTAAGAAGTTAAGAAATATGCGGGTCAGCGTTTTTTAAAAATCATCCCCTAAGTGGGTAAAATAGGGGTTGATTTTAAAATTTACAAAACTGCACGGATTTCGATAAAATTTGTCAAGGCTATAGATAGCATCCTGGGAAAGGACATGGGCTACTTTTTGTTTTAAAACATAATCCTACAAGGAGTGATAAAAAGGATGAAAGTTTGTATGGGAAACCCAGCATTTCTTAAGTTAGGGATATGCCCTATGTTTTCCACATGAACGTTCCCATGGGATATTTTCCGACATCCACGCGGGCGAAGCCGCGGGCAAAAGCTAGTTCTCTATAAAAGTTCCTGAAACAGTTACCTTATTGCCAACATTAAAACAGCCAGTGTCATAGTAACCATGGTAACCATAATAGCATCCAAACGGATGCTTTAATGTTGTACTGAATTTCATAATGCAACTCGTTTTCAAAAAAAGAACATTGTAATGCACGCGCGTTTCACTACAACAGCGCCGTAATTTTAAAAAAGAACTTATTCGAATCACGTCGTATACTATGACGCCGGCCGCCATGTTCGATACGAGTATTAGTATTGCAAAAAACTGTTTCAGAACCTTTTATAGAGAACTAGCTTTTGCCCGCGGCTTCGCCCGCGTGGATGTCGTCATGTCGGATAATATCCCATGGGAACGTTCATGTGGAAAACATAGGGCCGTCCGATATAACTGTGCAAACTCAAATCGCTACGATATATCGTTACCGTGTATAGTAGGCCTAAAGCTACCAGTTGGCTGATTTTTTCCGACATCTTCAACAGTCGTCGTCATATTTCAGCCAATTTACACAAAACCATAATGAATTAGGTACACTGAATCACTCCGTTCATTGGAGAAAACCGTATGAAAATCCGTTCGGTACTTTTTGACATTATCGCATTTAAACAGACAGACTTACGCGGCGGGGGGACTTTGTTAATTACTTAAAATTTATTATGCCAGTAACGCTCTAATAACAAATAACTTTTGTCCAAGTGTCCACTCGTTCAAATAATTTCCTCGTAAAAACGTCGAATGAAATAAAGACTAAATGTTACCTCAAGATTCGAACTATGACTACATTTCCAATGCCTTAAATCTCTTAAAAATAATAGGTACACAAACATTTGTCAACCCCTATTGTACCCCCTCAAAAACGCTGTACCATATATTTCTTTATTTCCCACCAAAAGCATAAATTTCCGTGCTGTTTTGTAAATTTTAAAATAAACCCCTATTTTACCCACTTAGGGGATGATTTTTAAAAAACGCTGAACCGCATTTTTCTTAATTTCCTACCAATAGCATAAATTTGTTATCCCTAACTTAAGAAATACTGGGTTTCCCTTACAAACTTTCATCCCCTATATCACCCTCTGTAGGATTATTTTTTAAGACAAAAAGTAGCCTATGTCCTTCCCCAGGATGCTATATAAAGCCTTGCCAAATTTTGTCGAATTCCGTGCAGTTTTGTAAATTTTAAAATCAACCCCTATTTTACCCCCTTAGGGGATGATTTTTCAAAAAAGCTGAACCGCATATTTCTTTATTTCCTATCAAAAGCATACATTTTAATTTTCACATCCCTAACTTAAGAAATACTGAGTTTTCCATACAAACTTTCATCCCCTATATCACTTCTTGTAGGATTATTTTTTAAGACAAAAAGTAGCCTATGTCCTTCCCCAGCATGCTATATAAAGCCTTCCTACCAATAGCATAAATTTGTTATCTCTAACTTAAGAAATACTGGGTTTCCCTTACAAACTTTCATCCCCTATATCACCCCCTGTAGTATTGTTTTTGAAAGTATCCTATGTCCTTTCCCAGGATGCTATATAAATCCTTGCCAAATTTTGTCGAAATCCGTGCAGTTTTGTAAATTTTAAAATCAACCCCTATTTTACCCCCTTAGGGGATGATTTTTCAAGAACGCTGAACCGCATATTTCTTTATTTCCTACATACAATACATTTTAATTTTCACATCCCTAACTTAAGAAATACTGAGTTTCCCATACAAACTTTCATCCCCTATATCACCCCCTGTAGGATTATTTTTGAAAAAAAAAGTAGCCTATGTCCGTCCCCAGGATACCATCTATAGCCTTGCCAAATTTTATCGAAATCCGTTCAGTGGTTTCGCCGTGAAAAGGTAACAGACAGACAGACAGACAGACAGAGTTACTTTCGAATTTATAATATTAATAGTATGGATTGATAACATGGGTGTCGATCACAGACTTATATTGGCGATAAAGTCTTGTATGCAACTGTACATAATTAGGTATTAAAACACTCATGTGATACTACCACATTCGTGTTTTAAGACCCCTTATTATACGTCAGTTGCATAAATACGACACGGTTGGCGCAGTGGTTGAGCGATTGACTGCTGCGCAGCATGTCGCGGGTTCGATTCCCGCACGGAACAAATAATTTGTACGACCTACAAGTATTTGTTCCGAGTCTGGGTGTGTTTTTCTATCTATAATATGTATGTATTTACAAAAAAAAAAAAAAAAAAAAAAAAAATGTATATAAGTAGTTTATCAGCCATCTCGTTACCATAACACAAGCATTAGGTTGCTTAGCTTGGGACTAGATGGCGTTGTGTGAAATGTCCAAGGATATTTATATTTATTATTTTATTATAAATAACTAATAATTCTGTAAATAAGTACTTGGTAACAGTTGCAAATCGTTTTGGTCAACATACTACCTAATACCGACTTGCAACCCTGGCACTTTCACCTTAAGTAGGTCCAACGTAACCTCACTGATCACTGTACAATCTATTGACGCATAGCACATACCGACATTAGAGAGGACCATTATCAAACTGCCACATTCAAGTGGCATACAAAAGTTGTAGCAGTGTTCTGTGGAGTATTTAACAATGTAATAATTGTAAACACCTACATTTGACAAAAGTGTACAAATATCACCATTCAACACTCAATGGTACACTTGGCTTTAAATACATACACAATGGGTATGAGCTTGAGAAGAATCACTTCCACATTATACGAAAATTACAAATTATAAGAATAAATGCCTGTTGAAGAATACCTCACCTCATAATCCTCATTCATCATCTGAGCGAACAACTCTTCGGCTTCCAGACATTGTCTCAGTAATCGGTAGCATTGCTTTAGTTTAGTGCAGCAGAAGAAACAAGCAAGAATCGGTCTACTGTCTTCAGTTACAAACTGCAACAAAATTGTCTTGCACTATTTTTGTTTTTATGAAGAAAATACTTCTATTCTAGTTTATATAGTAATGCTGTCCTAGTCACGGTTGGTGGTCCTCAATGCTTTCTGTGCGCATCTTACGTGAGAGTTGATCTCCACTCTTGCTCATGGCAGATTGGCGATTTTAATGTTTATAATATTTGTTTAAAGTCCAGGTTTCCACATGCTGTTTTACGGAAGCACTGGAGCCTTAAATCTTCGTGTAGGAGGCATTTACAACCTAATAGTAATTTACTTAATTCTTATTAAAAATATCAACTTACTGGAATATCAGTCAGCTTCTCGTAAAGTTTATGTAAGCTCCTGTTGACCACTACATACATACGGACATTCTCCGCTAAACATATCCTACACATTGGCAGTTTTTCCATCTTTTAACTCAAGCAGTACCAGTATTGATATTAGATGATATTTAGAGATCAACTTTCGTCGACCCAATATTATATTTTTCCTAAGCGTCGACCAAATTCATAAAACAAGTTGAACAGAACACAACACAGCAGTCCAGGACTTGACTTGACACTGCCTCTGTGTGCCTCATGCTTGACAGTGACAATAATGATAGCTTGACATTGACAATTTGTTTGACAGCAGATTTTTTTTGTTCCTTATTTTTTTGGAAAATGTCTGGCTACTGAGGCCTTTCAGGAGCTTGTGGCTAAGTATAATAATTATTATTACAGCCGCACGGGTCGATCAATCAGGTTAAGCTACACTTGCCACGGTTTTCCGTGGATGTTTGACCATTTTTAGGGTTCCGTACCTCAAAAGGAAAAAACGGAACCCTTATAGGATCACTTCGTTGTCCGTCTGTCTGTCAGTCTGTCAAGACCCTTTTTCTCAGGAATGGTTGGAGGTATCAAGTTGAAATTAATATCAAATACGTAGGTCTGTGGTCCATTAGAGCTCTAAAAAAATCAAGCTTCTAAGTCAACGCAATAAAAAAATACGGCCATTTAAGCGCCATATTTTGATACTCGCAAGTAAATCAAATCCTATAGGCTACTTCCCGTTATGCTAGAATCAAAAAATTTAGCAAGAAGCAAGGTCTTTGTAAAATATGCACATATCACAACACTAATAGTTGACTCACCAACGCACCACCGTTCAGGCGGACAGTCCGAACACGACTGATCGCCCCACCACTCGGACCGATATTTATAACCGAGCGACGTATGCGCCTGAGGCAACGTCACAATACTGTCATCGGCTCGTATTGCGATATAGTGATATCTACTTACACTACATCCCTTCCTTATTTTAATTTATTTTATTTCTGTATTAAATATCCCCTGCATTAAATAATAAGGACCTTTAGGAAGAAGTGATAAGTTTTTATATTTATCACCTACATAGTATGTATTAAGTTACAAGTACCTAGTCTTTATTTATTAAAGAACACCAACAGCATATATATTCAACATTGGTTCAGTCTGCATGATATTACTTATACTTTTCTGTAGTGGATCACTTATCTATTTAGTAACTAAATTAAGCATTTAATTACCCAATTTAGGCATCTTTATCAAATCAGTTTTTTAATCAATTAATACAAGTAATTGCTTTATATTTTTACCCCATTGTAATCAATATAATTTCCTGTAAAAAGAAAGAAGGAAGGAAATATATTAAACAAAGTACTTGTTTAATATATTTCCTTCCTTCTTTCTTTTCTTTCTTGTGAATGATAGTCTGACTACAATGTTCATGCAAGCTAATTCATATTATATCTTGATTATTGATGATAACTATGTTGTTCTGTATGTGTTATAACACGGCCAATGTTGCTCATGAGGTGCAGTCAAGAGAGACACTTCGTCACATGTGCCTACTGTACATGAGGTGTGGTCGAAAATTTCGAGTATGAGTGGCCCAGCCATTCTAAATAGTAGTGGTTTAATACCACTGTTCTCAACTATAACATCTAGGAACTTGGTGATCAGGGATCCTCACACAATCATGAGGGTTTTCATAGCTTCGCTTATAGTTTAGATTTTCTTTGTAAAGGCGCTTGCTTACAAAGAAAATCCCTTTAACCATAAGGTGGTATTTTCACCCTTCACACACTGCACCACACATTGTTACTAGCCAGTCCATTGGCTAAATAATATTGCTGCTGGTCCATTACCAATAAATTAATTATTTGCCTGCAAAGTTAAAATATTTATTAATTAAATCAATCAATCAATCAATAAGCCTTTCATCCTGAACTTTTAAGACTAGTCTAAAAATATTGTAGTGCTTTACAGATTGTCTCTCAGTTCAGTGTGCCTCTTGGCATAGGCTTCCTCTAACATCTTCCATTGCTTTCTATACCTAACCGCTCTTCTCCAGTTAGGACCGGCTGTTAATCTTAACTCATCCTCCCATTGCCTTCCTCTATTCCTTTTGCCATTTTATGGTACCATTCAGTAATTATTTTACTCTATTTTTCTTGAGTACTTCGCAGTATATGGCCTATCCATCTCCACTTTAGTTGATCTATCTTTACTAGCACGTCTGTTACTCTAGCTTTTGATCTTATGCAGGTGTTTCTTTTCCTGTCCTGCTTTTTAACTCAAATCTTCTCCATGGCTCTTTGGCAGTGTACTAGACTGTTCCTGTGAAGTTTAGTGAGGGACCAGGTTTCACAGCCATAGGTGAGGTAGGGGAGAATGCAGGTATCAAAACTTTCTGTTTAATTTATGTGCTTGTTTCAGTGGATTTCATTACTTCCGTTAGGGACCAGTATTTTTTCCAGCTTATTGGTTATTCTTTTGTTTATTTCGTTGGTAGATTGGTCTCTGTGAGAGATGATTTGTCCTAGGTAAATATACTCTTCTACGCACTTCGCGGTTAGCAAGTAATTTGGTCTTGTTTATGTTCATGTAGAATCCGATTTTCTCACTTTGTTGCTTTAGGTCTTCCATCATTTTCCTTAGATTATGTGTTTGAGGTTAGTTAGTAATTTGGTCTTGATAATGTTCATGTATAATCCAATGTTCTTATTTTGTTGCTTTAGGTCTTCTATCATTTTCCTTAGATTATGTGGGTCTTTTTTCAATAAGACAATGTCGTCTGCAAAACTTAAATGGTTCTGTTAAATGGTTCCTTAAATGACTGATAATCTGCCTAGCCTTTTCCCAAGTATGTTGGAATCGGCTTGTAGTCTAACTGGATGCATGTGAATATCAGTATTTTACATGGAGCAACTGCCTATCTGACCTCCATAACCCAGTTACTGGGTAATACGATACCCATTGGTAAGACTGGTTGTCAGACTTTCGGGCTTCTGACGGACGACCCGTAACGACTGTCAAAGATCCATGAATGACAGCCGGGACCAACGGCTTAACGCTGCGCTGCGTTATGCTCCAGTGAGTCGGAGTGTACAGCTCTGGGTTGAGGCTGAAGGTGATGACCAGGAATGCGCGTCCGCTGCATGCTGGTGGTCAGGATACCTGTTGAAGCCGTGGATGCTGGCTGGCTGTGTGACTCGCCGCTCGAAAGTTTGAGGAAGTGCACGAAGGCTGCGCTGACGTTCATGCTCGGGGTCACCAATTTAGAGGTATGAGGAACAGGGTGTAAATTTCACTCATCCTCCATTGAAAAGGGAGATCAGAAGGTTGCGTGTTCATATCACGTCGGGGTCACCAGTTTGGAGGCATGAGGAACAGGGTGTAAAGTTCACTCATTCTTCATAGAAAAGGTAGGATCCTCCGACCAGACGGATGTTGTGTCTGGTGGGCTACTGCCCGACGGTAGATGTCGGGACGTTGTATATATGCTAATCGCGTGGTAAACTCTAATTGCGCGATGCAGGTTTGCGTGACGTCATGTCATTGATGCGTAGTTCATATGTGGCGATGTAGATGCCGCCACATGCTTTCCGAGGCACGGTGGAGTCTCGGTATGTCTAGATGGTCACCCATCCACGGATCAACCCCGGCAAGCGTAGCTTAACCTGATACATCGACCCGTGCTGCTATTATTACCTAGCCACGAGCTCCTCACTGTTTAATGACCAGTATGTACTTAAAGAGTACCACTATTTTTCTTTTTGATAACTGTCAATTAATGACCAGTAGGTATATTCTACTGTTAATACCGTCGCTCTCTGAAGACCTGTCAATTTAATGACCAGTAGCTATATTCTACTGCCGTTAGCGTCATACTCTGATGACTTGTCAATTTAATGACCAGTAGATATATTCTACTGCAGTTACAGTCATTCTAGATGACTTGTCAATTTAATGACCAGTAGATATATTCTACTGCAGTTACCGTCATTCTAGATGACTTGTCAATTTAATGACCAGTAGCTAGGTTCTACTGCTACCACTGTCATTTCCCGACAACTGTCAATTTAATGACCAGTAGAAATGTTCTACTGCTATTTCGCATTGCGCGCATTTCGCACATTTTCATATGGTAATACCACCCAAGGACTCCACGAGACAGGATTGACCTAGTGTGGATTTCATAAGCAAGGTATCATTTGCGTCTTTTTACATTTGTTTTTTGTTTTTATCTCTTTTCTCAATAAACCTCAACTCTTTCTTCCTCATTCTTTTCAGTTTAGTTATATTTGTAATAATTTGTAATAGTTCAGTTTTATGTTTGTTTTCTTCTGCACGTTTTAAATATTGTCGCCGCCTTTCCTTTCAATATATTTATTTTTGTTTCAATTCAGCTAACATTTGTAAAGATAGCTCGTTTGTTCTGTAAATTTTGGCGTAATGCTTTTTTTTCTTTTCAAAAGTATGCTTGAGTCCTTTAGTTTTATTTATGGTTCAAAACCATTCTTTTTTAGATTTCCAAAACTTTCCAGACTTGGAAATGCCTCTAATGGGTTCTGTTTTACTTGAAGATGTGTCGTGTTTCTTCAACTAATCATATAGCATAATTCAAATAACTAAGCATGTGGTCCCGGGTTCGACTCTCAGGTCGGGCAGCGTCACTTAGTTTCTCTATCACGAACCTCCCAATAACATACCGGAGTCTGAACTGTAGTCCGTTTAATGGCAACAGACATGCCCAACGTTACTGGTGAAACGTGGTTGCACCACACATCTCTGCCTACCCCTTTGGAGCACATAAGCGTGATGTTATGTTTAAATAATTAAACCACAATTTTTTTCCTTGATAAACAAGATAGTATTTAAATAGTTATGAGCCATTTATTGTTACAGTCTTTTACTTTTTTTTTTAAACTCCCTTTTATTTACCTCCTTTCATTTCTAATGAAGGACTCTAACGTATTTATATTCATAATTTGACGTTTGAAATCAAAGATATTTAAGATACTTTAGAGAGGCCTGTGACGTTTAATAAACAAGTTATGCGTGCTGTGGTAGGGGTTGCGCAGTGGGGGGATTGTGGAGTGGTGCGCCACACTCAGTCTGGTCCGAGCGGCCGTTATGACAACACGCCTAACGCAGTGATATTGCAAACAGTGTTTTATTGTGATACCTAAACCTAACCAAAACCTAGACACCACAAGTGGCGACGAGGATTAAGGTATGTCGTGCATAAAATTTAAAATTAAAACAACCTAATGGTTGCGAGATATGTTGGCAAGTTAACGAATGAGGTTTCATGTAGTTTAAGTTTCCCCTGAATAATTTGTGGTAAAACATAGCATATATTCATAAAACTACCAATACCTAAGAGTGTACCTATGGCTCTTAAGAAAATACACATGAAATGACAGTAAATAATCGTGAAAACCGTGAATGTCATTTAATGCATCATCATCATCGTCAAATCAAATCAAATCGTCAATCATTCGTGAGTGGCATTTAATTTTCTTTGTTTATTTACCGTGAATATCTAGTCACGAATAAAAAATTTTTTTACTTACCTACCTACCTACATTTCACTTTAAACAGGCATCTAAAAAAAAAAAACAGAAGAATAATGACCTCATTTGTTGATATGTGCCAACTAAACTATAACAAAATTGCCAAAAAGGCAAATGAGTCGTGGAAAGCGCGAAACTGATAGATTATGTGGTTAATCGGTATCAAAACATTACACGTAATTTGGAAAGGTAAACTATTAAATGAATAGTGGGTACTTAAACTGATAGATTATTTGGTTAATCGATATCATAACATTACGAAGTAATTTCAAAAGGTAAACTATCAAATGAATAGTGGGTACCTTTAAGCTAAATAAGCTTAAATAAATCCAATGGGTACCTTACCTCGATACCTGGTACCTTAGTGGATAAAAAACGAACTAGCTAAGTTGTTAGTGCTAGAAAAACATATTGGTATGGATTAAATAGTGAACTGCTAAAATCAGTTAATACAAACAAACAAAAAACTATTGTAAGCAATGTCAAACAACAAACAAAAGACAATAGTAGCAGATAGCCCAAAGTAATCTTGAAAACATTCGGGCATAATTATCAAATACCTATTTAATCACGCTATATCTGTGGTCGAAAAACCACGGACCTTGGTAGATAATCATATAAACATTTTTGCAAATATAGACTACGAAATCCAAATACGTTATTAATCCCCAAGAACGAGATTTCAACAGAAATTAGGGCATAGCTAGTGAAAATAAAAACCAATTGGGTTTTATCAAAACAATTATCTCGAAATTTAAACATTATCATAACCTTTTAGTGTTACAAGAAACTTATAATTTGAATATAATTTTTAAAGTTTCATATTTATAATAAATACTTTAAAGATTGCAAAGTAAAATATTTCGAGTGAAAATAACAATATTTGTTTGGTCTACTTTCCAAACAATATTATTTCATTGATCTTATAAGATTAATTATCAGTTAAATACAGTCAATTTTAATGGTTTTCACTACGCTACGTTTTTACGCTGTAATAATAATACTATAAATTTGTTGTTCTGTTTGAAATGGAACAGTAGTTTTGAATGTCTTTCGTTGCATTTTAAATGAGTTATTGTTAATGTGGTAATTCAGTTAAGTCTGAATGGTACCAGATAAATAGGAAAACATGTAAGTAGGTATACATGTAAGTAGCACAATTTATTCATGCAAATGTACAAGTTACTAAATTACTGAAACAAAACAAAAAGAATGTACTCTGGCTATGAAAACTAGTAACATATTGAATAATATAAAACCAATTTCAACATTTCTTCCTTACTAAACATAGACCTTACTGAAGTTTCTATATTGAAAATTGAAACATAATAATAAAAAATAAAAAAAAATAATAATAATAAAAAGTATAATATAAAGTAGCTCAAAATAAAATGAAAAAATATGCAAAACTAAATAAAATCATAAAAAGATGCAATAAGGAAAAAAAAAAAACGCGGTTCAAATATAATGAAAAAACTGGTTTTGCTACTAAATAAATCCAATAACTGCCAAATTAAATGAGAAGACAGTAAGAACATCTATGAGATTTACACTCAACGCTTACTCTGAAATTCAGGTAGAAGAGTCAATGCAGTCACTTCTAGGTATGTGAGGTCTGGAAAAAAAACGAATTCAGAAGCATATCCTTGCTGCAAATGAGTTAGTGGACGTGTGCAAATCTAATGCAGACAAGTGGACTCACCAAATCTCAGCAGCTCTCATTGTTCTTTGCTAAGGAAATCCAAACTTGCCACTCTCCAAACTGAGGCAACGGAGAACCCGTCCCAGTTAAGAAGTGTTTGGGTCTGTATCCCCAATCAGGATACACCAGGCATTGAACAAGGTCCATTGCAAGTAGTTCAGTTAAAAACTAGTTCTCTTCCTTATAAGTAGTAAAGTTTTACTGCTCCATTATGTTTTCTGATAGTTTTGGAAAAGGGGTTATGGAAATTACTTTGCACCAAACTGAGTCATTCTTCTCAAAATTATTGTATGCCACAGGCTTCCTACAAATACATAATTTCATCAATTACGAATACATTTATGACCCTAATGCCATTATTACTCTAATAGTTTTTAAATGAAAAAAGGTGATATCAAAACAAAAAAGAAATAATGAAAGAATAAACTGTTTGGACACAGAACGTGAACACAAGGTCAAGTCATTATAGTGACACGAACCATTGCAGTTAAATTGCATGAAAATAATATTGTGTGCTGGTTCACTAATCCTAATCAAAAGTTGTATTCAATCAAAAACTCGTAAAGACAGTTGAATTATCTGTTGAACATACCTAGCTGTGAACTTTCTTGTGTTGTGCTAGTTAAGCACGTCATAATATACCATGTGCGTTGACAGACCCCCAAATTATTAAATATACTCTATAATTGAGTCAGTAATTAATGTTTTGGCAAAACTTGAAACTGTAAATAAAGAAGTAATTATGTGTGGTGACTTCAATATTTAAAAAAAAAAAAACACTAAGCCGTTGGTCCCGGCTGTAATTCGTGAAACTTTGACAGTCGTTACGGGTCGTCAGAAGCCCGAAAGTCTGACAACCAGTCTAACCAAAGGGTATTGTATTACCCAGTAACTGAAGGTAAGATAGCAGTCGCTTCATGTAAAATACTGGTGTTTGACTGCATCCAGTTGGACTGGAAGTTGACCCCAACATGGTTGGGAGAAGGCTAGGCAGATGGTATTACTTTGTTTAAATACTTCAAATTGACAATGTTTTAACTTACCAATATAAAAAGTGCAGATACAATCAGACCACATCTGTTTATTTAAATAAAATTAAAAGCACTTTAATTCGTAAAGTAAGTGATCAAAATCTTGCAATGAATATTTTGAGTATTTTGTTTTATTAATTCTTTTGAGTTCAATAAAACTAAAAAAAAAAAAACTATCAAGTTATATTTAGTGTCTGGGCAACTAATGCTTGGTTCTTACAAACAAAACAGAATCGTTTTGCTTACCAGTGGTAGCATTTTTATTGCCAAACTGGGAATTTATGTAAATAGATTCGTAAGCTAATTTTACCTGTGATCAGGGCCGGGCAAAATATAATATGCTTTGCTTCGATTGAAATACAAAATATTTTGACTCTGTTTATTTAAAATACATTCACAGCTTTATAACTGTCGTAAGTGCCCTAATGTAAGAACGATTTCAACTTGCACACTTGAACGTGCTAATAATGTTTATATAATTTTGGAATACTTATGGTACAAGTGATAGGTAGTTATAGAGCCCTATAACTCAAATTTATATAAGCATACAAATAGACAAAATTCATTACTATTTCAATGGAAAATTGAACAATTCAGTCAGTACACGTAGTGTTGCCAACTCTAAACATTAACATATATACTGTTTCTAGTGCAGATGCTAGTGTATGTATGAGCCAGCATATTTTTCTTTTTCGTTAATAAGATCACTAAATGTATTTAAGTAAAAATGTATTTTGAAGTCATAAGTGTTTGAAATACTAGCTACAAAACACTTCAGCGTCAGGTATTTGAAATATTAATTACAAATTACGTTTGTAAGTAGTAGTTTGAAAACAAATACCAAATAGATAGTTGTATTTCAAATAACAAGAAATTCAGGTACTACCCAAACCTGCCTATGATAGCTACTTCCTCGATGTCTCAAAGAATTTGGGTTTGAGTCGCCTGACTCCTTATCTAAAGTTAAGCCAAGGAAAAAATAATTGAAATTAGATGTGTGTTTAAAATATAATACTTAGAGGACATAGGATTCAAAGAGTCAAAGAACTCGGGACTTAAAAGACTCAAAGGAGTCGTGACTTTTGAGACTAATAGTCCCCAAGTCTTGTAAATCTATTTTGGCCTAGAAATAAAGACTAAAGGATTTATGTCTTTCACAACACTAGCAGTATGACTAGCAAAAAATTTCAAATTACTTGAAAGTAAAATAACAAAGCTAGCTAATTTGAAATCTGAAATTTGAAATCTTTGCTAGACTAGCAAAAATGTCAAATTACTTGAAAGTAAAGTAAAATAGCAATATTATGATCAAAGAAAACAAAAATGATTAAAGGAAATGTATTAACTTAACAATTTAATGATCAATTTCATTAAAAAAAAAAAAGAGTTGGTGATGAAGAACAGGATGATATTACAGAACAGACGTCACCTAGAAACATTATTCAATTAAAGAAATTAGAAAGTAAATGGACGGTCCATAAATCGGAAACTGGTGATTCCAGTAATGAATTTGATTCACAAACTAACTATTTACATATATTATACCGTAATTATTGTTTATTATGATTATGTCTTTGTGTAAGGTATATTATATTGCTAATGTGTTGAAATTGTATAATGCAATATTCAAGTTCTTTTGTTGCTATTATTCTGAGTAATGGTCCAAGAGATAGAACTGTTTTGAAGTTAACGATAAGTTATGGAAATGTAAGAAATGTGTTGATAGAATACTTTAATACTGTTTCCATGAAGTTTCTTGTACTTCTTCTCCATGAAGACCTAGATTTGTGAACGAATGACTATCTTTCTGATTAATTACTGGCAAGATTAATTGAAATATTGTCAGCCATTTATTTTATAAGCAAATGATTGTATTATTGTTTTTTTACATTTTGTAAAGAAGAGATGTGACGTTTAATAAACAAGTTATGCGTGCTGTGGTAGGGGTTGCGCAGTGGGGGGATTGTGGAGTGGTGCGCCACACTCAGTCTGGTCCGAGCGGCCGTTATGACAACACGCCTAACGCAGTGATATTGCAAACAGTGTTTTATTGTGATACCTAAACCTAACCAAAACCTAGACACCACAAGGCCATCAGAAGAAATGTCACACAAAAACTGTTATGCCAAGTCTCAGTGATGCCATCTAGCATAATACTCGTATAGCAAAATTACATAATAGCCAAGTATGACATGTATACCTGATACACTTTTACCGACACCAACCTTTGATTTAGCAACCGTCAGCTAGTTAGACATATCTAGAAAATTATT
Organism: Cosmia trapezina; assembly: GCA_905163495.3. Classification (NCBI taxonomy): domain Eukaryota; kingdom Metazoa; phylum Arthropoda; class Insecta; order Lepidoptera; family Noctuidae; genus Cosmia; species Cosmia trapezina. The sequence goes on along the minus strand of LR991046.1, from coordinate 585,114 downwards.
TAATTTATCTCAATACTCGATAAATTATAAAATAGAAACGAAAATAAACCGTAGTTGAATCGAGTCATTTCATCACTACAAGGTTGCAATACCACAATGTACAATTCGGCATATTTTCTTCGAAACTAATTTTCATTTGGTGGACACGAATTTGACGTGACATGCAGGCCTACCACACAAGACTGAGCGACTTTTGACCACTAGGACATAAGTATCGGATTACGATTTTGCTCGCTTTGTCCCGGCTATTATTAAGTAATATTTAATGTCTTTGTTTGAAATGTAACAATATTTTGTATATTTCCTTCCGAAATATATTATTTAAATCAATCTATCTGTAGGAGATTATATTTTTTTCCAACCATTAAAGGGAATATAACAGTCATGTTCCTCTTTTTTTTTTTTTTTTTAATTTTAAACATGAATAATTGTCATTATTACATTGATTTATTATTATAATTTGTATAATAAAATATAAAAACTCACTGTTTTCTCCTCGTCGCCAATGTAAAATATGCACATATCACAACACTAATAGTTGACTCACCAACGCACCACCGTTCAGGCGGACAGTCCGAACACGACTGATCGCCCCACCACTCGGACCGATATTTATAACCGAGCGACGTATGCGCCTGAGGCAACGTCACAATACTGTCATCGGCTCGTATTGCGATATAGTGATATCTACATACACTACAGTCTTACAGCACAAGTAAAGGAAAAAGTCCAAAAATTGTTAATTTGTAATTTTTTCATACAAAAAAATATGTTCAAGTCTGTCAGCCTGTAAGACCCTTTTTCTCAGAAACGCGAGGAGGTATCAAGTTGAAATAAATAACAAATATGTAAGTCTATAGTCCCTTACAGCTCTAAATAAATCAATCTTCTAAATCAACGCAATAAAAAAATACGGCTATTTAAGCGCCATATTTTGATACTCGAAAATACATCAAAACCTACAGGGTACTTCCCGTTGACCTAGAATTATGTTTGGCAAGAAGCAAGGTCTCACAGCACAAGTAAAGGAAAAAGTCCGAAAATTATAAATTATTAAGTTTTATCAAAATACCAAAGAAAAGACATTTGGGTAGGCCGCATAAATTACTCAAACTGCCAGACTATGACTAAAACTGAGAAAAGGATAAAATAAAATAAATAAAAAACAATGATCCACGTAGTCTTCACATTCACAATAAATAAAAATAATATAAGTAATACTTTACAAAGTAAATATTCATGTTGTTGTATAAAATATGTAAAAAGTTATTTTAAAATCAACATTAATTGTGTAAATTTATTGGAGCAGCTCAATCACAAGCCTTTTTGTCCTCAATATAGTCTTTGACAGTATAAAAGGCTTTCTGACAAGTTTCCGCTTTATAATTTTTTTGAATTTATTAAGGCTTAGTTCTTGAATGTGGCTAGGTAGTTTATTATAAAAACGTATACATTGGCATCTAAACGAACCACCTATTTTCTTAAGCCTGGTTGTAGGAACAACAAATTTGTGTTTGTTTCTAGTATTTACATTATGGACGTCACTGTATTTTTTAAACAGATTGATATTTTTATGAGCATACATAAGATTTTCATAAATATACTGAGAAGGCACAGTCATTACATTAATTTCTTTAAATTTATCTCTGAGGGAGTGTCTGGGACTTAATTTGTAAAAACGAATTGCCCTTTTTTGTAAATCAAAAATTGGATGTAATTCCAGAATTATTTTAGTTCCCTTTGCTTCAATTACATACTTACCAGCTCTGTAGAGTAAACGAAAAAAGAGCAAAAAAGTACCATGGTCCAAGAACGAGATTCTACATGCCTACTTCACCATAAACCACGTATACCTACGTGATCTTTGATGATTCGCCACAAGACGAGTCTCGCCATTATTGTAGTTCTTCCTTCTTACCTCAAAAACATCGGTACGTACACGATTCAACACCGACATAGAACACAATAATGTTCAGTTTCATAAAGGAGCTTTCGAAAAAGGTCTATTTCTTTATATTATTTAATTACAATATGTTTGTAATACAAACAATAATTTGAAATCACTTAGGGTCAACCGGACGCAAATTATCTCTGTATAAACGAATTTTCCTGTTTGTCATAAAAATGTTTGGTCACCCTATTAGAAGGAGATAAACTGCCTCAATGTGACATATCTCTCTCTGCTCCTGGTTTTTGGTATAAGAGCTCAGTGAGGAGCTCAGTCCAGTTTGTATATTAGGTTCATGCATGGACCTAATATACAAACTGGACTGAGCTCTCTACCGACTGACTATACAGAGATAATTTGCGTCCGGTTGACCTTAGGGTCATTTCAAATTATTGTTTGTATTACAAACATATTGTAAACCTATAAATAAAATTATTTAAAACTAATCTAAATGCTAAAAAAAAATATACGTAACTTATTTTACCTACTTGTAGTTGGTGAAATTCTACCATCTTTATCATTTTTATCAGTTGGCAGTTGAGCAAAAGGGACAAACTACTGAACTCGGGCTCTCTCTCTCGGCTCGTTTTGCCTCAGCTAAGATGTCCTATCAAAAGTAAACCTAAAGTGCAATATTTAAGGTTAATTTTTGAATGATACGATTTTTGGAGAGCTCAGTCCTGTTTATATAGTATACTAGCTTCTGCCCGCGACTTCGTCCGCGTAAAATTTATTTTTTGCTCGACCCACCCCGTCGCATCGCATTGCCTACCCGCGCTATTACTTCGTTTTCACTTAGCATTCTTTCAGACTTTTTTACTTTTTGCTCGGTACCTAAGGGTGATATTAAATATGCCTTCTATAAGATTTGGGCTATCATTAATGCAAAAAGATTTTTTAAAGTCCGACTGGTAGGGTAGTTCCAGAGTTTAGCTCGTTCCTTCACCACATCCCCTTCCGCTACCTCTCCCTCCCCCTCTCACTCACTCTCACACCCCCTTCACCACTTCCCCTTCGCTCTCTCTCTCTCACCACCCCGTCCCCTCCCTCTCCCCTCTCCTCCACCTCCGGCTCACCAACCCTTCCCTACCCCTCAGCCTTCACCATGTCTTCCTCCTCTCCTCACCAATTCCTGCCCTTTCTCCCTGCGTCCATCATCCTCCCCCTCACACTCCTCACCACCCCTTCCTTGCCCCTCCCCCTCTAACGCTCCCTCCAGGGTAGTTTTAAAAACTAATAATGACAAACTTAGGCAAATATTTGTGCCAAGTTTCAAGTCAATTAAAACCAAATGAATAACATTTTTCATGTAAATTGTATTCCCTGTTTTCACCCCCACAGGGGTGGAATTAAAAAAAATGGTTTGAGATATTTCCATAGCTTGACTCAAAGATTATTTACACCAATTTTCGAGTTAATCAAGCCACGCAGTAAAATCCTCCCCAGTGAAATTGACTACCCCTTTTCAAGCCGTTACAGGTAGATTTTCGAAAAACCCTGACACACATTATTCTTTATTTTTGGTTTTAAGTATTGTAGTGTATAGACATTTATACATTTATAATCTGTCGTCTCGAAGCAGCGCACACGCGGTGTCAAGCGGGGTGTGGGACTGGCCTCCCGACCGCCGCTGGGGGAAGACGTGTTCGTGCTGGCTTAGAGCCGATATCCGTGTATTTAGTGTTACTTGTTCTTTCCTTATATCAACCTCACAATCCTTATAGTGAACATTACATGTGGCGACGAGGTAAACGGTGAGTATTTTAAGGACTTTTTACATTAGGTAATAACAAAAGAAAAGAGAGAATACATACGTGGACAAAATACTTTAACTACTCACTACTACTTTACTTCAAATAATATTAACCGACTACAATCGTTGAATAAATAGAACATACGGATCACGAGGCACTGGCTGTAAATTCATGCATGACAAACTACCAAGCCTTTATGAAAGTTATTATTATGTGGGTAGCTAGGTTACCCGCTGGGTTTCTTAACAGATCTGATGTTGTTTTATTCGATTATGCCCGTGGTGGGTGAGTAGCCCACAAGTTACCTACCTACTTGAGTTCGAGCCTCAGTATTTATTACCCATAATAGCTGTATAAGAAATTTTGATAGGTAAAATGAAACACAGAGCCTCACGAGTTTCGTTAATCAATTTTGGTAGGTAATAGTTACTATCCTAAAGTTAATGAATTAGTCCACAGTATTAATTAGTTACTTACTTATACAACAAAGTGTGTATGTACGGTTATCATAGTTACCAACTAATGATGACTGTATATAACGGTTTTTGATGGGGAAAGGTAGAGGAAGATGTGGAGTATGTAACTAGGTACCTACACAATTGGCTTTGGCTGTGAGTTGCGTAGGTATTCTTTTGTTCGCGTTTTAGGTACAGGAGTACCCAGGTAATATGGCTTGTCGATGTACCTGCGCAGAGGATGGGTTTTCGGAGCGCGGGAAGTGCTATTGACCAATCGGCACGCTCCACGCTTTTTCCTGTTCCCTTTGGTCGGTGGCTGCCGCCATGTTGGCGCGCGCCGCTTGACAGCCGCCATACTTGCGAGTGAGACGGAACTGGCAGCTGCGGTGTATTATGAACCTTATAGTGGTGATCTGGGGTTGATTGTAGGTTTTGAGTACTCTCGTTAATCTTCGGGGCCATGCTTTCTTTTCTGTGCGAGCGAGGATTCACGACGCGCCTTATTAGTTGAGTATTACTGTATATTGGTTTCTATGAGTGTACATCAGGAGAGCGACATCATACCTACTTAGCATAGCATTAAATTGGTTTCTATGAGTGTACATCAGGGGAGCGACATCATACCTACTTAGCATAGCATTAAATTGGTTTCTATGAGTGTACATCAGAGGAGCGACATCATACCTACTTAGCATAGCATTAAATTGGTTTCTATGAGTGTACATCAGGGGAGCGACATCATACCTACATAGCATAGCATTAAATTGGTTTCTATGAGTGTACATCAGGGGAGCGACAACATACCAACATAGCATTAAATTGCGGAGAGTAACTGGTATAGCATTAAATTGCGGACGTACCTACATAGCCCGCTACATATACTGCTTGGCGGCCACGCACTGGGAATACTCACGTGATAGTGCCACAGTACTGCAGTGCGATTCTGTAACCATCTCACCGTGAAGACTTAGGTGAAGTGAGCGTGGAGTGAGCTGTCAATAGTGTCAATTCCTAGCAAAAACAAACTCACTTCACCTAAGTTTTCACGGTGAGATTTTTACAGAATCGACCGGCTGCACAGTATGACGACGACGTGTCGTCATGTGCACACAGGGTGTGTTTGCCATGACGACTACGTGCGTCCTCCATGGAGGGGGGAGGATCCTCCGACCTGACGGGTGTTGTGTCTGGTGGGCTGCAGCCCGACGGTTGATGTCGGGACGTTGTATGTATGCTGGACGCGCGGTGGACTCTGGCTGCGCGATGCGGGTTGCGTGTCGTCATGTCACTGTGATGCGTGGTTCGTGTGTGGCGATGTAGATGAGGCCACAATAGAAAAGAAGTATAAACATTTACCTCGAGGCGGCAGGCATAGACATCGAGGCAAAAATTGGACTATTCCTTTATATTTTGGTGGTCCTGAGTTGCAGAAGTCTTCTACAACATCCCGGGATCTAATGCAACTGATGGCGAACTTTTTAACATCGCGATCGAAATGACAAAAGACCAAAAATATCCGAATGAATAAATTACAAACATTATATTATGAAAATCTTGCTAAAAAATATATATACTAAAATGTTTAGATTTGCTTAATTGGCGTGAAAACCGTTGAGCTAAAATTGAAATGGCTTCTAGTAGACGAACGATTGATGAGTTAGTTATTGAACTCAATTCAAGTCGAAAATAAACGACTGTATATTATGTTTAGGTACTAATTTTCTTTGTTTATTTACCGTGAATATCTCACGGATAGTAAAAAGAAGGAAAATTAACTATTGTTAATGAACATTGCGAAGTGCTTTGAAGAGATGAACTATTGGATGAATAGTGGGTACCTAAATTGTATAGTAGCGGGGACATTTTGGTATGGATTGAATAGTAAACTGTTGGAATCGGTGGGTACAAACGAAACTATTATAAGTAGTATGAACAACGAACAAAGATGATAATAGCAGGTAGCCCAAGGTGTTTTGAAGGCATTCGGGCGTAATTGTAAAATACCAACATATGTAAAATTATGAGGTGACTTACCTATTTAGTCACGTCGAAGCTGTGGTCGAGAAACCACGGACATTGGTAGTTAATTATACAACATCAATTATCTGTTAAATACAGACAATTTTAATTATTTTCATTATGGTTGCGCTATAATAATAATAACCTTTTTTAATGCTAGTATACTGTGATCTTGTTGTTCTGTTTGAAATTGAAGAATGGTTTTGAATATCTTTCGTTAAAAAAATAAAAATAATAATAATAATAAAAAATAAACGAAAACGAGTAAAAACTAGTCAAGACAAGAGTCGAGTGAGTAAGACGAGTCGAGTCGTATAAATGAGTTATTGTTATAGTGGTAAGTCAGTTGTATCTGAATGGTACCAGATAAATAGGAAAACATGTAAGTAGGTATACATGTAAGTAGCAGAATTAATTCATGCAAATGTACGAATTGCTAAGTTACTGAAACAAAAAGAATTTACTCAGGCTAAAGGAAACTAGTATGTTATATTTAATAATTGAATACCATTTTCAACATTTATTCCTTACTAAAAATAGACCTTACTGAAGATTCTGTAATGGAACATAATAATAGTAGTTATAAAGTAAATCCAAATAAAAGGAAAAAATATGCAAAACTACATAAAATCATAAATGCAATTAGGAACCAACCACGCAGTTGAATTGAAATACTTATAACAAAAGAACATGTTTTGCTAATAAATAAATAAAACTACTATCAAATTAAATGAGAAGACAAAGAACATTTATGAGATTGACACTCAATGCTTGGTCTGAAATTCAGGTATAAGAAGAGTCAATACATTCACTTCAGGAGCATATCCTTGCTGCAAATAAGTTAGTGGGCATGTGCAAATCTAATGCAGACAAGTGGACTCACTAACACTCAGCGGCTCTCAATGTTCTTTGCTAGGGAAGTCCGACTTGGCGCTCTTCAGACTGGGGCGGCGGAGGGCCGTCCTAGTCGGGAGGTGTTTGAGTCTGTGCCCCTGGTCGAGATGCGTCAGGCGTTGAACAGGGTCCATTGCAAGTAGTTCAGATAGAAACTTGTACTCTTCCTTGTAGTAGGTAAGGTTTTTTACTGCTCCATTGTGTTTTATTTTATTTTGTTTGGGTAGTTTTCTGATACTTTTGGAAAAGGGTTATGGAAATGGCATAGGAACAAACCGAGTCATTCTTCTCAAAAATGTTCTATGCCACAGACTTCCTACAAATAGATAATTTTATCAATAACTAGGTATGGATATAATCCTAATGCTATTATTACTGTAATAGTTTTAGTGGTCAATAAGATAAGAGAAACGGGATGAGATATCAAAAGAAAAGAGAAAATAAGTAGGGAATGAACTTTGTTTGGACAAAGAACGTGAACGCGAGTGTGTTCCTCGCGGCTACGCCGGTGGGGTCTGGTCACACATGGGACAAGGTAGGTTATCTGTTAAACATAGCTTTGAACTTTCTTGTGTCGAGCTAGATAAGCATGTCATGGTGTGCCATGTGTGTTGACAGACCTCCAAGTTACCATAAATACTCAGTATTTCTGACAGTAATTAATGTTTTGGCAAGGCTTGAAACTGGTAATAACGAAGTAGAGCCGTTGGTCCCGGCTGTGCTTCGTGAGACCTTGGTTGCGGGGCGTTGGGGGCCCGGGGTTCTGGCAGCCGGCCCCGGCATGGTTGGGGAAGGACAGGCGGATGTTTGTCAATATGTTTCAACTAACCAATAAGTGACCAAAATCTTACAATAAACAGTGTTGGTATTTTGTTTAATGAACTCTTTTGGGTGGTCCGAACCAGGTTCAATAAAGCTAGACTGTCAAGTTTATGTTTGGTGTCTGGACTACTGATGCTTGGTTCTTACAAACAGAGTAGAATCGTTTTGCTTAGGTACCAATGCTGGTTTGAAATTGTGGAGACCAAGTGAGGGTAGATGCCTATGCCCGCACTTTGCGAGGACGTCGCTGGGCTGTCGTCGGTCCTCCCGTGGCCGCGATCGCTGCGGGGCTGTCGAGGCGTCGGGAGGCAACTAGTTGCCTGTTCGCGTCGTGAAAGGGAATATCGCGATGGGACTCGGTCTTGTTGTTGCGAAATGGAAAATGCATTCAGAGCCTTGTAGGTAATTGTCGTGGGTGCCATAATATAAGAACGATTTCAACTTGCACACTTAATCATAATGCTTTAAAAGTAATTTTGGATACAATTCATAATGGTACAAGTGCTGGGTAGGTGCAAAGCCCTATATCCCAGAACTTTGCAAGCGTACAGTTTGACAGAATCCATAACTGTTTCTATGGAAATTGAACAATTACCCATACAATGTCAATTATTGAATTATCAATATTTTTAGTAGGCAGAGATATTTATATAAAAAAAAAAAACAATAATAAGGGAGGGATGTAGTGTATAGACATTTATACATTTATAATCTGTCGTCTCGAAGCAGCGCACACGCGGTGTCAAGCGGGGTGTGGGACTGGCCTCCCGACCGCCGCTGGGGGAAGACGTGTTCGTGCTGGCACATGTAATGTTCACTATAAGGATTGTGAGGTTGATATAAGGAAAGAACAAGTAACACTAAATACACGGATATCGGCTCTAAGCCAGCACGAACACGTCTTCCCCCAGCGGCGGTCGGGAGGCCAGTCCCACACCCCGCTTGACACCGCGTGTGCGCTGCTTCGAGACGACAGATTATAAATGTATAAATGTCTATACACTACAAGTATAAATAATGAGTTTTGAGTTAATCGGATTGCGCGTTAAAATTTTTCCATACAAACTTTGAGACCCCCCAAATTTCCCTTTTGGGGGGTAGTTTAGAAAAACTAAAAATCACAAAAATCATAATTTAATTAGATAAATATTCGTGCCAAGTTTCAAGTTTATTAACTCAAGGAATAAGATTTTTCTTTTTACCCCCTTAAAGGTCGAATTTCCAAAAACCCTTTCTTAGCGGATGCCTAGGTCATAATAGCTACCTGTGTTCCAAATTTCAGCCCAATCCGTTCAGTAGTTTCAGCTGTATGTTGATAGATCAGTCAGTCAGTCAGTCAGTCAGTCAGTAACGCTTTCCTTTTATAGATTATAGATTAGGTCCATGGGTTCATGTAACTAAAGCAGTTATTCTTCTGAGGTTTGGTTGGTGTTTCTTTTAGTTTGGTAAGGTTGGCCAAGCTGTCTGTCAATAATGTGTCAATGTCAAACTGTATAGTTTATTGTCAACGTCAAAGCAGCAAATCTAAATTATAATAATTCCAATAATGTACTCTGTGATTCCAATAGATAAGCATTTAAAATAATATACAATCCGTATTACAATTGAATAAATAGTAGAGTGAATAGTATTAGAGTGTGATTAGAGTAGCATATGAATTAGAATATTAGTCCGTGTCTGTGTTGGGAAAGCAGCTTTGCTGAAAAGTAATAATTTCCCATTATTTCCTAACTTTTGTATTGCTCTTGTGGTATATGTTTTGTTGTGAAGTATTATCGAAGTAAATGTGAACTAAACTAATTCCTATGAATTACCTGGACTGTCTGATCTACTTACGAGAGAAATTTCGGTCAGTGGGTCGTCATTGGACTTAAAATCTGTAATAGTAGATTAATCTAAAAAGAGTTTGTATTAATTATATACAAGCCTCCTTCGTTAATTGTACGCAAGGCAACAGTGTTTCTCTATATTGTAAAATATAAAGTTGAACTAAATTACTTATCTGATACTTTTTGAGTTAAAAGATGGAAAAACTGCTAATGTGTCGGATATGTTTAGCGAAGAATGTTCGCATGGATGTAGTGGTCAACAGGAACTTGCGCGAACTGTATGAGAAGCTGACTGATGTGCCAGTAAGTTGATATTTTGAATAACAATTATTTAAATGGCCTATACCTATAAGGTTTTAAATGTCTCTTCTGTGCAAACATTCATACCACCTGCCTCAGACTAAGCAAAAAAACTCGGACCAAGCACTGCAAACAATACAGTGAAGCATGTGCAATACTACACCTTGCTCTGTGCATACACGCACACATTTACACCTAACTACAATTAAACTACACCTCATTACATGCACACATGTTTACAAAACCGAAACATGAGGCTTCACGTCCCTGTTAACAGCGCTATGTCTTGGTTTTTTATTTAGTCTCAGCTGCCTGCATGAACTTTCGGTCAGAGGGTCGTCTCAGGGGAAGATGGAAACCACTGACATAGGTGAAGGAAAACAGCGCAGTGAAACTTGGACTTAAAATAAATATGTATTTTAAGTCACCAATCTGCCTTCAGCACGAGAAGTGAGCAATGCTCATTTCTTCTATGTTAGATGTGCACAGAAAGCATTAACACGTTGGCGGACAGTAACAACCACAGGCGTCTAGGTAGCTAAAAGTCATACGACAGTACGCCTGTCGACGTCTGAGTTTTTACTAGCTTAAAATCAGCACGCCACATGACAACCGATTTTCCATAATATCATAAAGAACGGCATGTTGTACTGTCACCACAGGTATAATTAAGACTTTTGTACTGTCACTATACAATTTTTGTTGTTATGTCAAAGAAAGTACCTCCACGCACACATTCAAGTTTCTACACAAAATACCATGCGTTGTGACACTACGCCCGTGGGCATTGTAAGAAAATAAGTACCTAGTGTCTCAGTAGCCGCAACCACTGAGATAGTACTGTCTGCCAACGTGTTAAGCATATATTGCTATCACACTAATATTATAAAGGCCAAAGTTTGTGAGTGTGTGTGTGTGTATGTTTGTTACTTCTTCACACTCAAACGGCTTAAATTTGGTATGTAGATTGCTTCTACCCTGGATTAACACATAGGCTACTTTTTATCTCGGTCTACGCGGGTGAAACCTCGGGGCGTAGCTAGTTTTCTTCATAAAATCGAAAAAGTGTACATGTAAATCTTTTGTTGCAGTTTGTAACTGAAGACAGAAGACCGATTCTTGCTTGTTTCTTCTGCTGCGCTAAACTAAAGCAATGCCACCGATTACTGAGACAATGTCTGGAAGCCGAAGAGCTGTTCGCTCAGATGATGAACGCGGATTATGAGGTGAGGTATTCTTCAACAACCATGTTTTCTCATAATTTTCAATTTCAGTACAATATGGAAGTGGTTCCTCTCAAGCTCATACCTGTTGTGTCTGGATTTTACACCAGGCCGTATCATTGAGTGTTGAATGTTAATATGTTCGCTATAATGTCAAATGTAGGTGTTTAGGTACATACATACATAAACTCACGCCTTATTCCCATAGGGATAGGCAGAAACTACAGAACGCCACCGGTCGGTTATATTCATATATCTAGTCATACACGCACGTCGGTTGCGAGCACTATGCACCTGACCTTTTTGAAGAATATCACCAATAAGATCACTATGCATGTGTTCCTAGTGCGTCCCTCCCGGCGTTTCCACTCACATCTGCTTTAAGATAAGAGTAAGATAAATGTTTATTTTCTCACCACAATATTATAGAAAATACACAATACACCATGAATACAACGAGAGATATAGAGTTGTCTCTGAGTGTGGAATTGTGACTACATTGTTGTATTGGGTTCCCACCTGTAAAAACAGTGAAATAGTGAATAAATAAATCAAAATAAATGATAGTGAAAGAAATAAATAAGTAAATAAAAAAAAAATAAAAAATACTCTACAGTAGCAGTATTATACTGCTACAACCTCTGTATGAAACTTGTATGAGGCAGTTTGATAACGGTCCTCTCTCATGTCAGCGCAAGGCATACAACTTGCCAGGGTAAATTGAACCTACTTAAGCATTCTCACTTGTGGGGGTCTTTTGAGTGACTTTAGCAAACGAAAAAAGATTTGTGCTTGTTGGACTGTGATCACCAGTATATTTTCTTAATACTATAATCATCTTTTTACAGCCCAATTCTTTAATAAACCAAAACCATTTAGAGTTGTGCAGAGGGTTTATTATATCTCCAATGATGTACATAAGTATAGATGAATGTCAAACAGAAAGCATTGCTATCAAAGAAGAATTACCAGCTGTTTATGAGGGACTAGATGTTATTATTGAGCCAAAGGAGGAACATCAAAGTGATGGTATGTTTAAGAACAAAAATAACAATGAAATACAACATAATCTATTTATTAGGTCAGTCCGACGGACCCCCAGGGGGCTGGGGTTGCTCGTTGATAATAAAAGAGACTCTTGACTGTTGTTGTTTACTTACAGAGCTAGAACCGGAAGAAGTAGACAATAGTTGTCCAGATGTAGCATATAGACCACTGCACCATTCTGAGTCAGATTTAGAAGATGATGTACCTTTAATGGAGATTAAAACTGAAGTGGAAGAAGAACAAGAAGTATCTAAGAAGAAACGAAGAGCCAGGGAGACGAAAAGTAAGTATTAGTTAGTTGATCTGTAGGTAAGCAAACAGGCCAGTGGTTCCCCTGACAGGAAGTGGTTAGCGTTACCTGAAGAGTGTTCCCGCTTACATGTGCAATGTTGAATGCTATCCATAGGACTGTGTCTCCAAGTTACAAGAGATAAACTAGGACCATCGTCGTTTAATCAATAAACTGTTAGTTTCTGCTAACAGTAACAAAACCACGGGCAGCAAGACGACAAGTCACTCCTTCACTCACACAACGCTAAGATCAGCCATTACCGCCTCGCTGTGTGCGCCGACGCTACCGCAAGCAGTGACGACTAGCGAGCGTGACGAGCTTGCTGCTCAGACAACAATCATTAATACAATCACGCGCGCGGGACCCATGCGGGTCTATTCCGCGTGCGGGAGCAATTTCAGCCGAAAGACGTCCCCGCTGGACACAGGCCTCCCCCAAGCACCGCCGCTGCTACCGGTTCTGTGCTTCCCGCATCCAACAGATTCCTGCGGCCTTTACAAGGTCATCGGTCCACCTTGAGGGAGACCTTCCAACGTTACATCTTCCGGTACGCGGCCGTCCCTCCAGAACCTTTCGGACCAATCGGCCATCTGTTCTGCGAGCATTGTGCCCTGCCACTTAAGTTTGGCAATTCTTCGGGATATGTCGGTTACCTTGGTTCTCCTGCGGATCTCTTCATTTCTAATTCGATCATATAGGGAAACTCCAAGCACAGCCCTCTCCATTGCCCTTTGGGTGAATTTTAGCCTTCTATAGTATAGTTAAAATCTCGCTGCAGACTCGGTCATAAATCATTCGAGTGTTTCGCTCTCATTTCCACTCACGGGCCTTATGGGCAGGCCACGCCCACACGTAGTCCTGTACATTACTGCAGTCGATGAGTGATATCGATAGTTTTATATATTTATAAATGGGTGATAGAAATAAATACACATTTTTTTTTTATTTTATTACCAAATTTACTACAAAGCATATTAAATATATAAACAAAACAACGTATTTATAAAACTAAAAAGAGAAAATTAAAATTCTTCGTCTGAGTCATCGTCATCATCATCCACATGAATGATGAACTCTTCGCATAAATGTGCTTTTCTTAAGTCTTCATCTTGCAGCAATTCTGCATGTTCCACTTTTAGTTACCCTGCATACTTAATGAATGCAGTATGTTTACGTAATAACCTTAATGATTCTGTTATCGATAATGGCCTTGAGCGCGCGCAACTAGCGCACATCTCTACTCCGATTATGATTTATGACCAAGTCTGCAGCGAGATTTTAACTATACTATAATAAGCCCCATTGTGAGCGAGCACGTTTCAGTGCCGTTGTCATCCCTGGCAATACGTGCTGGTCAAAGCCTTTCGTCTCCAGACACTGCGGTAAGTGTGTGAGACGAGAAGATATATTTGTAACAAACCTTACGTTGGCGAAAATGACTTTTTGTAATGTTTTTGATCTCGGCTTGGTGTATTGTATTATTTCATAGTTTACTTAGCATAATTATTAAGTTTCAGCAATGATTTAAAAAAGCCGGCCAAGAGCGTGTCGGACCACGCACAATGAAGGGTTCCGTAGTTGAAAAGAATTTATCCCAAAAACAAACTTAACATTGTAATCCCAAAAAAAAATTTTTTCATCCTGATTAAATTACAAATTAACAATTTTCGGAATTTTTCCTTTACTTGTGATGTGAAACCTTGCTTCTTGCCAAATTTAATGATTCTAGGACAACGGCAAGTACCGTATAGGTTTTGATTTACTTGCGAGTATAAAAAATATCGCATATTTATAATTCGTTTATTCAGATAACTAATGATCCATAATACATTTAGATTTATATTGTTAGTATGAACTTAAAAACTATGTTAGTACCTAATAACTAAGAGAGACTTAGTCCTCTGGGTGAGGCTCCACAACAGTGGGCTGTCCAGCTTATTGCCTCACCTCCAGGATGCTGTTACTGCTCCCACGCAATCTGCAGCAGTGAGCCTGTCTTTTTGCGCCAGGTGGCATCAAAGCCGTCTGTGCTCGACTCGGCGAACATTGTTGACGCACTGCAGAAGCGCGGCAGACGTAACAGCGCCCTGTAGGCATTATTAAACTGGCTGCGCAGAGAATTGTCAGCCCTTTGGGTATATCTGAGCCACAGGCTCGCTGAGTACAGAGATGTGCAATACGCTTTGAATAAGAGTAATTTCACCGCGTCTGCACATCGAGCGAACCTGCGGGCCAGCATGTTCGTCCGGACTGCCAATGCCCTGCGCTCCCTCTCCATGTCTACATCATCTCCAAGATTTTCGGTAACCACATGCCCAAGATACTTGAATTGGTATACTCGATTAAGAGGAAACGTGGGTGCTCTTTTCTCCATACAAAAAGACACAAACGCTCTCGCCTGTTTTCTTTCTGGTTAATGACCTTTTGCAATAGCAATGATTTTTTACAGAAATATAAATAACAGCTACTTGTATGCCCCTATGTTTTCCTTTTTGATGATATATTATTTTTATAAGAACTAGAACCCTCAAAATTGCCTGTTCAGACCGCTGTCAACAGACGCCTAGTGTAGCAATTTTACAACTATTAACGAAAAAGAAAAACATAGGGGCCTATTATATTTCCTTCTTATTCAGTTTATCAAATATCTTTTAAATTGGTCCAATATTCGAGGAGGAAATAGGCGAGAGCCAAACCTCGAAATGTGACTTTTTACATAGGCTATTTAGTCGGATCTGCAGTTGTCCTTATCGCACGAATTCGAGAGCGGAGCGCTCGCAGAGCGACAGCAACACCTTCTTAAAATACCTAATTTTCAAAAGTCTGGCCACCCGCATTTCCTCTTAAGAGGGATACCATTGAGTAATACTGGTGGAATCATAGTTGGGCATTTCGTACCCGCCTTGAAGACCATACACTCTGATTTTTTAACATAACTCAGACCGTGTGAGGCCGCATACTTTTCACATACGGCATGCAACTTCCGCAATGCTCAAATCGAGGGAGCCAGCAGCACCATATCACCGGCATAACTAAGGTTGTTTACGCAAGCATAAACCGGGGTCTGTCTGTCACTGTAATATTTCACAGTGTGCATAAATGGCCGTATTTTTTTATTGCGTTGACTTAGAAGATTGATTTTTTATAGAACTGCAAGGGACCATTAGACCTACGTTAAGGTTGCCAGATGTCCGGGATTTCCGAGTTTGTCCCGGAATTTTACGTCTTGTCCCGTGTCCAGTAATTCGATCTATTGTCCCGGATTCCGAAAAATTTTATAATTAAAAAAAAAAAGTTTATAAGATAATATATCTTATATGTACTTGTTGAAAATGCCTCAGGCATTAAGTCCGCCTTTGTACGGTATTTATTTTACTTGTGCATAAAGATTTAATAAATAAATAAATAAATATATCTTATATGTACTTGTTGATGATTGCCTACTATAAAAGCAAAGTTCTCAATTTTATATCTTTTAAATGGTGATTTTCTACCAAACTTCTTTTATCTGGACTAATAAAAGTATTAAAAAATTAAATGTGCTTTCCTCTAAAAAAAAGTTCCGATCTGGCAACCCTAACCTACGTAGGTGTTTGATATAAACAACTTGATACTTCCACGCGTTCCTGAGAAAAAGGATCTGGACAGACTTACAGACATACCTACGGACAACGAAGTAGTTATAAGGGTTCCGTTTCTTCCTTTTGAGGTACGGAACCCTAAACATCTAAATTTGTCTTGCAATGTACCTATTGCTTGACGAGAACAGCTGCCGACGAACTGTTCTGCAGTTTGGCAGACTTTCCGTCTTATTACCAAACGAGGAAGGTTTAACCCATCGAGCTAGTTTTTGTAATAAGAACCTCTAGGTTCTTTATACAAAACTGACAACTCATTCTGATACTAAGTTGACATTTTTGTAAAACTGACATGTGTCGGAATAAAGTTCTAAATTCAAAAAAGGGTCCATGGTTTAAACCTGAGTTTGAAGATGAACCTTGTTTTGTAATATGACGTTTTCTGTTTGTTATTGTTAGTACAGATTTAGAATAAACTAGCTTTTGCCCGCGACTTCGTCCGCGTTTCTGTCGTTTTTCTTAAAAAAATACCATATGTCCTTCCTCACGGTTTTGATGTAACAGACAGATTAACTTTCGTATTTTAGCAGGGAAATATAATATGTCAACCCACAATACTGTTGAAAAATATCGCAATAAGGAACCGCAGAATATTATTATTAATAGCTGTGCCCGCGACTCCGTCAGCGTGTAACTCCTTGTATGTTATTAAGTTAATGTATTGGACTGCTAAGCTGTCGGGAGTTACACGTGTTATTGTGAGTCAACCATAAAAGATAGACATATGCTGTTGTGGGATATTTTTTAGATAATTTTATGTAGAACATTTCCGTCATAAATGATTTCTATGTAGCTTTAACCATTAAGGCTGCACACGCGACGGAAGCTTAAAAAATGGAACAACTTCTCCCGTTTTCCCAACATTTCCCTTCACTGCTCTGCTCCTATTGATTGTAGCGTGATGAAAAGTATACTATAACCTCCCCAGGAGTATGAACAATAATTGTACCAAGTTTCGTTAAAATCCGTCGAGTAGTTTTTGTTTCTATAAGGAACATACAGACAGACAGACAGACAGACAGACAGACAAAAATTTTACTGATTGCTTTTTTGGCATCAGTATCGATCAGTAATTACCCCCTGATAGTTATTTTGAAAATATATATCATGTACAGAATTGACCTCTCTACAGATTTATTATAAGTATAGATAACATAAAATAAAAAAAACTATTGCGAAGCTTCCCGAACATTTCTATTCGATGTTTCATAATTCGATGTTTTGTCAAGTCGTTAACCCGTGCGAAGCTGGGGGCTACTCCCTAAGCACTAAAGCATAGTTTCGGCCTTAGTTCCGGGCGTTTCCTACGCCGTATAACCTACAATTTTCACACAAAAAAAACGACTGATCAGAATCCTAGTTAACATAAAAGACACAGACAGCTGCAAATCACATTTTCAAGAACACAAACTTTTAACACTACCCTGTATATATATTAAAAATAAGCAAATTTGTTTGAAACAACCAACAATTATTCACTACACGAGAAACCATACAAGCTAAATATACACTACGACACAAAAATAGACTAAACCTACCTGGCGGATCTGAAGCTGAAAATGCACTCAACAAGCACTTTAGTAACGGACGCAAAGACGAACGGACTTAGGGAGTAGGCTCCCAGGATACCCGTTGAAGCCGTGGATGCTGGCTGTGTGACTCGCCGTTCGAAAGCTTGAAGAAGTGATGCTGATGACGTCACGCTAATGTAGTTGCTCGAAGGCTGCGCTGACGATCACGTCGGGGTCACCAGTTTAGAGGCATGAGGAACAGGGTGTAAAGTTCACTCATCCTCCATAGAAAAGGGAGGATCCTCCGACCAGACGGGTGTTGTGTCTGGTGGGCTACTGCCCGACGGTTGATGTCGGGACGTTGTATATATGCTAATCGCGTAGTAAACTCTAATTGCGCGATGCAGGTTTGCGTGACGTCATGTCATTGATGCGTGGTTCATATGTGGCGATATAGATGGCGCCACAGTCAGTTAAAATATACAATAAATTACCCGAAGCAATTAAAAATGAACAAAAATTTAATATATTTATAAATAAACTAAAACAATACCCAATCCATAAATGTTACTATAATATTAATGAATAGTTTAATGATAAATTAAATGAATAATTATAAATGAATAAGTATCAAAAATATTAAATAAAATCAAAGTGGAAGTGAGTAGAAGAAAAACATTTATATTTTACTTTTTTCCAATAATAATATAATAATAGCCCTCTTCCTCTATCCTATCTTGCTGTGCCCGACAGGGTCCACAATGATCTAAAATTATGTATATTTTATAATGGACCTACCACCTACGTTAACATTGTGGAATGTAAATAAATACATTGAGTATATAAGGACGGATTATTGGTTCGGGGCCCGAACGAACAATAGAAATAGAAAATAATTTATTGTCCAGGTAATACAGTAAGCAGGTTTATATAACAACAAGTTGAGACGACATGAGTAGCTTAAAATATTACTTATAGCTAGGTTACGAAATATTATTAGCCAGTGAGCCCCAAACTAGACAGTTAGTCTGTATCTTGGGGTTCCAGAATGACAACACGATTTGACAGTTGTCCTAGGGGGTCTACTCCCTATATAAGCACGAAGCCTGTAGTTTCGGCCTTCGTTACGGGCGTTTCCTGCTCCGTATCACTTACGGATGGATGATTGGTTCGAACGAACGAAGTATGAATGACAACACGATTTGACAGTTATACCTAATCCCGATGTGTTTTTGCTCGTCCGAAAAATTTAACTTTTACACTTGTTTTGACTGATCGTTTTGTCAGTCGGACGGAAGGACGGACGGACTTTTTGAGTAGACCTCCAGGGGGGCGGGTCGCTAGTTGATAATAAAAGAGGCTCTTGACTGTTGTTGTTTACTTACAGAGCTAGAACCGGAAGAAGTAGACAATAGTTGTCCAGATGTAGCATATAGACCACTGCACCATTCTGAGTCAGATTTAGAAGATGATGTACCTTTAATGGAGATTAAAACTGAAGTGGAAGAAGAACAAGAAGTATCTAAGAAGAAACGAAGAGCCAGGGAGACGAAAAGTAAGTATTAGTTAGTTGATCTATAGGTAAGCAAACAGGCCAGTGGTTCCCCTGACAGGAAGTGGTTAGCGTTACCTGAAGAGTGTTCCCGCTTACATGTGCAATGTTGAATGCTATCCATAGGACTGTATCTCGAAGTCACAAGAGATGAACTAGGACCAATCCATCTGTCTAGCCTTTTCCCAACTATGTTGGGGTCGGCTACCAGTCTAACCGGATGCAGCTGAATACCAGTATTTTACATGGAGCGACTGGCTGTCTGACCTACGGGCCGAGACTTTCGGGCTTCTGACGAGCCGTAACGACTCCCAAAGATCTACGAATGATAGCCGGGACCAACGGCTTAACGTGCTTTCCGAGGCACAGAGGAGTCTCGGTTTGCAATGATGGTCACCCATCCACGGACCAACCGCGGCAAGCGTAGCTTAACCTGATGGATACTTTTTAAAGCATTTCTCCATAAATAAAAACAATTAAATGAGATCCTGTTCAATGTTTGCAATGCGGCGTGTAAAAGTTGTAATAAGTAGTTAAGGTTTACTTATATGTATGTAGAGGGAGAATAAAAAATCATTAAGAAAAATGTGTGGCAGAAAAGGATTTTGCAATCAAAACATCAACTTAGACGACGTTCTTTTTTAATTTTATAATTATAATGTAATTAAAATAAACAAAGAGATGTCTTTTTTTGATAATAACTGACTTCCAAATGT
This sequence comes from Cosmia trapezina, assembly GCA_905163495.3. Lineage (NCBI taxonomy): Eukaryota > Metazoa > Arthropoda > Insecta > Lepidoptera > Noctuidae > Cosmia > Cosmia trapezina. The sequence continues at coordinate 565,111 of LR991046.1, read as the reverse complement.
AAAAAGATTGGAGGAATTTGTAAATAATTAGATTTTTTAAAATTAATCATGATTTTTATCAACCCTGCTGTATAGTCAATGATCTTTGAGATGGGGTAGTAAGGGCAGGCCTCCGTCATGGAAACTAACTACGTTTGGCTTCATATTTCATCTCATCAATACTATTTATTGACCTACCGTTTTCCAGATGTAATCTTCGGAAGAAAATAGATTCTATTTCCCTTAGGTTAAAGTATAATATTGTTGATTTTACAATATTTATAATGAATTTAAAGTACTTCTGCATGATATATAATTTAATAATATAATTTAATATTTATAATTTAATATTTACTAACATAATTCTTAAGCATATCTACTAACAAAAATATGGATAATAATTATGTCTGACTTAAATAAATAAATAAAGTTAGAATTTGACAGGTACGCTTCGCAGGTAGGCTTCGCTTCTTACTATGAGCTCTTATAGCAGGGCAGAAGTTGAACGTTCCAGTGAGAAGAGAGACGGAGCTATATACGACCTATAGCACCGTCTCTCTCTCTCACTGGAAACGTTTAACTTCTGCCCTGCTATAAGAGATCATAGTTTGCCCCCAAGTGCAGGTACCTTAACCGTTGTCACTACAAGAAAACGGTCTTAGGACCCTGTCCTTAACTTTTTGAAACATTAATCTGTTGTTCACAGATATAATAAAAACAAAAAGTATAATCAGCAAGAAAATTGTCAATTTTGATTCGTGTGCATGTCAATCTTCTTCCAACATTTACTTACCAGATTTGTAATCACAGGGGCGACCGTTGCGAAGAAACCAAAACTAGACACACGAAGAACAAAACTAGAAGATGCAATAACAGCCGAGCAAACGGAAGAAGAACATACTCGTACACAAATTGGTGAAATACCTTATGAATATGATGTATGTCAACGTAGTTTTAGTGAAAAGGGAGATATAACACGACATAGTCGAATACGCACTGGTGAAAGACCTTTTAAGTGTGATGTATGTCAGCGCAGTTTTAGTGAAAAGGGTAGTTTAACAAGACATGTTCGTGTACACACTGGTGAAAAACCAAACAAGTGTGATGTATGTCAACGTAGTTTTAGTGAAAAGGCTGCTTTGAAAGACCATATCCGTATACACACTGGTGAAAAACCTTATAAGTGTGGTGTATGTCAACGTAGTTTTAGGAGAAAGTGTGATTTACCAAAACATGTTCGTACACACACTGGTGAAAAACCTTACAAGTGTGATATATGTCAACGAACTTTTAGTCAAAAGGGTAATTTAACAACTCATGTTCGTCAGCACACTGGTGAAAACCCCTATAAATGTGACTTATGTCAGCGTAGTTTTGGTCAAAAGAGTGATTTAACTAATCATATTCGTATACACACTGGTGAAAAACCACACAAGTGTGATGTATGCCAGCGTGGTTTTAGTGAAAGGAGTAATTTATTAAAACATATTCGTATACACACTGGTGAAAAACCTTTCAAGTGTAATGTATGTCAGCGTAGTTTTAGTCACAAGAGTGCTTTAACTAGACATTGGTGGGTACTTCACGCACGGTAGTACAGCTCCCAGTATTTACGCATTTAAAAAATATAATAATGGCCCAAAAGGCCCTTGAAGGTGTAGTTCGCAATCTACATAAAGTAGTTCGTGATCTCGCGACAAATATCAGTGCTCTCGAGTGCAAAATTGATGAGCAAGTCACTATTATAGATAAGCAAGAGGAATCGTTGAAATTGTTAAGTTTAGCTATTGAGGGCGAAATCAGTCCCTCCGGAACTATTGGATGCCGACGGCGATCAAGAGCTGCCAGCGATCCCAAATGATGATTATTAATAAGATTGAGTATGTTATTAGTACAATGCGATTCAAATAAGAATAGGAACGTTAATGACCTCTATCTGTCAAATGTTGATTGAAAAGTACGGTTTGCAAAGAAAACTTATTTGCGTATCAATAAAGTTTTTTTTTTGTACCGAGTTTTAGTTATTTCAAAGTGAAAAAAAAACATCAAAAAATTAGTCTTAAGTAGTTTTGAAAAAATTATACTACTATCTTTCATGTTTTCATTGTTGGCAACAATTTTTTTCATTTTTAGGGTTCCGTACCACAATGGTAAAAAAGGAACCCTTATGGTGTCACTTAGTCTGTCTGTCTGTCTGTCACAGCTGGATATCTCAAGAACTACTAATGCTATCAACCTGAAATTTAGAATAGTTTTAGATGACGTTGACCCAACTATTTTGCAAATAAGAAAGAAATTAAAATATTTATATTTTTTTGCAACAGAGTCCCTGTTGCAAAAAAATATAAATATTTTAATTTCTTAAAGAAAGAAAGGGGGTCTTAAAAAATGAAAGTGGGGCTAACATATGCATAGCATAGCATGTGGGGTATCATATGAAAGAGCGCTGTTTGCACATTCTCAAACATTCTTTTTCTTTTTTTTAGGCCGCATAGTTTAGTTTTCGACTTCTGATGAAAAATATAAAAAAAAATACCGTTCCCCCGAAGTTTGCAAAGAGAAAAATCTGAAATTATTCTATGTGATAGAAGTTTATGTAAAGATTACAGGAAAAATAAAACGATGTCTCTAAATACCACACTTTTTCAGAAATCGGAACGGAACCCTGGGTGCCCGAGTCCGACTCGCTCTTGACCGGTTTTTTTTTCAAATGCTTCGTTCATGATTCGTAAATAAATGTTATTTAAAAAACATCTTGTTTTGCTCAGCCTACCCAATTTATTCGATTTGACAGCTGTGACGTCACAACATGGCGCTAAGTCGATCCTATTCTCATTTGAAACGCATTGTAATTTGGAACTTACTAGATAATATGATAGTGGGTGAAGTAGAACAATTCAATAAACACTTCAATGATTTAAGAGTTGATCCTTTGTTTAGTCAATATGTATAGTTTTGATATTTGTACATATTTTGTGGGTAATCATGGGTCGTTTGAGACGCCTGTTTAAACTGGTTCTTATGAAAATGTGAAGCGTACTTCCCATAGAAATATAAAAAAACAGGAGAAGTGGCAAGCGGGCGCATCAGTGTCCGCGCGACATGCTCAGTATGAGCCGTCCATAGTACTAACTCCGTCTCCGCGAACTAGTGCGCTTTCGACTGTGACCGTGACAGTTTATAAGAATGCCGTGTTGTTCAGCGGTTTCTTGTAAAAACCGAAGCCGTGTAAATCATGGAAACGGGTCCATATTGGCTCACCTAAAGTTCTTTACCCGAAATTGTTCTTCCTAATGATTTGTAATCCGAATGATCACTCTTCCTAAAATTTTTCATCCTAAAGTTTTCATTCATACAGTTTGTAGTGCTACCGGCGATGTTCATAACACTCATGTTTCCGAAAATTGTAATTAATAATATCATTAATGTAAATATATTTAAACTCCTACTGTTTTTTATCATAACGCTTTTATCCCTAAATATAATCACCATAATATTTTCACGGTCACGGTCGAAAGTTTAAAAACCCGAAAGTTCATTTGCCCGAAAGCTTAAAATCCCGAAGATCCTTATCCCGAAGTTTAAAATAATAAAAATAATAAAATAAAACGTTTATTGATCCAAGATACATAGACACATTTTGTATTCATGTTACATGCTAAGACTTAGTAAACTAACAGTGGACACAGGGGGTGAAAAATAATTGTCTATAATACAAAAATTAAATCCTATCTCCTAAACTAGGGATGCCCTGTATCTTAGGAGACAGTGATTCGACCAAGCTGAACTGCACTTAAGGAAGGGAAAATCCCGAAGATGCATATCCAGATGTATTATATGTCTGGGGTTAGGGTTTTCGTCAGCACGTCGACGGAGCCCCGTTGCGCGGGTCTCCTATTTCTGTCTGCGGGGTTTAAAGGAACCTAACAAACCGAGCCTCGGGGCGCCCCTGATGTCGACCGTCTAAGGTTAGGGTTTTCGTCAGCACGTCGACGGAGCCCCGTTGCGCGGGTCTCCTATTTCTGTCTGCGGGGTTTAAAGGAACCTAACAAACCGAGCCTCGGGGCGCCCCTGATGTCGACCGTCTAAGGTTAGGGTTTTCGTCAGCACGTCGACGGAGCCCCGTTGCGCGGGTCTCCTATTTCTGTCTGCGGGGTTTAAAGGAACCTAACAAACCGAGCCTCGGGGCGCCCCTGATGTCGACCGTCTAAGGTTAGGGTTTTCGTCAGCACGTCGACGGAGCCCCGTTGCGCGGGTCTCCTATTTCTGTCTGCGGGGTTTAAAGGAACCTAACAAACCGAGCCTCGGGGCGCCCCTGATGTCGACCGTTTAAGGTTAGGGTTTTCGTCAGCACGTCGACAGAGCCCCGTTGCGCGGGTCTCCTATTTCTGTCTGCGGGGTTTAAAGGAACCTAACAAACCGAGCCTCGGGGCGCCCCTGATGTCGACCGTCTAAGGTTAGGGTTTTCGTCAGCATGTCAGGGAAAAAATGTAGGACCTCAGGAACTTTATGTGTAAGTACTTAGATCGGTATTTTTCATTTTGGTCAATTAACGATGAGTATTGGTATTTCGTCCATTCGGGATTTCGTCCTTTCGGGCATTTGAACATCGGTATCTTGTGTTTCGATATAACGACTATCGGCATTTCAAACTTTCTAGAAAAGAAATCTAAACAAAAAAGATATGACTTTGAATAGTAGTGTAAAAGATCGTTATGTTGAGAAAATATAGGAAAACAAATAAAAGTATAATAGATGCTTATTGCTACTGACATTATGAAGTTGAATGCTTCGGAATTATGAACATTAGATACAGAGAGTAGTTAGGAATTGTGATAGTTAGGATGAAAAATGTTAGGAAGAACATTTTCGGATTTCCAATTATCGGAGTTGAAAATTTAGGTGAACTTTGGCGCACCCCATGGAAACACTTTCCATATGTAAGTACAAGTACTTTACCGTATTTGTTTTTAAAATCATGAAAGGGACAAAGTGGAGACACAGGGTTCCGATACATTTTAACATACTGGGCACATCTTCTTTCTAATATCTGTGGTACTTCCTTATGTAGGAATGCTGCTAGTCGTTGGGTATATTATTCTAGGTGGAAAGAACGTGTAGAGACTGGTGTATTAACGTGTAAATCTTGTATTGATGAGTTATGTGTTGCAATGGGTACTCGTGATTACGGCTCGGAACCGGTTTAAAAAATACCGGTTTTCCTCCGAACTTTTCGTAACAACGTGAACGTTTCAAGAACCTTATTTTAACCTAAATGAACCGGTTTATTCGACGAGCGGCATGTCGATAAACGTGAATTGCAACTTGTGACTACTTGTAAGGCACGCGACGTTTGCTTATAAAAGAAAGACAAAGAAAGAAATACATTTATTTAGCACAGACTAAAAGGCACACAACATAATAGGTATAACAATAAGTACTCCCATACGCAAAATACGCGCATTGACGTGGAGTTGCGGATACCAGCCCGTATTACGTAACAATAAGTACTTAATTTAAAAAAAAATTAAAAAAACATGTGCGACAACAATCGTGCGTCCGTATTAACCGGTTTTTATTGCTCTAAATCGTTTAATCTGAAAAACCTTTATGTAAATGCTCTTTCAAATACCGGTTTAAAAAACCGGTTTATGTGAACGAAACCGAATGTAAAGGTTTTGCGTCAAGTACATAATAACGGTTTGAAAATTTTCCCGGTATCCGAGCCCTGCTCGTGGTGTTGTTAATAATGCTCATGCTGCTCAAGCTTATATTGGGGTTACCTGCTGCGACAGATGCTAATTGATAATTATTATAAATCTGCTTTACGTTATAATATTAGTTACTAGCTATCTACTACATACCAAATTTCATACAAATCGGTCCAGCCGTTTGAGCGTGAAGAAGTAACAAACATACACACACACTCACAAATTTTCGGCTTTATAATACACTTGCGTGCAAAAAAATTGGCCCACCCCATGCTCTCTATTTGAGAGACGATAGCTCAAAGATATTAATGTATTTATTTTAATTATTTTATACTATGTGAAGGTAGGTAAGATAAAGTTTATTTACACATACACATATACTTTGATAAAAGCAATATTTTTGACAAGATCGACTCGATTCTTCTGATGTTCTCTTCAATCACTTTTGTTTGAAAAAACTGCGTGACTTTTTTTTGTCAGTGAAGTCGACATAAGCTTAATTTTGTTTATTACTGTTCGTTTATTGATCATTTGACTTGATTTTTTAACCAACTTTTAAAAAAAGGAGGTTTTTCATTCGATCTGTATGTTTTTAAATTCGCGTTTTTCTCAAAAAGTAATGAATCAGTTTTGATATTTTTTTCACTTACGTAATCTACATACAGTCAGGAAGGTTTTAGTACACAATATATTAGGTTATTGTTAATTAAACTTGTTAAATTTTCTCTTTTCATATCGAAGAGAATGGGGTGGATCGATTTTATTGCACGCAAGTGTATTTGGTGTCATACAGTCATAAGGTTAATTTTAATTTGACTACAATCAATAATTTGCACGCGCAGTCGTTTGGTGTTTCTCTCAGTGAACACCGTACTGAACGATGAAATAAGAATGATTTGCGGTGTCGCTATGCTAATACTAGTGATTTAAATAGTGCCTGTAGTGTCTGTGAGTGAAAGAGAAGGAAGCATTATGTCATCTCTAGCGCACGTGCGGTCGCAAAGCAGTCAGTCAGCTGTGAGCGGCGGTAGGGAGAGGGCACGCGCGTCTAAGAGACGATAATATAGAGGGAAATACCACCGTGCCCACGCCCAGTTCAATTGTTAATTATAGTTCAAGAACTAGATCGAAGAGTTTACGATGTAGTCTTTGGTCCAGCTTTTGGAATATACTTAAAAATTAAGGTGATTGCGCTGTGTAGCCCGCGAAATTCATTTTTTTTTTGGGTTTTTTTGCAATTTGCAGGTCCGTGTCAGATTGTATCTTGATCAAAGTATGTTACGCGGCAATAAAAGATATGTATTTATATTCGTTAGATTTCGTTCGATTGACGAATCTGCACGAAATCTAACTTAGATATTGATGATTTTTATGGTTAAAATTATATAAATACCTACATATGTTTTATTGCCGCGTATCATACTTTCATCAAGATACAACCTGACACGGACCTGCAAATTGCAAAAAAACTCCAAAAAAATTGAATTTCGCGGGCTACCACTGCGCATCATGGTTAAACTCATTATAACTTCTAAACTATAAGACCCAACGAAATCTGTGACTTGGCGAAAAATTCCGAGTAATATTTAGTGTTATCAAAGTTGAAACCCCTGATGGTGGGCATGCAAATGTCGGCCACACGGCTCGTATCCGGACGGCTGGAAGCTGCCCAGGGTTCCTGCGGTACCGCAGGGGCTCCAAACTCGGATGTTAGCGGATATAGACCAGTAGCAGCACTGTCAGCATTTGCTAAAGTCTGAGTCCGCGTTGTGTTCAACTATCCACTCGCAAGTAGCCTCACAGTTTAATTTCCGTGTAGGCCGTAGCACGAATTCTAATGTAATGTGTTTTTTAAATCAGGCCACCACAGTGCTGGACTCGGAGACTGGTGCCCAACTCGACGTCGCTTACTTTGACTTTAGGAAGGCATTTGACAGTGTAGATAATGATGGAGGATGTTAAGAGGGGAGTGGGGTAAGTGAAGAGGGATTGAGGGGGAGGGGGAAGCAGTGAAGGGAGTGGGAGGAGGATGTTAGCGGGAAGGGGTGAGAGGGGGTTTAGAGGGAGAGCAGATGGTGTGAGGGGGTCAGAGGTTCTCTTTATAATGTTCCCTGTATAATGTAGACAAGGAATAAGGAAGAATTTTCGTTCCCGTGGGATATTTTCCGACATCCACGAGGGCGAAGCCGCGGGCAAAGGCAAAAGCTAGTCTGATATAATAATATTAGGTAACAATAGTTGATAGCCACGCTATTGCGTTAGGTCTAAGATGTGTAAAGATAGTTGTAAGAGGTAAAATAAATAAATGTCACAACAATTAAATAACTCTGTTGTATTAAGTATTATCATTATGGAGTTGGAGCCAACTGGGAAAGAGGTGACAGAATTGAGCGTATCACATATTTTCTATTCTAAGCTATTTGAGGAGTTCCAATCTGAAAATGTTGCCCTAACCGATCAGCGCATCCTGTGCTAAGTTATTTTAGTCAAGCACTATTGTAGTCCCACCTCTATTAATAGTAGTTATGGTTGTTCGGTAAAATAAAGAGAGCTTGAAGAGATGGTTGGTTTTTACTTAGACGGATAGAATCATTAAATTCCTGGAGCATCCCGATGAACAAGATTCCTGGCTTAACCAAACCACCATTAACCTGTTTAATAATAATAAATTATTTGTTAGAAACCCGCAGGGCAGCATGTGGCGAGCTGTTGGGCAGTAGCCACCCCACGGACCCTATCTCCCGGGAGAAGTCTTGTTCCTCATCTCTGGCTTGCCTTTATGCCCGGCTGGAGTGAACACTGACGGGAACAGAGCTCCCACCTCATACTTGCCTTTATTGGCTGGCTTGAGTGGAAATTCGCAAGAGCAAAAGTGCTCGGAGGAAGGAAGTATTCCAGTAAGTGCTTGTAGGGATCTTGACCATCTTCCGGGCTCTGGGATTGTTCTGTGAGCCGTGGAATACCTCACCACTCCTCAAACACCTCAGGATATGTTGCCCCCTTGTCGCTACGTCACTATGTGCTAGCGACCGTTTCTGGGGGACCATTATTGAGTGTGCAAGTCACCCCCTGCCATTTTATCTGTGTATAATAAATAACATTGGTCAGGCAAGGGACATAGTTCTTCCATAGTTCAAGGTACCCAATCCACTGTAGCCACCCAAACCCATAGCCCAATATGTTTTGTTTCCACATTCTGCAATAGTCCTGCACCATCCGGGGGTTGTCCTTGGGTGCACTTGCATAGTGCATACAGGCATAATCGTCAACTGGTGCCTTCTCTTCATATAAAATTGACTAAAGGGCCTCTGCGAGTTGGCTTCAGCTCCTCGTACGTCTTCCAAAGGTCCGGGACTCCAGGGTCCCGAGATATGTCAAAGACAATTGAAATAAATTCTTTTATTTCAGGCAGTATGTAGGTATTGTTACGTAGCCGCTAACGCCATCTGTTATCGAGTAGCGGAACTACACGATACCTCGATTCGTGGCAGATTTTTCCAGAACATTCTAAACCCTTCCAGAATTTTGTAGATGGTTAAGTGTCGTTTTGTCCTAGAACTTTCTAGAGCTTACACTCTTCATATAAATAGAGGTTGCCAGCGATGTAAGGCAGTTGATCACGGTATCCTCTATGCCAGGTAAGTATAGAGCTCTGAAAATGCGGGCGAGGGCCACTCACCCTTCTGTAGGAACGTCGAGTCCGTGCCCCTGTCGCTGGTCGCCTTCTGCTGGGCTTCTCCCATGTAGAGGGGGATTCCAACCGGTAGGAGTTTGACCGCCGGGGTACGGTGAAGAAAGCGGCGCTGACTAGCAGCGTCGTGGCGTGCCTGCAGACACAGGTATAGTAATCACTCACAGGGGCGCACATTGCTGGCCGACTTAGGCGAACACGACGAGGGGCCCGTATTGACGGGCCACTGTAAAGCTTCCGCGGGAAGACCCTCTGACCGGGTGTAGTCACGGCCAACACGAGGTGTAAGGCAGTTCAGCTAGGAATGCGAAACAGTGAACACTGAACAATAGTGAACTAACAGTGAGCTACAAGTGATTCTGCTTAAAGTTTCTGATTACTGTATTTGTGATTATTTGATTATTTAAATATATAGAGTGTTTTTGGCGTAAACTGGCATAAAAATCCCGAACCCCAGCTCGTCAGTATTATACTATTATAGTCCATATTATCACAAAAAACTGTCTAGCCTTTTCCCAACTATGTTGGGGTCGGCTTCCAGTCTTAACCAGATGCAGCTGAATACCAGTATTTTACATGGAGCGACTGCCTGACTGACTGACTGACTGACCTCCACAAACAACCAAGTTATTGGGTAACACTGGTTGTCAGACTTTTGGGCTTCTGACTACACCTACGGACTACACGTAAACGCAACGACTGTCAAAGGCCTATGAAATACCAGCCGGTATCAACGGCCTAACGTCCTATCCAAGGCACGGAGAAAATATAATGATAGTTATTTACGTTTTTATAAAAATATTTAAAAATATAGCTCCGTCTCTCTCTCTCTCTCACTGGAAACGTTCAACTTCTGCACTGCTCTAAGAGCTAATAGTAAGCCCCCTGTTCTTATTTATATATATACTAGCTTCTGCCCGCGACTTCGTCCACGTAAAATTTATTTTGCCTACCCCAGCCTACCCGCGCTATTACTTCGTTTTCACTTAGCGTTCTTTCAGACTTTTTTTCTTTTTGCTCGGCACCTAAGGGTCCTAGAGTGATGTTAAATATGCCTTCTTTAAGATTTGGGCTATCATTAATGCAAAAAGATTTTTTAAAGTCCGACTGGTAGGGTAGTTCCGGAGTTTAGCTCGTTCCTCCACCACATCCCCTTCCGCTACCTCTCTCTCCCCCTCTCACTCACTCTCACACCCCCTTCACCACTTCCCCTTCACTCTCTCTCTCTCATGTTAAACTCTTCTATTTTCCATTCTTATTTAATAATACGAAACACTGTTCTTTGTATAAAATAACTTTATTAAACACACTGTATTCTAATTACAACGACAACCGACTTGCTTCGTGGTTCTATGATCACTGCCCGCACTCCGTTTTACAATTTTAAAACGACTTTTTCCCACCCAGAAACTACGATAATATCCCGCCATAATTTCTAAGTGTTGCCAAACTAAAAATAATACATTCTTAAATTAAATCCTAACTTCCGTAATAATTTATTAGTTCAGTACAATTCACAACTTATTTTTATTAAATGAGCCAAATGTATCTAGGAAATGCGCACTATTTATTTGAAATTAAAACATGAATTTTGAAAGAAGCTAACAATTCGTCTATCCTGAAATAATACATCCTTAAATTAAATCCGAACTTCCGTAATAATCGATAAGTTTAGTACAATTCACAACTTATTTATTAAAATGAGGCAATTTTATATAGAAAATGTGCACTAGTTATTTGAAATTAAAACATAAATTTGAAACAAGCTAACAATTCGTCCATCCTGATAAGTTTCGCGTCCCCGCGAACAACACAATTTACATGACCTGGCATTCCCCGCACATGAGTCTGCCGTGCCGTTGAATTGGTGTCGTCTCGAGGACAGGCGACTGCGCTCCCTGATGATACCTTCAAGGGTACGCAGTCGCTCTCGTTGTCTTTTAAGGTCCTGCTCGTACTGACGTAGATCCAGGACTCGGTTCTAGCTTCCGTAGCTGCAGCTCTTCTCACGGCTACGGCGGTTACTGCCAGGTTCACGCTCGTACCCACTTTGCGTCGACTCATTGGTGCATCCTGTAGCCCGTCTCACAGTAGGTGCTGCGTGGTCGTCAGCCGGCACCGTGATGATGTTTCTATTATCTGGAACTCATAACAACGGGTTTGACTCCTTTTCAAACAACTCGCAAAAGTAATAAAAATTCCATTGCACCCCGCATTATGCCTCGTATACATCAAGTCACGTACTTTCAGTTACTTTATAACGTCACAATTTCATCTAAAATATAACATTTTACGTATAAGAATATTGACGGCAATAATTATCATGAAAGCTCAAATACACTGTAATATAATCGGAAAGTAACCACGAGATTCGAACAACTCGTGTAAAATTATAATTTAAACCAACGTATCCAAAATACCGGGTGAACGAATGATTCGAATACACGAGATAAGATGTAGGTAAGTTATTTCTGGTGCACTTTAGAGTAATGTCCGCTCAATAGTGACTTAAAGAGTTATGTGCACATTGTACTTCAAAATGATCTACACTCTCGCACAAAATAGTATATAGATTAACATGACTACTTGTACATAACACTTCAACTGGTCTACACTATTGCACATAGAAGTTTATAGGTTAACATGACTACGTGCAAATAGCACTTCATGTAGTCTACACTATCGCACATAGCAGTGTATACATGACTACGTGCACATATCACTTCAAGTAGTCTACACTAGCGCACATAGCAGTGTAAATATTAACATGACTACGTGTACATAGCACTTGTAGTCTACACTATCGCACATAGCAGTGTATACATGACTACGTACATATGTCACTTCAAGTAGTCTACACTATCGCACATAGCAGTGTATAGATCAACATGACTACGTGCACATAGCACTTCATGTAGTCTACACTATCGCACATAGCAGTGTATAGATTAACATGACTACGTGCACATAGCACTTCAAGTAGTCTACACTATCGCACATAGCAGTGTATAGATTAACATGACTACGTGCACATAGCACTTCATGTAGTCTACACTATCGCACATAGCAGTGTATAGATTAACATGACTACGTGCACATAGCACTTCAAGTAGTCTACACTATCGCACATAGCAGTGTATAGATTAACATGACTACGTGCACATAGCACTTCAAGTAGTCTACACTATCGCACATAGCAGTGTATAGATTAACATGACTACGTGCACATAGCACTTCATGTAGTCTACACTATCGCACATAGCAGTGTATAGATTAACATGACTACGTGCATATAGCACTTCATGTAGTCTACACTATCGCACATAGCAGTGTATGGATTAACATGACTACGTGCACATAGCACTTCAAGTAGTCTACACTATCGCACATAGCAGTGTATAGATTAACATGACTACGTGCATATAGCACTTCAAGTAGTCTACACTATCGCACATAGTGTATAAATTAACATGACTACGTGCACATAGCACTTCATGTAGTCTACACTATCGCACATAGCAGTGTATAAATTAACATGACTACGTGCCCAGTCCAAGTCAAAGTCAAAGTCAAAGCATTCATTTCAAATAGTCACATAAAGGCACTTCAAGTAGTCTACACTATCGCACATAGCAGTGTAAATATTAACATGACTACGTGTACATAGCACTTCCTGTAGTCTACACTATCGCACATAGCAGTGTATACATGACTACGTGCATATGTCACTTCAAGTAGTCTACACTATCGCACATAGCAGTGTATATATCAACATGACTACGTGCACATAGCACTTCAAGTAGTCTACACTATCGCACATAGCAGTGTATACATGACTACGTGCATATGTCACTTCAAGTAGTCTACACTATCGCACATAGCAGTGTATAGATCAACATGACTACGTGCATATAGCACTTCAAGTAGTCTACACTATCGCACATAGCAGTGTATAGATTAACATGTCATTAACAAGTCTTTCTCTCCCTCCGCTCACGCTCATAGCAGTATAGGTGGACAGCACAATACAAAAGAAGCCTACACAATATTTTCTTTGTAGATTTGGATCCACACAAAAGTAGTAAACTTATAAAGAGATCCAATTACCCGTAATCAGGAATACCTATCGAAATAGAGGCCAACGACATGGTCATAAAAATTATTGTTTCCTACAATTTACAGTATGAAAATATAAATGACCATATAACACCTTAAGTTTACTATTAAAGATAGAAACACCCCAGCTATTTGTGCTTTATTGTATCCAGCTAAATTATAATGGATGTCAGGACTACCACAAAATACAAACAACAAAAATCAACCAGAACATAAAATAACAACTTCAATACAAATACCACAACAGAAATAATGAATAATGAAAATAATATCATATTGATTTTCTATCTACAAAACAATCATTGATATGAAAGTATCGATACCTCCTTCATATCATATTCCTAACCACATTGATGTCCTCTTTGGTATAACAACTCTTTCCACACTGATATTCTCTTTGATATCACATCCCTATCCACACTGATATGCTCTTTTTGATATCACATCCCTAAATGATCAAATAGAAGAAAACCAACAAAATTACATAATTGACATTAAACGACAATGAATAAAATGCTGATGTACTTTCAAGATAATCAAACCGAAAATGAATACCAACTAAAAAATAATAGTGATGAATTGTGAGAATTCTTGAAAACGAGCAGAAAGTTAAATAAAAATAATAAGTACCACCTATCGAACTCCTTATTTATGAAAATTTTATGGTACCTACCTTAGATAAGGACCATAATAAAATTTAATAAGCAAATAGTTCAATCTTACACTAACCAGTATGACATGGTATAAATTATCAAACACTTGGTCAGTTTGACAACGTCACTACAAATTGTATTGATCTTTGTACTTATTGTCTGTTAAATAATTTCAGATTTCATCCTGGTCACTATGAAACGAAAACTATTTAATTCTTAAAGCAAACGGTTATAAGTGAAAACAAAATTATCAAATCCCGTGGCAGCGGTTCAGACGAAACTAAGAGTTTATTTTAATAACACATTCATTAACCATTTTGACAAGTCTAAAATTAAAACTGGACTGGACAGGTCCTCTCAATCTGTGTGGTTCTTCCTCAAAAGACCATTTCAGACTGCAATCTACATGGTCTGCACATGATCTGACCAAGATTATGTCTGGACTTTAAAAGAGACTGTGACCTCTGAGTTGTTTCGGCGTTTCTTCTCAGAGTAGTCAGATAGGAAACGTCGAACTCATCTAGTTTTAAAAAAAATATGTTTGACGTGTAAAAGTGTTTGTACAAACCTACTTACAGAAAATAAATCATTTATCATTTATAATTAAAACAAATAAACTATTTATTAATAACCTTTGACCTTGTCACATTCATTCATCAACATTTTTGTCATCTTAGCATATCGGATCAAAAAGAAAAATAATATTTTTAATTTACTTTATGACAAAGTACCTACCACCTTTAACCCCTCAAGTGTATGAGTTTGGCTGATTTTAGACCCAAAACCCCAGCGAGTGGGGAGGGTTGGGGGTTAGTTGCGAACCCCATAGGTTCACAACTACTGATAATGATATGTTTTCCATCGGATGATGTTTTTTTACGTTTATATATACGTGATCTAAGCTTATATACCTATTATGTAAAGTTTTGTCCTTTTGCACACTTTGGGTGCATTTGACACGCGGGGGGGGAGGGGAGGTTAGCTGCGAACTCCATAAGTTCACAACTAATGATTTGATTGGTTTTCCATCGGATGATGTTTTTTTACATTTATATATATGTGATATAAGCTTATGTACCGAACAAAAAAAGGGTTTTTCTTATGCACACATGGGGTGCATTCGACACTTGAGGGGTTAAGTTCAATTTACCTTTAAAGGTGTTTTTTTTTTTTTTTCAAACGATTTCTGATCATAGAATTTTGTGTTAGTAACTTAATTTATGTTTCCGTGAACACTGGAGTGTCACGAGGCCTATTCAACATTATCAATTTTTTTCGTAATTACCGAACCTCTCAAGTTTCTGTAGCAATGGTGAATCTAATCAAATTATTAACTCCTACAGAGCCGACATATTTATCTTAAAACTTGACTATGACCTTATTACAGGTGAAGTCATGAAACATCTTCCTAGGATACCTATTTTTGTTAATGCTATTCTTGGTAGACTACTTTCCTAGACTGTGGTAAATATCTCGTATCTGCATACTACCCTAACCTGGAAAGCACCCTACATAGCCTGGTTCTTACGTACCAATAAATCTCAATCTTCCAGTTTCAAAGATCTCCGAGAAGGTAGTCCTAAGAAGAGTCTTTCTGATATAAGAAAACCATAACAATAACAGAACATTAATTTGGGTTTTGACACACCTTTCAACTTTTGAGTAGGTGCACCGAGTTTTTGACAAGATAAGACAGTCTCTCTGGAAATAAAGAAATACTGTGCTGCTATTTTTCTGGATGTCCAATGGAAGGACTAAACTGCCAAACTCTTATGTTTTTTAGATCCTATCTATTTGATAGAAAGTTCCAATTCAAAGCATAGGAAAAATCGGAACTAGGACATCAAAGCTTCAGTACCTCAATGCTAAGTGTTTAAACCTATTCTGTGGTCAATATACACAGAAGATATGATCCGATGACTGCTCTGTACGTAAGTTGATTTACAACGAATCACACTTTCAGTAAAAGTAAAATTTAATTTTATCTTTCTCAGAATATTTATTTAACGTATATAATACCTCTGCTAACAACAACTAACTGGACCAAAAAGTTTTATCATACTGATACTGCCTGTTTTGCAAATGACAAAAACCCAATTACAGCTAAATTGCAAATCAAATTATCTAAACTAGATCAATGGCCACACGGAGAATAGAGTCGAGTGTTACAACCCGCCTACAGTTCACATTTACCCTACAAAGTGAAAACTGCCTGCCTATAACCCTGAGAAGAAAGCATGTGCCAAAAAAAATCTTCCATATCAGTCCTCATCCTCATCCTAAGTCTCCATTTGGATAGAAGGCTAACATTACCCCACCACATTAAAACAAAAGAAAAGGAAAGACTGAAAAGAAAAAAAATCATGATTTTATATTGGCAGTCAACGCTGGATAATATTAATTATTGTTCTACTAGCGACCCGCCCCTTCGACTTCGACGTTTATTTATTATATACAAGTCCAATATCAATGTACAAACCTTCAAACAAACCTTCCGGAGCAACCTCTCCAATTATGGTGAAAACCGCACCAAAAATTTGAAGACGAACACGGTCACACAAATAGGCAAAAAAAACGACTTCAATTTATAAATGCAATTATAAAAACCCATATGGACATAATGGAATACAACTATGGGATCGGCCAATAACTCCAACCTGTAAATAGTTCAGCTTCAGAGGTTCCAGAACAATTTACCAAATACAGTGAGATGCATGGCTATTTAATATAGCAATTGTTATAGACGATGTTAAGAAGTACTGCTTCACGAGCGTGAGTGAAAGAGGAGTGAACATTCTTACTGTTTCTTCTTCGACTCAACCCCTGGAGGTGGTTTTACGATTCTGCGTCGCTCGAAGCGCCACTGCTCGTCTGTGCCGCTCGGAGTCACTAGCCATTTTCACTCGATTGCACAATCAGTACAATGTCCAATGTTCTGAAAAGAATTAAAACAACGAGAATCTGTTTTCTTGAATGTGACGTTATCTACAAGTCAAGCAAAATCCTGTATCACGCAAAAGTTCAACGCGTGAATAACATACATAATGACAAAATAAAAAATAAAAAGTTAATATTGTATTTAGTATTTTATTTTTCAATCAAAGCCAAGCATTGAATTTCCTCAGCCCTGCCGTCATCAATCGTCAGGCAGAAGCCCTCCAGAAAAAACACCTTCTGGAGAATCCTCCCTTTACTATAGGGTATGTACCAAACTAGCTAAAGTATAACTAGGTAAGTAATGCAATAAATGAGGTTAATTGCCTCTTATGTTCTGTAAATTTTAATTATATCTCAAGGCATAAAACTCAGTATCTACAATACATATCTAATTCTGTTTATTTTTATTATACCTATACGTGGGATAAAGTTGATTTCAAATTATCCCAAGACCGTAACTGTTATTTGGCTTTTTAATTACCACGACAACCAGTAGCTTTAGGATATTTTAGGAAACTCTACTCACAGTATCATAACATCAATACGGATAGATTTCTACTATGGTATATCGACAAAACGCACGCCTTAACACCATAAAGATGCTTTTTGTATACACTGATTCGTTGAAGAACCCTGCCCCTATGATCCCTTGGTCTCGTCAAATAATATAAAATCGGAACGACACAAAACATTTGCAAGCAACATTTTTTTTTTTTTTTTTTAATTAGTAAGGCGTGGCTTTTGCCGATGGTACCATACTTAATAAAAATTACACAAACAAAAATCATATTGGATGATCAATTAACTATTACCATACCTTATTGTGGACGTATGATCACACCAGGGTGGTAGCAATAGCTACACCAGAATTCCCTGGTGTTATCCCTGCTTCTGATTTGTTAAACTCTTCTATTTTCCATTCTTATTTAATAATACGAAACACTGTTCTTTGTATAAAATAACTTTATTAAACACACTGTATTCTAATTACAACGACAACCGACTTGCTTCGTGGTTCTATGATCACTGCCCGCACTCCGTTTTACAATTTTAAAACGACTTTTTCCCACCCAGAAACTACGATAATATCCCGCCATAATTTCTAAGTGTTGCCAAACTAAAAATAATACATTCTTAAATTAAATCCTAACTTCCGTAATAATTTATTAGTTCAGTACAATTCACAACTTATTTTTATTAAATGAGCCAAATGTATCTAGGAAATGCGCACTATTTATTTGAAATTAAAACATGAATTTTGAAAGAAGCTAACAATTCGTCTATCCTGAAATAATACATCCTTAAATTAAATCCGAACTTCCGTAATAATCGATAAGTTTAGTACAATTCACAACTTATTTATTAAAATGAGGCAATTTTATATAGAAAATGTGCACTAGTTATTTGAAATTAAAACATAAATTTGAAACAAGCTAACACTCACCACCCCGTCCCCTCCCTCTCCCCCTCTCCTCCACCTCCGGCTCACCAACCCCTCCCCACCCCTCAGCCTTCACCATGTCTTCCTCCTCTCCTCACCAATTCCTGCCCTTTCTCTCTGCGTCCATCATCCTCCCTCTCACACTCCTCACCACCCCTCCCTTGCCCGTCCCCTTCTAACCCTACCTCCGGGGTATTTTTAAAAAACTAATAATGACAAACTTAGGCAAATATTTGTGCCAAGTTTCAAGTCAATTAAAACCAAATGAATAACATTTTTCATGTAAATTGTATTCCCTGTTTTCACCCCCACAGGGGTGGAATTTAAAAAAATGGTTTGAGGTATTTCCATAGCTTGACTCAACCAATATTTTTTTAAACTATAAAAACAAAAAGATTATTTACAACAATTTTCGAGTTAATCAAGCCACGCAGTAAAATCCTCCCCTGTGAAATTGACTACCCCTTTTCACCCCGTTAGAGGTAGATTTTCGAAAAACCCTGACACACATTATTCTTTATTTTTGGTTTTAAGTACCTATAAATACTGAGTTTTGAGTTAATCGGATTGCGCGTTAAAATTTTTCCATACAAACTTTGAGACCCCCCAATTCCCCTTTAGGGGGTAGTTTAGAAAAACAAAAATCATAATTTACTTAGATAAATATTCGTGCCAAGTTTCAAGTTTTAATAACTCAAGGAATAAGATTTTTCATACAAACAATATCCCCCCTTTTTACCCCCTTAAAGGTCGAATTTCCAAAAACCCTTTCTTAGCGGATGCCTAGGTCATAATAGCTACCTGTGTTCCAAACAGCCCAATCCGTTCAGTGGTTTCAGCTGTGTGTTGATAGATCAGTCAGTCAGTCAGTAGGTAACGCTTTCCTTTTATAGATATAGTTTTTTATTTTATTTTTTCCTTTTTGGCAACTGAGCCGATGTCGACTATTCTGCCAGCGTCAAGTGCTTTTTATGTTAGTAGCTGAAAGGACGAGACAATTTTTGTTAGCAACTAGTTTTTTTTTTTTCATATATTTATTTATGCTCGTGACTGAACCAAAAAACTAAATGTAACTAGTAATCTTGATAAAAAGAAAGATGTACTTAAAAGCCTCAGAGCCACATTATTAAATTTCCACAAAAAAAAAACGAGTAGATTCAATCAATCTGTCTGTACCTGTCAACGTCAAATGATAGACAGACAATGACAGACAAGTATGAACATAACCTAAAAATAACAAATTTTTTTTTTTTTTTGTATCGTATCATAACTAAAACTATTATAAAACTAAAAGAAGTATTGAATAAAATTAGAAATTCTTTGGAATTGGAATTGGACAAGTAATAAGTACGTGGTATTTTGTTTTGAAGTAATATCGTTTCAGCTACTGACATTAACAAGTAAATAATAACAACTATCACAAAGTGCAAAGTTCGACGGCTCATCTTGCCGTAGGTAATAGTGTTCTGTGCATCTTGCTGTGCCAAAGACTACTATAGTATATGTGCTGTGGGTGGCTGTCACCACATGACAATGACATGACGTGACGCGTCAGCTAGCAGAACGACATCGGCTCAGTTGCAAAAAGGAGAAAAAAAAATCGAAGCCTTATCGAAATAAACAAATGTAAATAATCGTCTTTACATAGTAAATGGTGTTATGGGACTAGTAAACTAATTCTTCTGAATTACCTGGACTGTCTGGACTGCCTACGTCAGTTGCAAACAACTTTTATTCTCAAAACAATCATAGATTACTAGGAGTTGTATTGGTCAGTGGGTCGTCTTATATTAATTAATAATATATGTACTGGCCTGCCTCGATAATTGTGAGCGACGCAACAGTGTTTCTATAAATATAAATATAAAGTTGAACTAAATAACATAAGTGATACTATAAGAGCTTTAAGATGGAAAAACTGCCAATGTGCAGGATATGTTTAGCGGAGAATGTCCGCATGTATGTAGTGGTCAACAGGAGCTTACATAAACTTTATGAGAAGCTGACTGATATTCCGGTAAGTTAATATTTTTAATAAGAATTAACTGAATTATCTATTAGGTTTTTTAGTATACCTCTACTACACGAAAATTCCCATACAATTGTCTTAGGGGAATTTGGTAATCACTGATATTGGTGAAACCTTGACTTACAATTAATTTGTATTTGTATACTAGCTTATGCCCGCATGGAGGTCAGAAATAAATCCATGGGAAGGTATTACCGGTATAAAAGTATCCTATGTCCTAATCCAGGTCATAGAAGGAGCTTGTGGCTAAGTAATAACAGCCACAACATACTTTGACATCCTAAATAAAATGTGTGTTTTATGTGTTTATGACATTATTTCTATCTGACATACCTCAAATTTTAATTTAAATGTCTAATATGCAATCAATAATGTTAATATAATCAAATAAATTAATAATACTTAATAAATAAATAATATATTATGTCCTGTAATAAATGTATGTACCTACCTAATATTTGCACGCCACACTTGGCAGAATGTGACGATACCTGTGACTAACCTTAAGACCATTTAATGTACCATGTTCTGACAAATAAATAAATGATTATGATTATGAGCCGCATGGTTCTATGTTCTATGTTAAGGATTTGGTTTCCGCACTTAGTCCTTCATGTGGACCATTGTGCGTGAGCCATGGCGGCCTTCGGGGGTTATTCCAACCAGCCCACCTCCCTCCAGAAGTTAATCAAATCTCTGGGTCTGTTAATAACATCTGTGAAAGATCGGGGTATTCCAAGAGTTTCTGTTCTAATCTGGGCAACGCCTATGCATTCAAAGAGCACATGCGCAACGGTCTCCTCAGCCTCCATGCAGGCCCTGCACAGAGGACTGTCCGTTATTCCTATTGTGTGGAAGTGTTTGTTTATGAGCCGCATGGTATCAGGTGGGTATCAGGTTAAGCTACGCTTGCTGCGGTTGTTCCGTGGACGGGTGACCATCTTTATGTAGCGAGACTCCTTCGTGCTTTGGAAAGCACGTTTTAAGACGTTGGTCCCGGCGGTCATTCGTTGATATTTGACAGTTGTTACGGGTCGCCATGGGAACATATTACCGGGATATAAAGTATCTTATGTCCTAATCCAGGTTGTAGTATACCCAAGTAGCGAATTTCATTCAATCCATTAAGCCATTTTAGCATGAAAGTGTAACAAACTAACAAAGAAACTCACCTTCACATTTGTAATATTAGTTAGGATTAAGTCGCTAATCTGCCGAGCAAAAGTGGTGACCAATGCTCATGCCTTCTCTGTAAAATGCGCACAGAAAGCATTGAGCATATAATTATTTCTATTTTCTTCATAAAACAAAATAGTACAAGACAAATTTTGTTGCAGTTTGTAACTGAAGACAGGAGACCGATTCTCGCTTGTTTCTTCTGCTGCGCTAAACTAAAGCAATGCTACCGATTACTGAGACAATGTCTGGAAGCCGAAGAGCTGTTCGCTCAGATGATGAATGAGGATTATGAGGTGAGGTATTCTTATTCTCATAATTTGTAATTTCAGTACAATATGGAAGTGATTCCTCTCAAGCTTATACCTATTATGTCTGGATTTCACACCAAACATACCATCGAGTGTTGAATGCTTTTGTCAAATGTAGGTGTTTGCAATTATTACATATGTTAAATAGTCCACATAACACTGCTACAACTTCTGTATGAAACTTGTATGTGGCAGTTTGATAACGGTCTGCTCTCATGCCGTGGTCAATCAGGTTGGTAGCATGGCCGACTCTCCAGGGCACATTGGACCTACTTAAGTGTCCTCACGTGTGGGGGCTATTTTGAGTGACTTTAGTATAGTGAAAAACCAGCCAATTGTATGTCGGACCACGCACAATGAAGGGTTCCGTAGTTGGGATGAGTTTATCCCAAGAACAAACTAAAAACGAAAAACAATTGTAGTTGTACATGTTCTCCCATACATTTCAACTGTAAATCTAAGTTTGTACTTACAATATTGTGAGATTTACCATGTTATTTTAAGACCACAAACTTCTTATAGGTTTTCCTGTTGTATGTGCAGTAACTCCGTACAGTAAGATGTGGTATGTGGGTGGACGAATCACACGGGATGTGTACAGGAAATAAAATCACTGCTTTGTGTCCGTAAATGATTGACAGTTTATTATTAGAAACATTAAATTATATAACACGTAAAGTAGGTTAGTTGTAGTGGGTGCCATAGGTTAGTCAGTAAATATTCGACGAATGAGCAAATGCTTGCCAAGGTAAAAACTAAAACCAGACATATCATATGGCGATGCTCGTACACCTGTAATCTTCAGGTAAAGAACTATTTTCTGTATTTTTTCAAAATTTTAGGATCAGTAGTTTCGGAGATAATGGGGGGAATGGTCAATTTTCGTCTATTTTCTGACTTAAAAGCAATTTATTTTAAAATTATAAAAAAAAAAATCGGTCTTTTAGATTCGGAGCAAATTGGCTGTGACAGACGGACAGACAGACACACAAGTGAGTAGGTAAGGCTTTCGTTTTTTCCTTTTGAGGTACGGAACCCTAAAAAAGGTATTTTACTGTATCACCAGCATATTTTCTTAATAATATAATCACTTTTTACAGCTCAATTCTTTAATAAACCAAAACCACTTACAGTTTAGCGGTGGGTTTATTAATTCTCCAATAGTGCACATAAGTATAGTTGATGAATGTCAAACAGAAAGCATTGCTATCAAAGAAGAATTACCCGCTGTTTGTGAGGGACTAGATGATATTATTGAGCCAAAGGAGGAATATCAAATTGAAGGTATGTTTTTAAGAACAAAAATAACAATAAGAGATAAATAAAAATAAATGTATAGTTATTTTATTTAATTTATATTGATCAAAAAGTGTTTAGTTTAATCCAACTAAATGGCAACCACATTATATTATGAAATAAAAAAAAAGGAGGAAATCAAAATCCTAAGTAAATCAAATCAAATCAAATCAAATAATCTTTATTGCAATCCATAATGTGGTACAGGTGGTAAGTGATAATTTCAGAATCAATTATGGACCCTGTCGGGCACAGCAAGCTTTAAGTAAGAGAGAGTAATAGCGCTTTTATTATTTTCCCTGTTATTAATGATTTTTCGCTCATTTATTTATTCAATATAATATAAGTCAATCTACTAAAATATTTATTATCTATTATGTATTCAATTAGTACCTAATAATACCTAATAATAACAGCCGCACGGGTCGATCCATCAGGTTAAGCTACGCTTGCCGCGGTTGTCTGTGGATGGGGACCATCTTTACATACCGAGACTCCTCCGTGCCTCGGAAAGCACGTTAAGCCGCTGGTGCCGGCTGTCATTCGTGGATCTTTGACAGTTGTTACGGGTCGTCAGAAGCCCGAAAGTGTGGTAACCAGTCTTACTAAGGGGTATCGTATTACCCGGTAACTGGGTTGTGGAGGTCACATAGGTAGTCTCTCCATGTAAAATACTGGTATTCAGCAGCATCCGGTTAGACTGGAAGCCGACCCCAACATTGTTGCGAAAAGGCTAGCGAGATTAATTGATTATAAAATTAAAAAAATATTATCTAATATAATCAAAGTCGCTTTTCGCGTCTGTCTGTATGTCCGCGTTGTTCTTCTAAACTAAGCAACGAATTTTGATGCGGGTTTCACCATCATTTTAGATAATTTATTCAGGAAGGCGTGTACACACGGCTACATTTCCAGTTTACACTGGCCTCTCATTGTAAGGAAATCCTATACAATGCGAGATCAGCTTATTGTAGTAAGTCGATAGAGGAGCTCTCGAAGACAACAGAAACTCGGCTTTCGGTAGTCTCCATAGTAAAGCTCAATGTCTAAAGCATTACAAAGTATTTATACTGTCAGCTAATGACCCAAATTCATACGTCATTATGTTACCGCATATTAGTAAATGTAACCTATGACGAAACGGAGACGCTGCTGGAATAAAATATAATATATAACCCTACACATCAGTCTGATGCCTGCACTATCCATAACCTCACGCATACACTCTGATTCATTCACATTTATCACTCACACACCTCACCCACACTCACATTCACATTCACACACTCGCATGCCTGCGTACGGGCTGCGTATTTTTTGTGTTTTATTTTTTTATTTATTTTAGATTTAATTTTAATTTTCTTTATATTACTATAGAAAACATGTAAATTAAACTAATTGATTTGGAAGAGCGGAGTCTCCTAATACAGGCTTATTTGCTTAAAAGGAGGCTCCAATCACTAGTTGTTAAGATATTACTTGTGAAAATAATAAACCATTTTTCATTTCATTTTCATACTGGAAAGGTACAGCTTGATCTGTAGCCGTGCGTACATATTTATAATATAGAAATCATTATAATAAAGAAATCACGATGACTTGTCAAGCAGTAAAAACCGTG
The DNA here is from genome assembly GCA_905163495.3 of Cosmia trapezina. Taxonomy (NCBI): domain Eukaryota; kingdom Metazoa; phylum Arthropoda; class Insecta; order Lepidoptera; family Noctuidae; genus Cosmia; species Cosmia trapezina. The sequence goes on along the minus strand of LR991046.1, from coordinate 540,150 downwards.
TGTCGCTAGTTGATAATAAAAGAGTAAGGATGCTTATCCTCCAGAGGTGTGCTATGCAACGTTGCTGTGTGTTTGATATCTACCAATCATATTCATTGGCCCACATAGACACATAGGTATACGCCAATGAATATAATTGGTGGCCATATCAAACGCATCCGTAGCAACGTTGCATAGCACATCTCTAGTCGAAAAGTACCCTGATACTGTTGACTGTTGTTGTTTACTTACAGAGCTAGAACCGGACATTTTCGACAATAGTTATCTAGATGTAGCAGATACACCACCACACCAATATGAGTCAGATTTGAAAGATGATGTACCTTTAATGGAGTTTAAAATTAAAGTGGAAGAAGAACAAGAAGTAACTAAGAAGAAACGAAGAGCCAGGGAGATGAAAAGTAAGTATTAGTTAGTTAATCTTTCGGTTAGCAAACAGGCCAGTGGTTCCTCTGACAGGAAGTGGTTGGCGTTACCTGAAGAGTGTACCCGCTTACATCTGTTGCAAATAAATGATGAGTTTTTGTTGGACAGGGGGCAATAAAAGAAACGAATAGCGCAATTCAAATCAAATCAAAATCAAAATCAAATCAAAAGTCCTTTATTCAAATTAGGCTAGAATCAGCACTTTTTGAACGTCAAAATTACAGTAAGACAGTCCCCACAAAACGCCCGCCCTTCACCACTTCCTAGTGCTTCAGCTGGGAAGAAGAAGTAGCGGAACAAACTCCCCAGCAGCACAGCTGTCTGTTCAGTTAGAAGAACTAGATTCTATACAATAGTACCTATGCAAAATAATTTACGCAACACAATACATTAAATTATATTTTTGTCAAATAAAATAAACAATTTTAGTACTTAACTCATGTAACCTGTCATTATGTAAGCTGATTCTGGAGAAAGAACATAACATAAACATTGTCTTGAGTTAATCAAACAACCAACTATTCTTATCGTTTAAGTAATCGTTGATAGAATAGTATGCCTTTGAACAAAGATTGGATTTTACTTTAATTTTAAACGCAATAAAAGGCAAATCTAGCAAAGAAGAAGGTAGCTTGTTATAAAAAGTTATACCAAGACCATTAGATTTAAACAGATTTACTTAAATTAAATTACGGAAACAAATTAGCAAAACAGACATTACATGGCGTGGAAACAGGAAGGAACGGGACTCACTCAACGGGAACAATTTTTTTGGGTTAGATCTAGTATCGTTTGGCAGGAGAAGAGGCGTGAATGGGGTGAAAGTTGGTAGGGGTTGGGTCCCTGATTATAACGCTACCACTCTCATTACAAGGTAATGCATATTTTTCGAGGAATTAATAAAAATTGTTTCTAACCTCAAATCAGATAAACAGTGAAACGAAATGTCAAAATGGGCGATTGACAACCAAATTTGTATCAGTATATTGTCTGCGGTGTAAAATGTCGTGTAAAATACGTGAAACGAAACACAAAAAAAGTCAGTATCATTCAACCTAGAAATTCTGCTCAGAAGGAAGTTAGTGTGCACCCCACTTTATAGTTAAAATAGGTCGAATCTGTACCAAAACCGAATCGGGGCACCCCGACTTTACGTAGTCTTTTGGCTGGCATACTAGAGTGTATACAGGGTTATTTTTAAAACACCAGTAACCTCTTAAGGGGTCATTGTACTCATCATTATGAACAACTTTTACTATGGGACCAAACCTGAAATCGCGAAAAAAAAATCAGCTGTTCAGTACATTTCGACGAGTTTGATGTAGATAAATGTAGGTACTGAACAGCTGATTTTATTCCTCACACTCCTGCCAAACGATACTAGATTTTAACCAAAATTTTAACAATTTTGGGAGAGAAGTGGAATAAAAAACAATGGAAGTTAGTTAGAAGAGGAATGTTACATTTGGAAATTTTTCGATAGAGATCGAAGGATTTGGTATTCAAGGAGCAGGAAAAAAATATGTGATCCAAAGTACCTTCCGCAAGACCACATCCACACAGGGAGCTGTCCCTAACATGAATCTTATTCAGAAACACTGGGCTGCAACAATGTTCGAGTCTTGGTCTGCAAAGCGTCGAAACGGTTCTTTTGGACAGTTTTGGATATTTGAAAAACCAAGGTTTCCGCTGGATGCATTGACTTATACAGGGTGTCCCGTAAATAATGGATAATCTCTTAAGGGGTCATTGTACTCATCATTATGAACAACTTTTACTATGGGACCAAACCTGAAATCGCGAAAAAAAATCAGCTGACCAGTACATTTATCTACATCAAACTCGTCAAAATGTAGGGAGCAGCTGATTTTTTTTTCGCGATTCCAGGTTTGGTCCCATAGTAAAAGTTGTTCATAATGATGAGTACGATGACCCCTTAAGAGATTATCCATTATTTACGGGACACCCTGTATAGTAAGGACCGGGCCAACCGCGCGAAGAAATGGCACCAGCGCGCTGGCCAGAAAATGAAAGTTTAGGGCCAACGTGACTCAGTCGGCCGCGGTCAGCGCGCGGAAAAGTCACTCTGTCAAAAAAATGCCAAGCTGCGTTGTAAGGCTGCAAAAATTACGATACTAAGATTAAAACGCAACATTGGATATCGTATTATCAGTAGGTAACCTTATATTACTTTTGTTGTAATTAAATTATTAAATAAACAAGTGATAATTTGACTACCGAAATCCACAATGGCAGTAGTTCGTATGAGTTATGAGTGTTATGACAGATGTCACAGAAGGCGCTACTTTTTGCTTGTATGAAGAAGGTTTAGGTGAAATGTTCAGACGGGCGTATCCTTACTTTTGAAATCATTGGCTGGATGTCGTGCTGTATAGCTGCGTAGTAGGCGCCAAACAACGTCGAACAATTTGGGCTTGATTTTTTTCTTAAACGTACCAACTTGACATTGACAGTTGACTGATGTCATCGCTGTCATTCAAACTTGTTTACGAAGACAGCGACGAGGTTCAATGTCTTTGACAGATACCAAACAGAACGATTCTATTCTTATAACTTTTACGTTTACAAATAAAGGAACATAATTCCAACAGTTTTGATTTTCTTAAAGTATATTGCAATGTCGCCAGACATTCCTTCCGAAGGGAAATTTCTGCATTCATCGTGTGCATGTCAATCTTCTTCCATCATTGTACTTACCAGATTTGTAATCACAGGGGCGACCGTTGCGAAGAAACCAAAACTAGAAGATGCAATAACAGCCGAGCAAACGGAAAAAGACAAATCAGACTCGAAAGTTATCCGGACAACTCAACAACGTACGTCCGAACCTGCCACTTCTTTCAAAGAGCCTAACAAAGGTGATCAGCGTAGTTTTAATCGAGTAAAAAAAATTATACAACATACTGGTAAAAAAATTGGTGAAAAATCTGACAAGCGTGATGTATGTCAGGGTAGTTTTAGTGGAAAGGTAAACACTGGTGAAAAACCATACAAGTGTGATGAATGTCAACGTAGTTTTAGTGAAAAGCGTCAATTATCACGACATATTCGTGTACACGCTGCTAAAAAACCGTATAAATGTGACTTATGTCACCGTAGTTTTACTGAAAAGGGTAATTTATCAAAACATACTCGTGTACACACTGGTGAAAAACCATACAAGTGTGATGTATGTCAGCGTAGTTTCAGTCTAAAGGGTCATTTAACACGACATATTCTCATACACACTGGTGAAAAACCTTACAAGTGTGATGTATGTCAACGTAGTTTTAGTCAAAAGGGTCATTTAACAAGTCATGTTCTTCAACACACTGGTGAAAATTCCTTTAAATGTGACTTTTGTCAGCGTAGTTATAGTGAAAAGAGTTCTTTAATTAGTCATATTCGTGTTCACACTGGTGAAAGACCTTTCAAGTGTGACGTATGTCAGCGTAGTTTTAGTGTTAAGAGTAAATTCACAATACATATTCGTACACACACTGGCGAAAAACCATTCAAGTGTGATATATGTCATCGTAGTTTTAGTATAAAGAGTACTTTTAAAAGACATGTTCTTCGTGTACACCCTGGCTAAAAACCTTTCTATACCCAAGTTTGCAACATTGAATAGACTTGCTTGCTTCCTTGTGCTTCTCCCATTGTGCTCGAAAAACTGCGAAATTCTGGCACTCGTTTCAGTTTTTTTGAAGATCATCTCTCATCTTTGACTAGCTGTATCTTCGCAACCAATAGACCTAGAGTGCTTGAGTTGGGCTCAAATTGTACCAAATTTAGTTTGCTTCACCAAAATATGAACAAAGATACTTAAAAATGCGACCTTAAGGATGATGCGCAGTGGTAGCCCGCGAAATTCATTTTTTTTTTTGGGTTTTTTGCAACTTGCAGGCCAGTGTAGTGCCAGTTCGTGCACATTCATCAAACGAACGAAATCTAACGAATCTGCACGAAATCTAACTTAAAGAGATGTATTGATGATTTTTATGGGTAAAATTATATAAATACATATGTTTTATTGCCGCGTATCATATTTTGATCAAGATACAACCTGACACGGACCTGCAAATTGCAAAAAACCCAAAAAAAAAATTGAATTTCGCGGGCTACATAGCGCAATCACCTTAAGGTATAAGGTATAAGGTCATCTTAAGGCGCAATACCTTAAGATGACCTTAGGTACCTTAAGATATTTTTCAAAAAAACTGAAACAAGTGCCAGAATTTCGCAGTTTTTCGAGCTCCATGGGAGTAGCACAAGGGTTTCAGTGTTGCAAACTTGTGTACAGACTACTCTGGGGGGACCTAACAACATAGTAAAAAAACGTAGTTGCATTCGCGATTGCGTGCGATGTTTGATGCTGTTATTGACGGGACTAATTTTAGATAATTTATTTACGAAGGTGTAATGTGTATAATACATTTATATTAAGAGCGGTGTTGCATTTTTCATACGTAAATCGAGAACTTGGGAGATTTTGAAGTGATTTTGGTCACATAATTTATCTTTTTAGCTTCTTTTGACTTCAATCATCGTAATTATCATATATTTTTATTTAAAGTCTATTAAAAAAAACTTGTTCAAATTGAATTATTGACTACGAAAACAGTCGATTTCGAAGGCGCGATTTCCAGATGACGCGCGAAGGCTCAACTTTGAAGTAATCTTACACCAATTATTACTACTAATTAAGAAGGTAAAGTGGTATTCATTCGAAGAGGCATATCCTGAAATTTAAATTGCATTGAGAAAAGTTTGATTTTTAATTCATTAACTTGTATTTTAATCACGTCTAAGATAATCAAAAATCGAGAAATCGACTACAAAAAAACACGTCATTTCTCAGAATCTAAAAGTCATTTGGCAACACAAATCATTTTATACGTAAGAAGAAAGATTGTACTATATATGTGTAAAAAATAAAACATATCTGTCTTCAATCATTTACGAAAATAATTTTTTAAAGTGAGTATAAAATCGGGTGCATCGAACGGCCTAAGTCAGTCGCGCTCTGGCGCTCTTCGACGCAGGACCTACGTCGGTTGACCTCCCGCCGCCGCGCATGCGCCTCGCGTGATATATAGTCAATTGTAGTGCGACTAAATATTTTTGATCCTTTCATTTAAGTAATATTTTAAGAAGCTAACGTGGTAGGCACACTTACTTTAGGAGAATTATGTTACAATTCTTGAATTATGTTGTATTACTTGTAATATTGATATTGTAATTACAATATCAATAATACAATATAATTTGGTCAAAATGTAAATCCAAGATGGTGGCTGCGAAAATTTTTAAATTTTTCGTCATGGGGATCGTTCCCATTGTTCTCGAGGATGCTAAAGCCGATAGTGACGTTAAAATGTAAATCCAAGATGGCGGCTGCGAACATTTTCAAATTTTTCATCATGGGTATCGTTTTCATGGTTCTTCTGGGTGCTAACGTCGATAGTATAGTCAAAATGTAAATCCAAGATGGCTACAAGAATTTTGGAGGATGAATATGGAGAAAAAATTTATATCAGATTTTTATTTGAAATCTCTACTGCCACAATCTCTATTGTGGATCCGTGACAAAGGAGACGGAAACCATGTCATATAAACTTGGGCCTGGGCCTGGGTTGTAAAAAAATGAAATTGGTGTCAATTTATAGCTACTATATTATCAAACCATCACTGAACATTTTGCGGATTTTCGCGGTCTGAGTTCCGAGTTAAAAGAGATGTAATAAAAGTGAGGTTACATAACGATCTACATATAGGTACTTAACAGCTGATTTTTGAAGTTCTTCAGCTCGACGACCACGTAAACTCCCACTTACACACTCACTTTGCCACAATTTACACAACGATCCATGGTGCCAATATGAAATCAGTAGGCTGGTCGTAATATACAAAATAACAAGTTCAAGTCCAACGTTTATGCGGGGTTCTCCGTACCGTGTCCGGTGTGGTAGCAAGGTTCGTACAAGAAGCAAGATCAGAAGTCCGCAGAAAGAAAACAGGGGTCGAGGAAAACATCAATAAAACTATGGGAAATACACTCAAATCGCGACCGCACTAAACGATACGAAACGAGTGAGGCATAGATAAAGGCACTATATAAAGGTGTGTCCAAATATAGAGCGGCATTTGAGCGCGGCTGCCACGCGCGGCTAGCCGCGCTCTGATCGGACAAGGGCCGCGCGCGGCGGTGTTGAGCGTAATATATCTTCTCGTCTCACATCAGTGATGACCTCTGGCACTGAAACGTGCTCGCTCACAACATAATGGGTCTCAATCATAATCAGCCTATAATGTTCCCACTGCTGGGACACAGGGCTCCTCTCGGTGAGAGGGAGTGGGCCGTAATACACCACGAGGACCCAGTGCGGCTTGGTAGATGTCACATGTCTTCGAATTCTTGGTTCTAGGCGGTTTCCTCACGATATTTTCCTTCACTGATTTGAGAGTAGTGGTGATGAAATTATTTACACAAAGTGCCTGCCTGAGTTCGAAACCATGACCTACTCGTATGTCGGGATCGTTACCATTGGGCCACCATTGCATTGCTCTCTTGGGCCGCATAGTGCATTCAATCATCCCTTCTAGGATGATTGACTTCACAATCAGCTTCATCGTCGAGAACTATGAAAACGACATCCATGACGAAAAATTTTAAAATTTTCGCAGCCGCCATCTTGGATTTTAATTTTGACTTCACTATTGGCTATAGTCGAAATCGAAAACTATGAAAACGATACCTATACAAATCCTTATCACTTACCACTGACGTGCGACGTGTGGTCGACTGTATAGTCATTAGGTCGACTGGGCACGTACAATACCTGCCTGGGCTAATAAACATTATAAAACCAACCCCACACGAACGCAGCAGTACTATTATTTATTCTGTGGCAGCGGGGTGACCTACCTATTTGAAATTTGAAAACAGTAAACCAAACATTTGCGCATGAGGCGGCTTTATGTATTTATGTATTAGTGTTGGTTCAAATTCAACTGTTTTATGCACTTGATGCGGTTGGTAAACCTATGCCGCAAGAAAAATAAATAATTATAGCTAGCGCGTGGCGTCTTTATCTACATTAAAATAGGGCTTAAATTGAACTGTTTTACACAAAAAAACGATGATTTTGGACAAAAGATGGCTCCGCTGTTAACAAAATTTTATTCTGATTGTGTTCTCCCAGAAATTATAGATCCAAGGAAAAGTCAATCAATCCCCTTAGACAAATGAATAAAATAAATAATAAATAAATATCCTTGGACATTTCACACAACGCCATCTAGTCCCAAGCTAAGCAACCTAATGCTTGTGTTATGGTAACGAGATGGCTGATAAACTTCTTATATACATTTTTTTTTGTAAATACATACATGTTATAGATAGAAAAACACCCAGACTCGGAAACAAATAAGTACTTGTAGGTCGTACAAATATTTGTTCCGTGCGGGAATCGAACCCACAACATGCTGCGCAGCAGTCAATTGCTCAGCCACTGCGCCAACCGTGTCGTCAAATACAAATACTTTTATAAAACTTCAATTACTTATAAGTATACAAATACTTAAGCAAATAAGTAAAATGAGTTTATTTTTTTTAAGTACCTACATAATATTATTTTCTTCATCCATATTTGTATAAATTTAATTAAAATACACTAATAATGTATTGTGGACAGTCTTTTTATTTTCTCCGTAAACCTCTAGCTTTTACTTCAAAAAAATATAGGTACGCCATAGCTACGATCAAGATCGTTTAGTCGTCGCAGCATCGCAACTGTGTGCCGTACATGAGGAAAAACGCACACACGCGCACTCGCTACGCGGCGTCGAGCGTCAGATGTTTAAAATCCGAGCACGAAAATATGCGACCACAGTCTTAAATATACATAATTATAATAAAGAAATCACGATGTTTTGTCAAGTCGTAAAAACCAGGTGAAGCAGGGGCGGCTCGCTAGTCGTAAACTATCTATACTAATACTAATATACTATAATATAATAATAATATATAATATATAAAATTATTGAGTTGTTTAATAGTGGATTTTTTTTTTTCTTTTTTCTATTTATTGTTATAGTTTTAGTTTATTTATTATGTTATTAATTTGTAAATATATGTCCATGATTATAAAATAAAATAACATATAATAATAATATATATATTATAAATAGGAAAGATTTTTTTGTTTGTACCGAATAGGCTCCGAAACTACTGGACCGATTTTAACCATTTTTTCAATAATAGAAAGCTAAATTATCAGGAGTTAACATAGGCTATAATTTATTTTCAAAAAATTTAGAGATCCTTAAGAAAATTGCAATAATGTAACCCAAACTAGCAAAATTTTGCGTATAAAATTCATTATTTGGCGTGCGCTGGGTTGATGGTTGATGATACATAAAAAGTATGTACTACATGATAAAGAACTCATTATTACCTTCAAAAAAGTCTGCGAAGCAATATATCTAACTATCATAGTTAAACGATAATAGCAGCTTTTGTGTTCTATAATTTAATTGGATTGCCGTTAGAAACAAAAGTTGGTTACATTCGTATCATAGTATTAATTCTTATTCAAATAGATAGTTTTATCATCAAGGGTATTAATTATGTAGCAGTAAAATACTTTTTAAATCATTCGAATCGGACATTTAATTTCGAAGTTATCACGACGTCACGAGTATAAAAATACCATACGCGTTCCGTTCGACGTCGCGCCGCGACTAACTCAGTATTTTTATACTTGAGACCAAAAAATGAAGACTAACGTGGGTTTTTCGAAAACCTAACCATAGGGGGGTGAAGAGAGGTAGTAAATTTTTCAGGGGAGGATTTTACTGCGGGGCTTGATTAACTTGAAAGAGGGGGAGAGGAAGGGGGGCTGGTGAGGAGTGAAAGGGGAGAGGGATAGGGGCAGATGTTGGTGAGGAGAGGAAGGGTTGGTGGGGGTGAGGGGGAGGGGATGGTTAGGTGGAGGTGAGGAGTAGAGAGGGGAAGGGGAAGTAGTGAAGGGACCTCTTTTTTTCGCATAATCCTATTATGCTTCGGCATAAGTATTTTGGTATAATGATACTTTGGCGTAAGTGGTTGTGGCATACAGTTTTTGTTGGCATAATTATCTTGTAGCATAATTTGTTTTGGTATAATTTGTATTTCGCATAACGTTTTTTGGCGTAATGTCTGTTAGCGTAGTAGTGTTATGGCATAAAGAATGTTAAGAATAATGGAAACATGAATGCAAGTTGTTTTTACGGATTTATTTTGAATTGTTGTGCAAGAGTTTTATTATTTATTATATTATGCAGTAGCTGTCATGCATTGGTAATATTGTTAGTGTTATAACTTATAAGTAGAGATCGGATAATCGGATGCATATTAACCTAAAGTTAATATTTCGCTAACAAAGTATGGAAGCGGCTTCTTAGCATTTTTTTTCTTACTATAAATCCCGGTATTCCAGAAAATGTAGGAATGCACAACTAATCGGATACATGGTATGGAAACGACTTCATAAATAACGTGGTTTTATTTATTTGGAAAAATCCGGGAAATCGGGATCAGATAAATATTCCGTTTGTTACACGTGATCCCCGCGAGAAATACAAAGCTGCCGAATTAAAATGGTTGTCCCTGGAAGGTACCGTCACTATATCGGTGGGGTTGTTTTCATGGGTTTCGAGAATGTTAAAGCCGATAGTGACGTGAAAATATAAATCCAAGATGGCGACTGCGAACATTTTCAAATTTTTCATCATGGGTGTCGTTTTCATGCTTTTTGAGGGTGTTAAAGCCGATAGTGATGTTAAAATGTAAATCCAAGATGGCGGCTGCAAAATTTTCAAATTTTTCGTCATGGGTGTCGTTTTCATGGTTTTCGAGGGTTTTAAAGCTGATAGTGATGTTAAAATGTAAATCCAAGATGGCGGCTGCCAACATTTTAATTTTTTTTATCATCGGTGACGTTTTCACGGTTTTCGAGGGTTGTGAAACCGATAGTGGCGTTAAAATGTAAATCCAAGATGGCGGCTGCTAAATTTTCTAACTTTTCGTCATGGGTGTCGTTTTATTGGTTTTCGAGGGTGTTAAAGCCGATAGTGACACTAAAATGTAAATCCAAGATGGCGGATGCGAATATTTTTTAATTTTTCGTCATGGGTGTCATTTTCATGGTTTTTGAGAGTTTTAAAGCCGATAATCGCGTTAAAATGTAAATCCAAGATGGCGGCTGCGAAAATTTTCTAATTTTTCGTCATGGGTGTCGTTTTATTGGTTTTCGAGGGTGTTAAAGCCGATAGTGACACTAAAATGTAAATCCAAGATGGCGGATGCAAATAATTTTTAATTTTTCGTCATGGGTGTCGTTTTCATGGTTTTCGGGGGTGTTAAAGCTGATAGTGACATTAAAATGTAAATCCAAGATGGCGACTGCAATAAATTTTTAACATTTTGTCATGGGTGCCGTTTTTATGGTTTCCGAGGGTTTAAAGCCAATAGTGGCGTTAAAATGTAAATTCAAGATGGCGGCTGCGAAAATTAAAAAAAAAATATGATGGATATCGTTTTCATGGTTTTGGGGGGTATTAAAGCTGATAGTGACATTAAAATGTAAATCCAAGATGGCGGCTGCGAACATTTCGGTCGGTTTTACAACCTTCGTACAACCTTCGAAAACCACGAAAATGACACCCATGACGAAAAATTTAAAAATGTTAGCAGCCGCTATCTTGGATTTACATTTTTATGTTACTATCGGCGTATCGGCTTTAAAACCCTCAAAACCATGAAAACTACACCCATGACGAATGTACGCAGCCGCCATCTTGGATTTACATTTTAATGTCACTATCAGCTTTAATACCCCCCAAAACCATGAAAACGACACCTATGACGACAAATTTAAAAATATTTGCATCGGCCATCTTGGATTTACATTTTAGTGTCACTATCGGCTTTAACACCCTCGAAAACCAATAAAACGACATCCGACGAAAAATTAGAAAACTTTCGCAGCCGCCATCTTGGATTTACATTTTAACGCCATTATCGGCTTTAAAACTCTCAAAAACCATGAAAACGACACCCATGACGAAAAATTAAAAAATATTTGCATCCGCCATCTTGGATTTACAGTTTATTGTCACTATCGGCTTTAACACCCTCAAAAACCAATAAAACGACACCCATGACGAAAATTAGAAAATGTTCGCAGCCGCCATCTTGGATTTACATTTTAGTGTCACTATCGGCTTTAACACCGTCGAAAACCAATAAAACGACACCCATGACGAAAAATTAGAAAATTTTTGCAGCCGCCATCTTGGATTTATATTTTAATGTCACTATCAGCTGTAACAGCCTCGAAAACCATGAATAGTACCCATGACGAAAAATTTGAAAATATTTTCACTATGGGACCAACTCTGAATTCACAAAAAAAATTACGATGTTTGAAACAAAAGTTCAATACCTACTCGACCAAAATGTATGAAACAGCTGACTTATGTTTCGTGATTTACGGGTTGATCCCATAGTGAAAGTTGCTCATGAGTAGAACACCCTATGAAAATTTAGTGATAAAAAGTTACCCTTTCAAAAAATACTTAATTTATCAATTCCGGAATCGCGACATATTGACGATCGACACAAAAGTGCATTCCTTATTAGCCAAAACCTAAACGTAAGTAAATATACATTCGATTCTATAATCAGAACTATAAATTTGTGAATCCCGGAATCCCGGGATTTTTTTTATACAAAAGTACAATCCATATTATCCAACACCTGAACGCAAGTACCTAAATAAAACATTCGATTCCAAAATTAGAACTTATAAATTTTCGTTCCGGAATCCCGGGATTTTCTTTTTTTTAAGTGCAATCCATATTAACTAACAACTGAACTTAAGTAAATTATACATTCAATTCTATAATCAGAAGTCAAAATTGGCCGATACCGGAATTCTGGGATTTTTTAATCCAAAAGCCCACTCCATACTTAGCCAACACCTCAACTTTAGGTTAATATGCATCCGATTATCCGATCTCTACTTATAAGTGATGGTTACGCATGTGTGAATAAATAGTCTATTTGGGTTATTATGTTATGTTTGTTAGTGTAATGTTGTAAAATAAAAAGTAGTAACTATAACGAATATCCATTATTTGTGTAATGTTTGTGTGTATCAATAGGTTAAGGTGCGGCGGCCAGTATGTTGTACACAGATATAAGAAATGCACTAAACTTACCTTTTCTCTAAGTGCATTTGGTTCGTGATTATGATTTTGCTTAAGGGGCCGATAGGGGTATACGAAATTTTGCCGATTTCGCTAATTTGCGAGATTTTAAACACGTAATTTACAGTCAAAATACTGTATTTCTATAAGTTTTAATGCACAGCATAAAAGATCATTTCGATTATAATCTAATGAATGAGCTACATTTTTATTTTGCGTCGAGTTTGTTGTGCGAGAATCTGGGCCTCAAGTCTGCTATTATAATAGTGTCAGAATGGTCTATCATTGATTTCATAATTGTTGATTTTGACAAGTTTGGTAATCTACTAATATAATGGCATCATAATGGCGTCATTATGACTTTCCAATGGTCAACCACTGACACTCCATTGTATGAAATTATGAATTTAGCAGATTACGAACTTTTAGCAAAATGACAATGCAGTGACAATGGGATCGTGTTGGAATGTAAAAAATAGCAGACTTGGGGCCCAGGTTGTTTTAAAAGATTTTTTAATGGCAAATGTTTTTAATTTTTTGCATTATTTTTTCAGGAAATGGATTGATTTTGAATTGAAGTTTATTTTCTGTTGTTTTCATTTTATGAACGAGAGTTCTAAGTATCCGAAATCAAAAGCAATTCTTTGCCAATTTTCTCAAAAATTTGACTAAGTTGAGTATTTTTTTACTTAAAAATTTTTATATGAAAGTCGTAAAAAGTGATTCATACATTGTATATACAACTTTCACAAGAATATACTGTAATTTTTCCAAATCCTTTATACGTCAAAACGATTCGTAAATATGTGATATTCTAAACCTCTTACAGCAAAAATTCACAAAACAGTCGCCGGTTTAGGACGATTAATCAAAAGTAAATAATAAAAATAAAAAAGTAACTCACACATTAGATCATAATTGAAATGATCTTTCATTTTGTGCATTAAAACATATACAAGTTCTATAATATAACTGTAAAATCGCGTCTGTAAATCACGTAAATCAGCGAAATCGGCAAAATGTCGTGTGCGGCCTCTTAAGTTTATATTTGAGCAATATTGTTTATGATTATGTATTAGTGTAATACATTAGGAGTTAATTTTTATGCGTGTTTGTTATGCCATTAGTAATTATGTTTTAATATTATTATGCGGAAATATATTTATTTTTTGTATTGTTATGCTTATACATTACTAGCTTCTGCCCGCGACTTCGTCCGCGTTAAATTTCTTGTACCCCCCATCCACCAACCCCGACGCATCGCGTCGCAATGCCTGCCCGTGCTATTACTTCGCGCTCGGCTCCTAAGGGCCCTAGCGTGATGTTAAATAGACTATATCCTTCCGCATCGCCTGCATGCGCTATTACTTCGCGCTCGGCTCCTAAGGGCCCTAGCGTGATGTTAAATATAGTATATCCTTCCCCATCGCCTGCCCGCGCTATTACTTCGCGCTCGGCTCCTAAGGGCCCTAGCGTGATGTTAAATATAGTATATCCTTCCCCATCGCCTGCCCGCGCTATTACTTCGCGCTCGGCTCCTAAGGGCCCTAGCGTGATGTTAAATATCCTATATCCTTCCGCATCGCCTGCCCGCGCTATTACTTCGCGCTCGGCTCCTAAGGGGCCTAGCGTGATGTTAAATAGCCTATATCCTTCCGCATTGCCTGCCCGCGCTATTACTTCGCGCTCGGCTCCTAAGGGCCCTAGCGTGATGTCAAATAGCCTATATCCTTCTCCATCGCCTGTCCCCGCTATTACTTGCGCTCGGCTCCTAAGGGCCCTAGCGTGATGTTAAATAGCCTATATCCTTCCGCATCGCCTGCCCACGCTATTACTTCGCGCTCTATCTCTAAATAGCCTATAGCCCCCCTCAAGAACTGGGTTATAAAATGCAAAAAGATTTTTTCAAATCCGACTGGGGTAGTTCCAGAGATAGCGCGTTCAAACAAACTAACAAAAAAAAACCGGTCAAGAGCGAGTCGGACTCGCGCACCGAGGGTTCCGTTCCGATTTCTGAAAAAGTGTGCTATTTAGAGACATCGTTATTTTTTTCCTGTTATCTTTACATAAACTTGCATCACATAGAATAATTTCAGATTTTTCTCTTTGCAAACTTCGGAGATAAGGGGGGGGGGGAACGGTTTTTTTTTTTACATTTTTCATCCAAAGTCGAACACTGTGCGGCCTAAAAAAAAATAAAAATATGTTTGAGAATGCGCAAACAGCGTTCTTTCATATGATACCCCACATGACCTAGTAGCCCAACTTTGAATTTTTAAGACCCCCTTTCAGCCCATGTTGCAAAAAAAAAATACATATCGTTTTATTTCTTTCTTATTTGCAAAATAGTTCGGTAAATATTATCTAAAAAAATTTGTAGAAGCTATTAG
The DNA here is from genome assembly GCA_905163495.3 of Cosmia trapezina. Taxonomy (NCBI): domain Eukaryota; kingdom Metazoa; phylum Arthropoda; class Insecta; order Lepidoptera; family Noctuidae; genus Cosmia; species Cosmia trapezina. The sequence goes on along the minus strand of LR991046.1, from coordinate 525,079 downwards.
GAATTTGTCATGGATTGATGTTCTGGAGAACACTGACGCAAACGATAGCTTTAATATATTTCATGAAAACTTCTTACTATTCTATAAGTTATGTTTTCCCTTAAAGAAAACTAAAATTTATGTCAATAATACATCACCAAGATGGATTACCAAAGGTATAAAGAAATCTTGCACTTACAAAAGGCAGCTTAAAAAATTGTGCTACTTAAAAAGTAAAAATACAGATATACGGTCTAGATATTTAAAATATAATAAAATACTAAAATCCTGTGTCCTCCGCTCAAAAAAATATTCAAACCTTAACTACATACTAAAATCTAAAAATAAAAACAAAGCTACATGGGATATCATCAAAAATAGAACAGATACTCATAAAACATTTAATCAAATAAATGCAATAGATCACGATGGCTGTATTTTAAACGATCCGAGTCAAATAGCTAACTCTTTTAATAATTTTTTTATTGATGTTGCTAATAAAAAACCTCAACCTGCAAGAAATACCTGTTTAACTCAACCCATTAGGAACAGTTCCAGCATATTTTTGAACCCATGTTCTGACACCGAAGTGTTTCGCCTAATAATCTCGTTAAACAATAAAAAGTCGGTAGGGTATGATGAGATCTCTACGCACATACTCAAATTATGTGCTGAAATCATATCGCCAATACTGTGCCACACTATTAATTTATCTCTATTTGAGGGAATCTTCCCAGATAAATTAAAAGTTTCAATAGTTAAGCCCCTTTATAAAAACAAGAGTACGCTAGATAAAACTAATTATAGACCTATTACTCTTATTTCAATATTCTCAAAAATTTACGAGAAAATAATGCATAGTCGTTTAGTTCAATTCATAAACAAACATAAAATTATTAATGAAGAACAAAATGGGTTCCAAAAAGGTAAATCAACAACTCTGGCAGCATTCTCTCTGGTCAGATCCATAACAGATAATATAGATAAAAAACTCTCTGTTTCAGTTATCTTTCTAGACATGAGCAAGGCTTTTGATCTCGTTAACCACAATACACTTCTAGATAAATGTGAGCGTTACGGCATCAGAGGTCCAGCGTTAGAATGGCTGAAAAGTTATCTCAGCAATAGACAACAATGTGTTGAAGTATTCCGTATTAATGATAAACTTGTTGCAATGTCATACAAATCTTTATTCAGACACAATAGGTCTGGAGTACCCCAAGGAAGCATCCTTGGGCCTCTTCTTTTCCTTTTATATATTAACGGCTTACCAAATGTAACAAACCATAAGTGCGTACTATTTGCAGATGATGTGTCAGTAATAATACCGGAAAATAATAAAACATTACATCAACAAGAAGTAAATCAAACTATCAACAATATAATAAACTGGCTTAATGAAAACAACTTAAAAGTAAATTTATCTAAAACAAAATTCATTCAATTTGCAAACTACAAACAAAATCCCCCAAAAATCAATTTAATCCACAATAATGAAATAATTACCAAAGAAAATAGTATTAAATTTTTAGGTCTAACACTAGATGAAAATTGTAACTGGGGAATACATATTGAAAATCTTTCTAAAAGAATCAACAGATTTGTATACGCACTAAGGGAGCTACGCAAAACAGCGAATGAAGAAGCTGCACTAAACGCCTATCACGGCTACGTAGCGTCTGTATTGAGGTATGGCGTACTTCTATGGGGTAACTCGTCACACATTCAAAGAGCTTTCATAGCGCAAAAAAAATGCTTGAGAGCAATAACTGGGGCGCCTCCATATGAGAGCTGTAGACCAATTTTTAAAAAGTTAAAGGTTTTAACGGTAGCTTCTATATACATTTTAGAAATAGCCATATTTGTTAGAAAAAATTCACACTTCTTCTCCACAGTAGCCGAAAACAATAGATTTACAAAAAGGGACCCCACCAAGTTAAAAAACCAATTTTGTAACAGCACTCTCCACTATAGAAACAGCTACCTTATGTCCATAAAAATTTACAACCACATTCCAAAATTAATAAGAGAACTGCCATTTAATTGTTACAAAAAAGAACTAAAAACATGGCTTCTCCAAAATAATTTTTACACTTTAAAAGATTTTTTTTATTACAAGGGTTAAATTAGATTTATTTAGATTTATAATTACATTGTTGTTGGGTTGTTTGTTTAGGTTATTGTTGTGTTTTTATTGTTTATTTTATATTGTAGAGTATAATAATGTGTCTTTATGTGTATAGTTGTGAAAGTGTTTTGTATTGTTTTGTAGAGTTTATAGAATATAAGTTACGTTTTATGCCCATGTGCACTTACCAACTATTGTAAGTAAATATTCGTATGCCGCTTTCAGCGGCGGATGTGTCCTGAACAAAATTATTTTATATACCAACTTTTTTTGCTACCATATCCTACGAATAAATGTCTTTGTCTTTGTCTTTGTCTTTAAAACTGTTCCAAATTTCAAGTTGATAGCATTAGTAGTTCTTGAGATATCCAGCTGTGACAGACAGACAGACAGACTGAGTCACACCATAAGGGTTCCTTTTTTACCATTTTGGTACGGAACCCTAAAAACAAACTCTTCCGCTGTATTCCACCGACATTTTGCACAACGCCATCTATGGGTAAATTGATAAAACGTCCGCTCTAAACATGTTTGCTCAAGAGGAACCGGTATGAATTAAAGTTATTTTGCGTTTTAGTAATTTTATATTATCTCCGAAACTGTATGACCAATTGCCATACTGTAAGGCCAAATCTTATCTCCATGATGTCCTTGTGATCATAAAATATCTTATTTTGATAAGGATTAATGTTTTGTTGTTTAAATAATCATCCAAACGTAAGTATGTCTAAAAAATATTTTTTTAAAACAATAAAAGATGTATAAAAGATAAAATATAAAAGATAGAAATATGGTGTCGGGGACTTTTTTGTAGAATTATTTAAGACGGACCAGACTGCCATACATTGTTATCAATTATAAACAACCGTTTAGGCAGCGCATGCAAAAAAGTCTGCTTAAAGAGGTATTTCTTTCCGACTTGTTAGACAAAACTTGTGATAGCTCGGCTAATATGCATGATATAAATATAATTTATAGCCTATAGCACTCAGGAATAATGTAGCTTTCTACCAGTGAAAAAATTTTTAGAATTGGATCATTAGTTCCGGAGATTACCCCCTACATACAAACTTACATACAAATTTTACCTCTTTATAATATTAGTATAGAAGTATAGATTATGATTAAAGAATATGCGTAATATTTTATGCGTAAGTATTATTAAGTTAAAGAAGTTTACGCTATGTCAAATATTTTTTGCAAATGGATAGTGAAGGTGGTGTGAGAGTGGGTGAGAGGGGCCGGGAGAGGTTAGCGGTGAACGAACGTGCTAATCTCTGGAACTAACAGTCAGACATTGAAAATTCTTTTTGCATTTTATAGCCCAAACTTTAAGGAAGGTTATACGCATATTTAACATCACTCTAGGACCTTTACGTGCCGAGCTAAAAGAAAAAAAGGCAGAAATAACGCTAAGCGAAAATGAAATAATAGCGCGGGCAGGCAATGCGATGCGACGGGGTGGGTCGGCGAACAAGAAATTTCACGCGGACGAAGTCGCGGGCAGCAGCTAGCTATTATATAATGGAGTTACTCGGACAACCTTAGGCGGTACAGTGGTTTTTAGAAATACTTTATGGCGGCAAACAACATGTGCAAACATTATAACTCTTAATTATTACTTTGCGTTGAGTTATAGAATTTTAAATCATCTAAATACATCTTTTTTTTTTCAAATAAAATCTTTTTTTACAAAACGTTGTAATCCATCTTAAAAGAGGAATTTTATTAAACAATATACAAATTAACACTATACTAGATATATATAATAATATAATATAATTATATATATATAGGGTGACTGGTAATTAGTGACCGATACCTAAACACATGATTGTGCTCATGATAACAAATATATATACAGGGTGTCCCGTAATTAATGGATAACCTCTTAAAGGGTCATTGTACTCATCATTATGAACAACTTTTACTATGGGGCCAAACCTGAAATCGCGAAAAAAAATCTGCTGTTCTCTACATTTATGTTCATTTATCTGGTCAAAATGTAGAGAACAGCTGTTTTTTTTTTGGCGATTTCAGGTTTGGCCCCATAGTAAAAGTTGTTCGTAATGATTAGTACAATGATTCTTTAAGAGGTTATCCATTAATTACGGGACACCCTGTATAATACATCTTAATATAACCTAACCTCAAAAATTATGTTTAGTTACGATGTAATGTTTAAACTGTGCAATGGGTTTATCTGGTAACATTTTTGTTTCGAGCATGCAACACGCATAATTAGATCATCGCATAACTACCACAACGAGATTTCATTAATTGAAGAAATAAATGATTACACAGTGACAAGAGAAGAACAATTTATTGTAGCGGAGAAACAGTGTTTCATTAATTGAAGAAATAAATGATTACACAGTGACAAGAGAAGAACAATTTATTGTAGCGGAGAAACAGTGTTTCATTAATTGAAGAAATAAATGATTACACAGTGACAAGAGAAGAACAATTTATTGTAGCGGAGAAACAGTGTTTCATTAATCAAAGTCCAAGAAAAGATTATGATGTGATTCCAGGGAACAGTACTGAAATCAATAGAAGGTACAATTACAATCCCGGTGACCTCGGTACCGGCTGATATCAAGCGCAAGCAAAAAACATACAACAGTGTTCCGTACAACAGGAAACAGATATGACGAATGACGAGTATAATATTTTGTTTCCTCTTAGTAGTTCAAACACTTCACACGACGGGCAAGACAGTGAACATAATGAGCTTTACAAAAAAATACGTATATACAGGGTGATTTTTGAATGACCAGCCAAATTTTCACAGGGTGTTCTACCCATGAATATGAACAACTTTCACTATGGGACCAACTTTGAAATCGCAAAAAAAATATCAGCTGTTTCATACATTTTGATCGAGTAGGTATTGAACTTTTGTACGAAACCGCTGGTTTTTTTTTCGTGATTTCAAAGTTGGTCCCACAGTGAATGTTGTTCATATTCATGGGTAGAACACGCTGTGGAAATTTGGCTGGTCATTATCACCCTGTATATATACCTACCTATAGTGAAAGCAGCGTAATAACGTAGAAGTAAATTATATTATATCAAAATGTAAAATGTAAATTAGTTTGTAGGTGTTAACAACAGTGGTTTTCTATACATCTTACCTCTTTTACAGACAGTGTAAAAATAAAACTTATTATTATTTTTTAAACACTGTGGTTTTATTCAAAATATCTTTTAGTATTTGTAGTAAATATACAAAGTTTGAGGATAATCACAAAAACATTTCTAATTGTACTAAATCTTTTTTACATGATCATTTGTGTGGTTCTATAGTTAAAAGCCCAGCGACCTAGCGTAGTACGTGCGACAGTCATTACACTATAGATGTGAAAGGACTAACAGAATCATATAAGCAACCTTACAATCAATCACTCATACATACGAACTACATACACTGAAAATTTGTATGAATGAATATACATAAAACCATAAATAAATAAATATCCTTGGACATTTCACACAACGCCATCTAGTCCCAAGCTAAACAACCTAATGCTTGTGTTATGGTAACGAGATGGCTGATAAACTACTTATATATATTTTTTTTTTTTTGTAAATACATACATATTATAGATAGAAAAACACCCAGACTCGGAACAAATACTTGTAGGTCGTACAAATATTTGTTCCGTGCGGGAATTGAAGCCGCGACATGCTGCGCAGCAGTCAATCGCTCAACCACTGCGCCAACCGTGTCGTCATAGATATAACCATACAAGTAGATAATCATAAAAGTAACGATACATAAAAAAAATCCAACACTCGTACGAACAACCATACAAATGAATGTCTGTATTATATGCACTGCTATAATGTGTTTTCGTTTTATTATTCAAATTCGTTTTCTTCATTCTTGGAAGAATCGTTTGAATCTATTGCAATTTCTTCGTCGATATCATTTTCTTCGTTAATAGTTACTGAAATAACCGGAAAATTGTTGTAATAATGTAAACATACATACAAGTTAAGCTTCTGAAAATTAGTTTAAAAAATACGAAAAATAATATGATTATATTAAAATGAAAAGTTTTAATGCAAAACTTAGTAACTTCGGTTACTTTCGTACAGGTAATAATAATATTTTAAATTTGTATTTGTGTCCCTGCCTTCTTTTGTTTGCATAATTATAATAAATAATAGACTTTGGATTTTTTTGATTTATTCAGTCAAGTACATGATGTGATATGTACCTAAAGGTTTTGTTCAAACAATAACAGAACCATGAAAATATTCAGCATACAGCTTCACATATAACCATTATGCAAATTGAACCTATACATTTGATGTTTTTTTCACTTTAATTTAATTTATTACTGTCAATTTTCCATTTTCCATAATTTAAATTAAAAATAACTGAGGCAGTATTTTTTTCTACATATTATCATCAAAATCAAGTTATTTTTGAGGCGCTTTAAAATTGAGATGAAAACATACAATATTAGGTAGTTTTTGTTCCTACCCTAAACCCGAAAAGGGGTCATTGTACTCATCATTTTGAATATTTTTTTTGATAAAATCAGCTGTTCAGTACATTTATCTACTTACATCAAACTCGTCAAAATGCACTGAACAGCTGATTTTTTTTTCGCAATTTCAAGGTTGGTCCCATAGAAAAAATTGTTCAAAATGATGAGTACAATTACCCCTTTTCGGGTTAAGGGTAATCAAAAACTAATGTTGTATATATTGTTACAGAAAACTTACCAGCGCAGTGAGTTTTAACAAATAAAACAACAGTAAATTGAAATACAATAATTGACTTACCTATTTTATTAAACGTAATAGTTATTTATGCAACTGACGTATAATAAGGGGTATTAAAACACGAATGTGGGTTTATCACACGAGTCGAAGCCGAGTGTGATAATAGTATCACATGAGTGTTTTAATACCTAATTATGTACAGTTGCATACAAGACTTTATCTACACCCATGTTTTTAATCCTCTATAAAAGGTTCTGAAACAGTTTTTTGCAATACTAATACTCGTATCGAACATGGCGGCCGGCGTAATAGTATACGACGTGAATTCGAATAAGTTCTTTTTTTTAAATTACGGCGCTGTTGTAGTGAAACGCGCGTGCATTACAATGTTCTTTTTTTGAAAACGAGTTGCATTATGAAATTCAGTACAACATTAAAGCACCCGTTTGGATGCTATTATGGTTACCATGGTTACTATGACACTGGCTGTTTTAATGTTGGCAATAAGCTAACTGTTTCAGAGACTTTTATGGAGGATTTATGGCATGGGTGTAGATAAATACTTTAACGCTACTGACGGTAACAAAACCACAAAAATTATGAAAAGAGATGTAAAAGTTGGCGCTTAGAGTGATGTTCATTGCTACTTTATACCTACAATATATCCTCAAGGTATATATTGCGTCGAGGAAGCACTAATATATTACTAAAATAGTGTTTAGAGTGGATTTTATAACTACATTACTACTTTAGCTTACACTTGTAACCTGTGTACAGCTGACAATAACTTAAGTGGTAAGCACTGCTTCAATAGCACTCATTTATCACTCGCTATAACTATTAAGTCACTTTAAGCTCTAAAATCGTGGGACCAAATCAGGGTTATATGAGAGTTAGCGCGCTATACCACCTAATGTTAGTGCCTTTATAGAACCTTAGGTTCTTAAAATTCTCTTAAACAGCTCATGCATTTATTCTTATCACCAAAATGTTAGAAATTAAAAAAAATGTGTGTTAAATGTTGTTGCAATACAACTTCATAAGTTAGCATTTACCTCAAACCTCATGATTTCATGAAATCGCTAGATTTGAGATAAATGCTAACTTATGGAGTTGTATTGCTGATTCTAATGATTATAATTCTGTAAAGCCATATTAGCTACGGCCGCGAATCATATTTTAATCAACATACAAACTCACACTGACCTACAAATTGCAAAAAACCTAAGAAATTTTGAATTTCGCGGGCTACCCTGGCGCATCAACCTTAATACAGGCTACTAAGTAACCTAGCTAGGACGTCAGATCGTAACTTGTATTGTTACCTACTCATCTCAGATGTATACTAATCCTAAGTTGTCATCCTACTTTGTAACAGACTGTACCTCTTTATATGAAATAAATTATTAAGTAAATTATTATTATTAGGTACTGTTTTTGTTTACTTACAGAGCTAGAACCGGACAAGTTAGACAATAGCGGTCTAGATGTAGCAGATACACCACCACACCATTCTGAGTCAGATTTAGAAGATGATGTGCCTTTAACAGAGTTTCAAACTGAAGTGGAAGAAGAACATAAAGTATCTAAGAAGAAACGAAGAGCCAGGGAGACGAAAAGTAAGTATTGGTTAGATAATAGACATAATTTTAATACTAGAAATAAAGATAAAATAGATCAACCATTTTTCATATTATCTACATCTTTTATGGGCTGTGTTACATGATACAACAAAATACCTTGTTATATATTGCAATTAAATGAAAGAAAATTCAAAACTCATATTAAAAGTACGCTTATATTTATAATATACTTATTTACAATAAGTATATTATAAATTAGAGGATTGTATCCAAGATAAGAAAATATCTAAGAAAACATCATGTACGTAAGGAAAAATCGAAATCTTTTCGGTAAAAGAGGTGAAAGACAATATAGGACTAGAAATAGGGACCATTTAGTTCAACCAGGTTTCAGACTAGCTAAAGTACCTAGACTCTTCCTTCATGGGGTACTGTTTAACATGTTACAATAAAATAACTCCGCACATATTCCAGCTGAATATCTTGTATAAAACGCACACTATGCAGCCAGGCATATTATAAGTTGGGAGATTACATCGTCGCTGACTAAAATGTTTGGCTAAATGCTGGTCCTGCTCCACAAGGGCGCTTAAACTAATTGATTAGCATTCGGAAATATTGTTGGAGCTGCTGAAGATTAAGACGAGAGAAAACTTCATTTGCATTCATTCTCTTAGTATTGTATAATTGCATAGCACACATGTGTGAGCACTATGTAGCTACTATAAAGCTACCATTTACTGGGTACATCTTTCACTGACTTGAATGTGCCCTGGCGGTTAAGAGTATGTCATGCTCACTCAAATGTCTCGCTGGTGGTGGCGTGTGTGTTGGATCATTAAGTTCTTTTCAAAATGTTTGAGCTAAATGGTGCTGACCCATGCGTCATGTTCGTGAACGGGCGCCGTCAGGTGGGACTGGTAGTCTCTTAGCTGCCACGGCTTATTTTGAATTTTATTGTTTTTAGTTTTTATCTTTATATAATCGACGCTTTTAACGTGCACGTCTTTCTACATTGTTCTCACATGTATATTTTCAACATGAACGATGTAACCAATATTTTGATTTAAAAGAGTGTCCCGTGGAGTTTCTTGCCCGTTCTTCTCCATAAGGGCCTACTACGCTTTGGAATGGGCGACTAGCTTCATCTTTCTGACTGCCCGATCCCTTGACAATTCAAAAGTAACTGTAATTGGTTTATTTGAAATAAATGCTTTGAGTTTTCCAACAGTATACTTACCAGACTTATATCACAGGGGCGACCGTTGCGAAGAAACGAAAACTAGACACACGAAGAACAAAACAAGAAGTTGCAATAACAGCCGAGCAAACGGAAAGAGACAAATCAGACTCGAAACTCATCCGGACAACTCAACAACGTTCGTCCAAACCTGGCACTTGTTTCAAAGAGCCTAACAAAAGTGATCAGCGTAGTTTTAATAGAGTAAAAAAAACTATACCACGTACTCGCACACAAATTGGTGAAAAACCACACAAGTGTGATGTATGTCCCCGTAGTTTCAGTCTAAAGGGTCATTTAACACGACATTTTCTAATACACACTGGTGAAAAGCCTTACAAGTGTGATGTATGTCAACGTAGTTTTAGTCAAAACTGTCATTTAACAAATCATGTTCTTCAACACACTGGTAAAAATCCCTTTAAATGTGACTTATGTCAGCGTAGTTTTAGTAACAAGAGTGCTTTAACTACTCATATTCGTGTTCACACTGGTGAAAAACCTTTCAAGTGTGATGTATGTCAACGTAGTTTTAGTGTTAAGAGTAATTTAACAATGCATAATCGTATACACACTGGTGAAAAACCTTACAAGTGTGATGTATGTGAACGTACTTTTAGTCAAAAGTGTAGTTTAACAAAACATTTTTGTAGGGGACAGGAGGGACATTTGAAATAAACGCCGTGGTCCATTGAAAGGCACATGCCACTATATTTTCATAACACATACACAACTTTTAACACTTGTAAATAAAAATATACTGCTCGCTAACAACGGACTTGTTTACGTTCTTCTTTCTTCAAATAAAGGATACTATTTCGAGCTCTTGATGCCCAAGGAGAGATTCTCGGCCAGGCCGCAGTGTCGTGTGAGAAGTTAGAGTGCCAATTTCTTGATCGGTCGTGTCCGGCGCCTTCCCCGCAACTGACTACCCGAGAGTGGGCGGCGTGGCGCCTCTATTTATAGACGAGCGCGTTCCGAAAAATAGCGTCTAATTTTTAGGGTTCCGTACCAAAATGGTAAAAAGGAACCCTTATGGTGTGACTCAGTCTGTCTGTGTCTGTCTGTCTGTCACAGCTGGATATCTCAAGAACTACTAATGCTATCAACTTGAAATTTGGAACAGTTTTAGATGACGTTTACCCAACTATTTTACAAATAAGAAAGAAATGAAAATATTTATATATTTTTTTGCAACAGGGACTGAAAGGGGTCTTAAAAATTCAAAGTGAAGCTCTTAGGACATGTGGGGTGTCATATGAAAGAGCGCTATTTGTACATTTTCAAACATTTTTTTTTTTTCTTAGGCCGCATAGTTTTCGACTTTTGATGAAAAATGTAAAAAAAAATACCGTTCCCCCCCCTTATCTCCGAAGTTTGCAAAGAGAAAAATCTGAAATTATTGTATGTGATAGAAGTTTATGTAAGGATTACAGGAAAAATAAAACGATGTCTCTAAATAGCACAGTTTTTCAGAAATCATCAACAAAAATTACATACAAATGATAGTACGGAACCGTCGGTGCGCGAGTCCGACTCGCTCTTGACCGGTTTTTTTATAACGTTTATCTCCACCAATAGCATAGCTCACTTTTAATCTAAAAAGTTTTCCAAATCTGAGAAACTATGTACTTCCTTATGTATCTCTCAAGCTTCTGCTAAACTATACAAGGACCTTATGTGTCTGACCCGTATTACAGTAGGAAAGATAACTAATAGTTGATAATACCGACGGACAAACTTTCCAGACTGTATCTCTTATCAATAAACGACGTATGTTGCAATGTACAGTCAACGGCCAGAAGTCCACTTACACCGCAATGACCATTATCGCCTGCGCTATACGGGCTGCGGCGCCGAAGAAGGTCATAAGTAGGTAAACTAATATTGCTATGCCATGGTTTTGTGAGATTGCTAGTCGACTTCTGGCTGTTACTGTACATAGCGAAGTTACAGACGTACTCGCTATTTCTTTAGGTACGCGGCAAGCAGCATTGATTAAACTTCAATAAAACCTTAGATGACGCATTGTCCGTAACAATTTTCGTATACACACGGCCTAAAATTTAACTATTTATTTTTAAAGTGAATCCGACAGACCAATGAAATGAATGAATTTGTGAATGTCCTGTCCCAATTTCAATATCACTACATAGTATAAAACAAAGTCACTTCCCGCTGTCTGTCTGTCCCTATGTAGGTATGCTTAGATCTTTAAAACTACGCAACGGATTTTGATGCGGTTTTTTTTAATAGATAGAGTGATTCAAGATGAAGGTTTATGTGTATAATACATGCGCAGGCAAAGCCGCGGGCAAAAGCTAGTTCCCAAATAAAATCCACTTTCAGTTTTCCAGAATTTTCCAATTTTCCCGGCAACTTTTCCATTTTTTCTCATCGTTTAAACCTTCCCTGGACTACGTCAAACATTTCAAAACCAAAATCAGCTAAATCGGCCCAGCCGTTCTTGAGTTATAAAATTACAACGAAAAGTGGCATTGATTTTTATCTATCCATCCATATAAATAAAAAGAGAAGTCCTGACTGACTGACTGATTGACTGACTCATCAACGCCCAGCCCAAAACCCTTGGACCCAGAAAGCTGAAATTTTGCACAGAGGTTCCGTTTATAATGTAGACAAGGAATAAGGAAGGATTTTTGGAAATTCCATCCCTAAGGGAGTCAAATAGGGTATGAAAGTTAGTATGAAAAATCTTATTCCTTGAGTTAATAGACATGAAACTTGACACGAATACTTATCTAAGTAAATGGTAAAGTTTGACACTTTTAGTTTTTCTAAACTACCCCCTAAGGAGGAACTGGGGGCTATCAAAGTTTGTATGGAGGACTTTTAACGAGCGGTCCGACGGTTACAGGGAGAGGGGGAGGGGAGGGGTTAGAGGGATTGAGGGAGGGGGAGGGGGGGTTTAGAGGGTGAGGGGATGGGGCGGAGAGGGGATTTAGAGGGAGTTCAGGTAGGGTGAGAGGTGGGGTAAGGGGGACAGAAGTTCACTTTATAATGTAGACAAAGAGTAAGGAAGGATTTTCGTTCCCGTGGGATATTTTCCGACATCCACGCGGGCGAAGCCGCGGGCAAAAGCTAGTTATAGATATAGATAGATATTCTGTGAATATTTCAAGCGTCTACCTGTTGCCGTTATCAATATCGAGCAAAAAAAACACGTTCATTGTATCGGAGCCCCCTTAGATATTTATTTTCTTCTGTTTTTTATTATTTGTTGTTATAGCGGCAACAGAAATACATCATCTGTGAAACAACTGTCTAACTATCACGGTTCATGAGATACAGCCTGGTGACAGACGGACCATAGCCGGACGGACAGCGGAATCTTAGTAATAGGGTCCCGTTTTACCCTTTGGGTACGGAACCCTAAAAATGGGTGAGGATTAACAACAATATAAGTAGGCCTGTTCATCTCCTTCCTGCCCCTGTGCCGTGTTACTTGGGGTCGGCGCAACACGATTTCTCTTTCCGTTCTCCATTGGCCTGTTACGGTGGAAGAATTAAAAGCTAAAATGTAATCATAGCTTACAAGCTTTTGCGGTAATGATCCCACGGGAACGTACTGCCGGGATGCGAAAAGTATGTTATATCCTAACCCAGGTCATGGTCTATCCTTATGTATGCCTTTCACTAAAATCCGTTCAGCCGTTAAGGCATGAAAATCTAACAAACTGAGTTACTTTTGCATTTACAATATTCGTATGAATAGTATAAGATGGATAGAATGGAAATATTTAACATTCGTGATGTAACCTTATGATCCATACGTATTGAAATGTACCTTTATCTACACCCATGCTATAAATCCTCTATTAAAGTTTCTGAAACAGTTAGCTTATTGCCAACATTAAAACAGCCAGTGTCCAGCCAGAAAGAAAAACTTTAAAGCCTCAGAGCCAGGTCACAAAATTTCCGAAAAAAAAACTACTAGAATCAATCTGCTGTCAATATCAAGCTGTCAACGTCAAGTGACAGACAAATTAGACACATAATCCTATAACAGTAGCAAATGAAATTGGAGACGGAGTTGAACGCGCTTTTGTTGCGAAGTGATATTATCGTTTCAGCTACTAACATTAACAAATAACAACTACCACGCAAAGTACAAAGTTCGACGGCTCATCGTGCTATGCTGCTGTCACCACATGGCGTTGTTGGCAGAATAGTCGACATCGTCATTTCGGCTCAGTTGCAAAAAGGAGAAAAAAAAAACTTATCGAAGTGAATAATCGATCGTCTTTACATAGGTAGTAAATGGTGTGAACGGACTAAGTACATAACCTCATTCATTGGGACTAGTAAACTAATTCTTCTGAATTACCTGGACTGTCTGGACTGCCTACGTCAGATGTAAATAAAAATATACAACTTTTATTCTCAAAACATTCGTAGATTACATGAAGTTGTATTAATTAATAATATATGTACTAGCATCCTCCGTTATTTGTGCGCGGCGCAACACTGTTTCTCTACATATAAATGTAAAGTTGAACTAAATAACATAAGTGATACTTTAAGAGATAAAAGATGGAGAAATTGCCTATGTGTAGGATATGTTTAGCTGAGAACGTTCATATGTATGTAGTGGTCAACAGGAACTTGCGCGAACTATACGAGAAGCTGACTGATATTCCAGTAAGTTGATATTTTTAATAAGAATTAACTGCTGGTCATGTTCCACTAAACAAATTTTATAATCTAATGGGGGTTAAATCATCGCCACTGTGCGATACGTGTCAGGTGCCCGAAGATATAATTCATGTGATGGTGGAATGTGACCAGTATCGGGAACTGAGGAGGAACCTGTTGCCAAATATTGATCTCCACAATGGTGGAATCAATTTGATTCTGAACCAACCAGTGACTGAAGAAGCCCAGAGTATTTACAAGTTCTTAAAACTGTGTATGAAAGAGAGAAAGGATAGAGAGGGGCAGAGAATATAGGTCAAGAACTATATTTGAAGATGTGAGTGAGGGATAGCGTAGGGTATTGGGTGGCTTGCAGTCTGCTATCGCAGCATGCAGGATGCCCATTATGCTACTATAGGAATGACCCCATGAGGCTGGCATAGTCACCTAGAGTGCACTGAAGCCTCTAAATATTAGATTAAAAAAAAAGAATTAACTGAATTATCTATTAGGTTTTTTATATGTCTCCTACATGAAGATTCCCACACAATCGTCTTAGGGGAATATGATAATCACTGATATTGGTGAAGGAAACAGCTTGAGGAAACCTAGACTTACAATTAATTTGTATACTAGCTAATTTCTAATTTCCGGAAATTAGTCCATGGGAACATATTACCGGGATAAAAAGTATCCTATGTCCTAATCCTGGTCATAAAAGGAGCTCTTGGCTAAGTAATACTTAGCCGCCGCACGGGTCGATCTATCAGGTTAAGCTACGCTTGCCGCGGTTGGTCCTTTGATGGGTGACCATCTTTACATAGCGAGACTACTCCGTGTCTCGGAAAGCACGTTAAGCCGTCGGTCCCAGCTGTCATTCGTAGATCTTTGACAGTTGTTACGGGTCGTCAGAAGCCCGAAAGTCTGACAGCCAGGCTTACCAAGGGATATTGTATTACTCACTTATTTGGTTGTGGAGGTCAGATAGGCAGTCGCTCCATATAAAATACTGGTATTCAGCTGCGTCCGGTTAGACTGGAAGCTGACCCCAACATAGTTGGGAAAGGCTAGGCAGATGATGAGTCTAACCATGTGGCATTCAATTTGTTCAGCCATTTTAGCATGAAAGCTTAGCAAACTCACTTTCACATTTGTGATATTAGTTAGAATTAAGTCGCTAATCTGCCTTGAGCAAAAGTGGTGACCAATGCTCATGCCTTCTCTGTAAAATGCGCACAGAAATAGTTAAGCATATAATTATTTCAGTTTTCTTCATAAAACAAAATAGTACAAGTCAAATTTTGTTGCAGTTTGTAACTGAAGACAGGAGACCGATTCTTGCTTGTTTCTTCTGCTGCGCTAAACTAAAGCAATGCTACCGATTGCTGAGACAATGTCTGGAAGCCGAAGAGCTGTTCGCTCAGATGATGAACGAGGATTATGAGGTGAGGTATTCTTATTCTCATAGTTTGTAATTTCAGTATAATGTGGAAGTGATTCGACTCAAGCTCATACCTATTGTGTCTGGATGTCACACCAAACATACCATCGAGTGTTGAATGTTGTATGTTTACTTATGTCAAGGTGTTTGCAATTATTACATAATTATGAAACTTGTATGTGGCAGTTTGTTAACGGTCCTCTCTCATGTCAGCGCAAGCTATGCAACAATAGCTGTGCAGTGGGCAGTGAGGTTGGTAGCATGGCCGACTCTCCAGGGCACATTGGACCTACTTAAGCATCCTCGCTTGTGGGGGCTGTTCTGAGTGACTGTAGTAATGAAAAAAACCGGTCAAGAGCGAGTTGGACTCGCGCACCGAGGGTTCCGTTCCGATTTCTGAAGTGTGCAACTCAAAATCTATTGGGGGGGGGTCTGAATTTATGCTTTTGCGGTTGCACAACGACATGCTTGGCTTTGCTTTGCTTGGTAGTATAGATGCAGGCCTACTCTGCTGCCTCCTTCAGAGGTGGTAGGGTGGCGAGGTCTTGAGGGAGAGCGCTACGGTCGTGTAGATCCTCAAGGCAAGTCTGGCGGATGTACCTTCCCGAGGTTGCCACCCCGTTCTTGGTCTAATTCCTTAAGAAGTAGACGTAACAAAAACCACCAGGCGTCATCACATCCCTTCCCCTATTCCCTTAACCCCTTTTCTTCCCGTCTTACCCCTCCTACCCCATTCGCACAATCCCTCCTCACTCCATCCTACCCACATCCCCAATCCTCCCATCTCCACCTTTCCAATTTCCACTCCTAACCGCGACCCCCTGTGACTGGGTGGTAGCGGGCTCGACCATCACTAAAATCTGCTGATGACGAGTAGGAGTAAGCAGTCACCTGCGCTAGGACCTGCGCAGTTGAGCGCCGTGAGCGGGGATGAAGGAGTCCTGGGGGGTTGAGCCGAGCGGCACTGGCGGTAATGTGTCCGTAAGGCAACACGCCCTCTTTGGTCTGGATTTCAAGCGAAACGGTGGCCCTACCCAATAGCCAGGGGTAGGGAAATGGCCATAGTGTCCCGTCAGAGGGCCACAGGCGAGGTGCGTGAGGTCCGCTGAGGTTGTCCTCGGACGGCTGAAGCGGTAGGCAAAGGTCATGCTGACGGTGTAAGTGAGGGTTGATCAGTTCGTTGGGGGTGGGCCTTTCGACCCCCTACGCCAACCCGATCGAGCACCCGATGTCGCACTGTAAGCCAGCCTTGCGCCCCTATATCTCTCTGGTAGTCCTAACGTTCGACCTTTTTTATAGTGAGACGTTCCCAGGTGCGGGCTCCATGGAGGGTGGGAGCCAGAGAGATGAAATTTTCTAAAACTTTAACATGGACAATCTAAGGCCAGTTAAAACCAAAACCGGAGTGGAGGCGAAAGCCAATGAGACTCCCAAGGGGGGTGCTTGCACTTCCCTCGCCCCTGGTGGCCTTGCGGCTAACGCTGCGGGTACCAGCGCGGGTGCCGGTCCGGCTGTGGCGATAACCGCAGCTAAGACCAAAACAAAAAAGTCCCTTTCCAAACAAAGGAAGTCGGCGCTGATTGGGACCAGTACCGACCCTAAGGCGATGACTACGGCGACGACTCATACCACTGCCGGTCAGACCCTCTCCACACAGACGCCCGTGCTGGGTAACACCGGTACTGGGTGTCTAACTAAACAACCTCCTCCTCCTCCTCCTGAGGCTCCTCCAGCCTCCTCCCTTCAGAAGGCAGTCACCGGTCAAACAGTGACGGCCAGCTGCACCGAGGACGTGTTCTCACGCGCCTGGCAAGTGCAGACACGCAAGGGCAAGGGTGATAAATCAAAAAAACAAGCCCGTCGTCCTTGCACAGACCCTCAATACTCAATACTCAATACTCAATACTTTATTTGCATTCCACAATGTGTATAAGATGGTAATTTAAAAATAGGTGATCATCATGGACCCTGTCGGGCACAGCAACAATAGCAGGAGAGAGGAAGCTTTAAAACTTAAATCTAATATTACATAAATCTAGCTTAAATCTGATATTATTACTTACTGAACTTAAATAATAATTATAATAATATATTCATTTTATCGGTACCGAGTCCCAATAAATAATAATCAACATACATAAAATTCATTCATCATTAAAATAAAACATTAAAATTAGAAGTAGTCACATAACAATAAATTAAAATTGAATTATTCATTAATATTAAATTTGACTAGATGGTCACTAACACTAGAACAAAATCATTATCGTCGGATGTGTTGATAACTTATATATTCTTATCATTTAAATATTCATTAATACTGTAATAGCATTTTTTTATTAAAAATTGTTTTAATTTTTTTATAAATATATTAATTTTGTCTTCTTTCTTTAGTAATTCTGGTAGTTGGTTATATATTTTTATTGACATTACATAGGGACTTGTAGAATGTATTTTTAGCCGAGAAGTGGGAATGTTTAGTCTTGTTTTATGTCGGAGTGTGTAACGTGGCTGTATGTCTTCGCGATTTGTATAAAATTCTTTATGTTTACGAACAAATTTGCAGGTCTCTAATATGTAAATACTGGGGAGGGTTAAAATACTATGATTTTGGAAGTGTGGTTTGCAGCTGTCAATTTGCTCGATGTTTACTAGAATTCTAACTAATTTCTTTTGAAGGGTGAAGAGTGTTGGTGCATCGGTGCTATTTCCCCAAAGGGTAATGCCGTAGCTTAGCCATGCATAAGCATACGCATAGTAGGTGGTGAGCGCTGTTTGGAGATTGGTGGTTTTTTTAATTTCACGGAGAGCGTACGAAAATCTTGAAATTTTTGATCTGAGTTTTTGTATGTGTGCTTTCCAATTTATATGAGTGTCTAAATCTAGTCCAAGTAAGGTGCATTCTTTAACAATTTCTAATTTTGAGCCGTTAAAAGTAAAATCTATATTTAGAGGTGTTTTCTGATGGGGATGGAAGGTAATTAATTTAGTTTTTGAGTAGTTTATTTCGAGGTTGTGCGCGTTCATCCAGATTATCGTTTTAGTGAGTATTGCATCTAATTCTTCATTTAAATTAAGATTATTTTGACATGAGACTAATATGGAAATGTCATCCGCGAATAAAACACATGGCCAGTCTATGGTTTTCGGTAGGTCATTTATATAAATGAGAAACATGAGACCTCCTATCACGCTTCCTTGTGGTATTGAGGCGCTAATTGGTTTGCTATTTGATCGTACTTTTTCTATTTCGTTGTTCTGGTGGTTAAAAAATTCTATTTCTACTGTTTGCTCTCTATTTTTCAGGTAGGATACAAGCCATTCGTGAGCTTTTCCGCGAATACCTATTCCGTATAATTTATTAAGCAATATATTAAATTGTACTTTATCGTAGGCTTTGGTCATATCAAGTAATATACCTACTGCATATTTTTTATTATTAATTATATTCAGTGCTTCCTGGATATATTTATAGACTGCCAAAGTTGTTGAGCGGTTTTTGCGAAAACCGTTTTGGCATTCGTCAAATATTTTATATTTTTCGCCATAGACTTATAAAAAAAGATGGACTCCGCGCCACGCATATCGAAAGTGAAGCACCCTACCGATCTATGTGTGCGTGATTTGAGTACCTGCAAAGACGCCGTCGCTCGTGTCACGTAATGGCGGCCGGTCGGCATACTATGATGTAAATGTGTGCGCGAGGCGTGTTTGTACAAACGGTCCCGGCATACTTACTGTGCTTCACTTTCGATATGCGCAGCGCGGAGTCCATCTTTTTTTATAAGTCTATGTTTTTCGCAATATTTGTACATCCGGTCGCACATGGCTTTCTCAAAGATTTTTGAGGCTGCAGGCAAGAGAGCTATGGGGCGGTAATTGTTTGGATCTGTTTTTGAATTTTTTTTGTGGATCGGTTTAATTAGCGACTTCTTCAACAAATCAGGAAAGACACCTTCTTGAAAAGACTGGTTTAGTAGGAGATAAAACGGTAAGGTTAGTTCGTCTGCGCATTGTCTTAGTAAAAAAGGTGGAATTTCGTCCATACCATGGCTGCTTTTATTTTTTAGATTTTTTATTATTTTGTTTACTTCCCAAGCGTCCATTGGGCTAAGAAACATGCTATTTCTATTTATTACCCTTCAGGTCCAATAGCTGCCTCAGTTGAAGGCAAGAAGAGGGACAAGGAAACGAGGAAGGAGCGCCGCCAAGCACGTAAGTGGGTAGGTAAAGGCTCCCGCAATAAACAGGCCGCTGCCGCTGGTTCGGGCAAACCAACCAGCGGCCAGCTCGACTTCTCCGCCGGAAAGCGGTCGCAGGCAGAGGCCGGCGCTAGCCGACCAACGCCCAGTCAACCGCCAACCAGTGTCCCGGAGGGTCCGGCTGCAGGTAACAGTAAGACACAGCGACCCGATTGGAAGAATCAGGCCGCGGCCAAGCGAGCTCTCAACGAGACTTTGACACCTCGAGGGGAGCATAAGCGGCCGCGTCTTGATCAGTCCAAACGGGTCGCTCAACGAAGCTACGCCCAAGCTGCCAGCGCTACCCTAGACGTCGCGATCACCTGCGACCGCACGGGGATCCTCAGCAAGGACGTATCGGACCAGGTACTCGCTGCTATCCAGAAGCAGATCATCCTCGAGGCCTGCTCCCCCAAACAAGACACTCCAGGGCCGACCTTCAACGCCAAGCCTATGTTCGCCGGGGGCGTCCTTAAACTGTGGTGCGGTAACGACCACACCTTAGCTTGGCTAAGGAAAACAGTCTCCGACCTTTCTCTTCCCACTAGCACCTCGTTGGTCGTTGTGAGACAGTCGGAGATCCTGAAACGTGCGTGGTGTGGCATCGTGATCCCGGACGAGCAGGGGGTCTTCGTAGAGCCGACCAATATTGGTCGCGCTCTCAGCTATCAGAACCCTTGGATAGACGTCAAGAGGTGGGTATTGATGCACACCGATAAGCAAGCCGCGGCATGGTTTGTGGTGGTCGGTGTCCCTTTGGACCAAATCCCGACCCTGATGGAGGCCGGACGCCGCCTCTCATTTGGGCTAGGGGCGGTGTACGTAAAGTTCCAGGGTCGGAACGGTAGGTTCACCGACGTCCCTCAGGGGTGGGACCCCGCCACGGGAACCGTCCGCCAGCTGCCGCAGACAACAGCAGGGGAGTCTACTCCCCCTTTAAACAACCCGGAGGCTTCCGCGGCTGAACCTGCTGCTGCAGAATCGGCCGCCCCTGCCGCCGCCACCGAAGGCGCCGTTCCTCTGTCGGGCGAGGAGCTGGAGGACATGATCCTGTCCCCGGCTTCGGGCACGGGAGGGGACGGCTTCGACGAGGGCGACTTGTTTGCCGGGCTAAGACTTGGGGGGGACGATGAGGGTTCGACCAGTGATGGCGTCCCTTTCGTCGTCGACCTGTAAAGTTCTACAAGCAAACCTCCACCACAGTCAGACCGCGACGGCTCAGCTCCGCAAGTGGCTGGAGGTTCAACACACGGCCATTGCCTTGATCCAGGAGCCGTGGATTAGGGCGGGCCGAATACAAGGACTCTCCAATCTTAATGGTAAGCTCCTGGTCACCACAGAGCACGATCACCCTAGATCGTGCATCTACGTCACAGGTAACCTTAAAACACATCTCTTAACTGATTTCTGTTGCAGAGATGTCTCTGCAGCAAAGCTGCTAATACAGCGTGTTGATGCCACGGAAATGGAGATCGTTTTCGCTTCGGTCTATATGCCCGAGGCGGAGGCGCCGCCTCCCCACGGCCTCGCCCGCCTCGTGAGTCATTGCGAGAGATGCGGGTATCAGGTCGTCGTGGGGGCCGACGCCAATGCTCACCACCAACTGTGGGGTATGGACACGCAAAACGACAGGGGTAAGGCCTTGGTTGACTATTTATTTTCAACTAACCTATCTTTACTAAACACTGGCTCCGAACCTACTTTCGTGACCAGGCGAAGTCGTACAATCATAGATCTCACTCTGGCAACAGAAGGCGCGGCGGAAATTACCACTGGGTGGCAGGTCTCCAAGGAGGCCTCCTGCTCAGATCACAGGTGGATCCGCTTCGACATCCAGGTCTGTGTTCCACCTACACCACCACGACGTAATCCGCGTAATACGGATCGTGCCACCTATACACGCAGCCTAGAATCCAAGCTGGCGACACTATGCGATCCGACGACAGTTGCGGACACGACACAGATTGAGGTACTGGTAGGCCATCTCACTAAATCAATGATAGACAGCTACCAAACTGCCTGCCCAGAGACCACTCCGCGTAAAACACCGGGCAAACAACCTTGGTGGGGCGCTGATCTGGAGCGCAAACGCGGTAAGGTAAGGCAAGCACTGAATAGAGCAATGAACACATGTGCGGATGAGGACTGGGATAACTATTACGCAGCCAAATCCAGCTACAAAAAATGCATCAGGTTCAGGAGCACCACGGGATGGCGTAAATTCTGTGGCAGCATTGAATCCTGTCAGCAAGCAAACAGGGTAAGGAAAGTACTGGCGCAACAGCAGACACCTGGGCCCGCTACCCTCCGTAAGCCTGATAATACACTTACTTCCTCGCCAGAAGAAACGAGACGCGTCCTTATTGAAACTCACTTCCCTGGATGTGTCCTTACGCAGGTAATCGACTGGCTAGATGTAATTCAAACGCCATCAGACAATGATTGGCTTTATGCAGGCAGGGTGGTCACGTTGGAAAGGATCCAATGGGCCATTCGTAGTTTCCATCCTTTTAAGGCAGCTGGTCCTGATGGAGTTTTCCCCGCCTTACTTCAGTGGGGAGGAATCTCTGTTGCAATAAGACTGGTGCCTCTAATGAGAGCGTGCCTGGCCTTTAGATACGTTCCAAAAGGATGGAGGGAAGTGAAAGTTATATTCATCCCTAAGCCAGGTAAGGGTGACTACACAAACGCCAAATCCTACCGTCCCATCAGTCTGACCTCCTTTCTATTAAAAACTCTGGAAAGGCTGTGTGACAGGGAGCTAAGGGACGGCGTTTTAAAAACGATACCGCTACACGGTAATCAACACGCATACAGCTCAGGTAAGTCGACCGAATCCGCTCTTCATCTAGTAGTCAGTCAGATAGAGGAAGCGATCTACCAGAAAGGCAGCTGCCTGGGCACGTTCATAGACATCGAAGGAGCCTTCGACAAAACTAACTTCTCCAGCATCAGCAGCGCCCTCTCCAGACATGGAGTAGAACAGGTACTAACGGACTGGATCACAAACATGTTAAGTAAACGAGTGGTTCGCCTTGAGGGTGAACAGCAGTTGGCCATGATAGCCAAAGGCTGCCCCCAGGGAGGGGTGTTGTCGCCCCTACTGTGGAATCTGGTGATTAACGACCTTATCACCAAACTCAACGCCAGCCGCTTTTATACAATAGGGTATGCAGACGACCTCGCAATCCTTGTGCCGGGGAAGGTGACAGGAACGATCTGCAACCTCACTCAGCAAGCGCTACGTATTGTAGAAAGATGGTGCAGGGAATTTGACCTATCAGTGAACCCCACTAAAACTGAACTAGTCATGTTTACCCATAAACGAGTTTTAGGCCCATTCCGCCTACCAAAACTGTTCGATACAGAACTCCAGTTGACCAATGAAGTCAAGTATCTCGGCGTCATCCTAGACAGTAAGTTAAACTGGAGTAGTCATTTAGACAGCAAACTAAACAGGGCCTGCATCACCTTCTGGCAGTGCAGGAAAATGATAGGTAAGAAGTGGGGCCTATCCCCTAAAATTATACTATGGCTGTACACCGCAGTGATCCGCCCCATGATCACCTACGGGGCTGTGGTCTGGTGGCCCCGCACCAAACTTGTTACAGCCTCTAATAAACTACAACATATGCAAAGACTAGCCTGCACGGCGACTACGGGTTGCATGAGGACTACTCCGACTGCAGCAGTTGAAGCCATGCTGGGATTACCACCGCTCCACCTGTTCATACAGCAGGAAGCAACGATGGCGGCGGTACGTCTTAATGCACTAAATCTCTGGGGTAAGAGTAATATACCACACACCGCGCTGCTTGAGGAACTAAACAAGGAGTTCCCCATCACAAGAGCTGTAAATGACCGGGTACCTAAACAATTTATTTTTGATAAGAAATACAAGATCCAGCTGCACGAGGATCGCCGATGCGAGGGGTTGTGCCCCGCAGAGCTGCGTATCTTCACGGATGGATCCAAAACAGGTAGTGGCACAGGTGCTGGAATCTTCTCGGACGATTTCAACATACACATAGCTACACCATTGGGGGCCCATAACACAGTGTTCCAGGCCGAGTGCATGGGCATTTCTTTGGCCGCTTCAGCCATCATGGCCAGGGAAGTTAAGGACCACTCGATCCGCATACTCTCAGACAGCATGGCTGTTCTGCAAGCGCTAAGTAGTCACACTGTGGACTCTGGGCTAATATACGAGTGCCACCAGCGTCTTAACCAGGTGGGTAGACTCAATAATATAACCATTCAATGGATCAAGGGACACAGCGGCTCGCTAGGCAACGACGCAGCCGACGAACTTGCCAGAAGGGGGTCGAGCATGGCACCAGTGGGACCTGAACCCATAGTGCCGCTCCCTTTCGGGTACTTGCGCACTCTGGTAAGGAAACGAACCAGGGATCAGCATCACAAACTATGGTCGGACCAAGGTGAATGTAGGCAGGCTAGGGAAGCACTCCCTGCCATTGATGGCCGGCTCACGAAACAGGTTCTCCGACTAACTAAACAACAGCTGCGTACAGTTACAGCGGCTATAACTGGCCATGGGTCATTTAATAAACACCTCTTTGTCATAGGAGTCACAGACAGTCCGCTGTGCAGGGCCTGCGTGGAGGACGACGAGACAGCAGCTCATGTGCTTCTAAACTGCCCGGTTGTCGCCGCATACAGGGCAAAGTACTTCGGTAACCCAGGTACCCTCCGTGAGGTTGTCAGTAAGATCAAGGCGCTGCTGGCCTTCTTTGAGGAGCTGGGGTGGATCGAATGATCGATTTTCCCACCCATACGCAAAATACGCGCATTGACGTGGAGTTGCGGATACCAGCCCGTATTACCTATTACCTATTACCTAACTCAAAATCAAAAAAATCAAAATCAAAAAAATCAAAATCAAAAGTCCTTTATTCAAATTAGGCTGAGAATCAGCACTTTTTGAACGTCAAAATTACAGTAAGACAGTCCCCACAAAACGCCCGCCCTTCACCACTTCCTAGTGCTTTAGCTGGGAAGAAGAAGTAGCGCAACAAACTGTCCAGCAGCACAGCTGTCTGTTCAGTTAGAAGAACTAGATTCTATACAATAGTACCTATGCAAAATAATTTACGCAACACAATACATTAAATTATATTTTTGTCAAATAACTGAAAAAGTGTGCTATTTAGAGACATCGTTTTATTTTTCCTGTAATCTTTACATAAACTTCTATCACACAGAATAATTTCAGATTTTTCTCTTTGCAAACTTCGGATGAGGTCGGGGAACGGTATTTTTTTTTTAAATTTTTCATCAGAAGTCGAAAACTATGCAACCTAAAAAAAGAAAAAAATGTTTGAGAATGTCCAGTCACCGCTCTTTCATACGATACCCCACATGCCCTAGTAGCCCCACTTTGATTTTTAAGACCCCCTTTCAGTCCCTGTTGCAAAAAAATTATAAATATTTTAATTTGTTTCTTATTTGCAAAATAGTTGGGTAAGCGTCATCTAAAACTGTTCTAAATTTCAAGTTGATAGCATTAGTAGTTCTTGAGATATCCAGCTGTGCCAGACAGACTAGACAGACAGACAGACTGAGTCACACCATAAGGGTTCCTTTTTTACCATTTTGGTACGGAACCCTAAAAACGGCCAAGTGCGTGTCGGTCACGCACAATGAAGGGTTCCGTAGTTGGGATGAATTTATCCCAAGAACAAACTTAACATTGTACTTGACAAACATGTTCTCCCATACATTCCAACTGTAAATGTAAGTTTGTACACACAATATTGAGAGATATACCGTGTTATGTTAAGACCACAGACTTCTTATAGGTTTTCCTGTAATCTACAAGTAAAGAACTATTTTCGGTTTTTTTTTTTCAAAATTTTAGGCTCAGTACTTTCGGACATAAAGGGGGAATCGTCAATTTTCGTCTATTTTCTTGAATAACTTTAAAAATATTAATTTTAAAATTATAACAAAAATATATTTGAGACCCTCATAGTAAGCCTTTTCATTTGATCTGTCACACGGTACAGTTTGCAAAACTTTTTTTTTCCTTTTAAGGTACAGAACCCTAAAAAGGGTTTGGACTATGATCACCAGCATATTTTCTTAATACTATAATCATCTTTTTACAGCCCAATTCTTTAATAAACCAAAACCACTTAGAGTTTAGCAGTGGGTTTATTATATCTCTAACAGAGAACATAAGTATAGTTGATGAATGTCAAACAGAAAGCATTGCTATCAAAGAAGAATTACCAGCTGTTTGTGAGGGACTAGATGATATTATTGAGCCAAAGGAGGAACATCAAATTGAAGGTATGGTTCTAAGAACAAAAATAACAATAAAAGATAAATAAAAACTTTTTTACAAAAACAAAAACCGACTTCCAAAAAAAACACTACAAAGTGAAAAATAACTTTAATTTCGGAAGTCGGTGTCTTTGGATCTGTATTTTAGTTTTTTGCCACCGACTTCCGAAATTAAAGTTATTTTTCACTTTGTAGTGTTTTTTGTGGAAGTCGGTTTTTGTTTTTGTAAAAAAGTTTTTATTTTTCACTTTTTAGTGGTTCAGTTTGTAATTTATCTAAGTTACAATAACCCAATGTCAGCTGCTCATCACGTTTTACAAAATATTGCTTTTCCCGATGCAGGGCCGTTAATTGTTGAGGAGTTCTCCTAGTAAGAACCAGGAGAAATGGAGCTCATGGTGAAGTCACCATTACCATTATTTTGACGAGCATAAACCATAATATTAAAGTAATCGAATCGCAACCTGTTATATACTTAGATATAATTGAGTATTTCCGATGGCCCTCTGTGGTCTTCATCATCAGTTCCAGCTCACCGAATGGTACTTTCCGAGAGCAAATGCACGAGTTACTATAAAAAATACCGAAATCGATATAGATGTGCCCATAAAATTTGAGGGTTTCCCTCGATTTCTATGGGATCCCATCATCAGATCCTGACTTGATGATCATGGGACCACTTGGGACGTATACCCTTTCGAACAAAAAAAGAAAAATCCAAATCGGTCTAGCCATTTTCGAGTAATCGGGGAACATACATAAAAAAAAAAAAAAAGATTCCGACGAATTGAGAACCTCCTCCTTTTGGAAGTCGGTTAAAAATAAAGGTATAGGTAACTTATTTAATTTACATTGATCAAAAAGTGTTTAGTTTAATCCAACTTAACTTAAGGCGAGTAGTGCCGCCAAATAGCGCCGCCTTTGAGAAAAAACACTAAGTGTCTAAACACACTGCCGAAGTTACGCGACCGAAGTTCGGCATGATTACGCCTGCAATGCTATTTGAATTACTGACGACACACTATACCGAAATTCCGTTGCGTTCTAGCGTACAGCCGAACTCCGGTCGGGCGTAAGTTCAGCGGCAATTCGGCGGCAAGGTATTCTGTAGAGCACACATTATACGCGACCGAAGTTCGGTTCGATTGCCGAAGAAGATCCGGGGCGGGGACGAGGGGACGTTAAAGACACTGAAGTTCCGCAACCGAATTTCCGCCGCGTATGTTCGGCACTTATGGTGTGTCATATCAGCCGAACACGTCGGAACGTAACATCAGCCGCGGAACTTCGGTCGCATAACTTCGGCATAGTGTATTTAGACACTTACACTCGATTCCACCACATTCGCATACTTAGGCTCCTCATGTCACACTCACACAACACAAAATACACAAGTTTCCCAGTCACACACACACACACACACACGCACACACACACACCCACACAACGCAAACAAAACACGATTCCCAGTTACGCACACTGAATCATCCACACAGTCATTTTACTTTTTAGTTGTACCTAATCTTAATTTAATCTTAATTCGCGTTTTGTTTTTGCGTTTTTACGTCTTTTTTTTTGGTTTTTTTTTTTTGTCCGCGTTGTTATTCTATACTACGCAACGAATTTTGATGCGGGTTTCACCATCATTTAGCCCAATCATAATCGACACAAAAAAAATGCAAACATCGCAAACGCGCATGTAACTAGGATTCTTTTCTAAGTTGTGAGGTCCCCTGAGAGAAGTCTATAACCAAGTTTGCAACATTGAATAGACTGGATAACTTGTGCTACTCCCATTGTGCTCGAAAAACTGCGAAATTCTGGCACATTAGAATCAGCAATACAACTCCATAAGTTAGAATTGACCTCAAATCTAGCGATTTCATGAAATCATGAGGTTTGAGGTCAATTCTAACTTATGGAGTTGTATTGCTGATTCTAAATTCTGTAAAGCCATGTTAGTTACGGCCGCGAATCATATTTTAATCAACATACAACCTGACACTGATCTGCAAATTGCAAAACACGTAAGAAAATTTGAATTTCGCGGGCTACCTTAGCGCATCCTCCTTAAATACCTAGAGTTGTTCGTATTAGTATCACCAATACGCGGATTGTCGTCCATTAAAGAAAACACCTTAAAATATACTTAGTCCTACATAAAACCTACAATATTGGTAACCCTACCGCAGTGTTTGTATGGGAAAATTAAAATGTTCAATATCTTTGAAACTACTCAAAATTTCTCCGTCACATATTCAGATTATCCTTATCGTCCCCGTCAAAAAGGGCTGGCTGGACATTATTTTTTATTGATTTCTCGTAAACCCTTACATGTGACGCCATAAATCAAACGTTACTACTGTCACAAATTGCGTCACTAAATGTTAGTAAAGGAACCATATCCGAAAACGCTCCCGTTATTGAGATTCGGAAGTGCCAGCCAGAAGTTTTATACGTAAATTCAAGATGGCTGGCACATTTTTTACATTTTCCTACTAAACCGCTGTACGTATCACAAAACTTTTAGCTCGATGCCCGTCACAAAGGAGAATGGGCGGGTCCGTCCCCAGTGGTGTATCAAGATGTGATATACGTCATTTTAAAGGTCATAACAATAGCTTTATTTTATTGTATGACACCAACAACGAAACTCGTGCAGGGAAGGAACCATGAATAAAATGAGCAAGTATAACCATGTGCACAAAATGCTAGAGGCGTCATCGCATCAGGGTGAAGAACGTCAGAGGGCGGGTGAACCCGAACGAGATAACAATTATGGAGGCGAGAGGGATAAAGACAATGAACAATTTTTTTACAGCTGACTATTGTATTGTACTCGTTTTTTTCACTTAACCGCTTAAGTGTCCAGGCGTACTTTTTTAACCAAACCTTTTTAAACCGTATTGCTCCTCAAACCCTCTACCCCAAACTAAGTTTGAGGTAGTACTTTCCAAATGCCATGCTTTATTTTTGTTCATTACGAAATTCCTCTCACTTTGATACACTTTGATATATGACAATACTAGCAGTGTTTGGTCTGTGATTTTATTTTTTCATTCTGTCAGTTGTCAATGGTTTGTATTGTAATGATAGTTCGGTTAATTTATATTGCCCTACGATACGCACGTCTCATGCATCATTTCCTCCTTCATCGGTTCGACACTGTATATTTTGACTTCGGCACGCTAAATGGACTTGACTCCTCTGCTTTTACTTTGATTTTGGCTAGCTTGAATGGTTGCAAAGTTATTGGATACGTTGTGTTGTGATGGAACGTGTACGAGGGGCCAAAGTCAACTCGCAGACGCCCCTTAGACAATTTTAAATTATGAGGAGACACCAACCGACGATTATCCCTGTATGCACTATGTAAGTTTAGTGCACCCAAGGACATCCCCTGGTTTGTGCTGGACCATTGCAGAACATGGAAACAAAATATATTGGGCTTTGGGTTTGGGTGGCTGTGGAATGGTTACCTAGAACTATGGAAAGACTATGGCCCCTGCCTGACCAATGTGTTTTATACAATACACAGATGAAATGGCAGGGGGTGACTTGCACACTCAATAATGGGCCCCCGGAAACTGTCGCTAGCACATAGTGACGTAGCGACAAGGGGGCAACATGTCCTGAGGTACTTGAGGAGTGGAGAGGTATTCCACGGCTCTCAGAACAATCCCAGAGCCCGGAAGATGGTCAAGTCAAGATCTCTACAAGCTCTTACTGGAAACTTCCTTCCTCCGAGCACGTTTGCTCTTGCGAATCTCCACTCAAGCCGGCCAATAAAGGCAAGAATGAGGTGGGAGCTCTGTTTCCGTCTGTGTTCACTCCAGCCGGTCAATAAAGGCAAGCCAGAGGTGAGGAACAAGACTTCTCCCGGAAGATAGGGTCCGTGGGGTTGCTACTTCCCAACAGCTCGCCACACGCTGCCCTGCGGTTTTTTGTATCTCTCTTGGTCTGGCTCCTCACCCTAGACCTGTTTCGGCAAATTAAATTCTACCAGCACAGACTTAGAATTCGGAGCGCGGAAGCCCCACCATGACGTCAACGTAGAGATACGGAGGTAGGGAAAAGTTAAAAAGTCAAGTGTGCAGGTGTGGCGATAAACGCGCAACACAAGATTAGTAGCTGCATCGCAAAGAACGCTATATAAAGTAATAGGTATATACAACAAACTGTCTATAAAATTAAAAAAATAAATAAAACTTTAATTCAGACTAGGTCCATAAATATGTTAGTATTTTGATGTTAGTAACAATAATGCTAATGTACTAGGTTAGTATTGTTACTTTCAAACAGTAACTAATTAATTATTATTATTATTGTTAACTCAAACCTAGGACTGTCCCCACCCAGTGTCTCTGAAAGGGACAATCCGCTCTGGCAGCGATCATTTTTAGAATGCTGTTGTTACTACCATGCAGACGCTGCAGTAAGGAGGCCGCTTTTTTTCGCATAATGGCATGGAATCCACCTGTGCGAGCCTCTGCGAACATGCCCGAAGCTCTACAACGCCACGGCAGTCCCAACAGCATCCTAAAAGCATTATTAAATTGAACACGCAGGACGTTGTAGGCTCGGCTAAACATAATGATATTAAGAAAAAAAAAAAGATTCATAGTATCTTCTTTGCACGAGTTTCGTTGTTGATGTCATAACCTCGAGGACACATATGTTAAGACTTCGATCATATCTCGCTCCATCGCACTTTGAATAGATAGGCATACCCCAGGATATCTGCAAGACAAAAGAGGTGGACGATGGTAAAATAAGCGTAAATCACATTTTTTTGAAAAAAAATGTAATCAGTCGTAGGTCTTCTCCTGCAAGAGTGCGGTGGTTGGTGTCATAAAATAAAATAAAGCCATTCTAATAAGCTTTAAAATGACGTATCGCTCAATTTGATACAGTCTTGAAACAGTCTGGGGACGGAGCCCATACAAAAGCGCCCATTCTCCTTTATGTGACGCCCGTTGATATGCAAAAAGTCGTCAAAATCACTTCCGTTACCGAGATTGAGAGACCAGCGAAAAGTGGTTTTTCAAGTTGGCTGGACACGTTTTCGATCGATTATCTAAGATTCTGTAGCGTCACAAATTCTGAAGTATGGGTGTTTAGCCGTCACATAAAGTGCCCTATTGACCTAGTCAAATGCGAGCTATTTGGAAGATTTGTCCAGACAGCCTGAGTGACATAGTTTGTATGGGAAACCCAGCATTTCTTAAGTTAGGGCTATGAAAATTCAAAAGATATGGCTAAATGGAAGTATGGGCGACTGCCCTAGCAGTGTATTAAAATTGTACCTAGTAATATGTAAAGCTGAATAGCTGAATTCTAGTATTTCTTATTAAAATAGTTATATGAACTCTTTATATCGCTATAATCCTGAAAATAAAATCGTAGAAACTCCTACATCAATAGGTAAACAAACTTGTAAAAGTAAAAGATTTTGCTATGAACTTTAGCTAGGCGTTTGTTTACAAGCTTCAACAATAGGTAAAAAATAAAGATTTTGGTATGTAAACCATCCTATGCGTAGATATTCATCATCATCATGTGCCTAGCCTTTTCCAACTAAGTTGGGGTCGACTTCCAGTCTAACCGGATGCATCTGAATACCAATATTTTACATGGAGCGACTGCATATCTGACCTCCACAACCCAGTTACTGGGTATTACGCCTTTACGTACCTACAAATTTTGTGTACCTCTTTTTAAGAGATTTAAGGGATTGGAAATGTAGTCATAGTTCGTATCTTGAAGTAACATTTAGTCTTAATTTTTTTTGAATCCCCACGGGATAGGGAATAAAGAGGATTTATACTTTCGCTTTAAAGTTGCCTTCAAAGGCATGCAAGTTGGTAATTTTCCGTTCGGTTCCGTATATATATATTCCGTTCCGTTACTATTGTTAGGTTTTAAGATTTAATATCCTCCAGCAATCATATAGCAATCAAAACTAAAACTAAGGCATGGCTACTGACTCAAGAGTACAGTCAAACAGAATCAATTTTGGGTTAGGTATTAATTTCGACAAGATCACATTTCAACATTGATGTATAATTTGGGAAGATTAGATTCGCGCTCCTCGACGTGGACCGGATGAGTGGGTTGACGCACAAAATTGACTTTAGACACAATCCAGCTAGCGTTTTTGTAGCACGTTGGGTAAAATTACCGTAATCGTCTAAATTGTCATCAGCTAGGTATGCCTTTGTGTGTTTTCTAAATGTGCACCAATAGTTAAAAACCAAAAACAAGTCCCACGGGATTGCTTTTCACTCACGGCCAGAAATGTTAATTTGTTGAAAATTATAATAATATAATTATGACGTTTGCTTTGACACATCTGTGCAAAAAAAAAAAACATCGTCGTGCGGAGTCCAGGTTTGGTGATAGCGATGTTGGGGCGTATCATATCTTCCTCTAATATATCAATACATATCACCCGTGAGCACATCTTCTCACTAACGTTCATCCATACACCACACCACCACACTCCACACATGAACACACCACACACACGCTCTTCACACTTCACACTCACACTAACGTAAAAATTGTTATATTAATTTTCTATTTTAATATAAATTTCACAATGTTTAATAAGATTAATAAGGCATAAAATCCATAACCTACCTACTGATTGTGAGAAGACACTGGCTCCTGTAACACAGGTGTTGCTACCTAGCACAGGAGTCAGGGCTTTATTAATGTAATTTACTTGTGCACCTTTTTTTTATGGCAATAAAGAATTTTATTTATTTTATTTATTTATTTAATCCGCGCGCCGCTCCTCGGGTACTATATAAGCAGTGCGAGAAGACATTGTTTACCTGGATTAACACTTAGGGTGCTTTTAATCCCGGTAGTACGTTACTGTGGGATATTTTCCGACATCCACGCGGGCAAAAACGCAGGCAAAAGCTAGTGTATGTATAATTGTTTGTCACGTTCTGCGGCCTGAACGGCTCGATGGATTTTAGCTTGAGAGGTGTCGTTAGATTCGTATTTACTGTGAGAGTGACACTGGGTATATCAAAATAGTAAAAAAAACAAAATGTCGGATTTTTGGCGCCAAATTATGTTTTAAATTAAATTAAATAATTTACCTAATCGAAATCTGGGGATGCGCCACCAAATCTACAATTAAAGATCTACAAATAGCACAAAACAAAATAATTAAACTTCTATTCAACTACGACTATAACACACCTACATCCGAACTATACAAATACACCAACCTAATGAGCATTAATCAACTTTACACATACAATTCCTGCATTCTCATTAGAAAAATTCTTAACAAAACCATACACACACAATTATCCTTTAACATAAAAACATCTAAATATAGCCAAAGAAACCCAAACCACATACAGACGCACCCACCGCGGACGCATTATGGCAGGAAAAATATAAAATATGAAGGTGTACAACTTTATAATAATTTACCGGCGGACATCAGGAACACATCCTCTTTTTACATACGAGGGGGCGTTTTTAAGTTCGCGGAATGGAGGGTGAGAAGTGAAAATAAAAATACTAAATTATTTTTCTTTTTCAGTATATTCACCTGCTACCATTATTTTATACATTTTCAGATCTTTCAATTAGCTTATGTATACCTTCATAAAAAAATGCTTTGTCTTTCTCCGAAAAATAAGCTGAAACCGCGTCCTTCACTTCTTCATCAGTTGAAAATTTCTTCCCACGAAGTTCTTTTTTCAGTTTTGGGAAGAGGTAATAATCACTGGGAGCCAGGTCTGGGCTGTAGGGTGGATGGTCTAAAATATCGAAGCCCACCTTATGCAGGGCAGCCAACGCAACACGGCTCTTGTGACCAGGCGCGTTGTTGTGAAGAAGAAGGACACCTTTGGTCAACTTACCCTCCTTTTTTCTTTAATGCTTTCTTTCAACCTCTCGAGGATAGAAGCATAGTATTCTCCGGTTATAGAAACGCCTTTATCTTTATAATCGGTCAACAGGATCCCTTCTGAATCCCAAAACACTGTTGCCATGATTTTTCCAACCGATTGTGACACTTTAAACTTCTTGGGTGGTGGTGTGCCTTTTTTGTGCCACTGCATAGAGTCTTGTTTCGACTCAGGTTCATAATGATGAACCCAAGTTTCATCTCCAGTAACAATTTGACTTAATAGTCCATCCTTATCTTCGTTACAGAGGTCCAAAAACGTGCGAGAACACTCCACGCGGTGTTGTTTTTGAAGCGGCGTGAGCATTCTTGGCACCCATCTTGCACTGACCTTTGTCATGCCCAAGATGATCGTGTAGAATTTTAAAATTGTCGTATCCGATACTCCAACCATTTCTGCAAGCTGTTTCTTCTTTAGTCTGGCATCTTCCAATATTATTTTTTCGACTTTATTAATGATTTCCGGAGTAGTCACCTCGATCGACCGTCCGGGCCGTGGGTCGTCTTCAAGTGAGGTCCTGCCTTGTTTAAAGAGACTGTGCCACTTGTAAACCATGGCTTTACCCGGGCAAGAGTCCCCGTAAACGGATTCCATCTCTTCCAGTATATTTTGAACTGACTTTCCTTGCTTGGTAAGGAACTTTATTACGGCACGGTACTCGATTTTTTCCATAATTCACACTTTCTTCCCAATTGAGTTGTTTGCTTGACGATAGTTCAAAGACTAATGATCCAATTAAGATAAAACCTGGTATTTATACTAATATTGAGTGGCTGTGTTGTGGCCATCCCGATAATGACCTGTTGTTATCCCCTCCCCCCATTCCGCGAACTTAAAAACGCACCCTCGTATATAAAGCTAAACTCAAACAGCACGTCACTAAGTCCGCGGACAGGGGGCTCTGCCCCGGAGCCGCACGCCACGCCCCCTAGGGGTCGTAGCGACATCCCGACGCACGTCACTAACAGCGCAAAACTGTTAAGTTAACTACGTAAGCTAATCTTACAGATAAAATGCGACATCGTAACTATCTAAATATATATATATATATATATATTATATACTATTAGCTACTGGACTACTACTCTTAACCTAGTTATGTATTTATTCGTTAAGTGAACAATGTATGTTCTTTTTAGAATAAATAAAGAATCTTTAAAACCCAGTAATTAAAACGTCTGCGAAATCTTTCACATTTGTAAACTAAAAAGCTGGAAATAAAAAAAGGTAATTAAAGAAACTAAAAAACCTTTACTATTTTTATATTTTCAAACACAAACGGGTCCCGCCTGCTTCCAACTTTTATTTAATTTAAAATGGGCTTGTTTTTAGCTTTTCAGTTTTTTTTTACTTAAGTCTTTTACCGCAGTCGGGTTTTACTCTTAATACTGTTGACTGTTGTTGTTTACTTACAGAGCTAGAACCGGACAATATAGACAATAGCTATCTAGATGTAGCAGATACACCACCACATCACTCTGAGTCAGATTTAGAAGATGATGTGCCTTTAATGGAGTTTAAAACTGAAGTAGAAGAAGTACAAGAAGTATCTAAGAAGAAACGAAGAGCTAGGGAGACGAAAAGTAAGTATCAGTTAGTTTATCTACACCCATGCTATAAATCCTCTATAAAAGTTTCTGAAACAGTTAGCTTATTGCCAACATTAAAACAGCCAGTGTCATAGTAACCATAATATCATCCAAAGGGGTGTTATTATGTTGTACTGAATTTCATTATGCATCTCCTTTGCTTTTCGATCCCATACTTACTGACGTGGTATCTTTATGAATTTCTATCTCGTCAAAATGTAGGGAACAGCCGATATTGTTTTGTTTGTGGTGGTGAATTGTTGAGTGAGTGATTGGGGTGAGTGAGTGAGTGAGTGGTGGTGAAGTGGTGAGTGACTGATTGGGGTGAGTGAGTGAGTGAGTGAGTGAGTGGTTGTAAAGGAACCTTAAATCTCTTGTAACCTTCAGAGTTCGACTGCGGCAGTTTCTTATCGCCTCGCAGAACAAACTGGGGATGACTGTTGCAAACACGTCCATTATTTAACTGGCTCTCATGTCCTTCCCGAGCCAGTCTGTCTGTTTAGCGTATCTCGTGGTCAAAACCTGTGAACTTGGTAGTAATTGAATAATTCGTGGATCTTTTGTTGCATACTAATGATTAAATACATAATTATTATGATAAATATACACATATTATTTACTTACATTTATTTATTGTAAACACATTGATTTCATTTTTAAATCATTTTATTTTATTCGCACCTAAGCCATTATTTATTTATTATATAATTGTGATTATGAATTTATTTTGTACATTATACTTTAAACTTAATAAATAATATATAATCAAGTAATCTAAATGCAAAACGTTACTGAATATGTAATTAGAGTTGCGGGTATATTTACTTAATTTTACTCCGCGCATGACACTTTATCACACCACACATAATCGTGACTGCTCAGCGTCCGTACGTCACTGCAGGGATCCAGCAGAATATCAGCGTCAGGTATACGCGGTAGGTAGGCGGCGGCGCAAACAGAGAAAGTCCGCAGCTGTAGTGACCACACTACAGCCGGAAGCGGAGAAAAAGGGCGTGTCCTACCGCGACGTGCTCACCAAGGCGCGGGCGGCGGTGAACCTGGAGGAGATCGGGGTCACTAAGGGCATGCGCATAAGGGTCACTGCGACTGGGGCTCGTATGCTTGAGATTCCCGGTGCGGCCAGTGGCCCGACCGCTGACGCTCTGCCCGAAAGGCTTAGAGCGTCCTTAAATGCGGACGAGGCCCGAGTGTCCAGACCCGCCAAGTGCGCTGACATGCCCATCCTGGGTCTGGACGACTCCGTGACGGAGGGGGAGTTGTGGCCGCCGTGGTCAAGACTGGGGGGTGCGCCTTCGAACAGGTGAAGGTAGGCACCATCCGTCCAGACTTCACGGGGTTGCGAGCCGTTACGGTGAGCTGCCCCGTATCGGCGGCCAACAAAATAGTTGGGGAGGGCCCATGGTTTCAGGTGGGCTGGGATTCCACGCGGGTGAAACTGCTGGAACCCAGACCTCTGAGGTGCTTCCGTTGCCAAGTGGGCAACCACGTGGGGGCCAAATGCACCTCGGAGGTGGACCGCAGCAGTCATTGCTTCCGCTGTGGTCAGCCCGGTCACAAGGCCACGCCGCACTGCTACCTATGTGCTGCAGCTGGCAAGCCGGCCGATCACTGGGCTGGAAGCAAGGGCTGTGGTCCACCCACTAAAGCCCGGGGCAGGGGCAAGCCCTCCGCCCCCTCTACCGCCGTCACTGCCGCAGCCGTCGCCACAGTCGCCGTCGCTGCCGCCTCCACTGCCGTCGCCGCCGTACCCACTGCGGCGGATCCCTCACAGGGGGCTCAGGAGGACATGGGGCTGACATGGAATGCCAGTAGTGGCCCCATTACGCCTCCTCCAGGCGAACATCAACCACTGCGCCGCCGCTCAGGATCTATCGCTCCAGAGCATGGCGCAGTGGTCGATTAACATCGCCGTGGTCGCTGAGCCGTACTTTGTCCCGCCCAGTGATTACTGGGTGGAGGACCTGAGCGGCTCAGTGACCATCATTTCGTCGGCCGCCGCCGGTACCCTGTCCCTTGAAGCCGTCAGGAGGAGACAGGGTTGCGTTGCAGCACGGTTCGGGGGGATTGTCGTGGTGGGGACATACTTCTCTCCGAACCGAACTCTCGCCGAGTTCCACAACTCCCTTGCGGAGTTGAAAACCGTCGTCGTCGGGTTTCGTTCCCTTCCCGTGCTTGTCCTCGGGGACTTCAACGCCAAGAATGTGGCTTGGGGTTCCCGGTATACGGACACACGGGGCAGGATGGTGGAGGACTGGGCTCTGGAGACAGGCCTGGTCGTCCTAAACCGGGGGTCTGTCCCCACATGTGTGCGGATGCGGGGCGAATCAGTGGTGGACATTTCGTTCGCTAGCCCCGCTCTGTTGCCGCATGTTGTTGACTGGCGCGTCATGGAGGGGGTGGAGACCTATGATGTCGTCAATGACGAGGCGGAGTGGTTCCGGGAGGTCATTTCCGAAATATGTGACGTGGCAAGGCCCCGGGTCCAGCCCGGTCGCGCCTGGCGCCAGGTGTACTGGTGGTCGCTGGAGCTGACGGCTCTGCGCGAGGCGTGCGTTGCTGCGCGGCACCCGTACACCAGGCACCGCAGGCTCCGTATCCGCCCTCCGGATACGGAAGCCATTCAGGCGGAGCTGTACGAGGGGTACAGAGCGGCGAAGACCGCCCTCCGAGCAGAGATCTTGCGGGCCAGGGATCTGGGTCGCGAGGAGTCGCTGGAGACTCTGAACAGAGACCCATGGTGGCGCCCCTATAAGATGGTGCGGGAGAAACTCTGCCCATGGGCGCCCCCGCTGACGCAGAGTCTCCAGCCCCAGCTCGTGGAGGACGTGGTGAGCGCTCTGTTCCCTTCGCGAGGGGAACATATTCCCCCGCCTATGGCTCCGCTTCATGCGGTGCCCGTTGCGGACCACAACACCGACGGCGACGACGATACTCCGGAAGTGACCGAGGTAGAGTTGAGAGCGGCGGTACGTAGGCTGAATGCCAAAAATACCGCCCCAGGACCCGACGGCTTACCTGGAAGAGCCTGGGTTCTGGCCTTTGGGGCTCTCGGGCCTCGACTAGGGGGCTCCTAAGCGCATGCTTGGAGAGGGGCCAGTTCCCACTTCGTTGGAAGACTGGGAAACTGGTCCTCATTAAGAAGCCGGGGCGCCCTGCGGACTCTCCGTCCGCTTACCGACCCATCGTGCTGCTCGACGAGGTGGGCAAGCTCTTTGAAAGAGTTAGTGCAGACCGCCTCGTCGGGTGGCTGGTGCAGGAGGGGCCGGATTTGGCGGAGAGCCAGTTTG
Organism: Cosmia trapezina; assembly: GCA_905163495.3. Classification (NCBI taxonomy): domain Eukaryota; kingdom Metazoa; phylum Arthropoda; class Insecta; order Lepidoptera; family Noctuidae; genus Cosmia; species Cosmia trapezina. The sequence continues at coordinate 485,928 of LR991046.1, read as the reverse complement.
GTTTCCGCAGGGGGCGCTCTACGGTGGACGCCATCATGTGCGTGCGAGCCCTCACGACGGGGGATGCGGTGGCCCGGGGTGGGGTCGTCTGGGCGGTGTCCCTAGACATCGCCAACGCCTTCAATACCCTGCCTTGGAGGTGTGGCTGACACTGGCTTGGCCACCATCAGGGATTTTACTTGTGGCGTAAAGAGGGAAGATTCGAATGAAACTTACCGGTTGCTCCTGTCCCGCCGCTTCGCACACCGATGGGCTTAGAAGGCGCGTTCGATAGTTCTGAATCCTGCATCAACTCCACTACACATATTTTTCCACAGGCGCTGGTTCAGGGTATATCTGGTATCTTGCGGGGATTGTAGCACGTTTTCACCGAAGGACCTTATTTTTGTAGAAAAGTATATATCGCGCGTGGCGTGTATGCGCCGACACCGTATGGCAAGTAGTACAGTGAAAAAACACACGCAGGAGCGCGGCGCTAGTGTGCTCATCCGCAACCAATTGGAAGGCTCCACGAATGGGCGATGAGCAGAACACCGGAAGCTTATTCAAATCAACACCCTCGGCAATTACACAAAAAAGCCTGATTACCAGTTGTGGGGTGAAGAAAACACTATTCTAAAATCTCTAAGAATTAATTCAGTAGGTACGTAATACCAAATATAAAGAGAACGGTACGTAACATGCCGCTCGCCTTAAAAGAATGAATTTCTTTTAACCTTAAATTAAAAGACAAAAAAAGAATGTAACATTCGAGAAAAGAATGAAAAATACTACGAAAGCATGAAGCCTTAAATTTTTTAAACTAAAGTTATTCTAACTTAAGATTACTTAACTAAGATTCGCAACAATATTAACTAAAACTTACAGAATGATTATTCTAAGGGCAAAGGACATATTTTGACTACTGAGCGTTTCACGAAAGTTTTGCCCATCTGTAAAGTTACGACACGAGTAATATTATCGGAACCTGGGTGGAGAGTATGGACACGAGCCAGTCTCCATTGTAATGGTGGCAAATTATCATCTCGTACAATGACAATAATACCTTCACGGAGTTGTGAGCCGCGATCTCGAAACCATTTGTTACGCTGTTGAATTTCGTGTAAATATTCACGACTCCAACGTTTCCAAAAGTGTTGCAAACATTGTTGTATTCTACGCCATCTAGTGAGTCGATTTGAAACATTATCGGTTAATGAAATGTCTGGTAGGGACGTCAACGGACCTCCTATTATAAAATGAGCTGGTGTCAAAGGTAACGGATCTAAGGGGTCCGCACTTAATACACAAAGTGGACGTGAATTAAGTACCGCTTCAATTTGACAAAGAAGGGTATTCATCTCATCATAAGTTTGAGTTTGTGTACCGAGGACTCGATGTAAATGATGTTTAAAACTTTTAACACCGGATTCAAAAAGGCCACCAAAATGAGAGGCGTAAGGAGGTTGAAAATGCCAAGTAATGCCTTGTTCTAAAATTTTACTATTAAGAGTGGCTTGAACAGAATCATTACGTAAAAAATTATACAAGTCTTGTAGATAATTATTACAACCAACAAAGTTCCTTCCACAATCAGAGTAAATGTCGGTGCATAAACCTCTACGGGACGTGAAGCGTCGCAATGTTGCCAAAAATGCATCAGTTGACAACTCGGATACAAGTTCGAGGTGTATGGCCTTGACAGACATACACACAAAAACAGATACATAACATTTAATAATTTTCGCATTTCGAACTTTATTTGCTCGAACGTAAAACGGACCCGCGAAATCAACAGATGTTTTAAGAAATGGCCGCTCGGGGCGCACTCTGACGGCCGGTAACGGACCCATGCATGGCTGCGGATTCACGGGGCGCGCACGAAAACAACGAACACAGCGATGTATGCGTGTACGTATAGCGTCACGACTAGACATTATCCAATATTTTTGGAATAAAATGTATTGCACGGATTGCGGACCAGCATGTAGATGCGTGATATGTGTATGGTCAATGATTAAATCTGTAAGATGATGTTTCTTAGGCAAAATCAATTGATGTTTGGAAACAAACGGTAAAAGTGATTTATGAATTCGCCCACCTACCCGAAGATTATTTTTGTTATCCATGAAAGGGTTGAGTCGACGTAATTTAATTGATGGATACTTTCCATGTGAAATATTATTAATATCTTCGGAAAAACAAGAATGTTGAACTAAGTGGATAAGTCGATTTAAACAAAAATTAAACTCGGATACAGTTATGTATTTTGGATAGGAATTTTGAACTTTCTTACATTTATTATAGAATCGAAATAACAGTGCTGTTATCCTAACAAGTTTACCTAGAGTAGAAAATCTAGTAATATACTCGACCACATCAGGTGGTGCTGAGGTGGAAGAGTTTGACACCATAGACATAGGTAGATTGCGTTTGTCTTCAGTGACTTCTAGTATTTTCTTGGGACTTGGCCAAGTACTAGAATCACGCGCGAGCCACCAGGGCCCATGGAGCCACATCTCATTTTGGACAAAACTTGTAGGAAGCATTCCTCGAGAAGGTGCGTCAGCTGGATTGTCAGTTGACGGGACATGTCTCCAAGTTTTGGCCGGAAGCCTGGATAAGATTTCACTAGTGCGATTAGAAACGAATGTTTTCCACTCGTGTGGTGGAGGACGAAGCCACGCTAACACGATGGATGAATCAGTCCATGCACAAACATGTTCACAGTTTAAGCGGTTATCATACACACTTCTCACTTTATCAATCAACCTTGATAACAAAACAGCAGCGCACAACTCTAGGCGCGGAATAGTAAGAACCGGTTTTATAGGTGCTACCCGGGTTTTAGCGAGAAGAAGAAATGTTTTAACGTTATCATTATCATCGGATATACGGGCGTAAACACACGCGGCATAAGCCCGCTCGGAAGCGTCGGAAAACCCGTGAATTTGAATGGCATTCACGTTTGCAAAAACGAAACGTGGAATTTGAAACTTTGATAATAATGGTAACTCGTTAAGAAAACTAGACCAAGCGTTTATAATATCTAAAGGAGGTGACTCATCCCAGTCGACCGCTGAAATCCATAACAACTGAATGAGATGTTTCGCATAAATAGTTACAGGAGATAACCATCCCATAGGGTCATAAATTTTCGCTATTTGTGATAGTATGGATCGCTTTGTAATTTTATCATTAGTTGACTGAACGCTAAAAGTGAAAGTATCAGATTCAGGATTCCACTGAAGTCCTAAAACCTTTATTTGTTTGTCATTCTCCATCAGAGCGAAAGAAACGTTATCAGGCCGCTCGCCCTGAACGACTGACGTTTGTAAAGCAGCGAGTAACGCTGGCGAATTGCTCTGCCACTTACGTAGCTCGAAACCAGCTGACGAACAAATACCTACTAACTCACGTTGTAAAACCAGGGCCTGCTTTACGTCGCCTGCTCCGGTGACGATGTCATCAACAAAAACCTGGTTCTGGAGAACCTTAGAACCTAACGAAAAGTTAGCAGCTTCATCATGAGCCAACTGTTGAATAGTACGAAGGGCTAAGTATGGTGATGAGCTGACACCAAAGGTGACGGTGCGCAATCGATAATCACGCAACGGTTCAGTGGGTGATTTACGCCACACAATGCGTTGAAAATCCCAATCGCATTGTTGTAATTTTATGTTTCTGTACATCTGCTTTATGTCGGCAGTGACAGCAATAGCATGGATACGAAAACCCAATAAAACGTCTACTATATCCTGGTGCAGCTTCGGACCAGTCAGTAGAACATCATTAAGTGATATTCCATTCGAAGTTTTACAACCCGCGTCAAAGACGACACGAGTACGAGTAGTCTCACTGGACTCTTTGACCACGCAGTGGTGCGGAATGTAATAGCTGTTAGCTAACGAAACAGGTAAATCAACGGGCTCCATGTGACCGAGTTCCAAGTACTCCTGGAGGCACGCATGATAGTCTACCTTAAGTTGAGGATTGTGTTCTAACCTATACTCTAATTTCTTAAACCTGGAGACCGCCGTATCTCGTGATGCGCCGAGGGTGGGTGCATCAGGTTTGAAAGGGAGTGGAACAATATATCGCCCAGTTTCATCACGAGTATGTGAATTTACGAATATAGATTCACACAACGCTTCGTCGGGACTTAGAATTCTTTTTTCCGGAAGAGATTCCAATTCCCAGAACCGTCTCAGGTTGATGTCGTCATCGTAGGATGAGCTTAAACTACTGAGACAAACTTGAAGTGAAGTAGATGTATTTTGGTTGTATGAAACATCACCCAACAATAAATAACCAAAGATACTGTTCATAGCCATCGGTGAACCGGGTGGACCCGTGATCACGTGACCTAATAAAACTTGGGATAGGATATCCGCACCTAAAAGCATTTCCACTGATTGTGGAAGATAAAACTTAGGATCAGCTAAAGTTAAGTTTTGTATGTGTGGCCATCCCTTAAAAGGCAATGTCACACATGGCATACGTGAAATAAGATTAGATAAAATTAATGCGTTAACTGAAATTGAAGGTTGATCCCCGTGTGTAGGAGTGATATGACAAGATACTACACCCTTAGGGTAAACAGCTCCGACCTCGGTCCCTCCAACACCGAACACCGGAACGTTCGCTTGGCTGCGATGTAACCCTAACCGCTGAACACAAGACTCGGTAATAAAAGTCGCCTGACTGCCTGTATCAATAATACATCGAACTGTGTGTTTTTGTGGGCCAACATGCACATTGATGAGTGCCGTACATAGGAGCACCGTACTCGCGCTAACCGACGGAGCAATAGAACGCGAATCGTTTTTGCGATCGTTCACCGCCGCAGTCATCGCAGCGTGCGAGGTACTGGGAGCCGCTGTCTCTGTCGTTTCGTTCACAGAAAGTGAGACCGCATTATCACTACTACCACTAATAACTGATAAACTGTTAGACTTTTCGAAATGAATTAATGAATGATGTCGTTTATGACATGAGCGACAAACAAAGTTAGATTTGCATTGTTTTAAATCATGACCGACATGTAAACAATTGAAACAAACGTTCTTGTTTTGAATAAAAGAATACCTATCACGGGGAGATAAATTAAGGAATTTCGAACATTTTGTCAACGTATGTTGAGCATCACAACATAAACAATTATTTTTTAAATTATTTTGTTTGGTAGACTGTAAGTCTGTTGTATTCGAACTCGATGAAGCGACATTGGCTGCGAGCGCGCGTCGCGAGCCTTCGTTACCGCGCGATGAGCGGGAAGTACCTACCTTTTCAAGATTATTTCTATTTTGTGGGTGAGAAGAGAATTCGCTTGCAGCTAACTCGCGTTCTAAGAAAGTTATCAATGTACTTATGTCAGGTATATCCGATGGCCTCGTTAGTGATAATTCGAAACGTTTTCGAACACTAGACGGAATCTTACGTAGTAAAATCGTCACTATTATGAAACTCCACTGATCTATCGGAAATTGCATAGCCTGCAATGCCTTGATGTTTTCTTGATAAACATTGAGTAAGTTTCTTAGACTTTGAGTCATTTTCTCGGTACTAGGTTCAATGTCTAATATTTTTTCGAGATGTTTCGTGGCGATAGCCCGTTTATTATCATACCGAGAAACTAAAATATCCCACGCAACACTATAGTTTTCGTCTGTAATTGGTATTGATTTAATAAGATTATAGGGTTCATCTTTTAATGACAGTATCAGGTAACGAAACTTCTCTGTCTCCGTGTAGGTATTTTTGCCATGTACTAATGAACTAAACAAATCGTGAAATGGGGGCCAATCCGTGGTTTCCCCTGAGAAGGTAGGCATTGGAAGAATAGGTAATCTACTTGTACAACTATTACTCGTATGAGTAGATGGAACATGTACTACTGAGTTATTATGAAATGACGTACTAGAGGACATTCTTCGTTTACGCTCATTATCCTCTTCCTTAAGTTTATCTAAGTGAACACTAATTGCGAAATAACAATCATTAAAATTGTTACGAATCTTCAGTTGTTCGTCTTTGTCGAAAGTATTGGATTTTATTAAGAATTTTTCTATTTTTGCCTGAAGTTTGAAGAACTTTCTTTGTTGCAAAGTTAATTCTTTTGAGCGTGACCTAAACTGTTGTTCGTCTGAATCTATAAACTCTAAAATACGTTTGAGATCATCGATAATGATCTCACGTTCAAAAATGTCTTGTTGAATAAGTTCCGCCATTTTGGACGCGTAACGCCGCAAATGGACTTTGAACTAAGAACAGTAAGAACACTAGGAAAATAACCCCACAACAAGTACCTAGATATAAATCCAGGCTCGAAGAGATAAATAAATAAATAAATAAATATCCTTGGACATTTCACACAACGCCATCTAGTCCCAAGCTAAGCAACCTAATGCTTGTGTTATGGTAACGAGATGGCTGATAAACTACTTATATACATTTTTTTTTTTGTAAATACATACATATTATAGATAGAAAAACACCCAGACTCGGAACAAATACTTGTAGGTCGTTCAAATATTTGTTCCGTGCGGGAATCGAACCCGCGACATGCTGCGCAGCAGTCAATCGCTCAACCACTGCGCCAACTGTGTCGTAACAAACAATTATGTGGCGTAAAGAGGGAAGATTCGAATGAAACTTACCGGTTGCTCCTGTCCCGCCGCTTCGCACACCGATGGGCTTAGAAGGCGCGTTCGATAGTTCTGAATCCTGCATCAACTCCACTACACATATTTTTCCACAGGCGCTGGTTCAGGGTATATCTGGTATCTTGCGGGGATTGTAGCACGTTTTCACCGAAGGACCTTATTTTTGTAGAAAAGTATATATCGCGCGTGGCGTGTATGCGCCGACACCGTATGGCAAGTAGTACAGTGAAAAAACACACGCAGGAGCGCGGCGCTAGTGTGCTCATCCGCAACCAATTGGAAGGCTCCACGAATGGGCGATGAGCAGAACACCGGAAGCTTATTCAAATCAACACCCTCGGCAATTACACAAAAAAGCCTGATTACCAGTTGTGGGGTGAAGAAAACACTATTCTAAAATCTCTAAGAATTAATTCAGTAGGTACGTAATACCAAATATAAAGAGAACGGTACGTAACATTACTTTTGATAACACAAAGATTTAGTCGTTAATTAGTCGAAATTTGTCGCCAAATATCAGAATTTGTCGGTCACTGGTTCAAAAGTTATAAGGGGTCATTGGTGGCCGATCTGGAGAGTCTCCCCAGCTTGGCCACCTTTATATCTCAAAAAGTAGGGCACCTAGCGAAGATATGTTTTCTCCCAGATTTAGTCGCTAATTAGTCGGTATTAGTCGCCAAATATCAGAATCTGTCGATCACTGGTTCAAAAGTTGTAAGCGTTTCCAGGTTGCCGATCTGGAGAAAATCTCCCAATCTATATCACAAAAACTAGGGCACCTAGCGAAGATCTGTTTTCTCCCAAATTTAGTCGCTAATTTGTCGCCAACTCACAGATTTAGTTGGTGTGTAATTAAAAAGATATTAAAGAATTCAATTTCTCCATACATTGGTACAACCAAGTACAAAATATTTTAAGTAGTTTCTAGAAAGTATCTATGATGTTCTATAAGGTGGAATGTTTGTTTCGATTTATATTAATATGAAGTTATTCTACAAGTAATTAAAATTTAAATCCACCAAAGGAAAGCTGTATCATTACCTAGAAACAGATCTACAATAAATAGAATGTAATTATTTATTGAACAAAATGTGCACTGTCGCTGCCAGATAGATCGCTGCGCTCCGTTTCATTTAAGGTAAGTAAGAAATACAGACGAGCTACTTAGAGCGAGTTGCCCGTGACGTAAGTTAAAGCTAGTTTACAGTGGGATTTATTATGGATAGTTAGGAACTCGTGTAATAACAGTTTTGTAATCAATTAATGTGGATTTCCGTGTGAGTGTGCGTTTCGTATGTATTTTTCCTTATAAACATAACTGTGTAAAGACAAGATAAACAGAAGAAGTCCTTGGGTAAGTTTGAAATTATATGCTTAGTGTGTTAAACTCTGAACGCAATAAAATATAGTAAGTAAAATAATCTAGCAATTTAATTTTCAGTTATTAGGTAATTTGAGAAAATACCCTTAGATGAGATATTTTTATTCAAAAAATAGCTATTTACTTACCTAGATAGGTCTCACATTCGTACACAGCCATGGTTTACGTACGGCTGCAGATGACCTACGTAAACATGGCTAGGTATGATTAAATTCTATATACCTATTTACGAAACTTAAAATTCCACGCAAATTACCTAGTAGGATTTCTAGTACTAAAAGCAGAAGGGTAATAAGTTTTGTTTACAAAAAGTAAACTGAGCGATCTTCACGAACGCACACAATTACCTACAGGCACGTAACAATGGACATACTCAACTACTAAAATATTACGAAAAAAGATTATGTACGACTACTTCCTTCCTTCCATATTTTCTCTCTATACCGCAAATACAAAATGAGGGAAAGAGCGAGATAGAACGAGGGTGTCACCTGCTGCGCATTACCGGCGCGTCGGCGTTTACGCCGCTCAAAGTATGTACTTAAAATAAATAGGTAAATAAACAAACTTGCTCTAAAACATAAGGATTTTTTCTTTAGTCATCCACCGGGAGTTGGTACAGTGAGTGTTTGTTTCTGTAAATTAAGCCTGTCACAGACGTAGCTATAATATAATATATTAATATAATTCATAGCAAGGCATATTACGATATATTTTCTATAGTAATCTTCGAGTGACCATAGACCCAGCAATATGATTAAGATTACTATAGAAAATAAATCGTAATATGCCTAATATTAATATAAAAATATTAAAATGTTAAATTATCAGCTTTGGTAATTTCTACCAACCCTGATAATTTAAGATTTTACCTAAAATATTACAGCAAAAATAATACGATGACTGTAACTATAGCTAATGATGTTGTAGTTATCAGCAAACTTCATTTAAAAACAAACTTAGTTATGCGGTCTCAAAAAGACAACGTAATTGGACTTTATTGATATCAGTAGGTACTCATGTCGGTGGCATGTCATTTCGCTACCGATACCTGTCGGTGACATGTCGGCGAGTAGGTTTCGGGCAAGGTCGTCCAATGAAGAACCACCCATTGTAATTTTTATTGAGTTATAATATTATAATGATATAGGTACCTAGGTATCTTTGATTAAGTATGTACAATAATTTTAAAGTAATACATAATTTTATATTTCGACAATATAAGTTTTATTATTCTAACCTTAATTAGAGCCATATGCTCATATTAGGTATCTAAGTATATACATCTTCGATTTAAGATTATTAGGTATGTATTTTTTTGTAACGTATTGTATATTTCAAGCAATACGTTGATACATACTTACAATAAGTTTTCAACGTTTAAGTATTTTAAACATTTTTCTAAAGCTACGATAATTTTAACGTATTAGGGTAAATCATATATTCTTATTTCGGCAACAGAAGTTTTATTGTTCTAACGTAAATTAGAGCCTAACGTTATAATTTGGTAAAACAGTTGCATGCGACTGTACATCTTGACACCAAATAGACCAAGAGCAAGGTTTAATGTTTTCAAAGAAATTGAAGCCACTCCAACCTAGTAATTTATAAAACATAAAAACATGTATTTAATTGACAATTTGTCTCTCTCTGACATTTCTAAGGAGTTTAGACCAATGTAACTAGAATTATATTACACATTATTCATAGAAATATTTTTTCTTAGCAATTTTTCGTTAATTCTTCGATCTAGCTCTTGGACTATACCATAAAAATTGAACTCATTATATCTTCTAAACTAAGACCCGACAAAATCTGTGACTTGGCGACAAATTGCGACTAATTAGCGACTAAATTTAGGAGAAAACAGATCTTCGCCCTAGTTTTTGTGATATAAATGGGGAGATTCTCTCCAGATCGGCTACCTGGAAACGCTTATGACTTTTGAACCAGTGACCGACGGATTCTGATATTTGGCGACTAATTTCGACTAATTAGCGACTAAATCTGGGAGAAAACACATCTTCGCTAGGTGCCCTAGTTTTTGAGATATAAAGGTGGCCAAGCTGGGGAGACTCTCTCCAGATCGGCCACCAATAACCCCTTATAACTTTTGAACCAGTGACCGACAAATTCTGATATTTGGCGACAAATTTCGACTAATTAACGACTAAATCTTTGTGTTATCAAAAGTAAAATCCCTGATGGTGGCCAAGCCAGTGTCAGCCACACGCCTTGGAGTTGCATCAGGGAGGCACTCCGGTATCACCGGATGCCGACCTACCTCTGTCGAGTGGTCGAGGCCTATCTGACGGACAGGGCCGTCATCTACCCCGGTCATCAAGGAGAGTGGAACCGGCGAGAGATGTCGTGCGGTGTCCCACAGGGATCGGTCCTGGGGCCGCATTTGTGGGACATCGGTTACGACTGGGTGCTGCGCGCCGACCTCCCTAGCGGCGTCAGCGTGGTATATTACGCTGACGACACGCTGGTCCTGGCGCAGGGGAGGTCGCACCAGGCGGCGGCCGAATTAGCGATACGCGGGGTTGCGATAGTCGTGGAGAGGATCCGGCAGTTGGGACTCGAGGTGGCCCTGCACAAGTCCGAGGCCATGTGTTTTCATGGTCCTCGGATTGCGCCACCGCCGGTTTCCCAAATAACGGTAGGAGGGGTTCACATCGGAGTCGGGTCGACGATGAAGTACCTGGGACTCGTCCTCGACAGCCGGTGGAACTTCGTGGAGCATTTCCGACGTTTGGCTCCCAGACTGGAGCGGGCTAGGGCCGCTTTGAGGCGGCTCCTGCCCAATCTGGGGGGTCCTATCGCCTCCTCCCGGAGGCTCTACGCGGGGGTCGTGCGGTCCATGGCCCTTTACGGGGCACCGGTGTGGGCGCGTTCCCTAAGGCTGCGGCCAGCCCAACGGTTGAACGCGTCCCAGAGGGTCATGGCCATCCGGCTAGTCCGGGGATACCGCACGGTCTCCCGGGAGGCGGCGAGCCTCCTTGCCGGATTGCCGCCGTGGGATCTGGAGGCAAAGGTCCTCGCGCACGTGTGGGAGTAGCGCGAGGAGGCGAAACGCCGGGGCGTAACTCCGCTGCCGCGAGAAATCACGGTACAGCGGACAGAGCTCCGGCGGGATCTCATGGCGACATTGAGAGCGCGACTGTCGCAACCCAGCGCTGGGCACGCCACAATTGCGGCGATAAGTCCCCTCTTTGAGGAGTGGTTAGAGCGGCGCCACGGCGTCCTCACCTTCCGCCTGACGCAGGTCCTCACCTTCCGCATGACGCAGGTCCTCACCGGACACGGCTGTTTCGGGAGGTTCCTGTTTCGCATAAGGCGGGAGGAAACGCCCGGGTGTCACCATTGTGTGGATCGCCCGGAGGACACGGTGAAGCATACAGTGGAGGTCTGCCCGGCTTGGGCAGAGCACCGCCGTGTTCTCACGGAGGCGATCGGCGGCGGCAATCTCTCGCGTCCGAGCCTGGTTCAGGCCATGGTGCGGAGCGAGAGTGCATGGGAGGCCGTCACCTCCTTCTGCGAAGCAGTGGTGCTCGCGAAGGAGGAGGCGGAACGCGTGAGGGAGAGGCAGCCTCACGCCCTCAGTCGCCGCAGGAGACGCCCTGGGCGGCGGGAATCGCGAGGCGATTTCCGGCCACCGTAGGCGCGGGCCTGCGGACGGTGCGTAGCGGGTAGCTCGCCGTCTGGTAAGGACCAGGCCCGAGTCAACGGCGCGTTGTGTTGCACGCGCGCCTCAAAGAGATGTCAGCAAATGATGGGGTCCAATAGGGCCGACGCCGCTGGGGTCGCGGGTAGTTTGAAGAAGATACCGCGGCCCTGGCATAGGCAACTGAAGGAACACGGGTGGGTTTTAGTCAGTAAAAGTCTGACACGCCCTTCCGCTCCACCCAGAGCGGGAGAAGTTATTTGATGATTTCCCACCCTCAAAAAAAAAAGGTATACTTGTCTGACCCATGCTGAGCTGTACTCCCATTTGATGCAAACTTGACTGACTGACTGACTGACTTTATTACGGACGTTTTTAACGTGCACATCTTGTTCTCACATGTATATTTTCAACATGAACGATGTAACCAATATTTTGATTTAAAAGAGTGTCCGTGGAGTTTCTTGCCCGTTCTCTATAGACCTAATACGCTTTGGAATGGGCGCCTAGCTTCATCCTTCGGACTGACCGACCCCTTGACAATTCAAAAGTGCCTGTAATTGGTTTATTTGAAATAAATGTTTTCGAGTTTTCTAACACTATACTTACCAGATTTATAATCACAGGGAAGAAACCAAAACTAGACACACGAAGAACAAAACTAGAAGATGCAATAACAGCCGAGCAAACGACAGTGGATTTAACAAAACGAGTTATCCGGACAACTCAGCAACGTACGTCCAAACCTGGCACTCGTTTTAAAGAGCCTAATAAAAGTGATCAGCGTAGTTTTAATCGAGTAAAAAAATATATACAACATACTGGTACACAAATTGGTGAAAAACCTTACAAATGTGACTTATGTCAACGTAGTTTTAATCAAAAGGGTTATTTATCAAAACATATTCGTGCACACACTAATGAAAAAGCATTCAAGTGTGATGTATGTCCCCGTAGTTTCAGTCTAAAGTGTCATTTATCACGACATATTCTTATACACACAGGTGAAAAACCTTACAAGTGTGATGTATGTCAACGTAGTTTTAATCAAAAGTGTCATTTAACAACTCATGTTCTTCAACACACTGGTGAAAATCCCTTTAAATGTGACTTATGTCAGCGTAGTTTTAGTAACAAGAGTGCTTTAACTACTCATATTCGTGTTCACACTGGTGAAAAACCTTTCAAATGTGATGTATGTCAACGTAGTTTTAGTATTAAGAGTAATTTAACAATACATATTCGTGTACACACTGGTGAAAAACCTTACAAGTGTGATGTATGTCAACGTAGTTTTAATCAAAAGAGTCATTTAACAACTCATGTTCTTCAACACACTGGTGAAAATCCCTTTAAATGTGACTTATGTCAGCGTAGTTTTAGTAACAAGAGTGCTTTAACTACCCATATTCGTGTTCACACTGGTGAAAAACCTTTCAAATGTGATGTATGTCAACGTAGTTTTAGTCAAAAGTGTCATTTAACAACTCATGTTCTTCAACACACTGGTGAAAATCCCTTTAAATGTGACTTATGTCAGCGTAGTTTTAGTAACAAGAGTGCTTTAACTACTCATATTCGTGTACACACTGGTGAAAAACCTTATAAGTGTGATGTATGTCAACGTAGTTTTAGTGTAAAGAGTAGTTTAACAAAACATATTCGCATGCACACTGGCTAGAAACCTTTCATATGTGATGTGATATGTGAAAAATGGTTGAGGATTAACAACAATATAAGTAGGCCTGTTCATCTCCTTCCTGCCCCTGTGCCGTGTTACTTGGGGTCGGCGCAACACGATTTCTCTTTCCATTCTCCCCATTCTCCATTGGCCTGTTACGGAGGAAGAATTAAAAGTTAAAATGTAATCACAGCTTACTAGCTTTTGCCCGCGGCTTCGCCCGCGTGGAGCGGATAGTACTACCGGGATGCGATCAGTATCTTATATCCTAACCCAGGTCAAGGTCTATCCGTATGCCTTTCATCCAAATCCGCTCAGCCGTTAAGGCGTGACCGAGTTTTTTCAAAATCAAAGTTTTTATTTTTTAAACATAGGTTTAGGTGGTCAACAATAGATATTACAAATAAAAGTACAGTAATCTCTATGTGTTGCCGTTAATGGCGTAAAAATGGCAAATCAAATACGAAATTAGAATTAAAAAGAATTTTTGTTAAAATTAAATGACAAGCAATAATGTATCCTAAAACAAAGTTAACAATATTGCAAACAAAATTTATTTCGAACATAATTATAAATTGTTAGAAACACATTTCTGATTTAAATTTTAAAAATATGTATTTTGTAAAATTTTAAAAATATTTGCAAATGATAAACATAATCATAAATTAAATACTAGAATACTAAACAGACTAATAATTAGTTTATTCTGTTAGAACAGAATAAGTGCAAAATTAAAAAAAAAATAGTTATATACATAGGCATACTTAGTTTTTTCTACTTTGTTTTTTTCTAGCAAAACCGTATACTTGCGGAAGCTTTTACTGCAGTTTTGTTTGCCTGTGTAAACCAGTTATGTAACAATTTTTCCATCAAACTTAAAAGCAAAAAGTTATACAATCTCTTATTAAACAACATGAATAAAATAATACATAACAAAATAAAAGCATTTACTCTCTTTACTCATGGCGGCATGGAGAGCGCGACTGTCGCAACCCAGCGCTGGGCACGCCACAATAGCGGCGATAAGTCCCCTCTTTGAGGAGTGGTTAGAGAGGCGCCACGGCGTCCTCACCTTCCGCCTGACGCAGGTCCTCACCGGACACGGTTGTTTCGGGAGGTTCCTGTTTCGCATAAGGCGGGAGGAAACGCCCGGGTGTTACCATTGTGTGGATCGCCCGGAGGACACGGTGGAGCATACAGTGGAGGTCTGCCCGGCTTGGGCAGAGCACCGCCGTGTTCTCACGGAGGCGATCGGCGGCGGCGATCTCTCGCGTCCGAGCCTGGTCCAGGCCATGGTTCGGAGCGAGAGTGCATGGGAGGCCGTCACCTCCTTCTGCGAAGCAGTGATGCTCGCGAAGGAAGAGGCGGAACGCGTGAGGGAGAGGCAGCCTCACGCCCTCAGTCGCCGCAGGAGACGCCCTGGGCGGCGGGAATCGCGGGGCGATTTCCGGCCACCGTAGGCGCGGGCCTGCGGACGGTGAGCAGCGGGTAGCTCGCCGTCCGGTAAGGACCAGGCCCGAGTCGACGGCGCGTTGTGTTCCACGCGCGCCTCAAAGAGATGTCAGCAAGTGACGGGGCCCAATAGGGCCGACGCCGCTGGGGTCGCGGGTTGTCCGAAGGGGTTACCGCGGCCCTGGCATAGGCAACTGAAGGAACACGGGTGGGTTTTAGTCAGTAAAAGTCTGACACGCCCTCCCGCTCCACCCAGAGCGGGAGAAGTTATTTGGTGATTTCCCACCGTCAAAAAAAAAAAAAAAAAAAAAAAGGACATTGAAATAAATAAGTACCCAAGTTCTAATTTTTATTTAAAAAAATTGCCAAACGTCTTCCCTATATTGCAGTGGAGAAGTTCCTCTAAAGCTTCCCTCGGGTTTAGCTTTGTAGTAGTTCTGTTCTGCTGCCTTCTCCATCCACTCTTTCTCAGCCATTTTTATTTCAATTTGTGCAGCTCCTCTTCCCTTTTTTGGTACCAATCATAAGATTTTTTACTTATATAGAGAATTCCTCTGAGATAACTCGAGACCGTATATTTCTAGATGAACCTGTGGTGTGTCTGGCAATATTTCTGTAGAAATTTGCACCTCTGTAAAATACAAAAAACAGTAATTAATAATCCGACACTGTCAAAAGTAGAAGTGAACCACTTATATAAGATTTACCTGCAAAAGAAGGTGTGTAATCACACAGTACTTGAATTTTCTTCGATAGTATTGTATTCCTCCGTTTGGCGAGCCCATGCAGCTTTTTTAACTGCTGGGCTCAACATAGTCCTTGCCACCGAGTTTAATTTATATTTTACAGTCTACTTTTGAAGACAAATCGTTTCAGATTCACTAAAAAACTCTCTTCCAGTTCCAAACATTGCGAACAAGTACAACAAACACACAAATAAATACACAATATGACACAATACACAGCACTGACTGACTGATACTAAAGTATACGTATTATTGAAGTATTTTTATGTTCCCAAGCCATCCAATTCTCAAGTATTTACCTTATTTTTTACCCAGGACATGGCTATAGGTTCAGTTTTTTATTTATTCAAATTTTCGCTCACTTTCTTTGACAAGTGTGACACTTCCTTCAAGTTGAAAACCACAGACAACGCGCTCACAGACTGTTAAAAAAGTAAGTTTTATACGAAATATTTCTCCAAACAATGACGTTTTCATGCCGTATCACCTCGACTAACACTCATTCGAGGCACCTCATAATTTCCTTAATCTGTGAATACCAATTTTGAGGATCTTTCGAGGCACGCCTTAAGGTCGCCTCGACTGAGTTGTGAGTCGAGGATCCTTCGAGGCTACGACTTAGAATATAGGTGTAAAGTCCCTGTCGTACAATGATCCCTTATTAGTATATCAGGTATTAATACTTTATGTTATTAACTTATTAAGGATTTACGGCTTATTTACGAATTTCTGGTAAAACGAAATAACTGCACTACCTTGACTTGAAGTAGTCGTTTTTAAGGTTCCGTACCAAAATGGTAAAAAAGGAACCCTTATGGTGGGACTCAGTCTGTCTGTCTGTCTGTCACAGCTGGATATCTCAAGAACTACTAATGCTATCAACTTGAAATTTGGAACAGTTTTAGATGACGTTTACCCAACTGTTTTGAAAATAAGAAAGAAATAAAAATATTTATATTTTTTTGCAACAGGGACTGAAAGGGGGTCTTAAAAATTCAAAAAGGGGCTACTAGGGCATGTGGGGTATCATATGAATGAGCGCTGTTTGCACATTCTCAAACTATTTAATTTTTTTATAGGCCGTATAGTTTTCAACTTTTGATGAAAAATGTAAAAAAAAATACCGGTTCCGGAAGTTTACAAAGACAAAAATCTAAAATTATTGTATGTGATAGAAGTTTATGTAAAGATTACAGGAAAATAAAACGATGTCTCTAAATTGCACACTTTTTCAGATATCGGAACGGAACCCTCGGTGCGCGAGTCCGACTCGCTCTTGACCGGTTTTTTTGAAGTGCTCCGTGAGCGTATGACTTTGGTCGGTTTTGGCTAAGGCTCGACCGAGATCTCGGTCTCGGTCTCGGCATTCTCGGCTACAAATCCAACCGAGAAATTTGTCTCGGTTCTCGGCTAATTATAGCCGAGATTCTCGGTCATGACCGAGATTGTAACTTTGTTCGGATCGGCATTCAAATTTTACCGCGCGCGGCCACAAATGTAGGATCAGATTCTCGTGAGACGACATGGGCCTCTTCAACTAACTCGTCAAACATGGCTGCAACAAATCAATGCAACTTATGGGCAGCTCATGATTCCATAGACTTGGAAGACGAGCCAATGACCAACGACGAATACAGTTAAGCTCTGTGATCGAAATAGCGCTAGAAAGCTTTCTTAGAGAGCCAAGACTGCAAAGAAATGCTAATATTTTCGAGTATTGGTTTTCGTCATCTTATAAGGTGCTTAGGCCTGCAGCAAATACGTTTTTGTCTGCGCCGCCTACTCGCGTAGCAAGTGAACAACTGGTTAGCAAAGCTGGACTATTGCATGATGAGAGGCGATACTCTTTGAAGGTCGAAAATGCTTTTATACCATTCCCCCTCTAAAAAGCTTATTTTATTCACTGAAAACAGTGAATAAAAAGCACTTTTACTCACTGTTTTGATGTTTGAAAATGGAACACACCAATGTATTGGACCACAGATTTAGTGTACCTAGGCTAGATACGGCATGTTATTAGATAGTATGAAAGCCGAACGTGTTATCTTTTTTATACCTACGATAACTTCACCCCAGCCATTTAGTGATGTGCTCAACGTAAACAGAATTGCTTCAATCGCTAAGCGTCACTGAGCTAACAGACTTTTATTTTTAGTACGAACAGTCGAACATGCAGGGCACGCTTGGTCGTGGCTTGCCGTGTCTAGTGTAAGTGTAATCTTTGTATTCGACCTATATTGATGTGTTCTAAATTCAATTTGATTGGTCGACATTTTCGACAAGGAGTTTAGCATTAGAATAAAAACTGTTTTGTGTTCTTTGCTGTCCTTAGTAAATTGGCGCTATTTTGAATACTGTAAGTTGTACGAACACAAAGTTTAGTGTTACTTTAATCTTTAATTTTGTGTTTGTTTAGTGTTGTTCTAATCGATTAAAAATGCATTCTAGTGATGAAGATGTGTGAGTTTATGAAAGAGAGGGCGGCCGATATAGTGGAAAACTTGCAACCCAAAAAATCACGGCTGCTTTACATCAAGGCCAATTTAACTTTCCTTTTTCTTCATTAGAATTATGTCTATTTTCACTTAAATCTTTCTTTTACTCGTAGTCATGGTATAAAGTATAGTATGCAACTCTTGAATAAAACGGATTTATATCGAGGGCCATGAATCACTCGCGTCGCTCAGGATTCTAACACTTGAATCAATAATCATGAATCACTCCCTACGGTCGTGATTTAATCGTTAGGATCCTTCACTAGCTCGTGATTCATCTATAGCCCTCGCTTTAAATCCGTCCTTTATTAACTAATTGCATAATATACTATTTTTATGTTATAATAATATAATAATAATTAAACAGTTAATTTTGTAAAACAGTACTGTATTAAAATGTTAACAGCTGCAGCATTTCAAATTTTTTTTTCCCGCTTTGTCTATTCTCGGTCTCGGCCGAGATATTTATTCTCGGTCTCGGTCTCGGCCGAGAACGAAAACCCGTCTCGGTCGAGCCTTAGTTTTGGCTCATCTTGGAAGACCCAGACAGTTGACTGCTGCTTGGAACCTGGACCGTAGATCTTATTTATTTATTATAAGCTTGCCGCGGTCGGTTCGTGGATGGGTGTTCCATGAACCGATCCATTACATATCGAGTCCTCTCCGTACCGCGGAAACCACGTTAAGCCGTTGGTACCGGCTGTCATTCGTTGATCTTTGACAGTCTTTACCGATAATCAGAAGCCCAAAAGTCTGGCAAACAGTCTTCCCAAGGGGTATCGTGTTACCCAGTAACTGGGTTGTGGAGGGCAGACAGGCAGTCGCTCCATGTAAAATACTGATTTTCAGCTGCATCCGATTAGACTGGTAGCCGACCCCAACATAGTTGGGATTTCATACAGGCAGACTGATTTTATTTATTCAGATAATTATGTATTCGAGACAATATCTTTATAATAAAGGAATCACAATGTTTTATCAAGTCGTAAAAACCGAGCGAAGCAGGGGCGGCGCGCTAGTTGATAATACAAGAGTAATACTGTTGACTGTTGTTGTTTACTTACAGAGCTAGAACCGGACAAGTTAGACAATAGCGGTCTAGATGTAGCAGATACACCACCACACCATTCCGAGTCAGATTTAGAAGATGATGTGCCTTTAATGGAGTTTAAAACTGAATTGGAAGAAGAAAAAGAAGTATCTAAGAAGAAACGAAGAGCTAGGGAGACGAACAGTAAGTAATCTGTAGGTAAGCAAACAGGCCAGTGGTTCCCCTGACAGGAAGTGGTCAGCGTTACCTGAAGAGTGTTCCCGCTTACATGTGCAAGTTGAATGCTATCCATAGGACTGTATTAATGCATGACACTTATAAACGCCCAAACGTACTAGGACTGAGTAACCCCAGTGGCGTGCACTCCATACATGCAAATAAGCTCTGCATACCCTGTAGTCACATACATACATGCCTCTCTAAATGATAAATAACTATTTAAATTAAATAAAAAAACATAATACGTAGGTATTAAATGAATCTAATTTAAAATCCGTCATTTGAATTCCCGTGTTTATAATGCGATTCCGCGCCATCTATTACTTTTTTATGGAACTAACACGTTGGAGCGGCGAACACGCGCCACCGATTCACCGCGCAAGCAGCGCTCCCGTGTGAGCAAAAGCACTACTACGCATTGCTTATTTTTCATACAACGCATCTCTTGAATTCTCGTGTAGTACACAGCAAAAGTGTGACTGTGTGCGTGAAAATGTGTGCGCGTGTTGGAGTTTTAGAAGCAGAGCTTACATTGCAAACCGTCCAAATTGAGAAGCCGTAAAAGCACCGCTTATTTGTTGATTGTAGAGGATCAACTTTTTTTAGTCGGATTAATCAATTTATTTGTTCGTATTAGTTCGTAATTGTTATTCGCCATATTTATTGTTTCGCTTTCGATTGATTTAATATCATTGTTCGGTTGTATTTCTGGGCGAAACTGATTGATTGTCTAAGTAATTATTCAGTAAGTTTATTGTAAAAAACTAAAAATTATACCCGTGAGACCTGTTCTGGCCAAGTGTCTTTAAATAAATTAAAATCTGCCGCTTTTTCGACGTTATCTTTTGAGGAAGAAGTTAAATTGATTGCAAAGGGGTCCGTGTGTACGCGGGTTTGGTTTAACACAAAAAAAAGGTAATGCTACTTACTTGTTATTTACATAAAAAGTATTATGATAATTGTTACTGGCTAACAGCTAAAGGTTGTGTACACACAAACATATTGTATTGTTTACCTTGCATTTTATTTACAAATCAACATAAAAATTATATATTTGGATCTACATATAACGGATGTTCAGATTTAAATAATTTAGATATTTTTGGTGGTCGCAAACAAACGCTATGCGAAGCCAATGGCGCCGTGTGGTAAGAGTCGGGTATGTAGGTAACTAGATACCTACTGGGTAGGGTATCTAGTCGTTGGGACTCGAAAGGAAACGAAACGCGAAAGGAGCTGAAACTGGTACTTAAGTTTTTTATTTTATTTTAACCGTGCATACCCTGTCTGAAATCTCTGTGCACGCCACTGAGTGACCCAAACCACTTTAATAACAATATACAATATCACATTATCACGTCTGTATCACCCGCAGGGTCAGAGGTGCATAGTATGTGCCACAAGACTAAAAACTCTGTTTTTAGGGTTCCGTACCAAAATGATAAAAAAGGAACCCTTATGGTGTGACTCAGTCTGTCTGTCTGTCACAGCTGGATATCTCAAGAACTACTAATGCTATTAACTTGAAACAGTTTTAGATGACGTTTACCCAACTATTTTGCAAATAAGAAAGAAATAAAAATATTTATGTTTTTTTTGCAACAGGGATTGAAAGGGGGTTTAAAAAATTAAAAGTGGGGCTACTAGGGCATGTGGGGTATCATATGAAAGAGCGCTGTTTGTACATTCTCAAACATTTTTTTTATTTTTTTTAGGCCGCATAGTTTACGACTTTTGATGAAAAATGTAAAAAAAAATACGGTTCCCCACACTTATCTCCGAAGTTTGCAAAGAGAAAAATCTGAAATTATTCAAATGATAGAAGTGTATGTAAAGATTACAAGAAAAATAAAACGATGTCTCTAAACAGCACACTTTTTCAGAAATCGGAGCGGAACCCTCGGTGCGCGAGTCCGACGAAAAAAAAACCGGTCAAGAGCGTTGACCGGTTTTTTTTATTCTTATGGTATGCACAGCTACGTCGCCGAGTGTATGTCTGTGTGATCAATTAATAATACAACTACATTCCGCGATATCACACCCGGCCAATAAAAACCGGCCAAGTGCGTGTCGGGCCACGCGCAGTAATAGGGTTCCGTAGTTGCACAATAATGCGGACTAAGAAGAGGCCTTTTTGTTGTTTTATGGATATTTGACTATTACTCGTAAACTTGAAAAGCCTGTGATAGTTTTCCTTATAACTTCGTTATATATACTACTACCGTGTTTTTTTTTACCCAGCCAAAACTAACCGTTTAGCTTGCCGGGGGGTGTGGGCGGGACACTTGACTCTAACAAAAATTAGCACTATAAAGCTTAATATTTCAGAAACGGATCCCTAAATCGAAAATTTGTACCTATTCACAAACCCTCAATATTTTTTAAAGACCCATCCAACACTATAAGGTAGACGAGAAAAAAAAACATCCCCACTTTACGTGTATAGAAGGTAACTTAAATATTTTTTTTCATGATTTTATTTTAGCACTTTGTCCTCGTGATGAATATGTATATCCATGGCAGATTACAGCTTTGTAGTACAAAGAGTCTCTGAGGTAAGCTGCGGACGGACAGACGGACGGACATAGCGAAACTATAAGGGTTCCTTGTTGACTACGGAACCCTAACAATAAGTCTCGAGAGCGGCTAATTCCGATTGGATCCCACAATCCGACCCTCATTTGATGTTTGATTTCACCCTTATCTGTTACTTTACGATATTAAGTCGATAATTTGTACCTACTCTTTATTTTCATTCCCATTTATCTTTTCACAGCAGGGACCATTTCGTACCGGGAGCGGTTCGGAACAAAATGTTAATCTTATCCATATTCCTGATGAATCCCACAAAATGGCATCTCATTGTGGGATCCAATCCAATCGGAATAATCCTGGAGAGCGCGCTCTTTAAATCGTTAGTTCACGTTCCTAGACTCGGTAGTTTCGGCTGTGCGCTGATGTGTCAGTCAGTCCGTTTCTCCTTTCTTATCACACTAATATTATGAAGGCGAAAGTTTGTGAGTGTATGTGTGTGGTGTGTGTGTGAATGTATGTTTGTTACTTCTTCACGCTCAAACGGTTGGACAAATTTGGATGAAATTTGGTACGTAAATAGCTTATACCTGGATAACACATAGGTTAATTTTTATCCTGGTCTGCGCGGGTGAAACCGCGGGGCGCAGCTAGTTCTAGATAAAATTGCGCAGTAATAATTATTGCTTAAATAACATTACTAAATTTCCACTTTTTCCAACAGTAATTTTTGACAAAAGGGGTGAGATACAAAGTTGGGAACCTTCTAAATACAGATGAATGTGTTACTAATTCCCTTGAACAGGGTTTGTTTAAACTTGATCTCTTTCGGAACAGACCCTACGTCAATGTTAGTACAATTTTGAACTTCATGTTCCTGGTGATAAAGCATATAATGCAATGTCAATTCATCGTGTGTATATCAATCTTCTTCCAACATTGTACTTACCAGATTTGTAATCACAGGGGCGACCGTTGCGAAGAAACCAAAATTAGACACACGAAGAACAAAACTAGAAGATGCAATAACAGCCGAGCAAACGGAAGGAGACAAATCAGACTCGAAAGTTATCCGGACAACTCAACAACGTACGTCCGCACCGGGCACCTATTTCAAAGAGCCTAACAAAAGTGATCAGCGTAGTTTTAATCGAGTAAAAAAATATATACAACATACTGGTACACAAATTGGTGAAAAACCTTACAAATGTGACTTATGTCAACGTAGTTTTAATCAAAAGGGTAATTTATCAAAACATATTCGTGCACACACTAATGAAAAAGCATTCAAGTGTGATGTATGTCCCCGTAGTTTCAGTCTAAAGGGTCATTTATCACGACATATTCTTATACACACAGGTGAAAAACCTTACAAGTGTGATGTATGTCAACGTAGTTTTAATCAAAAGTGTCATTTAACAAAACATATTCGTATACACACTGGTAAAAAACTTTATAAGTGTGATATTTGTGAGCGTAGTTTTAGTAAAAATTCGCATTTGAAAGAACATATTCGTGTACACACTGGTGAAAAACCATTCAAGTGTGATGTATGTCAACGTAGTTTTAGTCATAAGTTTAATTTGAAACAACATATTCGTATACACACTGGTGAAAAACCATTCAAGTGTGATGTATGTCAACGTAGTTTTAGTTTTAAGTTTAGTTTGAAAGAACATATTCGTGTACACACTGGTAAAAAACCATTCAAGTGTGATGTATGTCAACGTAGTTTTAGTCAAAAGGGTCGTTTAGCAATACATGTTCGTATGTTACACACTGGTGAAAAACCTTATAAGTGTGATGTATGTCCCCGTAGTTTTTGTAGAAACAGTGATTTAACAAAACATATTCGTATTCACACGGGTGAAAAACCATTCAAGTGTGATGTATGTCAAAGTAGTTTTAGTCAAACGGGTCAGTTAGCAACACATGTTCGTATACACACTGGTGAGAAACCTTATAAGTGTGATGTATGTCAGCGTAGTTTTAATCAAAATGTTCATTTGAAACAACATATTCGTATACACACTGGTGAAAAACCTTATAAGTGTGATGTATGTCAACGTAGTTTTAGTGTAAAGTGTAGTTTAACAACACATATTCGCATACACACTGGCTAGAAACCTTTCAAATGTGATATGAAAAATGGTTGAGGATTAACAACAATATAAGTAGGCCTGTTCATCTCCTTCCTGCCCCTGTGCCGTGTTACTTGGGGTCGGCGCAACACGATTTCTCTTTCCGTTCTCCATTGGCCTGTTACGGTGGAAGAATTAAAAGCTAAAATGAAAGCTGTAAATAACAGCTTAGATTGTAGGTAGTTATTTAAGATAAGTCCTTTTGTTATTTTTATTCCATAGCATGTAAGTTTTATGATTACTTTTACACTCATAACATAATGTACTGTATGTGCATACAACCTTTTCACGTGTAAAACAATAAACAGAATGATTGTCCCTGTCAAAATGACAGTCTATTAAAAACTAGCTTCGGAGCAAAAACGTGTTTCATTTGTATCAACATACCATTTGGCGACGAGTTTGTTATTAAAGGACCATGGGCGTTTTGGGCTAAACTCTCAACAGCGATGAAACCTGTGCCATGTGAAAGCTTTTGGGGTATTATTTAATTCATTCTATGGCAGCCAAGTTGAAATCAAGCGCGAACTTGGTGTTTTGGAACTTTTTTTATTTTTATGTTTGACCGCGCATAACTTTTTATAGAGTTGTCCGATTTGATAGATTCTTGTTTTATTCGGGAGCGTATATCTCGTTATTGGTCCCATGTCAAACTTATTAACTTTGCTTGCGTAGTTTTTGACTTAACTTCAATAATACGTATTTTTTCACACTTTTTATATAGATGATGTTGTTGTGTTTTGCAGGTTGTGGTATTCGAATTTGTGTTTGTTAGGCTACAGATCAAGCTATACATTTCCAGTATAAGCTGAACTTGCATTGTATTTCCTTACAATGAGAGGTCAGTGTAAACTGGAAACGTATAGCTTGATGTGTAGTTGTGTGTACAAGAACTAAAAAGTGCAAAATAAAAACTTTTTTACAGAAACACTAAAAGAACTTCCAAAAAAAAAACTACAAAATGAAAAATAACTTTAATTTCAGAAGTCGGTGGCAAAAAAACGAAAACAAAATATACGTGAGAGAACCTCCTCCTTTTTTCGTCGGTTAAAATATATTGGTAGTACTAATGGTACTAATATTGTATTCCATTATTTTAAATAAAAAAACAACATGTTTGTATGTTCATACTAGGTTGATATTTATTTTGGTCTACTTAGATTTTTATGGACACATTTTTGAGTACCTAGTATACAGACAATAATCGAGGGTCTGGTGATGGAGGCAAGAAGTGGATAGTGGAAGTCTTGTATAGCTACTAGTATAATCCTCGAGTTTGGGCTCATATGATTCATTTTGATGAGTCCAATAAATCGCACTTGGTGTCGAGGGTCTAATGCTAGGAAGTGGATAGTGGAATTCTTCAGTAGCTACTAGTAAACCTCTCGAGTTTGGGCTCATATCATTCGTTTTGATGAGTCCAAAATATTGCTCTTGTGTCGAGGGTCTAATGATCGAGCTAACAGGTGGATAGTGGAACTTTTCAGTGGCTTCTAGAAAGTGTGAAGAGACAAGCGGCAGCGCAAGGGTATTTTGCTCCTGGAGTTGTTATGGGTACGTAACAGTGACAATTATTGCTATCTCGTTCCCGCTAATACAGCCCGCGTAATATCTTTCTATTTCGGTTGTTGATGCTAATGACGCACGAAATCGGGAACTGTAGTTGTGTGAGTGTGTTAAATTTCTTTTTTCTAGTCCAGTAATGTTTACTTCACATTAGAGCGAGCGCACCTGATCTTGTACCTGATCTTCACTTCTTTTTTTTTATTTTTTGTTCTTTCATTTTACTTTACTTTAATCTAATATGGTACACGTGGTCCCCGCGAGAAATGCAAAGCTGCCGAAATGAAATGAAATTAAATTGTTCATTCTGTAAATAGGATATCGAAATCACTTTTACGTGTCGTATACGGCGTTATGTAGTATATGGCGCTCACTCACACACGTATAAAAATTGGCTTCACGTTTTATGTTACGTTTTGTACTGAACTCGGAATCTGGACAATTCATAATCTAAGTTACAATCATATACTTACCTAGCATTGCCATAAATATAGTCACGAAGAAAAAAAAAATTTTTATTGCAAGTAGTATTTATTACTTTTACAGTGTGTTAGTTTTATACATAAATATTGTACAGTCTTAAACGGTACATGTTTTGCTGACGCGGTGGTTTGAACCACACGCGTCACTTTAATACTAGGTATAAATATTCATACATTTCAATAAATCAACGAGTGCAATTACTGCTACGCGGTGACTAACATTAGAGAAAGGAATCGTCAACAGTATCACTTGTATACACTATACGTAATAAACCTAACGGGAACCAAGTGATCTTTTCTGTACGCGCTTCAACCTGAACAACAACCTTAACAACTACAACTGCTTCAAGTGTACGAACCGTACAAATATAAAACAATTTAAAATATAAAAAGCTTATTCGAAGTGGTCTCCATTGGCTGCAATACAGTCCTTTAAACGTTGAGGCCAGTTATCAATAGAAGCACGCACTCTTTCTATGGGAAAATTCTTCACTGCCAATCGTATGGATTGTTTTAGGGACTCCAAATTATCATGGCGTTTAGAACAAGCCGTACTCTCTAAAACTGACCATAAATCATAATCCAGCGTATTAAGATCGGTACTAGACGACGGCCAGTCTTCAGCTCTGATGAAGTCCGAAACGTTCACTTCCAACCAAGACTGCGTGGACCGAGCTTTATGACCCGGCGCCGAGTCTTGTTGGAAGGACCATACCTTTTTCACAAAAATATGGCTGTCACTCCTTCATAGCTAACACCCCACCAAACCATCACTGAAGTCGGATAATGCCCACGCTGCACTCTGTCGACTAATTTGGGAAGCTTCCTTAGAGGTTTGAGCATAAATACGGTCATTTTGTTAAAATGTTGCTCAATTGTAAAGATTTTCTCATCCGTAACTCAGACCAAGAAAAAAAGATAGACAGCGCGCCGCGAACATTAAAACTGAAGCCACTTTTTTTCTATGTGTGCATCGAAGGGTTGTCATTTGTTAAATTTTTTCCCTATAATTTGGGGATATTTGTGTGGGTAGGAAAGTAGACATAGAGGATGGACTGCGATACCTGTATGAAATTGTCCACTATCTAGAAAGAGAGAAAAACAACTATTGACATGTATACAATGAACTTAGATACTAATATGACCATAGACATAGAGGATGGACTGTCCATTAACTGCCTAAATTTGCCTATTCATCCATACATCTATCGCTTTCCTATAGAGATCGTTATCATCAAAATGATCAGAACAAACCACGCTGGGTTTCGATGGCAACCATTCCGGATCATTCCGACCATTTATTATAGCTACTATCCATTTATTTTTTATTTCATTATTAGTTGGAAACCTAAAATATTAAATAAAAATACCAAAAGAAAGAATACTTAAAATATTAAAAGAAAATAGGAATATAACTGGAAGTAATAAATCATATTTATTTAAAATATATTAATCGAATGGGAAATTTTAAATCGTATTATGGCAACACCCATACTTTACGTCACTGCTTTCGTTTGTTGAGTTTTTTGTTCCAAGTAACCTAAAATTCACAGTTTAATAATAGAGAAACGATGTTATTTCAAGTACTTACAAGTGAAAAGTGATTCCGTGAGACTTTTTATGTGATTTGCTGTTGTTTTTGCAACTTTTCACTACAAAGGAAGGCATAATTCTATTTTTTTAATTTAAGTTTACTTGACGACAACTCGTGACATACTAAGAGCGATGAGCATGGTTTTAGTGTAGGTGTGTGCGTGAGCGTGTATGTTTACTTGCAGGAGCATGGTTTTATGGCTTCACTTTTGATGTTCGCGGCGCGCCGTCTATCTTTTTTTCTTGGTCTGAGATCCGTAAACATAATTTTTCTGTGACCTCCCTTTGCGTACCGCTTCAGTAGTTGTTTAGATTTTACCACGCTATTCTTTTTTAAATTATCAGTTAAAAAATGATCAGTGCGTCTCTTATAGGCTGCAAGTCCTGAGTCATCTTTTAAAACACGCGACATGGTTCTGGGTGCTATGTTCATCTCCCGAGATAAAATCTTTTGCTTTCGGACAGGATTTCTTCGAATTCTTTCCCTTACTGCTTTGACCACCTTTTTCTTACGAACACTACGTGGACTGCCAGATCTTTTTCTGTCACTAACAGAGGAGGTCTCATGTACCTATTAATAGCCCGGTACACAAACATTTGACTAATGCCAAGCGTATGGAGAGTTGCATTTGGCCCCATACCAACTTTGTGTAATGCAATTCGCTTTCACAGCGGCTGGTAAACTTACACAGAGTACATTATACTTGTAAACTTAGAACAAAATATCCTGGCAGTAATAGACTTATTTTGTCTATGGTTGCTTTCTTCAAAGTGACAACTGCCCCTCGTCCCTTTCCTCTTTGTCGCCTTTGCAATCGACGCCATATTTGATTGTTGCTAAGTCTATAATAGTCTGTGGTTGTAAACGCCATTATTACGCCATCCATTACTACTAATACTACAATAACAAAATACAGATTTTTCTAATAACTTCTTTGCTCTTTCTTCTCAAATTGCCTACAGTAATAGAGTAATGTATTAACAACTTGCAGTATATTGCACAAGTGCTATGTTGTGAATTGTGGTAGTTGACGAATTAACGTCAATATTTACTTTTCCCAAGACTGAGATTCAAGCTTTTCAAAAGTGAATTCATGCAAGCATTATCAGTGTCTTGAACATTTTGTGAAGAAGTTTATCGCTTAGAGACATGTGAGGCCTGGTCTGTGTGTTGGCGTCTATCCCACGTTGTTTTAAAACGACAAACTCAGCAGTAGCATAAAACAAACTACGCACCCGGACCAAAACACAGGTAAGAACCCAAATTTCACGATAATATTTTTATCATTCACTCAATCAATCTGCCTAGCCTATGTTGGGGCTTCCAGTCTAACCGGTTGCAGCTGAATACCAGTATTTTTGTCATTGACTAAAGTGCACTATTCAACAATCATGTAATGCCTAAGTATAATAATTACTAACACAAGCACACACCACACACACCTTATAGCTACTAACATTGTGGATTTTTGTTGCCCGAATAAAGAAATTTTGATTTGATGTGTAACCGCACCTTAGCTACTTTAAAAATAAATAAATCAATATAAATTTAATTATTTATAAGAAAAGCCAGCCCTATCTCATTAAAAGTCCAACAATTGAATTAAAACAAACTAATTTTCATTTCCAGGAATTAATTCTCTAGCTGCTTGTTTTGAAAACTCAAACCTAGTGATACCACCACTTCGGGCTGTGGAAATGAAGCCTTAGAAAAACAAATCACGAACGGTAAAAGATTTGATTATTTTAATTCTGATTGACCAGTAGTGTTGCAGCAAATATGGATATTTTTTCCACATTATACAGATATTTCTTTACACTACTGATGTTTGTTGCCTCAATCATGGCAAAAAAACTAAAATCCAAGAGTATTGATCCGGCTATATAATAGTGCTAGCTGTTTTTTAAAAATGAAACAAATAATAAAGATGGTGAGAACTGTAATAATTGTGCTGAATATGGTACCCGTAGTGAGCAACTCCATGTAGCACTATGCAGATATTTCTGGTTTTACAATCTGCTAAGACTCGTTTTCCTATCATTTGCTTTAATTGTCTTCACTTTTACAGATGATGCAGTTATTCCTGAAGTCAATAGTCTCAAGAACAGAAGTCTGAAGAAGAAGAAGATGTAGTCTGAACAAGGCCTGTTGTTTTAATTGAACAAAGTCTGTCAGCAAATTATACCAAGCTCTATTAAACTGTATTGTGAATTTGTAGAATCGTGGAAGTTATTTAAATTCAGTGAAAGCTTACTCAATTTATGTATTACTTACTTGTTTGTCAACTACTTGTTTCACAATTAAATAAAAGTAAATTTATGAAGTCAAATGCATTTTATTCATTACAATCTCCAATTCTAATACTCATGGGCGTGTGGGTGGGTCGGATAAGCGGCTCAAAAGGCTAATATTCAAACCATTACCAACCCTAGCAAAAAGACTCTGTTTCATAACACTACGAGTTTCAAAATAATGTGTGATAAAATTTAAAAAAAAAACAAACTTCACTTTCTAGCCTGCAGATTCGTATAGCGAGTTTTGTTCTATGGGAGTTCACCATCTGAATACTACTTAGTTTCACAGCAATTCGGTTCTCTTTATCACCGCACTATTGTACAATGCATTGGCGCCAAAATTAGAAAACTCAATGAACAATCGTCTAAAAATGACAGATTCCAAATTCAAATGTAATATCTTTCTTATTTTTAATTGTAACAGTATGGCCAGACTGTGTATACAATAGGATGTTAAATAGCACTTAAAAAGTACAATACATATTTACATAAATATTACGCACCGGCTACAATTTAATATTAGGTATTTTCGTTTAAAAAAGTAGTTAAAATTTTAATAATTTTGGGAGAGAAGTGAGATAAAAAACAATGAAAGTTAGTTGGAAGAGGAATGCATGTTACATTTGGAAATTTTTCGATAGAGATCGAAGGATTTGGTACTTATTCAAAGAGCAGGAGAAAAATATATGATTCAAAGCACCTTCCGCAAGACCACATTCACACAGGGAGCTGTCCCTAACATGAATCTTATTCAGAAACACTGGGCTACAACAATGTCCGAGTCTTAGTCTGCAAAGCGTCGAAACAGTTCTTTTGGACAATTTCGGATATTTAAAAAACCAAGGTTTCCGCTGGATGTCGTGCTGTATAGCTGCGT
Organism: Cosmia trapezina; assembly: GCA_905163495.3. Taxonomy (NCBI): domain Eukaryota; kingdom Metazoa; phylum Arthropoda; class Insecta; order Lepidoptera; family Noctuidae; genus Cosmia; species Cosmia trapezina. The sequence goes on along the minus strand of LR991046.1, from coordinate 455,109 downwards.
AGTAGACGCCCTTGGCTTTTGAGGTCTTATTCCACGTTTTTGTCCACGAGTCGAACAATTTGGGCTTGGCGCCATTTCGCAAATCGTAGTTATGAGCTACGTAGTGCTTTCGATCAGCCGGATTTCATGTGGCATACTTTGCTAACGAATCAGCGCACTCATTGCCAACAATACCCGAGTGACCAGGGATCCAGGCTATTTCGATGCGATACGATATACGATCAAAATACTTGCAAACCTTTTTTTTATTAATTTAAAATTATTAACACTTCTGTCCATAAAGATTATAAATGAAAGTCACTATTGTGGTCACCGTCTCAGGCAGTAAAGCTTTGGTTTCCTAAGAAAGCTGTGAACAGTCACACAATAACAGCTCTCCAAATAAGTAAAAAGCATTTTTGAGACCTTACTGTGAAATACTGGTGAAAATTATAAATTTTCATGACGGTTGTTATAATATGACCAAAACGGTTTGCTATGAAACCAAAGCTTCACTACGGTGGAGTTTCTTGGCCATTCTTATCCATACGAAACTACCTTTTGGAAGGGGCAACTAGAATCAATTCCATTTTCTAGTTAATTTTTGATATTCAAAAGTGACTTCTAAGTGCTTTTTTGAAATAAACGATTTGAATTTTCAAGGCTCTTTTGGCGCTTGAATGACGTTAACAGTTCCTCAAACCTTCCAACCTCAAACCTCATGATTTCATGAAATCGCTAGATTTGAGATAAATGCTAACTTATGGAGTTGTATTGCTGATTCTAATGATTATAATTCTGTAAAGCCATATTAGCTACGGCCGCGAATCATATTTTAATCAACATACAAGCTCACACTGACCTACAAATTGCAAAAAACGTAAGAAATTTTGAATTTCGCGGGCTACCCTGACGCATCAACCTTAAAGAGATGTGGCTAGTTTTGACAGTGATACAGAAGAACTACAGAATTAAAGAAAGACAGATTGACGTTTAGTTGTTCAGTTTCTATTTTTTTTTGTATTGTTTTAGAACGTACTCAATCTGCCTAGCCTTTTCCCGACAATACAGTCACAGTCAGTCCAGTCAGTCAGTAGTTGTCGCTTCCAGTCTAACCTGATGCAGCTGTATACCAGTATTTTACATGGAGCGACTGCCTATCTGACCTCTACAACCCAGTAATTATACGATACGATACCCCTTGGTAAGACTGGTTTGTCAGACTTGCGGGCTTCTGACGACCCGTAACGACTGTCAAAGATTCACGAATGACAGCCGGGACCAACGGCATAACCTCCTCACTACAGGAACCACTTTTTATGTCAGATTCTATTCATATTCAGGATTTGGGCTGTTTATGGGTTACTTTAAAACTGAAAAAATACTGAAAAAAATCTATTCCCATAACAAAGGGTTTTTCTTTATGTTCTGCTACTAGAACAGATGCAGGCTACTTATATTTTCAGGACTATATTATGTTCTATATACAGGACAATTACAGCCAACGAGAGTATGCTACTGTATAATAAAAAAAGACAAACCCATAAAATAATCAATGTTTTATTGAAATTTAGACATGTTTATAACTTAGAACTAAACTTTTAACTTCTTTATTTATTTTGAACCAATAATATTTCTATAACATTACTTCATACAGATTTATTTCGAGAGGTTCAAAATTTCCAGTCCATAAATCCACAACATCAGGTTGAGACGGTATTTGTCTGTAGTCTGGTTGAGCTGACCTTCGAGGGCAACGAGGAGACCTTCCTCAGCGTAAACCAGAGCCAGTAGCCTGGCGGGTTAGATAGCCTCCTAGATCACGGGTTATCTTTAAGTGCTCCAAAGAGCACCGCAGTTGTCTTTACTCGTAGACGCCTCATCCCGCAGGTTGACATTAATATTGACGGTCAATCCATCCCCATTAAGGAGAAGGCCAGGTTTCTTGGGGTTACCCTTTTTTTTTTTTTTTTTTTTTTTTTTTTTGAGGGTGGGAAATCATCAAATAACTTCTCCCGCTCTGGGTGGAGCGGGAGGGCGTGTCAGACTTTTACTGACTAAAACCCACCCGTGTTCCTTCATTTGCCTATGCCAGGGCCGCGGTAACCCCTTCAGACAACCCGCGACCCCAGCGGCTCTTGGGGTTACCCTGAACTACAAACTGTCGGGAGTGGCTCACATTGATAACACAGTCAAAAAAAAAAAAAAAAAAAAAACAGTCAAAAAATGTGAGCGCTCGCTGATACAATGCGCTGGTCAGAAGCGTGTTAGATTATTGCAGTTACCTAATTGAGCCATGTAATAAGGAACCTTTGCATAGACTAGATTCTGTCCAGGCCAAATGTTTGAGGATCGTAATTGGTGCCATGAAATCCTCCCTCATTAATGCTCTACAGGTTGAATGTGCAGAACCTCCCCTTAACCTTCGGAGACAATACTTAGCAGATCGTTTCTTGTCAAAAGTTTTCTCCCTCTCGTCCCATCCTTTACACCCCATTTTGGACCAAATCTACCTCTCTCTTAACATGTCTTCCTACTGGAATAATAAAAATATTCCATTGATGAATAGGTACGGAGAGCTTAAACACCTCTCCTCACCTGTTTGTCAATACCCTTCTCTTCCGGTCTTTTCTTCCGCTTATGAGGTGGTCCAGTTCAGGCCAAAGATCGTTTTGGGTCTTGGTATCTCCAAAACATCCCAGGCGACTTCGATCGGGCCATCAAGAAGAACTGGGTGGGTTGGAATTTGTTTTATACGGACGCATCCAAATTGTCCTCAACAGGATGTACAGGAGTTTCAACATATTTCCAAAACTCAAAAATTGCTCTGTTATTCCAATGTCCACCAGAGGCCTCGGTATTCACAGGGGAATGCATCGGTATCCTAGAAGCCATCAATTTTATTTTAACCCATAATATTAAAAATTCGGTAATTTCTCAGATTCTCGCAGCAGCATTCAAGCTTTAGCTCAAAACCAACTTAAATCTAAAATTCATAGTAAAATAATTTTCGATATACTGAATTTACTGTTCATTGGTTCAAACAACGGTATAAACGTCGAAATAGCTTGGGTTCCTAGTCACTCGGGTATAGGTGGCAACGAATGCGCCGACTCACTTGCTAAATTTGCTTCATCTAACCCGGTGGATCAGAAGCACTACATAATACAAAGTTACGACTTACGAACTGACAACAAAAATAAGCTGTACAACTCGTGGTCAGCAATGTGGCAGGTAAGTTCGAAACTTAAGGGGGCGTACTACGCCGGTATTCAACCCGACATCCAGCGGATACCTTGGTTTTTTAAATGCCCCAAATTATCCAAGAGAACTGTTACATCCTTATGTAGACTGAGACTTGGTCACTGCTGCAGTCCAGTATTCCTGAACAAGATCCATGTTCGTGACAATTCATTGTGCGAATGCGGTCTTGACGATGGTACTCTGGACCATATCTTTTTTTCCTCTCCGGTCCTTTATATTCCCAATCCTTTGACTTGTACCGTAAGCTCTCCAAAATTAAAAGCCCTCTTCCTACTAACTTCCATTCCCTCTTGACTAACTTTTCTCCTAAACTTGTCCAAGTTCTATCAAAGTTTTTGAAAGTAAATGAAATCAAAATGTAGTTTGGTGTGTAGTATTATTAATTTTGTAGATATAACTGTAGACTTGTGGTGTTAGATTTAGGTATATGTAGAAAAAAAAAAAAAAAACTGTTTACTAACAAAAATTGTCTCGTCCTTTCAGCTACTAACATAAAAATAGGTAACTACCACGAAGTGCAAAGTTCGACGGCTCAACTCATAGAGTAAAGTAATATACATAAAGTAATTGGCTCAACTTCTTCTGAGGGCTCAACTCACTGCGTCGGTCGACGCTCAGAACAATAACAAAGCATAGAAGGAACTCAGAAGAACGACTAAAGTATTGTTCTGTGAGAAGGAAGGCTAAAAACAGAATTCTGTAACTACCTTTATTCCCGTTCTATTATTAGGTACGATAAAGGATGTGGGAAAGAGATAAATGTTTTACTCTTTGTTTTACTTTCTTGGCATGGTCACAAGATCAATTGTCATTTGGTTAAAAAAGTTATAGTATGACGCGGCCAAATTTGATAGTACTTTGTTTCAATGCCTGACAGTTCGTTCATTGAACTACCTGACTTATTCGCGTGTTCATTGTTTACGTGTTTGTCGTAATATTCCATGGTTTTGCGATGTTTTAATAATATTTCTACTGTTAGATTGCATGAATTCTTTGTTTAACTACAAATAGTGAGTGTGTGGACGCTGTGGAGCAATTTCTTGTGTGGTTGGGGGCTGCAAGTCCCATTCATAGCGAAAATAAAATGAACAATAAATATTGACCTTCCATCGGTAAGTTTTTGCTCAATTTCTTGTTGCATATGATCTGATAAACGAATATAAATACATAACAAATATTGCTGTGTCACTATATAGCTGAAACCAGTCGTAATATTTATTCCAATAGAAGTTATTAGCGAATATTCGGAAATTGTTTTGGGGTTATCTTGATCAGCCATAGTGACGTAAATAATGTTGTCGATACTTTTCTTTTACAGATTTCCTAGACGATGTGAAAAAAAAATGGATAAATTGTATTGGTAGACGAAATTGGACTCCAAAAAGCACAGCCACATAATATGCTCCAAGCATTTTACTTTGTACCTATTCATTTGGTAATGAACCTATGAAATGGATGTACTTAGCATGTTCTTTAAGTTGTCACTTAGAGAACATGCTGTTCCTACATTATTTGTTATGGATAGAACAGATGAAATGGTCTGATATACAGTATGATTTTTTTATCATGCACCAAATTGGAATGGGAGATTGTACTCATCATTATGAACAACTTTTACTATGGGACCAAACCTGAAATCGCGAAAAAAAATTCAGCTGTTCAGTACATTTTGACGAGTTTAATGTAGATAAATGTACTGAACAGCTGATTTTTTTTTTCGCGATTTCAGGTTTGTTCCCATAGTAAAAGTTGTTCATAATGATGATATTATATTAAAAATATCATTGATGCGATATCATTCTTCTAATTATCCCAGTCGGAAATATAATCGTGTGCAAATTTATTTATTTATTTTTAGTAAAAAAATACGTAATTGTAGGATCCCGTAGCAATGGAAGTTGAAACAGGACCTAGTACATCGGTACAGATTAATGAATCGCCACTGATCTTGACATCTCGTGAAATCATCTCACATCAGTCAGGTAAGACATACAAATAAAACTACTTACCTAAATAAAAATGTTGATAAAAAATCTTACATAAATTTTATTGAGAACTGTTTGTTTTAGGAATCCTTGACACAGATGACAATAACAAATTCAGAAATAATTGGATTCCATCCCGATTCAAGAAGACTGCGCTTTTGGCGAGTTCCTATGGTCGCCAGAGCCGACTCCAGAATCCTCAGGAAGTTCATTCGTACCAGGGCGGAATGATTATGGTGTGGGCTGGAATTCGCCTAACAGATTATTAAAGTTGCTAGGCATTTTATTTTTTTATTTAAAATATTATCTGGTCGTTATTTATTTTTTTATGTAAAAAAAGTTTTTGTCGCTTTGATACCATTTTGAATTTTCATAATAAATTTTATTTTTTCACTAACAACCATTTTATTTAATCAAATAATTCAAATCTCTATTAAATTACGCTTCACTGATTTAAAATAATACATAATTAAAAAGTATTAAAATAAAAATTATTAGGTACTTTGAATACCCTTGTTCCCTAGACTTTGTTGAGTAGTCTATGATGTAATCTAAAATTCAAATAAATAAAGTTGCTAAAAACATTTGCAAAACCGAATGTCTCCCACTTGTTTTCAATAAACTCATCAGTTATTATGGCATTTAAATACATTCTGGTTTAACCGGGTCAGATTTAATACATGAAGAGCTGTCGGGAACCAAGGAAGACTTTGGTGATGATGATGACCGAACTATTTAGTTCATACTTAAAGTATTGTTTCATTTTGAACGAATATATTAAGTATTGGGATCATAAGGATGCTTAGTTAATTCAAAATTTTAGGTACGCACGGCTACAGATCAAGCTATACATTTCCAGTATAAGCTGATCTCGCATTGTATAGGATTTCCTTACAATGAGCAGTCAGTGTAAACTGGAAATGTATAGTTTGATGTGTAGCCGGGTGTACCTACGGTTATTATTCTTGGCAGTATAAGAAAGAATGTCATTGTAAATTATATCGACGTTGAAATTTAGTGGGTACATCACTAGTCAGAATAAAATGAATGACAACCTACAAAATTTCGAAACGTCTTCTGTATACGTGTCCTTCTTTTACATCATAGCGGCTCCATAAGTCAAAATGAAACAAATATATTGAGTTCCGTTGCTATTTAAGCACTACTTCTATGCTTGTTGTTCTTCTGAGGGTCGACGCGAGGTCGTCGCCGCGCCGTCACCACTTGACGCTGGCAGAATAGTCGACATCGGCTCAGTTGCCAAAAAGGAAAAAAAAAAAGTGTTCAGCACAGAGTACTTTTTTATATAGGTAGTGTTTATTATTTATATAATTTAACTACCGCGATATTTATGTCGTTTAAGGGCAGTGACGTTGACGTTTTACACAAACTATTTTTATGTTGTTAAAAGCTGGAGTAGATTAGCTAGTAAGACAATAGATAAGGGCGCTCGACAGGCGCTCACTCAAACTGGTATGCGCGCGTTGCGCGGCCTTCTAATGGTAGGCAATAATTACGCCCGCTGAACGTATTTGACTCAGTGAATTTAGTATGACTTCTTATTAGATAATTTTTCAGTTCTTTACAACCTACCTCACAAAGGTGGAAGTTCTCAATTCGACTGATTGTTTATTTGTGCATCCATACTCATTTAGTTAAGTTGTCCCGTACAATTTGTCAAGAATGTTATGTAAGTATTGAAATTGTCAACATTTTCTTTGTTTTAGATTTCGATGGACACCGTCAGAAGGCGCCTGAAGGCCGGCGAAAAAAAATGCTGCCGCTGCCAAGAAAATTCTTATGAATCAGGCGCATCAGAATCAGCAATACAACTCCATAAGTTACAATTCACTTCAAACCTCTTGATTTCATGAAATCGCTAGATTTGAGGTCACTTCTAACTTATGGAGTCGTATTGCTGATTTTAATTATTATAATTCTGTAAAGCCATGTTAGCTACGGCCGCGAATCATATTTTAATCATCATACAACCTGACACTGACCTGCAAATGGCAAAAAAAAACGTAAGAAAATTTGAATTTGTCGCTACCTTAGCGCAGCCCCCTTAAGTAACTTTTTATTTATCATTTAATAATACAGTACAGTACAGGGTGGCCCAAAAGTCGTGGATCAAACGCAACTATGGGTTAGGTGGGGTCATCAGCTGCAAAAAGTTGTTCTACGGGAGGTCCTTAAGGTCAACCCCTGCAGAGTATAATTTATTTTGAGTTTTTATGACAAAATACACTTTTTTTAAATAATTCTTATAAAAATTCGAAAAAATCTACATCCTGTATCTTTTTTATAATTTTCACTAGATTGGTACTGATGAGTACTTGCCTTAGACATGCTATTTACGGTTGTTTATTGGGTGTGTTGAAGATAATATTAAGTTTTACGAATTTTTTTTTTCTCAAATCATAACTTTTCATTTACTTTGGACCCCACTGTGAAAAAAAAATACTCTACCGAAAAGTGACCCTGTGTTACAAGTTTTGGCGCATTTAATAGGGATTCCGAAAAGGTATTACACATGGCCATGAGTGGCTCTAATATCTTTCAAGGACGATTATTCGTAGCAAGGCCAAAGTTAATCCAACCATAAAACTCGGTTAGGCTTATTTAAAAATAAACTGGAACTAATACAATTAATGACAAAGACTCTCTGCCTCTCTTTTACACTAATCATTTAATCCTTTGTCAATAAAAGGCCGGTTCGCCCGTCATTTCAGGTACCGATATCTTACCGAGGCAGGAATTTTGAGCATTTATTGTAAAATGTTTTGCTTAATAAAACAATTATTTCACAATCGCTGTCTTGTTTTTTCGTCCTAGAAAGATATTAGAGCCACTCATGGCCATGTGTAATACCTTTTCGGAATCCCTATTAAATGCGCCAAAACTTGTAACACAGGGTCACTTTTCGGTAGAGTATTTTTTTTCACAGTGGGGTCCAAAGTAAATGAAAAGTTATGATTTGAGAAAAAAAAATTCGTAAAACTTAATATTATCTTCAACACACCCAATAAACAACCATAAATAGCATGTCTAAGGCAAGTACTCATCAGTACCAATCTAGTGAAAATTATAAAAAATATACAGGATGTAGATTTTTTCGAATTTCAATAAGAATTAGTTAAAAAAAGTCAATTTTCTCATAAAAACTCAAAATAAATTATACTCTGCAGGGGTTGACCTTAAGGACCTCCCGTAGAACAACTTTTTGCAGCTGATGACCCCACCTAACCCCTAGTTGCGTTTGATCCACGACTTTTGGGCCACCCTGTATATTGTTTTGGCAACGCATTACGCTCCCATGTAGTTATATTTCTTATCAACAGAAAGGCCGATCTTGTTGCTTATTTCTGAGGTCAAGTTTAGGCTATTTTAGGTCATGGCATAGTCTTTATCGCTAATTAGACCCGAGCGAACTTAGTCTTAAAGTGGATGCGATATGGAAGTCCGCGAAATTAAAATTTTCTCACATTTTTTTCAATTAGCAGGTCAGTCAGTCAGGTTGTATTGATCAAAATATGATTCGCGACCGAAACAAATTCACCAAAATCATCAATACAACTCGCTAAGTTCATTTTAATCCCTTTGCATAACTTTATGCAATAGTTAAATATTCAAAGGGATTAAAATGAACTTAGCGGGTTGTGGTGATGATTTAGATGATTATAATTCTGTAAAGAATCATTTGTTACGGTCGTGAATGATATTTTGTTCAACATACAGCCTGACACTGACCTGCAAATTGCAACGTAAGAAAATTTGAATTTCGCGGGCTACCCTTGCGCTTCTACAACACTATAGGCCGTACACTCAATGCCTGACACCGTGTGAACACACTCGGTAGGTATCGCAAGATGTAGGTATCCGTAGAGTTCATGAGTGTTCATACAAACAGACACTCTGTTTCGGACACTGAGTGGAAGGTGTATATTGTCGTAGCCAAAAGTTAGCTTTAGATGACGAACTATTCTACGTCACTAAATAATGCACTTCACTCAAGCAAACACCCATCCATCCATTTTCACAAACTTTAACATTAAAATAGTAGCACAGTTTTACAATCCGTATGGTGTATTTTAAGTATTGTTATTATTTTATTTATCAAAATAGGTAGGTTTAGGTATTTCCAACCACTGTTTCCCAAACGCTTAGTCGGCGTTCCCACGAGCGTAATAAAATCGCGGCGGGATTTTGTCGCGCACTGGATTTTCAACTCTCGTTGTTGAGCCGAGCGTTGAGAATCCAACCTAACAAAAACAGAGTGCATCCCAGCGCGACGAAAACACACTGTTGGATTTTCAACTCCCGGCGCTAAGCAGAGAGTTGAAAATCCAGTGCGCAATAAAATCCCGCCGCGATTTTATTACGCTCGTGGGAACGCCGACTTATTCTTCCATTGTTCGATTTGGGAAAGACGCTAGACACGTCGTTCGTTGATGTTGTGTTATAATAAACTGACTTCCTGCATGTCCTTCTCCAGGCTTTAAACTACCTGCATAATTTTCATCACAGTTTGATCGTGAAGGCGTAACAGACAGACAGTTACTTTCGCATAATATTAGCATGGATAACTCTTCAAATAACGTGATAAAATATAATAATTAATACTGTAAATTGAATAAAAACTTTTTAACAAAAAAAAAACCGACTTCCAAAAATCACTACAAAGTGAAAAATAACTTTGATTTCGGAAGTCGGTGTCTTTCGTTTTTTATTTACTTTCTTTTTTTTTGCCACCGACTTCCGAAATCAAAGTTATTTTTCACTTTGTAGTGATTTTTGGAAGTCGGTTTTTTTTTTTGTTAAAAAGTTTTTATTTCTCGCTTTTTAGTGGGTCTGTTTATAATTTGTATAAGTTACAATAGTCTAATGTCAATTGCTCATCACATGTTACAAAATATTGCTTTTCCCGATGCTGGGACGTTAATTGTTGAGGAGTTCTGCTGGTAAGAACCAGGAGAACTCCTCAACAACCACTCACCACACGCATTGTTTGACGAGCGGCAATTGCTTAGCAACCATATTAAAGTAATCGAATCGCAACCCGTGAAATATTTATCATTGAGTAGTTCCGGTAGCCATCTGTGGTCTTCATCATCAGTTCCACTTCACCAAGTGGTGCTTTCCGAGAGCAAATGCACAAGCTACTATAAAAAATACCCAAATCGCTATAGGTGTGCCTATAATATTTGAAGAGTTCCTTCGATTTCTCCAGGATCCCATCATCAGAACTGGATTTTGAAAAAAATGGGACCATTTGGGAAGTATACCCTTTCCAACAAAAAAATAATTTTTCAAATCGGTTGGCAAGCGACGGAGTTATGCGCGAACAAACATAAAAAAAAAAAAAAAAAAAAAAAAAAAAAATACAAACATCCGAATTGAGAACCTCCTCCTTTTTTAGAAGTCGGTTAAAAATATACTACTTCTTTTCGAACCATTGTTATATTTTTGAGGATCTTTCATTAGTGATAGTGATCATTTAAGTCAAAGCCGTCGCCCACTGACAGCACGGCACGACAAGGGATTTAGTAAGCGAAGCGATCTTGTTTTATCATGCTTAGGGCGCTTTCAGTTTAAACGTTCCGCGTCGGACTGCTGCGGTGTCGAAGCGGTGCGTTTTTCGTATTCCACACGGATGGTCGTTTGTTTTCATACAAAGCGCGCGGTGCGGCAACAGTGCGGCGTCGATATCGCGAACGCTCGACAACAGGACGGCAACGTCGGAAACTCCACGTGTATGATATGAAAACAAACGACCGTCCGTGCGCAATACAAATAAAAGCTTGTAAAAAATTAAGTATATGATTTCTGTTGGTTATTTTAATTGTAAGTAGGTATTTAATTTTAAGTTTTTATTTATGTAAGTTATAATAATGTTTAAAAATAAAAAGAATATGATTGTTATTCCGCATTTTATTTTGATTTATCCCGTGGTTCATTCACATGCGTTCCCGTAGGAACCTACCTATCCTATGTCCTTTTCTGAACCCCTGACAATGTGTAAGTATGCAAATTTTCATGATTATCAGTTGTGTAGATAAGACTCAATTCACATGGAAATGGCAGCGGCCGGCCGCGATGTGGTGAGCAGTTTACCTTTATGTGGTAAAGCAAGCCGCCCGGCCCGTCGCCCCGCCGCGCGCCGCCCGCGAGGCTCCGCTCGGCGTTTTCTAAGTATCTAGCGTATCTATATTTTTTTGATATTGCACATAAACGAAAAGCCAAACACAGCAGCAGCATTATTACTATGCACGCCAAATAAGAAAAGTACTGTCAACAGTCAAGACGCCATTTTGTTACGCAATACTCGCGAACTTACGAGTGGAATTTCATTTGAAAATTCATAACCTTTGAAATCGTATCTTATTTCTAGCGTAGTAAGGTTGAACTTGTAACAACAATTTTCGCCTTGTTAATTCACGTTACTACGTTCAACCTTATTTTTTCAGTGATAGGAGGAGCTCGTGGCTAAGTAATAACAGCTGCACGGGTCGATCCATCAGGTTAAGCTACGCTTGCCGGGGTTGGTCCGTGGTAACCATCTTTACATAGGTACCGATAAAAGCACGTTATGCTGTTGGTCCTGGCTGTCATTCGTGGATCTCTGACAGTCGTAACGGGTCGTCAGAAGCCTGAAAGTCTGACAACCAGTCTTACCAAGGGGTTATCGTATTACCCAGTTACTGGGTTGTGGAGGTCAGATAGGCAGTCGCTCCATGTAAAATACTGGTATTCAGCTGCATCCGGTTAGACTGGAAGCCGACCCCAACATAGTTGGGAAAAGGCTAGGCAGATGGATTATTTCAGTGATAAGATCATGTCGCGGACGAAACGTTAGTCTCAAACACGGCGGACTGAAAAGATGCTTTTAATTTTTTCAGTCCACCGGTAAATTATGAATGGCTAAACTCCAAACACGTTCGTGATGGGGTATCGATATTGTTTTCAAAATTTCAATCATACTGCTGTGATATTATGGCTTTCTGTTTTTTCTCTAAAAATACTTAGAATAAAAAAGCCCGTAGGTATGTAGCTAGGTAAGTAACAAAACCCCGAAAAAGTAATTGAAATCTCTGAAAAAGATTTACGCGTTTATAATATAAACGCGTAAAACAATTAATTAGCGAAACTTCGCGCTCGTGATGAATACCTACCTATTGATGAGGCAGGTAGGTATGCAATAACTGATGTGAGAAATCTTTTTCAGAGATTTCAATTACTTTTTCGGGGTTTTGTTACTTACCTACCTACATACCTACGGGCTTTTAAATTATATTATAATTTAAGAGTAGGTAATGCCTTATTATCTAATAATACTTCCCTACATAGACTAATTATGTAATTTTCCAACAAATATAAAGGAAAATGAAGGAATAATGTAAAAAAATATTACTAGGTAAGCTTTCATACGCATTTTAGTTTTAGCGCGGGCCTGTTTTTAATACCATGCCATAATATTTCGATTCGATTCAAGTATTTAACTGGCCAACTACTACGCTATTTCATAGCGCATAGTATCTTATTCTAAACTACGACGCGCATACGCACACACTCACAGAGCATGTAACTTTACACACACTCTCAAGTTGCACTGCAGCACGAAACATTACGAGTAAGAGCCGATAAAAAGCTATTTATCTCTATCGTACGATTCTCGCTGTTGTTGCTCATAACGCGCTCAAGGTCAAAGTGGGGTAGCTTGATGTGCTGGCGACTGTACTTGCAAAATCGAGTACCAGGGCTTCCAAGTACGGCCACCTTTAGATACCAGCGCCAAAAACCAGGGCTCGAAATACTTTCAAGTATTTTCTTTCAGGATCGAAAGTTGATCCTTAAGCTCATTATAATAAGGAGTACAATCGCGTATGCAAAACAGAATACTTCCAAGACTTGTAGAAACAAAACTTGGAAGAAAAATACTTGCATAGAACATTGATCCGTATTACAAAATAAATAAAGAGCACAATCGCTTTTACAAAACAAATACTTCCAAACCTATATTAAGTAAAAATACTTGCATAGGAAATTGCTCCGTGCGATTAATATAAATAAGGAGCAGAATCGCGTTTACAAAAAAAATACTTCCAACATTTAAAGTAAAAATACTTGCATAGAACTGTGATCCGTAAATGTAACATAAATAAGGAGCAGAATCGCGTCGAGCGTCGATGCAGCGAGAATAGTAAAATACTTTAAAGTCTTTGCGAGTATTTTGGGTCAGCACTTGGTCGGCGTACTTGCAAGTAAATACCTGGTGTAAAAACCTGGTCGCGTAAATACGCACCGTCCCTAGTGTTCAGTGTTGTGTTGCATATCCCTAAGTAGTCTGTGGTTGTGTTGTGTTCATGGTTGTGTTCTGTTCATAGAGTAAAGTAGGCAATCTGTGGCAATCTGTGAAAGTAATATATCGGCTAGTTCTGTTCAACTTGTTTTATGAATTTGGTCGACGCTTAGGAAAAATATAATATTGGGTCGACGAAAGTTAATCTATAAATATCATCTAATATCAATAGTGGTACTGCTGGAGTTAAAAGATGGAAAAACTGCTAATGTGTAGGATATGTTTAGCGGAGAATGTCCGCATGTATGTAGTGGTCAACAGGAACTTACATAAACTTTATGAGAAGCTGACTGATATTCCAGTAAGTTGATATTTTTAATAAGAATTAAGTAAATTACTATTAGGTTGTAAATGCCTCCTACACGAAGATTTCAGGCTCCAGTGCTTCCGTAAAACAGCATGTGGAAACCTGGACCAAGAGTGGAGATCAACGGTCATGTAAGATGCGCACAGAAAGCATTGAGGACCACCAACCGTGACTAGGACAGCATTACTATAATATAATAGAATAGAAGTATTTTCTTCATAAAAACAAAATAGTGCAAGACAATTTTGTTTCAGTTTGTAACTGAAGACAGAAGACCGATTCTTGCTTGTTTCTTCTGCTGCGCTAAACTAAAGCAATGCCACCGATTACTGAGACAATGTCTGGTAGCTGAAGAGCTGTTCGCTCAGATGATGAATGAGGATTATGAGGTGAGGTATTCTTCAACAGGCATTTATTCTTATAATTTGTAATTTTAGTATAATGTGGAAGTGATTCTTCTCAAGCTCATACCATTATGTATGGATTTAAAGCCAAGTGTACCATTGAGTGTTGAATGGTGATATTTGTACACTTTTGTCAAATGTAGATGTTTACAATTACATATTACATTGTTAAATACTCCATAAAACACTGCAACAACTTTTGTATGCTACTTGAATGTGGCAGTTTGATAACGGTGCTCTCTCATGTCGGTATGTGCTATGCGTCAATACAGTACAGTGATCAGTGAGGTTACGTTGGACCTACTTAAGCCGGAAGTGCCAGGGTTGCAAGTCGGTATTAGGTAGTATGTTGACCAAAACGATTTGCAACTGTTACCAAGTATGTATTTACAGAATTATAATAATTAAAGACATCAATACAACTCTTTAAGACCAAGTAATTCTATTGAATGACTATTTTCATAAAATCTTGACATTTGCAGATTATACTAACATAGGAGTTGTATTACTGATAATAATTCTAATGATTGCAATTCTGTAAATTAAAGTATGATTTGTAACAAATGTGTATTTATACAATTATGTATAAATATTTATTTATACAAATATGTATAAATATTTATTTATACAAATATGTTTAAATATGTATTTATACATATTTGTTACGGTAGCAAATCATACTTTAATAAACATACAACAACTTGCAAATTGAAAAAAAAACGCAAGAAAATTTGAATATTGCTACCCTAGCGTTTCCCCTTCAGTATCCTCACTTGAGTAACTTTAGTATATGAAAAAAGTTTTGTGCTCATGCAACTGTGATCACCAGCATATTTTCTTAATACTATAATCATCTTTTTTACAGCTCAATTCTTTAATAAACCAAAACAACTTAAAATTTAGCAGTGGGTTTATTATATCTCCAACAGAGAACATAAGTATAGTTGATGAATGTCAAACAGAAAGCATTGCTATCAAAGAAGAATTACCAGCTGTTTGTGAGGCACTAGATGATATTATTGAGCCAAAGGAGGAACATCAAATTGAAGGTATGTTTTTAAGAACGGCAAAATATCAATAAAAGATAGATGAAGTTAAGAATATAATCTAAATAATTTTTTTTTTAAATTGTAAGGTAAGGTGAGGTAAAAAATTAATAAAATAGGCACTTAGTCTATTTATTTTTTTTTTAAATTATTGAGAGTAAACAACTAACTAACTATACAAATAAATACAAAATCAAAAGGACACTTAGGCGTTGAAGTCCAGCACGTCCTGCTTGCAGGTGTTCACAGTTATTACATTGAAGTCCAGCACGTCCTGCTTGCAGGTGTTCACAGTTGTTACATTGAAGTCCAGCACGTCCTGCTTGCAGGTGTTCACAGTTATTACATTGAAGTCCAGCACGTCCTGCTTGCAGGTGTTCACAGTTGTTACATTGAAGTCCAGCACGTCCTGCTTGCAGGTGTTCACAGTTGTTACATTGAAGTCCAGCACGTCCTGCTTGCAGGTGTTCACAGTTATTACATTGAAGTCCAGCACGTCCTGCTTGCAGGTGTTCACAGTTGTTACATTGAAGTCCAGCACGTCCTGCTTGCAGGTGTTCACAGTTATTACATTGAAGTCCAGCACGTCCTGCTTGCAGGTGTTCACAGTTATTACATTGTTAGATACTCCATATAATACTGCTGCAACAATCTATTTAATCCAATAGATTTAATTTAGTTTAATCCAATTTAACGGTATATTATATTACATTGTAAGCATTATATTCCTTGTCAGAAATTATCCCACGGGAACATACTACCAGGATAAAAAGTATTAGATAATGTGTGCCAAATGTCATCCAAATCCGTTCAGCCGTTTTAGCGTAAAAGCGTAACAAACAAACTCACTTTCGCATTTATAATATTAGTTAGGACCATGAAATAAAAATCCTTGTTATTTATATTAGTTTGTTTGTTACGCTTTCACGTTAAAACTGCTGAACTGATTTGGCACACGGGTAGACCATAGGTAATAGGTAATACGGGCTGGTATCCGCACCTCCACGACAATGCGCGTATTTTGCGTATGGGTGGGAAAATCGATCATTCGATCCACCCCAGCTCCTCAAAGCCAGCAGCGCCTTGACATTACTGACAACCTCCCGGAGGGTACCTGGGTTACCGAAGTACTTTGCCCTGTATGCGGCGACAACCGGGCAGTTTAGAAGTATAGGAAATATTGTGTGTATAATGCCTTTATTGTATGTCTTAGATAATTGTAATTTATTGTCTGTGGTTACTCGGTTGGAACCTTCCTCTTCCCTTTCTCGCTATGTTCAATGGCGGACTGACTTACAATTCTTTCTTTGTTATTTTATTAAGTAACTAGCTAATGCCCGCGGCTTCGCCCGCGTGAATGTCGGAAAATATGCCGCAGGAACAAAAATATCGAGATAGCTTCTGCCCGCGTCTTCTTCCGCGTAAATCTCATGTTCCCCCAACCCACCCTGTCGCATCGCATTGCCTTCCCGGGCTATTACTTCGTTTTCGCCTAGCGTTCCTTCTCACTTTTTTTTGCCACAAGATACAAGCCTTGCTTAGTTTGTGGGCCAACGGTTAAACCATACATTGTTGTGATGTATGTACAAAGTTAAAATTGGTGTTTATGTAAGTCTGTTCTTTCATCACCTTGTCTTTTGCCAGTAAAACTTTTTTTTTTGTATTTTGTGATTTTATTCTTTATTGTAAAATATTGTAAGCAATATTTTACAATAAAAAAACTGGCCAAGTGCGTGTCGGACTACGCACAATGAAGGGTTCCGTAGTTGGGATGAAATTATCCCAAGAACAAACCTGTATTTTTTTCAAAATTTTAGGCTCAGTAGTTTGAAAATTGACCATTCCCCCCCTCCAATGGTCAATTTTCGTCTATTTTCTTAAATAACTTTAAACGATTTATTTTAAAATTATTTAAAAAAATATATTTGAGACGCTCATAGACCCTTTCATTTGATATGTCACACGGTACGGTTTGCAAAACTTTTTTTTTAATCTTCATATTTGCCCCCTAAAAGTGACCCCCATATTCAAAATTCATTTATTTACTTTAGCCGTACGTGTTTTTGTCACAGAAATCTATATGTATACCAAACAACTTAATCGGTCCATTACATTTGGAGCAAATTGGCTGTGACAGACGGACAGACAGACACACGAGTGATCCTATAAGGGTTCCGTTTTTCCTTTTGAGGTACGGAACCCTAAAAATCACGATTTTTTGTCAAATCGCAAAAACCGTGCGAAGCGGGGGCGGCTCGCTAGTTGATAATACAAGAGTAATACTGTTGACTGTTGTTGTTTACTTACAGAGCTAGAACCGGACAAGTTAGACAATAGCGGTCTAGGTGTAGCAGATACACCACCACACCATTCTGAGTCAGATTTAGAAGATGATGTGCCTTTAATGGAGTTTAAAATTGAAGTGGAAGAAGAACAAGAAGTATTTAAGAAGAAACGAAGAGCCAGGGAGACGAAAAGTAAGTATTAGTTAGTTGATCTATAGGTAAGCAAACAGGCCAGTGGTTCCCCTGACAGGAAGTGGTCAGCGTTACCTGAAGAGTGTTCCCGCTTACATGTGCAAGTTGAATGCTATCCATAGGACTGTATTAATGCACGACACTTATAAACGCCCAAACGTACTAGGACTGAGTGACCCAAACCACTTTAATAACAATATACACTATCACATTATCACGTCTTCATCACGCGCAGGGTCAGAGGTGCATAGTATGTGCCACAAGACTAAAAACTCGGTTTTTAGGGTTCCGTACCAAAATGTTAAAAAAGGAACCCTTATGGTGTGACTCAGTCTGTCTGTCTGTCACAGCTGGATATCTCAAGAACTACTAATGCTATCAACTTGAAATTTGGAACAGTTTTAGATGACGTTCACCCAACTATTTTGCAAATAAGAAAGAAGTAAAAATATTTATGTTTTTTATGTAACAGGGACTGAAAGGGAGTCTTAAAAATTCAAAGTGGGGCTACTAGGGCATGTGGGGTATCATATGAAAGAGCGCTGTTGGCACATTCCCAAACATTTTTTATTTTATTTTAGTCCGTATAGTTTTTAACTTTTTATGAAAAATGTAAAAAAAAATACCGTTCCCCCCCCTTATCTCCGAAGTTTGCAAATATAAAAATCTGAAATTATTCTATGTGATAGAAGTTTATGTAAAGATTACAGGAAAAATAAAACAATGTCTATAAATACCACACTTTTTCAGAAATCGGAACGGAACCCTCGGTGCGCGAGTCCGACTCGCTCTTGACCGGTTTTTTATTGTTATGGTAAGTACACCTACGTCGCCGACTGTATGTCTGTGTGATCAATTAACAACACTCCTACATTCCGCCATATCACATTGTTAAAAATGATTCTCGAGAGCGGCTTATTCCGATTGGATCCCACAATCCGACCCCATTCGTGGGATTGGACAGGAATGTGGATACAATGAATGTTTGGTTCCGATCCGGTCCCGGTACGGAATGGTTTCTCCTGTGAAACAGTTATATAAAGAGTAGGTACAGTGGGCTTCATCAATTGGGTACCTACCCCAGTTGTATTAAAATTAACTTTGCTACAACTTTGCAATTCAAACAATACATAAGAATAATAATAAGAATAATGCAGTGTTTCATATGCCCAATGATTACCGCGAGCTCTTACCAACTGAGCCAGTTAGGTGGTTAGTAACTCAATGAAAAATCTATTTGGCGTTATAAGTCTCTGTCTATGAAATCGTAGTGAATGAATAGTTTGTTATTAGAGGGTAGATAAGCATACATTTTACTAAACAAACCACCGCGCGAACGAAGTCGCGGGCAGCGGTTAGTTACAGATAAAATTATGCAATAATAATTATTGCTTGATTAATATTACTAAATTGTCATTTTCCAACAGTTACTGTTGAAAAAAGGGATGAGATAATAAAGTTGGAAACCTTCTAAATACAGATGAATGTGTTACTGATTCCCTTGAACAGGGTTTGTTAAACTTTGATCACTTTCGGAACAAACCATACGTCGATTTAGCACAATTTTGAATTTCATGTCCCTGGTGATAAAGCATATAATGCAATGTCACCAGAAATTCCTTCCAAAGGAATTTCTGATTCATCGTCTGCCTGTCAATCTTCTTCCAACATTGTGTTACCAGATTTATGATCTCAAAATGTATAAAAGAGTAGAGTCACTGATAGATGCCAGCCTACTGCAACACGATCTTGATCAAATCAGTCTCTGGTGTGATTCTAATGGGATGACCTTAAATGCGCACAAATGTTTTTGCATCCACTATACCCGAAAATTACGGCCACTACTTTCCCCTTACAAAATAAACAACATTCCTACCTTGCAGGAGGTTTTTGGAATCCGTGACCTAGGCGTAATTATAGACCAAAAACTAAAATTCACCTCTCATATATCTGAAAGAATGAAGGCAATGTCCATACATTAATTTGTACAAAAAAAACTGGTCATTTTGAGGGTTCAAAACATTTTCCAATGTTTAGAATACATTACCAGGAGTAGATTTCTATACTTATCATATTTTTAAACCCCATGCAGATACTTAAAATAATTCGAAATTAAATTATCAGTTTTTCGTTTCATCTCGTTGACCATTTTGTATTTATAAAAAAAACAAAGTGACAAGTGACACTACCGGATGACCGGATCTATCAAACTGACAGACAAGTCAGATGTGTTTTCTTGTTTACAGTTGAAAAAGTATATTAATCATCATCGATTATGGATTGCGTGAAAGATGATATGGGTGGAAAGGTGAAGGTGACTACTGTGATGAAGGCTACGGATAACACATCCGAGAGTCAAGATACACAAATTGGGCAGACTACTTATAAACTGGGATTGGGGCGGGAGGATGATACCCACATCAAATCCGCACTGCTCCGACCGTAGCAGCACTCAGCAGTACGACACCAACCCTGAAGATACCTAAAGATTATGTCTAGGTGTAGAAGACGTCAAATTAATATCAAGCTTGAGTAAATATTTATGAGCGAACCTTAATCTGTGATAGTGTACCTAATAAGTTCATATGAAATGACAAAAATAACATCAGGTTAGGTCTAATAAAAAAAATAACATCTTGATGTTTGTCTTTATTCCTCTTCTACAAAAACATGATTCAAATGCTGAGCTGGTAGTATAATGTTATCCTGATACCTTGCCCATCCCAAATACCAAACAACTGTCATTACATGGGCACAACAACCGATCGTTCGGCGACCAACTATGCAATTACAGCAAGACTCTAGGATGCCACTTCGCCCAGATAAATTAGTTTTAGTCAAAATATAAACATAATAAGTTTTTCTTCCCACATGCCGTGTACGTATTTTGCCCCTTAATAATGTAACGCCCTCAGTTTCATTGACATTCATTTGAGACAGACTGATGTAACTTGGTAGTTCAGCACATACTTCAATTATGTAGGTGCCGTTAATTTTAATATGTTCACTATAATAAGAGTTAGCCTGCCGTATTTGGTAAGTACCCAAGGAAAATAATAATAAGTCATCATAGGCTAATCGCGGGAAGAATAATACATCATCCCGATCAGCTGTGATACTAATAAAGTCAGATGAGCGCCTATTCAGGTTCAATGAGACCACCACATCTGACAAGTTATTATGCAACTGAAATTGAAATTGAAATTGCGAAAAAAAAATCAGCTGTTCCGTACATCAACTCGTCAGCAGCTGATTTTTTTTCGCAATTTCGGTTTCGTACCAGGGTAAAAGTTGGTCATAATGATGAGTACATTAACCCGAAACGGTTGTGCCTTCAATTCTGGGACATGTTGTATAGCATGGACCTTATAGAAAAAAGTTAAGTACTTTTTTTATACGTCCATGATTGTAGGTACGGGATGGAACATTAGTTGGTGCAACCGCATATCAAAGGTAACAAAACCATTTGAAGCGGAACTGGCTTAATATAATAGGTTTTACAGAGGACAGGATCTGCTTTTACTAGTTTTGTTACCATTGATATGCGGTTGACTTATAGGCTTAGGCTAGTTTTTAGTCTGTTCTAAATAAATGTATTTTCTGTCTTTCTGTCTTTTCTTTTCTTTCATAGAAATGACGTGAAATGAAACAATAAAATTGAGCCACACGCAGGTCAAATTGTGCATATTTAATTTCCAAAAAACTACATTACACTTAGGTACTCACTGTATGACAAAGAGACCATAGTTATAAAACTATTAGATACATAAGATCTATGTTCTATGTTTGGGTTTGGTTTCTGTATTTAGTTCTTCAAGTGGACCATTGTACGTGAGCCATGGCGGCCGAGGATGGTTATTCCAACCAGCCCATCTCCCTCCAGAAGTTGATTACGTCTCCTGAACATCTGTGAAAGATCTGGGTGTTCCGAAGGTTTCTGTTCTAATCAGGGTAACGCCTTTGAATAAACTCAAGTGAAAGATCTGGGTGTTCCGAAGGTTTCTGTTCTAATCAGGGTAACGCCTTTGAATAAACTCAAAGAGCACATGCGAAACGGTTTATGTTTATTGTTTATGTATCTTTTAGTTAAATTATTATAATTATTTTATTAAAGATTCAATATTTTTATTCTTGTGACAGTGACAAACAGGATGACATGACATAATTTAAAAAGAAATGTAAGTCGAAGCAAAGAGGCCACATATATAACACAGAAAAAGACAAGTAGGTACATAAATAATATCTTATTTAGTTTAATGTTTAAAATTATTAAAATGTAAAATAAATATTATTACGGTGTTTAAGTCATACACTCAAGTAAGCCCCCTGTCGTAAGTGTTTAATCTATGGTCTAGCGGGTCTTACACTGGCAGCCGCCGTTTCGTTCTGAAATAATGAGCTCTTCGTTAAACTATTTGCTTTTAACATTATATTTTTTATCATAGGGTTATAAAATATTGTAGATGCCAGAAGATACTCTTTAGGCATCCAAGAGTATAAAAATTTAATTCCAACTTCTCTACAAATCTTTTTTTTTTGTACAAATTATGCCATCATTCTTTAAAAAAAAATCGGCTCAAATGCTTGGTTTCATCAAAAGAAATACAAAGTCATTTGGGGCCCAAACTAAAATTATCCTGTACAATGCTTTGGTGCGTTCTCACCTAGAATTTGCCAGTATAGCATGGAATTCCATGTACGCTGAGTAACAGCCAGAAGTCGACTAGCAATCTCACAAAACCGTGCCATAGCAATATTAGTTGTACTTATGACCTTCTTCCATAAGAACGTTTGACAACACTACACATTGGCAACTTGTTGCCCGCTTATGATTGTTATTACAAATTTCAATAAGTGTCGTAAGCGTTACGGTGGCCAAAGTGGTTATCACTGTGCCTCGCATGGCGAGCGTTCGGGCTAGAGTCTCACATCAAACATGAAAATATTTTTTAAGTATTAAATGTGAAATAAGAATGCCGATTTGCTAACAAATATGTTAAATATTCCACAACTAAACGAAGATTCCTTCGTTTTACAATTATTTTCAATCTTAGCGTCATTATTAAAATATGAGGGTAGATTTGAAACAAAGTGATAAGTTCACTTTGTAAATCTACCTACATATTTTAACTACTTTACTAGTTCACATAAATTATTCCACTATTCGCTGTTGTTGGTTGGTGAACATAGTTACGAGCGTTCGTGTTGTCTTGTTGCTGCTATTTTAGTATTCTTCTGAATTCAATAAAATAAATAAAATAAAAAAATAAAATAGCTTTATTGTTCTTGCACACTTTCCTTATTATCTAACACTAAGTACTTATGCCATAATTGACATTATAAACAAATAAAATATTTAACAATTTTTTTTTTTTTTTTTTTTTTTTTTTTTTTTTTTTTTTTTTTTTCTATACATTTTATAATATTTTATTCCTATGGTGTACAAGGACCACTATCTATAGCGGTAAAAGCCTCCTCCAGCCGTTTCCAAGCTGTTCTGTCTCTGGCGATTCTGCTCCATGTTCTGCCTGCTATCTTTGCAATATCATCGCTCCATCTTTTGTGTGGTCTACCTGGCTTGCGTTTTATATTTATTGGATACCAGTTCGTGGTGATTTTTGTCCATCTGTCGTCTGGTACTCGTTGGACGTGTCCAGCCCACTTCCATTTTAAGCCCAGCACTTTCTTCGCCACTTCCTTTGCTTTGGTTTTCCTTCTGATTGCACTGTTTTTCACTCTGTCTTTTAGCTTGAGATTCATGTAGCTCCTCTCTAGTCCTCTTTGGCATATTTTAATTTTTTCTAAATTCTGTTTTGTAAGGGGCCATGTCTGGCAGGCGTATGTGAGTGTGGGGAGTAAGCATGTTTCCATGGTTTTCGTTTTTAGTTTAGTCGGTATCTTGCTCTTAAATATTTCTTTCAGTGTCCAGTACTTATTCCATGTGCATTTGATTCTTCTCTCTATTTCTTTGTCAGTGCAATCTCTAAATGCAATGAGATGTCCTAGATATATATATTCCTCTACGTATTCTAGGTTTGCAGATGAACATATGACTGGTGCTTTGTATTTGTTTGTCATCAGTTTCGTTTTTGTTTCGTTAACTTCTAGGCCAACTTTTTTGCTCTCTTCGAATAGTGACTCTATCATAGACTGCATTTCATTTGGGTCTTCTGAGAGTAATACTATGTCATCAGCAAATCTTAGATGCGATAGGTATTTTCCATATAAATTTAGACCTTTCTTTTCCCATTTCATTGCTCTAAAGATTTGTTCCAGCACGGCTATAAATATTTTAGGAGAGAGTGGGTCTCCTTGTTTTACTCCTTTTTCGATTTTAAAACTACTTCCTGGTTTCTCAAGAATAATTCTAGAGTTACTGTTTTTGTATATTACCTTTATCAGATCGATATATTCTTTGTTAACTCCTTGAATTGATAAAGCTTGCCATATAGAGCTGTGTGAAATTGAATCAAACGCTTTACTGTAATCGATGAAGCACAGATATAAAGGTTTGTCGTATTCGTTATATTTTTCTAAGATCATTTTCAAAGAGTGTATGTGGTCTATGGTAGAGAAGTTGCGGACAAACCCAGCTTGTTCCACTGGTTGATTCTCATCTATACTTTTTGTCAATCGTCGTAGTAGAGTCGAAGAGAACAGTTTGTACAGATTTGACATGAGACTTATGGGTCTGTAGTTGGATATTTGTTTCGGGTCTCCCTTTTTGAACAGAAGTACAATGTTTGAGCATGTCCATTGTCTGGGTATTTCCTTTTGCGCCAGCACAATATTAAATAGAGTTGTTAATGGTTTAGTTAGGGTGTTTCTTCCTGTTATTATCATTTCATTGGTTATGCCGTCTGGGCCTGGGCTTTTTTCGAGTTTGAGTTTATTAATTGAGTATTCGATTTCGCTCTTGCAGAATTCTGGTACGTGGTCTGTATTTATAGGATTGATTTGTGGGTCCGCTGTATAACCGCTGTCTTTTTTATAAAGTTCTTTGTAGAAATTTGTAGCCACTTTTAATAAGTCGTCTCTATTTGTTACAAGATGGCCTGACTTATTCTGTAGTTGGTTCATAAGTGTTTTGGTTTTTGTTAGATATTTATAAGCTTTTTTGACGGCTCCAGATTTTTCTAGGTAGTTCTGTATAGTTCTTAGTCTGTATTTCTTGGTGTTGTTTTTTATTTTCTTATGTATAACTTTGTAGAGTTTGCTAAGCTGGTTTTTTTCTTGTTTGGTTTTATTTTGTTTATTTTTTAGGTTATGTTTTTCTTCCTTGAGTTTTATGATTTCGTCTGTAATAATAGTTTGTTTACGTGTACTTTCCTTTGGTAAATTAGCGCGCTTGCAGCTTTGCAAGATAGTTTTCTCTATGTTGTCGTAATACTCTTGCACTGATTTCTTCTTTGGTTCTTCATAATTGGCTAGTTCTTCTGTAAATATTTTTAAATTGATATTCTCCTGTGGTCTCGATGTGAAGCTGGACCGTGTTTTGTTCTTTCTGGTAGTGTTTATTTTTATTCTGATTAATCTGTGATCACTTGGGTGTTTAAAGTTACTAAGTACGTTGTAATCATCGATAATATGCGGTTTGTTTGTAGCGATGTAATCTATTTCGTTCATTACCATACCGTTAGGTGACATCCACGTCCATCTAAGCTTTGATGATTTATTGAACATTGTGTTAGCAATTTTGAGGTTATGTTGAAGACAGAACTGTATGAATCTTTCTCCCCTTTTGTTTCTTTTGCCGTATCCATGCTTTCCCATAACACGACTTTCTCCTTCTTTTGGTAATCCTATTTTGGCATTTAAATCTCCGAGAAGAATTGTATTTGCTGTGCTTTTTTCAATCGCTTTTTCTAATGATTCGTAAAAGTATTCCATTTCCTTTTCTTCAGAACTGGATGTAGGTGCATATGTTTGAATTATAGTGAAATTTTCCTCGTTGATGTTTACATAAATCAATGCTACTCTTTCTGATATACCTATAAAATCCTGTACTATTATATGTTGTTGTTTTTTGACAAGAAAACCTACTCCATTTCTTCCCTTGCTTTGCCCAAACAGGTATAGTCGGTATTCATCTCTATCTTCCACAATATACCCTTGTTTTCGGGTTTCACAAATGCCTAGGATGTCCCAATTGATTGTTGATAGCGCATATTCTAGTTCTGTTATTCTAGTTTCATTTGCCAGGGATCTGACGTTAAAAGTTGCAATGTATGTCTTATTTTCGTTTTTGTTTTTTGGAGGGTTTTGGTCGACTACCCCCGTGGTGACCAGCCATATTGGGGGAGGATGTTTGGTTGTTTTTCTGTTTGGTTCTTTGTTTTGATTTTTGCTAGAGTTGGCGGTGCTGTGACGGGGGGCTATTGGTTGCTATTCATCTGTCTCTTCGACCGAGGTGGCCGAAGGTGATCTCATAGTTTCATTTCGTTTTGGGATGTAGTCTGTTATTGAGCTTTGGTTACCCTGAGACAGCTTGTTTTTCTTAGCCGTTTGGTATTTAGTCAGTACTTCTGGATTAGTTTTTGAGTTTCCTGCTTCGTGTGGAGGTGTTATTTGTAGCTCTCTCTTCTTAGAGTACGGATTTTTCGTAGAATTAGTACAAACTCTTTGTATGTTGTGGCTGTGACCTTTTATCACTAACTTATCATATCTAAGGTACGCTTTCTTGCCTTCGCTTCTTTCTTTTTCTAGCTGGGCTTGTAATGACTTACGTACTTCCAATACCTGAGGAGGGAAGTCTTCTTTAATATAAATTTTGGTATTTCTAAGATTTTTCTTATTTTTCTGTATTGATATTTTCTTTCCGTATGTAGTGAGAGTGATATTTATTGGTCTTATTTTGTTTTCCTTATGTTTTCCCATTCTTTTAACCATTTCCAAGTCATTTTCGCTGCATTTTATTCCCATTTCGTTGATAACCGTAATCACTTTTCCTTCCAGCTCTTCATATGATTTTTCCCCTTCTTCTACTCCGAAAAATATTAAGTTTCTTGCTCTAATTTGCTTCTCAATTAAAGAAATCCTTTTTTCTTGATCTTCATTAATCTGATATATCTTTTCAATTTCTTTTTGAACAAGATTGAACTTCTTATCCGTATTTTCGTTTATTTTAGTTGTTATTCTTTCTTCGTGTTCACTCACTGTAATATTCATATCCCTTTTGATTTGATCTCTTAATTCGCTCAATAGTTTTTCCATTTCTTGAGACATTTTTATTGTTGTTAAAAAAATTGTGGTAGTAAGAGACCTCTAGTGATTGATTGTTAAACTATAATTAACTTTTCGGATTATTCACCGCTAGATGTCGCTGTTTGCTACTTGCGTGTGCGCTCTGGTGTTATAAATCTTAATATACAACTTTTAGTTTATCTACTTCAAACAAGATGTCGCTGTTGCAAGTTTAGTATGGCGATGACTACCTACGTGTTTTTATTTTTTTTCTTGGTAGGTTATTTACGTTTTATATTTATCTTCACTGGTCCTTATACACAATATTTTGTCTTTTTTACTATTTCACCACACAGTTTATAGTTTTTTTATGATAATGTAAGTCTTTCACTTGCGTTTTGGGTGACACTTTGCTAGTTCAAGCGGCAGTGCCGTAACGAATTTTATTATTGTTTTGCACTTCACTAGGTCTTTATTTCCACTTGTCTACACTTTCACCGCTAATTTATGCGTTTCCGCTTCTGTCTATAACACTGCGCTATCGAAATTGTACGTATTTTTAGAAGTAAATAAAATATTATTCGGAAGTAGTACTATATGAGTGTTTACAATAGCACGCCCTCTAGCGATCTGAATTCAATATGCAGGCTAATATCAGTATTGAAGCCAAGGCAAATATTGTGGCCCTATATTCGAATGGCCTTAATATATCTCAAATATCGAATGAAACCGGCTCATGCGTAAGTTTATTTTTTTAATTTTATGTGATGATACGATACCTACAAAATATAATGGCAGATTAATCGCGTGTTGCAAGTGTGTAATATATTTTTTTTTTTTTTAGAGAGAGACTGTTAGTCGTTGGGTGAAGAGATTTGAGGAAGAAGGTAGCCTGAACAGTCGTGATAGGAGGGGAAGACCACCTCTTATTAGCCAGCCTCAGCGACGTTATAGGGTAGCTGAATATGAGACGAATGGTTTCATCCCAACAAGGCGTATTGCCGATGAGTTCGGCACATCAGTACGCACCGTTCGCCGCATACTCCATGCCGAAGGTCTTCATCACCGAGCGCCAGCTAAGAAACCATTTTTAACCCAACGGCATAAAGAGGAGAGGTTAAGTTTTGCCCGGGGGAATATTTGGACTTTGATTGGGAGACGACAATATTCACCGACGAAAAATCTTTTAAATCGTGCCAAAAAGGAAGACTGCATTTGTGGCGTAAAAATAACACGCGTTGGTCTGAAGGCAATGTCAGACCAAATACGGAGTCAGGCAGAATCAGTGTGAATATGTGGGGGTGGATAAGTGCTCAAGGGCCCGGTGAATTAAGTTTTATACCGACGCGAGCCAACAGTGTCAACTATGTGGAAGTGTTGAACGATATAATGTTGCCTACGGTGCGTAATATCTACCCCGCAGAAGACTTGAACGAGATAAGTTTTGTGCAAGACAATTGTCCTATACACCGTGCCAGCATTGTTCGCGAATGGTTTAGCAATCATACGGAAATTAAAGTTATTCCTTGGCCAGCTCGGTCCCCTGACTTAAACCCCATAGAAAATATATGGGGTTCAATGGTGCAAAGATGGGAAACTCGGGACGAGAGATGCCCTGAGCTACTCGCATCCCATTGCATGCAGTTATGGGATAGTTTGCGCGGCACAAATATCTGTGCAAATATTGTGGCGTCTATGCGTCGACGTCTCATTAGCTGTATCGAGGCTAACGGAGGTCACACGAAATATTAAAAATCCTAAACAGGTAGGGTAATTTTGTGTCAGGGGACATAGTGTCCGTAACTTTAACAAATTAGTATTTATATTATTGTAATATTGAGGTTAAGGTTCAATCCTCTTTTCATTGAGAAAATGAATAATTAAGCTATAACCTCTTAAATTATATCAGAATTTTCATAATATCTATATGTAACCTAAAATGTGTTTTTTAACATTCAATACTATACTAATAACATAAGTAAGTGTAAAGGATTTCTTTTATATAAAAAATATTACAATTTTACCATATCAAAATTAGTTTAATTTATTATCATATTATAATAATAAATTACCTTTATTGTAATATCTATTTTTTCAAGGTAATTTACTAAAATAAATTACTAAAACATAATAATAATAATTATATAAAACATTAAAAAAACTGGCCCAACTCGGATTCGAACTCACAACTATCCCGATCACATTAGCGAGAGCAGCCTCGTTACCGATCTAGCTAATGTTAACTTATATTCACGTGTTGAAATTTTGCATTACTAGGAATAAAATAATCGACGGCGATAAAAAAACAAGTTACTGATATTGTCATCCTTGTCTAGCATTGACCACATCTATAACTACTCGTAGCGATGCTACACGACATGTTAATTTGTTAGCGTTGGCACATCGCTCACACGGATAAATATGCGTATGTGTGTATAGGCGCCGCAGCCCGCAGGCGATAATGGTCATTGCGGTGTGAGTGGACTTCTGGCCGTTGACTGTACGTTCGCAGCGTGTCGAGAGTTTCCAGCGTGCGTTTACTAGGCATATTGCTTACATGTCCTCAGGAATATCCCACAGATGTCCATACGAACAACGTTTGGCTTTCTTTCGCATTGAGTCGCTTCGGAACCGTCGTACGGTTCATGACTTATAAAATTGTAAATGGTCAAATAGAATGCGAGCAATTGCTTGAACGTGTCATGTTGTCAGTCCCATATAACCTTCCTAGACGGCCAATATCTAGACTTTTTGAACCGCCTACCTGTAGAAATAACATTGGGATATATTCGCCAACATCTAGAATGTGTATTCAATTCAACGAACTCAACTCAAAACTACCGGATTTGTATGTGTTCTTTGGTTTCAAAAAATTCAAAACCCTCTTGCGCAGTCATTTAAATAAACATATAAATGACCAATGTCATACTTAGGCTGGGTTGCACCAGAACAGTAGTTAAGAGCGTAGACGGGCTGCGCGGGAATTGAAAAATAGGTATTTGAAGAAACTATTGCCGTCGCGCTGCGCTCTAGCAACCGGGCGGTATCAATATGTGAGTGAAGTCTGTATTTGTGTGCGTAGCTCAGTAACGCGCATCTCCCGCCCGCTCGCGCCAATCAAACTACCTACGTTACGTTCGTTTCTGTCTCAGTCGGATTGAAAATATCGGCGTGCGCAGTGTTTCGTGTGATCGTGCTATTTATACTAAATTTTTCCATGAATGCCTTCTCCCTGAAATAATTGACGGTCGGATACCAAGAAATTTACCTGTAAGAGAAAGGATGGAAATGACGACAGAATAAATGTACATATTATTATATAACTTTTGTATTATTTAAAATACCCACAAGCACCTTTTCTGCCTCTTCTGCATAAATATTAAGAACTAGCTTTTGCCCACGGCTTCGCTCCCGACAACTGACTACTACCCTACTTACCTAAAAAAATAATTTAAAAAAACTTATTATCCTATTTCGGACGACGGCGACGGCTAATCCAAAAACGCAAAAAATATAAAAATCGGTGTAATTAACACGATTGTCGACTTCCTTTTATATAATAGGTCTTTACCTATGAAATTGCCGTTTTGTATGAAAAAATTTAAACGAATTTTTTTCATGTATTTTTTATTTGTATTAATAGAAGTAATCACCCATGCAATCAATGCATCTTTGCCAACGCAGTGGCAGTTTATTGATGCCCTTCTTAAAGAAATCAGCTGGTCGGGAGGCAACAAATTCTTCAAAGGCATTTTGTACTGCCTCTCGGGTATTGAATTTTTTTCCCGCCAAGAAGTTATCCAAATTCTGGAAAAAGTAGTAGTCTGTAGGCGCAAGGTCTGGTGAGTAGGGCGGATGACGGAGAGCTTCCAACCCCAGGTTCTTGCAACTTGGAGACCGTCTTCTGTGCAGTATGAGGTCGCGCGTTGTCGTGCAGGAGCAGCGGAGACGAGCGATTGACCAATGCTGGTTGGAGATGTGCCAGCTTCTCCATCATTGTGTTTAGTTCTTCACAGTATACATCTGCAGTAATGCTCACCCCGTTTGGTAAGAAGCTGTGATGAATCACACCGGCGCTAGACCACCAAACAGTGACCATCACTTTTCTAGGGGTAAGTTTTCGTTTAGGGCATTGTTTAGGTGCTGAACCAGGATCCAACCAACTTGCTGAGCGCTTGCGGTTATCGAACAGAATCCATTTTTCATCGCAGGTAACAATGCGGTTCAAAAGTCCTTCATTTGTGTGTCTGTTGAGCAGTGCAAGGCACGTCTCGACGCGTACTTCGCGCTGGCGATCATTGAGTTCGTGGGGCACCCATTTGTCAAGCTTTTTTACCTTGCCAATTTGACGCAAATGGACCAAGATTGTTTTGACGCTAACGTCGAAAGCTGCTGCTAATTCAGCCATAGATTGTGTATCATCAGCTTCCACAATCGCCTTTAATTCGTAATTGTCGACCAAAGTCTTCGGACGACCGCGAGGTTAATTTTTCAGGTCGAAATTTCCAGAACGGAAGCGAGCAAACCAATAACAGGTGGTGCGTTGGTTTGTAGTGTTAGCTCCGTAAACGTCGTTGATGTTGCGTGCCGCTTGTGCCGCGTTGCTGCCACGATGGTACTCATATTCCATAATTGCTCGAATTTTTAACGTATCCATGATGACGAAAAAGATTGAAATGCGATGAAAATGTAACACTAATCAATAAACAAATGACTACTTTTGGAAAAAAAATCCATGTTTTTAAAATAAAATTAATTTGAAATTAGAATTCTTAGCCAAACAAAAATTATTTTGATTTGAAATGGCCAGTACTGCAGAACGGCAATTTCATAGGTAAATACCTAATATATAGATTTACTTGATAAGAGCAGTCATTATTTTATAAACTCCCCTGTAAATATTTATGTCAAGTCAAAAGCAGAATTATCACACCAAGCAGTATAGTGCAAACTTTAGTTACGTATTATACCTAATGCTTACGGTTTGTATTTTTGTAAGAGACACTTCGCTAAAGTTCATTTCAATTATTAGTTAATTATAAACCCTAAAAATGTCATTGAATTGTTACTTCGTTGTCTCTGTGTTAAAAAAACAAAATGAGCATCAAACACTATTCAGTAAATCAGTATAGGATAAACGTCGATATCGACTGACATCACTATGATTTCGATAAAAACTTCGACACTAGTCACTTCCCTAATTGTGTACGTATTAGTCTAACCCTCCCTCACCTCTTGTCTCCCCCCGTAGAGTGCGATAGAGACAACTGCAGCTCAGAACGATTTTACCTATACAAAACCTTGACCGATCGACGTTTCGTATTCTCCTGTTTTCTCCTCGAAACCTAAACCAATTAAATTATATTTGGTATCAAAATTTAAAGGAAGAATAGATCTATGCCCCTATTACTTGTTTTTATTTTAAAAACTTTTCAATTTTCTTTGGTAGTCGTCTGATTACGTAGGTAA
This sequence comes from Cosmia trapezina, assembly GCA_905163495.3. Taxonomy (NCBI): domain Eukaryota; kingdom Metazoa; phylum Arthropoda; class Insecta; order Lepidoptera; family Noctuidae; genus Cosmia; species Cosmia trapezina. The sequence goes on along the minus strand of LR991046.1, from coordinate 422,636 downwards.
AAACGGGGATTTTTTTAGGTTTTTGGTAAGTCATATTTATTTTTGTAATAAATTTTTTGAAAAAAATAAATGACAGGGGCATGCCTTCAATAGACCTGGATTTTTATAAATAAAAACGATTACTCTAGAGGCATTATCCAGGAAGAGAATAGGGGAATACATTTGTATGGAAAAATGCAGCCCGTCTACGCTCTTAAAGTTAAGGTTTAAGTCAAATTTGACAATAACTTTAACGTTAACTTTAACGGTAACTAATGTGAAATGCGTTGCACCAGCGTATCCATAGTTAAAGTTAGCGGGGTAGCAAATCAAATGAGGTTAAGTTACCATAGGTTCGTTGCAGGGAATATTTTTAAATATGGTAAAGAGGCGAGTTCAAATGGCGCTGTCATTTTATAATTTGTTTTTTATCGTAACTAATGTCAACTGTCAAAACAGCGTGGATTTGTGTTGTGTATAGTGATTGTATTTATCAAGGATGCTAAACAGAAAACTATAAAACATGAAAATGGAAGATGACTTGAAAACAAAGTAAGCACCTATATACAGGGTGTTTGGCGCATGGACCGACACAATTTTTTGGGGGATTGGGGGGGTCATTTGCTAGGTTTCACCTAAAGACCTCCATGTCCTAAGTGTGACGGTAATAGTTTTATTTTTTTTTTGTTCTTTCTTTGAATTACCCAAAATCTCGCCTTTGAGTCGATATTTTTTTTTGTTTATGGTTGTAAAAGAACAAAATAATTTTTATTATAGTCTAAAATGTATTCTTATTCGAAATAAAATAAAAAAATATAGTAACCGTAATAAGTCTTTTCTTAAAACAATCCATAACTGACTCTCTAACTAGTATTTTGACTACATTTGAATTGTTTTTCATAGCGTGTAGCATACCCTTAGAAAGGGTACAAGCTAAAGAACTTTTTGAGATAAAAATAAGGTCAAAATGGCTTTATTTAAAAAAAAAAATGAATTTAAGAGTAGTAACTTTTCATACATTTAAACATTTTTAAGACTTTGGAAGCACGTAAGTCATTTTCTACTGATCAATTACATCAAATAATAATTTATTTAGAATAAAAATACATTGCAGACTATTATAAAATTTATTTTGTTCTATTGCAACCATAAACAAAAAAAATATATCGATTCAAAGGCGAGATTTTGGGTAATTCAAAGAAAGAACAAAAAAAAACATATCTCAATTACCGTCACACTTAGGACATAGAAGTCTTTAGGTGAAACCTAGCAAATGACCCCCCCAATCCCCCAAAAAATTGTGTCGGTCCATGCGCCAAACACCCTGTATATAAACTATTGTCTTTAGCGCGTTGTTTTTTGCAGTTGCACTTTGCTTGCTGTCCTATGTAATAAATAATAATGTAAAGCATTGTGCTGTGATTGAACAATTTCGTTGAATGCCGTTATTCACCTTAATACTCAAAAATTGTACAAATAATTGTAGCTATTTACTCAAAATACGCCTTTGCTTAAATTATATTTTTATGTTTCAGAGAAAGAAGTCCAAATTTTACAAAAGCGGAAATGGACAGACTGCATGCACGAATATCAAAAATTCAAAACATAAAAAATATATTGTTTTGTAAAAAAGACGGACGGGATTAGCTCCAAACAAAAGTACAGTCATGGAGTTTAATCGAGTGTGAGTTCAACGCTCTAGGAGACACTCCACAAACCGTAAAACAGCTCAAATATAAATTTGAGAATCTGAAGTTGCAAAGATGGTAATATATTGATATAAATATTCTAATTAGTGCGTTTTCGTATTTCATTAAAACAATAAAGTGAAAAGTGAAAAATGGATAGAATATCCCTTTGTAAGTAATACCTGTATCAGAGGAGCATTAAAAAATGCACAACCAATTTTAATAAAATGTTCATGTTTACAGGGAGGTAGCAAAGACCGCCAAGAAATGCGTCGTACTGGAGGAGGTTCCCCACCACCACCACCACCTGATTTGGACGATACTACAGATTGGCTGAGGTCCCTTATACAAACATCAATTTATGGAAATTAGGCTATTATGATGATGTCATAAGCCAAAAATCTGTCTTTGCGAGTGCTTAATATAAGAAATAGAGATAGAAAAACTTAATTTAGAAATCCTAATATTAAAAATACATCAAAATTTTAGGATATTTATATAAATAAAAAGCATTAATATATATTTAAATTTGTTTATTATTTACCTCTCCCTCACATACTAAATAACAGCTTGTCATAGCCTACTGAAATATCCTACTTGGAGGCATAGGATCCCGCATTTTTTGCATATATTATGTAGTATAGCAGTAGCTACTATGATAGGCTAGACTGTCTCTAGCAGAGTTCTTATTTTCATGGAAAGGGCAGGAAATCTTCTTTTCCAACATCCAAACACCATTTCTATTAGATTCCTTGTACGGATTTGGCTCCATCACTAACAGGATCACGCAGAGGTGTTAGCAAATACGCCTTTACTGCATAGCCTTCTGCTCGCATCTTGCAATTGCGGGGCTCACCCTGTATATTATGAGTGATACAGTTGACTTAAGGCTGTTACAGACAGAGGCGATATCGCGTCGCGACGCGATACTGTTCTACGGATATAATATCGCAATATCGCGTCGCCGACGCCTGACGCTGTCTGTAAGAGCCTATACCACACCTGCTGTATCGCCAACGCATCTTTGGAACGAACCACAAGCATAATATTCTAACGCGATAAGTAGGTACTTGCTGTACTGACTCACTGCTTTATTTCTGAAAAATAAAAGGTGCCCTAACTTTATCATGACGGAGGGCATTCCATAAAAATAAAGTAACAAAAGCCCACTAAATAAAGGCATGCACTATAACTACCTAGGATTCAGAGTAATTAAACTAAAACAAAAAAAACCGGTCAAGAGCGAGTCGGACTCACGCACCGAGGGTTCCGTTCCGATTTCTGAAAAAGTGTGCTATTTAGAGACATCGTTTTATTTTTCCGGTAATCTTTACATAAACTGCTATCACATAGAATAATTTCACATTTTTCTCTTTGCAAACTTAGGAGATAAGGGGAGGGGAAACGGTATTTTTTTTTACATTTTTCATCAAAAGTCGAAAACTGTGCGGCCTAAAAAAAAATAAAAAAAGGTTTGAGAATGTGCAAACAGCGCTCTTTCATATGATACCCCACATGCCCTAGTAGCCCCACTTTGAATTTTTAAGACGGTGGTCTTATAATATATGTATTTTTTTATTATATTTGAAAAATAGTTTGGTAAACGTCATCTAAAATTGTTCCAAATTTCAAGTTGATAGCATTAGTAGTTCTTGAGATTTCCAGCTGTGACAGACAGACAGACAGACGGACGGATAGACAGACAGACACGACAGACAGACGGACGGATAGACAGACAGACACGACAGACAGACAGACAGACTGAGTCACACCATAAGGGTTCCTTTTTTACCATTTTGGTACGGAACCCTAAAAAAGCAACTAAAATAAAAAAAAAGCTCGGTAGGTATCTAAAGACAGTATTTAGATAAGTACTACATGCTAGATGGTAGGCATAAGGAAACTTACTTCATCGTTGGGAGCTTTAGCCAGCGTTGCAACCGTAGAATCAGCCACCAAGCTACGTTTTAGGAGACAGGAAATCTCGCCAAAAAAGACGCTTCGTCCCATGTGAAAAACGATCGGGTCTAGATAAAGAGGTACCGACACTATTCTTTTTCAAGACCTGACACTGACCAGGTCATCACCTTCGTCTTCAGAATTACCTAGTTTCCGCGAGTATTTGTCGGAGCAGAGACATGGTATTCGACGCTTCTGACAGAAATTTAACTTTAACGATAACATTAACCGGCGAAGCGTGGACGGTTAAAGTTACGGTTAAAGTTATGACGTCAGTTACCAAATTGTCAAATGGAGCATCCCGTTTTTTGTTTGACTGGTACTTTAACTAAAGGTGCGATGTTTGTTATAGTTAAAGTAAGATGGTGCAACCCAGCCTTATTTATTTATTTATTTATTTATATATACTTTATTGTACACCAAAAAAAATACAAAACAAAAGAAAACATGTACACTTCAAAACATACAATGGGCGACCTTATCGCTTTCCGCGATCTCTTCCAGGCAACCTTAGGATGGACAGTGATTTATCAGGATATGATATGGGGCTGTTGTTGGTGCAAATAGTAAATACCTACTTATACAATATTAAACTAAAATAGATACATACATATCCTAAATAATAGATACATAAATACATACATACTAAATATTTAAGCAACGAAAATTAATGAAGACTAAAGATGTTTAATTTAACAGTTATGAGAACAAGATCACAACGACAAGTAATGTTCCTTCACGAGTCTTTTAAACATAGGTAACGACTGCGCGCGTTTAATTTGTACGGGCAATGCATTCCACAAACGAGCGGCCTGGACAGTAAAGGATTTGTCGAGGAAAGTTGTGGAATGCATAGGCATTTTGAGCCAGCCTTAGTAAGCTTATTATATTTATTTTAGTTAATATTTTATTACCCGACTGCGGCGTAGCCCAAAAGGAGGGTTATGTATTTGACCTGTATGTAAGTATGTATGTATGTCCGTTTCTTTGTTCCCTCGTAACTCCTAAACGAATGAACGGATTTGGATAAATTATATGTCTTTAGATTTGTCTTGGTGGCGCGAGTGTCACTGGCTACATTAACATCAAAAATAAAGTAAAATGGCGGATTTGGGGCGACATATTGTGGAGTTCGAAATTTTTTTGTCTTCTAATACCATCGAGTGGGATATCAAAATGAAGGGTTTTAAAAGGTGATTACAAAAATATATACAACTTATATGTTTAGAAGTAATTCGAAGTGACAAATCGAATTTTGATTTAAAAAAAAATTGCTTTGAGTGTTAGGACTATTTGTGCGTTTATATAAATAACCCTCACGGCCAAAAGTCCTTGCAAGAATTATATCGTCTGCGAAATCTTTTACATTATTAGTAAACTAAAAAGCTGGAAATAAAAAAAAACTAATTAAAAAAACTAAAAAAACCCGACTACAGTAAAAAACCAAGCCCATTTTAAATTTAATAAAAGTTGGAAGCAGGCGGGACCCGTTTCATTTTTATATTTTCAAACGCATTTAAAATGGGTTTGTTTTTAGCTTTTCAGTTTTAGTTTTTTACTGCAGTCGGGTTTTTTAGTTTTTTTTAATTACTGTTTTTATTTTAATTGATATAATTTACGATGGTTGCTTTGTATTATGTGAATGTCGTGTACACCTGTAATTGGCATATATATAAGAACCCATACCTGTTAATTTTTAGTCTTTAATGTAGGTACAATGTATATCCTGTGGGCGTATCTATTATAAATAAATAAATTTATAATCACAGGGGCGGTCGTTGCGAAGAAACCAAAACTAGACACACGAAGAACAAAACTAGAAGATGCAATAACAGCCGAGCAAACGGAAAGAGACAAATCAGAATCTAAAGTTATGCGGACAACTCAAAACCGTACGTCCAAACCTGGCACTTATTTCAAAGAGCCCAACAAAAGTGACCAGCGTAGTTTTAACCTAGTAAAAAAAAGTATACAACATACTCGCACTCAAATTGGTGAAAAACCTTACAAGTGTGACGTATGTCAACGAGGTTTTAGTCGAAATTATGATTTATCAAATCATATTCGTATACACACTGGTGAAAAACCATTCAAGTGTGATGTATGTCGACGTAGTTTTAATCAAAAGCGTCATTTAGCAAGACATATTCGTATACACACTGGTGAAAAACGTTATAAGTGTGATGTATGTCAACGTAGTTTTAGTGAAAATTCGGATTTGAAACAACATAATATTCGTATACACACTGGTGAGAAACCTTATAAGTGTGATGTATGTCAACGTGGTTTTATTCAAAAGGTTCACTTAACCATTCATAGTCGTATACACACTGGTGAAAAACCATTCAAGTGTGATGTATGTCAACGTAGTTTTAGTCAAAAGGGTAATTTAGCAAGTCATATTCGTATACACACTGGTGAAAAACAAGTGTGATGTATGCTAGCGTAGTTTTAGGCTTAAGTTTAATTTAGCAAGTCATATTCGTATTCACACTGCTGAAAAACCATTCAAGTGTGAGGTATGTCAGCCAGTGGCGTGCACAGAGATTTCAGACAGGGTATGCACGGTTAAAATAAAGTGAAAAACTTAAGTACCAATTTCAGCTTCTTTCGGTCGGAATCCCACCGACTAGATACCCTACCCAGTACCTAGTCACCTACATACCCGACTCTTACCACACGGCGCCATTGTCTTCGCATGGCGTTTGTTTGCGACCACCACAAATATCTAAATTATTTAAATCTGAACATCCGTTATATGTACATCCAAATATATATTTTTTATGTTGATTTGTAAATAAAATGCAAGGTAAACAATACAATATGTTTGTGTGTACACAACCTTTAGCTGTTAGCCAGTAACAATTATCATAATACCTACTTTTTAAGTAAATAACGAGTAGCTTAGCTTTTTTTTTGTGTTAAAGCAAACCCCGGGTACACACGGACCCCTTTGCAATCAATTTAACTTCTTCCTCAAAAGATAACGTCGAAAAAGCGGCAGATTTTAATTTATTTGAACACACTGGGCCAGTACAGCTCTCACGGATATAATTTTTACAATAAACTTACTAAATAATTACTTAGAAAATCAATCACTTCCGCCCAGAAATACAACCGAACAATGATATTAAATCAATCGAAACAATAAATATGGCGAAAAACATAGCAATTACGAACTAATACGAAAAAATAAATTGGTTAATCCGACTAAAAAAAGTTGATCCTCTACAATCAACAAATAAGCGGTGCTTTTACGGCTTCTCAATTTGGACGGTTTGCAATGTAAGCTCTGCTTCTAAAACTCCAACACGCGCACACATTTTCACGCACACAGTCACACTTTTGCTGAGAGACGAGAATTCACGAGATGCGTTGTATGAAAAATAAGCAAGACGTAGTAGTGCTTTTGCTCATACGGAAGCGCTGCTTGCGCGGTGAATCGGTGGCGCGTGTTCGCCGCTCCAACGAGTTAGTTCCATAAAAAAGTAATAGATGGCGCGGAATCGCATTATGAACATTAAATCAATCTGCCTAGCCTTTTCCCAACTATGTTGGGGTCGGCTTCCAGTCTAACCGGATGCAGCTGAATACCAGTATTTTACATGGAGCGACTGCCTATCTGACCTCCACAACCCAGTAACTGGGTAATACGATACCCCTTGGTAAGACTGGTTGTCAGACTTTCGGGCTTCTGACGACCCGTAACGACTGTCAAAGATCCACGAATAACAGCCGGGACCAACGGCTTAACGTGCTTTCCGAGGCACGGAGGAATCTCGATATGTAAAGATGGTCACCCATCACTGACCAACCCCGGCAAGCGTAGCTTAACCTGACGGATCGACCCGTGCGGCTGTTATTACTTAGCCACGAGCTCCTCCGCATTATGAACATTAGATTAATTTAATACCTGCCATGTTTTTTTTTTAATTTAAATAGTTATTTATCATTTAGAGGGCCATGTATGTATGGGACTACAGGGTATGCAGAGCTTATTTGCATGTATGGAGTGCACGCCACTGATGTCAGCGTAGTTTTAGTGTAAAAAGTAGTTTAGAAAGACATTTTCGTATACATGCTACCGTTAGAATACGGAATATACGTTAATATGCGCATTGACTAGGTAATCTGCAAATTACCGGGTGCAAGCCGTTAAAGTGTGAAATTTGACTTAAAGTAGCTGATATCTCCACTTTACCTAGGTAATCTGCATACTAACGGATTCTACGTCGTTAAATCGCGAAAGAAAGTGAGCGAAACACTTTTGTCACGGAATATGTGATAGAGCTGTGACTGTGACAATAATTAGGATTGAATCTATTGCAGTTTCATAATTTTCCGTAACTTTAGGCTTATTAGTTTATTACTGTCGGAGTATTTTTAGTTATTTTTGTTGATTTTATTGAAGTAAAGTTCCTTTAGTTAAATTGTCTAATTTGATCAGTTAATTCAGTGGAGTAACATACGAGTAAAATTTTAATTACAAACAATTGTATTGATTTATTTTATTACTTTTGTTTATGCGTAAAATGTCACCTAACTTTAGATTATTATTATAAATTCATTAAAAACGGTTCAATCCTCATACGTAAAAAAGAAGGAATGCCATCTATCCACATTAAAAACAAACAATGACTTGCTTCGTCTCTTGGAATCCGCGCCGGCGGCCCACCCCGTGGATGTGTCGCCGACCCCAGCGCCCTCCTCAGCCGGATCACCTGCTGCACTGCTGCAACGGGGCGCCTACTGATAACATACAGGCAGATCTGTACACACCTCATTTCACTTTTTATGTTCTGCTTAATTTATTTAACTATATTATCTCCCACATGTTTTTAGCCATAAGTTTTAGCCATAAGTTCTATTCTTTTAGATAATTTTGTAATGTTATTACTTGACACTCAGCAAAAACATAACAAGTCACTCACTAATATACTATTACACATTGACAAGACTGAACATAACTCAATGTATCCAACATATATTCTCACGTTAACACCTTTACAAAAATACCAATTAATCATAAGTCAGTTAATTTTAATACTATTCCTAATTAAATTATGTAATTTCTTAACCTCAATACTAACTTTAAATTCAACATTCAGTCATGTATACTACCTACACACCAAACAATTTGTTCCTTGTTCAGAAACCAATACACACCGCCATTACTACATACACATACCCCCGACACTTGCAGCTATCTCCGTTACATCACGCTCAACGTACAAAACAGATTGCAACCTTATGCTACTTAGCCCACTTTCATACTCACTGCCAAATTTTTTTATCAACTTCTGTTATTGTATAATCGTTGTGCCGTATGGACCCATGGAACTTGTTAGTTTTGATTATTCTACTGCTGCGGACGCCAATCATCACCACACTCGGTTCACCCTTCGCTGTATACAAGCACCTCATTCTGGATTATTAACACTATAATCAATGGCGTCAATTATTGACATTAACAACGAGCTGGACAGTGTTGTCGTTTCGTCGTCACACGCTTGTACTCCGGACGAATGTGCTGATTATTTAAAATCACGTCTAGCACTAAATATCTTGCATCTAAACATTAGAAGCTTGAACAAGAACTTCAACGAACTAAACTGTCTACTCGTATCTATTAAGTTAGAGTGTGATATCCTAATTTTAACAGAGTGTTGGCTAAAAAAGAATGCGTCTATCCCTAATATACAGGGTTACACCTCATTCCAAACCAAAAACCTTATTAATCAGAATGATGGCGTGGTGCTCTTTTTTAAAGATACTTTGAGCCTTAGCATTACTGAGCCGACATTTACTGATGCCAGCTGCCCAGTCTGCATAATCCAAAACAATATTACTATTATAGCATTATATAGGGTGACTGGTAATTAGTGACCGATACCTAAACCCATGATTGTGCTCATGATAACAAACAACTTTTACTATGGGACCAAACCTGAAATCGCGAAAAAAAAATCAGCTGCTCCCTACATTTTGACGAGTTATGCGAACATGAATGTATGAGGCAGGTGATTTTTTTTTTTTCAATGCCGTGAATAGTTTCTTCGCTAATGTTGGCAGAAACCTGGCTTACAACATCTCGCAAAACTTAAGCAACGCACAACGTACACCTCCCCACCCAGTTTCGATGCTTAACTCAATTGTCGTACTGGAGACAGATGAGAAACAGGTCGGGGCTATCATTAAAGATCTCCGTGTGGACAGTGCCTCTGGCTGGGATAAGATCTCTCCCAAATTGTTAAAATCTACCAGTCACAAACTCGTTCCGGCCATAACGCATATTTGCAATCTTGCAATATCCACCGGCACTTTCCCTAAGACCCTCAAAAAAGGCATTGTCCATCCAATCTTTAAATCAGGTGACAGGGGCAGTGTAAACAATTATCAGCCAATCTCGGTACTTCCAGCAATTTCCAAAATATTGGAAAGAATCATTCACAAAAATCTTCTCAACTTTCTTGACAAGTATAAAATCATCGCTAAAAACCAATACGGCTTCAGAAAGGGCGTATCCACGGAAGACGCTGTATTGGATCTTCTGGACTCAGTTGTCAACAAAATTTACTGTAATCACAAATGTATTGGCATATTTTTGGACCTCTCTAAGGCCTTCGACACTGTCTCTGTCCCTATTTTACTTGGAAAATTGAACAGATTGGAGTACGCGGCACGGCGCTCATATTGCTTAAGGATTTTCTATCAGACCGGACACAGTGCGTAAAAATAGGCGAGTACATCAAGTAGTGAATAACTACTTGATTTCGGTGTGCCACAAGGTAGTTTGCTCAGCCCCCTCCTCTTCCAAATCTATGTTAACGAACTCTGTCTACTTGGTCTCCATTCTACTCACATTATAGCGTACGCCGATGATACCGTTTTACTGTCCAGTGGACATGGCTGGGAAACGGCTAGGGAGGCCGCTGAATTGGCTTTGTCCCAAGTTATGACCTGGTTGGGCAATAATAGCTTAACCTTGAACGTCAACAAAACGAACTTTATAACCTTTGGTTCCAGATCTTCTTCCCTTCCATCTGACCTCACGTTTCAAATCAAAGCTCACGTTTGTGACAAGCTTGACAGCAATACTCTGTGTTCTTGCCAGACTGTGACGAGAGCCACCTCCGTCAAGTACCTCGGTCTTTACCTTGATTCCGGTCTCAGGTGGAAGACTCACATTGAATTTCTGTCTGCACGCACTAGAAAACTCATTTACGTGTTCAAAAAGTTAAGAACTTCTGCCCATAAAGATATCCTAAAAATGATATACACCGCCCTATGTGAATCAACACTTAGTTACTGTATCGTTGCGTGGGGTGGTGCAGCCAAAGCAATCCTCTAATCAGCTGAAAGAGCCCAACGTGCAGCAATCAAGGTCCTTTTAAGCAAACCATTTACGTATCCCACCCAGCAAGTTTATTCGGACTTTAAGGTGCTGACAGTCCGCCAGATGATAATAGATGTAAAAGCCCTACGCTTAGAAGAAGACCCAAACCGGTTTGTCCCAAAGTTTGTACAAATACCACCTTTGCGCGACGGCATAACCGTTATTTAAGTACACTACTATACAACAAACTGTACAACACGTTAAACATTCATTGTTTAAACAAGTTCCAATGCAAACAAAAAATAAAAGAATTTCTGCGCAATCTAAAGTATGACGATACGGAAGAATTACTCAAACCATAGCTACCGAAACTAATCACCCACTCATACTTACACACCTACACTCACACATACACAGACACTCTCATACACCTGGCACATAAATAGATACTTACTACGTTTTATTTTATTATTATTTTTTGTTAATAATTAGGCAATTCGAATCCCTTTCTTTTTTTTTTTCTTTAATCAACGTTTCTTATTCTCAATATTAGTTTGTATTAGTCTAGCTAGTGTATTGTTATTATTTGTACAAGAGTGCATTTTACTTATATGTAAACCATCATAACTTTAGCCCCACTGTCTTTAGCTTTTTACCCCTGTAACACAGGTTTTTCCTAGCAGGGGGGTCATGAGTCTTTCATTTTGTACCAGGCTTTTTCACGCTAATGTTGACTCACAAACTGTATCAACCTGTATCTGTGTACTCTTTTTTATGTCAAAAATGTTAAATAATAAAATAATAATGTAAATTAAAATGGTGTTGTCCGAGCAGTATAAAATTTATTTAAAAGTTGATATTTATTTTATTTACATAGTTTAAAATCTAACAGTCTTAAAATATATAAAAAAAAGAGGGGAAATAATCATAGGGCATCAAAAAATTCGTCCGCATCGCTGTCGACAGAAATTAAAATTAAATAATTACTTACAATGAATTCGAATTGAATAAATCAAGCAAAGAACCTGTTTTATTAACTTTACCGTATGCTTGGCAGTTAGTCTGCAGATTACCTGGGAAGTCTGCAGATTAACTAGTTAATATAAGAAATTAAACATATTTTCCACTTTAACGGACTCAACCAGCCAGATAATCTGCGGATTAACTAGTTAATCTGCACTTCAACTGATTTACGCACAGCTAATAACATACACACTGGCTAAAAACCTTTCAAATGTGATATGAAAAATGGCTGAGGATTAACAACAATATAAGTAGGCCTGTTCATCTCCTTCCTGCCCCTGTGCCGTGTTACTTGGGGTCGGCGCAACACGATTTCTCTTTCCATTCTCCATTGGCCTGTTACGGTGGAAGAATTAAAAGCTAAAATGAAAGCTGTGTGTATTTAAGTTAGGTATGAGTCCTTTTGTTATTTATATTCCGTAGCATGTAAGTTTTATGATTACTTTACACTCTAATAACATAAGCTTTATCATTATTTTCATTAGCTTATAAGTTTTAGTAATAAACTGCCTATTATTTACATGACTAAGAAATAGATATGACGCATATTTTCCCCAAACTTGTTTTACAAATTGTTATTTTATTCTGTTGTGCTTTGCGTCATGTTTACCGCAAATAAACGTATTTCTTTCTTTCTTTTTCTTTTCTTTATATGCTGCACACATACAAATCGACGGTTAAGAATCAATAGTGTCTATGTCAACTATCGGATAGTTGAGATAGACACTATTGATTCTTAACCGTCGAAATACTATCCTGTTCACACATCTTCCGTCTCTTTCCGGCCGCATCGCATCCGCACGCAAGCGGCGCTAGCGGCCACCGCTACAAGAGCGCCGCCCACACACCTAATGGTCCCCTAAGCGAATTTAGACCTTATTGTCATTCATTTTTTTTGTAAAACTAAGCTTCCAGATTATTTTACCCAGTAAGCTGGAGCAAAAAAACAAAGGGTTTTTAAAATGTCAATAAGGTCGAAATTAGCTTGAGACCTTTATCGTTTTCAGTGAACTCAAATACCACGAAAATGACACCCATGTCGAAAAATTTTAATATTTTCGCAGCATCTTGGATTTTCATTTTGACCCCACTATCGTTTTCAGCGATCTCAAATGAAAAAAAAATAAAAGTAAAATAAGATAATTAGAAAAAAAACTTAAATATAAAAAAAAAATCTTATTTATGTAGTTATACAGAAAAATACATTTGAGGGCCTATTTTTTGAACATCCCTGCCCAACCCTTTGAAAGAATACAGGCGTGATGTTATTAAGAAATCTCATTTCCTATTCGATATTCATTATAAAAGCACCCATACGAAAATAATTTATTCTGTGGCAGAGGGGTGACTTACCTATTTGAGATTTGAAAACAGTAAATCAAAAATTTGCGCGCGAGGCGGCTTTATAAGCTCCAGTGTAGGGTTCAAATTCAACTGTTTTACACACTTGATGCGATTGGTAAACGTAGGCCGAGATAAAAATAAATACCAATAAAGCTTTTTCGCGCGTGACGTCTTTATTTACATAGGCATAGGGTTTAAAGTCAACTGTTTTCCACACATACTAATTTGTGCTGGTCGCAGCCGGTGACAGAAGTTAGCGGGGGTGGCGGGTTCGAAAAAATTGGCACACGTCCGACCTCCGACACGTTCCGCTCGGGACTAAACGGCTCAGGGCGAGCGCTTGCAAAGCTGAAAACAATTGATGCTGGAATTAGTGGTACAGGTATTTAATATTTCACATTATGACGGCCGTTATATCTCGAATTTTTTACGACCTTTATTATGGTACAAGTTTTATTGTTGAAAGCCTAATGTAACTCAAATGAAATAAGATTAAAGATCACAATTAGACCTGTCTTTGCGATTTAATTGGATGTAGTAAAGTGCAAGTAATCTTGTATCGGACGGCCGAAATTTCTAGATCGAAGTGTGAACTAAGTAATATATTTTTTTCAAAATTTAAATCCGTGTTATCTACGAATAAAACACTAAATAAAACAACATTTTTACGGCTATGCCCGCCTTGATATGGGGCAGTTAAAGATGCTAGTTTCATGACGTTACACACAGTAAAATTTTGGACACGTGTTTAAAAATTAATAAAATAATATTTGTTACGTTATTTAGTGAAAGCTTTTCAAAAAAACGTTGGTTAAGTATCACAAAACTTCAACTTAACTTAAAAAATACGGGGTAGCCATTACGTTTTGTAAGCGATGGCAGTTTTATTAAAAAGGATGGTAGTTGGACAAATGTTTTTTGTATGGATGTGAAAGTAGTACCAATGAAAAAATTATAAAAAAAAAAACGATTTGTAAGGGATGGATTAAAGGAGAATGGGCAAAAATGTATGTAGCGTGGTACCCGCTCCAATAGTCATAATTAATATATTATCAAAAAGACATTCTGATGCAGAAAAACGTCTACCATGGCGCCTGCCCCTATTCACATTTGGAAGGCAGTAATTCCACTAAGTTATAAATGAGAATTTCCTACAAACTACTTGTATTAGCAAAAGGAAGCTAGAATAGGACAGAATTAGATGATGATATAACACACTTAGGATTCCATTATTGAAAGAAGTAAGAAAACAAGCGTTCTTGAAATAAAAATCATATTATATTTTAGAATTGTTAATTTTTTTATTAAATTCATGAGTGACATTACATGTTTGAGTTAGCATCCCTAACATTGCCCTCTAAGTCTTGCACCATTTGGAATATAAAGCTTATATTCACAAAAGATGTGAGTTTTTATTGTTATTGGTATTCGATGGCGAGTTGCGTTTGGACAATTGTTAAACATACAATGTCGTGATGTGTTTGGAGCACGTGTACACTCCGAAACTTGAAACTCCTAAACATTTTGCACTGCTTCAGGCATTGCTCCTGGCACGGCAGGATTCGCATATCTTCTCACTTCATCTTCACCGGACTGTTAACATAACACACACACACGTCGTATGCCATCTAATACCACCTGAAAGTGGTAAAAATATGATTTAGAGAATGTTTTTTTTGTATAAGTAGGTAGGTACTTAATTTTTTCGAACTAAGCTAGTAAAACTGAGAAAAAATATCAAGTAAATACAAAATATTAAAGTGTCAATCGTAACCTAACAACATTTTTGTTATAGTAAGCGCAGATTCAACCGAGTCGTCGGGCCATAAATAATTTATCTATGTCCATCTCGCTCGTACTTATAGAGCTTATGGAGCGCTAATAGAGAATAACAGCGCATTAGAATAATAGAAGTGGCTTTCGAAGGTCACGATGACTCCTCGATTACACGTGTGCACGGTGTCCAGGTAGCTTATTTATTTATTTATTTAATACTTCAAGCACAAATGTACAGAGGCGGACTTAATGCCATAGGCATTTTCTACCAGTCAACCTTTGCTTCACAACTTACCCGGTTTTGGGAGTTGGAATCAGTGTCTTCAAAACACAACTTATCACAGGAGGAACGAGCTTGTGAGCAGCAGTGCGATTCTGTAACCACCTCACCGTGAAAACTTAGGTGAAGTGAGCGTGGAGTGAGCTGTCAATAGTGTCAATTCCTAGCAAAAACAAACTCACTTCACCTAAGTTTTCACGGTGAGATTTTTACAGAATCGACCGGCGGAGCTTTGCAGAGAACACTCGACGAGATGATGAAGGTAAGTTTGTAGTATCTATACCATTAAAAGACTCACCTGAAGTACTCGGAGACTCCTACTCGATGGCGAAGCAACGTTTTCTCTCCTTACAATGCAGACTGCTAGGTGATCCACATCTTAAAGAGGCGTACTTACATTTTTTGTCAGAGTATCAATCACATGACGGAAAATAAACAGAATACAGAACCAAAATGTAGCTATTACTTACCTCATCATGGAGTAATCCGCGAGGCGAGTACAACTACTAAGTTACCGAGTCGTCTTCGACGCTTCGGTCGTGACAACTACAGGAAAATCATTGAATGATATTCAGATGGTTGGAACAGTAGTTCAGGACGACTTATTGTCCATATTACTCAGATTCAGACAACACAAATACGTAGTTACAGGCGACATAGAAAAAATGTACAGAGCCATATCGGTTACAGCTTCACAACGGTCACTACAGCAAATTGTGTTTAGATTTAGTCCTTCAGAACCTTTAAAAACATACACTCTTAATACGGTGACGCATGGCACGGCATCAGCGCCATATTTAGCTACTAAGTGTTTAGTGTTGTATTGTAATGATACAATGTGATAGCGGATAATCTCCATTTATTATTTAATATAAAAGACTTACATCGGATACAATCTTGTTCATGTTCCAGTTGACCAGAGAGAGAAGAGTGGGATGTGTTCACAGACAATCATCTATAATTAAGGCATTGACACATGAACCTGTTTCTAATATAAGGCTATGCCTACACAATATACAACATCCTCCCCTTCTTATAAACAAAATTTTAATTCTACTTTACTATTCAACATTAATTTTTACTTAACATAATCACTTAAATAAGCAGGGCGTTTTACAATTTCTACTACTTCTAGTTTTTACAATCTCTTTGTCCGTTACAACATTATTTGGGTTTACATTTCTACTCTCACCTTCGCTTTCAATATTATTGGGATTTACATTTATCTTTTCTCTTTCTGTTACATTATTATTTGGATTAAACTCTATGTTCCTATCAATTAGCTCTTCATCAATCACATAATCACTGTCATTTTTCTCCCTATATTTACCTCCTTCTATTAACATCTTTCTATTTCTCATTATTACCTCTCCATTTTCCTTTTTTACATAGTAGGATCTTGGATTACAACTTTATCTTATTACTATACCACTTTCATGCGGTTTTCTATTCAACTCATCCTGTATTTTAACTACCTGACCTTCCTTTAATTCTGACAACTTTCTACTACCTCTTTTATCTTCTTGTAACATTTGTTTTTTAATCAAAGTATCTCTGTATTTATCTCGAATCTGTTCATTATACATTTTATTTGTATTTATATTTGGCAGAATATGTTTCACTTGTCTATTAAACATCAACTCAGATGGAGACTTATTATTTTTACTTTCTATAGGTGTATTTCTATACATAAGCAATCCTAAGTGAATATCTTTATTATCATAAATCAACTTTTTTAACAACTTTTTAACTGTTTGAATATGTCTTTCCGCCAAACCATTAGCTTGATGATGTTTGGGACTTACAATTTTATGTTCAAAGTTCCACATTTTAACAAAATTTTTGAATTCTATGCTTGTGAACTGACTTCCTGAATCTGTGTAAATTATGTTAGGTATACCATTTCTAGACAAAATTTCTTTTAATTGATCCATTACAGTTTTTGCATACAAATCTTCTAATTGTTTTACTTCCACAAACTTACTGAATGAATCTACTAACAAAATATAAGGTTTTCCAAAAAGAAAAAATATGTCAGCTGATAGAATCTGCCATGGCCCTTCAGCTATTTCTTTATTAATTATGGGTTCATTTCTATTGTTGTTTTGATAACTTTTACACATATCACAATTTTTTATTAAATCTTCTATCTCCTTACACATGTTAGGCCAAAATAAAGGCTTCCTAGCTAATGCTTTACACTTTTCTATGCCTAAATGAGCATAGTGAATATTATTCAGAATTTCTTTCCGCATACTTGTAGGTATTACAATCTGATTATTTTTAAGAATCAAGCCATCACATTCTCCTAACTCATCTCTATAGCTATAATAAACTTTTGCTTCACTTTGTACTAATGATTTATTTTCTGACCATCCATTTCTAATGCAATGTAATACTAACTGTAATTCCCTATCTTTCTTTGTTTCATTCTTCAATTGACTCATTTTTGCATCTGTAATATGGTAACTATTCACAACTGTACCAACATGAGTTTCAAGATCTAATTCATAAGACTTCTCTGTGTTATTTAGATAGGATTTACTTAAATGATCGGCTATTTGTTAAGTTTTTGGGTAGGTGGTTGATTAATAACACTGAATGAATTAATCTACACTGTTTATTTAAATAAAGCTTACATATCCTTAGTAGTCAATTATTATTAGATGTACTCATGTCGGAGGTCGGGGGGCAGAGAGAGGCCACAGATAACATATTGTCTGTATAGTAGTGATGTGCCATGTAACGAGTAGTGATGTTTCTCAACACTCCTCCTCAAATTTAACTCAAAACATTTTAAATTTGCCTATGAAATGAGCACATAATTATAAACCATAAAAAATAAACTTCAGTAGTACAACAAAATACTATTTAAAATAAACTTAGTGAGTCTTAAACTCTAGTCACAACTCAAGTCAGTAAGTATTTTGAGATAGACTCTTAATAAAATAAAATTGAAATTAACTCATGATTTGTTTAACAATGTTTATAAACTTTTCTTTGCACAGGCTTTTAGTGAACAAATCAGCTAGATTGTTGCTAGAATTTACATAATCTATTGAGATGATGCTTCGTTCAACAAGGTCTTTAAGGAAATGGGCTCTAATATCTATATGTTTGGTTCGCTTAGAATTTTCATAACTTTTAGACATTGAGATGGCACCTATGTTATCAACGAGTAATAAAGCATCACAGTTGTTGTTCAGATGTTTGCTCAGGCCCTTAAGGTTTACCAACTCTTGTGCGGTGGCAGCAGCGGCTATGTATTCAGATTCTGCTGTCGACAAAGCAACACATGACTGTTTCTTCGAAAACCAGGCTATGGGATTTACTCCATGTATGATTATGCCTCCACTTACGCTCTTTCTGTCACTTCTATCACCAGCCCAATCCGCATCTGAGTATCCATATAAGTTTGTATCTTCCATTTTTCTAAAAACAAGCCCTTTGTCCTTAGTCTCCTTAAGATAGCGCAGAACTCTTTTGCCAGCCTTCCATAGACTCTCATTCGGCTTATCCAGATATCTACTGAGATATGATACAACAAATGTCAAATCCGGTCGTGATGTCACGGTCAGGTATATTAAACATCCTATTAATTCGCGGTAAGGCACATCCAGTACTTCATCATCTTCATTAACTTGTACATTATATTGTATTTCCATTGGTGTCTTTATTCCTTTGCAGTCGGTCATATTAAATCTTTTAAGTATCTTTTCTATCATGGTTTCTTGTTTTATTATCAAGATGTTGTCACTTCGTTCAATTTCCATGCCTAGAAATTTTCTTACTTCGCCTAAATATTTAGCATTAAATTCAGTCTTCAGTGCATTTATTGTATCTTGTCCATTTCCGATTATTAAAATATCGTCCACATAAATTAGCATCCATGTGTCAGCTTTGTAGTACATACAGTAATCGTATTCTGATCGCTGAAATCCATTTTTCTTAGCAAAATTGTCTATTGTCTCATTCCAACACTTCGGTGATTCAGTCAATCCATACAATGCTCTTCTTAGTTTTAATACTGTATTTTCATTCTTTGATTTCAATCCTTGAGGAACTTTTATGTATACATCTGTCTTTAGTTTTCCATTCAAAAACGCTGTAGGTATATCAAGTTGAGTAATCATTAAGTCTTCTTGGACTGCTTTTGATAGGAACATTCTCACTGTATATCTCCTTTCTGCTGTTGGAATCCTCTCACTACTAGTCTAGCCTTTTTGGTTCCTTCATCTTTTTCTTTATAAATCCATTTGGTATCAATTGCTTTCTTTCCTTTAGGTAATTCTTTTTCTTCCCAAGTCTCTAGCTTTTTAAGTGCTTGTAACTCTTTATTGATAGCTTCTTTCCAGTCTGTATGACCTATTGCCTCTTTATAGGAGCTAGGTGTATTTGCACTCAGGCAAATAACTATATTTGTCTCATACTCATCAAGATGCGCAGGTGGTTTTACTATTCTTCCTGATCTTGTAGTTTTCTCTTCTCTTGTTGCATCTTCATTTAAATTTCCCTCATTATCATTGCTTCCTTTTCCTTGCACATGGTTACTTTCTTGTCTCATCTCTATTTTATCATCTTGGTTTTCTTCTTCTTCTTGAATATATCTTCTTTCCTTGTTTTCTTCATTTTTATATACTGTATCACTTTCATCGAATCTCACATCCCTTGATATTAATATAGAATTTTCTTCTGGATTCCACAATCTGTATCCTACTGTATTATAGCCAACCATTCTTGTCTCTTTTCCTCTTTTATTCAATTTGTCTTGTTTAGGTATAATAGTGGCCCACGCCTTTGCTCCAAAAACTCTGAGTCTTGATAAGTCACAGGTGCCATTTTTCATGAAACATGGTGTTTTATAATTTATTGCTGAAGAAGGTGACCTGTTCAGCTGATACGCAGCACATTGTATAGCTTCACACCATAAAGTTTTGGGCAAATTAGTATCTGCAAATAAAGTTCTCACCTTATCACACAAGCTACGATTTAATCTTTCCGCTACTCCGTTGGACTGTTTTGTGTAGGGTAAGGTATATTCTACATTTATTCCTTTTTGCTTACAAAAATCTTTTAATTTGCTGGCCGTATATTCCCCGCCATTGTCGCACCTGATTCGCTGAACTGTATTTCCAGTTTCATTTTCTAACCTTCTTATATAGTCAATTAATTTATCTGTTGCTTCAGATTTGTTTACTAAAGGGAACACCACACAGAAATGGGAATAATCATCTAATACTGTCATGAAATATTTCTCACCATTTAGTCCACACTCCTTGACAGGTCCCGCTATGTCTGTGTGCAACATTTCTGCTACTCTCTTGGATCTTGGTCTTGGTACCTGCTTAAATGGTCCTCTGGTTGCCTTTCCCTCCATACATGGGCTGCATGCTTTATTACTTATTGGTAAATGCATAATACCTAAACATTTTCTATTTAAATGGCCCAGACGTTTGTGCCAAAGAGCATCATCACATTGGTTTTTACCTGTACTAATATTACACACTTCATGACATACATTAACATCTAATTTGTACAATTTTCCTTCAGAATTACCAGTAACAATTGAATTGTTTCCTGTAATAACAACTTTATATTTATCAAACTTTACATAAAATCCGGCCTCAGTTATCTTTTTGACTGAAAGTAAGTTGTAGGTTATGTTTTCTACAATTAAAGCTTCAACATTTATTTTTAAGTTATTGTATTTTATTTTTAAATTACCTTTTTTATTAGTATGTATATACTGACCGTTTGCAACTAATATTTTTACACTTTTATCTAGTATTTGAATGTCTGTCATGTATTTTTCAAATTGTTCACTTACAAGATGTTGTGTGCATCCCGAGTCCACAATAAAGGTGATATCATAGTGTTTGTCCATACTTTTAGCACTTAAAACGCTTTCACTGGCTATAAAACCGATCTCCGATTCACTCACTAATGAAGTAGCACCTTGTCCCGGGAAGCCTCGGCCTCGGGATACTCGTCCTTGAAATCTGCATCTTCCTCTGCGATTTTGACCATAACCTCGACCTTGACTTTGGCTCCTTCCTCCTCTGTATTTTCCTTGTTCCTTATTACCAGTACTACACTCATAAGACTTGTGCCCTGGTTTCCCACATGTGTAGCAGGACATCATAAATGCGTTCTCCTGGTTCACTGTATTGGTGCTGATCTTAGTTTCAGCATCTAACAGCCTGGCCTTGACAAAATCAAAACTCAACTTCTTTTCTGAGGCCATTGTTTCTATAGATGTAATTACAGGGTCATATTCTTTCGGCAGTGATGAGAGTAGGTAGCAAATTTGATCTTCTTCATCTACTTTAACGTCGATGGCTTCCAGGTCGCTGATAATGGAACTAAACTTTATTAAATATTGTTGCAGCGGCTCATTGCATTTTAAAGAAATCAGTTTCCGTTTTAGGTGAAATCTGTTAAAAACACTCTTTCGCTCAAAGATATTTTCAAGTAAGCCCATCATTTCTTTAGCAGTTCTGCCATTCTTTATAATTTCTATATATTTGTCGGACACGCTTTGTGCTATAATCGACTTAGCTTTAGCATCGTCTTTCTTAGACTTATCTTCAGTAATTTCACTTTCCCCTATTACGTATTCCACTTGCTTATCCTGCAAAATTAGTTTTAGTCGGAATTTCCATGTACTGAAATTTGATTTTTCATCCAAACACGGCAAATTAGACACCGCAGCGTCCGCCATTTTTCTTCACTTTTTCTACGTGGATCGCAACCCAATTTAACTTCAAATCAACCACAAATCAACCACGCTCTGCTACCATGTTAAGTTTTTGGGTAGGTGGTTGATTAATAACACTGAATGAATTAATCTACACTGTTTATTTAAATAAAGCTTACATATTCTTAGTAGTCAATTATTATTAGATGTACTCATGTCGGAGGTCGGGGGGCAGAGAGAGGCCACAGATAACATATTGTCTGTATAGTAGTGATGTGCCATGTAACGAGTAGTGATGTTTCTCAACACTATTAGTAACTCCTTTCCTGGCTTATACTCTAAATCAAACTGATAGTGTTGTAAAGCAGTTCTAATCCGTTGTAATCTAATTGGGCTTTTGTTCAGAGGCTTTGAAAAAATGGATACCAGCGGTTTATGATCTGTTTCAACTTGAAACCGTTGACCATACAAAAATTGATTGAATTTAGTGCATCCATACAAAATAGCTAAGCTTTCTTTTTCTATTTGACTGTAATCTTTCTCTGTATCTGTCATTGCTCTAGATCCATACGCTATTGGTTGACCTTCTTGCATAATAACAGCACCTAATCCTTCTTTGCTTGCATCCACGCTTAAAGTTATTTTCTTATTTATTTCAAAATATGCTAATACAGGAGGTTCACTAATTAATTTAATTATCAAGTTATAAGCTTCTTTTTGCCTAACCTCCCATACAAATAACACATTCTTTTTAATTAACTCTCTAAGTGGAGCAGTTATTTCAGATATGTTAGGAACAAACTTTGAAATATAGTTTATCATACCTAGAAACCTTAGTACTTCTTTTTGATTTTTTGGTTCTGGCATCTTCTTTATTGCTTCTACTCTCTCTCTATCTATTTTTAAACCATCTTTAGTCAAAACATGTCCTAAGTACTTCACTTCTTTTTGATTTATTTTACATTTTTCAACATTAAATTTTACACCGTGTTCTCTAGCTCTTTGTAGTACTTTTTCCAATATTCTGTTACTTTCCTCCTCTGTTTTAGCGTAAATCAACAAATCGTCGATAAATGTACAGACTCCCTCCATATTAAAAATATTTGCATAACTTCTTTGAAACACTTCTGGACTCGAACACAGACCAAACGGTAATCTATTGAAACAAAACCTACCATAGGGTGTATTAAATGTAGTCAGTTGTTTACTGTTTTCACATAATTTGACCATATAAAAACCTTTATTTGCATCTAACGTGCTAAATACTTTACTTCCTTTTAATTTGCAAGTAATTTCTTCCAATTTTGGTAACATTATTTGTTCTCTCATAATCTGAGTATTTAAGTATTGAGGATCCAGACATACTCTAAGTGAACCATTTGTTTTAATTGCAATTACCAAAGAACTTACAAAATCTGTAGGTGTATCAATTTTAGAAATAATCCCTTGTTGTTCCAAGCTATCCAACTCACTTTTTAACTTAGGCATTAACTTAAACGGTATATGCCTACATGGTTCTATTTTTCCTATCCAGTTATCTTTTAGTTTTATATCATATTCATAGTCCTTTATCAACCCTATTCCTTGGAACACATCTTTGTATTTTTCATATAATGTATTATTACTCTGAATGTTATCAACAATGTTTCTTTGCACTATCTCAAATTCCAATAAAGTAGATAACCCTAAAATAGGCATTAAATTCTGTTCACACACTTGAAACACAACATTTTTAATTTTAGTTCCTATTTGACACTCTAAGGTTACTTGTCCTACAGTTTGGATTAAATTACCATTATAGTTTTTTAAAATTAAATTACTCACATTAAATTTATTCACATTCATGGACCTGCAACAATTTTTTGACAAAATGTTACACTGTGCACCGGTATCTATTTTAAAATTTATTATGTTATTACTTTTCACAAAAGTTACCCTTTGAAACCAGTCATTATTAATATTGTTAACATATACCTCTTGTTTATCCTCAGTTTGCACTGCTCTTATTTCTTCCGACTTAGATCTGCACATTCTTGCAAAGTGGTTGATGCGCTGACACTTCATGCATCTCTTGCCATAGGCCGGACAACTTCTGGGTTGATGTTGAAAACCACAACGAGTACAGTTTTGTTTCCTCTTGTCTGTAGTCTTACTTCCATTCTTCTCTATTTTCTCATTTCTTATAAAATTTCTTCTATTATTATATCTTTGTTCTTCTGTTTTATCATTACTCTTGAAATTATTTTTCTTTTTTATATCTATCCCTTGTATTTTTGAGCAGCTAGCCTCTTTATGTTCAGCAAACTCCTTTACTTGTTTCTCTACCAATTCTGCAGCTCTGCATATTTTTATAGCTTTTTCCAAAGTTAACTCGCTCTCTCTCAATAATCTATCTTTTATTTTGCTCTCTCTAATTCCAGCTATAATTCTATCTTTAATTAGTCTCTCCCTCATTTGACCAAAGTTACAATCCTGACTTAGCCTATTTAAGTCTGCTAAAAAGTCTTCAAAACTTTCTTCTTTCTGCTGTCTGCTGAAAAATTTGTGTGCATTGACGCTTTCATTACTTTTAGGTATGAAATACTCATTGAATTTTTCTATCATCTTTTCATAATTATTATACTCATTCTCTGCTATTCCAAAGCTTTCATAGATTTCAATTCCTTGGTCGCCCATGGTGTGTAGGAACACTGCAACCTCCTGGCTTTTATCTTTTAAACCTGCTGCAATTCTATACAGCTCAAATCTTTTCATCCACTTTTTATACTCTTCTGTGGTGCAATTTTTGATGGAATTTGGGGGTTTTAAGCCCAAAGCGTCCCTGGATACGCCTTCCGCCATTTTCGATTGTCTTAGTTTTACAATTACTAATTACTTTCTTCACACTGTATCTAGTCTCTTATTTTATTTATATTCCGCAGCGCCATGTTGTATTGTAATGATACAATGTGATAGCGGATAATCTCCATTTATTATTTAATATAAAAGACTTACATCGGATACAATCTTGTTCATGTTCCAGTTGACCAGAGAGAGAAGAGTGGGTCTCTCTATACTTACTTTACTCTTTGAGAGTGGGATGTGTTCACAGACAATCATCTATAATTAAGGCATTGACACATGAACCTGTTTCTAATATAAGGCTATGCCTACACAATATATGTGTATATGTTCCCTTCCCTTGCAGAACAATGCTTGGATCCAGATGCAAAACAGGCTATTAATAGGTCTTTACCTATGAAATTGCCGTTTTGTATGAAAAAATTTAAACGAATTTTTTTCATGTATTTTTTATTTGTATTAATCGAAGTAGTCACCCATGCAATCAATGCATCTTTGCCAACGCAGTGGCAGTTTATTGATGCCCTTCTTAAAGAAATCAGCTGGTTGGGAGGCAACAAATTCTTCAAAGGCATTTTGTACTGCCTCTCGGTTATTGAATTTTTTTCCCGCCAAGAAGTTATCCAAATTCTGGAAAAAGTAGTAGTCTGTAGGCGCAAGGTCTGGTGAGTAGGGCGGATGACGGAGAGCTTCCAACCCCAGTTCTTGCAACTTGGAGACCGTCTGCTGTGCAGTATGAGGTCGCGCGTTGTCGTGCAGGAGCAGCGGAGACGAGCGATTGACCAATGCTGGTTGGAGATGTGCCAGCTTCTCCATCATTGTGTTCAGTTCTTCACAGTACACATCTGCAGTAACGCTCACCCCGTTTGGTAAGAAGCTGTGATGAATCACACCGGCGCTAGACCACCAAACAGTGACCATCACTTTTCTAGGGGTAAGTTTTCGTTTAGGGCATTGTTTAGGTGCTGAACCAGGATCCAACCAACTTGCTGAGCGCTTGCGGTTATCAAACAGAATCCATTTTTCATCGCAGGTAACAATGCGGTTCAAAATTCCTTCTTTTGTGTGTCTGTTGAGCAGTGCAAGGCACGTCTCGACGCGTACTTCGCGCTGGCGATCATTGAGTTCGTGGGGCACCCATTTGTCAAGCTTTTTTACCTTGCCAATTTGACGCAAATGGACCAATATTGTTTTGACGCTAACGTCGAAAGCTGCTGCTAATTCGGCCGTAGATTGTGTATCATCAGCTTCCACAATCGCCTTTAATTCGTAATTGTCGACCAAAGTCTTCGGACGACCGTGAGGTTCATTTTTCAGGTCGAAATTTCCAGAACGGAAGCGAGCAAACCAATAACAGGTGGTGCGTGGGTTTGTAGTGTTAGCTCCGTAAACGTCGTTGATGTTGCGTGCCGCTTGTGCCGCGTTGCTGCCACGACGGTACTCATATTCCATAATTACTCGAATTTTTAACGTATCCATGATGACGAAAAAGATTGAAATGCGATGAAAATGTAACACTAATCAATAAACAAATGACTACTTTTGGAAAAAAAAAATCCATGTTTTTAAAATAAAATTAATTTGAAATTAGAATTCTTAGAATAACAAAAATTATTTTGATTTGAAATGGCCAGTACTGCAGAACGGCAATTTCATAGGTAAAGACCTAATATTAAGGACTTCTACGTTGACGATTTTGTTAGCGGCGGGGAGACAATTCCAGCAGTAATAGACCTTTGTCAGAATGTTATTAAAACATTGAAACATGCTAATTTTACAACAATTATACAAATCTTAAAAATTATGTTTTAACAGACAAATTATGTTTTTTTTTGTGTTTGGACAGATAATTATCTGTCCTAATATAGAAACAGAAATAAATCAAAAAACATAGCGCCAGGGTAGCCCGCGAAATTCAAAATTTCTTACGTTTTTTGCAATTTGTAGGTCAGTGTGAGC
Organism: Cosmia trapezina; assembly: GCA_905163495.3. NCBI lineage: Eukaryota > Metazoa > Arthropoda > Insecta > Lepidoptera > Noctuidae > Cosmia > Cosmia trapezina. The sequence goes on along the minus strand of LR991046.1, from coordinate 395,754 downwards.
TTGTATGTTGATTAAAATATGATTCGCGGCCGTAGCTAACATGGCTTTACAGAATTAGAATCAGCAATACAACTCCATAAGTTAGCATTTACCTCAAACCTCATTGAAATCGCTAGATTTGAGGTAAATGCTAACTTATGGAGTTGCGTCTTTGATCTAGGGCTGCCAAGGCCATGTTAGTACAGTTAAGGCTAAAATGCTCTTGCAAACATTATGGCTTGAAAAATGCAGTTGGGATGAAGAAGTGTCTCTTGATACCAGAACCAGGTTTAAGAACTTTATTCAGTCACTATCACATTTAAATACACTACGCATACCACGTTGAGTTTGTAGTGAAACCGCTGTAACGTTTGAATTACATACATTCACAGATGCCTCAGAACGTGCTTACGGTGCATGTGTGTATGTTAGAGCAATTGACACACAAGGTAAAGCCAGTGACAGGCTACTAGCATCTAAAAATAAGGTAACGCCTTTAAAACCCGTCACTATTCCTAGGCTAGAGTTGTGTGGTGCGTTATTGGGTACAAGACTGCATTAAAATTTTAAAATCCCTTACAATTAAATTCAGTAATTCTTACTACTGGACTGATTCCATGATCGCCCTCGGTTGGCTCAATACTTCACCAAGCTGCTTGAAAACCTTTGCACGTAACAGAGTAGGTGAAATACAAGAATTAACTTCCGATAGCAAATGGAGTTTTGTGCCGTCTAAAGATAATCCTGCAGACCTGGTTTCTCGCGGAGTGAAGGCTGATCTCATCACTAAGTCAGCGCTGTGGCGGCACGGACCAAGTTTCCTTCATCAAACGCACATCAGCACTAAGTCAGCGCTGTGGTGGCACGGACCAAGTTTCCTTCATCAAACGCACATCAGCTTTCCAAAAATACCAACCACACACACACCGGCATCACTTCCAGAAACATCATTACATACAATAGCAACTACAGACAAAATCAATGATAACAGCATTTTAAATCTTATTAATAACTAGCTTTTGCCGGCGGCTTCGCCCGCGTGGATGTCGGAAAATATCCCAAGGGAACCTGCTACCGGGAATTCCTTTCTTATTCCTTGTCTACATCGTAAAAGGAACCTCTGTGCAAAATTTCAGCTTTCTAGGTCCCAGGGGTTGGGCTGGGCGTTGATGAGTCAGTCAATCAGTCAGTCACGACTTCTCTTTTTATTTATATAGATAGATAGATAAAAGTAATTACAATAAAATAATTAGAACATTAGCTTAAGTTAAAACAATATTCAAAACTGTAAAAATCCTGGCAACAAAAGCACAGGTATCTTATCAACATCAGAACTTCAATGTGCAGAAAACATAGTGCTAAATATAGCACAAAGTGATATGTTCTGTGAGGAATATCACACAATTAAATCTGGCCAGTCCTTACATAAAAAACACAGATTAAATTCATTATCAGCTTTTGTTGATTCCAACAACATAATGCGCGTTGGTGGACGCCTAAATAATTCAAATTATGATTACAATGTAATAAAACATCCAATTTTACTAAGTAGCAAACATCATCTTACACAGATCATCTTTCACAAACAACACATGGACTTGCTACACGCAGGCCCACAATTGTTACTGTCACACATGAGACAGTCTCACTGGCCAGTGGGGGGGAGGAACCTCGCCAGGCGTCCCGTACACAACTGTGTACGTTGCACTAGATTTCAACCTAAACCGGTTCAGCCTATCATGAGTAACTTACCACATGACAGGACACATTTAGAGTTTCCTTTCCTACATACTGGTATTGATTACGCTGAGCCAGTGTTGATATCAGATCGAAAAGGCAGAGGCAGTAGACTCACGAAATGTTGTATATGTGTTTTTGTCTGTTTCGCAGTTACACCTCGAGGTCGTCACGGACCTTATCAAAGAGGCATTCATTGCTGCTCTTCATAGGTTTATGAGTCGCCGTGGAAAGCCACAGACTATTTCATCAGATAATGCGACAACCTTCGTCGGAGCTAGTAACGATATTCAGTCATTTTTTAGAACTTATTCAGACGATATTCAAACAGACATGGCCAGCCAGGGCATAGATTTTAAATGCATTCCACCTAGGGCGTGCAAAACCGGAAGGTCTTCAAAACCGGTTTTGAATTCCGGTTTTGGGGACCCAAAACCGGCAACCGGTGTTAGCCCCCGTTTCGGCAACAATTTTATATTGTTTATTTAGTAGAATTTTAACAAGGAAACAATATTCAAAATCTACAAATAAAACAAATTGTATGTGTTAGATACGGGAACAAGTGAAACAACGGCTGCCTATAAACGCACTGACGCTTTATTCCAAAACAAACGTGCGCCAGCCCGCGGCTGGGCGCGGGGCGCGGGGCGCTGCGCGGCGTCGTCTGCGCACGCAGTACAAAGCCCGCGCATCGCTACGAACATACATGTTTGTTTATATACAACATCTCCCAACCTTATTTCGAAAGATACAATGAAATCAAACAACACATAACAATACATAATAATAAAATAAAACTAAAGTACATAAAGTTCCTTACAACTACATACATGTACACATTATCCACTGGTCACTTGCCTAACGCAAGGCTTCTATAATCTACCTTTGGGAGCTGGCGCAACACCCTACCGGGACGGTCGGGCGACACCAGCGCGGGCGGCGAGGTCGGCGTACTTGCACCCTGCCCCCCACCCCCGCGGCGTCAGCTTGAGACGCGGGTTGGGGGCTCGGTGATGCTGCTGATGACATGTCATCGTCACCATCATACTCCATTTCGCCAGCATCCCAACTTTGTTCTACATTGCCATTGTCATTGCCCTTATATAACACAATCTGGTTTTTGTGTTTTTTAATTACTCTCCCAGTTGAATTATCTTGAACAAAATACACCACTTTACCAGTTTTATTTATAATTTTGCCTCTGCACCATGTGAACTTGTCTTTATTTTAAAATTTTTTGTACAAAATTTCGTCCCCGTTTTTAAAAATTTGTATGTTTTTGCCTCCATACGATTTACTCTGTAAACACTGGTTTGATTTTACTTTGCTGTCCAGTGACGCGTTTGAGGGTGACGACAGCGGTTTTGGCGACAACAGATCCAACCTTGACCTTAACTTGTGTCCAAAAACTAATTGAGCCGGAGAGAACCCTGTCACTGAATGCACCGAATTCCGATAATCAAACAGATATTTTAGCAGTTTTACCTTGGTGTCTTTTTGGCTGTTGCTGGATAAAATACACGATTTTATACCCTTTTTAGCGATCTTTACGTAACTTTCGGCCTGGCCATTGCTTGCAGGATTATAGGGCGGTGACGTCACGTGCTCAATCCCGTTAATTAAACAAAACCGTTTAAAATCTTGTGACGTAAAAGCCGTGCCGTTATCGCTCACAATTGTATTTGGTAACCCGAACCTTGAAACAAACTCGTATAATTTTTCTACTGCAGCTGATGAGGTCATTGACCCACACATATCGTAAACTTCCACCCATTTCGTGTAGGTATGCGTCTACTACAATTAAATAATGTCTATTATCTAACGGACCCAAGAAATCTATGTGCAACCGGTGGAATGGTTGGGGTGGGAATTGCCAGGGCGCAAGCGGGGCGCGCGGAGGGGTAGGTCGTAAATGAATGCAAACACTACACGAGTTGATCATAGTTTCGATTTCTTTATCAATACCCGGAAACCAGAAACGGGAACGAGCTTCGGCCTTTGTTTTCACAATTCCCAGGTGGGAAGTATGAAGTTCGTTTAACATTTTCATTTTTAGACTTTCTGGTAAAATCAATTTATGCCCTCTCATAACACAGCCGTCTTCATAAGATAATTGATTCCTGCATGCGTGGAACGGTTTTAAGTCGACATCAGACACGCTTCTAGGCCAACCCTTAAAAATAAAATCGATCACCTTTATTAACCTAGCATCTCGGCTGGTTTCCCTGCGCAACTCGTCCCGCGTAACTGGCATGTGTCCGTCTATTACAAAGTGTACATATGACGCGCGATCAATCGGGGCGGCCGCCGCGGCAGCGTGCTGAGCGCTGTCCCCGTGTTCACAGTCTGCGGTTATTGACCGCGACCGCTTATCGTCGTCGGGAAGACTTGCGCGAGACAAATAATCCGCGCTGTTATTTTCGCTGCGAACGTATTCTATCTTATAATTATATGCGCTGAGGAACAACGCGTATCTTTGTAAACGGTTTGCCGAAACCTCCGGTATACCTTTGTACGGCCCAAAAATTGAAATTAAAGGCTTGTGATCGGTGCGAAGGATGAACGGATCGGACTTACCGTACAAGTACTGATGGAATCTTCGAACTCCAAAGATAATAGCCGTTGCCTCTTTCTGAATCTGAGAATAACGTTTTTCAGCTGTGTTTAGAGTGCGGGAAGCAAACGAAATAGGACGCTCGCATCCATCCCTATCTGTTTGCGATAATATCGCACCTAACCCATTAGGTGAAGCGTCCACCGTGAGGATTAACTTTGCATTTGGGTCGAAATGCGCTAACACCTGATCCGACGTTAAATGTTTTTTTATGTTAACGAACGCTCTTTGATGTTCGTCGGCCCAATGCCATTTAACACCCTTCCTTAAAAGATCGTATAAGGGACTTAAAATTTCGGACGCCTTAGGTACGAAATTACGGTAATAATTTACTAATCCTAAAAATGACTGAAGTTTGCCTACATCTGTGGGCACTGGGGATTTCTCAATTGCTATTACTTTATCTGATGATTTTTTTAACCCATTTTTGTTAATTACATACCCTAAGTAATTGATTTCATTCTTAAAAAAATCACATTTTTCTTTCTGTAAGGTTAGTCCTGCATCTTGCAGCCTCTGTAACACTGCCGTTAAATGTTGTAAATGTAATCCCGGTCCATCGGCTGTGATAAGGACATCGTCTAAAAGACATAACACACCGTCCATACCAGATAATACGTTTTCCATTGCGCGCTGAAAAATAGACGGTGCGCTGGTTAAACCAAAAACCATACGTGTATACTGAAACAACCCGCGGTGAGTATTTATGCATGTAATCTTTTGCGAGTCTTCGTCTAAAACAAATTGATTATAGGCCATGGACAGGTCTAACTTTGAGAACTGTTGACCTCCATGCAATTTTGAAAACAGCTCGTGGACTGTAGGTAACGGGTATTGTTCTACAACTAATTGTTTATTTATGGTTACAGAATAGTCTGCACACAGCCTAACACTTCCATTGCGCTTTAATACTGGCACTACGGGCGATGCATACTCCGAATGATCAACCTGTTTAAGTATCCCTAAGTTTACAAGGCGGACTATCTCTTTATCTACCTTGTCCCGCAATGCAAAAGCGATGGGACGCGCTTTGAAAAATATTGGCACTGCATCATCTTTTAAACGTAATTTGACCTCGAACTTATTGAATTTTCCCAATTGATCTGAAAATACGTCTCTGAATCTATTATGCAAGTCATCGATTGTTTTTGCTTTATTATTTATGAAATTACAGGGTGCTAGTTTTAACCTAAATAAAGATAAAAAATCTCTTCCGAGCAATGGCGGGCCTTCGCTGCGTACCACGTAAGCATCTAGTGTGTGTGTACTCAGCCTATACGTGACCGGGAGGCGAACTATACCGAGACAAACAATAGTACTGCCCGTGTAGGTAAATAGCCTTTTCTTAGGTGGTAACAAGGGTAACCTGCTAAAACATTTGTTGTATAGACTCTCGGAAATTACCGTTACTGCAGATCTACTATCAATCTCAAATTTGATTTGTGAGCCGTTTATGGACACGATTTCTGTCATGGGTTCTCCCCGCTCTGACGTGATGTTACAACATAAAAACTCACCATCGTCGTCCTCCTCACTCACGTCACCGGTCACAACACTCTTTACTTTGCACATTCTACGTAAGTGACCCTTTTTATTACACTTCCTACAAGAAAAATTCGCGAATCGGCACTGAGACGAGGCATGGTTCTTTCTGCCGCACACCGAACACTTCTCCGTAACCGGTTCCTTAACAGAACCCGCACTCTTGCCCTGCACCTTGAACACTGAATGTTCTTGCTGTGTGATCGACGCCGTCGTCGTGGAAGCGCCGGCGGCGGCGCCTGCCCGCGCGCACCGGACGCTCTGCGCCAACCGCACTGCCTTTGCCAGGGTCAAGGTATCGGTGTCCTGTGTGAACAGTTTGTCCCTCTCGGGACCCGCTAACATGCCCATCACGAAACGGTCTCGCAATGCCTCTTCTACGCTGGTGAACTTGCAATGTTTCGTGAGGCCACGCAGTCTTGCCGCCCACTGCGCATGCGTCTCACCCGTTTGCTGCGTTGCCGCGTAAAATGCGTACCGCTCTCCAAATCCACACTTTGTCGGGGAAAAGTGAGTGTCAAGAAGCTCATAGATGTCTTCTACTGACACCTCCTCTAACTGTTTTGGCAAAGCCAAGTCTGCTGCGAGCTGGTAGGTGCCATCCGCGAGTGCGCTCAGTAGGATTGCTCGCCGTCTTGAACCCGTTGCGTCATTTTTTTCCGAGATATCGTTTGCCACGAACCATTGCCGCAGGCGACTTTTGTACGCCTGCCATTCGTGCACTGTGTGGTCGAAATTACTTAATATACCGAAACTAAACTGAGCCATAGTAATATAGATTATAGCGTGGGTCGCTCTCGTCGCCACTGTTAGATACGGGAACAAGTGAAACAACGGCTGCCTATAAACGCACTGACGCTTTATTCCAAAACAAACGTGCGCCAGCCCGCGGCTGGGCGCGGGGCGCGGGGCGCTGCGCGGCGTCGTCTGCGCACGCAGTACAAAGCCCGCGCATCGCTACGAACATACATGTTTGTTTATATACAACAGTATGATATACCTCTTTTTAAACAACCATTTATGCCTATCAATACCAAGTAGACCACATTAACAGTTTTTAAAGTGGCTTGACCGGATACAGTTCAGCCCGAAAACCCATCAATACTGCTGAGCGTGCCCGCCTGCTAGCTGTGGGAGAATGGGAGTCGGGCCTGTGGCTTCAGGCGCTTATACCGTCACCTAACATAAGCACTATGCTGGGTGACACCACATTCCGGCTCGCTACAATTCTGCGTCTGGGCGCTTCTTGCGAGGCCCCACATCACTGTCAGTACGGTGAAGCAGTCGACCGCCTCGGACACCTGGCCTTGGCCATGGCCTTTCCTTGCTGCAGGTATAGTCATTTGGCAAGGCACGCCAGCATTAATGACATCATCCGTCGCCCTCTTGTTTTCTCGGGTGTCAGCTGTTTTAGAGAACCCAATGGCTTGGCATGTGACGATGGGAAGAGGCCAGACAGAATGACCATAATGCCTTGGAAGTTGGGTAGAGGCCTTTGGTGTGGGATGCAACCTGTGTTGACGCCCTGGCGTCATCCCATCTTCCTACGTACGGCGGGTTATGCTGGAGCAGCTGCTGCAGGTGCAGAATACCCTCAAACGGCACAAATTTAACAGCCTTATATGGAGCTATATATTTGAGTCGTTTGGGGTTGGGCCTTGGGTCCGAGTGCTCATCGAGTAATTCGGGACATTTCCAAGCGGTTAGTCGACTCTTCACGTGACCAGAGAGCTGGCTTATTTGTCGGTTGGGGTCGCGGAGTGAGGAGTGTAAGTGGATATAAGTTGCGTTCAGATATTTGATGACTCAAAACTTAATAATTTCTTGAATGCGTTCGAAAAAAGTTCATTTAAATCAAAATGTAAATTATGTAATTCAATAATGGGAAAACCGGAGGTAACTCCGGTTTTGTCTCTCAACCCCGGTTTTCAAAAATCGCTAAATTTTGTCCGGTTTCCGGTTTTTAGAAAAACCGGCTTTGCACGCCCACCGCATGGCATTTCCACCGCATACTCCACAAACCATAACCCACCAAAGTGTGGAGTATATGGTGGATAGAGGCTATCCTTAATTCCCGGCCCCTTAGCAATTTTTCATCGGTTATTGAAAAAAAAATCTGCAGTTTCATACAATAGTGCAATACCTACACGGTCAAAATGTATGGAAGAGCAGATTTTTTTTTCAATAACCGATGAAAATTTTCTATATGGGGGGGCTCAGAATGGTGTACTGGATACGTGGGAACCGTTTGCGCGTCGATGTCCCTCCCACCCTGTATAACATCAGCTTGATGCCCTGCATCTACGGCATTTATAAGAAGTTCTGTGAAGGGGACCAAATTAGTGCCAGTAGAACGTGTTCTAACAAACCATGCTGATGATGGCTTAAATACATTTTCAAGTGATCTAGCATGTATGGACAAATCAGCGACTCAAAGATCTTGGCGAATGAAGATAAAATTGAATTGGGCCTGTATTTCATAACCACGTCAGTGTCTTCCGATTTGTGTACAGGGAAAAGTTTAGCGATTTTCCACCTTGAAGGAAATATACCTGTTATTAATGATTTATTATAAATTAACATTAATGGATAAACAAGCTCAGATGAACATAACGTAATGAAAACGGGAGGTATTCCATCTGGCCCTGACCCTTTATTTGGATCTAGGCTTTTCAATTTCCTGTATAGATTTTTAGTAGTATTGTTCTTAATAGATTGTAAGAAAAATAATCAGCAAATAATTCGCACACTTTTGCCCAGTCAGAAGTGGTATTTATTTATTTTACCTCTTACAACTATCTTTACAGATCTTAGACCTAACGCGATAGCGTGGTTATCCTTATCAACTATTGTTACCTAATATTAATATATCAGATATATTTATAATGTACTCTACTACTTAAACAGCAATATACTCAACTAAAATTACCTACCTACTTAGCTATTTAATACTAAACATAGGTGCATCAGTAGTGTAACAAACACAACAGCTTAACAACTAGGTAAATATATTTCATTAATTAAATTAAAAAATCTTAACATATTTATTTAACATAACTTACTACAACTTAGTAGAACTTCAGCGAATTCACTCAAGCTGCACGAGAATATATCTATTCTCTCATGGAGTTCGTTTACTTTGCGGATTGTACGGGTGAGGGGGTTAAACATTCGGTAAAGCAAATCTTATGCACTTCGGCTCCTGCAGTAATCTCATCCACCAGATGGCGACGCTGCCACATCAGTGTGCAGCTCAGCACGCGCAGCATGACCGCTTCTATCTCTACGAAGAATAGACACATCTCTTTCTATACAAAGTGGATCACTACGCTGAGTCGCTGACATAATACAACGTGTGGCCGCCATAGCGTCATTAACTAAAGACACAGGTAGTGCTAGTGGCCAGTAATCATTAAAAATATAGATTTAATAATTAATTAATTGAAAAAAAAAAAAATTTAAACAAACTGAATATTAACCAAAATTAGGATCACTCTATGCAAAGGACTCATTCATGGAGCTATTGTTCTATGTCAGCTGATAAGGTCTTTGATACAGACACTTTTTTTTTGTTCTTCGTTTGTCTATTGTTCTGACCCAGCTGTGAGTAGCTTCATGAATGATTTTTTTTGCACAACCCCCAGAAAAAACTCGCGCGGCGTGATCATTTTTTTCTTGTTCGTTTTAATTTCATCTCTGCGCTACAGGTTGCTCCAAGATTTTTAGTAAATTGTAAATAAATCAATAAATAATAACATTTAATTAAATTAAAATATCTTTAAAAACGAAAACGCGAAACCATATACGCGTGTCAAGTTAATGTCATCAAAGCAGCGGACGTTGTATATCAAACGAAGGTTTTTCACCAGTGTGTATACGAAAATGTTTTGTTAAAGCATTTTTTTCGCTGACATATTTTCACCAGTGTGTATACGAATATGTTTCGTTAAAGTACCCTTTTCAATAAAACTACGTTGGCATACGTCACACTTAAATGGTTTTTCTCCAGTGTGTATACGAATATGCTTTGTTAAATTATTCTTCTGATTAAAACTACGCTGACATAAGTCACATTTATAGGGTTTTTCACCAGTGTGATGACGGACATGAGCTGTTAAAGTACCATTTTGTCTAAAACTACGTTGACATACATGACACTTGTAAGGTTTATCACCAGTGTGTAGACGAATATGAGTTGATAAATCACCCTTTCGACTAAAACTACGTTGACATACATCACACTTAAAAGGTTTTTCACCAGTATGAACAAGATTATGTCTTGTTAAAGCATTCCTTTCATTAAAACTACGTTGACATACATCACACTTGTAAGGTTTATCACCAGTGTGTATACGAATATGAGATGATAAATCACCCTTTCGATTAAAACCACGTTGACATAAGTCACATTTATAGGGTTTTTCACCAGTGTGATGACGGACATGAGTTGTTAAATGACCATTTTGACTAAAACTACGTTGACATACATGACACTTGTAAGGTTTGTCACCAGTGTGTATACGAATATGAGTTGATAAAGCACCCTTTCGACTAAAACTACGTTGACATACATCACACATAAAAGGTTTTTCATCAGTATGTACACGAATATGTCTTGATAAAGCATTATTTTCACTAAAACTACGTTGACATACATCACGATTGTAAGATGTTTTACCAATTTGTGGAGTTTTGGAGCCTGATTTGTCTTTTTTCGTTTGCGCGGCTGTTAACGCATTTTCTAGTTTTGTTCTTCGTGTGTCCAGTTTTGGTTTCTTCGCAACGGTCGCCCCTGTGATGATAAATCTGGTAAGTACAACGTTGGAAGAAGATTGACATGCACACGATGAATCAGAAATTCCTCTTTGGAAGGAATTTCTGGTGACATTGCATTGTACGCTTTATCACCAGGTACAAAGTTCAAAATTGTACTAACATCGACGTATGGTTTGATCCGAAAGAGATCAAGTTTAAACAAACCCTGTTCAAGGGAATTAGTAACACATTCATCTGTATTTAGAAGGTTTCCAACTTTGTATCTCACCCCTTTTGTCAACAATTACTGTTGGAAATAGCGGCAATTTAGTAATGTTATTAAAGCTATCATTATTATGCGCAATTTCAGCTGGCAACTTTTCTGCGTAATTCTTTTTAATCATCCCACATTGGGACCGCGTGATGGATGATAGCCCACTCCCTCTCACAGAGAGGAGGCCTGCGTCCCAGCAGTGGGAACATTATAAGCTGATTATGCCCATGATTATTAATTTTCTCTATAAATAATATGACCAGATGGCGGTACGAGCTGGATAGGTTCCGACGAACGAACGAAGGGAACGTAGGACAGATAGAATTATATTGTCTATCATCAGTAGCGCTCTGTCTTTTACTGACAGTAGGTTCGGCCCGTAGAGATCGCGCTCTCCAGGCTTATTCCGATTGCATTTTGTGCGGTTCGTTAGCAATGTGGATAAGATTAATATTTTGTTCCGAAACGATCCCAGTACGCGTAGCATAACGACGGAAGAATAGACAAAATGACACATTGCCATGCTTAGACGCGTGGAGTGCGTACAAATATTTCTACTATCTGTAATTTTGTCTATTCTTCCGTTGACAAAACCCTTTTGTACAGTCTACTTTTCAACTACCCACTTATTACAAGTTATGCGAAAATATTACGCATGCGTCCCGCGCGCGTGATTGTATTAATGATTGTTGTCTGAGCAACTGGCAGCAAGCTCGTCACGCTCCCTAGTCGTCACTGCTTGCGGTAGCGTCGGCGCACACAGCGAGGGGGTAATGGCTGATCTTAGCGTTATGTGAGTGAAGGAGTGACTTGTCGTCTTGCTGCCCGTGGTTTTGTTACTGTTAGCAGAAACTAACAGTTTATTGATTAACTACTAGTCCGATCAAGTTAGCCCAAAAAGTAGGGGTAAGTTAACAAAAATTCGCATAGAGCTGAAAAGTACGAATGTTCGGAACAGCATTATAAATGAAATGTAAAAAGTCCCCAGCGATCCGACATTTGCAAAAAGATCTATTCAAGGTCAAAGTTTGCAAATATGGGTTTTTTGCGTTGTTGAGCCAAACGGTAAGTTTTATCAAAGAAATAGATCAGACGAAAACTGTAGATCATGCAACAGATAAAAATTGTATTTATACTTTTTGAATCGTTATAATCTCCGAAACGGTGACTCGTTTCGGAGATATAACGATTCAAAAAGTATAAATACAAGCATTTGATTGCCAATTAATTATTCCTAATTAAATTGAAAAATATGACATATATATATTTTTGTAATCTCCTTTTAATTTCCTTCATTTTAATACCCTACTCAATACATTATTTATTTTTTTATTAACGACTTACAATTTTGCGCCAAAAATCCGCCATTTTGTTTTTTGGTCGACGTTATCGCGTCAACGCCGGCTATCGCTGAAAACCAGCGCTGGGGCTCCGTTTCGCATGGGGTCGCGGCATTATGCTGAGCGGTGGCCGTTTTGCGTAGATGTGACGCATATTTTCCCCCAACTTGTTTTTAAATAGTTATTTCATTTTGTTGTAGTTTGCGTCATATTTACCGCAAATAAACGTTTTTTCTTTCTTTCTTTTGTTTTTAAACACCTATCTAAGAACACTTGGGACACAAATCTAACGATACCTAACTGCCGAAATCCATTTAGCCGTTTGGAAGATACGAGGTAATAAAGAAATTTACATACATACATATGTACATACAAGATACGAGCGAAAAATATAACCCTTCTTTGACAGTCGGGTAAGACGCGCCACTACCTCACCTCTGGCAGATCGTCTCCTAACTCTATCGAATATGTGCTGTCGGCTTTAATGTGCTCAGCGTAATAACTCCTTGCTTGCTTTAATTGATAGGAGCCAAGACTAAACAACGTTAGATTTTTTTATGTGACCCTAGGTATATCGTTCTTCTGGAAGGTCAGCGGAGATGGGTCGGAAGTAGGTACTTCGCCTATTGTAATTGTACCTGCAACAAGATTGGCTAACCTGTTGGGCATTTCAATCCTTTCTCTGATGATCTCTAAAAATGTTTGCGCGTGGACGTTGTCTTTGATCAAAATATGATATGCGTTAAGTAAAGCCGCAGCGACTTTATAATAGTTGAACATGTTGTATAGGGCGCAGTTGACATGAACATTTCTCAAAACCTGAAAATCTCGTTTGAACCGACCATTGATCACTTCGACCACCCATCGGCAAATGGTCACCAGGCGAACCAGGATGGAGAAGGAGTTAGGAGACGCTCTGCCAGAAGTACAAACAAGCTAGGAAAAAATGTTGTAGTTTTCGAGGAAGAATTCAATCCCGGCACGTCACTGCGAAACGCTATTTTGTTTAAGTGGGTTCTGACAGGACATTGGAGGGTCGCAATGCAGCCAGCCACTACTATTGCAGCGATTATTCGCAAGAGAGTTGTGTCCCTGATGCGCCGCGTACAAGGCAGTTCCAACAGCTACCTTCAGCTGTTCGCATGGAGGATGGATTTGGGTCTGGATTGCCCAATAATGCGGTACTGGACCAGGCTGCATATTGAGCACTCCGGTTCCAAACCTAAACTTAGACTGAGATGACGCAGGGAGATATGATGATAACTATATAGTTGTCATCATGTCTTTAGACTGAGGTGACGCAGGGAGATATGATGATAACTTGGAAACCGCAAGCAGAAGAGGTGTGCAAAAAGTTAAGCACTGCAGCTTATGTTCTTTTTAACCTGGCCAAAAAAGTTGACATAAAGACTTCTTTAGTAGCATATCATGGTTTGGTCGCATCGGTCTTGAGATTTGGAATCATCTTTTGGGGTAACTGCAGTCTAAGAGATAACATATTTAAAGCCCAAAAACGTTGTGTTAGAGCTATGTGTAGTCTTAAACCTAGGGATAGTTGTGTACCTCTGTTCAAGTCCTTGAAAATTCTTACTTTTCCGTCATTATATATTTTGGAAATGGCACTTTTTGTAAAAAGAAATGAAAAATTGTTTGCTAAGGTCTCGGACACCAAGAAATGTCCCGTGCGAAGTCAATACAAAAACCTCTTAACTATCGGTGTCTATAAAACAGCACTACTTAGGAAAAGTGTTTTCTGCATGGCTCCAATGATATTTAATAAACTACCGGACAGCATAAAAAGTGACTCCCTTCAGCAATTTAAAAATAAACTTAAAGTTTTTTTGATACAGAAATGTTATTATTCGTTAAGTGAATTTTTGAATGACCCTATGTGTGACATCTAGACAGTTTATAATTATTGACATTATTTGATATATTTTTGTGCATAATCTGGACTTGATAAAATAATTTATTTGTATCTTAATCATTTTTATTATTATTTTTGTTTTTTTTTTAAATCTTTTTTTAATTATTTTATATTTTTTACTAATGCTTAATTCTATTGACATTATTTGTTACATTTTGCATGCCAAAACTCAGGCAGAATGTACCCGGCTCACTATATTTTTATAACAACTTTATTGTACAATACCTACATTCTAAAAAAAAAAAAAAAAAAAAAAAAAAAAAAAAAAAAAAAAAAAAAAAAAAAAACTATATAGTTGTCATCATGTCTTTAGACTGAGGTGACGCAGGGAGATATGATGATAACTATATAGTTGTCATCATGTCTTAGACTGAGGTGACGCAGGGAGATATGATGATAACTATATAGTTGTCATCATGTCTTTAGACTGAGGTGACGCAGGGAGATATGATGATAACTATATAGTTGTCATCATGTCTTTAGACTGAGGTGACGCAGGGAGATATGATGATAACTATATAGTTGTCATCATGTCTTAGACTGAGGTGACGCAGGGAGATATGATGATAACTATATAGTTGTCATCATATCTTAGACTGAGGTGACGCAGGGAGATATGATGATAACTATATAGTTGTCATCATGTCTTTAGACTGAGGTGACGCAGGGAGATATGATGATAACTATATAGTTGTCATCATGTCTTTTTGTTTCATTGTGTTTTTGTTGTTGTAAATGACTTTTGTAATGTTTTGTGTCAAATGTTTTGTTTTGTTTTGAAATGTGTTGTGTGTCTAATTGTAATATTTTAATTAATTCTTTATATAATTTTATTAATTTGACATGTACTTGCATAATATGGACTGGTTCCGAAATAAATGAATTTTAATTTAATTTAATTTAATTGCACATGCAATATTGGAAAGAGGACAGTAGGATGTTGTTCACACGTAATGTGCATAATGTAGTTTTTAACATAAATGCACGGTATGAACAAATGCCCTCCAGCTATAGAACTGGAACATGTTGTAGTTCGGCCTTAGAAATAGTATTAATAAAATAATTGAAAATAGTAGTAAGAACATGTTTGCCATTCTTTTATTTGCGAGAATTAGTAACCTTGCATAAGACATGGTATGCACAAACATAGAACACAAACATACTTAAACTCATATTCTATTGAACTTAAGGTTTTTTTTTAAATATTAAAGTCACACAGTCATGGCATAAAAGCCAAGAGAAATTGACATTGAGAATGACCCATTATACAAGTCTACTTATACCCCATTTGAAATAAGATTAGACATTTAAACAAGCCTTTTTACGGTCTGTAAAAACGTGCTTACAATACCAACTGTTTACTGCAGCTGCTATTTGTCATGCCACCAACGCAATAGAAGTCAGAATCGGTTGAATGGACTGGAAAAAAAGGTTTGTTTAAATGTCTAATCTTATTGCAAATGGAGTATAAATTATATGTTTACATTTATTTAGAACTTATGTAGCTGCTAATTTAATGGTTCTACCGCTTTGGTGCCATAGTACTAAATGCTTAAAATGAGGTCCCAAACAGATTAAAAACTTTTTTTTTACTTTCGATTTTGGGCCCATTAAGAATGGTCTCCTTACTTTTTGAATCGTTTTAACTCAGAAACGGTGACTCATAAGAAAAAAAGTGTGAAGACAATTTTTATCTATTGCGTGATCTAAAATTTTAGTCACCTATTTCTATGATAAAACTTAACGTTTGGCTGAAAAACGCAAAAAACCCATATTTGCGAACTTTAACCTTGAATTTTTTTTTTTGCAAATGTCGGATCGCTGGGGACTTTTCACATTTCATTTATAATGGTGTTCCGAACATCCGTAAAAATCTGGGGTCTACTCCCTAAGCACGAAGCCTGTAGTTTCGACCTTTGTTACGGGCGTTTCCTACTCCGTATCACCTACGGACGTAAGATTGGTTCGGGCCCCGAACGAAGTATGAATGGCAACACGATACGACAGTTGTCCCTACTCCCGATGTGTCTTTGCCCGTCCGAAAAATTTAACTTTAACACTTGTTTTGATGGATCGTTAAGTCAGACGGACGGGTAAACGGACGGATTTAAGGAGTAGGCCCCCAGCTCTATGCGAATTTTAGTAACTTTGCATGTCTAACTTGACCGGACTATACGATGAGTCCTAGTTTATTATTTGTGACTTCGAAATACAATACTTACTTTCCGTCTCCCTGGCTCTTCGTTTCTTCTTAGATACTTCTTGTACTTCTTCCACTTCAATTTTAAACTCCATTAAAGGCACATCATCTTCTAAATCTGACTCAGAATGGTGCAGTGGTCTATATGCTACATCTAGATAGCTATTGTCCAAATTGTCCGGTTCTAGCTCTGTAAGTAAACAACAACAGTCAACAGTATTACTCTTGTATTATCAACTAGCGAGCCGCCCCTGCTTCGCACGGTTTTTACGATTTGACAAAACATCGTGAATTCTTTATTATGGCGAAGCCTCGGGCAAAAGCTAGTCTATCTATATAGAACATGTCCCGTAATTAACGCAAACCCTCTTAAGGAGTCATTGTACTCATCATTACAAACAACTTTTACTATGGGTACAACTAGAGATGAAACGGATATCCGGTAACTATCCGGTATCCGGCCTATCCAGCTACTATCCGGCCGAATACCGGATAACTAGCGCCTATCCGGCCGAATACCGGATTTAAAATAAAAAAGTATTAGGTAATGAATTGCTTTACTTAGTTAATCAGTAATCAAAAAATAATTCTACAACTTAGAAAATGAATTAGTACTCGTACTGCACTAAGGGCAAATTATGGTGAACGGATACTAATTTGTCTGCATTAAGAGGTAGCAAGCGGTTCCGCTTGTCTTCGTGAATAAGTCCAAAAGTCTTTCGCTGTACACACTGCTGCAAGGTGCTGCATAGATTTTGGCAAACTTTGTTTTTGGGTATTGTTATTATGTCCTTTGTGCATTAGAAACAACACCAAGAAGAAACAATTGTTAACTTCGCTTATCAATGAAAAGACCCGAATTGGACCGAGTTCACCCGATCATTCGCGCGCCGCCGACGCAAGCGTGCTTCGTGCGATACACCAAATGGCAACGTTAGGCCGCCGGATATTCGGCGGCCGAATATCCGGCTACAAGGTTGGCCGAATATCCGGTATCCGGCTAAACTGCTATCCTTTTCATCTCTAGAAAAAACCAGAAAACGCGAAAAAAAAATCAGCTGTTTCATACAAAAGTTCAATACCTACTCAACCAAAATGTGTGAAACGGCAGAATTCGCGAAAAAATCGCGACGTCAGGTTTGGTCCCATAATAAAAGTTGTTCACAAATTGCCCGATAAATCAATTGGCGTGTATTAGTCTCGCCAAAAACTCGAAAATGGCCGATTTGAATATTTGTTGGTTGGTGGTTTAGAAAAAAAGAAAATTAGGAAAATCCTACAGGAACAGCCGAAAACTCAAAATTTACATTTAGACAGGGCAACGTCTTACGGGTCAGCTGGTATACAATAAATAGATTATATCTTTAATAGTTATTTTTGTCCTTAAACATACCATCACTTAGATGTTCCTCCTTTGGCTCAATAATAACATCTAGTCCCTCATAAACAGCTGGTAATTCTTCTTTGATAGCAATGCTTTCTGTTTGACACACGTCAACTATACTTATGTGCATTATTGGAGATATAATAAACCCACTGCTAAACTCCAAGTGGTCTTGGTTTATTATAGAATTGGGCTGTAAAAAGATGATTATAGTATTAGGGAAGTATGCTGGTGATCACAGTCCCACGAGCCAAACCTTTCTTCACTATACTAAAGTCACTCAAAAGAGCCCGCACAAGTGTGGATGCGTAAGTAAGTCCTATAATATGCAACAATAAATTGTAAACACCTACATTTGACAAAAGCGTACTGTTATGTATGTGTGTGTAAAGTACGGCGGCTGCGACCCGACTAAGTAACACATTCATAGATATTAAAGTTAGTGTGTCTTTGCCTAGCGTGTTTGACTGTTGTCCGTACTATATCTGCATATCTAACAAAAGCGTACTGTTATGTATGTGTGTGTAAAGTACGGCGGCTGCGACCCGACTAAGTAACACATTCATAGATATTAAAGTTAGTGTGTCTTTGCCTAGCGTGTTTGACTGTTGTCCGTACTATATCTGCATATCTAACAAAAGCGTACTGTTATGTATGTGTGTGTAAAGTACGGCGGCTGCGACCCGACTAAGTAACACATTCATAGATATTAAAGTTAGTGTGTTTTTGCCAAGCGTGTTTGACTGTTGTCCGTACTATATCTGCATATCTAACAAAAGCGTACTGTTATGTATGTGTGTGTAAAGTACGGCGGCTGCGACCCGACTAAGTAACACATTCATAGATATTAAAGTTAGTGTGTCTTTGCCTAGCGTGTTTGACTGTTGTCCGTACTATATCTGCATATCTAACAAAAGCGTACTGTTATGTATGTGTGTGTAAAGTACGGCGGCTGCGACCCGACTAAGTAACACATTCATAGATATTAAAGTTAGTGTGTCTTTGCCTGGCGTGTTTGACTGTTGTCCGTACTATATCTGCATATCTAACACGTACATATCAACACGCAACACTCGATGATACGTATTATGTCGTCAATAAAACACCAAATATCGTTATTTGTGTATTGAGCTAAGTAGCCTAGACATACCAGTGGATAAATCATAAGAGTAGGGTAGGAACAATACTGAGATAGAAGGTAGACTTAAAACACAATAAACCTAAACTTACACGCTAAGAAATATGTAGATACAACAATACGCTGGTGTGAAATATGTAGATACAACAATACGCTGGTGTGAAATATGTAGATACAACAATACGCTGGTGTGAAATATGTAAATACAACAATACGCTGGTGTGAAATATGTAGACACAACAATACGCTGGTGTGAAATATGTAAATACAACAATACGCTGGTGTGAAATATGTAGATACAACAATACGCTGGTGTGAAATCCAGACACAACAGATATGAGCTTGAGAGGAACCACTTCCACAACTGAAATTAGAAATTACTAGCTTTTGCCCATGTCTTTGCTCGCGTGGATGTCGGAAATATCCCAAGGGAACCTTCTACCGGGAATTCCTTCCTTCATTATAAAGGGAACCTATGTGCAAAATTTCAGCTTTCTAGGTCCAAGGGTTTGGGCTGGGCGTTGATGAGTCAGTCAGTCAGTCAGTCAGGACTTCTCTTTTTATTTATATAGAAGATAGATAGATATATTAGAATAAATAATTGTTGAAGAAAGAATTAATATTAGTATGCATAGTATGGATGATTGACAGCTTAGCTCCATAAAGGTACTAACTAACTAACTAATAATATTACTAGTAATATTTATTCAGTTTGTAAATTAAAGTCAGTAGAATACCTCACCTCATAATCCTCGTTCATCATCTGAGCGAACAGCTCTTCGGCTTCCAGACATTGTCTCAGTAACCGGTAGCATTGCTTTAGTTTAGCGCAGCAGAAGAAACAAGCAAGAATCGGTCTCCTGTCTTCAGTTACAAACTGCAACAAAATTTGTCTTGCACTATTTTGTTTTTATGAAGAAAATACCTATACACTTATCCTTAATGCTTTCAGTGTGCATCTTACAGAGAAGGAATGAGCATTGGCCACTTCTCTTGCTGAAGACGGATTGGCGACTTAAAATACATATTTATTTTTAAGTCCAGGTTTCATCTCGCGCAGTGTTCCTTCACCAATTGCAGTGATATCCACCTTCCCCTGAGACGACCCTCTGGCCGAAAGTTCTTGTCGGTAGCTCAGACTAAATAAAAAAGCCAGGACAGAGCGCTGTCAACAAGGACATGAGGCCCCACGCTTGGGGTTTGTAATGAGTTGTAGTTTGGTGTCAATGTTTGCGTGTGACTGTGTACGCCCAGAGCGAGGTGTAGTTTTGCGCATACTTGACTGTATTGCTCGCAACGCTATGTCTGGGTTTTTTATGTAGTGTGAAGTAGGTAGTATATTAATCTTCGCATAGGAGAGACATTTAAAACCTTATAGGTAATTTACCTAATTCTTATTAAAAATATCAACTTACTGGAACATCAGTCAGCTTCTCATACAGTTCGCGCAAGTTCCTGTTGACGACTACATCCATGCGAACATTCTTCGCTAAACATATCCGACACATTGGCAGTTTTTCCATCTTTTGGTCAGTGGGTCGTCTTAAGGGCGGAGTTTAACCCAAAAATCAGTTACTTATGTTATTTAGTTCAACTTTACATTTTATGTTATAGAGAAACAGTTGCGTTGCACACAAATAACGAGGGAAGCTTGTATATGTATTATTAATACGACGTCTTCTTCTAGTAATCTACCAAGATATGGAGAATCAAAGTTAGTAAAATATCTCTTAAGTAGTCATAAACAGTCCACGTCATTCGCAGGTATTAGTGTAGTTCATGTTTACTTCGATAATACTTCACAACAAAACACATAATACAATACAAAAGTTAGGAAATACTGTGAAATATAAGTAATTACATTGAATGAGAGAAATGGTACTATTTATTAAACTCTTTCGTATAATCTTGTCTAATGTCATTGATCTCGATTACTCGACTCTTTACTTGACAGTTGACACTGACAGCTTGACATTGACAATTTGACAGCAGTGGATTTAAACAGGTTTTTTTTTGGGAATTTAATATCTGGGCCTTTAAGGCTTTGAGTTTTGTAAGAAAGTTTGGTTGCGCCATCTGATTTATTTTGTAGCAATTCATGATATTGATTGCACTGATCGATTGAAATTATAGTAAGTCATGTCATTTCTTTGTTTCGTGTTGGCAAAACAATTGATGGGACTAAATTAGGTTTGCTGTACTCCTTCCCCTTGTCCCTTTTCTGCACACTACCTTTCGTCCGGGTGTGAGAGAGAGAGCTACGCCAATTAGCGCAAACTGTGTAAGGACAAGGTGTGTGTAGTTGAAGAAATGAAATATGGTGATTTTGTCTGCTTCCAAACCGCCGCGTGTGCGCAAGTGTGCCTCGTTCGTTTTTCGATCAAATGAAAGTTACAGAATAACCCGTATAAGGAAGTATAGTAAAAATAAAAATGACCAAAGTCACCAATGATAATAAAATTGTAGTAATCTACCACTACCACTGCGCATCATCCTTAAGCGCAATCACCTTAAAAGATTCTGCTACTACCAAAGCCCGAACTTATACAATAAAATTAATAAGCTTTGTCCAATCTATGGTATGACGTACCATAAATGTAAAAAACGCAGTTTACTCATTTTTACAAAATAAAACTTACGATGAGACAGAAAAGTTTCTACCAGCATAAATAAAAATATGTTTCAAAATCATACTTTTACTCTCCCAGAAGCAAACCCAGACCCACATACGAGACACACGCACAGACGCGCCAACGCACACCGCACACACACGCACGTTCACAAACACACACACATACGCACCCCCACAAAAATACACACACTCACATACATACTAGTAACAATCACACTCACTTACCTTTTAAAAATGTTTTTATCTTTTAGAGTAATAATTATTTTTCCTTTTGTATACTCGTATTACCCTTAGGTTCACTAGGTCACCAATGATAATAAAATTGTAGTAGAAGACTAGTGTTATGCTTATGACACTTAATGTGTTCAATTTAATTACAATACCCAATGGGGACTGGCACTATACTTCCTTATTCAAATTCAAATTCAAATTCAAATATTTTATTTCGGATAAAATCCATATGATGTTAGTAGCAATATAACTTAGCCTAATGTTAGTAGGTATTAAATTAAATTACAATAATAATAGGACCCTTGAACTCCACACCTATCCAAATAAACCAGTGTACCGCTGAACGAATAGTTCAACGGTACACCAGCCTACCCGGACAAGTGTGTCTGCACTCTTACCCATCTTTGTAAGAGGGGAGAGTCCCACCGGTCAGAAAACACATTCAGGATGCCACTGGAGGAGGAGCGCAAGCGCACCACCATGGACGCACAACGCTTCCGCATGATGGCGGCGAACCCGTCGATGCATGCGTCCGCGAACATTCCTGACGCGCTACATCGCCACGGCAACCCCAAAAGCATCCTGAATGCGTTATTGTACTGTACGCGCAGGTCACTGTATGCCCGCTGGGTGTACTTGGTCCACAGGCTGCACGTGTAAAACGACTGGCAGAAGGCCTTAAAAAGCGTTATCTTAACAGAATCAGTACAGCGTGCAAACCTGCGGGCCAGCATGTTGCAACGGACAGCCAGCGACCTGCGCTCCCTGTCTATGTCTACATTGTCTTTCAAATCATCAGTGACCCAATGACCCAAATACTTAAACTTCGAAACCCGACATAAAGGAGACCCAGAGAGTGAGAGTTCTGGCAGCTGTTTGTAGGTTAAAGTACCCGATTTAAAAACCAACCATTCACTCTTATTGGTATTGTATTTGAGCCCGTGAGCCACTGCATAATTTTCACAAATTTTAAGAAGCCTTCTCATAGCACCGATAGATGGGCTCAGTAGCACCATATCATCAGCGTAGCTGATGTTGTTCACGCAAACACCGTCCACGTGACAACCGATTTTAGTGCTACTGAGCCTACCTATCAGTTTGTTTATGTATAGGTTAAAAAGACGTGGGGAGCTCAGACCCCCCTGCCTGACCCCACAATCCAACCCATACATGTCAGAATATGTGCCTGCCCACTTAACTGCATTCCTTTGACTACTGTACCAATGTCTAAACAGTGATATCACATCAGCCGGGACAGTAGTGTCGTGAGAGAGCTTATGCCAGAGCAGGTCATAATTGACCAAGTCGAAAGCCCTCGATAAATCCAAAAAACATGCCATTACAGGAGTCTTTCTGTCTGTATAATATTGGACAGTCTGCTTAAGGCATAAAATTGCACTATCCGTTGATAAGTTTGGTCTAAAACCAAACTGACCATCCTCGAGAGCAATATGTGTAGCTAGAATTTTATCAAGCAGACTGTCCAAAAGCTTAGCACAGACAGTAGCAAGCGATATCGGCCTGTAGTTGGAGATATCGGAGGCGTCACCAGTCTTATTTTTTATTACTGGTACAACGATCGTATTCGTAAGATCCACAGGTAAGTAACTATGACTTAGACATAGGTTAAAAAACATAGCAAGTACTCGTGGTAAGTGTACCCCAGCGTAAATAAGATGTTCGACGCTGAGGCCGTCGTGACCGGGCGACTTTCCCCTCACCATGTTCTGTATACTGCTCGCGACTTCTTTAGCGGAGAACCTGACAGGGCGAGCCCCGGTCACGGCTGCCCCCGCGCCGCTATTTGACGGCTCGCTATAGCCACACAAACGCGAGCTTACATTAAAATGTTTTTGAAAAGCATTAGCTATTTCAGTGGGGTTGCTCACGCCCCCCACGCTCACCGGTACCCCCGACCTATGTTTTAATTTGTCCGTTAATTTCCAAAACTTATTAAATTGTTTACTTTTATGACAACATGCTAGCATATCCATTTTAATTTTTTCTTGATTGTCTTGACAAAACTTTAATTTACTTTTAAAAAGATTTCGCGATGTACACATATTTTCATAAATAAATCCAGAAGTAGGTTTGTTGTATAACAGCCGCATTTGATAACACAGTCGGGCATCGCGGTGAGCCTCGCGAACGTGTTTATTCCACCCCACTACATAGTTTCCTTTATGACGCATTTTAACAGAACCCGCATGAGTGAGTTCGGCTCCTTTTTTCAAAATACAAATTAATTGATCATACAACCTATCTATCACCACATGATGCTCAGTTTTGTGACACATATTATCAGCACATTTACAAAATTCTTGAGGAAAATCAATTTGTTTTAAGTTGCTATTACAGTAATCAAAATACCTATTTATCTGTTCTAAATCCCTCTCACCCCACACAACATTGTTACAAGGAATATTCGATCCAATAATTTTCGGTTTAATTAGATTAATGTTAAACTCTATTAATAACGGAATATGGTCCGACACATAAACGCCGTACAAAATAGACACATTATGCACCAAATGTCTGGCGGCCTCAGTGACCACACAGTGATCTAGCCAGCGGAGGGCACCGTTGGCAGAGCTAGTAAAAGTATGCGAGTCTTGCGGCAAAAGTTCTGTATCCATACAAGACCATGATTGATCAGTAGTTAAAAGTAACTCACGTGAGAACCGTGTCCCTGGGTGCGCGTTAAAGTCTCCCAACACAAAAACCGACTCCACTTCACTACTCTCAATCACTGAGATAATCTCACTTAGACAACTCGTAAACTCAGTAAGATTTTCGGCACACTCAGTGGGCATGTACACGCTAAATATTAGCAAAGACCGCTCGCCCTGCACTATTTTGATACACACGATACGATCATTAGCACAATTTATAACCGATACCGACGCAAATAACGACGACCGCCACAGCAGCGCCACACCTCCGTACGGTCTTCCAACCAGAACACCGGCCGAGATGTCCACGGCTGATTTCCCAGTGTACGCGAAGTCTCCATCAATGGTCGCTAGGAAGGGCACGTCGCCGTCGTGGGGCAGCACCCAGGTCTCCTGTAACGCTATCACGTCGGCTCGTGCACATAATTGACGAACGCACTCAGCTGATCTAGTTATACTTTTACAGTTGAATGTACATAGTTTAACGTTCGACATACAATCCATTATTTGTTTGTTCTATTTTCAACACTGTGCTGCTTATTTACTTTTATTGTATTATTCTTAAAGTAAATAAACTGTCTAAACCTTATACCCTCAGGCCATATCTTGTCATCTAAAAATATATTTAGTTTGTATTTTGAGACTAACAATTTAAATGCATTATACGGTCTTTCAGATTTCATACTGATTTTCTGAAGCTGTACTACTTCTTGCGTCTTATATTGTATATAATCACAAACATCTTTTTCAGTAGTCTCTTTGTCAACATTAGTAATAAAAAGCGGAATCTTTGAATCAGCAGCCCTAAATTTAAAGTTCGCATTCGGGCTTGCGGTTCCCGTCTTTCCCTCGAACCGATTCTTTGACTTCTTATTTTGAACCAAAGTCCAACTATCTTCAGAATGATTTTTAGGCCATTCACCTTGCTTTAATACCTCCACCATTGTTTTATTACTCCGCATTGATTGTATTAGATTAGTATTCGGGTCATCCGTGTTTTCTAAGACTGTTGAGTTAATCGGCGCAGACGCAGACTCATCGACAGCCACCGGTAGCACCTGAGCATATGAGTGAACGAGAGAGCAATACTTCGGTCCGCCATCGTCACTTATTTGCTGCGTTTGCGAATATGAGTCACAATCAACCAGCTGTGAATGCTGTGAAGGTAGGTGCGGCGACAAACCAATCGGTCCACTGTCAAAGTTATACCCTCCACCTCTAATTTTATTTACATTAGAGTGAAATATCGGATTTAGTAACTGATTAGCAGATGATTGTAAGATATTATTTTCTTTCAAGGCCACTTCTAGGTCGTTCTTAGTGACAAACTTATCTTTAATATAATTTAATTCCGCACGCAAAATTATCAGGTCCTTTAGTAATTTCGTGACGTCTACATGATCGAAACACACAGGGGGCAGCTTATGTAGCTCGTAGGCTACAAAAACCGGCAATTGATCAGGGTCTACAGTTTTGAAAACCGCTATTATGTCTTCCAAATCCTTTTGTTTTTTGTCTTTACGCCTCGACTTCAACCGTTTACCAATCTTTGCCGTGCTGCATAACAATTTCTTTGCCTCGTCAATTTCATCCTCGGAAAAAGCCGACACACATATTCTTATGAGACTTTCACTGTCCATCACATCATGTTTATTGCGAATAAACGCAAGAACTTCCGAAATAACCACATTACAGTTCGCACACTTAATCGTATCGACGGACATTATCGCGCAATCACACGTCCACGACCACTCGCATAGAACGCTCGCGCGACACTCTCAATCTCACTCTCTTATACGGGTTATTCTGTAACTTTCGTTTGATCGAAAAACGAACGAGGCACAGTTGCGCACACGCGACGGTTTGGAAGCAGACAAAATCACCATATTTCATTTCTTCAAATGTCCTTACACGGTTTGCGCTAATTGGCGTAGCCCTCTCTCTCACACCCGGACGAAAGTTAGTGTGCAGGAAAGGGACAAGGGGAAGGAGTACAGCAAACCTAATTTAGTACCATCAATCGTTTTGCCAACACGAAACAAAGAAATACCATGACTTACTATAATTTCAATCGATCATATATTATGAATTGCCAGTTTGTGACCGTTTTACGATTTCAAATATTATTCATAATATTATCCTATTATGATTCTGCCAAAGTGGCCGTTTTAGACCCCCAGTGCAATCAAGGGGAGAATAGAATCATAACTCTCTTACGAAGCCCGCTAAAACATGGTCCCAAACTCATACTACTAAACTGATAATACTAACGCAACACACGCACAGACAAAATATAATACTTTGCTAAATTTATTTTCCGTACATGAATTCGCCCAACCATTCATTTGGGGCGCAATTTTATTTAGTAAGATAATGTTAGAGTGAAACGGAAATATCGAAGCCAGGGAGTGGGTACGAGATGGATTATTAAGTAACCATGGTAACATCACAGTATAAAAACATAAGACTGTGGTGACCTCAGAACAATAACAAAGCATAGAAGGAAGGCTAAAAACAGAATTCTGTAACTACCTTTATTCCCGTTCTATTATTAGGTACGATAAAGGATGTGGGAAAGAGATAAATGTTTTACTCTTTGTTTTACTTTCTTGGCATGGTCACAAGATCAATTGTCATTTGGTTAAAAAAGTTATAGTATGACGCGGCCAAATTTGATAGTACTTTGTTTCAATGTCTGACAGTTCGTTCATTGAACTAGCTGACTTATTCGCGTGTTCATTGTTTACGTGTCTGTCGTAATATTCCATGGTTTTGCGATGTTTTAATAATATTTCTACTGTTAGATTGCATGAATTCTTTGTTTAACTACAAATAGTGAGTGTGTGGACGCTGTGGAGCAATTTCTTGTGTGGTTGGGGGCTGCAAGTCCCATTCATAGCGAAAATAAAATGAACAACAAATATTGACCTTCCATCGGTAAGTTTTTGCTCAATTTCTTGTTGCCTAAGATCTGATAAACGAATATAAATACATAACAAATATTGCTGTGTCACTATATAGCTGAAACCAGTCGTAATATTTATTCCAATAGAAGTTATTAGCGAATATTCGGAAATTGTTTTGGGGTTATCTTGATCAGCCATAGTGACGTAAATAATGTTGTCGATACTTTTCTTTTACAGATTTCCTAGACGATGTGAAAAAAAAAATGGATAAATTGTATTGGTAGACGAAATTGGACTCCAAACAGCACAGCCACATAATATGCTCCAAACATTTTACTTTGTATTCATTTGGTAATGAACCTATGAAATGGATGTAGCATGTTCTTTAAGTCGTCACTTAGAGTACATGCTGTTCCTACATTATTTGTATTTATTATCCATAGATAGAACAGATGAAATGGTCTTGATATATTATGATATAATTAAGGTATTTTATTGGCAATAAATAGTATCCCGTTCAAATTAAAACTTGATATATTACATTACAGGAAATACTTATGGAAGTCTGCGAAGAAGGACATTGCGCAATACTGCAAATTAAAAAAACCGCTCACCATCAACAGTAATTTAACATGAAGACAGGTATAACATTCAGAAATATGTTCACTTGATATATGCGATACAATGATATTATATTAAAAATATCATTGATGCGATATCATTCTTCTAATTATCCCAGTCGGAAATATAATCGAGTGCAAATTTATTTATTTATTTTTAATACAAAATACGTAATTGTAGGATCCCGTAGCAATGGAAGTTGAAACAGGACCTAGTACATCGGTACAAATTAATGAATCGCCACTGATCTTGACATCTCGTGAAATCATCTCACATCAGTCAGGTAAGACATACAAATAAAACTATTTACCTAAATAAAAATGTTGATAAAAAATCTTACATAAATTTTATTGAGAACTGTTTGTTTTAGGAATCCTTGACACAGATGACAATAACAAATTCAGAAATAATTGGATTCCATCCCGATTCAAGAAGACTGCGCTTTTGGCAAGTTCCTGGTCGCCAGAGCCGACTCCAGAATCCTCAGGAAGTTCATCCGTACCAGGGCGGAATGATTATGGTGTGGGCTGGAATTCGACTAACAGATTATTAAAGTGGCTAGGCATTTTATTTTTTTATTTAAAATATTATCTTTTATTTAAAATATTATCTGGTCGTTATTTATTTTTTTATGTACGAAAAGTTTTTGTCGCTTTGGTACCATTTTAAATTTTCATAATAATTTTTTTTTTCACTAACAACCATTTTATTTAATCAAATAATTCAAATCTCTATTAAATTACGCTTCTACTGATTTACAATAATATATGTTACATAAAAAGTATTAAAATAAAATTATTAGGTACTTTGAATACCCTTTTTCCCTAGACTTTGTTGAGTAGTCTATGATGTAATCTAAAATTCAAATAAATATGAGAAAGTAAGTTGCTAAAAACATTTGCAAAACCGAATGTCTCCCACTTCTTTTCAATAAACTCATCAGTTATTATGGCAACTAAATACATTCGGGTTTAGCCGGGTCAGATTTAATACATGAAGAGCTGTCGGGAACCAAGGAAGACTTTGGTGATGATGATGACGAACTATTTAGTTCATACTTAAAGTATTGTTTCAAATTTGAACGAATATATTAAGTATTGGTATCATAAGTATGCTTAGTTACTTCAAAATTTTTGGTACGCACGGCTACAGATCAAGCTATACATTTCCAGTATAAGCTGATCTCGCATTGTATAGGATTTCCTTACAATGAGCGGTCAGTGTAAACTGGAAATGTATAGCTTGATGTGTAGCCGTGTGTACCTACGGTTATTATTCTTGGCAGTGTAAGAAAGAATGTCATTGTAAATTCTATCGACGTTGAAATTTAGTGGATACATCACTAGTCAGAATAAAATGAATGACAACCTACAAAATTTCGAAACGTCTTCTGTATACGTGTCCTTCTTTAACATCATAGCGGCTCCATAAGTCAAAATGAAACAAATATATAGAGTTCAGTTGCTATTTTAACACTACTTCTATGCTTTGTTATTGTTCTGAGGTGGTGACATTGAGCATCGAGGATGGTGTAATGCAGTATAAAGTAGGAGTCAGTCATTTTTATTATGAATTCAATTATTATGAATTAATATGACACCTCTTTACCTTTAGTTTCCAATATTCCATTCTTTAAAAAACCGGTCAAGTGCGAGTCGGACTCGCGCACTAAGGGTTCCGTACCATATTATATGTTTAAAAATCGCAAAGATAACTTTCTACTTATTTTATAATGATACTGTGAATTACAAGGTTATTTTTTGCAGTTGCAGAAAATAACCCATGTTTAAACAAAATACATTATGAATCGCCGTTTTCAGTATTGTTGATTAAATACAGTATTCATGGTACTTACATGGTATAAAGAAGTTTCAAATTCCTAATTTGTTGAATTGTTGCGCTAGAGCTCGTACAAAAATGGTCTTAAATTTACAACTTTTACGGACCCCTATTTCTTAATTTTAAAAGATAAAAAAAAATATGTTTGTACTCTACTCAATGAGTTCTAGACGATGACACCCCACATAACACATAATCAGCCTATAATGTTCCCACTGCTGGGACACAGGCCTCCTCTCGGTGAGGGGGAGTGGGCCGTAATCCACCACGCGGGCCCAGTACGGGTTGGTAGATGTCACATGTCTTCGAATTTTTGGTTCTAGGACATGCCGGTTTCCTCACGATGTTTTCCTTCACCGTTTTGAGAGCAGCGGTGATGAAATAATGACATGACACCCCACATGCTAGATTAAATTTTTTTTTTTTTTTTTCAGAATGAAAAGTTTATTGTATACCGACCCCTTAAATTTTTAACTTTGCTTTATTTTTATTATTTGTTGTTATAGCCGTAATAGACAGTGGAGGCGTAGTAAGTTTGTACTGGGCTGTACGTGGCTGTCTGATTTCATGGATTTTAATTTTCTTGCGCGGAACTCTAATTATTTTTCTAAAATAAAAATAGCCTAAGTTACTCCTTAAAACATCAGCTATATGCCGTCAAAATCGGTGAAAATTCGTTTGGCAAGTTTCCTAACTTGACTCAAAGTACCATTTTTTTAATCGGACTGCGCTATAAAATTCTTCTATACAAACTTTAACATCCCTAAACCTCATTTGAGGCGTAGTTTTGAAAAACTAATAATGACAAACATTAGTACTTACTTATGCAAGTATTTGTGCTAAGTTTCAAGTTCATTAACCAAATTAATAAGATTTTTCATATAAACTGTATCTCTGTTTTCACGAACACAGATACCTAAAGAATTTCAAAAATCGTCTGGTATGTTTCCATAACTTGACTCAAGCATTATTTACACCAATTTTAGAGTTAATCAAGCCCCCCCTAAAATCCTCCGCTATTAAAATTAACTTTTCACCCCTTAGGGGTAGATTTTTGGAAAACCCTAATACACGTTAGTCTTAATTTTAGGTCTCAAGTATAAAAACTGAGTTTTGAGTTAATCGGACCGCGTGTTAAAGTTCCTCCATACAAACTTTGACACCCCCAAAATCTCTTTAGGGGGTAGTTTAGGATAACTAAAAATGATAAACTTTATAATTTAGTTAGATGAATATTCGTGCTAAGTTTCAAGTCTATTAACTCAAGGGATAGGATTTTTCATACAAACTTTCATCCCCTGTTTTACCCCCTTAGGGATGGAATTTCCAAAAATCCTTCCTTAGTGGATGTTCACACTATATAAGGTATCTATGTGCAAAATTTCAAGTCTCTAGGTCCATTGGTTTGGGCTGTGCGTTGGTAAATTAGTCAGTGACTCAGTCAGGACTTTGATTTTTTTATATATATAGATTTACCATGTTATTTTAAGACCACAGACTTCTTATAGGTTTTCCTGTAATCTACAGGTATAGAACTAATTTCTATATTTTTTTCAAAATTTTAGGCTCAGTAGTTTCGGAGATAAGGGGGGGGGGGAATGGTCAATTTTCGTCTATTTTCTTAAATAACTTTAAAACAATAAATTTTAAAATTATAAAAAAAATATATTTGAGACCCTCATAGTAAGCCCTTTCATTTGATATGTCACTCGGTACAGTTTACAAAACTTTTTTTTTAAATTTTCTTATTTCCCCCCTAAAAGTGACTCTCATATTCAAAATTCATATATTTACTTTAGCTGTACGTGTTTGGGTCACAGAAATCCATATGTGTACCAAATTTTAACTTAATCGGTCCATTAGATTCGGAGCAAATTGGCTGTGACAGACGGACAGACAGACAGACAGACACACGAGTGATCCTATAAGGGTTCCGTTTTTTCCTTTTGAGGTACGGAACCCTAAAAAGAAAGTAAATAGTTATTTTATTACTCACCAAACATCTATTTTAATTGTAGAGAGGAAATCATTATTTCCATCATAGTACTGGATCTATCGAATTTCGTCATAATTTTTTTAAAGTAGGTAGCATAATTAATGCAATTTCCTTGACGTTTAATAGTTTTTTTCCTGATAAGTAATCGTATGATTGAAGGTCATTTATTGGCAAACGCCATCAGAAGTACGAGCCAAAATTTAAGGGGTGATTGTACCCGTGCTACTCAAAAACTTTAGGGATAACCAGGGAATCCGTTTCCGGAAACGTGTTTTTTTTATATCCCAGCCCTCCTATACAGTAAGTATACACATTTGAGAACACAGTTGGTTTTTAATCATAGCCTGAGTAGGTAATTTATGCGGTCTACCCAAATGCCTTTTCTTTGGTATTGTTCGGCGAATCGTTGAGGTCCTTAAGTTTTAAGTTGAGGTGCACGATTATTGACAAATGCGTGCACTGACTGGACAGGTCCACTCATTCTGTGAGGTTCTTTCCTCAAAAGACCATTTCAGATACCTATCTACAAGGTCTTCACATAGTCTTATTGAATTAAATGTCATTCTGATACTCTTGGCTGTATGCATGTACCTATCTGTGCTTGTGTTTTAGAATGATGTGTAAGTTCCTATTTCTGGTACTTGATGTCTCTGTCGTCCCTTGCGTAGTTTTATTTACTGTGTCATATACGTTTGATGAACAAATAAATAAATTATTTAGTTCAAGCTATAGAAATCTTGTTTATTATTATATCTCGAAGTGATCTGACCATGATTATGTCTGGACTTTAAAAGAGACTGTGACCTTTGAGTTGGTTTCGACCTTTCTTCTCAATTCAAAATTTAAATCAAATCAACTCAAATCAGTTTATTGCATACATGTTTTGTACAGAGGTTGGTATACTATTGGTTGGACCTTAAATATTAACAGGACTAACTGTACAAATAGGTACCTACAGCAGATTTTTTAAACATACGATTGCCTGTGCGTGACGAATATAAATGTCTTCATTCCTAAAATGTATACAGCATACCCTACTAGCACTAGTTGGTAACCACTCCAGTCCGACGACTGGAGTGGTCTCTTCTTTCAAAGCGGGCTGCTGTAATCCACTGTAATCATTGAATCTCTTTTTTGGGAGTGCTCTAAACTGAAGGATACGAAACACTAACAGGAAATCCCATCCATCCATTTATAAAAACTCTGTAGGTAGTAGGTACATACAAAATATTATATTATAGTTACGTATTAAAAACTGGCTGGTTATCTGGTTGCATAATACAGACAACAATATTTTTACAAAACACGAAATTCTGTCACTTTCTTGTGATAAGGTTATCCTAATTTGTTTTTTACTTCCTTCTTTCCGTTTTTTACACCACTTTACCACACAGGAGGTCATTTTTGTCCTCGAGAAACTAGTTGTTTCTTGGATTTTTCACTAATCGAAACGATTTAGGCGTCTGTCACTGAGCGCGCGACAGACTGAACGGCGAGTCGGTTGTACTTTTTTTCGTCCCGCCCACTCGGTTGGAGTTTGTGTGGAACCATTTTTGAGCGGAATTCGTATTCTATATCATTCTTAATTCGTTGGATGGCGCAACCAAACTTTCTTACAAAACTCAATGTCTGAAAGGCCAAGACATTAAATTACCAAAAAAAAAACCTGTTTAAATCCACTTCTGTCAAATTATCAATGTCAAGCTGTCAGTGTCAACTGTCAAGTAACGAGTCGAGTAAAAAGTAAATAGTACCTGACGACCTGATAGTACCATACCATTTTTCTAGTTACTTAGATTTCACAGTATTTCCTAACTTTTGTATTGTATTATGCTGTAGTCTTTGGTATTATGTGTTTTGTTGTAAAGTATTATCGAAGTAAACGTGAACTACACTAATACCTGCGAATTACGTGGACTGTCTAAGACTACTTATGAGATATTTTACTAACTTTGATTCTGCATATCTTGGTAGATTACCAGAAGAAGACGTCGTATTAATAATACTTAAACAAGCTTCCCTCGATAATTGTGTGCAACGCAACTGTTTCTCTATAACATAAAATGTAAAGTTGAACTAAATAACATAAGTAACTGATTTTTGGGCTAAACTCCGCCCATAAGACGACCCACTGACCAAAAGATGGAAAAGCTGCCAATGTGTCGGATATGTTTAGCGAAGAATGTTCGCATGGATGTAGTCGTCAACAGGAACTTGCGCGAACTGTATGAGAAGCTGACTGATGTGCCAGTAAGTTGATATTTTTAATAAGAATTAGGTAAATTACCTATAAGGTTTTAAATGTCTCTCCTATGTGAAGATTTATATACTACCTACCTCATACTAAATAAAAAACCCAGACATAGCGTTGCAAGCAATACAGTGAAGTATGCGCAAAACTACACCTTGCTCTGGGCATACACAGCCCCACGCAAACATTGACACCAAATTACAACTCATTACAAACCCCAAGCGTGGGGCCTCATGTCCTTGTTGACAGCGCTCTGTCTTGGCTTTTTTATTTAGTCTGAGCTACCTACAAGAACTTTCGGTGAGAGGGTCGACTCAGGGGAAAACCACACAATGAAACCTGGACTTAAAAATAAAAATGTATTTTAAGTCACCAATCTGCCTTCAGCAAGAGAAGTGACCAATGCTCATCCCTTCTCTGTAAGATGCGCACAGAAAGCATTAAGGATAAGTGTATACGTATTTTCTTCATAAAAACAAAATAGTTTAAGACAAATTTTGTTGCAGTTTGTAACTGAAGACAGTAGACCGATTCTTGCTTGTTCCTTCTGCTGCGCTAAGCTAAAGCAATGCTACCGATTACTGAGACAATGTCTGGAAGCCGAAGCGCTGTTCGCTCAGATGATGAACGAGGATTATGAGGTGAGGTATTCTTCAACAACCATTTATTCTAATAAATCTATCTATCTTCTATTTAAAAATAAAAAGAGAAGTCCTGACTGACTGACTGACTCATCAACGCCCAGCCCAAACCGTTGGACCTAGAAAGCTGAAATTTTGCACATAGGTTCCCTTTATAATGTAGACAAAGAATAAGGAAGGAATTCCCGGTTGAAGGTTCCCTTGGGATATTTCCGACATCCACGCGAGCGAAGCCGCGGGCAAAAGCTAGTAATTTCTAATTTCAGTTGTGGAAGTGGTTCCTCTCCAGCTCATACCTATTGTGTCTGGATTTCACACCAGCGTATTGTTGTATCTACATATTTCACACCAGCGTATTGTTGTGTCTACATATTTCACACCAGCGTATTGTTGTATTTACATATTCCACACCAGCGTATTGTTGTATCTACATATTTCACACCAGCGTATTGTTGTATCTACATATTTCACACCAGCGTATTGTTGTATCTACATATTTCTTAGCGTGTAAGTTTAGGTTTATTGTGTTTTAAGTCTACCTTCTATCTCAGTATTGTTCCTACCCTACTCTTATGATTTATCCACTTGTATGTCTCGGCTACTTAGCTCAATACACAAGTAACGATATTTAGTGTTTTATTGACGATATAATACGTATCATCGAGTGTTGCGTGAACTTGCGTGTTGATATGTACGTGTTAGATATGCAGATATAGTACGGACAACAGTCAAACACGCTTGGCAAAGACACACTAACTTTAATATCTATGAATGTGTTACTTAGTCGGGTCGCAGCCGCCGTACTTTACACACACATACATAACAGTACGCTTTTGTCAAATGTAGGTGTTTACAATTTATTGTTGCATATTATAGGACTTACTTACGCATCCACACTTGTGCGGGCTCTTTTGAGTGACTTTAGTATAGTGAAGAAAGGTTTGGCTCGTGGGACTGTGATCACCAGCATACTTTCCTAATACTATAATTATCTTCTTACAGGACAATTCTATAATAAACCAAGACCACTTGGAGTTTAGCAGTGGGTTTATTATATCTCCAATAATGCACATAAGTATAGTTGACGTGTGTCAAACAGAAAGCATTGCTATCAAAGAAGAATTACCAGCTGTTTATGAGGGACTAGATGTTATTATTGAGCCAAAGGAGGAACATCAAAGTGATGGTATGTTTAAGGACAAAAATAACAATTAAAGATATAATCTATTTATTGTATACCAGCTGACCCGTCAGACGTTGCCCTGTCTAAATGTAAATTTTGAGGTTTCGGCTGTTCCTGTAGGATTTTCCTAATTTTCTTTTTTTCTAAACCACTAAGCAAAAAATATTCAAATCGGCCATTTTCGAGTTTTTGGCGAGACTAATACACGCCAATTGATTTATCGGGCAATTTATAAACAACTTTTATTATGGGACCAAACCTGACGTCGCGATATTTTCGCGAATTCTGCTGTTTCATACATTTCGGTTGAGTAGGTATTGAATTTAAATCATAAATCTTTATTTCGCCAGAGATATGGTACAGTTGGTATTACAATAAAGTAGTGCTTTACACATTTCACCTGTATGAGGCATGCGAAAATTTACTATTAGTCATTATTATTAAATCCAAGTCAAAGTATTACAATACATATTTTAGTAGTAGGAATTAAGTCTTAAAGTTAAAAAATCACCTAAGGTATAAAAGCATTTCTCTATTAACCATAGTTTCATTTGCTTTTGAAATTGATTGATGGGAAGTTTACTTTGATGGACATATATAGCTATTCTTTTCATGTAATGCGCTTCTACAAGTATGAATTTTCAATTTTATGTTTACGGTTTCATTATAAATAAATGTAATTGGTTTCTAATAAACATTCCAATTTCCATTATGTACATAGATACAAGAGTAAGTGCTCCTAATATTTTGAAAAGCGACGCATGGTTCAAAAGGCCCGACGTTACTTATTGCTCGGACACACTTTTTCTGTACAATGAAAGCTCTACTAATGTGTGTCGAGTTGCCCCATAACAATAACCCATACCTTAAGATGAGCTTACGTGGTGAGCAGTAAGAGCTGCTGTCTCACTGTTTTTCATAGCTGTATCAAAGCGTAAACAAATCTATTGAGTTTCTTGCATACTGTATTTACATGTAGTTTCCAATTGCAGTGCTCGTCTAAGGTATACCAAGAAATCTAATCATTCAAAGAAATCAAATTATCATCTCAATTTATTTTTTCTTCTTCGAGTGTAAAGTTGAAATTATTTTTTATAGTTTGATTGTAGTTGCTAAAATGTACATATTTTGTTTTGGACAAATTCACCCTAAGGTCATTTAGTGTTAACCAACCAACGTAATGTCATTTATTGTCTCGTGTACTTCTTTTTCGTGGTTTTGAGTGTTATTAGTGCACCTAGCACACTAGTGGCGGCATCTACATCGCCACATATGAACTACGCATCATAAAGACATGACGTCACGCAATCCTGCATCGCGCAATTAGAGTTTACCACGCGACTAGCATATACATAATTATGCAACGTCCCGACATCAACCGTCGGGCAGTAGCCCACCAGACACAACACCTGTCTGGTCGGAGGATCCTTCCTTTTCTATGGAGGATGAGTGAACTTTACACCCTGTTCCTCATGCCTCCAAACACCTAACTTAACCTCAAGACTAAATAAAAATAATCAGTGAGACATCGTCAGCAAACAGCATGCATTTATGATTGGTGGCATTCGGTAAATCATTTATTTACAGGAGGAATAGCGGAGATCCTAAAATACTACCTTGTGGTAGTCCTGACCGATTGCCCTTAAAGTGAGATCTGTAGGTTGTCTTCTACGCTCTGTGTCCGACCGCAGAGATAGCTTCGGAGCCAATCTAGTGCCGGACTCCGAATTCCATGACGCTCGCATTTATTTAGCAGCTTGTCGTAATTTACTAAATCAAACACTTTACTTATGTCAAGGAAAACAACAGTTACGGGTTTTTTTTATCAATATTTATGTTATAGACTTAACAAGACTTAACAGCAGATTTTTTTTCGCGATTTCTGGGTTGTTCTAGAGATGAAACGCATAGCAGGTTAGCCGGATACCGGATATTCGGCCAACTTTGTAGCTGGATAGCCGGATATTTGGCCGCCGAATATCCGGCGGCGCACATACGGGTATTTGAATAAAAAAACTGGCCAAAATTAGAAAAAAATAAATTAAGATGTGGCTAGTTTGAATATTTTTTTCAGTTAACTGAATTCTTGGGTCATCGATTTAAAGCCATAGCTCGTCCAGTGTACTGCTGTGTATTCAATAATTTACTCTCAAACATTATAGTTCGAGTAATTGTTAGTACGAGGGCTGCTATTTATGTATCAGGAATAACAAAGCGAAACGAACATTTATCATTTATTATGGTTTTAATGCTTTTCAAAATATTCTCCATGATGATCGATGCACTTTTGCATACGTTGGAACCAATTTTCGTAGCACTTTTTACATTCGGATTGAGGTATTTCCAGAACTAGACAGCATTTGACGCACCCTGATTGTACTTTTGCAACATTTTTTTACAACTATGTTCGTGTAATATTGTATATTGGGTCACTGGTAATTAGTGACCGATACTTAGACACATGATTATACTAATGATAACAAACAATTTTTACTATGGGACCAAACCTAAAATCGCGAAAAAAAAAACAGCTGCCTCATACGTTCATGTTCGCATATCTCGTCAAAATGTAGGGAGCAGCTGATTTTTTTTCCGCGATTTCAGGTTTGGTCCCATAGTAAAAGTTGTTTGTTATCATGAGCACAATAATGTGTTTAAGTATCGGTCACTAATTACCAGTCACCCTATATATACTCGTCATACTTATGCCCAGAGAAGCCTCTATCTCGCGATATGTAACATGACGATCTTGCATTACTAGTTTCCGCACAGCATCAATATTTTGAGGTACAGCAACCGATTTAGGGCGACCTTTTTTAAATTCGTCCGTGAGCACAGACCGCCCACAATTAAACTCACTAAACCAGTGATACACAGTAGTTTTCGATGGTGCTTCGTCCCCAAAAGTCGAAGTGAATTGATCGATGCACTTTTTTTGAGTTAGCC
Organism: Cosmia trapezina; assembly: GCA_905163495.3. NCBI lineage: Eukaryota > Metazoa > Arthropoda > Insecta > Lepidoptera > Noctuidae > Cosmia > Cosmia trapezina. The sequence continues at coordinate 356,946 of LR991046.1, read as the reverse complement.
CTCGGCGAAAATTGTAATAAATCATATCACGAAAATTTTCACGATTTAAATCCATGGTGCTATAGACACGCAATTTTCAAAATGACGCCACAAAGTAAAAACAAATGACAGCTACATGAAACAAATTGTATTCTTCATCCAAAGAGTTCTATTGTTAAATGTTATAATTACTTTTTTAACATTGTTCTGTAACTGGCCAGTTCCGGATACATAATAGCAGCCCTCGTAAGACCTAAACGGCACATCAAAATACGGCATTGTTTATGAGGTGTTTGCGTTATTTGTGACACATAAATCAAATATTTTTGTAATGGGTTCCATAGAACAAGGTAAATCAACTATATAACGTTGTATTCTATTTTAAATAATGTAACTTTCCAGTAGTTTAGTGCTTCAGAAAGATAGCGTTAAATTGAATGAACTTTTGGCGGTTTGTTTTTAAAGATTATTGTAAAAGTTACATTGTCGGGGCTTGTCAAGCTACTATTGCTGGTGGATAATATACCTTAGACCTTTGTACAATCAACAAAACAAAAAAATCTTCCGCCTTCTCACGCTTTTTTTTTAATGATTTTTTTTCTTTGCCTACTGCACTACAAGCAAATTATATTTTTTTAACCCTTTACAGTACGCGAAGTAGTTGTTTGAGAAATTGTTCACACAAAAGACTTCCAGAGACGACTTCACAAATTACGGGAGTGGATGTAGACCTCATCAAAAAATTTAAAATACTTCTAGAAGTAATTTCAAGTGGCCACAAAATTGATATCTGTATTTTGTAATGAAACTGCCGAGTATTACGTAACATTATAATTGGGTGGCATCCTATGACACCAATAATGCATAAGTTGTTGTTGCATGCACCAACAATAATTTGAGCATTAACCATTTTACCAATTGGTCAAGTATCGGAGGAAGCGGCTGAGGCGCGGAACAAGCATTTTAGGCAGTGCAAGACTTTTCCAGAAAATTTTCAAGGGTGCAATCGTGCAATCTTGATGTCCTTAATAGATTATTATTAAGTTTGGACCCATTTATTTCGTGCAGTTCTGACTCGAGAGCAAAAAGGAAAAAAGAAGCTCTGGATTTCTTATTGCCATCCCATCACCAGCCACACAATTTCCAGGGATATCGTCTGGTAGAGAGTCTCACAATAATGATCGTTAAAAAAGGCTGAAATAATTTTCTTATATGTATTTCTTAATATTTTTAGAATAAAATGAAACATTTATGTTTTTTTCATTATTTTCAAAATTTCCTTATATATCCTATTAATAAGTATTAAAATATTTGGTTAATATTGATTTCAAGTGAACGAGACAACAAAATAATTTTGGCCAGGTTTTTGTCTCAAATATATGTGCGGCGTAACGTTGCCATTTGGTGCATCGCACGAAGCACGCTTGCGTAGGCGGCGCGCGAACGATCGGGTGACCTCGGTCCAATTCGGGTCTTTTCATTGATAAGCGAAGTTAACAATTGTTTCTTCTTGGTGTTTTTGCTAATGCACAAAGAACATAATAACAATACCCAAAAACAAAGTTTGCCAAAATTCTATTTTTCAGCACCTTGCAGCAGTGTGTACAGCGAAAGACTTTTGGACTTATTTACGAAGACAAGCGGAACCGCTTGCTACCTCTTAATGCAGACAAATTAGTATCCGTTCACCATAATTTTCCCTTAGTGCAGTACGAGTACTAATTCATTTTCTAAGTTGTAGAATTATTTTTTGATTACTGATTGTATTTCTTAAGTGATACTAACTAATTATAGCAATTAATTACCTAAAACTTTTTTATTTTAAATCCGGTATTCGGCTGGATAGGCGCTACTTATTCAATATTCGGCCGGATAGTATTTAGGCCGCCGACAAAACATCGTGAGTTCTTTATTATGGCGAAGCCTCGGGCAAAAGCTAGTCTATCTATATAGAACATGTCCCGTAATTAAGGGGTAATTGTACTCATCGTTACAAACAACTTTTACTATGGGAACAACTAGAGATGAAACGGATATCCGGTAACTATCCAGTATCCGGCCTAAGTCGTAAAAACCGTGCGAAGGAAGGGCGGCTCGCTAGGTGATAATAAAAGAGTAATACTGTTGACTGTTGTTGTTTACTTACAGAGCTAGAACCGGACAATTTAGACAATAGCTATCTAGATGTAGCATATAGACCACTGCACCATTCTGAGTCAGATTTAGAAGATGATGTGCCTTTAATGGACTTTAAAACTGAAGTGGAAGAAGAAAAAGAAGTATCTAAGAAGAAACGAAGAGCCAGGGAGACGAAAAGTAAGTATTAGTTAGTTAATCTTTAGGTAAGCAAACAGGCCAGTGGTTCCCCTGACAGGAAGTGGTTAGCGTTACCCGAAGAGTGTACATGTGCAATGTTGAATATGAATTCTATCCATAGCACTGTATCCCGAAGTCACAGAGATAAACTAGGACCATCGTATTTAAATAACTGAATTTCTGATAACAATAACAATTAAACCACGGGCAGCAAGACGACAAGTCACTCATTCACTCACATAACGCTAAGATCAGCCATTACCGCCTCGCTGTGTGCGCCGACGCTACCGCAAGCAGTGACGACTAGCGAGCGTGACGAGCTTGCTGCCAGTTGCTCGGACAATAATAATTAATACAATCGCGCGCGGGACGCATGCGGGTCTATGCCGCGTGTATTTACGGTCATTTCTGTCGGGTTGGGTTTCTTCAATGAATCAGTGCCACCTCCCTCTAACCCCCTCTCACCCTCCTTTCCACCCTTCTCATACCCCTCCCCAATCCCTCTCACCCCCTCACTCTCCCCATCCCCCTCTCCCTCTCAGCCCTCTCCTCACATCCCTTCCCGCTAACCTCCCCCTTCCCCTCTCATCCCGATAGAGAAAATTCATAATCATGGGCACAATCAGCTTATGATGTTCTCACTGCTGGGATACAGGCCTCTGTGAGAGGGAGTGGGCTATCATCCATCACGCGGTCCCAATGTGGGATGATTAAAAGAATTACGCAGAAAAGTTGCCAGCTGAAATTGCGCATAATAATGATTGCTTTAATAACATTACTAAATTGCCACTTTTTCCAACAGTTATTGTTGACAAAAGGGGTGAGATACAAAGTTGGGAACCTTCTAAATACAGATGAATGTGTTACTAATTCCCTTGAACAGGGTTTGTTTAAACTTGATCACTTTCGAAACAGACCCTACGTCAATGTTAGTACAATTTTGAACTTTGTCCCTGGTGATAAAGCATATAATGCAATGTCACCAGAAATTCCTTCCAAGGAGGAATTTCTGATTCATCGTGTGCATGTCAATCTTCTTCCAACGTTGTACTTACCAGATTTATTATCACAGGGGCGACCGTTGCGAAGAAACCAAAACTAGACACACGAAGAACAAAACTAGAAGATGCAATAACAGCCGAGCAAACGAAAAAAGACAAATCAGACTCCAAACTTATTCGGCCAACTCAACAACGTTCGTCCAAACCTGGCACTTGTTTCACAGAGCCTAACAAAATTGATCAGCGTAGTTTTAATCGAGTAAAAAAAATTATACAACATACGGACATACAACTTGGCAAAACATCTTACAATTGTGACGTATGTCAACGTAGTTTTAGTCAAAAGGCTGTTTTAACACAGCATATTCGGACACACACTGGTGAAAAACGTTTTAAGTGTGATATATGTCAAAGTAGTTTTAGTCGAAAGTCTATTTTAAAAATGCATATTCGTATACACACTGGTGAAAAACCTTACAAGTGTGATGTATGTCAACGTCGTTTTAGTCGAAAGAATGATTTACAAACTCATGAACGTACACACACTGGTGAAAAACCTTACAAGTGTGATGTATGTCAACGTAGTTTTAGTCAAAAGGGTCATTTAACAATTCATGTCCGTCATCACACTGGTGAAAAACCCTATAAATGTGTCTTATGTCAGCGTAGTTTTAATCAAAAAAATAATTTAACAAAGCATATTATTCGTATACACACTGAAGAAAAACCATTTAAGTGTGATGTATGTCAGTGTAGTTTTAGTGTAAAGGGTACTTTAACAAAACATATTCGTATACACACTGGAGAAAAACCATTTAAGTGTGATGTATGTCAGTGTAGTTTTAGTGTAAAGGGTACTTTAACAAAGCATATTCGTATACACACTGGAGAAAGACCATTTAAGTGTGATGTATGTCAGTGTAGTTTTCGTGTAAAGGGTACTTTAACAAAACATATTCGTATACACACTGGTGAAAATATGTCAGCGTAGTTTTATTGAAAAAAAAAATGCTTTAACAAAACATTTTCGTATACACACTGGTGAAAAACCTTCTAAGTTTGATATACTATGTGAGCGAATCAGCGTAGTGATCCACTTTGTATAGAAAGAGACGAGTCTATTCTTCGCAGAGATAGAAGCAGTCATGCTGCGCGTGCTGAGCTGCACACTGATGTGACAGCGTCGCCATCTGGCGGATGAGATTACTGCAGGAGCCGAAGTGCATAAGATTTGCTTTACCGAATGTTAAACCCCTCACCCGTACAATGCGCAAAGTAAAACCGGATATCGAGAGAAAACAATCAGGCGTTCAGTACATTTATGTTCGCATAATTCGTCAAAATGTAGGGAACAGCTGATTTTTTTTCGCGATTTCAGGTTTGGTCCCATAGTAAAAGTTGTTCATAATGATAAGTACAACGACCCCTTAAAATATTGTTACTGTTGTTAGAATTTAGTTAAAATAAGATACAATAATATTTACGTTGGATATGATTGTCATTTTATACCACTAGATGGCGTTACTTTTGGTATGGCTACGATCCGTTTATTTTGTTAAACATAGATTTTACATTTAAAATTACGCATTAATTAATTCCTGTATTTTATGTAACGTTAAAACGAATATTTTAAAGAATTTTAGAATTGTTTTGGTTCGTATTTAAGATTTAAATAATGATACTGTTTTACCAAACGAGGTGGCGCGCTACATCCGGTCCCCACTCTTGATGGTTGCCGGGGCGTACTACGCCGGCAACCATCAAGAGTGCTTGATGATTCTCTACATAATACAGAATATGTAATACTTAAATCTGTAAAACATTTTACAAATTAATTCATTTTCTTTTTCTTTTTTTTCATGCCGTTTTTAAAATGTTTATAGTTGAATATGATATTATAAAATGTTGGTATATTAATTTTGAACTAAGAACGTATACTTACTATAACTTAATTACATAAGTATATTTTAATTAAATAATATACATTTTCATTTCTTGCAATGATTTTGTGTTATTTCTATACAAACTAATTTATAAAGATATTTCCCGCCTTCGTTCGTTAAAGAAAAGTAAAAAAAAGATAATAATTAAAAACAAAACATTGTGAACAAAAACCTATAATTAGGTTATTCCTGGTTTTGAACTCGGGCAACGATGATTATCGAATTGACTTAGTGACCATGAGACCAACTCAACTCTTATTAAACATCTTGAAATTTAACTTTATTTGTTATGCTAGACGCAAGATTCTAAAGAATTTGAACCTTAGCGTATATTTTCATAAAGTTCAATATCGCACAATCACAAGCAGCTGTTAAAATGAATCACGGAATTAGCTACATATTTACCGTAGAAACTTAACTTTAGGTGTTTCTGATGCGCGATATTTTTTTATTAATCCACCCTCGCCTTTTTTATTTTTAGTAGTCGTGTTACTCATTAGACTTTCAACCTTAATGACAAAAATATAATGATTAATGTCGCGAGTATTCTTACTGAAGTGGGTTCGATAATGTTAGCCACATTTTATATTTTCTACCCTCTAAAAATGACATATCATGCTAAGCAAGTAGTTTACGTTCATCGTCATAATGCTATTGACCATCGGACTTTCGTTACGTTTTTAGTCATTATACCCAGCGAGTTTTGATTGAGAAGTGCTTTTATTTTTGAATCACTATGAATCACATAACTACACTTTTAAAAGCTGAGATAATTATTTTGCATGAGCAAAACTTTTCAATTGGTATAATTGCGAGGCGTTTAAAGATATCGGTGAGTAACAAAATGTTATTAGGTATTATGTTTTGAAGTTTAATACTTAGGTTTAATTTATTGTTTATTGTAACATTACTTTATTATTGTTCACAGAGAATAACTGTGCAATTGTGGGTCCATCGTTATGCAGATTCGGGAAGGATTGATCCTCGCCGACCGGGACCAAAGACTGGATTTACCAATGTGCGGCACTGTGATAAATATGACTGAGCCCTTCCTCACTACTCGTTCCATGGCGACTAAACATGACGTGACATTACAAACTGTACGGAACCAGTTGCGTGCAGCTGGTGTGAAATGTCGTAGGCCAGCCAAGAAAATTTTACTGTCAGATATTTACATGCAAAACCGGGTACGCTTCGCAAGAGAATATTTGGATTTCGTTAGGTGCAATAATAATTATAGTTATAAATAGCGATGAAAAATGTTTTAAATCGGACAAGACAAGGACGGTCGCAAAATATTGTGGCGGCAAGATGGTAAGCGCTATACTAAAAAAAATATTCTTCTTCTTATAATTAAAAAAATATGGTTGCTAGCATGAGCTATTAATTAAAATATCGGGGGGTAATTAAATTTGTTTTATGTGAGTGATGTTATTGTTAGTGAGACTACAATTTAGGATACCTACTGTATCTTAATATCTAGCTTACTTACCTACATGTTTATTCATATCACTAACAAATAAATTACCCACTAAATATTAAAAATAATGTTGATTTCTTGTCCGGCTTAGAATATTTGTCATGCACAAAACTTTATAATTTTAAAAACCTAGTCAATAAATATTGTTGTTTTCTTATTACAAATTGTTTATTTTTACTTCCATATATTTTTTTCGAATGTTTTTATTATCAGGTAAATTACTTAAATAAAATTCATCAAAATGAAAAAAAAAAGTTTTTTATGATGCAAAAAATTTACGCCGCCTGCGGTGAGACTCGATCCTAAGACATTTGAATTACCAGCCGAATGCTTATGCACCTATGCCACGTGACCAGATAGTTACGTTGTTTTTATGCTTCATATTCTTTGCTTCATATATATTGTGAAGCAAACACTAATAGGCGTAGAGCAATACACCCGTTGACTGTACGCACACCAACAACTGTGTTGATGTGCTATGCAAACCGATCTTTTTTGTTGTGTGTACTATGATACGCAAATGATACGACTGAAAAATTCTTAATCTAAAAAAAACGGAGCGCTTTGATAGGTACTAGTATAGTATAGGTACATATCTCTATTTATATATTTACTATTCTTTAACACAAACATTCACATAATTATATACATCCTCAGGTATCATATTCAGACTAGAGACGAAACGGATATCCGGTAACTATCCAGTATCCGGCTGCCTAAATACCTACTATCCGGCCGAATACCGGATAACTAGCGACTATCCGAATTGCTTTATTTAGTTAGAATCACTTAAGAAATACAATCAGTAGGTAATCAAATAATAATTATTCTATGTGATAGAAGTTTATGTAAAGATTACAGGAAAAATAAAACAGTGTCTCTAAATTTAATATCACATTTTTTCAGAAATCGGAACGGAACCCTCGGTGCGCGAGTCCGACTCGCTGTTGACCGGTTTTTTTTGGAATATCTTCCTTATTTACAGTTGGTACTGTCCGGTACTTAGCTGCGACGCGACGGGCGAAGAAAGCTGGTTATGGTTTGTGACTTATTTTATGAGTATTTAGGGTACCTAGGTATGAGGAATTTAGATTTTTCTTTTGACGTCACTATTTGGACCACCCAGTGTATAACTATCTCCCGTGTAAGATGTACCTCAGGCTGTCTGGACAAATCTTCAAAATAGCTCGCACTTAACTAGGTCAATAGGGCACTTTGTGTGACGGCTAAACACCCAAACTTCAGAATTTGTGACGCTACAGAATCTTAGATAATCGATCGAAAACGTGTCCAGCCAACCACTTTTCGCTGGTCTCTCAATCTCGGTAACGGAAGTGATTTGGACGACATTTTGCATATCAACGGGCGACACATAAATTTGTGACAGGCATCGAGCTAAAAGTTTTGTGACATGTACAGCGGTTTAGTAGGAAAAATGTAAAAATCTGTGTCCAGCCATCTTGAATTTACGTATAAAAGTTCTGGCTGGCACTTCCGAATCTCAATAACGGGAGCGTTTTCAAATATGGTTCCTGTACTGACGCACTTTGTGACAGTAGTAACGTTTGTGTGCCGTAAAGAGGGAAGATTCGAAAACTTACCGGTGGCTCCCGTCTTGCCGCTTCGCAAACCGGTGGGCTAGAAGGCGTGTTCGGTAATTTTGAATCTTGCTTCAACTCCACTACACATATTTTTCCACAGGCGCTGGTTCAGGGCGTATATTCGCCGACTCGTCGAATCTCCTCAAGCTAACCGCTAGCTACATAGTGCTAACACATGTGCTATGCAATTATACAATACTAAGAGATTGAATTTAAACAATTCAAAAATAGTTTTTCTTTTCTCTTCTTAATCTTCAGCGGCTCCAACAATATTTTCGAATGCTAATCGATTAGTATGCGCCAGCGTTTAGCCAAGCATTTAAGTCAGTGATGTAATACCCCAACTTATAGTATGCCTGGCTGCATAGTGTGCGTTTTATACAAGATTTAAATTTCGTTTCATTCGGTTGGCGTGGCGTATGTGGGGAGGTATTTTATTTATTGTATCATTTTAAACAGTACCGCATGAAGGAAGAGTCTATTTCTAGTCCAACCATACGCAAAATACGCGCATTGTCGTGGAGTTGCGGATACCAGCCCGTATTACCTACCTAGTCCTCTAATTGTATCTTTCACATCTACCGAAAAGATTTAGTCTCCCTTAGAGAATCGCGCCTACTATTTAAAAAGAGGAAAGAACCCAATAAAAGGCTAAACCCAACAACCTAAAGGCTTAGTAGCCAGGCCCCTAAAATCCCAAAAAAAAAATAGTACAATTTTATTTGTCAAAGTATCAATGTCAATTGTCTGTCATGAACACTGACGTCTGACGTAACGTATTATGCAGCAATGCGGGCGGGAAGTCAAACGAGGCGAGGTAATTTTGATTTCGCAAAAAGTTTATTAAATATAAAATTATACGGAAATACCACATAAATAACTTCTGACAAGACCTCGAACCACCATGAGTGTCACCAGTGGCGGTGAGGAGCCGCCAGAGCCAGGGGAAAAGAAGAAAAGAAAATATCCGGTACTCGAAATTCTGACTCTATAAATAAATACAATATTTTTACTAAACCAAACTATAAAAGAGTCTTTAAAGAAAATACCAGTTCAGAATACGTAGTATACGTCGAGTCGACAAACAGGTAGGGAATAAAAATCCTATCACACTCACCAACTTAATATCGGACAATGTTAAAGGAGTCCTAGGTGTACATACAGTAAATGCGCATAAAATAGGAGTAACATTTAGAAAAGCGACTGCGGCCAATAATTTTCTAAAAATGGAAGAGTTCCTGTGGAGGAATAAATTTAAAGCATTTATACCATCCTATCTGACAGAAAGGATTGGTGTATTGAGGTTTGTGCCCAAAGAACTTTCCAATGAAGATATATATAAAAATATAGTGTGTGACTCTGAAGTAATATCAATTAAGAGATTCATGCTTAAGGTAGAAGGAAAATTAGTGCCTCTCAATACAGTTGCTTACCTTTGCATCAACATGTTTACCGCAATACGCCTACATACAGCTATTTAGATACGAGGTGAAAACATACATACCACCACTATTGCAATGTTATAAGTGTCTTAATTTTAACCACTCTGCTAAGACTTGCAGAGGCAAGCAAAACTGCTCTTCTTGTGCTGGTCGTCACTCCTACAAAGAATGCGATGTCGAAGAGATCACATGCATCAACTGCGCAGGTAATCATCTTGCCATTTCACGAGATAGATAGATAGATAGAATACTCTTTATTATGCACACCATAAAAATTACAGATATAAATGTTGAAATTTCCCATTTCCATTTTCCATTTTCGAGACTGTCCCATTAAAAAACAAAAAATTGAAGAGAAAAGGCTAAATTTCTGCAGCAATCGTATACCACTTGTGAAACCAACCCCTACATTTAATGAGAAATCTTTCCCTGTTTTACCCAAGGTTACTAATATGGCTAAAACTAATGAAACTTTAGATATTAAACAAGTAGCAAATAATGATATTATAATTAACGCAATTGTTAAATCGTTGGTTGCATTAGGAAACAAGAGTGACTCTGATGGGCCACTCACACATAAGAAAATAAAAGAAATATTTTTATCAAATTTAATTTAAACATGGATAATTATCTAAATATTTTACAGTATAATATACAAAGTTTACAGAGTAAAAGAAGCCTATTACAAAATTTATTAATTGAAAAAAATATAGATATCTGTCTTCTTAATGAGACTTGGTTCAAATCTAATTCTATAATTCCACACTTTCCCACATATAATTTAATCCACAAAAATTCCATAAATTCTCACAATGGAGTAGCCATTTTGGTGAATCATCGTTTAAAGTACAAAGTAGTTAATACACACTTCTCAGAATCGATTCAAAACTTATGTATCACTATAGAAACACAATTTGGAGCAATGGCAATACTTTGTGTGTACAGCCCTCCAAGTATCAGGTTTGACTCGGTAAAGTTAAAGGACATAATCAATAACATACCCAAACCACAGAATAAATAATAGTACTAACGTACAGAAGTTGCACTCCTTTGATATTGAAGAAAGCCGCTTTTATAATAGCCTACAAAATCTTTTCCTCCCCATGCGCAACCTAAATTGCTCTTAATCGCCGCGCTTGAAAGTTGTTATTACTTTGTGATTACATTAAAGTGAAACAACTCTAGATAGACTACTCATAAATACAATAAAAGTATAAAAAGGTATCATATACCCCACCACCACCACCACCATACCATATGGTATGTATGGTATGGTATATGGTGCTATGGTACCATATTTTATTTTTCTTTGCGGACAGCCCTAGTTCTCGGCTAAGCGGCGTAGGTATGTTACGGACGAGTAAGTACAGTTGCTTGTTAATCCTAAGTGAATCCTTAATTACTTTAAGCGATTTTGGACCTTACTCCTGAAACAATACGACGCGCATACAAACCCCCACCACTCCGCCGAGATCTCAAATTAAATGTCGGCAACTATAGTAAGTAGGTAGGTAGGTAATAAAAAGGTAGCAACAAAACTCGACATTTCATCATGGATTTTCGTCATTAAAAAAGTAACTATATCACTAATTCATATATAGCATAGTGATAATATGAATAGTATACTTAAATTTAAAATCTAAGATTTAATTTTTTCATGGGCGGCCGTACGTGTCTCGCTCGCTGAGCGCGTAATACACCCTGACTGACTTGTAACCCAGAGTTGCCGCGAGCTGTAGGTACTTATCTCGAGCGGAATGTACCAGTGCAAGAGGCCTGCCCAAACCTTGTACAGTTATGGGTGATTTTAACGCTCATAACATAGCCTTTGGATGCCATAGTGATAACAATAGAGCTAGATGTTTATATAATATAATTGATATTTGACTTATGTATTTTGAATGATGGATCACCAACAACTGTTCCATATCCTAATAGACAAGCTTCAGCGATAGATCTTGCCCTTGTTAGCTCTTCAATAGCTCATTTATGTAACTGGTTCATGACGATCCCATGGGCAGCTATCATCTTCCAACCTTACTTGAGATCAACATTCAGCCATCTATGTATGACACGTCACCTCCTGTGGATCAAGACAAATATATTTATAGTAAGGCAGATTGGGACGAATATTATAGCCTATCAGCATAGACTTATAAAAAAAGATGGACTCCGCGCCACGCATATGAAAGTGAAGCACCCTACCGATCAATGTGTGCGTGATTTGAGTACCTGCAAAGACGTCGTTCGTCGCTCGTGTCACGTAATGGCGGCCGGTCGGCATACTATGATGTAAATGTGTGCAAGAAGCGTGTTTGTACAAACGATCCCGGCTTACTTACTGTGCTTCACTTTCGATATGCGCAGCGCGGAGTCCATCTTTTTTTTTATGTAAACTTGTTTTTCCCACTTGGACTTAATAAATGATTCCCCTTGCAATGCATATAACCATTTTATAGAAACATTAAATGATTTAAGGAATAAAACAATTCCAAAACGAAAATAAGGTGCAAACACAGCTATTAAAAAACCAGTACCATGGTGGAATACAAAATGTAGTGACGCTGTCGCAAAATCAAAAGAAGCATTAAAGTATTATTTTTCTCAACCCAACATTGAAAACTGGATAAGGTATAAAAAACTAGATGCAAAAAAGAAAATAATTCTGAAGGAAGAAAGTTCTTCTTCTTGGCAAAATTTATGTAGCAGCTTCAATAGGTTAACTCCAGTTTCTAGGATATGGAGATACATTAAAAAAATTGGAACAAATCGAAACAAAAACATCAATGATGAGTGGGTTCCAAGTTTTTTAGATAACTTAGCAGATTCTACTGAAATACATGATAATAGGTGTGAGTATTTGTTCGAAAATGCTACAGAAAATGATGTACCTAAATGTATTTCTCAAGAACAATTTCACTATAGAAGAGTTCAAAACATCTTTAAAGAGTAGGAAAGATACTACACCGGGATTGGATGACATACCTTACATGTTAATAAAAAAATTACATTTAAATGCACAAACAACATTAATTAATAGGTAATAGGTAATAGGTAATACGGGCTGGTATCCGCAACTCCACGTCAATGCGCGTATTTTGCGTATGGGTGGGAAAATCGGTTATTCGATCCACCCCAGCTCCTCAAAGAAGGCCAGCAGCGCCTTGACATTACTGACAACTTCCCGGATGGTACCTGGGTTACCGAAGTACTTTGCCCTGTATGCGGCGACAACCGGGCAGTTTAGAAGCACATGAGCTGCTGTCTCGTCGTCCTCCATGCAGGCCCTGCACAGCGGACTGTCTGTGACTCCTATGACAAAGAGGTGTTTATTAAATGACCCATGGCCAGTTAAAGCAGCAGTAACTGTACGCAGCTGTTGTTTAGTTAGTCGAAGAAACTGTTTCGTGAGGCGGCCATCAATTGTAGGGAGTGCTTCCCTAGCCTGCCTACACTCACCTTGGTCCGACCATAGCTTATGATGCTGGTCCCTGGTACGTTTCCTTACCAGAGTGCGCAAGTACCCGAAGGGGAGCGGCACTATAGGCTCAGGTCCCACTGGTGCCATGCTCGACCCCCTTCTGGCAAGTTCGTCGGCTGCGTCGTTGCCTAGCGAGCCGCTGTGTCCCTTGATCCATTGAATGGTTATATTATTGAGTCTACCCACCTGGTTGAGACGCTGGTGGCACTCGTATATTAGCCCAGAGTCCACTGTGTGACTACTTAGCGCTTGCAGAACTGCCATGCTATCTGAGAGTATGCGGATCGAGTGGTCCTTAACTTCCCTGGCCATGATGGCAGTAGCGGCCAGAGAAATGCCCATGCACTCGGCCTGGAACACCGTGTTATGGACCCCCAATGGTGTAGCTATGTGTATGTTGAAGTCCTCCGAGAAGATTCCAGCACCTGTGCCACTACCTGTTTTAGATCCATCCGTGAAGATGCGTAGCTCTGCGGGGCGCAACCCCTCGCATCGACGATCCTCGTGAAGCTGGATCTTGTATTTTTTATTAAAAATAAATTGTTTGGGTACCCGGTCATTTACAGCTTTCGTAATAGGGAACTCCTTGTTGAGTCCCTCAAGCAGCGCGGTGTGTGGTGAGTTAGTCTTACCCCAGAGATCTAGTGCATTAAGACGTACCGCTGCCATCGTTGCTTCCTGCTGTATGAACAGGTGGAGCGGTGGCAAACCCAGCATGGCTTCAACTGCTGCAGTCGGAGTAGTCCTCATGCAGCCCGTAGTCGCCGTGCAGGCTAGTCTTTGCATATGTTGTAGTTTATTGGAGGCTGTAACAAGTTTGGTGCGGGGCCACCAGACCACAGCCCCGTAGGTGATCATGGGGCGGATCACTGCGGTGTACAGCCATAGTATAATTTTCGGGGATAGGCCCCACTTCTTACCTATCATTTTCCTGCACTGCCAGAAGGTGATACAGGCCCTGTTTAGTTTGTTGTCTAAATGACTACTCCAGTTTAACTTACTGTCTAGAATGACCCCGAGATACTTAACTTCGTTGGTAAGCTGGAGTTCTGTATCGAACAGTTTTGGTAGGCGGAAAGGGCCTAATGCTCGTTTATGGGTAAACATGACTAGTTCAGTTTTAGTGGGATTCACTGATAGGTCAAATTCCCTGCACCATCTTTCTACAATACGTAGCGCTTGCTGAGTGAGGTTGCAGATCGTTCCTGTCACCTTCCCCGACACAAGGATTGCGAGGTCGTCTGCGTAACCTATTGTATAATAGCGGCTGGCGTTGAGTTTGGTGATAAGGTCGTTAATCACTAAATTCCATAGCAGGGGCGACAAAACCCCTCCCTGGGGGCAGCCTTTGGCTATCATGGCCAAATGCTGCTCACCCTCAAGGCGAACCACTCGTTTACTTAACATGTTTGTAATCCAGTCCGTTAGTACCTGTTCTACTCCATGTCTGGAGAGGGCGCTGCTGATGCTGGAGAAGTTGGTTTTGTCGAAGGCTCCTTCGATGTCTATGAACGTGCCCAGGCAGGTGCCTTTCTGGTAAATCGCTTCCTCTATCTGTCCGACCACTAGATGAAGAGCGGACTCGGTCGACTTACCCGAGCTGTATGCGTGTTGATTACCGTGTAGCGGTACCGTCTTCAAAGCGCCGTCCCTCAGCTGCCTGTCACACAGCCTTTCCATAGTCTTTAAGAGAAAGGAGGTCAGACTGATCGGTCGGTGGGATTTGGCGTTTGTGTAGTCACCCTTACCTGGCTTAGGGATGAATATAACTTTCACTTCCCTCCATCCTTTAGGAATGTATCTGAAGGCCAGGCACGCTCTCATTAAAGGCACTAGTCTTATTGCAATAGAGGTCCCACCCCACTGTAGTAAGGCGGGGAAAACTCCATCAGGACCAGCTGCCTTAAAAGGATGGAAACTACGAATGGCCCATTGGATCTTTTCCAACGTGATCACCCTGTTCGCGTAAAGCCAATCATTGTCTGATGGTGTTTGAATTACATCTAGCCAGTCGATTACCTGCGTAAAGACACATCCAGGGAAGTGAGTTTCAATAAGGACGCGTCTCGTTTCTTCTGGCGAGGAAGTGAGTGTATTATCAGACTTACGAATGGTAGCGGGCCCAGATATCTGCTGTTGCGCCAGTACCTTCCTTACCCTGTTTGCTTGCTGACAAGATTCAATGCTTCCACAGAATTTGCGCCATCCCGTAGTACTCCTGAATCTGATGCATTTTTTGTAGCTGGATTTGGCTGCGTAATAGTTATCCCAGTCCTCATCCGCACATGTGTTCATGGCTCTATTCAGAGCTTGCCTTACCTTACTGCGCTTGCGCTCCAGCTCAGCGCCCCACCAGGGTTGTTTGCCCGGTGTGCTACGCGGGGTGGTCTCTGGGCAAGCAGTTTGGTAGCTGTCAATCATTGATTTAGTGAGGTGACCTACCAAAACCTCAATCTGCGTCGTGTCCACAACTGTCGTCGGATCGCCTAGTGTCGCCAGCTTGGAATCTAGGCTGCGTGTATAGGTGGCACGGTCCGTATTACGCGGATTACGCCGTGGTGGTGTAGGTGGAACACAGACCTGGATGTCGAAGCGGATCCACCTGTGATCAGAGCAGGACGCCTCCTTGGAGACCTGCCACCCAGTGGTAATCTCCGCCGCGCCCTCTGTAGCCAGAGTGAGATCTATGATTGTCCGGCTACGCCTGGTTACGAATGTTGGTTCGGAGCCAGTGTTTAGTAAGGATAGGTTAGTCGAAAACAAATAGTCAACCAAAGCCTTACCCCTCTCGTTTTGCGTGTCCATTCCCCACAGTTGGTGGTGAGCATTGGCGTCGGCACCCACGACGAGCTGAAACCCGCAACTCTCGCAATGGCTCACGAGGCGGGCGAGGCCGTGGGGAGGCGGCGCCTCCGCTTCGGGCATGTAGACAAAGCCTTACCCCTCTCGTTTTGCGTGTCCATTCCCCACAGTTGGTGGTGAGCATTGGCGTCGGCACCCACGACGAGCTGAAACCCGCAACTCTCGCAATGGCTCACGAGGCGGGCGAGGCCGTGGGGAGGCGGCGCCTCCGCTTCGGGCATGTAGACCGAGGCGAACACGATCTCCAACTCCGTGGCGTCGACACGCTGTATTAGCAGCTTAACTGCAGAGACATCTCTGCAACAGAAGTCCGTTAAGAGATGTGTTTTAAGGTTACCTGTGACATAGATGCACGATCTGGGGTGATCGTGACCCGTGGTGACCAGGAGCTTACCATTGAGATTGGAGAGTCCTTGAATGCGGCCCGCCCTTATCCACGGCTCTTGGATCAGGGCAATGGCCGTGTGTTGAACCTCCAGCCACTTGCGAAGCTGAGCCGTCGCGGTCTGACTGTGGTGGAGGTTTGCCTGGAGGACTTTACAAGTTGACGAAAGGGACGCCATCGCTGGTCGAACCCTCATCGTCCCCCCCTAGTTTGAGCCCGGCAAACAGGTCGCCCTCGTCGAAGCCGTCCCCTCCCCCGGCCGAAGCTGGCGACAAAATCATGTCATCCAGCTCCTCACCAGACGAAGGGACGGCGTCCACGGCGGCGACAGCAGGGGCAGCCGACTCTGCTACAGCAGGTTCGGCCGCGGATGCTACCGGGTTGTTTGATGTGGGAGTGACCTCCCCTCCTGGTGTCTGTGGCAGCGCCTCGCAGCCGGCGTCCATGGCGGAGTCCCATCCGTCGGGGACGTCTGTGAACCTACCGTTCCGACCCCGGAATTTTACGTAGACCGCCCCCAAACCAAATGAGAGACGGCGCCCAGCCTCCATCAGGGTCGGGATTTGGTCCACCGGAACATCGACCACCACAAACCATGCTGCGTCTTGTTTGTCGGCATGCAGAAGTACCCACCTCTTTATGTCGACCCAGGGGTTCTGATACCAGAGAGCACGCCCAATATCGGTCGACTCCCCAAAGACCCCCTGCTCGTCTGGGATCACGACACCACATCGTGCTCGCTTCTGGATCTCCGACTGGCTCTTGACGACTAGCGAGTTGCTAGCTTGGAGAGTCAGTCCGGAGACTGTTTTCCTTAGCCAGGCTAAGGTGTGGTCGTCACTACACCACAGTTTGAGGACACCCCCGGCGAACACCGGCTTGGCATTGAAGGTCGGCCTTGGAGTGTCTTGCTTTGCGGACCAGGCCTCGAGAAGGATCTGCTTCTGGATAGCAGCGAGTACCTGATCCGATACGTCCTTGCTGAGGTTCCCCGTGCGGTCGCAGGTGATCGCGACGTCCAGGGTAGCGCTGGCAGCTTGGGCGTAGCTTCGTTGTGCAACCCGTTTGGATTGATCAAGACGCGGCCGCTTCTGATCTCCACGAGGTGTCAAAGACTCGTTGAGAGCTCGCTTGGCCGCGGCCTGATCCTTCCAAACAGGTTGCTGCATTTTACCTTGTGCAGGTGTCTCCGTAGCACTGGTTGACGGTTGACTGGGCGCTGGTTGACTTGTGCCGGCCTTTGCCTGCGACCGCTTACCGTCGGAGAAGTTTACCTGGTCGCCTGTCGGTTTGTCTGAACTAGCGGCAGTGACCTGTTTATTGCCGGAGCCTTCGCGTAGCAACCTGCGTGCTTGACGGCGCTCCTTCCTCGTCATCCTATCCCTCTTATTGCCTTGCTCGGCAACGGATGGACCTGAAGGGTCAGTGCAAGGGCGTTGGGCTTGTTGTGTGGGTTTTTTACCCTTGCCCTTGCGTTTCTGCACAACCTGCCAGGTGCGTGAGAACGCATCCTCAGTGCAGCTGGCTGGCTGGCTGGCTGGATGGGAGGAGGCCAGAGGGGCCTCAGGAGGAGGAGGGTGTTTGGTTGGACACCCGGTACCGCTGTTACCCAGTACCGGGGTCTGTGTAGCTAGGGTCGGACCGGCAGTGGTATTAGTCGTCGCCTGAGTTTTGGAAGGGTCGGTACTGGTCCCAATCAGCGCCGACGTCCTTTGTTTATACTGGGACTTTTTACGTTTGGTCTTAGCTGTGGTTCTCGCCACAGCCGGACCGGCGCCCGCGCTGGTACCCGCAGTGTTAGCTGCATGGCCACCAGGGGCAAGGGAAGTGCAAGCACCTCCCTTGGGAGTGTCTTTGGCTTTCGCCACCACTCCGGTAATGTTAACAGGCCTAGAATTGTCCATGTTAAATTTGGTTATAAAATTCATCTCTCTGGCTCCCACCCTCCATGGAGCCCGCACCTGGGAACGTCTCACTATAAATAAAAGTTCGATCGTTAGGATTACCAGAGAGATATAGGTGCGCAAGGCTGGTTTACAGTGCGACATCGGGCGCTCGATCGGGTTGGCGTAGGGGGTCGAAAGGCCTACCCCCAACGAACTGATCAACCCTCACTTACACCGTCAGCATGACCTTTACCTACCGCCTCAGCTGCCCGAGGACAACCTCAGCGGACCTCACGCACCTCGCCTGTGGCCCTCTGACGGGACACAATGGCCATTTCCCTACCCCTGGCTAATGGGTAGGGCCACCGTTTCGCTTGAAATCCAGACCAAAGGGGGCGTGTTGCCTTACGGACACATTACCGCCAGTGCCGCTCGGCTCAACCCCCCAGGACTCCTTCATCCCCGCTCACGGCGCTCAACTGCGCAGGTCCTAGCGCAGGTGACTGCTTACTCCTACTCGCCATCAGCTGAATTTAGTGACGGTCGAGCCCGCCACCACCCAGTCACAGGGGGTGACGGTTAGAAGTGGAAGTTGGAAGGGTGGAATAGGGAGGAACGTGGATGTGGGTCGGATGGGGTAGGGAGGGATTGTGAGATTCGGGACAGGAAGGCAAAAGACGGGAATGACTAAGGTTATGGGAGTTGGGGAGGGGATACAATGACGCCTGGTGGTTTCTGTTATGTCTATTTCTTAAGGAATTAGACCAAGAACGGGGTGGCAACCTCGAGAAGGTACACCGCCAGACTTGCCTTGAGGATCTACACGACTGTAGCGCTCTCCCTCAAGACCCCGCCACCCTACTGCCTCTGAAGGAGGCGGTAGGGTAGGCCTGCATCTATACTACCAAGCCAAGCAAAGCAAAGCATGTCGTTGTGCAACCGCAAAAGCATAAATTCAGACCCTCCCCAAACACACATACATTAATTAATATTTATAATAAACTATGAAAACACAGTGTGTCATTCCAATTTTAAAACCTAATAAACCTGTAGGTAGTGCTTCTTCTTATAGACCTATTTCCTTATCATCTTGTCTGGGTAAACTCTTTGAAAATATGTTGAAGTTAAGATTAGATTATTTTGTTGAATCTCAAAACTTAATTCCTCCTATACAGTTTGGCTTCAGAAAAGGTAAAAGTTGCTCTGAAAGCCTTGTATCATTATTATCAGATGCAAAACAGGTTAAATTAAGTCACTCTAATGCAATCTGCGTGTTTTTAGATGTAAAAGGTGCTTTTGACAATGTAAATATAGAAGAACTCATTCAAGTATCTCACGATATTGGTATACCTGGTCATGTTCTAAAATGGCTTTATTCTTTTTTAAACAATAGAACTGTATTTGTTAAATATAATAATAAATTGCATGGACCTAGGACTGTCAACAAAGGCACAATGCAAGGGGCAACTTTGTCACCTTTACTTTATAACTTATACACTTCTGAAATATTAAAATATGTAGATGTCCCAGGTGTAAATATCCTGCAATTTGCAGATGACTTGCTTTTGTACAGCATAAATCAAAACATAGATATAGCAATGTCTAATATCAATAAGGCTTTGTCTCAATTATACAGATATTACCATAGTAAACTTAAATTAGAAATTAGTCCAGAAAAGAGTTCAGTTTTAGTTATCAGTAAAAATGTAAATACTCCTAGCAATCTTAAAATTTCATACAATAATGTAGAAATTCCTGTTGTTAAGCAGCACAAATTCCTAGGCGTCATTATTGATGATAAATTAAAGTTTGATGAACATATTAACCATATAAGTAACAAAGCACTGAAAGGTATTAATCTATTGAGACATTTAGCAGGAAGTTTTTGGGGATCTGACCCCAAAGTTATGAGTATGCTGTACAAAAGTATAGTGAGAAGCCATTTTGATTACAGTAGTTTAGCTTACATGAATGCCAATAGCACCTTGTTACGAAAATTGGATGTAATTCAAAATATGGGACTGAGACTTATTTGTGGTGCTATGCGCTCCACACCTATTAATTCTTTAGAAGTTGAGACATGTATACCTCCCCTGACATTACGAAGGTTGTTGTTGGCTGAGAGATTTTTATTAAAAGTCATGGCATCAGATGATAATCCTTTACTAAAGAAACTAACAATACATCCTGAAATCTCACAGTCAATTCCTCCCAATGCCATTTCTGCTTCTTCCTTGGTTGGTGGAACTCTACCTGAAATGCCAACAATATTTGGACATGTAAATAAGAATTCACAAGATATTGTTAAAAACAATATTTGGCCTATATACAAAATTCCTTATAATGGTATTATTAACAGCTTTGCAATCCATTTTGACACGGTGCACAATGAATTTGATTTTTTACAGTTTAAAGACAATAGACCAGAACAGTATATTATATACACAGATGGATCTAAAACAGACCATAATGTAAATGCAGCTTTCTATGATCCACAGCTAGACTTCACTAAATGTATCAAATTAAACAGGGTGTGTAGCATTTTCACTGCAGAATGCTATGCAATTTATTGTGCACTGCAGCATGTAAATAGTCTTGTAAATAATGTACATAATATTTTGATAGTTACAGACTCCAGAAGTGTTTTGTCTGCTCTACATAATGTAAATATTTCTTATAAGTTAAATTATATTATCTATACTTATAATAAATCTGTAGAGAGGTCAATTCTGTACATGATATATATTTTCAAAATAACTATCAGGGGGTAATTAGTGATCGATACTGATGCCAAAAATGCAATCAGTAAAATTTTTGTCTGTCTGTCTGTCTGTCTGTCTGTCTGTCTGTCTGTCTGTCTGTATGTTCCTTATAGAAACAAAAACTACTCGACGGATTTTAACGAAACTTGGTACAATTATTCTTCATACTCCTGGGGAGGTTATAGTATACTTTTCATCACGCTATAATCAATAGGAGCAGAGCAGTGAAGGGAAATGTTGGGAAAACGGGAGAAGTTGCTCCATTTTTTAAGCTTCCGTCGCGTGTGCAGCCTTAATGGTTAAAGCTACATAGAAATCATTTATGACGGAAATGTTCTACATAAAATTATCTAAAAAATATCCCACAACAGCATATGTCTATCTTTTATGGTTGACTCACAATAACACGTGTAACTCCCGATAGACGCTGACGGAGTCGCGGGCACAGCTATTAATAATAATATTCTGCGGTTCCTTATCGCGATATTTTTCAACAGTATTGTGGATTGACATATTATATTTCCCTACTAAAATACGAAAGTTAATCTGTCTGTTACATCAAAACCACTGAACCGTGAGGAAGGACATATGGTACTTTTTTACGAAAAACGACGGAAACGCGCACGAAGTCGCGGGCAAAAGCTAGTTTGTAATATTAGACTTATAATCCAAAAACTACTTTATAACTATATTAAAGTAGAATTTGTATGGGTACCTTCACACAGTGGCATTCGTGGAAATGAGGTAGCTGACACGGCGGCCCGTTCAGATCATGATGAGGATCGATCGGAGTTGCTCAAGGTTCCATTCACTGATTACTACAGCTTTTTTAAAAAACTTAATAGACACTTATGGAAGGAGTATTGGGACATAACCCTGGAAACGAAAGGCAGATGGTATGCTGAAATACAAAATGAATTACCGATTAAACCTTGGTATCATAACTTCAAATACATCACAAGAAGATTTATAACTATTATAGCACGCATGAGATTGGGACATTGCTTAACACCAGCTCACCTGAATAGGATTCGCATAATTAACAATAGTCGATGTAATCATTGTGGAGCAGAGGATGCTGATTTGGATCATGTTATCTTACAGTGTTCAAGTTTTAACATTCAACACAGAGTACTTTTTTATATAGGTACATTTATATATTTATACATTCAACGTTTGATTTTGGTCAGTGAATTGAGTGAATTAAATGACAATGACAATGACATTGAAAGTGAACGTCAACCGTCACAAAGTGTTCCCCGCCGCGTTCAGGATTTGTTAGAAAATAAGAAATATTTTAATGTGTTGTATAAATATATTTGTAATACTATAGAAAAAAATTAATTAATGTTGTTATTTAAATGTCTAGGTTTGTATGTTTAGTATGAAAATAACGATGTTAACATAATATCACTGAGATGTACCCACGCAACCCGAAAGGGTGGCCAGTTGGTAATAAAAAACTATTGATGTAAAAACTGATTAATATGTTAATGTTATTTACTGAAGTGAAACTCGTGCCTTATTATTACCTTTGTATTGTAATATTACCATTTATGTATGCGACTGAAAGACTTGTATCTATGGTCATGAATAAAAAATATTAAAAAAAAGAGGTAATCTTAATCTGTTAACACTACTTAATCTGTGGTTCTGTTCAATTTGTTTTATGAATTTGGCCGACGCTTAGGAAAAATATATTATTGGGTCGACGAAAGTTGATCTCCAAATATCATCTAATATCAACAGTGGTACTGCTGGAGTTAAAAGATGGAAAAACTGCCAATGTGCAGGATATGTTTAGCGGAGAATGTCCGCATGTATGTAGTGGTCAACAGGAGCTTACATAAACTTTATGAGAAGCTGACTGATATTCCAGTAAGTTGATATTTTTAATAAGAATTAAGTAAATTACAATTAGGTTGTAAATGCCTCCTACACGAAGATTTAAGGCTTTAGTGCTTCCTTAAAACAGCATGTGGAAACCTGGACTTTGAACAAATATTATAAACATTAAAATCTGCCATGAGCAAGAGTGGAGATCAACGCTCATGTAAGATGCGCACAGAAAGCATTGAGGACCACCAACCGTGACTAGGACAGCATTACTATTATACTAGAATAGAAGTATTTTCTTCATAAAACAAAATAGTGCAAGACAATTTTGTTGCAGTTTGTAACTGAAGACAGTAGACCGATTCTTGCTTGTTTCTTCTGCTGCGCGAAACTAAAGCAATGCTACCGATTACTGAGACAATGTCTGGAAGCCGAAGAGCTGTTCGCTCAGATGATGAACGAGGATTTTGAGGTGAGGTATTCTTCAACAGGCATTTATGCTTATAATTTGTAATTTTAGTATTATGTGGAAGTGAATCCACTCAAGCTCATACATATTGTGTTTGTATTTCAAAGCCAAGTATACCATTGAGTGTTGAATGGTGATACACGTTGTACACTTTTGTCAAATGTAGGTGTTTACAGTTACATATTACATTGTTAAATACTCCATAAAACACTGCAACAACTTTTGTATGCCACTTGAATGTGGTAGTTTGATAATGGTCCTCTCTAATGTCAGTATGTGCTATGTGTCAATAGATTGTACAGTGATCAGTGAGGTTACGTTGGACCTACTTAAGGCGAAAGTGCCAGGGTTGCAAGTCGGTATTAGGTAGTATCCTCTTTGACGTATATACCTGGTGGGAGATTGGCCTTATTTTTCAATATGATATGTTTTTTCCATAAAGACGCTATGGTAATTACGACGGGGCGACTTTTATTGTTGTTTTTGCCGATTCTGTATATGTTTTTGATTTCATGACTATCAATGTGTGTTCCTGTTTCTATTATTATGTCCTTTATGTAGTCTACCATCTCTGCTTCTGATTTTCCAGACTCCTCAATTCCAAAAAAGACCAGGTTATATTTTCTTTTTTCTAGTTCTATTATGTTTAGTTTTTGCTCCAGTGTAGAAATTTTGGCTTTGAGTTTATTATTCTCCTCCGTTATTATTTTAAACCTCTCATCTATTGCCTCCATAACATGTTTTGTTACTGCCGTAGTTATAATTTTAGTTTGTTGGTTCAGCTTTTCATCGAGTTTTGACAACAGCAACTCCATGCTTTTATCCATTTTTGCTGTTTTACTTATTTATTCTGCACTAGTTCAATGGTAATTAATTTATTGATGTTGGTCACCCTGCAACTGTCAATGTCAGATGACATTAATTGACTTGACACTTTTGACACGTCTTTGACTTTGACAAATCGTTGGTTGTTTTGGTAGCACTGCTGTATAATTTGAAAATT